>CM076149.1:20120000-22520000 GCA_038025085.1 Tetragonia tetragonoides
AAAGGAGAAGGGATCACTACACACTATATAACTAAATCAGATTTTGAAACCTACCAAAAAGCATTCTCCTCAGGCATCAAAAGCAGTAACAAACCAGCAAAGAAATTCATGGCCTGCAAAAGTGTCAACAAAACACTGAGTCTCCAGAGATAATTCTGTCAAAAAAGGAGCTTGAAAAGTAACTAAATCCTAAACAGGAAGAAGGGACAAAAACAAGAAAGTTAGCTAAAATTAGAGTGAGAAAAGAAAAGGCAAGATGTTTGAAAAGAATCAGACATGAGGAAATGAAAATGCCAGAATACTAACATCAGAAAACTTTTCGACAGCAAGTTCACAAGCATATATCATCAAAAAGTATGGATGCAACTAAAAAACTTGTACTTTGAACCAGGAAGCTCCATCAAGGAAAGAACAAATAGTTGGTTGAAAAGTAAACACTCAAGCACACATCATAAAAAAAATCGTGGTGCAATTAAACTTTTACTGTGAATCAGCAAGCTTCATCGAGGGCAGAACAAGTAGATAGTTGAAAAGTAAACTAGAAAATAACCCCCAAAGAATTTATATGAAGGCATACAGCCAAAGGGCCCCATCCAAAAACAATTTGTTGTCATTTATGAACCACAGATACTAATAACAAAAACAAAAGCTACAATTGTGTCTGCATATGTTAACTTTCTGGCTTCTATAGCTAGTTACCTGACAATATCCAACACCGGGATTATGTCGAGCATATGCTGTCAGTATGCGGCGCAAGGAATTTCTGCCTTCCTCATCCAATGCAGGATGACCTGGAAATGTCCGCGGCAAATCCTGGAAAGAGAACATAAAATTCAGCTTAGGGAATAAATCTCGCTCATAATCCAAAGCTAAAAGAAGAAGCACCTACGACTTCAAAGAATGAATGACACAAGTCCAAGGCCGATGCATCTAATGACCTTCTCAATCTGCTTTCTCCATTTTTCAGTTGCAGATGCAGTTGACTCATTACCACCAGCACCAGAAAGATTCTGGCAATCACTGCCAGAATCTACATCTAGACAGAGCAATTCCTGGTAATATCTCTCTACCCTTCGTGCCCGCACACCAACAAAAGCTTGCCAAGTCTGTGTAAACGAAAGAATAAGAAAACACCATATACAGTAATCTCATGAGAACTGTATACGAACGTTACCTCTCCCCTGAGAGACTTTGGTACACCTCCATGAACAAGGGATTCCAATTCCTCTTTCCAAGGAAAGAAAGGATTGGGGGTCACAACATTATGAAAAGCAGTTCCTTCCTTCTTATCATTTTCATCCTTGTCTTGAGGATGACTGCTTAATGTTGCATTGTAGTCACAGGTGTCAGTTTCATTTTCCTGACCAGGGATACATGAAGATTCCCTTGTTTTGCAAGAATCATCTGAAGTGTGTTTACTCTCGTAAAAATCCTCTAGTGCTTCTGCATCTATATAACTCTCCTTTGATTTAACCTCACTACTTGGCAACTGCTCCTCAAGCTGCTCTTTGGAGTTTTCCCTTGCACAGATCTCTGCATGAATTGGTGGCATATGTATCTGCACTAGATGTGCATTGCCATTTGCTATAGATACTTTATTTGTGACTCGAACACTCATCACCTTCTCAACGGGACTGAGCAACGGTCGAATTGGTGCCCAAGTTTGGATCTTAGAGCGCTTTGTATCTTTGACCACGGGCACCTCTTTTTCAGTTCCAACTTCTGCCCAGCTGTCACATATAGACTTGTCACCACATGAATCATCCCCTTCTCCAGCGAACCCTCGGACAGCTTCTTTTCCTTCTGTAGCTTCTTCTTTTAATGTCTCCAAGTTCTCCTCAGCAGTTTTACAAGGTTGAGCAGACTCTGCACACTGTTCAAGAAAGTTCTTCCACTTTTCTGATCTTTCTTCCTCTTCCTCCTGAAATCATAAATGCTTCCTTAGAATAGATGGTGAGCAACCTTTCATATTGTCCGTTTGTAATTTTTCTCCTTACCCTTGCAGCATGACAATATTATTTCTAATTTTCTGTTCAAATATGTCAGTATGTGGTAATAAAAAGAGGTTCATGTGCTGGATTAGGCTGTTAACCAGACAAGTGACAGCATTTGTATATGATACTTCGGAGAGCATATCAGCCCTAATCAAGCTGAACTTGTAAACTAATGGATACCTTCCTCACCCTCCGCCCAGTGAAAAAGAAAAAAGAGTTGTAGTCCGATAACCTAAGTTTGAAATTTTTATGTGACTAAAACCATTTTTTAGTAAAGAATATCATGAAAACATATAACAAGAATTACAAAATATTCTCATAGTAAAGAAACCACATATTATTCTTGGCTGTAGATCTTGATAAATTTAACAATGTTCTTGACATTGTGCAGGTGTTTGGTGTACTTAGCTTCCTTTTGGGCTAAGGCGGTAGGCGCCTTTAAGGGCGTGCCTCTTACTTTTGTACAGCGCCAGTGGCGTGATTTATAGTTTTTGTTTGCATTCTGTTTGCATTTGAGGATACCTTATCCTCTCTTTTATATTCTTTATTGAATTGATTTATAAAACTTTCTTTATCTAAAAAAAAATTGTGCAGGTGTTTGAGGTGATTTCTGGTATGAAAATAAATTTGTCAAAGTGCAGTCTTGCTGGTATAAATGTTGCTGACGCTGAACTTTGTGATTTTCCATGTTGGCTGGTTGTGAGGTGCAAAGTTGACCGCTAACTTATCTTGGGGTGCTGCTTGGAAGAAATCCAATTTCTGAAACATTTTGGGGGCTGGTTCTTGGGCAAATTTGTAGGAAGTTGGATGGATGGAAGAGGGTTAACTTCTCTTTGGGTGGTCGTATCACTTTCGTTACACTCTTGCTTATCCAGGATCCCATTGTATTACCTTTCTTTATTTAAGGTCCCAGTGGGAGTTGCTTATAAAAGAGAGGATAATGAGGGACTTTCTTCTGGTTTGGGGCGGACGGAGTGAAAAAGGACCATTTGGTTTTATGGGATAAGGTGTGTCGACCTAAGGCAAAGGGAGGCTCGGGTGTGGGGAGGATAGCTTTGAAGAACATTGCTCTTGTGGGGAAATGGTTGAGAAGTTTCCTTTTGGAAGGTAATTCTTTGTGGTACAAAGTCATGAAAAGAAAATATTTTGTTAGATAAGAAAGATTTTATTAATCAAGACTTGAAAGAATACAAAAAGGAGGATAAAGAATCCTCATATCAAAAAACTATAAGTGTCGCCAGTGGCGCTGTACAAAAATAAGAGGGACACCCTTAAAGGCCCCCGCCGCCTTAGCCCAAAGGGAGCCCAAATAGATCACATGGTCCCAGACATAATCTATGGTCTTCCCACCATTGGAAAACACTCTCGAATTTCTCTCCAACCACATACACCACAGGAGAGTCAAACAAATGCATGGGATCCTCCCCATTACAATGGCACATCACACAAAAGCCCGGTAGAAGTGTCCAACCAGGCCTCCGATGTTGCACCATGTCGTAGGTATTCAACCTACCGAGTACCAAGGTCCGCACAAAAGTACGTAGCTTCAAAGGGGCCTCCGACTTCCAGATATAAGTGGAAAGTGGGAAATGTGGGAATTGTGAAGGAAGGATAAGTTGATGGAGGAAGGACTTGCACGACAAAGCCCCAGAAGGGTCTCTAGTCCAAGTCCGAAAATCATCCATGGGGACGAGTGTAATAGAGTGGAGGACACCAAGTAGATTGACGAGCTCCTCCAATTCTCTATCATGCGGAGCTCGCCGCAAGTGTAAATCCCAAGACCCACCCGCGCCTGAATAGAAAGCATACACGGGCGCCTCGTGAAGGGTAGATAACCGAAACACCCGAGGACACATGGTAGAGAAAGACTGATTTCCCTTCCACACATCCTCCTAGAACCGAACCCGATTACCATTACCCATATTATACCTGACCAGTGGTAAAAAGAAAATATAGGATGCACCAAAATGGGTGGGATGTTCAAAAAGCTCAGGCTGCTACTCACACTTGCCCTTGGAGATTAATCTCACAAGTATCTTGATCTTCTTTCCTATGATACTCTAGGTTGGGAAAGCAAGCATTCCGTAAGAGGTTTCCGCGTATATACCGCTTATCACAGCTGCATGAGGGGCAAGTGGTAATTTCTATTGTGAATGATTCTTGGGACCTTCAGTTTTGCCTTGCTTTGTGAGGTGGAGACAGGGGAGCTTACTGTTTGCTTGGGTTGCTAGATAGTACTCGTCCTTCTAGCAATGATGATGCCACAATTTGGAATGGAGATGCTTTGGGGGTTTTCTTCGATATCATTTCTAGCGTTTCTAGGTTCGTCTACACAGTGTGTTCCTTCTCTTACAGCCACCCTCTTGTGGAAGGCAAATGTTGCTTTAAAGGTGAGATCATTTGTTTGGACAGTGTGTTGGGGAGAATCAACGTAATGATATGCTCCAGAAGAGGCGACCGAAGCTGGCTATTTCACCTGACATCTGTGTGCTGTGTCGTGCTAGTAGTGAGTCATAACGTTCATATTTTCATTGTGACATGGCAGATTGGTTGTGGAGTAGGCTGTTTGGTTTCTTATGAGAGCATTGGATGTTCCCAGCCACGGTGCTGGAAATGTTGCGGTTTCTCTTTTTGGCTTTGGGAGAGATAAGGAGATTAAAATTTTAATGGTTTTTTCTATTCCATGGTTTTTTTGGCTAGAGAGGAATGCCAAAATTTACTCTATAGGTTCCCTAACACCTGACATACAGTGGGATAGGCCGATAGGGTGACTTATTTATCTTCTCTGTGGGCTAAGGCGGGAGGGACTTTCCAGAGATATTCGATTATTGATGTCCAATAACTTAATAGATTTCTTTGGGAGGACAGCTTGTCCTCTACTGCTGTTTTAGCAATTTCATTAAAAAATAAATTCTGAGAACGATCGTTTTCATCTTAAGAGTTTTAACTGCAATAATCAAGTATTTCTAATCTTATAAGAAGCGATTGCATTTGATCACTGCCGTATTCTTTGCAAGTTATCCAGATACAGAGATTAGTTAATATGTCATGCGTCGCTGTTTCTGTAGTAGCACGTTTACAAGCTTGAGTAGTGGCACAACAACTAACTACCTAACTATCCAAAGATCATTGCAACTATCCTATTTGAATTATCAGATGAATAAGAACCATCCTCCCAGCTTAGACTGCATGAGACCACTAACACAAATTACCTTATAAATGTTACCGTACTCCCTGTATCTCTGTAGGTGTTGTGGTCTTACAGCAAATCCATAAGAATCCCTGTATAAGCATAAACAACCAGATCTCAGTTCACATCCTTAAAACCTCTTTGATAACTCTGTTTAGAAAATCAGACCAAACAAAATCGAATGGTTTAACCAAACCCGAACCACAATCACAACACCACTACAGTACGCTCCTGAAACCCGAACTCGGGGAGATTAAAATTACCTGGAATGAGCCTCCAATGTACGCCTACTCAACAAGGACAACAACATACTTTATCACAAGCCACCACAACAATTCTAGCTCCCATATCTATCCCTCAAACACTAATGCCAAATAAAGGAAAGACAGACACTCAATGTGAAAACTTTTTCATGACTGCATTCATTCTTTCACCCCCAAAATGGCAACATAACATCTCAATCAAAAACACCCTTCTAATTTTGCACCCACATGCATTTTTCTGCAATATAATCATAATGCTAAATCAAATTAAACATAATCCAACACTAAAATCATTGGCAGCATGAGCTGACAATGTGCAATGTTTTTGGATGAAAAAAAAAAAAAATAATATATCTATCTAAAGCTAGAAAAACAAACATAGAGGAAAGGGCATGAAAATTAAATCGAGAAAATTCAGGAATAAATGACATGTGGAGAGATGAAAATATTATTGACACCGCCATATTCGGATCTTAACAATGGTTGCGATTCAATCTATGGGAAATTAAGGAATCATGCATTTGATTTGGTCACCCTATTCAACTGAAAATCTCCCGTTAAGCTCGGCTTTAAGCTTATAATGGTCTAAACAGTTTAGAGCATCCACAATGGCATGCCAAATATTAGCATGTATTTTGTACAAAAACTTCTTTCTCTCTCCTCTTTCATACTTTGTTAAAAATTGGCATGTATCTCTTCAATGGTCATGCCGAATTTGGCATGCCAAATTCCCAATTTCTCTCTCCTCTTTATTAAAGTTTATACCCCACCCTTTTTCTCTCTCTCTTAAATCAATCCATTTTCTTTCTCCTAAATCAATTCCCTCTTGTATTATTCTCCCTATCACTAATTAATGCACCTAGGAAAGTGAAATTTGACATGTCTCTCAAATTGCCAAATATTTGGCAGTAGTGAGTAGAGCTTGGTATTTGGCAAGTGTATAAAATACACTTCAATGAAGTTGATTTAATTTGGCATGCCAAAGGTTAATTTGGCATGCCAAAGGTTAATTTGGCAAGAGAATTATACATCCATTGCGGATGCTCTTACATACATTTCTTTTTACTTTTTTATTTTGTAAGATAGTTCTTCTATTTTTATTTTTTTTCTTTCCATTGCGGATGCTCTTACATACATTTCTTTTTACTTTTTTATTTTGTAAGATAGTTCTTCTATTTTTATTTTTTTTCTTTTTTTTTTTTTTTTTTTACAAATGGAAACAAAGCTATTAGGAAACCATATTACCACCCTCAGAATATTGTGAGCCATATTCTGTCATCCAATTGGCCGCTCGATTAGTCTCAAGAAATTAGTATCCAGTTTTGTAGTTCGAAGTGTGTCGAAGTAGTTGTTTGATGTTTGTCACGAGACTACTTATACTCCATGGTATCTTGCATAATCCTTGAATTACCTGCAAAACAAGTTGGTTATCTCCTTCAATACAAATATAAGAAAAGCCTAACTGTATGGCCTTATCAAGCCCATTTCTTAGTGCGGTGACTTCGGCTACAAGGACAAACGCATTACGTTGGCAACCTAGTTGACACGTTTGTCCAAACTGATTACGTAAGACATAACCAGAACAAGAATCACAACTGCTTTCGCACCATCAAAACTAAGTTTGACGTACTGTACGGGCTGTGCTACCGAATATTAACATACTCGACTAGTTTAGTTTGACTAATTCGTCTTTCAAGGTTTATCGATCTTAGGTTCGAAATTATTGGTCTAACCTTGTTCGATGTTACCATTTTTGGTACGAGGCTTGTGCCCTCACAATTGTAATTAACATATTAAATGGTGTATTACGAAAAAATCAATGCAGTCCTAGTTATCCATAAAGTCCAAGTTCAAATGAATAATTTTATGTAAGTGCTGAATTTGACGATTTTGTTGCAAGTTGTTTCCACCATTCTATTATGTGGTCCGAATCAGGCTTAAGGCTTATCCATTGCAATTGATGAGTTTTGTGCCAGACTTGCTTAGCAAATTGGCAATCAGAGATTAATACATCTTCGCAATGGGCATTACAAAGAGGGCAAGACTCTTCGATACTTAATCCTCTAGCTAATAAAGAAGAGCGAATTGGAGGACCATTGTTTAATTTCTGCCAAATGAAAATTTGAAGTTTCGAGTGAATATCTAATTGTCATATCCATTTATAACTCCAGTTGTTATATTCCGTTTTATTTAAACCCCGATTCATCCTGGTTGAGCTCTTGTTATTAAACATGTCATCTGATGATGGTCCCCAACAAAAGGAATCGAGAATGTATTCACGTGGAATTGGTATACTCAAGATAAGTTGCACTATGCAGTTTGGAACAATTTCTGCTAGTCTATCGACATACCAAGTCTTTCGATTCGTAATAAAATGACTCACCGTTAAGTCAATTTTTGGTGTATCCTATATATTCTTATGCAAATGTGAAGTTAGGGAGGTTTGTAGAGCACAATTATCTATTCAAAATGAGATATTACAGTCGTTTTCTACAATCCAGCGAATACCTTGTCGCTGTGTGGATCTTTATTTTAGAATTTGTTCCTATATAAAGGAGTCTTGAGTATGGCCTTTTATTGGAAGAAGTTTGTTCGATTAAAATACTTATTGCATACTAATTGGACCCATATATTATTATGATCAGCAAGACCTTTCCATCCTAATTTAGCTATGAAAGCTCTATTTATAGCTTTGGTTTTTCGTATCCAAGACCCCCATCTGATTTAAGCTGACTAATGAGTGCGTAAATTGAGCTATTTTTCATGTGATAAACGCACTCATTTGATTGATTTCATAATAATTATATCATTTCTTTGTGAGATTTTATGATTATTGTGATAAAGATGATCGGGGTATGTTTGTATTTTTTTATGTATTTTCAGGATATTTTTGGACCCAATTTCTTGGTAGAAACTTTAGAGATGATTTGAAGTTATAATAGTCAAGGAAGAAGTCGTGGAACATGTCTTAACTAAGCCAAGCGAGAAAAGAAGTGCCAAAAAGAAATTTTAGGCAAAGTAGCACTTGCACGACCATGCGAGTTTGAACATTTGAAGGTTAAACCTTGCATGCCCATGCAACTATGTCAGTGAGTTCGAGAATTGGAGAAATTAGGTTGCACGACCATGCAACTTTCCTTCATATTTTCTGCACGACCATGCAAGCTGTCGATTTCACGGAATCTATTCGTACCTTTTGACATTCCATGGGTTCTTTCCCAATTCCCTCTACATAAATTTTGGGGGTCTATTTAAGGGAAGAGCTCATCTCTTTCATACCATCTCTTAGCACCCCATTATCTCTCTCTTTCTTTCAAAAACACTTTTATGCTTTTTAGATTAGAATTATACTCTAGTTTATTATTGCAATTAGAAGATAGGAATTGTTCTTTTCAAGGTTTGTCAAGTTCTTGGTATCATCAAATGAAGCACTTTTGGATATTTCTAATACCGACTTTTTCTTCTCCATCTCTCTACTTCTTTTAGATTAATTTCAACTTAGTTTATGAATGTTCTTAGTTTTGTTCTTGAAATATAGTTTGATCACTGCTTAATTTAGTTTCTATAGTTTATTGTTCATTATTTTTGAATATCATGAGTAGCTAATTCCCCCATTATCTAGGGTTGATGTAACTTGACTGAAATGCTTGAAGTTTAATTAGATAAGTGGAAACTAGCATATCGTTAGAATGTTGCACAAAGATTGATTATTGTTTGCATATTGTTTATGATTGGTGATAAATTTAAATTCGAGAAAAGAATATTGATCGCCCGAATCTTTCATCAAGTTTGCCAAACCACGAGAGAGGCTAGAATTACTTGGGACGTTTAGGATAAAATTGTGTTTTTCATGTTCTGATATTTTATTGTCTTCATGAGAATAGGTAGTTGAGTTTTGTATTGAGTTTTGCCTTTAATTCTTTGAGAGAAGGTTTCAGGTTCTTTGTCCATCCTTGCAACATTCGACATCAGATGCTAGTTGAAGTTTATTTGTTCGCATCAAATAGTTTGATTGAGTGAAATCAACCCTAGGTTCTTTAGTCTTGCTATTTTCGCGTAATTATTATCGATTTTTAGTTCTTTGCTAAAATCACCAAAACCCGCTTTTAATTGCTTAGTTTGTTGAATTTAAGAAAACTTAGTACTTGGAATCGAAAGCTCCCAGTGGATATGATATTTATTACAATGATATGCCCGTGCACTTGTAGGCCTATCACCGACACACCTTGCTCAAAGATATTAGAGGAATACTGGATCCTTGGTTAGAATTATTCCAAAAAAATTACTATGTATGTAGTGTATCTAATTTGTGGGCAGTGAAAGTCAGTATCTTAAAACTTTGCATGACATGGGATGGCAAAGTTTCAAGATTCAATTGAGTTAACACCAATTTCCCTGCTTTAGATAAGTTTAGCAGTCTCTCAGGGTTCTAAATGACCTTGAGTAAAGTCTATAAGATTATGATAAACTTAAGTTGTAAATCGATTATTTGGGAATATGCAGTTTAAATATTTCCCTAGACTTGTGTTATGTGGGATATTGATATACGCAGAGACAATTTGCTTCTGTTGAGGGGACGTGTTCTTTGAGGAAACCAAGGAAGATTTATGAGAACTGACTAGTTTTCCAGAGTTTAGCACAGATTTGGTCCAGTAATGTCTTTAGGTGGGACGAAACTTTATGATTGGCTTTGAAAAATAGTAGGTTGTCATCAACAAAGAAAAGACATGGAATCTGTGGACCACCAGGACATATCTTGACACCAATCCTTGATTTGGACATAGCAGCATTGGATAGGGGCTGATTCAAAACATACATACAAATCATATATATATATATATATATATATATATATATATATATATATATATATATATATATATATATATATATATATATATATAGTTGAGTCAATTACGTGTGGGCACGCCACGTGGGATGCGACACAAGCGTTAATATTTTCCTGAGGACGACACATGGGATGCCACGCAAGCGCCCAAATTCGTGTGGTGATGACACTTATGCCGCCACGTAAGCCACTCATCAAGTGGCCCAATCATTAATGCATGATCATAAATACAACATAATATAATTATTATATTCAAATTATAAAATAGAATATCTTTTGTTATGCAAATTTAAAAATTATAATTCTTACTCCATTGGAACAAGTTCGGAAAATCCTTTAAAATGAGATACATATGTAGTATGTCCTATAAAGTTGGGTTCTTTTCGTGTGAGGATGATAGGTGGGACGCCAGATGGGAGGAATATGTTCGTGTTAAGATAACACATAGGTGCCACATCGGTATAGTATAAAAGTGAGTCCAATTCGTGTGGGCACAATACATAGGACGCCACATAGGAGGTGTAAATTCGTGTGACGATGACACCTATTAAGCATCACCGTACCTAAGCAAAGCTTGCCACATAACCTAACAACTCTTCATCCAAGTGTCACTCATTAATGCCTCCTCATAAGTCGAAAAACTATAAATATTACTTCAATGGATTGGATTTGAAAAAACCTTCAATATGATATTACTTTAGGAAGTGAAAAGTTTTTTCTCAACACTAATTTATTTTATTCAATTACAAAAAATCCAATTTCAATAAGAGACTGATTTTTAACTAGAGAGATTAATTAATCTTTATTTTTTTTCTTTGGGAATTTTAAAGTAGGCTCAAATTATGTTCATAAATCAATCAATTTTTACATTCATTCTATTTTAGATGTAGATCAATTTAAAATAATATATAGAAGTAAATTCTGAGGGATACATGAATTATACTATTTTTTTTTAAGAAATAGCATGCATCCTATGGATTAAATTTTTGCTAACATAAATTTAAATGTATTTCACAAATAATATTTATAATTTCATGCCATAAATTTTTAATGTCTTTTTTTAAATATATTAGTAAAAATATTTCTCTTTTTCTTTTCGTGTGTGCACGGCATGAAAGACGCCACATAGAGGCCCAAAATCGTGTGACGAAGACACCGGAGTTGCCATATTAGCAAAGCTTTCCACATAGCCTAACAACTCATCATCCAAGTATTTTCCCTTAATGCTTCAACATTTGTTAACTTTATTACATATTTATTAGCATATTTTTATATTAGAAAATAAAATAATTTTAGTTAAGTATTAAGTCAAAAAAATCATAAATAAATATTATTTCGATGGATTGGATTTGAAAAAGGCTTTAAATGGAAATATATGTAACCTATACAAGTTGGGTCTTGACCATGTAGTGATAACATGTAAACGCCACATAAGAGGGAATGTTCATGTAAAGATGACACGTTGACGTCACATGTGCAACTTTGTCACATATTTTAGCATATCATGATCCAAGTGCCAAACAATCAATATCACTCGACTTTATTATATGATTTATTTGCTTATTATTTTAAACTACAAAATAGCATATTTTAAGTTATGTAACTCTAAAAAATAAAAATCTTACTTCATTAGTTAAATTATCTTTTATTCTTTTATGAAAGTTTGAAGTATCCTCAAATTATGTTCATAAATTAATATTTCTTTACATTCATTTTATTTCAAATGCATATCAATTTAAAAGGGCATTTCATACAAAAATATTCAAATATTCAAATATAAAATTAGTTGTAAGGAATGCAACAGATATGAAGTATCACCTAAAAAGTTATCTTCATTTCCGGGAGATATTTACGAGTCCGTGCGAAAACTAGTGATAAATAAATATAGGGATAGAGGATCTCCCTGTCTAATACTGTGATTGGGTTGAATGTAGCTCCACTGTGTATCATTGATAAGTAGTAAATATGACACTGTTGTGACACATTGCCGAATCCATTTAATCTATTTGGGATCAAATCCCAAATGTTGTAATGTGGTCCACAAAAATCCCACTCTATTCGGTCATATGCTTTTTCCATATCTAACTTCATGGCTACCTACCCATCTCGAGATTTTGACTTTCTGAAAAAATGCCTAATTTCTTGTGCAGTGAGAAGGTTATCATGAATCGACTACTGAGGGACAAAAGCTCCTTGATATGGATTAACAATTTTTCGTATTATAGCTCTTAATCGATTGACAAGAATTTTAGCAAAATTTTTATAAAGAGTATTACAAAGACTTATAGGTCTATAATGCGCAGGGGTACTAGGTGAGTCAATTTTAGGTAAAAATCTGATAAATGTATGATTAGTTTTTTCAAAAAATTTACTATGGTGAAAAAAAAGCTTGTATGGCCTTGGTAATCCCACTTTCAATAATTGGCCAAAAATCCTAATAGAATGCGGCAGTGAATCCATCTGATCCAGAAGTTTTACAAGGATTTATTTCAAAAACAGGTCGTTTAATTTCATCATTTGAGACCGGTGCAGTAAGTATTAAATTTTCATTCATTGAGATTTTAGGTTGGAGATCATTAACATCAATATGTGTTGGCGTTGTTCGAGAGCTTGTAAAAACACTGGGTATATTACGTCACAAATAAGTTTTTAATGGTATTTTCATCTTCCATCCACACACCACTACAAACTTGAAGTCGGTAAACCATACTTCTTCTTCCTCAATTTATACCTCAAATTAAAGTAACTAGAGTTCCTATCTTCTTGGGTGAGTCATTGTTTGCGGGCAAAAGTACCCCACAGTTTCTGACCAAATAGGAGTAGTTTCTCCCGTTGCCGTAAAAAACGGGAATGAATCTCATTGAGAGAGAAAGTGAGATGAGAGAATCCTCCCCCTCCCCCGCAACACTAGTACCCCCTCCCCCCGTTCAACCTGGCGGCTCCTCCAGTTCTCCGGTGGATGGAAATGATTCTTCATTCTTAGTCCTCCCTTCTCTGCTTCCTAACCCTCCCCTTCTGACCACCCTCTCCTCCTCTGCCCTTTCTCCTTCGGCTGCTCCTCAGAATTTTCCTAAATACCAAATTCCTTCCCAACTCCACCCAAACTCCTTCCGTTCAAAGCTTCTAGCCTCCATTAACAACTCTAGCGCGTCCTCTGGCTCTTTCTCGCTTAACCTAGCACCAATTTCCCTTCCCCATTTCTCAACTCCGCCTCCCTCTCTCCCCAACTCATATACCCTTCATCCTTCTATAAATTGAGGAGTGTATTGAGTTTAGCCAACCCTGGCTACACTCTGTTATCTGTAAGGTTTTTGGAAAATCCTTCAACATTGAGTTACTTGAAAAACAATTACATACTCTCTGTGCTACGAGTGGAAAATTTGAACTCAAATCAGTTGGAAAAGACTATTATGTGGCTAGATTCTGCAACGAAACTGATTTCCAAAAAGTGGTTGTGGAAGGGTCATGGAAAATTAATGGACATCACTTGTATACACGTCTTTGGGAACCTGCCTTTGAAGCTTCGAAATCAAAGGTCGGTAGAGCACCTGTATGGATTCATCTACCAGAGTTACCAATAATTGAATGGTAGAGGCATGCTATGCTTACTAAGAATGGTAACAAGTTGTGTAATCTCATTAAAATTGATATGCGTACTTTATTTCTAAATTCAGCTAGATATGCGCGATTGTGTATTCAGATGGATATTACTAAGGATCCTCCTAAGTATATCTGCATTGATACAATTATGCAAGAAACTGAAATCCCAGATTTCCCATGTTCATGCAGTTTATGCAATACGGTGGGACATATGGCGGAGAAATGTGCATGCAAACTTACCGCCGAGAAAGCTCCGGCTAGAGAGAACACTAGAGACAAAGAGGTCCAGAAAGCAGCAGGAAAAGTTGCTTACCAAGCACATGAAAAACAAAACAAAAAAGTTGACAGCCATGGGTGGATAGAGGTGGTGTCAAAGAAAGCTCAAAAAAGAAATAAAAGCAGAGCCAAGAAACACTTGCTTAAAATCAGAGCCCAGTTTAGATGGAAGAGGAAAAAAGGATCACATGGTCAAAGTGTTCAAAAAGTTGCGAGTTTTCATACGAAGTTTGGATCTAGCAACCCAAAAGGTAGTGAGATTGACCCAAAACAATTACTGGACAGCCAAATTGTCATTAATCCAATAAACACATGCCTCTCCCATCCCACACCTGATCCTTTTGAGCCCAACCCGTTTGTGGAATCGGGTAAAACAGTTGGCAATCCCATTTCTAATCCTAGCTCCTCTCAAACCCCATCTGCTGAAACCAAATCTCCATCCTCCCTTTCTTTCTCAAAAAATAAACCAACTCATCAACCCACATCTACAAGCTCAGATGGACTACGACTCGTCGAAAGAAACCCCACCACCACTGGGTGCGGAATCAACTCCGATGGAGTCAACATCTCCGTTAACCCCACATTCGCCGTGGATTCCCCTTCCTTCCCTTTGTAACAACCCAAAACTTTAACCTCTAATTTTTTCTAATTAAACTCGATTGATAATCGTGATTAAGGTCTTAAGCATGTATGATTAGTGCTATGTGTTAATTTCGATTAGTGGTTAAATACTTGTATTTAGTGTGTTAATTAAGTAAGGTTAGTGGGTAACAAACCCGATTAGTATTGGTTAACCATTTGGGTATTTTACGGTTTTGGGCCAAATACTTATTTGGGCCTTCTTGTTTTGATTCTGTGGGTGTTTGCCCAACCGATTTCTCTCTTCTAACCCAAAACCAACTAATACCTAAACCCATTACATGCTACTAACCAAACCCAAATGTCATATTACTACCAAAATCAACTTCTCTAGAATTCTCTAGTTTTTCCTACCTCTTCTTACACAAACTACTACTTCAATTTTATGGAGTAAGCTATACTATGTGGTAGTGTCTCAAGTAAACAAGTAGACAAACATGCTTGCCTACACTTGTCTATTGCTTTGACTAAACCTAACTATTCTAATTCATAATCAAAGTTTCTTTCACATTATAAACTAGTTACTAAGGAAACAAATCTTCATTTTCTCTCTTCTTTTCTCATTACCGGTTCTTCACCACCAACATCTTAATTTTGATCCTTCTCTCATCAAATTCACAAGTCATATGAGTTCATTTAGATCAACAAGTTTAAAGAAAAATCAAAGGATCTTAAGGTAAAATCAACACTATACTTTCTCTTCTCTTTTCCATTCGATTTTGAGGTTTATTCCTAATTGAGTTCTAATTGTTTTTCACTTATTATTGCATCATTCTTACATGACCAACACCATTAAAATCATTTGAGAATCTTTAATATTGGAGGATGATCAACCACTTTCGAACCCAAGGCCATTGAGATTATCTCTTGTTAATTCACAAAGTTATTGTCTTAAATTCTTTACTTTCTCTTTTCTAATCACCTAAACAAGACAACACATAAACTTGATTGCTATTAGCTTGATAATGTTTGAGTATTATTTATGAAATCACATAGAAAGATATTTTTGGAGTATGGACCTACTTATGTTATATTTTAAGGCTTATGAAGTTCTCATGTTTCATGTTCCCATTTATAAATCTCCTGAGTTAAAGCATGATAATAATGTTTCCTTCTTCATTTTAGATCTTATAAAAGTATACATATGATATATGATGTTATATGTTTGGGTAATTTGAGGAAAACCCTAAAATAAATCTTTTTGGGGTATATGTATGACATGTTTCATTAGAGCCTAATTTAATGATGCCCTGTTCTATACAGTGACTTCAATCCAATGTTCTTTGAGATAATAGAATGCTTGATTATTATAGATGCAATTGATTCCTATTTATAGTAGGGAGTCCTAGTGTTATGGAAAATCTAGATTACACAATTTGTACTAGAATAATATTCCTAACAGTACTAGAATAATATTCCCTAATACTCCCCTTCAATCGTAGTGGTAGATGAACAGGCGCTACGATTGGAGGTTACAACAGACATAATTAAAAAAACACTATAGTAAACATGGAGATCTTAAAGTTCAATGAAATCTAGCCGAAACAAAACTCTCGTGTTGTCACCCGCTTCATAGCCAACCTTGAGCAAGGGGAAAGAATGCTTCAACGGAAGACTATAGGGATTGACAACATCAAATCACGCGGTAGCAGGGGGCGGCAGGAGTGCAGGCGGAAGAAGGCGATCGGCGGCTGCAGGATTGCAGGCGCTGGACAGAGGTCGGCGGCGGCAGGAGTGCAGGCGGCGGTCGGCAGCGCAGGAGTGCAGGCGGTGAACGACAGAGCTGGGGACGTGCGAACCTGACGTGATCTGAGCTTTGAGGGTAGGGTAGAAATTAAGATCAAAAATCCATATTTAGTGGTGGAGATCAAAGGAATGAATTTAATATAGGAAACTAAAAACTAATTTGTGTGGGTTGTAAAACAAAAGGAATAGTCCGCATGATGGAATATGGTTTAAGACCTCCATCCGGCGGCTTAGCGGAAGCTAGGTTTTAGGCTACCAGGAAAGTAGCTGCTCTGATACAATGTGAGTTTAATAGAATGCTTGATTATTATTGATGTAATTGATCCCTATTTATAGGTAGGGAGTCCTAGTGATATGGAAACTCTAGATTACACAGTCTGTACTAGAATAATATTTCTAACAGTACTAGAATAATATTCCCTAATACTTTCGACCATCCTGAATTCTGAATTTGAAAAAACTCAAAAAATAAAGTTTTAGATTTTTCTTTTACCTTTGTACAGAGCTTTGAATCACCTAAATCTGATGTCTTATGAGTGAGATATGCCCAATTTACAGAAAACTGTCTAAGCTGGAAAAACTGCGAGAAAGTAAAATGAAGTTTGGTTGGTTGATAATTATCCCTTGACCGAAAGCATGTATAAATGTTATAGAGGGATGTGTGTATTACACTCAAGTCATGTTTAGGGATTTTAGACAAGTTAATATCATCATTTGACGATTAAGGACAATTCTAGAAATAAAAGATAATGAAATTGAATATTGTGTCAAAGTGAATTTGGTGTTGTTTGATTTATGTTCACTTGACCAAGAGGTCAAGGATGTGAAATGAACTAACAATATAAGCTAATTTGATTATATCAAGTGTTGGAATGAATTATTAATATTAAGTACCCTTTTGGGATCATTAGGTGTTACATGTGAAATTGAAAGTTAGAGCTTTTGGAGCTTTTGTGTGTTGAGTTAAGGACCTTCAAGTAAGTACATGTCCACCCCTTTCACCTTGTCAATCATCTTTTCAAAACTCATGTGCTATGTGATATTATGTAAATAACATGCTATGTGCTACCACATGACTTATATGATGTATTACATGTATGTTGATACATGAACTACTTGAATTATTCTTGATCTATATATTCATTACTTCTTACATGAGCTACTTATACTATACTTGATATATTCATTCATCAATCATTATGATTGTTCAAAGCTAACTACAAATACTCAAAATTCAGAATATACAATCATAAGAAAAGTGAGATATAAACCTCGAGAATGAAGTATTACTATTCAACAAAGCCTATATATGCCTATGGCATCAATACTCAAAATTATAAACATTTGAATGAGAGATTTCTCTATACCGAGCTATATTATTATCATCTAGCCAAACAGTTATATTATTATTATCTAGCCAAAAAGCTATATTACTCTAAAATGAGATTGAGATTATGATTCTCTTAAGTTTGTGGCATGACTTCCAAAAGGGGTCGTTGGAGGTTTTGAAGGCACGACTCTTTAGTGTGCACACTTATTCATTATTGAATTATCGAGGCAATAGCCAATGAGCTAGCCCGTATATCATTATGGTCATTATTATTTTTCTCACCAGCCAAGGGCGGTAATCTTGGCCGGATAGTAACATAGATTACTATTCGTGATGTCGCACTTCGGCGTGTTTTATCTCGAGCGTGAACTTCCATGCCACCTAACATAGTTGAGAGCTAACTCCTAATCAAGTCAATCTCTATTCCAATACATGGAAAGATAACTCTTTCAAACTCTTATACTCTTAAGACACTTTAATGTTTGTTTTGTTATACTTGATGATATGTTTATAAGACTACTACTTTATACATATATGTTTATATAGTACTAGCTAATGTGCTACTTGCTACGTGTACTTTTACTTATAAACTTGTTTTGCCAAGGTGGAGTGTTCTTACTTAGCATACGCTAATTTTCCTTTTTCTCTTCTTCTTTTGCATATACACTTGCACGTGCATGTTGATAACGTGCAATTACGTTCTGGACGTGTGAGATTGGCAAGGCTGGAAGATCTTCTAAGTAATATCTAGTTCAGGAGTTACGTTGTTTTGTAATTAAATCACCTAGACGAAAAAGTCTCTTTTGAGTTGTAAAATCACAATTATACTTTGAGATATGGTCTTTATAATAAAAGCAAGTCATTTGGCTTCTTAAACTGTTATGTTGATCTTAAGGTTTTCTGTCTTAATTTCTCTTAGCCTTGTACTTACTCCGGTAAATACGGCGGTAGCACTCTGGTGTTAGTATCGTCCTAAGGATTTAGTTATAGTAATATGCGTATTAAAGAGGTATTAATATCGGGGTGTTACATCCTTCATCCAGCCCACCACCATCCCCACCACCCTTTCTAAACCAACTACTTTAGATACCCTCACCTCTCCCACCGTTCCATCCCTTTCCCCCTCCATCACCACTTCTTCACTACGTACAACCCCTGACCACAGACGCATGTGATAAGAGTCGAGGAAACAAAGTTATCGTTTCTGAGAGGTATGGAGATTGTAGATCCGGACTCAAATTTCCTACAAATGAAGTTTTTAGTCCTCGTAAAGGGAGGGATGATAGAGATGAAACCCAATCTTGTGAGATATCTTCTCTATCTCCCAAAAACATCGTATTATCCATGGATAAACCTGCAGATGATGGATCCTCTGAGACAGATTACACCTGCTCACTTCCCAAGCCTCTCAGATCCGATCAGATTGTACAAATTATTGAGGATACTCATAACATGGTGGTGTCACAACATACATCAAGGCCAAGAATTCAACTGGTTTCTCCCAAAGAAGCTGTGGAAAGTCATAGATCCACCACCAATTTTTCCCCCTCTACTGACAAACTAGCTTCTCAAAAGGGAGCCACTAGTGTTAAGCATGTCAAGCTTTAGTAACGGAATCTAACTAGTAGAAGTACATGATCAGGTAAAAATGGTCTCTATTTAAGTCACAAGAAGGGACTTCTAGAGCCCCAAGCTAAGAACTTTACTACCAGATTATAATGGAGGTAAACAAGGAGCAACCAATAGCCCCAATCACTGTGATCAGGGGTGTAAACGAGTCGAGTCGAGCCCGAGTCAGGCCTGGCTCGTGCTCGGCTCGGTTTGTTTTTTCTCGGCTTGATGCTCGCCAAGTCAGAAAAATCAAGACTCGGGCTCGGCTTGATTTAGGCTCATGGTTCATCTTGGCTCGGCTCAAATTCAAACTCATTATTACAAACGTTAGAAAAAATTGATTTAAAATAATTGAAATTAAATTTGACTATAAGTGATCCCTTGCACGTTCTCATTTGGAAAAAAAACTTTAAAACATAAGAAATCTCTAAATATAGTTAATGATTTTTTTCGAATAGAGAGGAAAATCAACTAAATCGAGCCAACCGAGCTAACCGAGCCGAGCCATAGTAGGCTCGGACTCGGCTCAGAAAGCATTCAAGCCGTGCTTTGACCGAGTCGAGCTTTGACCGAGCCAAGCTGGACCGAGGGTTCACCGAGTCGGCTCGACTCAGTTACACCCCTAACTATGATGGTGGAGAGTAAACCACCAGAAAGAGTAATAGAAAGATTATCCCTTCCACAAAATATGGTTAATTCGATGAAAATACTTGCTTGGAATGCTAGGGGGATTGCGAGACCTTCCTTCCGTCTAAACCTTATCTACCTTTGCCAAATTTACCTACCTGACCTTTGCTTCATTATTGAGACTTAAGTTAGCAGAGACAATACTGAGAACATTGTGAAACATTTGCCATTTGGTAACTGGGGACTTATGGAGCCAGAACGGTTTTCTAGGGAGTCTTAATACTTTCGAAGTCGTTAGTGAGCTTTGAAGCGGTCTTGAAGAACAAGCAGGGGCACATGGCAATGTTCAGGTACAATCTCTTCCACACTTTTTTCGTTTCTACAATTTATGGGTCTTCTAATTTGCTATTCGTAAGATATTGTGGACTGATATCATCACTATTTCTGAGTATATGAGTTTATCTTGGATTGCATTGGGTGATTTCAATGAGATGATTTCTAGAGATGAAAATTTTGTAGGGCACCCGCAGAGGAAGATTCTTATGGATATGTTTAGTGATTGTTTGCATGATAGCCAGTTGTTTGATTTGAGCTATGTTGGACAAAAATTTACTTGGACCAATAAGAGGAGGAATCCTCCGTTTATGGAAAGATTAGATCGAGCGGTTGCAAATGTGAAGTTGATAAACCTCGCCTCTCTCCAGACCATTGTCATATCCTTGTTAATTATGATTCCACTATTCTCCCAACAGGCCAAAGATCTTTTAGTTTTGAACCTACGTAGTTAATAAAGCCCAGCTTTGAAATTTTGGTAAATGATGAATGCGTTAATAACCCTACGCCTGTCCACAAAAAAATTCATCACTTTGGACTTGAGGCTGACAATTGGAATAAAAGCACTTTTGCAAATATTTTCAAAAAGAAAAAATGGTTGATATCTAGACTTGATGGTATACAAAAAAAGCCTGTGTAACTCCCGGCCCCTCTCTCTAGTTATTTACATGAGCTTCAACATGACGTGTCTGTGCAACTGAATAGTTTACTTGATCAGGAAGAAATGTTCTGGATGATGAAATCTAGATGCAATTGGATAATAGACGCAGATAGGATTACTAGCTTCTCTTACAATTCTGTTAAAATCAAAAGGAAAAAGGCAAAATTGTTAGGTTAAAACTGATGGTTTGAGTGCTAATTCTGACCTATAGCTTTTATCATATGCCCCTTCTTTTATGGAAATCAAGAAGGCCATTTTTGGACTGGGGGCCTTGAAATGACTATTTAAAGCAAAAATAGCGTTCAAGTTTATAAATTACTACTTTTATCATCGGGCTTTTACGGAGAAATCTGTAAGCGCTTTTTTGGCGTCTACAATATTAATATCCCAGTTTGTTGCTTTTTTCCTCCCTTTAGGGGTTGAGATGTTAAGCTGTTGGAAAGAGTTGTTCTTCCGGATACGATTCTTGGTATTCAAGGAACTCCTATCCGCCACAACGATGTACAAGATAAGTATTATTAGGACTACACTAGTAGTGGTGATTTTTTTACAAAATCAGCAAGTTGGATAGCACAAGGTATTACAAATGACTACAAACAGAAATGTGAATTTAGCTGGATTTGAAATGTTCCCGTAAAATTAAGATCTTTTTATGGATGGTCTGTTTAGATGACTTACTAACTAAAGATAGATTAAAATAAAGTAAAGTATTTGCTCCACAAGAATGTGTTTTTTGTAATCATCATCGTGAAGATAGGTACCATTTATTTTTTGATTGTCCATTTTTTATTCAAGCTTGGAAGGAAGTTCAAATTCTTTGTAATTCAAATATTATTATTATTATTTTTTTTTTTTTTTTTGGCAACAAGAAATACAGATGTATTACATAAATATACTAGGAGTACAAACAGAACAACTAAAACTAAGCAAACCAGCTAGACTACAAACTAGGCACTGGTAGTACAACTAATGACACTACTACTACGATCCAGGGTAAGTTGTTTCCTTACTGGGGAATCCACATCATTAGGATGAATCAGTGTATGCATCCGTTTAGTCCCCACACAAACCATTGGCTTCCGATGAGAACACAACTTCCTTCTGCAAAGTCGTACACAAGTTGATCCACAAGAGACGAAATGACAGGTAGAAGCAGACCAACAAGCGTCTCGTAAGCCTGAACGATGTTAGGAATTTGACCTAGAAGAGAATATAAAAACTGGTGGATCCGCAGGAGTAGAAGCCGTACCACTCACATCCACATCCAAAGAAGGCGCGTCAGTCAAATGAGATGCACGTGAAAATTGGGAAGCTCTAGGAGACATCAACGCAGTAGAGTCATCATCACAAACAGGTTGGCTCAAAGTTACAGATTGGTTCAAACACACAGAAGCTATGGAAATAGAGCAGCTAGCAGGAGCCAACATAATTAAATATATCAAGGGGTGTCACCGTGCTATCAACTTTCTCGACACGCCGAGCTCTAACCCTCATAATGGAGGAACCACTAGGGTGGGAAAAAGTGACCTCTTTCCCATGCTTAACAAGGTCATAAACAACTGGAGAGATACGAAAACATGAGCCCTGCCTCCGTCGGTTGTAAAACCGAAACTTGGGCTCAACAAGATCTTTGTTACTCGTAAAACAACTTGCTACATCATCAAGAATCGAATCCACCATCATACCCTCATGGATATCCTCCACATCATGACTAACAACAGAGCATTTATACCCAATCTCGTTGCAACGAATGTCTTTGACTTCACAAACCGAATCTACGAGATAACGCACACCACTGGATGAGCGACTAAGCTCATTTGCAACACACTCTTGATCCAATAAACGGGTGGAACTACTTAAGGAAGCTTTGTCTTCCTCACATATGAGGACCTTTTTTCCTTTTCTGTCCTACCACTCACCCAAAATTTTCCCATGACTCCTTTTAGCCCGGGAGCCACAACCCAACAACTTTTCAACCTACCCAGTTCCCTCAGAACATCCTTGAGGCTCAATAGATTTAGCCTTAGTTAAGTCAGTGTGAGCATCCTCTAGTAAACCTAATTCCAGTGATGCAACAGCTCTCCTATACAAAGCTTTAGTATGCGAAGGCATCCAACCCAGAACAACAGAAGGAAGATTACATGCTTGACAAAAATCACAAAAATTAAGAGAGCAAGCAGCTAGATTTAAGTTTAAGGAGATAGCCAAATCACGAAAAGCAAGTTGTTGGTCGTCTTCACACATGGGCATACCAAAGCAAAGTAATTTAGCAGTTTTATCATAACACAAATGAGCAATTTTGAATTTTGCCTCATTGAACCAACAATTTCCTTGATCCTTTAGAAGATTAACATGGAAAAAAAGATCTTTAGAACCCTCCAAATAAGCGAGAAGCTGACACAATTCATCCTCCACCAAATCATCATCCTCAGTACAAAGATGAATATTCAACAAATCGGATATAAAAGACTTGGAATTCATGATCAACCACCAAATTCAACCTCCAGAGAACCCAAGAAACAAAAGCCCCAAAACAATTATACCAAAATCATAACCAACCAGTGCCTAAAACAACTAGATCTAAACGAAACCCTATGTGAAATAACTGAAATTACAGAGATGCAGGGCCTCGCCGGCGAGAAGGCAGCGTCTACCGACAACTACCGACCGCCGACGGGCTAGAATGAACCCACAAACTGGGCAGGAGCGGTTGGTGACAGGGTGCAGTGTTTTTTAGAGAGAGAAAGAGTGCGATGTTTGTCCCTTATTTTATTATGTAATTCAAATATTGACATAACAATATTGCATTCACTCAATTTTATTGAAAGTCTCAATTTTCTAAAAGATAAACTTTTAGAATGGGAATTAATCCTAGTAATCATAGTTTGGTGGTTGTTTTGGTTTGCCTGGAAGAAAGTTGAATTTGATGGGTTGATCACTAATCCATTTCAAACAGGCTCACTCTATTAGAATAAGTTTTGAAGAATGAAAATATCTTTCTTTTAAAATTGTTGATTTCGACACAAGGGGTGTCTTCCCTAAAAAACACATTATTAAAGTTCCAAGGCAGCCTGTTAGTTGGCGCCTCCGCCTTGTAATTATGTCAATTTAAATATTGTCAGGTTTGGCTTTAGCAGGTTATTGTATAAGGGGTCAGAATGGTGGAATTATTAAAGTTGGGGCTAGGTCATGTGGATCTAGCTCAATTCTAACGGCTAAGGCAATTGGTATTCGAGTAGTGAAGATGGCTAAAGATATTGGTTTCAAGTTTCAACAATATCAGCATTGAAGGTGATAACTTGGCAATGATCAAGGCGATTAGGAATGAATGTCACATTTCTTGGAAGATCGAAAGCATCATTATTAACACGAAAGACTTGCATTTCTTCGCTAAAGTTGAAGTGCTCCATTGCTTTCGTGAAGCCAATAATATTGGTGATTTTATGGTAACTTTTGGCTATTTTTGTCCTCAAGACCAATCTCTTGACGATCTGTTGTTATTGAACGCTTTAAGATAATCTGGTTTTCTTGCCTTCTAAGAAAAAAAATCAGCAAAATACAACAATAGCACATAACATCCCCTCAATATGCGTAAAAATTAGAATAGTCCCAAACTAGCAAGATTTAGCCAAAATTCACAGATACTGCCAAATAGTGGTCGTAATTAGTACCCATTATTTAAATTTCTGTTTTTTTTTTTGGGTTATTTATTCATACTAATGATTTTGTGGACTTGTATAGGTAAGAGAAGATAGACTTTCTTGGAACACAATTTATTTACTACAAGGGTTACAAACACAATCATAATATCTATATATTAAAGATATTTTCTGACAGTATTGGAAGCGTCCACCTAAGCGAGCCATTGTAATAAAATTTAAAAATAAATATAAAATAGAAATATCTGTTTTGGTATAGAATATTTACTAAAGTTGTACTTTCATAAATCCTTAAAGAGTACACTATTAATAAGAGGTTTTGGTATAGAATATATACTAAAGCTGTACTTTCCTAAATTATTAAAGAGTAGACTATTAGATTTTAAAAAGCATATAACTTTAGTTTTACCGCTTAAAAAATTAAATTTCTTACACCATTGGAACGGGAACGAAATATCCTTTAAAATAAGACCCATTTGTAGTATGTTCTATTGATTTACAACATAAGACGCGTCCACCTAAAAAGGTAATTAGTAATTAGCTTGACAAGATGACACAACTAAAGAGTTGCAATGTAAAAAATAAGAGAAAAGATACTTATATTAGTTATAAAAATTAAAAAGTAATCTCAATGTAAAGTATAATAAAAAGAGTATGTGTAGAATAAAGAAATAAACGATTAATCTAAAATGATTTTATGTCCAATCTTTAATATGAAACTTTACCAATATCACGTATAATTTTATAAATGTACGTAAGCTCCGTTTGATTCACCTAGATAAAACTGAACTAAACTGAATTGATTTTTTAAACTTAACCGTTAACCATTTAAACTTCGTCCAAACATAGTCAATATTGGACGCATTTGAAAGTCTGCTTTGAGATCTTTTCGATGACGTAGTTATCATCATGAAACTATTTCAAAATAAAAAGTTATAAGAGTGATAAGGTTATACATGAATTGAACTGAACTGAATTGAATGTAAGTAAAATTAAGGTGAATCAAACAGAGCCGTAACATACTGATCCCCATGTTAGTTTGAGGCTCCAATTTATGTTCCCTTCAACTTTATAATGATTCATGCACTCCCTTCAACTTTACATTGAACTTTTTGCGTTCTTCAAGGTAGTACTTCGTCCGCATATAACTTTGAAAAAAAATGTTTTACTATTCTATGGTTTACGTCTAAAACTTCTTTATTTTCTGAAAAGTAGTTATGTATACATTAGACATTTAAACTGATTTTACCATAAAAGAAGAATCATATCTTTAAAATGTTAGTTGTACACTTATATCTACATAAGAGTATTGGCGTACCAACATCACGCATAGAAAGACTTTGAAACTATTATCTCTTGGATTATGTAACCTATGTGGTGAGTTAATTAATAGTTAATTGAAATTGATGATAAGATTTTAAATTAGATAAGAATCATAAAATGTCCTATAAAAGTCATAGTAATTTTATTATATGGCATTCATAATATTAAATGGATTATATAAATATTTTTATCCATATAATACTAATAACTTTTCGTAAGTGACAATTACACTTCGATTTTTCGATGAGATTAATAATCACGTTATATTAATTTTATTATATAATCACAGTCCGTGCAACGCACGGATTTACTCACGGGCATCCACCTAATAAACAGTATAAAACGAGTTTCTCCTCGAGACAGCCGCGACTCGGTACCAGCATCTGAATCAGCGATAAAACGACCGTTACAGCGAACGGCTATTTAATTCCCTCCCCAGAAGTCGGCCAACAAAATTGAACTGCGATCAA
The DNA here is from genome assembly GCA_038025085.1 of Tetragonia tetragonoides. NCBI lineage: Eukaryota > Viridiplantae > Streptophyta > Magnoliopsida > Caryophyllales > Aizoaceae > Tetragonia > Tetragonia tetragonoides. The sequence continues at coordinate 20,146,572 of CM076149.1, forward strand.
AGGTAAGTAGGTAACATCAACCACAACGGCATCCATTTCCAAAGTGTGTTAGCTACATCAAGCAAATAAAAATGTAGAGAAAATATTATTCAATTTTGAAACCAGATAATTTTACACTGGAAAGTTATCTACTGGTATTTCCAACCACAATATCCTTTTCACAGTGTATGAGCTAGGGCTTGCAGGTGCCTGCCAGTCCATCGGCATTCAAATTGGACCACTTCATCCCTGCATGTAGCAAGTGAATAGCCATTGCAACAGGCACATCAGAGAAGAAAAACTTAACAGGATGTAGGATACAAATATTCAAATAACAACATAGCAGTCTTAAGTGGCTCAATGCAAAAGCCCGAGAAACAATAAATTCAGACTGAAGCACAGTTCCATCAAACTGCAACGACAGTGTCTGACCAAAATGTCAAGTCATTCTTATAAACACTGAGAGCTTTTTCCTATCTCTAGTTTTTGGCTGGTTAACTTCATTATAATCTTACTGTAAAATCTTAGCAACAGGTCTCCTGCTTCACTCAGATAGCTTAATACAGTTGTGAGTCTTTAGTATTCCATCCATTTCTCAGTGCTTATTGTGTTCTTCTACCCATTTCAGATTCCTGTCATGATAGTCTTCCCACACTTTACTAAAACAGAAGAAGATCATAATAGACTTTATAAGACAGATAGACTCTACATTCTCCAACGCGAGAATCTCACAAGAGATTCTGTTGTCTGATTATGTCTTCAGGGAAAAAGTTCACCTAAGTATAACAAGGGGAGGAACTTATAATTTGATCCCCTTCCAAACAATGTTCTGGAGAGTGTTGGAGTTCCCTGGAATATTTTCTGTATTTTGAATACAGAGCCGATAAGCTCCTGCAAATGATTGCGCCGGACCTTTAAGGCTAAACAGGAAGCAACCGAGGAGGCAAATCACCTTGGTACACTTCCCAGATGAACCCCAACTGACATTCTGTGTTTCTAGTCATGTTTTCTATTATTGTTTCATTCTGGCTCCTTCTCAGGTTCTTTTCTCTTTTTTTCTTTTTTTTTTTTTGGGGGGGGGGGGGGGGAGGGGGGAGAACTAAAGGCCAAAAGGTTAAAACCCATGCATTAACCCTTACTCTGCTGAAAGAATGTTTTCTTTTTGATAACATGGGTGTCCGGGCTTTGCCCGACTAATCCCATGGGCTATGCAGTTCACGACAGGAAAACATTCAATGGTCCTGAGGAAGCTGGAACCTGGGACCTCTAGAGAAAAAATCAGAGGTCCACCCAAAGAGTAAGATTAAAATACTACAAGATTCAAAACCACTATTCCAAGTAAATCCTATCAACATAAAACAAAAAGGTATGAGTTCGTAGGAATCGGATTGAATGTCTACATAGAGATAGGACCATACTAAGTAGAAAAGCTGCTGCAGCAACATTATTGATGTGCTCATATTTCATGCTGCACATGGCGTCACTGCTTAACATCCAGGTTTCAGCAGATACCACTACAGAGTAGACTAACAAATTTGGAGCCATACTGTACCACATTATCCAAGTGCCTTTAACAAAGTTCCCGCATGGGGCAGCGTAAGGGGCATCATAACATCAGATGTGCACGACATTACCTCTACTATTATAAAAAGGTTGTTTCCTTTAGACTATATTGGAACCGCATGAATTGTCCGCTACTTGCCTACTTCACACAACAAATACGAAGTAGATAACAGTTTAATGTGCCATTTTGTCTTAGTCAATCACCATTCCAAGCTGGAATAGTCAATTACCAAGTGACTATAAGTTCCACTAGAAGCGAACATAAAAAAAGTGAGTCGCACACGAGGATAATAAAAGCTTAGCTCAGGTCCAACTCATGATGGACGTACAATCAGTAAGAACGTCAGATGCAAAACTCTCATTCACTATTTATTCTAAAATAAATGCCCATTTTAAGGGAAATGAATTACCTCCTGATGCAGGCCATTCCATCCGCCATATCCACCACCAAGAATATTTGACATTGTATCTGCAGATGCCATTGGACTAGGGCTTCTATGTTGACGTCTATCGAAATCTCTAAACCCCTGGCTAGGCAACATACCAGAAACTCACAATCACTGCATAAATCAACAATCTGTTACAAACTATATCCAGTCACCCCAAATCACAATAAAGTACAATGAACAAGAAAGAATACATAGCAAACAGAAATGTGAAAAGAAGGTTCATCTGCAAGCAACCCACCCACCAGATGATTTGTTTACGCCAATTACAAGACGTATATCGCCATTCTATCTAAATTGGTTACAAGAAGATAAACAGAAGAAAAATAGAATTGCATGGTTTAATCATTCAATAGTGAAACACTAATCATAACAGAAATCTGAGCTTCTCGGGCCATCGTAGTACCCCGTCCTCACCCCCAACAGGTGGACAGAATTATCACTCTCGCCGACCATGACCCCAAAGTAGTTGCAACAGTTCTGGAGATACTACATTAGACTTGTAGTCTTATTTTCAAGGTCTTAGGTAAGCCTGCGAAAAAGCAATACCCTAATGGATATCAACTACAGCAGAACTTCAGCAGGCAGTTGTTACATAAATGAAAGCATGTCCTTGTCCACACCCAAGTTGCACGCATTTATAAATGATGTTCCAAGCATTAGCTACTGATCATTCACACTACTGCTAGCAAAGTCGAGCAAAACAAGACGAATCAGCTATCCCACGCGATAGTAGCTACCAGCTCTAACTCAATATTTGCAAATGAGAGACAAGATAAATGAGACAGATGTAAGCTTCAATAACAATACAAATTGCACAGAAAGCATACAGCTTCAGTAAATCCCAAATGATAAGTTCCTTGTAGTGAGACAGGACACACCTGGTCTCCCACTCAAGAAGCTATAGGTGCCATTTCATCAAAGTCTAGCAAATAGGTAATGATTCAGATTCCACGAGTTCCAAGTAGGATGTCCAGAAACAAGTGGCAAGTTCAAACTTTGGCTTCAGTCCCCAGTAACCAAGATTATAATCACAGACAGATAGCAACAATAATCCCAACACAAAAACACTGAACTGATGCAGGATCATGTCTCCCCAGAGCAAGCCTGGCAAAGTCTTCAAGTGATTGTCAAATGTCGCCTTCAGCAAGGCCAACAGGTTCTCTACTGTCGCCTTAAGTTTGGTAGATGACAATGCAATGGGGTCGAATGCTGTCAGTACAACAAAATCGACCCCACTTTCTCCGATACATTGCACTTCGTACACCATCAAATTGCTGCTTGCACCATACAAAACAGAAATATATTTGGAAACATGGGGGACGGGGATCATTTTTTTTTGGAGTGTTTCATGAGTATTATTGCAAACTGTAAGGCACAAGACAACCATGAATAGCAACGAAAAAGAGCCGCATTATGTTCCGAAATCAGAATAAGCAACGTCTTATAATCAAAGTCAATTTGCAGCTGCTAACTCCTCATAAATCATTGTAGTACATTTATTTATTTCTCACTAATATTGTTCTTCCTTCGATAGAATACTCTACCAGTATATCTATCACAGAACTAACCCCGCTCTTAGCAATACCATACTCATATTAATGAAAAATCCCATCACAGGACTAACAAGTCATTCATCATCATCGTCGTCGTCACGAACATTATCAAGTCGTCTGCCAAACTGTGAAGAAATCAGCACTATCTCTGCTCTATTCCCACAAAAGACACAAACTTTCTCCTCTACAATGATGTCAAACCCAAACCCATAAACTGCAAAAACAATATTGAAAGCTACAAAACACAAAACCCATCACCTTCAACTTCAAGTCGACTGATTACTACCCACACCCTCCACCAATTTCTCCTTCTCCTCGTCGATACCAGCAGCAGCACCAACCTCTTTGTCACCACCATCAACGCTCTGCGAACCAGTCAACCTCGCCAAAGCGACAAACGACATCCCACCAAGAACATTATTAACACACCTCAAAACAATAACAGAACTCTTAAACACAACAGGAGCGACAGATTTCTCCAACACATACTCAAGCCCATTCAAAGTCTGATACCTAAAATTACTACTAATTCCCATATGAAGCGCCCAAGTAACCGCATTCAACAACGGTGGTGGTGGCTTATTCGGAGTTTCGAAACCGGGGTCCATTTTCTTCCTCATTGTAATCAAACCATTCGAAATCGCTGTACCAACTAACCCAGCCACTAATCCAACAGCCCCAAAAACAGCCCCTTTATAAACCAGTGTCCCACATCGGTTAAGAAGAGAAAAAGCACCAGGTTGAAAGCAGTGAGATTGAGGGCAAGATGCGAATATTGAAGGGAGTGATGAAGCTGTAATACCACCAGCTGTTGGGGCTAACAGATACATGAGAGTGAAATTCATTATTGAACCTACGATCAATGTTGAGAATACGAAATCAAGTTCGTTTAATCCGAAATTAGGGCGTGATGCCATATCACCAATAACGCATGAACTTACTCCAACGATTTCTTCCATTAGGACTTTGAATGGGAACTGTGGATCTGCTGCAACCCTTGATTGCCATCCTTTTAGGAGAAACCCTAATATTCCGAAGTTTTTCACTGAATCATCGCCGGAGTTTGATGAATCGCCGCCGGAGTTCTCATTTCCGCCACCACCTCCACCGTGAGAGCCACCGCCGATGTTAGATGCACCTCCGTCGCCGGCGGAGAAGCAGAGGTGGAGATTTTTAGGGTTTTGAGTGGTGAGACGGAGATTAGGGTTTTGAGAAGAGGGGGAGATGGGGAGAGAGAGAGAAGTGGGGAGGTGATGATCGGAGGGGAAATGGCGGTTGGTGAGGAGAGAGAAATGGCGATTGGTTGAAAGAGGGGAGAAACGAAGTTGAGCCATGGCCGCCATTTTTGTTTGTTTTTCTCTCTGTTGTTTTTCTGTTGTGTGAAAGTGAATCTGATGCCTACTGACTGGTGAGGTGATTGTGTTTCAATGTCAGTGAAGAGAGAGAGAGAGAGAGAGAGAGAGAGAGAGAGAGAGAATCTCGGAGAAATGGGGAAAAAGGAAAAGGAAAAAGGTGGGGAGAATTTAATTTTGGCCGATAATTTTAAGGTTGATTAGGAGTAAAAATTAGACACTATAATGAAGGTGATTAACAAGAGTGGGAAAACGGGGACATTGAGTTAAGGTTGATAATGGGGGAAAGTTGGTGAAGTTTGTGAATGTGTAGGGGAAAGTTGACCAAAAACAGAGGGCGTTAGGTGGAACCTTGGATGGGGAAATCTGAATATGCGGATTATGGGATAGCTAAAAAATTTGGAAATTCTAAAACAAAAATATCACAAAAACATTTGTGTGGATTTTGTCTACGATGGACCAAATGACCACATCGTTTCTAAAAGTAGAAATATTAATTTATCTATTGGTAATCTAATTAGGTGATGTGTGTATTGGTGATTGGTTGGTTTTAATATTTTATTTTTTAAGTTGAAAATAGATTATTTGAGACTCAATGTACAAGTTTATTTTTCTTGCACCCATGTAAACTATCCTAGATAAAGCCTTCTACTTTCTAAAATACTATCTATATTCCAAAATATTTGCATTTAGTGTCTTGGTTATCAACTTATCATGCACCAAGTTCACACAAAACGAGTTAATATCAGAGAAATATGTTTATTTAAATATCTTTGGACTTGGAAAATGTTCAATTCTTGTAGCTTGTGGTTTGTGTGCACGATCCTTGATGTTTAGACTTGGGAAAACTTGAGGTTTTTAGCCGAATTATAATTTGAACGGCCCGTTTTACTTTTTCATCATTATCATCATCTTCTTCTCCTTTTTCTTGAAGACTTGATCAACCTTGAATTGATCGCCTACTTTATGTTAGGGATGATTATGGGCGGGTAAAGGTGTATATCGCCATGTAGTCCTCCCAAGTAGAGTGGATAAGGAGGAAGTTAAGTGAGTGGTGGGGGGTGGAGGCAGGGTCAGGGATGAATTTTGAAACTGTTACCCGCCATGGGTGGTGGAGTGGACGTGGACGTGGATTTGATTTTATTACCCCTATCTGGTACACGTTTCATACCCGCACCACTGATTCACGTTAAGAACTACGTTAAAATCTCAAAATTTGTTAAAATTTTAGTTTGGTATGTCCTCTCTTACAATATTTCTTCCCAAGCAAAATTTGTAATGACCTTGTGCGTTAATAGTTTTAATGTTATCAAGCATTTGTTCCCTCGGTAGTTTCTTGTAATGATGTTTGTACATCATTCGATTGGAGTAAAGAGCACTCATACTCCTAACCATCAGAGGGGAAATAACGATTAGTGGGGAGAAAGAAATGACGATTGGTGGAAAAAGAGAAGTAGTGTCAGTAGACTTGTCCGATTGGTTGACCACTTTGGGGTCAAGTAGAGTTAATTTGGGTTCGGGTCATTAGTAGATCGGATTTTTCAGGATTGGATTGAAAAATACTCAACCTTAACCCAAAGTTGTCGGGCTCGGGTTGAGTCGTCGAGTGACCCATTAAATTCTAAGTTTTCGTCAATTATATAACCTAATTGACAATTTTGAACGAAATATTTACAGATTTTTACCTTAAATATAGTTTGTATAAACAATATATGTATATTTTTAACTTTTTGTTATGTGTACAATTAAATGGTATAAATTTAATTATTTGATAAGTTGTACGAGTACTATATACTTTCGTCCAAATTAGAGTTGTTAAAAACAAATTTTCCATATATGTTGTAAGAGAATAATGCGGTAGGGAAGACGTTAATAAATAGCAAAACAAATATTTTACATGGGTTTTAGGAAATTTCAGTTGAAATTTTCGTTTACATATTATCAATTGTCCGATTTTTGGGTAAAAAAAGGGTCAGGTTGACCCCCGAATCATCAGGTCAATCAAGTTCGGGTCATTTTGGATATCAGGTCGAAAGTTGGTGCATGCCAGGACCCAGAAAAATTGGTCAGATTTTCGGGTCGGGTCACCGATTGACAGGTCTATTAACAGAGGTAATTGTGTTTCAATGTCACTGGCGAGAGAAAGGAAAACTTACAAAACGATCTTTTACAATATTGGGAAAAAAGGAAAAGGGGAAAAGGGAAAAGGTGAGGCGATTTAATTTTTGGGTGACAATTTTAAGGTTCAGAACAAAAATAGACGGTATAATCAAGGTGATTAAATATGAGAGGTGAAATGAACAAATTGATTGATTTAAGTATGGAAATTGGGGAACGTCAGTGAAGTTTGGAATTGTGTTGGGAAAATTTGACCAAAAAAAGAGAGAGTTAGGTAAAAACTGAGAAGGATTTGGGATAGGAAAATGATATCTGAATGCACTGACCAACTAAAATATTTTGGAAAACTCTAAAACAAAACAAAAATTGTCATTTAATATCTTCAGACTTTGAAATGAGTCAAATTAGTTTTTGTTCATGCTCTGCATGGGTTAATACGATATGAAATGATATAACAAAAGTGATTTTAATTTTGGAGTTATGTATCCATGCATGCTTCATACCAAAAGATTAAAAAAAAAATAGACTTTAGTATTTATTCAAATATGAGACACTAAACTAATAGACATATATTCTTGATATTAGCTAAAGATCGAAGAGACCATGCAAGGAAGACTTTGCCTTGTAGGCCTTTCTTTATATGTATGTCTATGTTCTTACCCATGTTTTACTTTATTATTTTTTTTTGATATGGGACTAACTGAAAAATGATAATTAACATTGATATTACTTTTTTTTTTACATTACTTGCTACTTAGAATAATGTCTAATTTCTATTCACAACCACCCATGGTAATAAATTTTTTTAAAGAAGTATTTCTACAAAATGTCTGAATTTTGTACAAAAGTTTATAATTCATATATTTAAAGAAATAAATGTTGTACGGTACCCTAGTCATAGCAAGCAATAAGATGAAATTTGTCCACAATTGTTTGGTTTTGCTTTCTGTTTTTGAATAAAAAAAAATGTTGTTACATAGGTTGCTCATAAGTAATGAGGATATGTTCCAATATGCATAGGCAGACATATACAGAGGGGGCAGCAAGAGCGGGAGCCCCTTTTGCCCCCCCCTATGTGTTTGCCTATGCTTATTGGAACATATCCTCATTACTTGTGAGTAACTTACGTAACAATATATATTTAAAATTTTCTGGCAGCAACTTGCCCCCCCGTGTCTGCCTATGTTTATTGGAACATATATTTTTTTTTTGAGAGGAAAATTAAATTCATTCATAATAATAAGGCATACGGTATCTACAAACAAAATCAGAAACAATTCTAAAACATCAAATAACATTCGAGTAGTAAAGCTATTTAGCATGGTAGATTCGACGAGTCCGAACGGTCTCCTTTCAATCGTTGTTTTCCATAATACAGCCTTTTCGCGGAGGGCCCTGTCACCATAACATTGTTGAATGTACAAATCTGACATCGTAGAAAGCCTCTTGAAGAAGATGATCTGAAGTACCGTCATATGAATAACGAAATAGAATAAACAATACTCTCACAAAAGGAGAGACAGTCATACCCAAAAATTGGGACAAACTAACTCTCACGGGAAGAGAGACTGATTTTATTCCCAACAACGAAACTGAAATATTAAACAAGACGAATAAACTAGAAGGATTGGGGCTTACCATCAGCGAATCGCTGATAGCAACCTCTAGATCACAAAAATAGAGTTAGGGTTTTTTTAGAAAGAGGAGGGAGTGGGCCGCAATTTGTTCAATTAGACAAGTAACTAAAATACTCTGGAACATATATTTGAGTAACCTACGTAACAATATTTTTTATTTAAAAAAAGAAAGCTAAACTAAACTTTTGTATAATTAACCAACATTTTCCCAAATTTATAGTTTCCCTCCCTTTTCTCCCTCTCAAGAGCCTCAACTCTTGATTTCGCCCTTTTAAAGTGAGAAACCTACATACGCCACTGTCAGGAAGCCCCAGTCCATAATATCAAAAGCTTACTAAAATCAAGTTTAATTAGAGTCATAGGAGAAACATTATTCCGGTCATAATGAAGAGTAATCTCATACGCAGTCATAACAGTATCGAACAAACACCTCCCCATAATAAAAGCATTCCGCCTTTATACCACCCTACTTTTATTTAATACCACCCATATTAACCCACATGTTCCTTTAATACCCTCATATTAAAAAAACTCTCTCCTCACCCATTCTCTCTCCTCACCCCACTTCCCAACCGAAGGTCAGCCCACCCAACCGGAGCCTCCCCCCACCGGAGTTAGCCCGCCGCCTCACCAGAGCTCAGCAAGCGCCGCCCCACCGGAGCTCAGCTAGCCGCTTCCCCCACCGGAGCCCTCTCTCTCATTCTCTTCCACCGTCGGCACCGTCAACCACCAAGGTACACTACAAAATCTCTCTCCTCTGAATTTTTGTTTTTTAGATCTAGTCGCCGATGACGTCTCGCCGGAGAAATCAAAATCAATCACGCACTACCTCTCGCGACGTGCGCAGGTGTAGCGCAAGGTGACGCCGTGCCCAGGTGAGGCACGAGGTCGCGCTACACCCAGGTGTGACGCCACTCCGCGCTGCACCTTGGCGCGACGCGACCTCGCGCCTCACCTGGGCACGACGTCACCTCGCGCTGCACCTGGGCGCGGCGCGAGAGGTAGTACCGATTTGATTTGATTTTTTCCCCAAGTTTATGCTTAATCCCATTTAGAACGAAAGTGTTTAAGTATTTTAGGCTTTTTAGTGTATTTTGTACATTATATATATGATTAAGTTAATTTGATAAATATTAGTGATTGTTATTTTGATTCTTAATATAATTATTAATTGTAGGTTAATGTGTTGTAATTTTCTTATAAAAATGTAAAATGTGATAATAATAATAATAATAATAATAATAATAATAATAATAATAATAATAATAATAATAATAATAATAATAATAATAATAATAATAATAATAATAATAATAATAATAGTACTAGTAGTAATAGTAATAATAATAATAATAATAATAATAATAATAATAATAATAATAATAATAATAATAATAATAATAATAATAATAATAATAATAATAATAATAATAATAATAATAATAATAATAATAATAATAATAATAATAATAATAATAATAATAATAATAATAATAATAATAAGTTTGTAATTAATGACAGATTGTTGATGGAGACGATGCTTGTAACACGCCCGAATTCGCAATGATTTTCCGGGAACTATCGACGTCATTATCCATGACTCGACACCACTGAACCGTCACAAATCCAAAGGCGTTACTGCAACTTTTATCACTGAGGAGTAAATGCTAAGCAGAAAGAAAGACTAGGCATCAAAAGGAGCTTCTAAGGAACTAATTAATCTAATACAGTTAATATCAGAGTTGTCTATATAGTGAGCTAAAACTGATATAACCAAAATACCGAGGGTCGAGCTATCGACCCCCGCCCCGACCACCATCGAGGAATGCCAATCTCTCACGAAGTCTGCATCATCGACGATATCAAAGGGATGCTCTCCCCTCGTGGATAGGAGCCTCTGATCAAAGTAACCCTCTACCCACTATACAAACATTGCCAACAGACCTGAGAAGACCTACACCAACCACTAGTCCAGTACAGACCCAAGGACTACAATCATGCCCTGGCTCGACCAGGAGGGTCGATTCAGACCAAAAGTCGACCCTCAGGTCTCCTGTATGCTCAACCCTAACGCCAGCACCTGTACTGCTCGAATATTCCTACGAAGATCCGACCGGTTGCCTTGGCGCCCACGCTCTCTCAGCCCTAAGGACAGAAATGACGACATCAAGTGTACGAATCCCTACGTGGGATCATCCCAGGGGGTCAAACCAAAACTCACGTGACCATCCCCTCTGAGCCGACTTAGAGGGGAGCGTACGAACAGGGCTACGTGTCCACTGTTCATTCGACGAGGCTAGCCGACTTTTGCCCTATAAATACCTGCGCAGAAATCAAGGCAAAGGTAAGATCATTTTCACTCAGAGAACAATCACGCTGTCTGACAGAGAGCTATGACATTCCATCTCTCAGCTGTGATAGCCTGACCCTCAATCATATTCTGATGAAAGTACCTCACGTACACATCGCCATATACTAACTTAAGCATCGGAGGGGTTCTCTCGGGTCGACCCCCCGAGCTAGTTCACCGTTGCTTGTCCTATGCAGGTAGCGATCGAGGAACCAGACGAGCAGGTCCCCCACTCACCTATTTCAGCACCATCACCTTTCCAGTGTTCGACCCTCATCCAAATCGGGCGAAGGTGCATGGTTTTGTATGAGTGAGCGGCCAGAAACCCCGGATTCAATCGAGCTTCCTGATCTGATAACCACAAAACTACTCACACCCCCATATCTACATGAGAAACATACCACCAGTAACATGGAAGCCGTCCCAGATCAAGAGAATTCTCAACACTCTGATGGGAATGGAAGTCAAAGTCAGACCTTCGGAAATCATGATATCCGAGTGACTCGAGGGGAATTACACCAAATGGTGGGGGAATTACAAAACACGATAAAGGAGACTCTAGAGTGCTTAGCAAAAGAAATGAGACCCCCTAGAAACAGGGAGAAGGGGGAAACCTCAAGGAAAACGAGCAAAGTTCCCTCAGAAACCAGGCGTCCTCCCCTTCCTCCACGGCCTGAGCCATCTCCATCTCTAACAACGCGGTCTATGAGGGACAGCTAGTCCACTCGAAGCACTGGCAGGTCGAAGGAACGAGAAGCTTCTCGAGGGAAGCCCTCAAACCATCCGACTAACTCGGATGATCTGGGAAAATTCCTCGAAAGGAAAAGAGCAGAGAAAGACGTCAGTAAATATGGAACCGACCTTAGGGGTATCATACTCAAAAGGGAGGAAGCCCGCCGAGCAGAAGAACAACAGCTCCAAGGGCTGTATCAACTCTATGAGAAGGAGAAACAGAAAGGATCGAGACGTACTCAGGAGGACCTCCGCAACATCATCGAGTATCGAGAGGCTAAACGCCAGGTTGAAGAACAAAAGCTGAAAGAGTTGAATCAGAGATATGAGGATAAGCGTAAACGGGTCCAGGAACTCCTCACGGGGATCAGTCCACCTCAAAATTACACGATTCTTCAACCATCGACTCTCCATATCCCGAGCCCCACTACCGTTGGGAATGCTGGGGTATCTAATACCTTAGCAAACTTGGGATGTGAGACGCCAGCTGTGGGATTAACCCCATTCATCGATGAAATCATGGCGGCCCCAATGCCATCCAAACTGAAGCCCATGGCGGACAAATATGAGGTCCCCCAGAACCCACAAGATCATGTGATGGCTTACAGGGCAACCATGATGAACCAGACTTTAAGTGATGCAGCGCTGTGCAGGAACTTTCCCATGACCCTGAAAGGGCTCGCCATTAGATGGTATGCCTCTCTAGCCCCTAAGAGTATCTACTCCTGGGCTCAGATGGAAAAGAGCTTCAAGAGTCACTTTGCAGCACATATACAGCAGAAAAAGACCACGGAACATCTCTACAAACTGAAGCAAGACAAGAAAGAAAGCTTGATGGATTATCTCGCCCGATTCAATGCTGAAACCCTCGAAACAGACGACCTGGACGAGAGGCTCGCTAGCGCGGCCTTTGTGTCAAGATTGATCGAGGGGTCACACTTCAGGTTCCAAATAATCCTAAAACGAGAAGAAAAAGGATTTCTAACCCTTCCAGAGGTTAGACGATTCACTGTGGCATATGCCAACTCACAAGAACAGTCGGGACGATACAACCCAGGCAGTGGGAAGACAGACCCAAAGCCTGAGATAAAATCGAGCAAAAGTACTAAAAGTGACAAAGGCAAGCGACCGGCCGAGGCACTCGCTGTGACCAGGGGACCTCTCAAAAGGAGCGACTGGAGAAAAACCGACCCTTCGGACGATCAGTGGCCATTCAACGTTGATCAACAAACCATCTTCAATAAGATGGACAGGAAATTGCTCGACGTCCCGCCTCCAATAGTTAGGGATCCTCTGAGAGAAACCCCAAGCTCCGGTGCGCGTATCAAGATGATGTGGGGCATACGACACAAGACTGCCAACGACTGGTTAAAAATCTTGAGAAATTAGCTGATGAAAGAAAGTTGAAGCAATTCCTCAAAAAGAAGAGTGCCCATAAGAAGCCTAAAGTCACGACATTTGTGGAAGATGAAGAGTCGGAGGAGGATGATATGACTAACGTTGTAAAAATGATCTATGGCGGCCTGGGCGGAGGAGGTTCGACTAAAAAGCAACGATAGGATCATTATCGCAGTGCTGAACAAGTAATGGCTGTGGGAATTCCTCCCACAGGCAAAATTCCCCCAGTGACCTTTGATGAGCGTGATGCGCGGGCACTGCATCATCCACACGACGACCCACTGGTCATAACCCTCAAAATTGCTGGCCTACTTACCGAGCGAGTCCTCATTGATACAGGAAGCTCAGCTGACATAATCACCTCCAAGTGCCTCAGACGGTAGGGATACAATGAAGATAAGATCACTCGTGTGTCACTGCCTGTTTTTGGATTTGGTGGACACAAAGTCTACCCCATCGGAACCATAATTCTTCCTGTTCGAATAGGGGAAAAGGGGGCACGACGAAGGCAAATCATCGAATTTCTAGTGGTCGACACAAAGTTGGCCTACAATGCCATCCTGGGTAGGCCTACCCTGACAGCCATAAACGCGGTGATCCACATGTCCTGGTTAATCATGAAATTTGATCGGGGCAACGGCCTAATAGGACAGGTGACCGCCAAAAAATCGTATGTCGATTGTTTGGATAACAAGAAACAGGATACTGAAGAGGAGGAAATGCCCTTACCACCTACAAGGTCATTAGCCATAACACAGGAAATAGGGACAACACTGACTGTTGCTCCCACTCATGCCGAAATTGCCGCGGCAAAAAAGAAAAGCGTAAGGGAAGGAAAAAGGAAGATAGCTGGATGCATGCTCCTAGAGATGTATCTGGCTGACCATATCGATACCAGGTTCGAGCCTGAAAATCAACCTGAACCCTCGGGGGAAACCTCGGAGGTCAGATTAATTGAGTCACAACCAGAAAAAGTGACGTACATCGGGGCAGACCTAGTCGACCCACAAAGAAGTGACATAACAGGACCACTCCTGGAGTATTCCGACGTCTTCTCTTTCTCTCCCTCCGATATGCCAGGCATATATGGTAATCTGATCATCCATAGGCTCGGGGTACAACCCCATTCCAAGCCTGTGAAACAAAAGAAGAGGCAAATGGGTAGAGAAAGAAGCGAAGCCGCAACGGCCGAAGTTCAAAAGCTACTGAAGGCCGAAATTTATCAGAGAATGCCTCTATCCGGAATGGCTAGCCAATGTGGTGCTGGTTAAGAAGCACAATGGAACTTGGCAAATGTGCATCGACTTTACAGACCTTAACAAGGCATGCCCGAAAGACTATTTCCTGCTACCTCAAATCGATGAGTTGATTGACTCAACATCAGGACATGAGCTTCTCAGCTTCATGGATGCCTTTTCGGGGTATCACCAGGTGAGGCTAGCTGAGGAAGATCAAGAGAAAGCGGCCTTCATCACCGATGATGGGGTATTCTGTTATAATATGATGCCCTTTGGTCTGAAGAACGCAGGGGCAACCTATCAACGCCTTGTGAAAAGGGTTTTTCCCCCTCAACTGGGGAGAAATTTCGAGGCTTACGTAGACGACATGGTTGTCAAAAGCAAGAAAAGCGAAAGTCACTTTTCAGATCTGAAGGAAACCTTTGACACCTTGCGTCGACACAATATGAAGCTCAACCCCAAGAAATGTGTATTCGGGGTCCCAGGGGGAAAACTACTGGGCTTCATGATAAGCCAGCGAGGAATCGACGCCAATCCTGAGAAGATACAGGCGGTAATAGACATGCACCGGCCCAAATGTCTAAAAGAGGTGCAGCGACTAACCGGCAGCGCAGCAGCGCTCAGCCGATTCATCTCATGATCAGCGGATCGATGTGCCTCGTTCTTCAAGGCCATCAAAAATAAAGAAAAATTTGAATGGCCGGCAGAGGCACAGGCCGACTTCGAGAAATTGAAAGCATATCTGGCTAAAGCACCTCGAATGGTTAGCCCGAAGTTGGGAGAAAAGATATTTATTTATTTGGCAGTCTCAGAAAGGGCAATTTCAACGGCCCTGGTATGTGAGCGAAATAAGACTCAGCATCCAGTCAACTTTGTGAGCCACGTCCTTCTGGACATAGAGACGCGATATCCTGATATCGAAAAATTCGCTTTGGCTCTCATCATAAGCGCAAGGTGGCTGCGGCCTTACTTCTGTTCCCATGAAATTACTGTACTCACAGATCAACCATTAAAGGCAGTACTGCAGAGCCCAAAGCGATCTGGAAGATTGAAACCCTGGTCAACTGAGCTAGGTGAATTCTCCATAACATACGAGCCTAGAAGGGCTATAAAAGGCCAAGCGCTGGCCGACTTCGCGGTAGAAATGGCATCTATCAACGAACAACCAGTACTGTGGTCAAAGTGGGAATTTGTGGTTGACCGCTCGGCCTGCCGTAATGGGAGTGGGGCAGGTCTTGAACTCAAAAATCTCGAAGGAGGTGTGTTCGAATACGCTCTGCGATTCCAGTTCGAAGCATCTAACAACAAAGTAGAGTATAAGGCCCTGCTAGCAGGTCTTCAGATGGCTAGAATGGTGGGGGCACAGAGTGTGGCCGTGATCATGGACTCCCAGCTGGTCGTATCACAGATCACAGAAGACTATGAAGCCAGAGAAGATTCCATGAAGGCATACCTCCAGAAATCAAAGGAAGAAATTTCGAAATTCGAAGGATTTTCCATCAAGCACGTGCCTTGGTCAGAGAATCAACAGGCCGATGCCCTGGCCAAGTTGGCTAGCTCTGCTATAAATGGGCTCCCACGGTCGATTTTTTGGGAAGTCCTACAGGAGAAAAGCATCACAAAAACTCTTGAAGTAAATTTGCTCGATAGACCAGAGACATGGTTGGATCCCATAATCGATTATCTCAGAGACGGGACCCTCCCAGAAGATGAAAAGGAACAATTGAAAGTAAAGAAGTGAGCAAAGTGGTTTGTTCTAGTTGATGGAAGATTGTATAAACAAGCCTTCAACCAACCATCACTCAGATGTGTCACCCCCTCGGAGGGGGCAGATATCTTAGATGATCTGCACAGTGGAATGTGCGGCTCACACATTGCAGGAAGAGCATTGGCACGAAAAGCACTAAGAACCGAATACTTTTGGCCAACCATAAGATCCGATGCTGTGAACCTAGTGACCCATTGCAAAAATTGCCAATTGCACTCCACAGTGCAGCGGCAGCCGGCCATGAACTTGTCCCCTATACTGGAACCTCTCCCCTTTCACCTGTGGGGGATGGACATTTTGGGTCCCTTCCCAGAGGCTCCGAGGCAATTCAAGTTCCTAGTCATAGCCATCGACTATTTCACAAAGTGGATCGAGGCTAAGGCCCTACGGCGTATCGAAGAACAAGACATCAGGAAGTTCATCTGGGAAAATGTAATCACCCGCTTTGGAGTTCCTAGGGGGATTATATTCGATAAAGGTCCACAGTTCGACGACCCAGGATTGAAAACATACCTGTCAGACTTGGGCATAAAGGCCCGATTCACAGCAGTGGCCAGACCCCAGTCGATTGGTCAGGCTGAGGCAGCCAACAAGATCATCCTCAATGGTCTGATACGCAAACTCGAAGCAGCCAAATGGCTCTGGGAGGAAAGATTGTATGAATTCCTCTGGTCAATTAGAACGACTGCTAAAAATGCCATGGGAGAAACTCCTTAGGTTGGTCTACGGGTCAGAAGCTGTCCTACCCATAGAATTGGTTACCCCTTCTCCTTGAGTAATTTTCTATGATCCTGAAGAAAATGATCGACAATTGAGGTTCAACCTCGACTTACTACCAGAGACAAGAGGAGATACCCTCCTACGAATGGAAATAGCTAAAAATCAGTTGATACGGCAATTCAATAGGAGGGTAAAAGGGAAACATATCATGGCAGGCGACCTGGTACTCCGCAAGACAGAGAGTACGGGAAAACAGTCTAAACAAGGGAAGCTGACCTCTAACTGGGAAGGACCCTATAAAATTACAGGGGTCATTTGACCAGGCACGTATTGACTGGAAAACATGAGTGGAATCCCACTACCCAGAGCATGGAACCACAACAACTTGAGGAAATTTCATATCTGACACGGATCATTTGTGTCAGGCGATCGTTTGGCTCTCTCATAAACCTGAAACAAAATGGGTTGGCGAACCCCAGAGAAAATCGACCCTAGGGTTCACAAATCCCTTAAAAAATTGTCTATCCTCTTTTAGGGTTCACAAATCCCTTAAAAAATTGTCTATCCTTTTTGTTTTCTAGGGTTCACAAATCCCTGCAAAAATTGTCTGCTAAATCAAAGGGCTTCTGGCAACCCTATCCAAATTGTCCAAGTTGTAAAGGGTTAGGTGATCCCTGCAAAAATCAACCTCTGTAACGGGTGAGGACCCTCACAATACCTCTATCAATGACAATCGGGTGGGAACCCTACAATATCTTCTACCTACACTTCTCATTAACTTTTTAATCAAGACAAACGAGGTCAATTAACCTGCGAGCTTGGGGGCATACACACGTGTGTTTCGACTCCACAACAAGCTCGCAGATTAATCGATCCGATGATACTCAAAGATTAGACACGTAACAGGGGCAAGATATCTGATATTTTGATAACCCTATTCTAAACTGCTACGCACCTAATCATCGAACATCGGGCTAAGAAGGTCCAATGACCCGAAAACGCCCTACACTTGACTAAAGTGATCAATTCTACGATCATTAAGGTCTTACAAGGTCCAAACGGCCTAAAACTTAATTGCGGGCAAACTAGGCCCACGAAGCCTAAGGCCTTTACATGAGCTTTACGTCTCATGCGCAAGACACTACTACTTGGAGATTAAGACTTAGGATCTTATGATCTTATGATCCTCCTCAACAGGCCAAACGCCTACGAAAATCGGGCTAGAACAGGTTCAACTAACCTAAACGCCTTGCAGTACTAAAACATCTTACAGGAATGTAAGGGTCGATTGGCCAAGCCAAGACCTTAGTAAAGAATGAACAATTCTTAGAATGAAATAGCTATGAAAGACAAAAATAGCATAGCAAAAGATCGATTTTCATTCACTTAATGGTCGAACCAATATTTACAAGCCTCTTTGGGCCAAAAAGTTACAGACCCCAATAGGCCACAAAAAGAAAGAAAGCATATCAAGGGGCAAACCCCGGGGGACCACCCTTGGCAAGACGAAGACTGTGCTCCTGGAAAAGGGAATGTCGACCACTAGCAGTAATAAAAGCAGCCTTATGAAGGGCCATATCCTTCTCAAGAGCCTCTACCCGAGCGGCCTCACCAGCAATCTCCTGCTGAATGGCCGTCACCCTCGACTCAGCTACCTTCAGCTCGAGGGCCAGCTTCTTCAAGTTATGGTCGGCAACCGCCAGCTTCTCACAAGCCCTGGCAAAATTCGACTGATGATGCTTCCGGTCACACAGAGCTTGGGCCGACCGAGCCTCCAGAGCCTGAGGATCGACAGGGGCATCAGCAGGAAGAGGGGGGAGAAAACCCTCTCTCCTCCTAGTAAACCTGAGAGCGTCTAAAGCGACATTCTTTTACGTACAATTCTTGTATAGTGATCATACGAAATACGACATAGACAATCCGTCTTGGTTAGAGAGATGTAAGAGAGCTTATAAAACAACGATTACCCATACTGTTTATCGAAGATACAATCACGCCATGGACTTAATGACTCTAGTGTGCACACTACCTCTAGTACAATTACACGAGCCTAGAGGACTTAATAAATGGGGAATGATCCGTCCCAGACACACTGTGAGGTGCCCATAAGTAACTTGGGAATCACTCATCCCTTGAACTACACCATTAGGTGCAATCCCGGTTGCTCGACTACTCCTAGGGATCCATTAGGAGTCTTACTCTCATTTAATTCAATTCACATAATTTGCATTGGTTGACATAAGTGGTACTAAAAGACCATGACTTACTAATTCATTTCATGCTCTAGACAATGAATAGTAAATAAAGACGATAATGATAATTCAATACGATGAGAATTAAACATGCTTTAATTCAATAACGACGATAATTCAATAATGATGACAAGTAATGTCTAGCACAATTTCGGCAGCACTTCGGCAGCACTTCGGCAGGGTAACATGATATCCAAAAATTCACAAATCATCCAAGATATTAAATCAATAATATATAGGTGCTCACTAGCACTCAATAATACCCATACCAATTAGCACTTATTTAATAGCATAATAATACTAATAATTCACCATTCAACAATTGTCCAATAATCATCATATGGACTAATTAATTCCCAAAACATGATAACATCGACATGGTAATTATAAATCATATTCACAGCGGTAAACATGCTTAAGAAATCTCATAATAATGACGATATAATTTAATCATGCTTTGCATATTAAATTCACAACAAATTCTCAATTAGCACATAACACATCAAAATAATTGTGATGGGGCTTTGGAAGAAGGTAGGCATGAGCTCTTACCACTAATACGCAACCAAAAAGTAAGTATGCTCCAACCAATCGACAATATCACGCTTGCTTGTTAGGTCCTAATTAAAAATAATTACCGAATCAGTATTAATTAAATATGAAATTACAAACAGTAACAAAATATTGATTTGATAATTTTATTAAATTCCTTGATTTA
This sequence comes from Tetragonia tetragonoides, assembly GCA_038025085.1. NCBI lineage: Eukaryota > Viridiplantae > Streptophyta > Magnoliopsida > Caryophyllales > Aizoaceae > Tetragonia > Tetragonia tetragonoides. Next base: position 20,166,399 of record CM076149.1, read on the forward strand.
GTTCAACCAATCAAGGTTTTTTAAAATCCGAATTCTGATTCCAAATGAGTACAGAAAAATAAAAACATTAAATCAAAAATACTGAAAATCGAATTAATAATCACGAAAAATAAAAAAACGAAACCCTAACTTCAAAACTTAGTCTAGGTCACGGATACCCATGCATGGGGCCCATGACCCGACCCTTAACCACCACCACCACCCATTGGCCACCATGGCCGGTGGTGGTGATCGTCGGTGCTCCGGCGAGGAGAGGAGAAAGAAAACGAGAGAGAGAGAGAGAGAGAGAGAGAGAGAGAGAGAGAGAGAGAGAGAGAGAGAGAGAGAGAGAGAGAGAGAGAGTGCGGGGCAGGGACGACCACCCACCGGTCACCACCTGGGCGTCGGCTCGGTGGTCTGGTGGTGCTCCGACGGCCAGGAGGCCGCTCGTGAAGTCGCGCGCATGAGAGGACCCGCGGGGAAAAAAAAGAGGAAAAGAAAGAGGAAGAGGGAGAGAAGGGAGAGGGGGACGTTACCGGCCGTGAGGGAGGCCGGTGGTGGTTCTCCGGTGAGCAGCAAGGAGAGAGAGAGAGAGAGAGAGAGAGAGAGAGAGAGAGAGAGAGAGAGAGAGAGAGAGAGAGAGAGAGAGAGAGAGAGGCCGGTGAGAGAGAGAGAACGTGAGTGAGAGAGAATGCTTGAGGGTTTTGGCTCAGTTTGCAAAACTGACTAATTATCTCACCTTTTTCCTTATATAGGCCTTCAGTCAACCCAAGTCAAATACTCCTAGGTCTAGGAATTTATTTAATAATTTTTTGAATTAAAAAGCTAATTAAAACTAATTAAAACCAATTGAAACTATATGAATAATTCTTATTTATATATAAAACATTTTAATTAAACTCCTCAAAATTAATAAATACAATTTATGAAAGTCCCATAATAATAATTAATAGTATTATGGCTTTAATTGAATAAATCGAATCCTTAAATGAATATACGTTTAAATCTCCAAAACTATTTATAAATCATTTATAAATCAATATCATAATTATAGAAAATATTGGGGTATCATATTCTACCCTCATTAAAAGAAGTTTCGTCCCGAAACTTGAGACATGAAGTAATCACTTCCCAAAACAAAACGAGTTTACCTATGCGAAGGTATAAAACAATTTCTAGGACACTAACACATGCAAGATGACCAAGTACGATCGTGATTCTAAGTTTGTTAACATGCACTATGCAATGCTTGAACATGCAATTCGTGCAAAGCGATAAACAAAACTTGCTAAAAGACGAAAATTTCGAGGCGTGACATTCTACCCTCCTTAAAAGGAGTTTCGTCCCGAAACTCAAGTGGGACTAGTACCTTCTAGGAAGAGGTCTGGATACTTCTTGCGCATCATGGCTTCAGCTTCCCATGTTGCTTCCTCTTGACCTTGTCGAGACCAAACGACTTTGGCGATAGGAATAGTCTTTGTTCGAGTTGAACGCTCTTTGCGGTCCACTATCTTGATAAGACGCTCTTCATAAGTCAGACTTTCATCGAGGTCGATCGTTTTAGGTTGAACGACATGAGTTGGATCATGTACGTATCGCTTCAATTGAGAGACATGAAACACACTATGGACTTTCGCAAGTTCCACAGGTAAAGCTAGTCGATAAGCAACCTCACCAATCCTTTCCGGGATCTCGTAAGGACCAATGTAACGAGGACTCAATTTTTCCCTTACGACCAAAACGCATGACACCTTTGGTAGGAGATACTCGCAAAAGTACCTTGCTTCCCACCTCAAACTCTTCAGGTCTATGACCTCTATCAGCGTACGATTTCTGGCGATCCTGAGCACTACGCATCTTCACTTGAATCACTTTGACCACATCGACGGTCTGCTGGATCATCTCAGGACCCAAAACTGCAGTTTCACTAATATCATTCTAACAAACTGGCGATCTACACTTCCTACCATACAATGCTTCATATGGCGCTAGATCAATGCTTGAATGATAACTATTGTTGTAAGAAAACTCGATCAACGGAATGTGTGTATCCCACGAGCCTTGATACTCGAGAGCACACGCTCGTAGCATATCTTCCAAAGTCTGAATCGTCCTTTCCGTCTGACCGCCAGTCGCAGGATGAAAAGCAGTACTCAACTTCATTTTGCTTCCAAAAGCTTCTTGCAAATTCTGCCAAAAGTGTGATAGAAACCTCGGATCACTACCTGAAACTATATCTTCTGGAATACCATGAAGTCTCATAACTTCCTTGACGTAAGCATTCGCTAGCTTCTCCATTTCCCAAGTGTCATTCATTGGGATGAATCTCGCAACTTTCGTCAAACGATCTACAACGACCCAAATGGCGTTGTTCTTCTTCTGTGTCAATGGTAAACCCATGACAAAGTCCATTGAAATTGAATTCCATTTCCACGTAGGAACTTCAAGCGATTGTATCATTCCACCAGGTCTCTTGTGTTCGATCTTGACCTTTTGGCATGTCAGACACTTAGCAACGAACTCAGCGACATCTTGTTTCATACCTTTCCACCAGAACATTGGCGAAGATCTTTGTATAGCTTGTCTCTACTAGGATGTATAGAATAAGGTGTATTGTGAGCTTCACCCAGAATCTGACTCTTGATCTCCGGGTCATTCGGCACACATACACAAATCAAGAAATCTCATGACACCGTCTTGGCCAATAGAAAAGTCCTCGGATGTACCCTCGTCCTTGTGGTGTAGAATCCGTTGTAGATCCTCATCTGAACCTTGTTTACCCTTGGTCTCGTCGAGTAAGGTTGGTCGAACTGACATATGCGCTAAGGTACATTGAACGTCACCTTTCAGCACAATCTCCACGTCTAGACTCTGCAAGTCACGAATGATCTCCTTCGGAAGTACTAAAGCAGTGTTCAACGAATGACGAGTCTTTCTACTCAAAGCGTCAGCTACCACGTTAGCTTTCCCTTCGCGATACTAAATGTCGATGTCGTACTCCGCCAACAACACTAACCATCTCCTTTGTGGCATATTCAACTCCTTTTGTGTGAATATGTACTTGAGACTCTTGTGGTCCGTAAACATCCTGACAGCAGAACCATACAGATAGTTTCTCCAAATCTTCAGAGCAAATACGACAGCAGCGAGCTCTAAATCGTGAGTAGGGTAGTTATCCTCGTGCTTCTTTAGTTGTCTTGAGGCATAAGCCACTACCTTACCATGTTGCATCAAAACACAGCCTAAGCCATGCTTAGACGCGTCACTATAGACTTCGTATCCTTCAGTTCCCGATGGCAAAGTCAAAATCGGCGTGCTCGTAAGGCGTTTCTTCAATTCTTGAAAAGCAGCTTCACACTTTTCAAACCACACGAACTTCTTCGTCTTCTTCATCAAGTTTGTCATAGGCTGCGCTATCTTCGAAAATTCTTCCAAAAACCTATGATAATAACCAGCTAAACCAAGAAAACTTCTAACCTCAGTCACGCTCTTCGGTACGGACCAGTCCATAACAGCAAGTATCTTTTCCGAGTCAACAGTAACTCCACTCTTAGACACCACATGTCCTAAGAAAGAAACAGTTTCTAACCAAAACTCGCACTTTGACAACTTGGCGTAAAGTTGATGTCGTCGTAGAATCTCCAAAACGGTACGCAAATGTTGCTCGTGCTCAACAGCGTTCTTCGAGTAGACCAACATATCATTAATGAAGAGAACTACAAACTGATGGAGATAAGGCTGGAACGTACGGTTCATCAAATCCGTAAACTTCGTAGGTGCGTTCGTCAACCCAAAAGGCATAACTGTGAACTCGTAGTATCCATACCTCATCCTAAACGCTGTCTTTGAAATGTCAGGCTCGGAATTCTTGAGTTGATGGTATCCTGAGCGTAAGTCGATCTTTGAGAAGACAGTCGCTCCACGTAGTTGGTCAAATAGGTCATCAATCGTCGGCAGTGGATAACGATTCTTGATCGTAATCTTGTTCAACTCGCGGTAGTCTATACACAGTCTTATACAACCATCCTTCTTACGTACGAACAAAACAGGAGCACCCCAAGGCGATACACTGGGACATATGTATCCCTTGTCCAGTAGTTCCTCAAGTTGCGTCTTCAGTTCTTTCATCTCTGCAGGAGCCATACGATACATAGCTTTCGAGATCAGAGCAGAACCTGGAGCTAAGTCGATCGTAAAGTCGATAATGCGTTGCGGAGGCATTCCGGGAATCTCATCTTGGAAACACGTCAGCGTACTCCGAAACAACTGGGATAGGTTTTGAAACTTCAGCTTCTCGGCTTGTATCCACCACATGACATAGGTAAATTTCTTCACCCTTAGTCGTGCACTCCTTTGTTTTCATGGTCGCCACTACCTTCAACTTTGGCTTGACCACGACTCCTTTGTAGGTAATCCTCCTACCATTTGGTCCACGTAACGACACACGTTGTTCGTAACACGCTAACTTAGCCCTATACCTGGCTAACCAATCCATTCCCAAAATCACGTCGAAATCCTTCAAGTCCATCTGAATCAAATCCGCAGGCAAATCGGAACCAGCTATCCTAATCGGACACTTTTCATACAACGCTTTACAATTTACAATCGTGCCATCTGGCATCCTAATATTTGCACTATACACAGAACTAGGCTCTAAACCTATCTTACATGCAAAGCTCTTAGAAAGAACAGAATGTGTTGCACCACTATCAAACAAAACAAAAGCAGGTTGAAAGTTAACAAGAAAAGTACCAGTGATCACATTCGGGTTCGCCTCAGCTTTATTGCGGTTCAGCACATAGACCCTTCCAGTTACCCCTCTATTGTTGTTGTTGTTGTTGTTGTTGTTATTGTTCTGCACGGGGTTGGCAGGTGCGGGAAGTTGTGCTTGATTATTCGCAGTATTGTTGCGGTTGTTGTGGTTGTAACCCCCATTTCCACGGTAATTACCACCATTTCCGCGATTACCATTTCCATTTCCATTTCCACCACTATTGTAGTTGTTATTGCGGGTCTGACCATTGCCGTTCCTTCCACGACTCCAGCATTCAGAAGCTTTGTGGCCAGGCTTGTTGCACTCGTAACATTGAAGCACATCGCCACGATAGTTCTTGCCAGGATGCGTCTTGTTGCAGCGACTACAAGGCGTATTCCTCCTAGCTAAGATCGTAGCTCTATGACTGTTTGAGTCACGATTCCTGTTCCCACTGTGGTTCTGACCACTTTGGTTGTTGTGATTGCCGTTGTTTGGCCTTGGCCTCTTGTCTGCGCCACTTGACTGGGAAGAACTCCCTTCGTCACGTTTATGCTTTCCGAGCAACGAATAACTATGATCCACAACACGCTCTTGGTTCAAGGCTTTCTCGTACGATCCTTGAACGTCAGCGAGTTTCCCATAACACGCTCAGCTTCGGTCGTCACCAAGTTAGGTGCAAAAGCAGCAAGCTCATTGAACTTTGTTGCGTATTCAGCTACATATAGCTTCCCTTGATAAATATTCCCGAATTCTCGTTGCTTCTGGCGACGGACAGCTCTTGGGTAAAACCTTTCACGAATAGACTCTTTGAACTTAGTCAACCCGTAATTCTCGGTAGCTAACAACTCAGTTCCCACATCGCTCCACCACTTATTAGCCTCGCCCTTCAGGTAATAGTACGTGGCGGTGTTGACCTTCATGTTGTCGGGCCGACTAGTCGCCCTAAACAGCATTTCGAACTCAATGATCCAGTTCTCAAGCTTGGTGGGCTCAGAGCCACCCTCAAACGTCGGAGGTTTGAGTGCATCAAAATCCCTAAAGTTGCGCGTCTCAGGGTTCAGCGCGTTGTGATCTTGCTCTTGGCGCTCAAACTGGCGCGTGATGTGTTCCACGACATTGGTAAGACCTACTTCTAATCTCGCAAGTCGGTCTTGGGTTGCCATTATAACAAATCTGAGACATAAAAGAGCAATGTGATCACCATTTCAGCAAAGTTGGCACGTTCGACCCAAATTGAGGTCTAATTGAGAGATATAGTTTATAATTGAAACCCTTCTCTTGACATTTAGCAAATAGCATATCAGTTCCAATGATCGACCTTACATTGTAGGTCTAAGCAACATACTTGCTTTGAATGTTCTCAGTTCTCATGCATAATAGTTCGATATGCAATAACAAAGTAGACACATTGGTCTCACATGATTGATAAGCATTAACATTCACAATTCACACATCTAGGCTCAATACTATTTTAGTAGGGCAATAAACAATGACATTTGATTGCATACAATACATGATTAGCCTTTGGCTCACATTTAATATGATCATGCTCAATGAAAATTTCGCCATAATTCCGACATGGATTTCCCATCATGCCTAGGCAATACGAGATAGCATTATGAAGCTATGAGTCAACCATGCAATTATGTGATAAACCAACCATATAAAACAAATCCTCAACGATATCATATAATCAAATGAAGTAGTCTTGCAATGAGACAAATTGCAAGTAAATAATAGTCATAAATATTTTTTGCCTATGCAACTACACTAACATCAAAATTTGACCACGCAGGGCCATCACAATAATCTAAAAGTTCCAATAAAACTCAAATAAAACTACTAAAGAAATAATCTAGTTCTACTTGGCGGTCGCACACATCTTCTTCGCGCTAGGGGACTCATCATGATCGTCCTTCCTCCTAGGCTTCACCTCTTTGCAGGGCGTGTACGGATATGCATAACCACCGAACTTCTGGGGCATGAAACGCTTCCTAAAGTCATCGGCGTGTTTGCGTTTCTTGGTCCAGCAAGTCTCGCACATGTTCTTTGGCGCAGGAACTAGCACACGTTTACCTTCCGCTCGAACTCGGACATGCATAACTCAGTTGCGACGCCTCTAAAGTAGAGAGACCATCTCGTACCTTCACCATACTTCTTCTCATGCAGGTGACCACTCTTGGAGAATACATCATCGTACTTCTCCTTGAGTCCCATCCAAGGATGGATGTTAGGTAGACAACCTAGCAGTAGCTCTACCCATAAGCCTTCATGTAGACTAGTGCGGTTCTCGTACTGATACCGCTCGATCGTAGTATAAGCACGTCGTATGTAGATACGTATATCCTCGAGCTCAGCATCAGTAGCAAAGAATGGCTCCACAGGAGGAGACCAATTTGCAACAGGAGTAGGTTCGGCAGTAGGTGCAGGAGTAGGCGCAATGTTGTTGTCGCTCTCGGCCCCAATATCCTCCAAATCCGGCATGTCATCATGCTCTTCCGGCACGGTATGATCAGAGGGATCTTCCTCTTCATCCACATAAGCAGCAGGTGCGGCAACTGGGGCAGCAATAGGCGCGGGTACAGGCGCGGGGCGTGCGACCTCGTTGCATACGGCGATCACGCGTGCTGGTTCACGACGTACGTTCGCGTCGTTTCCCGTTGACTCGCTATCCGATGAAGCTACGTATTCCGAAGGTGGTGCACGATAGGCCAGGGCGCGTGCCCCTTGGTGTGCAGTCGTCATTCTAGCGGTCTTTCTTGTCCTTACCATCTACAGATAGACAATCAAACAATGAGAACATTATAAATCACAAGCAAAGTGATTTCAAATAATTCCTATCCTCTAGGACTACTACGCTCAACAGCTTTAAATACATTTTATTTTCCCCAGTATGAAACTAATCTTTATTAATTAATTTATTAATCCTAAGAAACCCTTTTAAACCTAGGCTTCTGATACCATTTGTAAGACCCCCGAATTCGCAACAATTTCCCGGGAACTATCGACGTCATTATCCATGACTCGACACAACTGAACCGTCACAAATCCAAAGGCGTTACTGCAACATTTATCACTAAGGAGTAAATTCTAAGAAGAAAGAAAGACTAGGCATCAAAAGGAGCTTCTAAGGAACTAATTAATCTAAAACAATTAATATCAGAGTTGTCTATATAGTGAGCAAAAACCATTAAATCAAATTTATTACAACTGGCCTTCAAGGGCTAAAACCAATAAAAATAATCCCACGATCTAAATTGAACAGAAATAGTTCACTCAAACGACGCCAACTCTAACCTTTCAAGCTTTACGTCCTCAATCAACTAAACCTGCACTTTGGTTTTCGTGACGGAAATAAAAATACAGAAGAAAAGAAAAGAAACAAAAGAGAAACAAAAATCAGATAAACTGAATAAACGTCATCCGTACCTAGTAAAAACATTTCGCAAACCTTACCTGAGGTTTTAGAAGAATCATTGAAATTCATTTGTATATGCACATAAGCAGATAATCAGGCATACGCATAACGACATTCTTTTACATACAATTCTTGTATAGTGATCATACGAAATACGACATAGACAATCCCTCTTGGTTAGAGAGATGTAAGAGAGCTTATAAAACAGCGATTACCCATACTGTTTATCGAAGATACAATCACGCCATGGACTTAATGACTCTAGTGTGCACACTACCTCTAGTACAATTACACGAGCCTAGAGGACTTAATAAATGGGGAATGATCCGTCCCAGACACACTGTGAGGTGTCCATAAGTAACTTGGGAATCACTCATCCCTTGAACTACACCATTAGGTGCAATCCCGATTGCTCGACTACTCCTAGGGATCTATTAGGAGTCTTACTCTCATTTAATTCAATTCACATAATTTGCATTGGTTGACATAAGTGGTACTACGAGACCACGACTTACTAATTCATTTCATGCTCTAGACAATGAATAGTAAATAACGACGATAATGATAATTCAATACGATGAGAATTAAACATGCTTTAATTCAATAACGACGATAATTCAATAATGATGACAAGTAATGTCTAGCACAATTTCGGCAGCACTTCGGCAGGGTAACATGATATCCAAAAATTCACAAATCATCCAAGACATTAAATCAATAATATATAGGTCCTCACTAGCACTCAATGATACCCATACCAATTAGCACTTATTTGATAGCATAATAATACTAATAATTCACCATTCAACAATTGTCGAATAATCATCATATGAACTAATTAATTCCCAAAACATGATAACATCGACATGCTAATTATAAATCATATTTAAAGCGGTAAACGTGCTTAAAAAATCTCATAATAACTACAATATAATTTAATCATGCTTTGCATATTAAATTCACAACAAATTCCCAATTAGCATATAACACATCAAAATAGTTTTGATGGGGCTTTGGAAGAAGGTAGGCATGAGCGCTTACCACTAATACGCTACCAAACAGTAAGTATGCTCCAACCAATTGACAATATCACGCTTTCTCGTTAGGTCCTAATTAAAAACAATTACCGAATCAGTATTAATTAAATATGAAAATACAAACAGTAACAAAATATTGATCTGATAATTTTATTAAATTTCATGATTTATTTCAACCAATCTAGGTATTTGAAAATCCGAATTCCAAATCTGAATGAGTACAGAAAAAAAAAACATTAAATCAAAAATACTGAAAAATCGAATTAATAGTTATGAAAAATATAAAAACGAAACCCTAACTTCAAAACTAGGTCTAGGTCCCGGGTACCCATGCATTGGGCCCATGACCCGACCCTTCATCACCACCACCACCCATTGGCCACCATGGTCGGTGGTGGTGATCGCCGGTGCTCCGGCGAGGAGAGGAGAGGGAAAACGCGAGAGAGAGAGAGAGAGAGAGAGAGAGAGAGAGAGAGAGAGAGAGAGAGAGAGAGAGAGAGAGAGAGAGAGAGAGAGAAAGGGAAAGAAAGAGAGAGAGAGTGCAGGGGAGGGACGACCACCCACCGGTCACCACCTGGGCGTCGGCCCGGTGGTCCGGTGGTGCTCTAGCGGCTAGGAAGCCGCGCGTGAAGTCGCGCGCAGGAGAGGACCCGCGGGGAAGAAAAAGAGGAAAAGAAAGAGGAAAAGGGAGAGAAGGGAGAGGGGGACGTTACCGACGGTGAGGGAGGCCGATGGTGGTTCTCCGGTGAGCAGCAGGAGAGAGGGAGGCTTGGTGGAGAGAGAGAGGCCGGTGAGAGAGAGAGAACGTGAGTGAGAGAGAATGCTTGAGGGTTTTGGCTCAGTTTGCAAAACTGACTAATTATCTCACCTTTTTCCTTATATAGGCCTTCAGTCAACCAAAGTCAAATACTACTAGGTTTAGGAGTTTATTTTATAATTTTCTGAATTAAAAGGCTAATTAAAACCACTTCAAACTATATGAATAATTCTTATTCATATATAACACATTTTAATTAAACTCCTCAAAATTAATAAATACAATTTATGAAAGTCCCATAATAATAATTAATATTAATATGGCTTTAATTGATTAAATCGAATCCTTAAATGAATATACGATTAAATCTGCGAAACTATTTATAAATCATTTATAAATCAATATAATAATTATAGAAAATATTGGGTTATCACAATGCTGATGATAGACATAGGGGGGAAAGAAGCCTCGTAAGGGGGAGTATGCGGGGACCCGGTTAGAGGGTCGGGTTATTACGGCATCTTCAAGAAAGGATGCTAGTCAGGATGTACTTGAGTTAGGTCATACTCCAGTTGTGCAGCCTAACGATGACGGGCCTATACCTTTCGGGTTGTATCGACCTGAATACAGAAATGACGATTCTTTGTCATCGTCACATGAGTCTACTGATGAGAGACATGTGGAGGATGTTCCTCTGTTGGGAGATTCAGACGCCTCAGTTGAGAGAGATTCAGACGCCTATGTACAGAATCCGGGATGAGCCCCGGTTAGCGAAGGATGAGGATGAGGATGAGGAGGAGGAGCAGGAGGAGGATCTCCCTGTGGTACGACGTTTACATGAGTCTACTTGGTTGGTGACGAAGCCATAGCCAAGAGGGCCTGAGATCCCGGATGTTTTATACGCATTCAGAGCTCATGTCGCATGTTAGTTGTGGGGGAGCAATGATCGAGGACATATAAAATGCTATAGTCGCTCTTTAGACGATTGCATTGCTCGTATCCCTGAGTCGAGTGTGTTGGTCACTGCATGTGGATTTGCACATTTGAGAACGGCTATACATAGCGACTTAGATTTTGGACTCATATAAGCTTTTATTGAGAGATGGCATCCTGAGACGAACAGTTTCCACATGCCTTTTGGGGAGATGACCATTACCCTCCACAATGTGTGGTATATCTTACAGATTCCTGTGGATGGTATTGCGTTGACGTGGTCGGAGTCCCACAGTGATAGTTGCATGAGTCATTTAGCGAGTTATTTAGGTCAGTCGGTTGCTAGTGTGAGGACTGCGATGGATAGAGAGGGCATAACATATGCGTATGTCAAGAATTGCCTGCAGTCATGTGAGTTGACCCCTGAGTGCCAGGCTTGAGGCATTTTGTTCCTACTTTTTGCATCACAATTATTCATGGACAAGAGTAAAAGTCGTGTTTCATCTCGATTTGCGTTCTTTATGAGTGACTTACGGGTGATTTCTTGTTATTCATGGGGTTCAGCTGCCCTAGCCTATCTTTATCGAGAGTTGGGACTTGCATCACGAGTTTATTGTAAAGGAGTTGGTGTGTGTGTGTGTGTGTGTGTGTGTGTGTGTGTGTGTGTGTGTGTGTGTGTGTGTGTGTGTGTGTGTGTGTGTGTGTGTGTGTGTGTGTGTGTGTGTGTCTTTGTAGGCATGGATTTATGCTTATTTCCCTATATTTCGTCCTGTTGAAGCGTCGGGGTGGACTAATGCTCTAGAGGTGGGTCCCCGAGAAAAAAGAAATGCTAGAAAACGCTTGTGGGAGGTGCGTGAGAGGCTTGATCGCATGAGTCCGCTGGAGGTACTTGTTATTTATTGTATTAATTTGGGTAATGATTATTGATATGAAAATTTAATATTGCTAATTTGTCACGAATAGGTGGTGTGGACCCCTTTTCACCCCGATCCTTCATCAACGGTTCCTATCACACTCTTTCATGGTACCATACACTGCTTAGATATTGTGGAGCCGTATTTGCCGGATCGGGTACTACGGCAATTTGGCTGTGTGCAACAACAACCTAAGGCCACACTCATGCCTCGAGAAGAGTGTCGGTCGCCGAGAAATAGATTGTATATGGTGAAGCATCCTTCTGGAGATATTTTTTGGCAATCGAGGTTGAATCATCTTCTCATGTGCGACATGATTACCGCAGGGCTTCTCGTGCCTCAGATGTACATTTTGAGTACATGGAGTGATTTCGGTCACGTTCGCATCCATATGTGGCACCTTGGGTTGATGAGCCACCAGCTGTTGCGCCACTGTTACATGACGCGGTAATGAAAAATATTTTGTCTAGTAGCACTATTTATAAGATTGTCAATCAACTAATTTTACTCTTTTTGATGCAGCGTCTTCGACATCTTGGTGAACTAGCCTATTGGATGCATTCGAGTAGAAGCCCTACTGACTACAGCTTGTTTAAGTCCGAGATTGAGGAGATGTGCCAGGCCTTACAAGATTTCAAGCCTCTTGTTCCTCCTCCACGTTCATCTTTTCATGGTTCTCCACGTGGCTAATTTTAGAAAAGTTCAAATATTATAATTTAATGGATTTGATTTAATGCTCTTTTATTTATTATGTAGTGAATTTTAAAATTTATGGTCATGGATGTATGGATTTTTAATTTATGGATGTATTAATTATTTATGTTTTAAATTAAAAATTTACATACTAATATTAGATTAACATAGTCATATTACATTTACATACTAATATATTAATCAAAAAAGAACTCGTAAATATTTTCATTTTTCAATAACAAAAAAAAAGGCCGATGTTGCGCCACACTTAGGCGCAGCGCGAGCTCACTCCTCGCTTAGGTGTGGCTGAGCTCACTCCGCGTCTAGGTGTGGCGTGAGCTCACTCCTCACCTAGGTGCGATGTGAGCCCACGCCACAGTTAGGCGCGGAGTGAGAGTTCCCGACGGACGCCATTCTTTCCGGCTTTAACCTCATAACAACGACACCAATTTTTTACATTTACAATAAAATAATTAAAATGAAAAACAACTTTGTAGAGTTGACGAATGTACCTCAAAGTAGTTATCCGGAATTCGTCCACCTCCCGCCATTGCAATGTTTTAGGTGAGGGGTGACAAACAAGCTGGTGGAGATGGTGGTGCAAATGGTTGTCACAATGGTGGTGATAAAGTGGTAGGGAACACTAGTTAAGGTAGAGAGAGAGTGAAGTGCATTTTAAAAGGAAGGGGTAAAAAAGGGACATGTGTTGAAAGGTGGATGATATTAAATAAAAACATGGGTAGTATTAAATATAGCCCAATAAAAGCTGCCTACTCAGGCCCAACAAGAGATTTCATGAGTGTTTATAACATGTTTGCAAGAAATTTAGTTGTAGTTTTATAAATTACTAAACAACAAGATATAAGCCTGAAGTCGCCTACAGTTTGAGGTATCACTCTTGAAAACCAGTAAAACAAAGATAGCATTCGGTTGCAGGGGAAGCTTGTTAATCCTAAAGTATTCTTCAATAGCCTCACAAAATTCACTTTCAACAATTTGCCATGCTTTTTTAAAGAACCTGGAGGTGAACCTATCATGCTAGGGTATTGTTGACTTATGAATAGAGTTCAAGACATCTTTGATTTTCTCAAAGGTAACTTCTTTAATCAAGTCTTAAACAAGGTGGCCAGAGAGAACATCCCCCACACCTATATTGCTAGAACATCGCCCCCAGATTCTAGTCACTAGATGGATGAATTGCTCATCCTTAAAACAATTAAGATATTTGAAAGGCTTAGTATTGTGCGTCTGATGTTCATGCACTGTAAGGATAGAAGGGGAGTTGTCAGAAGGTCCAGATGGGTGAAACACCACATTACCCTTATCAGCTTGCATTAACCAAACAATGTTGGCTATTATTCAGTCCAACTTAGCCCATAATTTGAGGCATTTATGAATGAAGCAAATAAATGAAACTGAGTAGCTTTATTAAAAGTTTTGCAGTGAACAGCTTGAGCTATAAAGCCAATAATCTGCACATAAACCTCAGTGGCATCCCAAAGGATCTAGATCCTACTATTGTAATATCTATAGTATGATTAAGAAATCTATATTTTCTAAATCATCATTTTACAATAGTAGCAACTTTGCATTCCTTCACTCTAGTCTCAAATAGAGCACCAAGAGTAACTTTATTATATGGCCAAGAAAAACATGAAGCAACATCATGTTGTATGAGGGTCTTATTCAACCCTCTCACATTTCAGCTAAGCATTATCATGTTAAAGGGTGAGGGTAAGACTTTATCCCTCCAAATATCTCTGTATTTTTCGTAGATCCAGTGTGAGACAATAAACAACATGTACCTATTTCTTGTTAAGATCTTCTTAGAGGACTTGCCAGTAACTACGATTTTTTCCCCACAGAATTTCCAACCACCAAAGTTAAACTCTCCAAGTCTACAGAGGCTTCAGGAGATGTCATTTCTGTAATAACTGAGAAAATTAAAGTACTAAGATTAGTGGTAATTGTGGGAGTCACCCGTAATCAGAGGAGTTAGCTAATAGTTTTATTATTTGGATCATTTGTGGTTCTTTATAGTATATAAAGTGACCTATGTTGTGTGTAGTACTTAAATAGGGACACCCAAAGAGTGAAACTTGGTTATTTGTTTAATCTCGTTAAAAATCGATACCAGAAACAAGGAGATACAGTAAAATAAAAAAAATAAAGAAATGAAGTTATTTCATCCTTATCCATTTAAATTTTAATACTTAAGTTATTATTTCATCATTATCCATTATTTCATCCTTATTCATTTTGTTAGTATAAAAGTCACTACTACCATTAGTTTGACTTCTTTTTTTCCAAAAGCTCTAAGATCAAAACGAAACCAAGCAAAAGGAAAGAAAAAAAGGGGGGGGGGGGAGAGAGCCGTGAGGAAGAAAAAGAAAAAGAAAAGAAAAACAAGAAGTTAGCTAGATCAACTACTAGTTAGTTTACTTAGCTTTTGGGAAAGACGTATTGGAGTGTGCACGCATCAAAGGTATTTTCTTAGTATCCGTTTTAATTATTTAAATTATTTTGTTTTACATACGTATATTATTTGAGAAGTATGTTACGTATTGTTTGCAAGTACCTACGTATACCTTGTTTTTGTGTGTAGTTGAACTAGCATGTTTGAATGAAAGAGATATAAGAACTCGTATTTGTGTGGTATATGAAATACCATATGAGATTTACGTAAAGAGAAGTTTTGAGCAAAGTGAAAGGAATGATTTTGATAAGTGGATGTTCTTGAACCATATAAGTTTATGCAAGTGAAGGTTACTATAAAGACTACGTATGTACGGTATGGAGCCATAAGCCAGCTCAGTGTGCACACAAAGATATGAAGATAAACTACGATCTACGGCTGTTCGGGAACTTTGTCCACCCACGGGGCCTGACATCCACCCACGGAACCTCAGGTTCAATTATGAGAATATGACGATGATCGGATCTTGCATAAACGGACTATAAGGGATTGTACTTGTGTGTTTTTGAGATTAATTATGTTGTGTGATTTTATTGGTAAATGAAGTTCAAATATTATTTTTGGGGTGCTTACTCAACTCTGTTGCTGATTTTATAAAATGTTTACGTGTGTGTGCGTCCATTTTTCCTTAATGATGGGCCTATGATGAACCTGTACAAAATTCTTCTGTATGGGGGAGTAGATTGAAGTATGATTTACAGGTTGATGGTTTGTGAAGATCAATGTATGAGTTGATTTAGAGCTGCCAAGAAGTGGATCAATTTGCTTGTTTATTTGCAGTTAGGGGATCGATGACTCTAGAAGTGAGGATTTAATATACTAATTTGTAATAGGAGGTTATTAAGTTAACGAATTAGAGTTTGCAATCAAATTGATTTATTAATATAACTAGTTTATTAATTTCTCTAGTTTGTCGAGCATCTACCTTAAAATGGTCAGTGTAAGTCGCCTTATATTTCTCTTACGGGAAGTACGGTGGTAACGCAATTTCATTAATCTAGCTTTCGCTGCATAATTCTGATTAATTAATCTAAGCAGACACCTGATTATATCGGAGCGTTTTAATTTCAGATAATGAGACAGATAAAACAACTGCTTCTGCCTCTTTGCCCTACAAAGAATCTTCATGATATTAAGTAAGCTAAGCCATTTTGGACAGATTTTATCTTATTATGAAAATATCCATGAGTCTCATAGCCCATAAAAAGGAACCCACTTGTATTCCAAGTTCTAAAGAATAGGGACACAAATGGGGATTTCATTTGAATATCATCAAGGAGTTTAGCAGAGACATCCACTTCAATAAGGATCCGACCAAATGAGATCCTTTCTTTGGTAGAAGTGAAAAAAGGGGAGTGTCAGTCCTTCTTGCAAGTTTGTTAAGGGCTTTTGCTGAGCAAACGAATGCATCGAAGTCAGGGAAGAAAACCCATACTAAAACCTTAGACTCTGTTTCATATTTGTTGAGAAAGAAGAAGACCAACTCGTGAGAATCAAGGAACTTGACCCCATGAACCAAGCACACCTTTGAGTATGACATCCTTATTATCATCAGCATTAAACATGTAGTAGTACCCTAATATCTTAAAGTATAGAACATATAGCTTGCTCACATGGTTCCAAGACCTGCCCACAAGGCCTGGATAGTAGCTACTTTCTACTACCCCCCTATAAATTAAAGCATCCAATCAGAGTATGTTTTCAGTACTCTAATTCATCCGGTATATCTTACTCCTCAATCATCACAACCATGTTCTCATGAGAGTTGGAGGAATTAAAATCATGAAACTTGCTCTTGCATTGTTACCATGGCTCACCCTATCTTTCCATATTTTAGTGTGACTACCCCCCATGTTATAATTGTCTGTATCAATAAAGTTGGTAGACCTATTATTACCAATTCCCAAGTGTCAGAATTAGGGTTGATTATATCATACTTGAATTAGGGTTATTGATTTCATTGTCAATCAGAGGAATACCAAGTCTAGAACTAGTTCTACCTTATCAAGCCCATCATCACTATTAGTCTGATTAGAACAATATCAGGAGCGGTAAAACCAAGTTCGCCATTAATGGTGAAGCACGCAGATCATTTGATGAAAATCCTAGGGGTGATCACCATTATTCTCCACTAGACCATCATTGGATGGAGAATAAGATAACGATGAAGGTTTGAGGGCTTTGATGGCAGATTTTTCCTAGGTGGACCTTGATGTTCACCCATGGCGGGAAATGAAATCGCCTATACCTTGCTCCTCAGGGCAGACCTCTCTCCTGTCTCCAGAATGATAATTCATTTCGATTTTCATCTTATATCAGAATAATTCTTATTATTACAATAAACACAAGAGAAAATAATGGTTACTATCTTAATAGCTCACTAGACTACAAACAACTATGAGTAGCAGATTGAGCACATAATAGACTGGACATGTAATCTTCATCACCAAACCACACCGATTTGCGCTAGATAATAAGTACTCCCTCCGTCCCAGGTTCTTCCTTACGCTTTCCTTTTTAAGATGTCCCTCAATCTTCCATACGTTACCTATTTGAGCAATTTTTAAATGACCTAAAGTCCACATTACCCATAAATTTTTTTTTATGTAACAAAACTCATTAATCAAATGAATTGATCCCGCTCTCTCTCCTCATTACCACCCAACCCCACCCCACCCCACCCCACCAACCCTTACACCCACTCATCGCGCCACCACCCACCACCATTAAGCTCTCTCTCTTCGACCTCACCCCCTCCACAAGCACACTCTCAATTTTCTCAAATCCTCCACCCCCACCCCTTTCCCCCCCTTCCCACCCAAACCACAAAACCCACCACTAATATGCCCTCTCTCCATCCCTCCCCCCTCGAAAACCCCCACCCACAAAACCCCAACCCACACCGACCCGCGAAACCCCATCCCCACCCCCAACCCCTCGAAAACCACAAAACCCCACCACTCCTCAACCCACTGTCAACCCACGAAACCCCGCCGAAAACCCACCCACCCCCTTGACCCCGAAACCCCACGACCCTGAAACCTATCTCCAATAACCAACGAAACCCTGTTAGAATTTCGGCACAGCGGATGTGTAGTGGAACCTTATCTAAATGACAATAATAATATTCACTAATCAAACATATGTGAATATATAAAATGAGGGGGAACAACGATGGTGAGCATTGCTATGCTCACTCACGATAGCTCTGCAGGCTATCTTCTCTTAGTTCATTGTTATCTCCATTACATAATCTTCTCCTTATATACTATTTCTAACTCCTAAGAAATAGTGGTTCATATTAATCTTAAGTTACAGCCACTGATAATGTAAGACTCTAAATGATTTACTATTTAGAGCTTACTAATTATAACTTCGATAATTTAAGTTTGTATTTTCCAACACACCCCCTCAAACTTAAATTATCCATTCAAACTCTTTTGGTCCACTCATAACTTCGATGACCACATTACTTCACATTCTTCTGATGTTCGTGGCCATATGATATTTTCTAGCCGATGCCTCCTATTATTGCATCCTCCATGTCGTCTCTACAAGATGACTACTACTTATTGTACATGTTGTGAACTTCGTATCATGATTTTCTCTTCCCAATACTTGATCCTACTTTTGGATCTATTCACTTTTCAACATTGGGATTTCTTGTCCCAACAATTCTTCTTACAGCTGCGGCTGCCTCGATCATACCGAGATTCTCTTTACGACTGCGTTGCCACCTCAGTCATACCGAGATTCTTCTCACGGCTGCGTCGTCGCCTCGGTCATACCGAGATTCTCCTGGGTTTCTACCCATCTTGACTCAATAGGGTTTCTTTCTTTTACCCCATTTGTCTTCAGTTGGCTCTTATGCTTTGGCCACTCAATTTTCTTTGGGTTAGCATCTTTGACTACCCAAACCTGGATCTCTAGTTGGCATCTTAACCAATCTATTCTCGTGAAGGAAGCACATGATTTCTTTTGTTGTTGAATTGGAGGAAATAGGATCTACCATCAGCTCTGATACCATGTTAGAATTTCGGCACAGCGGATGTGTAGTGGAACCTTATCTAAATAACAATAATAATATTCACTAATCAAACATATGTGAATATATAAAATGAGGGGGAACAATGGTGGTGAGCATTGCTATGCTCACTCACGATAGCTCTGCAGGCTATCTTCTCTTAGTTCATTGTTATCTCCATTGCATAATCTTCTCCTTATATACTATTTCTAACTCCTAAGAAATAGTGGTTCATATTAATCTTAAGTTACAGCCACTGATAATGTAAGACTCTAAATGATTTACTATTTAGAGCTTACTAATTATAACTTCGATAATTTAAGTTTGTATTTTCCAACAAACCCAACCCACCCTCCGCCGCCGTTATCACTGCTTCATCCTTACCTTTATCGTAGCCTTTAAAATATTTTAGTAGTGGTCAGTGTGCGGTTTAGAGGAGAGAAGGAGGGAGGAGGGGTAAATGAATTTGTGAAGTAAAGGGAAGGAGAGAGAGAGAGAGAGAGAGAGAGAGAGAGAGAGAGAGAGAGAGAGAGAGAGAGAGAGAGAGAGAGAGAGGGACCAAAGATGAGGCATGAGAGGGAGGGTATGTTATTGGGATTGTTTGTACTAAAGTTTACTTTCCTTGATATTTTGTGCATTTACTTGTTTAAGAAAGAACCTGAAACGGGGGGAGTAACCCGTAATATCTCAATCTCTCGTAGTTTCGTTTCCAATCTCAATCTTAATACCAGTCTCAAATAGGCTATGTGCCTTAAATCTCAACACAAAGGCCATGCTACTGAATGTACTCGTCTTATGCGTTAGGGGTCTAAAAATCGAATGAAATAGAGTTGTGCGCACCCGAGTGATCCCGGGTTAAAATAAAAACTCAAGATATTATGTGCCACTTTGCTTTGTAAATGTCGTACAAGATTCCTACCATAATAATCTCTATATTTATTTGTCTTTTTGTCATGTAACTCACTCCATAATCTCATATTCTCCATGCATTGTTATAATTCTTATATAACTCATTTCAATCATATTTTCTAACTCAATGTACAGTAGCTTATTGCTCATTTTTATCTCAATAACCAACTTATAATAGTAATACATAAACTTACCCAAAAATGCTCGCATATCAACAAGTGCTTTACTTTATTTAGTTTTGTATAGCATTTTAGCTAATATTTTACTTAGTAGTTCTAGGACATCTAGCTCATACTATCAAGTACGTAAATAACTTAATAATATTTTCTTTGTTGAAGGAGCATCTGTAGCATTCACAAATTGGGGATAAAGAGTAGATCTTAAATTGTGTGGGTAATAAAAATCAAACTCATATCTCATGGAAGAAAGGTGGAAGTGGTACCCACCACTCCACCTCCTTCACTCTCAAACAACTAAATAACATATAATTGCACAAAACTAACTCAATTAGAAACTTAAACCCATATATCGCGCATATGTGCGACATACACTTGTAACTTGTGGTGTCTACAGTTGTTTTACTTCTTTAATTTTCTCGTAAGTAACCATGTCGATCGATGGACTAGAAAATTTCCATTTCATAGACCTACCTACGTTCTTTGTGGACATACGTACGCAGAGGCGGATCCAATAAATACTATGAGTAGGCACGTGCATACCCAGCCCAAAAAAATATTTTTAAGTTTTGTTAGTGATATAAGCAGTTAGACCCAATTATTGAAGAAGTGCGGACCCAGAATAAGTATTTTCTCTCCTCTCTTTGCCTCTCTTCATGTTTATTGTCTAATTGAATGTTATTTCTACTTTACAGGCAACTACTCCCTCCATCCCAAGTTAATCTTTACATTGGACTTTTCACGGTCTCCAAGACACTATTTTGACATTGAATATTTATGATTTCATAATTATAAAACTTATAATAAGATAATATTTTGAAAAACTATTTAAAATGAATCTAGGAATACTATTTTCACATTGTAAAACTTTGTAACTTTTCACAAATAAGTGGTCAAAATTTATAAACTTTGACCTTAAAAAGTCCAATGTAAAGATAAACTTGGGACAGAGGGAATAGCATTGGCCGCTCAGAAACATCATCTACTTTATAGTCTGACTCTTTGAATTTACATTTAGTTGTATTTTACTATTTTATGCTTTTCTTATATTATTTTCTTATTAAAAAAAATGATTTGGAAAGCTTAGTTCTGTGGGATGCGTCTGGTAGGGGTTTGCGCAACCGGTATATACCAAGTATTGCACTAACCGATATTAAAAATTCATCTATCTGTTCCTAATTCGTAGGAATGGAATTGGATCCATTGGTCCATATTAAATCCAATTTTGTTATTCAATTTTTTTATTTTAATAATAAAAACATCATTTATAATATTACGCTAACAAATAACAATTTCCAAAATACAGCAACCAAATATTACAATTAAAATACAAAACATTGTGAATCAAAATCTATATAATGTGTAAATTATTTAATCATTAATATTACAAATACAATCATTAAATCATCAAAATTACAAATATAGTTTTTTAAACCACTAATATTACTTGAAAATCACCATTCTTTATTTTCAACGAAGGAAAAAGTCTTTTAATTTCTTTACATTGGGTACCTAATCGGTTTCAGTTCTCAACAGTTAGGAATAGGAATTGGTTGGTATCGATTTCTATTTTTAAAAACAGAATTGGAATTGGTTGAACCAATTTCGGTTTCGAAACCACCATTTCCAGATCAATTCCGGTTTCGATTCTGGTACTGGATACCCGAATTTTCTGCTCACCCTTACGTCTTGGTCATTCTTTTTCCTTTTCTTCTTTTTCGTTCACCAAAAGAACTTATTGTAGACACCCTAATCGGTTCTCATCCCCTGACACCGCAACGCCCGATGATGATGGTAATGGATTAACATGGACGTAAGTAGAAAATGACATTGCTCGGAAATCTAGACCAAATTTCTTGAAACCTCAGTCTTTGGATAGCCCTTGTTATAAGGATTCCAACGCCTTTGACCTTGCCTCAATCAGGTTCTTGGATCAAGAGATATCGCGTCTCGAAGATTTGGTCAAAACTGCTCAATCCCGACCCCCTGGGTCAGCCCAAGGGAAATTTCGTAATTTACAAAGCACCAAAAAGTCAAAAACCCTAGTCACGCGTGCGCCGTTAGGTTCAGCGGCTGACGCGCCTGTCCGGCGGCCAGCGCGTGACAGCGGGGCTGTTAGGCCAGCCGCTGAGCCCCTGCGGCTACCGCGGGCCCCAGTTGCCCTCCGTGTGGCCGCTGAACCAGTTTTTTGACTGGGCCGAGTTTTGGCGCCGGGCTTCTCGCCCTAAGCCCCGTAATCCGTCCCCCAACTCTATAAATACTCACTTTCACCCTCTTTTGCAGGAGGTCAATCAGTTCATAATTTTGAGAGCATTGAGAGCACATATTTCCCCAAATCAAAGAGAATTCAGAAATCTGAAGATTCAAGCAAGCAATACACATAGCCTAGCACCCAAGATCGAAGAGCAATTCCAATTCTACTAGTCCCGTTCGAATAGAACGTCCAGGTTAACCATCCTGAGGGCCTAATTCTTTATTAAATCTCTTATTTGCTGTTTATTAATCATGTTTTATTTAGCTTTTGATTATGGTTGAATAAATTTGCATGCTTTGGACTTTGTACATAATTATGCATGATTAGTTAATATAAATTTTGCGTCCTTTTATTAGTTTATGCAAGTTTGCATCTTTTCATAGTTTTTGCTTGCATATAGTAGCCTCATAGGTTTATTTTAGCATAAAGTTAGTGCCTTTGCATTATTATTATTCTTTTGAAGATACTAACGGTTTTATTGATGTGCATATGCAATACATGGCGCGTTTAGCAAAGTTGGTAGGTTGGAGCGTTAATTTAATGCTTTATCTCATGATTATGCTTGTCAATAGTATGCATGTAAATTGGATATAAATCGTGCAAAGTGATAACGTAGGTAATTTGGTTGTGCTTAACCCGCCTAGTTAATTTAGGATCATTGGACGACCGGATTTGTATGGAACCATATAGCATAAATAAATACGCGACATGGATAAGCTTAGTAGAGGCCGTTAATGCGGGCGATTTAGATGAGGTTCGTTTTATTTATTTCGTACCTACATCCCCGAACTCAATATTTAGTCCCTATGGGCATGAGTCAATTCCCAATAGGAATTGGATGCACTTTTGATGGTTTCCAATTGTTTCCTTAAAAATTGGTGGCGGCTTCTTATTTGCAAATTATTGTTCTTTATAATTAATTTGAATCGCATGTGACATATATTTAAGAACTATTAATTCCAACTAAAAATCGAAAATGCGCCGGAAAGGCGAGGGTTCTTACACTTATACAACTTATATAGGCTTAACACAAACTACAAACTAGTGTCCATAAGGGAAAATGGTCACGGTTTTGCTGAATCACTTTGTGGGTTACACTTTTCTATTTGTCTCTTAATCACTTTTATAAGTTCAGATTTTGAAAATTTTAAAAAAAGTTTAGTTAATTTTGTGTAAATGGTAAAATTTTCTGGGTATTAAAAGATTATTAAAATTATTTAAATTGCGTCTTATTCATAATCATGCATATTCAACTTCATAATCCTAGATCGCCACTGTACGTCCGTATTCTTCAGAATCAAAAGAAAAAGAAGTAATACTCATTAAACATCATTATTTATAACTACATGCTCTTAAATTACACAAAAACTTTAATAACAGTGTCTTTCCACAACTTTAGGTGAAGCGAGAGTCATATTTAAGTGAAATAAGAGCGCCGTCTTTTTAGATAGTAACCCCATTTTATTGTTCCACAGATTATTATTTAATTTCTAGCTCGATCTAGGTACATAGAACTATATATAACATATTTTTATAGGGTCACGGATATATGTATATGGGTGTCATAGACTGATAGGACTAGCTTAATATGGTCAATCATAGTGGCATAGTGGATCGAAGAGATTCCCATTATTTTAGATCAATTTACATACAGCAAGCAAGCACAAAACTCTTTGGCCTATTTAAATTCTGAGCCATCAAATTACAAAAGCCCACTTCTTCACAAGATACAAACATGGCCAACAACATCAAGTTTTTTACTTCCACAACCTTCATTTTTGTGTTGCTACAGTTGCTCCTGCAATTTCATCATGGTATGTATCAATGCAAATTCCTTTCTGTTTAACAATTTTTTATTGAGTGGAAATTTAATTTTGTTTAACATTGATATACGATTCTCCAAAAAAAACTTGTATAAGACTGTCTGACCGACCGTTTTTACATTTCGATCTTTGATTGTAAATCTTTACTTATATTAATTAACTGATTCTATATTTGGTGACAAATTATTTTGTTCAGGGACAAGTGAGCTAAGGCTGAACTACTACTCCTCAAGCTGCCCAAATGGAGAAGCCATAATTAAAGAAGAAGTCAGGAAGTTGTATGATAAGCATGGAAACACCGCAGTCTCTTGGGTTAGGAATCTCTTTCATGATTGCATGGTTAAGGTACCTATAATCATCCTTTCGTTCCAATCTTTTATTTTATATTTTTCTTCGGATAGAATGGGCATCCAAGGTTAACGACGAGGAAAACCTCCAATAGTCCCAAGGGGACTCGAACTTGAGACTCTGGAATAAATCTCATTGGTCTTACAGTTGAGCTACCCCTCAGGGTTCTTTTAAGTTGTTATCATAGTAAAAACATACTTACACTTCAATATTATTTGATGTACAGTCATGTGATGCGTCACTTCTCTTGGATACAAATCCAGCACTTGGTATTCATCAAACAGAAAAGGATATTTCAAGAAGCTTTGGCATGAGGAATTTCAAGTACATAAACACTATCAAGGATGCACTTGAGAGTGAATGCCCATCAACCGTGTCTTGTGCTGACATAATTGCTCTTTCTGCTAGGGATGGCGTGGAACTGGTATGCTTTTTGCTTTACTTTTACTTCAATTTTTTCTTTTTTTTTAATAAGACGGCCAATTTGTCATTTTGTTAAAAATGGGAGGGAGTCGAAGCTCACAACGATCATAAATTTAAGGATATGAAGTTGAAAATTTGTGACAATATATGTCAGCTGAATATATAAAGAAAAGCACACTTAAAAGACAAGCCTCTAAACAATATTATCATGAAATGCAAATCCCGTATGACAACTAAAAACTTTGTTGGTTTAATAAGAAATTAATTGGAACATATGGTATGTACAAAATTATTTATCTAGTTTTGAAAAAATCACAGTTTATTTCATGATATCTTAACTTGAGATAATATTCATTTCATCTCAAGTTCAGATTTTTATTTACTCTATGAAGAACATTATTTTCATTTCGATCAACTTATCGCCCTTCTTAACTTTACAATCATGTTGATAAAGTATGTGTTCGTAACTAAAATAAAATCGGATAACTTTGTCCAGATTTAATAAAATTCAATTAAAATTAAAAAGTTTTATTGGCGTTTTTCACTACTTTTCTGATTGTATTTTTTGCTAATGCAAAAACTTCTTTTTTTTCCTTTTTTGGGTTGGGTTATAAGAACTTATCCAACCAATCAAGCTAACTCATCTCAAGTGTGACCTCTAAGTTGGTCCCTTTCCTCCACCCTACCAGTACATGCTAAATTGCTAATAATTAAGAATGGTGTGCACTCAAAAGACATTAAATAATTGTTCTCTTGGTCAGCCTCCTATCCTATAGTGCGTTGACAATTGGAACGAGAGGATTATAGTCACTGTGGTCGACGGTAGATACCCTCGGCAAAGCCAAAAAAAAAGAAGACATTAAATAAGATAACTTTGTACTACCATAATTGTTTTGGAGTGAATTTTGCTATTTTTCTGCAGCTAGGAGGTCCACATGTAGAGATGAAGACAGGACGAAGGGATAGTCGTGAAAGCTATGCAGCCATGGTTGAAAATAGCATCCCTAACCACAATTCCTCAATCTCATTGGTACTTTCCCAATTCGGATCAATTGGCATTGACATTCAAGGAACAGTTGCTATTTTAGGTATGGTAGTATAAAGTTAATCAAATTCTAACTTAGTGATGTGATTTATTTAGGGATTTTCTGTATTTTGATAAATAAAAAACAATAAAAGAGATATACCTCTCGAATCATTCAAAGGGTTGGGGTTTTCGTTCAAGAATCACTCCAGAACAATACTTGAACATCACACACAAGGGTTTCAAACTGAATCACTCAATTTGAGAGGGTAAATACTCACATATTAATCATTAATCATCAAAGTCTATGTTACAATTTCGTGCTCTCCTCTATTTATAGACAAAGAAATCTAAAGCTATTCGGAATTCTAATCCTAAACCAAATAGGAAACAAACTATGAAACTGATTACAACTGTAAAACGAGCTAACTAACAACTTTCCTAATACCTAATGGACTTCTAATACTAATAAAAATCATATTATTACTTTCCTAAACAATAATAAAATGAATTAAGGAAATGCTAAACGAAATCAAACTAATCAACTGATTACTTGGCGTCCAAGGCTAAAACCGCTGGAACAGTTTTGCACCGTAACTTCAATTGCCTTTTCAACTCCGTTACATTCTGAATATGGGTAAACTCAAAGCATGGAAGTTTTAGATGTCGTTTCCAGCTTTCTACAGAACGTTGAATCACCACGATCCCATGTTGTATGAGTGAGTTATGATCAAAATACAAACCAGTGTAGAAGCTGTCAAAATTACGGGTATCCTTATAACGAATGTGATCATATAATAAGAGTTTTAATCCCAATCTTGTGTGTAAACTCCATGTAATTATCTTTGTAGGAGTCAATTTAATGCATAACCACCAAAGAAACTCGATGTAAACAGGAATAGATGTTCTCTTGCTAGTTTCTTGGTTGTTCTGTTTACTTTGCACACTTGCTCCCGCATCACTTAGCCTAACGATTAAGATTGAGATGCTGCTACGTACATTAGGTTTCAAGTTCAATTTTCTCCTTCCTTATGTATATGTATATTGTATTTACCTTTGTGCTTTATCTAGTTAGACTCAAAACAAACAAACAAACAAAAAAAATACTCAAGTGGAAACATAACAAATTCACAAATTTGAAATTCCACTCAAAGCCTAGCTCATAGAATATGGCTACAATAAATAGTATGCCAGCCTAGCTCATACAATATTCCTACAATAACCAAGTTGGAGTATTTGTGAGTTGCCTAATTTTGTCGTCTCTAATAATTCCATTTGATCACTTAGTCAATCGTGGTGGATGATTCATTAAGCACAGCAAGTTGTGGTCTATAATCAACATCAACAATCTCATAGGCTATAGTGATCAGTTGCCATTTAATGGATTAGTTACTGGATGTTGGCACGCATTTAAGTTTCAAAATGACTTAGCATTACGTTTTAATCTAGGCCAAAACTTGCATGATGAGTTGCTTTTCTATTAACATGAAAGAAAAGAAAAGAAAAAGAAAAGTCAAAAGAAAAAAGAAATATATGAAGTTAGGAGTGTATTAAGAGAGTGTGAATAATCAAAAAAATAAATAAAAATTGACAGGACGTGAGTAGTCTATTTGAACAAAATCTTTAACTGGCTCCAAACACCAATCATTGATTGGTCGTAACTGCTTGATCGAGTTGTAATATCCAATACCAGGTGGATGAAAAATCATATAAGATGGGTTCATAATAGTAGGACAACTATTACACATTGAACAGAAAATGTAACTTTTAGCCTAACAAGTGACAAAAAGATGTGTTATTATTTAGTATCTTATTATTAAACGGTGTTATATGAGACATTCTGTTTTCCTATAATGTGAACCCTAACCTATTAAGCTTTGACTACATATGTAGGTGCACACTCAGTGGGACGAGTTCATTGCATCAATCTTGTAAACAGGCTCTATCCAACAGTTGATCCCTCTCTCGACCCAGACTATGCTGTATATCTCAAGCATAGATGCCAGACACCAAATCCAGATCCAAAAGATGTGGTATATGCAAGAAATGACCGCGAAACGCCAATGATTCTGGATAACATGTACTACAAGAACTTGCTTAGCCATAAGGGGCTACTTTTAGTTGATCAACAACTAGTTTCTGATCCCTCTACTTTGCCTTATGTGGAGAAGATGGCAGCTGATAATACTTACTTCCATGACCAGTTTTCAATGGCTTTGGTATTGTTGTCTGAGAATAATCCTTTAACTGGTGATGAAGGAGAGATTAGAAAGGATTGTCGCTATATTAGTGGCAACTAATTATGCTGGACATCTACTATACATGTTTATCTAGCATGTATGAGAATGAGCATGGAATGCTTTATAATTAGTTGAAGAAATGAAACCATGAATGATGTATATGCATGGTTGGATTGGTAAAATATTATCTAGTGATTAATGAATTTTACCACTTAATGATTGGTGAGAAAAAAAAAAAAAATTCCTCGCTGATTTTTACTGAAATCATCAAATATCATTTGAGGACATGCCCCAAACCCAAACAGAGTAGCATATTTTTTCCGTAGAGAAGTCAAAACATATACTCCCTCCGTCCAAAACTAATCTTCTTATTTGACTTTACACAGTGACAGTCTCCAAGATTATACTGTAACCATTAATAACTTTAATTATACAAATATAAATATATTAAAAAATTAATTTTGTGAAAATAATCTGAAATAAATCTAAGAAAGTTATTTTGATCTTAAAATTCTTCATAAATTTTTTACAAATCAATGTTCAAAATTTATAAAATTTGACTCAAAAAATCAAAGAAGATTAGTTTGGGACGGAGGGAGTATAGTAGTAATAGTTACCTGGTTATCTACTTATTTTCTTCGGCTGATGGATAAATAAAAATTCTTGATTCTTTTATAGAATAATATGTACGATACAAAACTGATTTGCCAATCATGCCAAGTCTAAGACAGTCAAGACAGGAGATTAGATTATACATTACAATGAAACGAGACTTTTCTTTCTTTTCATCTACACTTCCCTGCATTGTGTTACATAGAAGATATCGCCGAACGTTCATGGCTTGCATCTGGATTCTGTATGTAGGAATGCGCTGACATGATTTGAATATATGATCCAAGTGGCCAGTGAACGAGACTGGTGAAAAGTTGCCCCAAGGATAACTCGTTCCCTGCCAGGCAACAGCAAACAATTGAGACAAGGGGCTTTCTACATCAGATCATTCAGACAAGGGGCTTTCAGCGAACAATTGTGAATTGTCACCATACGAAAGTCGATTAAAACCAACGGATTTTCACTTAGGAATTTTTGGAAAGTAGGAAATGAAATATAAACATAAGTAGCAGAGATTAACTTGCCTCGATGTGAAGTGGACTGCATAGATTCTTAGGTAAATTCTTTACTATTCGGACTTCTTAATTAGACTCAGCAGCACTCCAGTGGAAAGACTTGTAGCTACAACGCCCAAAGACACTTCTGTTCCCACATGGTACCCTGGAAACGGAGGAGAGAAACAGTATACAGGATCAGAGAGTTAAAATTGCTCAACACTAGAATAGATATTAAATAAATTACTCACCAAAGAAATCAAGGATCATCTTCAACCCAATGAAGCCCAGAACCACAGCTATGGAAGGCTGAATCAAAATGAATTGCAGTTGATGGTTTTAGTCTTTTAGTAAAAAAGCAATCACTGCAAATAAGTAAATATGGAAGTGCTGAAGTAAGCAACCGACTGGAACTGCCAAAAACTGCAGAGAAGCAATGATGTACCACTAATTCTCAATTGACTGCTTATATACAAATAGAGTGCCTAGTCATACAAAACCAAAAACTAGTACATTTCTTAGATTCCTTTTATCAAAGGAAACCTCATTACAAAGACCAATATTGCCTCATCATTCACAAAGTTTGTCCAAGAAAACTCAATAAAGTCCCCTCTTTTTATTTCATCTAAAAGCAACTCAACTGTGAATTTTTCTCTTGCCCAGGCAAAGATAACAAACAGAATTTAAGCCAAAAGCATCTGCAGATAAATATCCAGCAACAACACAAAAAAATGAACTTCTCACCTGCAAGTACTCCAGTTCGGCCATGCTTTCAGAAATCAGGGTATATAGAGACCTTAAACCTGCATAATTCATCATATGATAAGTTAGCAACAAAATTATAGTACAAGGAAAATTATAACTTTAACTAATTTTGTTCGACACTGCAAGTCGCAACAGCCAACCCAGCCTAGCAGTGGAGTTGGTAGATGTCCAAGCCTGATGCCACCCATCAGGGCTCAGATCTGCTTGGGGTGAATAGTGAAATGCTGTATGCCAAGGATGAATGTCTTGCATTTGATGTGCTCAGAAGATATGGATTGCCGAATATATAAATAAGCTACTCTTGTTATTTAATTTATCATCTCTCTTCGCCAATGTCAGTACAGAAAGCAGCTAAATAAAAAACTATGGCACTAATCGCAGATGAATGCAAAATTCAGGAATAAGACAAAAAGAAAAATAAATATGAACCTAAGATATCAGTTAAAAACTGTTGAATACTGAACTGTGGATGTTTCACTTGTATATATCACCATTCATCTCAAACACCCTAATAGTCCTTGACGTTTAACTCCAATTGTGCTCTTAACCTTTCTAATTGAACATTAAGCTCGTAAAAGTTCAAATTATTACTGCAAATAACAATACTATTCCCATCATGCTATCAATATGTGAATATCACATGTTTATTTGAAGTTTACTTTGTCATCAAGCTATCAGTATGCCAGTATGTCCTCCATGATAAACCATATATTTTTTTCAACGTTGAAACACCTTTCCCCAACAGTAATTCTCCAATTTCACCAAGGTGCAAACATAAACTTCTACAGTTTGTAAAACAGACAATGTATAGCCAAAACCGAATTACTCAACTCCAGTACCCTAACCGAAACATATAATGAAACAAAGAACGTCAATAAGCAGAAAGAATATTCATCAATACAAAACACACATTAGATTAACCGTAAGCACAGGAATAGAGATTAAGAGTCCACCTAAGATGGCAAAGAGATTGGATGTCAAGACTATGAATGGATCTCGAGTAACACCAAAGACAGCTGGTATTGAGTCGGCCTTTTGAGACACAAAAGTAAAAGGGAAAAAACACATTCAATTAGTATTCCATTAAATATCAACACAAGGTTGACAATTAAGTTCACATGAAGAAAACAAAAGTCACCAGATGAAAGAACTTACAGCAAATGCAATGTCACTCAACTCAATAACTGCTACAGTGAGAAGTAAAGGTGTAGCCTGCCCAAAATATTTGATGCCTGTTAGGAGCCAAGTAAGAATTACTTTGAATAACACTGCAAGCAAAAATCTCTACAAGAGAAACATCACAGCCATTTCAAATCATCTTACATCAACATCAACATCAACAATTCCCTAGTGCCCCCACAGAAGCTTCCACCTAGGTAGGGTGGGGAGGGGTCAGACCTACGTAGCGTTACCCCTGTTAAAACAGAGATGCTATTTTCACTCGACACTGTATCCGATGCATAACAACCATAGGCAACTCAACAGTCAATAAGAGGTTGAGATAGTTAATGAGCCATTTTGGTTTACTCAATTATATTCCAAAGCCAAGGAGCTGTAGTCTTTTTGGCTCCATCAGAAATGGCCAGAAAATCATCTATTTGAAACTCAAACAAGATAAATAAATTTGATTCACAAACAGGATAAATAGAAAGACACAACAAAAACTTTATGCTTATGTAAACTCAAAACAAGAGACTAAGGAAGAGTACCCTCATATCAGAGAACCAATTTGGATTCATGCCAGGGAGGTCAACAACAGAAGCGATTCATCTGCTTAGACGTTCTATGGAGTACTATAGAGATAGACAAAGGGACTTGCATATGGTTTTCATTGATTTGGAGAAGGCTTATGACCGAGTACCTAGGGAAGTTATGTGGAGGTGCTTGGAAGCCAAGGGAGTTCCCGTCGCTTACATTCGAGTTATTAAGGATATGTATGAAGGAGTAAGGACTAGAGTCAGGACTACAAGAGGGGATACTGAGCAATTTTCTATAGATATTGGGTTACATCAGGGATCATCTTTGAGCCCTTTTTTGTTTGCGACAGTTATGGACGAGCTAACGAAGACTATCCAGGAGGATGTGCCTTGATGCATGTTGTTTGCTGATGACATTGTTTTGATAGACGAGACAAGAGAAGGTGTTAATGCCAAACTAGAACTTTGGCGGGATACACTAGAGTCAAAGGGCTTTAAATTGAGTCGGACAAAGACTGAATACTTGGACTGCAACTTCACGGGAGATAGGGTTGCCTCAAACGTAGAGATCAAGATCGGTACTGAAGTTGTACCGAAGAAGGATTGTTTCAAGTATCTGGGGTCAATCATTCAGGACAACGGCGATATTGATGACGACGTGACCCATCGTATCAGAGCAGGTTGGATAAAATGGAGGAGTGCGACGGGAGTTCTATGTGACAGGATAATTCCGCTCAAATTAAAAGGTAAATTCTATTGTACGTCCGTTAGGCCAGCTATGTTATATGGGGCAGAGTGTTGGCCGGTGAAGCAGGTACATATGCAAAAGATGCGGGTGACTAAGATGAGGATGATTCGTTGGATGTGCAATTCTACAAGAAGAGATAAAATTAGGAATGAAGTGATGAGAGACAAGGTGGGAGTGACCGACATTGACAACAAGATGCGAGAAACGAGACTGAGGTGGTTTGGGCATGTTAGGAGGAGACATCAAGATGCCCCGGTGAGAAGGTGCGAGAAAATTATACTTAGGGATTGTAAGAGAAGAAGAGGGCGTCCGAAAAAGAGTTGGGGAGAGGTAATCAGGCAGGATTTGACCCTTTTAGAGCTTACCGAGGACTTAGCCTTAGATAGGAAAATTTGGCGTAGTAGGATTCGTATTGAGGATCCTCGATAGGCTATACTTGTACATTGCTTAGGAACTAGAGCTTGCGGTATCTTTCTAACTTGCAATTGTTTTCTTCGTTTTATCCTATTCTTGTTAATCTTATTTTCTAGTTTGGTTATACTTTCTTCCTCACTCTTTTGCTCGTTCTTTACTTTCTTCTTTATTGCATGCGCTAAAAAAAAAAAAAAAATTGTTTTGCAAATGCTTTTGAAAAAAAAAAAAAAAAAAAAAAAAGTTTTTGTGGGTCTTTTGGAAACAGTCTCTCCACTAGGTGACTAGTTAGGGGTAAGAGTGCGTACATCTGGACCTCCCCAGACCCCGCCCTAGGCGGGATACTTACTGGGGGGTTGCTGTTGTTGTTGGCAAATTTCAACTTCGAACTTCATTCTTGAGCTCAAAACACTCAAAAGTCATGGCTTAGTCAGATGCTGTCAGTTGTTTTCAAAAGCAAACCCATGCTTCTTGACACAAAATCTCCAAAGGTTAACCCATTCACGAAGCGTATGACCTTCATTTTTCCATTCATGGGTGTTTCTAACTGGGAGTTGATAAGAGCATGTCTTCCTTATTTGAAAAAGGAAGAAAATCTCTTTCGGTTTGGTTCACATGAGTCATGCCCATTATTGGAGGTAGAGGCTCTCTTAGGGTGGGAGAGTAAGGGTCCTCTAGTGGACGCATGATTGTGATGGTAAGTTATTGGATTTGACTACCATGAAGGTTAGGGGGTTGATGGTTAGTGGCGAGCTACTCCTTAAGAGCATGGTGGAGAAATTCCACGAGCGGGAGAGTCGAATGAGCCTCGGGGTTTTTCATGAAGATGCAAGACTACATGCTTGCATTGTTAAGGGATAGATGGGGTAGCTCCCATGTGAGGACCATAGTTTTGGTGGAGAGTTCAAAGAATGGAGGAATATTGGGTGTTCTTGTGTTGGAAGAGACCCTTTAATTTTAAGTCTTCGATGGCATGATGGATGATCCTTCCTCCTTCTCGAAGGAATGTCCTCCTGCGATGCACTTGTGGTTATATACGAAGTTGAATCTTCTCAACTCTCCTACTTTTCCTTAGCACCCAAAGGTCTAGGGTTAGATCACAAAAGTGCATGGCTTTAGTGAGAAGGGACAAGTGGGAGGATGCACTATCTTGATGTGTGTGGGGAAGATTGGTAAGACCTGTCCACCCATGTTGGACACTTCCAGTCGACTCCTGGTAAACATAGGTGTACTGTTTACGCCTCTCCCCTGGGAAAGGAAAATAAACCAAAATGTATTCAAGCCTCCCTAGCAAATGGGCAGGTTGGTGGCAATCCACTCATGTGACTTCACTCCTAAAATCCTACCTACCCAACACAATATGCTCCCTCCCCTCGCCATTAGCGGCTTAATTGATGGTCCACGAAGCCCCGGAAGCAACGTTCATGGGCCACTAGGGACACAGGAGATGACAATGTGATCCTTCCACAGTGAATCTCCTTCCCCTCACAAGGCGTGCCTAGGTACACAAGGCGTGAGGTGCACAAGCCAAAGCCAATCGTTTTTAAGCTGCTAGGCGCAGCAACATTAGTGAGGCGACCGAGGAGCAATTGAGGCGCCAAATTTGTTGTTTTGTACCGACAGTGATGATTTGATGCTTATTTATGCACTGTACTTCTGTTGTATTTAATGTCATAGGGTATAATGATAGATTTTGATGAAAAATCCATTTATTTAATAGCATATTTTCAATTATACACTAGTGCGCCTCAGTTCAGTGAGGCGCGCGCCTTGCGCCTAGGCTTTATGGACCTCTATCACCTCATTGCGCCACGCACTTTTAAATACTATGTCCCCTTATCTATTTTGTATGACTCTTCTCCATCCATCCCATCCCCAAATCCCTTACGAGTTGCCCTAGACAAGGCTTTTTAGCACTCGTAGGCCATTCACCACCCACATTGGTGGTCTGCCGAGGGTGGTTGGTGGAGGGGTCACCATCTAGAGTGAGAAGAGAGAGTCGGATTGACTGTGGAAGTTTGAACTGATCCATCATCTAGATTGTCCTAAATGGTCTGCAAGGAGTGAAAGTGTTTCCGGGAATCATGGACCCAGCATAGCATCCGGATCGGTAGGGAGGCAAGGGACAGGGAAGTGGGTGAGGTTCACGTGGTATCTCAGCATTGGCTATCACTTTTCCTTCTTTTTTCTTTTTCTTTTTTGAGTGAAGGGATTTAAATTACATATTCAAGCATTTAATGAAGCACGCACAATGCACATGAGAGAAAATTGGTCATTTCACATGACCTTTAGGTTGATTAGGCTGGAAAACATAACAAGGTCGTCCTAATAAGGTAAAATGTTTGTCAAAGGCAATTCTATAAAAGACAATGCTCACAAGGTTTTTTCTGATAAAATTCCTAAACTAAACTTCTTATCTGACTCATTACAGTGTGTCATGGTTCAATGATTGATATAGTGACAAAAGTTGACATGGTACACACTCTTTTACTTCTATTTTCATTGGAGTGGGGGGTTGTCACTTGTGCATATGCGCATATGCAAGACAAGCCTTCCAGCATACAAACGACATGGTAAAGACCACCAATCAATTGCCATGCAATCAGCATGTCAGACGGCTTGGCCACATGGCAGGGGTGGGGCTATAGCTGTAAAACAAATACATTAGCCACAATCCCCAATCCAATTTGCAATTAAGCAACATCCTATTTATGCAGCCCTTACCTCCTTTTTTCTATGTTGCTCGGACTCGGCTAAGTGTCAGAGTGTCCACTGTCCACTGTCCACTATCCATACCCATGTCCGACTCGGCCATTTTATGAAAACTCTGCATGTTTTTCCCTAATATGGAGTGTCCAGTGTCCATACCCATGTCGAGTGTCCAGTACCCGACACGGGTACTTGAGGCAAATTGAAGAGTCCGAGCAACATAGCTTTTTTTAGATAAAGAGAAAGTATATTTATGTAGTGTCAATGAGTACATGAATGAGAACAATATATCCTCCAAACTTACAGATTAGCCCAATTATGTTAGACCGAAGTAGTAGTAGATCCCCTAAATGCCCCACTTGCTGTAGCCCATAAGGCTGCTAAATATGTTATCAGATCCCAAAGCATATTATCCCAAATCGACACCCCATCGAAAGCTTGGGCATTTCTTTCCAGCCAAAGACACCAAAGAACCGCAAAAATTACATTGCACCAAAAACAAAGTGATTACCTCCTTTAATAGAAACTTCAATTAACTACTTAGCAGAAGCATCCATTACCAAAGTATTAAATCACCACTATTCAATTGTACATTAAAGATTGACTGACCTTCCATACTCCATCTTGGACTGTGAAGAAGCGATTTCCGTCATAATTAGCTGCAAATTATAGAAATTGAGATATGAAAATCTTTGACAAGGAATCCTTCTAGCAAAACATTTTCTAACTTTCTTACAACCAAGTACCTTTTGATGCTGCTTATGAATCAAATCAATGAATCTAGACAGATGTCATCTAAATTTCCACTTTAATTGTTTTTTTTTATAAATATAAATTTTACTAAATAGAATTGGACAATAATACGAACTAAGGGGACAAGGAGTCATCAAAGCAAAAAACTAAATTACAAATCGCCCCAATGGCGTTGCACGTCATGAGGGGCATCCAGCGACAAGTCCCAGAAGCCTTGGTCCAAAGATAGTCCAAATAAACCACAAGATCCCAAACAAAACCAAGAGGCTTAGAAACCCCACTAAAATCCGCACGTGCTGTTTCAACCACACACATCAAAAGACAGCAAGAAACACACTGCCACAACATCGG
This sequence comes from Tetragonia tetragonoides, assembly GCA_038025085.1. Taxonomy (NCBI): domain Eukaryota; kingdom Viridiplantae; phylum Streptophyta; class Magnoliopsida; order Caryophyllales; family Aizoaceae; genus Tetragonia; species Tetragonia tetragonoides. The sequence continues at coordinate 20,203,123 of CM076149.1, forward strand.
ATTGCCCTCACCCCTACCAAGCCCAAAAGGCGGAACATGAGTAAGCTGAATAATAGTGGGCTGGAAAATGAAATAATCAACCCTAAACTATACAGCCAACCCCACAGAGACTGTAAAATGACAGTGCAAGAACAAATGTAAACACATCTTGCTCACACGGTAGCAAAGCATACACACAACTGGAAAATAGACCATTCAGGCCTCCTCCGCCAAACCATATCACGAGTGCTCAACTTACCCAGTGCCAAGGTACAAAATCCGCCTTAATCGTCTGTAAACACATCTTGCTAGCACGGCAGCAAAGCATACACCCAATCTTACAAAATACAGAAAACGTGGTGTTATTTTTTCGTTCTCATCAGCAAATGTGATACCTAATGCCAACAAGTGTCAACCAAACAGCTGCAGTTTTAATTTAACAGTTACCAGTTTGATTATGTAACTTCTTGACAATCTTAATTTCCTAGCACCTCCATTTGTTCTTCTTTTTCCCTAATGAGGTAAGCAAGTCTGATAAGATTATTTGACGACAGGATCTATGTTTCAGTCATTATGAAATAGTGATGTCCAAGGTTTTCATGAAGACATAAGACTTAAGTTATGAACTCCATCAGCACTGAGGAACTTGGCAAAGGATAGAATATAAACGCGGATGTCACTCAGTTCACATAGAAACCAAGTACCTGGAGGAAGTTGCACACACTTCCCATGAATAAAATCCCTTATACTTCAAAAATGCTCAAAGTTGTGTGGTTGACAACCAGAGAATTCAGTTCCTAGAGGAAAACTTTCCTACTTAGGAAAAAATCCTACAGTTCGTTGACTATAGAGCTTCATGAGCCTCATTTTCCTCATTCTGCCAATCTACTTTTATCAGTAAATCCTATTTTCCTAGTTATTTTGCCAACTTTTTTGTCAGCTCAACAACACTTTTCTGCATCATTTGTTGTCAACCAAACAACAGCTGAAATTATCAGCATTGAAAGATGAAATATAAGGGAAATCATGGTGGTTTTAAATCAGCACGGTTATAAGGGTATCAGCACTGAAGAAGATCTCATGGTTCCTCAATGTTCTATCATAATATTTTTTATCTTGAAACCAAGAAATCTTAGTCTTAGAAAATGCAAAGCAAACCAAGATGTAATGGTTCCCAACCAAGGTTAAGGCTTATAGATCATTAAGATCTTATAAGGCCATGGGTTGATGGTGTGCGAGTGTCTGGGCTCCAATTTCACAAGACTGAACAGATCAGAGCAGAAAAAGAGATTTGGGAAACCTCTTGGCTCAATCCAAAGCCAGAGGACAGTTTCTCGAGTTAGGCCATTCTTCGAGAGGAATAATGTTGGGAATCTTTATTCCTAATGCCTCGAAGGTCAACAGATGGTGGAATTCAGGGTGGTGGTGCGTGCGCCGAGCAGCCCATGGCCCCATGCAGTTGTGGATGGATCACCACTCTATAGCACTTGGGCGGCAGTGAATCTCAGAAAACTAGATCTGTTAGCAAGGGAGTTGGTGGCCACTGAAAGTGTTCCAAACATGGCATACCTTGTCCTGAAGATCTTGGAAAGTGACAGCTAGGATTATCACAGAACAGGGAGGAGGCGTGTGGCGCACACTAAGTGTTGCATGAGGTGCCTGCTGAGCAGAGTAGTGCCCATTCAGAGTAGTGCCCATCCAGAGTAGTGCGGATGGCAATTAAATCCCTTATTCAAGTTCGACTATCAATATCGTGCTTGATTTGGGCCACTTAATTTCTCCTTAACTTTGCCAACTCCAGTAAATCCTACACACATCATCATACTCATTCTTACAAGAGAGAATTCTGGACTTAGTGTTGATCTTTTGACCAACAAACTTAAAGCTAGGATTTCTAATACCTAATGCTAGAGAGTCTTCTAGTATCCTAATTAAAAATTTAGTTAGGAAGACTCTGAATTGGTTACTTCTAGGTTACAAATTATCTAAGAAAGTTTTAGTTTTAAATACAACTACAATACAATATATCTAGAAAAATTCATATTATTTCAACGATACCTGTCACGGGGATAAATTTTTGGCAAGTCTTGACAATGAAATTGTCTGATAGGTCCTCCTCTTCTTCCTCGGCACCAAATAACTATTTTCATAACACGAAAAGACACCAAAAATGTATGGTATCAGACAATTGCACTACGTTACAGCATAATACCAAATAGACAACAATGCCAAACCAGCATAGATGAATTCTGAATTAAAAATCAGCATGAAAGCACTACTACATCCAATCATTTATTCTTGTTACCGACCACTACTTGATAGCTGACAATGTCCAAATGCGGTATATTAAAATTCTCTGTTCTTCCTTGAAACAAACTCGAACAAAACTACCAGATGGGGAGAATTTACATAGCTAGCATAGCTACCAAGAGAACAAGAAACATAAACACTAAATACTAAACAATTGATACAGAAATTTTACTGATGCAACTATCCAAGTCAAGTCACTTGACCTTCAAACTGAAACGTAAGGCTTCCAACTTAATGCACACCCCAACCCTACCCCAGTCCCAACAAAAAGAGAAAGACAGAAGGAAAACAGAGCTGAAGTTCATTCATATGGGAATGACATAACTAACTATTCATGCTTTAGTAGGATGGGATAATTAGGTTGCTAAAGAATATCGTGTTTGTAATGTTCCAATTTAATCTTTATTAAAAAAGTTATTATCTAAAAAAAAATCCGTGCCTTACCACATATACAGCAAACCACGCAAATGAGAATGCCGCATGGTGATTTAAAAACATAGGTCAAAGTGTGAACATGGTGGAGCATGGGTGGCAGGGTGTAAAAATTATGTATTCTGTAGTATGAGCAAGTTAGTTGTCCGATAGTCAGGTACACATGTTACAGCAGCCAACACGTAAGCATGTAATTGTTAGCTCATATATGTTTCTCGTTTCTGCTGCAGTTTACTTCCCCCTAAAATTTTCATTCATTTTTTCTGTATTTCCAGTGCTTTATTTTATAATTTTATTTCCTTTTCCATTTACTCCCTTTTTGGCCTCTCTTACATATGATTTTATCCATGTAATTAAGTGATTATTAGCCCATTGATTTTTCTTTTTTCTGCTGCACTCAACTTCAGTTTTTTTTCTTCTGCATTTCTTAGTGCTTTAGGCCCTGTTCTTTTCGTTGTCTCCATGTTGCATTCCGTTCCGTGCCGCATTATGTACTTCATTTAGTCTCACAGTTTGATTCATTATCCGCGGTGTTCCGTTCCTCACTGTCCCGCACCATCTGTTGAAGAGAACAGGCCTTATTTTTGGATGTTATCCTTTTACACATTTACTCCCTTTTTGGCCTCTCCTAATTATTTACAAATCATTTTAATCATATGCTTTGTTTTCTTGCACCCTATTCATTTCATTCTCTTCTCCATCTAATTTAAACCAAAAGATATGCAACTAAAGACAATGTCTTGACCATCCATAGAGTAGAGACAGCCCTTGAAGAAAATTCTAGATGTTGTGAACTTTTCATAAAAGAGGAAAGCTCTCCTAACTGCAAATATCTAAAAAGTGAAGAAACTAGAGCCTATATACAAAGGCCTTCTTTAGCCCACACTTCTCATAATTGATCCCTGACTACTTCCAATGAGTTCACCTGGAATAAATTGGAAGCTGAGCTTAAGGTCATGGACATCTTTCTCCATGTGTTGCAAAGATGCTTTATATATGAGCTTTAGTAATAAGCATTAAGATGAAGTACAACTGAGAGAACAACAAATAGAACTATATTTATCCCTACATGGACTCTAGTAATTATCAGCACAGAGAACAAAGAAAAATCTATTCTGATATATACTCATAGTGTACAAATTAGAGATTAGTGAAAATTTGAGATTAGTGAAAAGTTGACAAGCAAAAGAAGACTCATAGAAAGCAAAGGCTTCTTGGGGTTTCTGGATCTCTGGAATACAAGAAGCTTTGTCCTAATCATTAGAGCTATGAGTGGGGGTGAGTAAAGCTTTGTCCTATGCTTCTTGGGTTTTCTGGAACACCACACTTCCAAAGCAGAGAGATAGGACCTTTCTGAAGTTCTTTAAAGCATAGGAGCCCTTTCGATGTTTTATGAGGTTAAGATTTGGAAACAGAGCCTTAAAGACAACCCTGCCTCTTAAGGCGGGAAAGGAAGTGAGGGCAAAGAGGAAAAATATTGAAGGACCCTATTAGTTCAACTGGCATACATAACAGCAAGGTATGTCGCCAACATTGGATGCGTTTGTAAGGCGGAGGGCTGATAGACAATGTCCACCCTGCCCCCACCATTATGTAGGAAATAATGAAATCATAGGATTAAAATTGCCACAAGAGAGCTAAACCTTATGAATAAGAAAATATTGAAACTAACATTTTCTGAACGATATGTTACCTTAAATGATGAATACAGTAGTATTGCGGCCAGCAGCAGGTTCACCGCTTCAAACCTCTATTAATCAGGACTCAACCAACATACTTCAGAACGCAGTCAATATCACATAATCTTTCAACAGAAAGCAAATAAAAAGATAAAAATATGAACCACTGAGAATTCAACCTGAAGAGTGACTGTCCCAAGAAGTATCAGTGATAGCCGGAATATGATGGCACCAGCAATACCATATGAAAGCACACGACTCTACATACAAATGACTAGGATGTAGTCATAAGAAAATACAATGAAACAATTCAAAACAGCATCCATGTGGGAAGGAAACCCCAGAGAAGCCTCATTTCCCAAAAAGAACTACAGATAACTCAAGGGTTTAGAAGCTCGATTCCAAGACATACATACCTGGTACATAAGTGGCACCTTGAAGTACTTGAAAATCAAAACAAAGACAAACAGGTTGTCCACAGAAAGACTTTGCTCCAACAAGTACCTGATAAAAATTCAAATAAGGTTACAGCACTGAAAATAACAAAGCTCAATCAACTTCATATTTGTAAAGTAATGTGGAGAGAGAGATTGAACAAAGTAGGAAAGAGAGAGACCTACGAATGCCTTTAGCATCTTTTTCTGGCCAAACAGAAATCAAATTGAAATTGTAAACCTCTATTCTAATTATATCAAAGACCTTCAGTATAATTCTTTGACAGCATGTAGGAGAAAGGCCATAGGCAGATTCTGATGCTTTTCAAACAAAAAAGAAGAAGATACCAGATACCACCAACTACATTCTCATTCTTTTTCAAAGTAGTAATAATGCTAGTTTCCTTCGATACCTCATATATAAGCCGTAAAACCTTCTATATCTCTGAGCACCACCAGAATATATCTTATTCTATACTCTATTGTAAGCCATTTCAAGATCAATCATAACCATGTGATGAACATTGTCTTTTTCTATCTCTGTAAAGCACCATTAATTGTCTAACTTAGTAAACAACTTCCTATCATAAAATCAAATTGGTTCATCAAATGACAAGGCGGGAGCATTGGAGAAGAGAGAGAGGGAGCTAGGCCATTGGCGAGAAAATGGTGTGTGACCATGGGGATGGAAGTTGCTTTTGCAGGATATGGGATCATAGAGGAAAGAGAGAAAAATAGACATAAAGCTTAGAAAAGTAATTATATGAATACAGACACAAATACTTATTAGTTATAGAAGTGTTATTAATAGTAAGCACAGTACAGCAAAGAGGACCAAGGTGCCCTCTTTTATGATGTAGCTAATTGCAAATTGGCCCAGTTTCGCTGGACCTCTCAAACAGTGTAATTTCTAATGTCCTTGGCAACTTTAAACAACAAAGAAGCTGAGAAAGCCATTCGATCCCAAAGCATGTCAGGAGAGATAGATGCGCCATTGAAAACCCCTGCGTTCCTCTCCAACCAAATACACCAACGTACAGTGAATAGAGTATTGCATCACAAAACTTTTCTCTTTCCCCTCCCTGCCCAAAACCCAAAAGACGGGTCTGCATAAAGTCCTTAACATTTGAAGGACATCCACGATTCCCCACGTACTCCAAACAATCTACATCACAGCTCAAAAAATATGTGCAGACATTTCACAACTAGCTCGGGAAAGCAAGCACATAACAGGAAACATGGGCCGCAAGTCATGCACTCTATCGAACGCCAAGGTCTACAAGAAAGCTTGTACCTTGAGAGGAACTTCGTCTTCCTCAAGAAAGTTGCAAGAGGGAAATAGAATTACCGAATTGCTGCTTTCCCAAACACCAAGGAAAAGACTTACATGAGAAAATCCCTGTGAAATCACTAGTTCATCATATAGAATTCGCACTAATAGTCAAGTGAACAGTCTCTAGTATACCAAGCAAGGATTTAAAGCTGATACAGACGCGGAAATCTAGTACACAAGGGCTGCCTATCCGTCCAAATATCCTCCCAAACTCGGATCTTCCTCAAGTCCCCGAGCCTCAGACTGACAAAAGCACGGAGATAAGAGGAAACCTGAGATATGATGTTCCACGGGCTTGCATGTGTTGCGATGTACCTTGCACATGAAACGACGAGTTCCCCTCGTAGAGCCAAGGAGTCCTGAAATAGAATCAAACCAAAGAATCCGTCTCCTCACCAGTGGCACTAAATTGGACAAACAAACTGCTACCTAACTCTTTGAAAAAAAAAATGATTTGAGGATCTTAATCATCCCTCCCATGCCCTAAGGCCTTATTTTTGGTGACTGGTGAGGGGAGTACAGTTTTGGGCTGGTACTAGATTAGAATGTGATATGATCCTCTTTAGCCTGCTGGAATAAGACAGCAATTGAATCTGGAGCCACGACAGTAATTGAATCTAGAGCCACTTTTCAATCATTTGAAATATATAATTCACATCCAAATACCATAATTGAAGAAGGGTAGATTGGAGATAAGATTTTTTTAGATTTTGCCTCTTTGTGTTTCGTCATATAACTCAGGACTTCTGAAAATCAAAATCATTTCATTTAAAATGGGACACACACATAGCTTCAGCTGTTTTGCCATTTTTTATTTTATTTTTTTAGATAAGAGAAAATTTTATTAACCAAATAGTGAAAGAATACAATGGGGAGGATAAGGTATCCTCAAAGAACAAAAATTAATTATCTACAAAAAATTTCAGCTGTTTTGCCATTTTTATCATGCTGGACGAATACATTTCAGCATTTGTCAATCAGATAAACAACAAACCACACGGCACAAACATTAATTTTGATTCTAACAATACAACCAAGGTAATGCAACTTATAATTAAGCCTTCCCACCTTCCACTTCTAAACAACTAGAAATATTAATCAAAAGGGAGAAAAGCAAAAAGGAGTTCTTGAAGCAAATCAGAAGATCAATATATTAGGAAAAGGAGACATTTATCACCCGTAATTGGTTTTCTTCACAAACCAACAAATAGATAAGGCAAAAAGCATATCCCTGACTCTGCTCATCATTTTATGAAGAATACAAGTATAATGCAGAAGATGTAAAAGCAAGACTCCTTATTTATGCATCTAGATGTTTTTATTAGTACAGGTTTGATAGAAGAACAAGTAGAGTTTCATACCCAGCAAAAAATTCAGTAGCTTTAACAGCTCCATCTTTGAAACCCAAACCGACTCCAAATAACACTGCAGAGCTTACCTAATAGGATCATTGACTACACTGGTTTTAGCATAGAGTATAAGAACTAGGAGCAGAAGTCAGAAAGATGGCGAAAAGCACTCACACACAAAGCAACTGTTCTAATTGATGACATGTAGCTCTCCGAACTATGTTTCTCATTAACTGAAGTGCCAGTAGTTGGAGGAGACTTGCCAACCTTAGTAAATTCATCATATGACTGAGAACTACTTTCACTCCGTTCTGCAATACATTCAAGCAACAAGCTACTTCAAAAGAGGTAAAAAGAAATATTCAGCCGAAGTGAAGTCCTCAGCCTCGGCTGAACCTCAGCCCTTTTCTGTTCATTGATACAATTTAAAGGATATTCAGACACTCAGCAGTTCAGTAAACTAGCTTTAAACAGGATGTTCAAACTTAAAACTGATCAATGCACAGTGAAAATATAGAACAGATGCAAGGGATTTTCAATCTTTGACAATATAGATGACTAAAATTCCAAGTGATACCAGTAAGAAGAACTGTTTAAGACGACCACTGGCATTGAGTACCCCTCCAAAAACTCACTAACAGCATTGAATAAGCAGATCTTTACCCCCTTTCCGGGACTTCTTCTATGACATGATTACATTTTCACCCTGTCCTTTTTCCACCATCATTTCTGTCTCTTGACTTCTCTCCCTGCTTCTGCACACCCCCCCCCCCAACACACAAATTCCTCTCACCTCCTTCAAGGCTCTATAGAATGAAATTTACTCTTGACTTACTCAATCCTACAATGCCTAAGCTATGTTTTGATGACAATTCTACCAGAGGCCTCTTTTACCGCAAAATATACAATAGCAAATGCAATTTTAGCACTGTAAACTACTGCTCATACTGAAAATCCTTTTGAGCAATAAGGAGCTTCAATCAAACAACTGAGGACAAACAGCAAGGGTACGCACCTTCCAGGAAAAACTTTGAAAATTGGACACCTTTGGTTAGGTTGGTGGGATTTCACTGGCATAGTTTCTCTCCCTTCATCCATCCTCCGTTCCATCGAGTAGCACCACACTGCTCGGTTCATCTACAGAACATGCCCTTTCCAGTTTCCACCACAATAGATCTGCATCACAAATCCTGGTCGTTCAACTTCAAGCTCCACTGAAACATTAGCAACCTCAATGCGGCCTCAGCCCTCATCTGGTCATCTACGCTTGCAGACACAGCCTATCCCCGTCATTTCCCCCTCCCCCTTGACCGTGATCTATAATCCCAATCCTTCTCCCTCCCCCAATCCCAAGCAAGAATAAACAAAGAAAATAGATTTACAGAATTAGAAGTTATTCTTCTATTTCAGCAAAATTAGTGTTTTATAATTTTAAATTCTTGTGAACTGAATAAGATATGAGCTAGTGCCTAGCATTTTGAAAAAATTATTTTACTTATAAGTAACATTGATACAAACTTATGGGAGAGCCCAACCCCAAAAGCTTGCTCAAAGGGTGGAAGAGCCCATAAGTCTATATAAACCCCACATTAACCCCCCATAAGATCGATCTGGGATTCAAGCCCCATACCTTTCAATTGGATCGTAACATATTTTAGGATTGTTTAGCTTATATAGCAAGCACTAGGACTTCACTAGTTAGAGTCATTTTTGATACTTATCAATTGATTGACTGATAAGAATTGGCATTTAATTATTAATCTTGCTCCTTTCATCTATTATTGTTCCCACCTTTCTTCTTGCCTCTTCTATCACTTTTACTGTTTTACATTACATTGGCACTCAGCTGTAGGATCTTTCACGCAGTTGCTTGCAATTCAATTTATACAATAACTATAATACAACTAATTGGTGGAATGTTCAGTCTTGTCTCCCAAGCTTTTTAAATGAACTTCTATATCGATGGCAATTCTTCCCCAACAAATCTCTCCCATGGAAGATTTGGTGTATGGCCTTCTTTGTTGTCGTATGGTCATTGATCTGTGTGATTGGCAACGAATCAAGTATGGTTTTATAATAATGTCTTAGAGGTGGGTGAAATATTGGAGTTGATTATGACTACTAGAGTTTTCGGTGAGTGACAAGCAAGCTTACCCCTGACAGCATTCCCTCTCCCAATGGATATTCAATCCCTTGTCCACTTTGGCCACAAATAGTCATGTTGACAACAGATCTAAGTAGAGTAGGATGTGCGATCAGAAAAAAAAAAAACTAGAGTAGGAAGAAAACTTCCTGCAAACCTCCTGAAACAGGATGACTGAAGATAAATATGGATGGTTGGCTATAGGGAAGCTTGGAGAGAGGTTGTGGTGGCATAATCAGAGATAATGAAACATATGTACAGGGTGTTTTCTCCATTGGCTTGGCAATAACTGACTCTAATTTTGATGAAGCAAGGACAAGGCTGGGTCCATACCTAAGTTATTTTTTTATAGTGACTCGGAAATTGTTGTGCACAGGCGTCTTTACAAAGACAAGTGACCTCGGAAATGGTGGAAATATTTCAATATGATAGACAACGAAATTACTGAGATCTAGCTGGATTCAAGTATCAGCATGCTATCCCTAAACAAAGCAGGAAGCTGGCTTTCTAGCAAAAGGGGGTAAGAAGGAATCAAATATTGTATGCATGCTTCTAGACGTAATTGGCTTTTTGGTTGTTATATTCTACTCCCGTACTTGCTCGTAATAACCTTGTGCAATAAGGAATTACCTCCAAGGGGAGACTATCCTGCCAAACCCCCTCCTCCTTTGGCCTGCAGGCTTGCATACATGATCCCAAGAGACCAGATGTTCCTTCCTTTCACCATCGGCCCCAGACCACAAGAAATCTCTCATACCAATCATATTTTACTTAGCACGCACAAATACATATCCAACAGTAAGGTTTTTGATAGCACACATTACCATGGAAAATGGGCTAAAATCATAAATATATGCATTTCCAAATTTCTACTATATATGTCTGATTTTTAAGAGCTAAAACTACAGAGTATTCATACCTCCAATTACTATTTACATATAGTGTTCCACAGTCTAATGATGAATTCCCCTTGCAAACCACTATTTTTATCAATAGTTGACCAATTCCGACTTCAACTTAAACATATCAACAAATTTGTCATTTATGTTACATAAATATAATTATAAGCATAAGCAAGTGAGATAATCACACCTGAAGCAGTGGATATATCATCTTCCTCTTCAACCCTTTTTGCATAAACTGGATTACCCAATGAACGAGAATTTCTCCCTGCAAGTTTCAAACCCAACAAAAAGTCAAACCCATCAATCATATACTCAAATAGACAAAGATTATTATAGATAATCAGTTACCTGAGCGAAAGAGAAGATGTGGAGGAAGATGAGAGAGAGAGAAAGACAAATGGGTTGAGCGAATTGGAATGGTACTGCTACTACTACTACTAGTGAGGTCTTTGTGGTTGGGTTTGAGAGGATAAGAACTGGTTTGAAAACCATTGTAAATTACGGAAGTTACTCCCATTCCTCCGAGATGTGAGAGAGAGAGAGAGAGAGAGAGAGAGAGAGAGAGAGAGAGAGAGAGAGGGATGACACTGACACTGGGGGTGGCAAGTTCCGGCCGGTGACTTGGTATAGGCACAATTTTAGGAGACGAAATGACTGGTAACCGTGGTGAGTAATGCTCGCTAGTCACACTGTCACACCATGGGTCACCACCGTATTTGCGATACAAAATAGGCGTGAGCACAATCCAATCCACCAGTTAACAGCTCACTTGGTGACTAAACTTTTCCAAAAATTGGCCTTTTAAGACTCGACTTTTTTTGTTTGGCTTTTTAGGACTCTAGTATAACGCCGATTTGTAACAAGGGATGGGGAAGTTTATTTGATGATGGCGAGAAAATGAACAGCTCGTATCGCCTTTGTTTTTCTACTCACTTTCTTTCGCCCAAACGACAACGTTCCTTCAAGGTGCCTCCTTTTTTTTTTATTCACTCTCAACCTTCAAAGGTCCCCTCAACTTTTCATTCCATTGTGTACTGGAGAAGGCGGGAAGAGAGTCGAGCAACCTCCATCTCTGCCATTTTCATCACGGTCAAGCTTCACTTCCAGTTGAAATCTTTTTTCCAGGTATGTGTCTCTCTCTTTAGGTTTGTTATATTGCGTTTTTTTCCATGAATGAGTTGTATCAACCATTATAGAAGTTAGGGTTTTTTATATATAAATTGAAAAATGTGAAATTTTGATTTTTTAAGTTTAAATCTATCTCTTTGCATGTGAATTGATGTGTTCTGTTGAATAATTTATATGAGTTTTGTTGTTTGTGTTGTGATATTAATTAGGGTTTGTGGGGCTGAAAAAGTGAAAATATGGGGGTTTTAGTTTAAAAAAATCCTTCACATCTTGTTTTCATGTTTAAAGACTCTGTTTTTAGGTTGGTTTTGGTGGGTTGAGGTTAAATTAATCGTTTTTGCTTGTTTGGGTCCAACATGACAAAAATTAGGTTGCTAACTTAGTCAAAATCCATCTTTGTTTATGGCCTTTGTCACTATATATGTATGTAATTGGCATTACATGATTCTGCAATCTTTATGCTTGTATAAAATAATGAAAAAAACACCTACACATAGCAAATATCTAGTAACATACGTATATTAGAGATTGAGGATCCATTTTCATATATTTATATTTGTTACATATCTGTATATGAAAATTATTTACATGTCAGAATGTTTATACTATTATTTTGGTTTATTTTTTCAGAATATGGATGAAAATGCTACAATCTTTGTGCACTACAATGGTGTGTGGCTTAATAATCCAAATATGACCTATGTGGGTGGGACTGTTAGAGGTTTTAGTGATCTGCCTATTGATTTGGATTGCAAATTTGCGAAGGATTGCTTAGCTGCCTTGGCATTAAATAATGTTGTGAAGCTTCATTTCTTAACTCCGAATAAAGATTTAGATAATGAATTAAGGATATGCACAGAGGACACCATTAATGATATGGTCAGGTGTCTATGCCAAATTGGTGAATGTCACATCTATTGTGAGCATGACCTTCAAACTGATGTGTTAGATGACTTTACTAATGATGCAGCGCCTTTTTTGTCATTGCTTGGTATTGATTCACAAAGAGTGACTAAGTTAGACTCAATTAGGAGTCCGTTATAGCCTTGGGGTTTGAATGACGAATTAGTGAATTTACATGATGAGGCCGTGAATTTAAAAGATGATTTCGAGGGTTATAATGATAGTCAACCAGATTATGATGAGACCTTAGAATTTGGTCGAATTATGGGTGAGGGAGATTATTCTGATATGTCAGATGAAGAAGATGATGATGTTGCTGAAGCTAGGGCAATATTGACACAACTTAGGTTGGATAAACAAGCATATGAGGATGAAATGACTTCAATGGATTGTAATTGGCCTAAGAGTTCTAGGACACTGGAGGATGGGGATAGTGATTATGCTGACAATGATGAATTGGAAAGTCCTGAGAACTCAGATGATGAAGGCTTTGAAGTTGATAGAAAAATTGAGGGTCCAGGGATAAAAAGGGCTTGCATATAGAGATGGTTTGAGGCTTGATCAAATTGAATTTTTTAAAGGCCAAGAGTTTGATGATGTGCAACAACTTAGGGATGCTCTTGCTATGTATGTAATCAACAATGGAAGAGATATTAAGTACTCAAAGGACTGTGTAGATAAATTAGGTGCAAGATGCAAGCAAGAAGGATGTCCTTGGAGAATTTGGGCTTCTTGGGCAGGGACAAAAAAGACCTTTAAGGTGAAAACATACATAGGGGATCATGTGTGTGGTAGGAAAAGCAAGGTAAAACAAGTCAACTTCAACTTGGATTGCTAAGTATTATGTAGAAAAATTTCTGATTAATGCTTACTGGAAGTTGCAAGAAATAAAAGACACCATTTGGTCAGAATTATGCACTCGTGTGAGCATACACAAATGTTTTAAAGCTAGGAAGAAAGCACAACAACTTATCATTGGTAAATACCGAACCCAATACACCCTTTTACCCAAGTATGCTGCTGAAATTCGAAGGGTTAATCCTAGGAACACAGTGAAGTTCACATGTGAGGATGAGGTATTCAAGAGGATGTATATCGGATATTATGCTCAAGGCAAGGGTTCTTGGATGGATGTAGGCCATTTATTTCTTTAGATGGCTGTTTTTTGAAAGGTCCAATGGGAGGGCAACTGTTAACAGCAGTAGGAAGGGATGGAAACAATCAAATGTATCCTATTGCTTGGGCTATAGTAGAGGTAGAGAGCAGTGATAGTTGGAAATGGTTTGTAAGACTACTTGCAGGTGACCTAAATATTGGTGAAGGGGCTGGTTATGTCATCATGTCAGATTAGCAGAAGGGGTTGTTGAATGCTGTGCAATCTGTTTTCCGTGAAGCAGAACAGAGGTGTTGTGCAAGACATGTGTATGTCAATTTTAGAGGGAATTTTGGTGGTGGTCAACAGTATAGGAAAGGTTTCTGGAAAATTGCCAAAAGCACAACACAAAATCAGTTTAAGGAAAATGTGGAGGAGTTTAGTGACATTTCAGTGTTAGCTGCAAAGGACTTGATGAGAAGAAAACCTCAAAGATGGTGTAAGGCGTTTTACTGTGAGGGTTCATATTGTGACAACATTGACAACAACTTATGTGAGGTGTTCAATGCTTACATTTTAGGAAGTAGGCATAAACCAATCATTACAATGCTTGATGAGATAAGAGAGGCAATAATGGTTAGGCATCAAAAGAAGAGAAATGACATTGCTAAAAAGAACTTAGTAATCTGTCCTAGGATTCAAGCGAAGTTGGAGAAGTCTAAGTTTAATTGTAGGGGATGGATTGCTGCTCCTTCTAGGAATGGGACCTTCAGTGTGAGGCATGGTGCAGGGCAAGATAGATATGTGGTTGATTTGAACCAAAGGAATTGTGCATGTAGGGCTTGGCAGTTAAGTAGAATTCCATGTCTTCATGTTGTAGTTGTTATTTGGTCATGCGGGGAAGAACCTGAAATGTATGTGGCAAATTGTTACCACAAGGGAGAGTATCTTAAGGCTTATGCTTACTGTTTGGAGCCACAAAATGGTCCTCGTGAGTGGCCAGCTCCAATTGGTGCACCAATTTAGCCACCACCGTTGAAAACAACACCTGCCAAAAGACCTAAAATGAAGAGGAGAAAAGAAGCCGGTGAACTAGACAAACACAAGTCCAAACTCAGTAAAGTAGGCAAACTATGAACAAGTGTAGAGGGTGTGGGGAAGAAGGACACAATAGGAAAACATGCAAAAATCCTATATTTGATGCTCCAGCTAGTTCAAGGCCTCCCAAAGCCAACAAATCCAAGAGCAAAACTACTCCAACTACAATTGAAAGAGCTCAAACACAACCTGCAAACTTTCAAAGAGATCCAACTCAAAGGGTTTCATTGGTAAGTAGTATCTTTTATATTTTTACCAATATTTCTAGTAATGGTAAACATGGCTTCTTACAGTTTTCTTTGTCACAGGGTGCTCTACTAGGAAGGACAACCCCACCAGTTGCAAGAAGGAATAGGCAATTTGCATATGTACAAGATAATGAGGGTCATCAAACTGTCAAAGTAGGTTCTAAATTGATTCAGTTTCTATGCTTAAACCCTTAAATTATTGCTTATATAATCTCACTTTTGTTTGTTTAGGCAATGTCACAACCTCAACAACATGACTTTCCACAAGTAACTCACAATGGCAATCTCACCAAGTTTCGTGGACTATAATGGCAAATAAGTCATCACAAGCCAATCTATCCACGTTGCCATTAATCATCTACTTCACACTTCTTCTTCTTCTTTTTTTTTTTTTAATTTAGGTGATCTACTTTACCTCTAATCGATCATCTTAAATTATAACTTAGGGTTATAAATATACTTTTGCAGGATTGAGCTTAATAGGTTCAAGACATTGGGGCAGTCAAGCTTTGAAGAATTTGATTTTTGCCATTCCAAGCCCCTCTTTGTTTTTTGGACATCTATTATGTGTGTTTTTAATTTACTTTATTATCATGCTTATGTATGTGCTTTTGAATTCAACTAAGCGCATATCATTTTGTGGAACTTGGATTGTAATGAACTTTGTAGGTCTTTCTAACTTGAATACTAAACTGTAATGGATTTATTTATTGTTAACAATCATGGAGTATCTTGTTTGTCATGTCCTATAATGGTGGAGGTGTGGTTAGTGATTTGCTCTGTAATGGTGGTGTTGTGGTCTGTAATGGTGGTATTGTGCTCTGTAATGGTGAATGGAGAATAATGTTGTTGGGCATTGATTTTTATTTTGTTGGATGGAAAATGGCAACAACAGGTGCAGATGAGGAGTTTGTTCAAAGGTTATTTTTTGGGCAGATTATTATCCTTGTGTAACAGGTACAATCACACAAGAGTTTGAAGATAAATTGAATTTTTTTAGTCAATTTATCGCCACATCATCAAATAAACTTCCTCATCCCTTGTTACAAACGGACGTTATACCAGATTCCTAAAAGGCCAAAAAAATAAGAGTTGAGTCCTAAAAGGCCAATTTTTGGGAAAGTTTAGTCACCAACTGAGCTGTTAATTGCACTAAGGGTCTACTCTCCACCAAGTGAAAAACTGTAGATACCCGAATGTGTCCCCCCTGGCGTAGTGCCCAATGATGATAACCTATAATCATGTTAAAGAAATGAATGTCATTGCTCGATGTATTTATGCTCATTTAAAACCCTTTTATCCATCGTCACTCAGGATCTCATTAATTTCCATACCCAAAAATAGGCCTTTCCATAAGCTTTCCAAAGCCATCTCATTTGTCCGAATCGGACATCGGAGTCAAAAGTTATGATTTAATAAAGTTACGGGCTAAAAACTATGTTCTCATACCCGCATATCACGGTTCAAGACTGATTTTTAGCCACGCAAGGATTAATTGGATTATTATCCCACTAGTCTTGTATTCCTATTTGAATTAGCTTTCCAATGATATATTATGGGCCAAAATCCCATTAGAACACGAAAAAGATATGATCCGATCATTGATTAATGCGCTGAAACAGACACTTCTCTAGTGTTTGGGCCATAACTTATAGGATATATATGCTATTCGAACCCACAATATGTCAAAAGAAAGTCCTTTGAACAAAGAATCCAAATCACCAAGAATCAGGCCAATCTAACCTCAAACGAGCGCTCCAGCGGCCTTTTCGTGGGAGTGGGGGCCTTCTGGCCAGCCGCTGAGCTCCAGCTGCCTTCCGTGTGGCCGCTGGACACTTTTTTTGGCCCGAAAACCCTAATTTGACGTCTTTTTCGGCCCAATCACTATAAATACCCCTCTAAAATCCCTTTTTTGGGACCAAGACTCATTATTACGGGATTTTCACCCATTAACTCAAGGGAACCCTAATTTCTCTCTCTCCTCTCTTCCATGCAACCCTAATCAAATCAATTCAAGCATTCATCAACCACCATTCAAGAGAAACTCTATACACAAGAGCAAAACAAATACAAGAGCAATTGACATTCAATTCTAGTGCAACAAAAGGTTAACCTGAGGGTAATTTTCTTAATCTTTCAAAGCTCTTTTCAAATCATGTTTTACTTTGATTATGATTATGGTTGATTTGTATATCATGTTTTGATTGTTTTAGTTTAGTTATTAATCATATTCATGTCTAGATGATTGATTTGCATGTTTTAATTAGTTTAATGCATGGTTAGTATAAATATTGCATCTTTGCATGATTAACATATTTAATTAGCATATAATTAGGGTTTTTGCATATACTTAGCCCTAAATTGCATATTAGCATATTTTTATTATTTTGTTTATATATCTTATTTCACTTACATTGAAGTTGCTAACAATCTCATTGATGTGCATATGCAATTTGGCGCGTTTAGCAAGAAAGGTAAGGTGTAGAATTATTTCTTTATCTTATTATTGGTTTGGTTTATACTTGTTAATTAATGCATGCAATTGGATAATATGTGCAAAGCGATAACATTAATAATTTGGTTTGTTCAGCCCACCTAGTTAATTTACGATCTTGGACGACCGGATTTGTTTGGAACCTTGCGATATGAATTATGAATCATGAATCAACATGGATAAGATTAGTAGAGGTCGTTAATTCGGGCGATTTAGATAGGATTCGTTTTATCTTTTTCGTACCCACACCCCCGAACTCAATCTTTGGCCCCTTTTGGGTATGAGTCAATTCCCAGTAGGAATTGGGTGCACTTTTGATGGTTTTCAATTGTTTCCTTAAAAAATGGTGGCGACTTCATTATTTGCTTATTATTTCCCCTAGCACAATTAATCAAATTTCATATGACATATTATTTAAGAACCATTAATTCCAACTAAATATTTCAATTAGCGCTGAAAGGCGAGGGTTCTTACAGTGGCGACTTCACTGGGGATTTCATAAGAGGGTGTAATTCGAAAGCTTATCCATGTTGATTATTAATTCATATTTCTTGGTTCATGGCTTTTATGTGTTTGTTATTGCTTTGCATTCATATCATCCATTTGCATGCGTTATCTTCGCAAGATGTCGAAAGACATCACCACACCATAAATAGGAATTACCCTTTGGAGCATTGTCTATGACTTAGGCCGGTGACCCACTCAGTCCGAATTACCTTTGCACATAGTCGTGTTCCGCCCCATGGCATTTACATGTTTCCATTCGAGATATGTAAAACGGTACATTTAGTTTTACTATGCATCCCATAGATGACGAAACGCATCCGGTTGTGGGTTACCATATCCAACCATAGATTGTGTCAACCATTGCATTTAGTCTCATGGTCCATTCAAGGTTCTTAATTGATTGCTTGCCATATTGTGATTGATTGTTTCCTTGTTATGGGATTTGTTTCCTTAGATCGCTAGATTAGGTCCCCTTTAGGATCTTAGTGGTCTAAAGTATAGCAAGTTTCCTATTTCTGTATATGACAAACTTTGTAAACTAACTTAAGATCGAGTCTAGAATCTTTTCTTTTTAGGAAGTAGGATCCATGAATCTTCCCGACGATGCTAGTAACCATATTAGGGAGACTTATTTTCCAAGAAAATCAACTTCGAGCAAGTAATATATTTTGAACAATGATCTTTCCCAAAAATAAAAAAGAGTCTTATTTCTTTCCTTAAGCAAGTTAATAGCATATTTTCCTTTTCTTGAGTCCGGAATATATTTTCCATATCTAAGTCAACAGTATTATGGCAAGTCAAAAGTAGCGTCTTTATATTTTCCATAGCAAGCCAAGAGTATCTTTCTCGTTCCCCAAGTCTAAAAATCTTGTTCCTATAGTAAGTCAAGAGTAATATTTTGCTTCCCATATTTTGTTTAGGGTCTAGGTTCATCCTTTTTCCCTTTACTTACTTTACAAGTCAAGAGTAATATTCTTTCTTTCTTGAGTCAAGAGTATTTTTGCTTTTTTCCTTTTAATATAGAATCGAAAGATCATAGGTTAAAATACATTACTTGCATCGCAAAACTTCCAAAAATAATCGGGTCTCCTTGAGAAGTTACCATGTTGAGGGATTATTCTAGATTCTTTTCCCATCTTTTACTGACTAAAAAAAATCAAAAAATTGCATTGCATTTCATTTTTAAAAGCTCCATGCTAGGACATATAGAATCATTTTAGATTGTATTGCATTGCATATCATTTAGCATCATCTTAAATTCTTGCATATACCCACTTGCCATAGGTGGGTAGCTTCATCATGCATCTCATTTTAGACATTTTGTGCATACATATAGGACATCGCATATCATATTGCATACCATTCTAGGACATTCTAGATTCTCCCATATCATTTGCATGTAAAATCATATAGGCATGTTTAGGACACTATAGAGTCTTGCATCACAATCGTTCACACTACATGGTTGCATTCATCGAGTCGTAGGCCACAAGGCATCTATTAAGAGTCATCATTGCATGTTCATTTCAAGCTTGCATATAGAGTTCTCTTCTTTGGACTTCGAGGGTTAATATAAGAGTCTGTCTTCTTGTAAAAGCCTTTTTTCGAATTTCTTTCCCAAGTGTCCCTTACTAAATTGAGAAATGCATCCAGGACCGCAAAAGCCCAAGTTTACCTGAAGGAATCTAAGCCCAATATGTCTGGAGCTACCGAAAAGACTCAAGCCCAAGTGATGGAGGAACTTTTGACCTAAATGACCGCCATGAATGCCAGGTTCGTTAAAGTAGAGGCTAAGATCGCTAAGCTCGATCCTCACACCAAGGATCCCGAAGAGCTCATTCCGAATGATGGCAAGCCCAAACCTCCCACTAAAGAGGTCCAAGAGCTCCAAGCTAAACTAAATAGGCTTGAGTCCATCTTAAGCAAGAGTCGCATCTTTAACGACATGACAGTCAATTCTGAAGGCTATGCTCCCCACATCAAGGGAAAATTGCCCACTAAGTTTTCCATGCCTGAAGTTCCCACATTCAAAGGAACCGACGATCCACATGATCACATTAGAGCTTTCACTACTGCATTGGGCCTTAGAGGGATTGAACACAATCTGTATGTTCACCTCTTTCCCCAAACCCTGGACCCTACTGTAAGGGCCTGGTTCTTCAAGTTGCCAACTCAAAAGATCCAAAAGTGGGAAGACTTATCCACCTTATTTCTAAAGAGATACGCTGACAATGTCTTGCCTCCAATGACTTTAAGAGAGCTAGATGTTTCGCCCGATTTTTGATAAGGGGTCGAACACTGGGAAGGCGATGGGACTGAGATGTGTGAACGGGGGAGTTGCGCGTCTGGTTCCTCGACCGCTACCTGCACAGGACAAGCAACAGTGAACTAGCTCGGGGGGTCGACTCGAGAAGACCCCTCCGAAGCTTAAGTTAGTATATAGAGATGGTGTACGTGAGGTACTTTAGTAAGGATATGACAGAGCGTCAGGCTATCACAGCGGAGAATGTCAGAGCGTGCTGTCAGACAGCGTGATTGTTCACTGTGTGAAAACAATCTAACCTTTACCTTGATTTCTGCGCAGGTATTAATAGGGCAAAAGTCGGCTAGCTTTGTCAAATGAACAGTGAACACGTAGCCCTGTTCGTACGCTCCTCTCTAAGTGGGCTTAGAGAGGATAGTCACGTGAGTTTTGGTACGACCCCCTGGGATGATCCCACGTAGGGATTCGTACACTTGATGTCGTCGTTTCTGTCCTTGGGGCTGAGAGAGCGTGGGCGCCAAGGCAACCAGTCGGATCTTCGTAGGAATATTCGTGCTGTACAGGTGCTGGCGTCAGGTTTGAGCACACAGGAGATCAGAGGGTCGACTTTTGGTCTGAATCGATCCTCCTGGTCGAGCCAGGGCATGATTGTAGTTCTTGGGTCTGTACTAGACTGATGGTTGGTGTAGGTCTTCTCGAGTCTGTTGGCGATGTTTGTATAGTGGGTGGAGGGTTACTTTGATCAGAGGCTCCCGTCCATGATGGGAGAGCATCCCTTCACTGTCGTCGATGATGGGAGATCGGGATCCTTAGATGATGGTTGGGGCGAGGGTCGATAGCTCGACCCTCGGTATTTTGGTTATATCATTTTGCTCTTACATCTTAGTAGGAGGAGAGATTCTCTCCGTCGAGTCCTGCTGAGATGTGGTTGGTCGATGTTTTTCGTTCAGTGGGCCTTTGCTTCCTGGTCCGTTCTTTCCTTGGAAGGGCCCCCTTTTCATCGGGATAGGTATTCGTTGGACGCAGTTGGGCCGTCCACCTGTCAGTCATGCGAGTTGTGTGCCCTTCCAGGTCTCTCTGTCTATAAATAGCCAGAATCATCTTCTTCTTTTCTCTCCTTATTTCAGCCGCCTGAATCTTTTAGAGAGAGAAAGTGGGTCTTTGAAATTTTTCTCGCTAATCTTCCGTCGATTGGTTACTGTTTATTCGATCTCTCCTTGTAGATTCGTCTTCTATCTCCTCCCAAGGTATAACGTTTCTCTTTTGGTATTTTTCTTGCTTGCATTTATCTGTTTTACATTCATGTCGATGTCTTCACCCATTGATATATCGTCGAGGTCTGACAGTTCGCCTGAGGCACCTCGACCAGGGACTTGGGGATCTTTTCCTGATAGTTCCGGTTGAGGCTCGTCTAGTCAGGGGCTTGGCCCGTCGTATGAGAAGTCTTGCCCTCATCCTTCGAATGACCTAGTTCCCCCGATTCCGCCGGGGTTCCCTTTCTCCGAATTTCATCCGGGCTTTGAGTGGTCGAGGTCGGAGGGAATATTTCTTCCGGATTGGGTCGTTCCGTTCCGGTTTCGGGAGGAGTCTTGGTATGCCCGGGTTTTGTCAGACCCCGACATTCCACGATGCTTCAAGCAGGATGTGTTGAATGTCTTTCAAATGAGTGTGGCGTTGGGAGAGATCCATGTTTTAGACGGGGTCAAACCTTTACGCTGTGTCTCTCCCCTGTAGGGAGACGAGGCCGAGATGTCCAGGGCTCGTTTTAGACAGACTTGTCGTTTGGGTGGAGGGGGTCTTAATTTCTCCTCTCCCTTGAGTGACTTTGAGCAGATAGGGGATCGACTCTTCTGCCCTCACATAATGAAGTATATTTTATGTCCCTTTACCACTTCTCCTTGTGTTATTGCCACAATCTTGTTGTCTCCCCTGACCTTCTGCATTTGCTTATTTTGTAGGGAGCGTGGGGAAATGGAAAGTTTGGCTAGTGCTTCGGACGTTATGCCCGATTCTTCGTCTGATCGATTGACCAGATCAGTCGACCATGTGGCCAGTACTTCTGGCTCATCTGGGGCCATGCCCGGGCCCGTAGGATCAGGTCATGAGGGGGTTGATGTCCCTCAAGGGTCGCTAGAGAGCGGTGAATTCCGAGTCGGAGATGATCATCCTGCCGATGATGAGGCCTTCTCCCCTCCTCCTTCAGACAAGAAGAAGGAGAGGAAGAAGAAGAAGAAGAAGAAGAAGAAGAAGAAGAAGAAGAAGAAGAAGAAGAAGAAGAAGAAGAAGAAGAAGAAGTCTCGTTCCAATAGGGAAGAGAGACCTCCAACCTCCGATCCTGTGGAGGAGGCGGACCAGGCTGATCGCGTAAATGTCGAGGCGGAGTCGGGCCCTGAGTAGGTTGAGGAAGACCCTGTGGACGGAGGGTCGAAGCAGGGGAAGAAAGCCGACGTTGTCCCCATCCACTCAAAACGGTCGCTCTTAACTGGTAGGTCGGCCGAGGATATGGGGTTGTTGGCCGAGCGATACCAGTTGCCCCCGGGGATGCCTTTTATCTGTCCCAGTAAGCTAGAAGGGTGTCATCCTGCCCCACCTGGTTGCATTCCCTTCTCCACCAAAGTTTTTGACGAGGGTTTAAGGTTTCCCCTCCCTCGTTTGATTAGGAAGATAGTGGGCCGTCTGGGGGTCCACTACTTTCAGCTCCAGGCTAATTCCTGGAGATCTCTGGTTGGCCTAGCGGCAGTGGCGCATGTTCACAAGTTAACTGTGAACGATGCTGTCCTTCGCCACTTGTACCTCAAGGTGCAGTCGACCAAGTACGGGACTTGGTATTTCAGTCCTAGAAAGGGTTTCTCCATGTGCCGATCATTGAGCAACGTCACCTTGTGGAAAGAGAATTTCTTATTTCTGCACAACGAGCGAGGGTGGGATGGAGTGTGTCCTCCTTGGAGGGAGAACTACCTGGAGGAGGTAGGTAGTGAGCTGTTTGGCCCGGAACGCGAGTCTCTGGATTCCCTGTCTCCGGCCGAATGCCGGACGGTAGAATACTTCCATTATCCTAACCGGGATGAGGAGGCATGTCGGCACTTTAACGCCCCTCCTCATTGGAAGATAGACAAGTCTTGGTTCGCTCATGAGGCGTTCATGGTCTTCATTGGTTTTCAATCGACCATGACACCTGGTACAACGGCCTTGTCCCCATTGTTTCCTTGCTCTGAATATCTTTCTGTGTATCGAGGGCTCTTTTAACCTTTTCTTTGTATCCTGCAGAGGACGTCGTTATTGAGTTGTTGGAGATGCCGGAAGGGGAGCAGATGGTGGCCGGGACAACCTCCAAGGCTTTCCTTGAGGGTCTCAAGGACGTGGTCGAGGCTCGGAGGAAACTTGAATCGGTAATAGATACTCTTCTTCCCTCATGTTTCATGTTCCACAATTCTAGGGTCGTCATTGATAATTTACTTTGTTTTTGCAGCCTCCCAAGAAGAAGAAGGCAATGATCTTCGGGAAGAAGACAAGATTGGGGAAGGGGAGTTCCTTGTTTGGGGTCTTGCCTGATGCCGACCTTCACTCTAAGAAGAGGTCGGGGGATGATGCCTTGGTGACCCAGGAGAGGGTATCTCCTTTGAAGAAGAATAAGGTGGATACCCCAGGTGCAGAGTTGATCTCCGCAAGTCAGCCTATGGTTGCCACTTGGGGACAGGTTACCTCTCCTGTTGGGAACCGAGAGTCGAGCGCTGGCCCGTCCATTTCGGTTGTAGCGGAAGAGTCCTCTTCTTCGAGCCTGCGGAGCATCGATGAGATGCAGGCTATCCGATCTACACGAGGGGATAGCAACGAGTTTTCGGGCCAGGCGTATATGGTCAGTAGGCAGAGTCCTGAGGGTCATGCCCTCAAGATGCCGGCCGTTCTGGGGGCTCCTCTGGATGAGCAATCAAAGATTGCCGAGGCTGTCTTCCCTAACTTGTTCCATGAGAAGGATATGGAGCAGGTTATCTCCGAGGTGGGGTCGACAGACGTCGTGACGGCTCTTCTGAAGCGTATGGCCCTGGATCGCCTGAAGGTATTTCAACGGTTCCTTCCTTCGTCCATTTTTTGATCGAGCCTTTTAGGCCGTTATTGATTTGTTTTGCGTTTTTCAGGATGACATTCTCTTGATTGCGGTGATCAGGGCTGATGAGGCTCAACGGCGTCGATTGGTCATCTAGTGCCAGGAGTGGCAGGCCGACGCAGAGGCCAAGGGTCGTGAAGAGGCTCGAGCTGAGTTGTCGGGGCTTCGCCTCGAGCTGGAGAAGGCGAAAGCCGATCTTCAGAAGGGGAAGTCTCTCCTTGATGAGAGGGAGCATTCCCTTGAGGAGCTACGGGGAAGGCTGGAGGAGGCCAATACTGCAGGGCCCAAACTGCTCATCTCCTCGAGGCTGCCCAGGCCGATGTGGAGAATTGGAAGACCAAGGAGGCCCGGGCACAGGCTGATCGAAGGGCTGCGGTGGATCGTCAGACCCGTTACTGAGAGGATGCCCTGCTCCGAGTGTATGGAGAAGGCGATGTGGGAGCCTTTGTAGTTACCTCCCTGGTCCGTATCCGAAACCTCCGGGATTCTACTAAGTCCGACGATCTGGCGGAGGCTAATAGAATCGACGCTTCCATTGCCGTGGACTTGAAAGACATGGAGAAACTCGTTGCAGCGAGGCGGGCAGAGGAGGAGGCTGAATGATCAGGGCTTTTGAGGTTTGCACCCCCAGGTTAAGGGGGGTTTGTACTTGTTTTTTACTTGGGGTGGTTGGTCACCCCTGTTGTAAACTGTTTGTGCCCCCTCTGCTTTTGAGGGTTGATAAATGATGATGTTGACTTTCTATTTATTAAAGTCTTCTTTTGTCTTGGCTTGTATTTTCATCAATTCCAATAAATAATCATTTATTGTCTTCCAATGATGATGCTCCTGCATGGGCGACAGTTGTCTTGAATAACCGCTCGGGCCTTTTGTTTATAAATAGATCCACTTAGTTTGTTGATTTTGCCCCCAATCTGTCTAGAGAGATGTCTTCCTCTACTATATTTATTTTTTCAGGCTCTAGCGATGAATCTTCCGTAGATACCAAGCCAGCACCCAGGTCGTATCATCTTCGGTCGGGGAAGCGTGCTCCCCAGAGTGATCGACCCAGCAAGAGACTCAAGGAAGGAGCTTCGAAATCGACTCACGAAGAGCCCTTGGAAGTTCCAGATGAGTTTAGCGAGGCCAGCTTGGCTAGGCTGACAGTTTCTGATTTTGTTCGTCTCTTCGAGGATAACTCCCTGTCTGAGCGTCTTCGTACTCATATATGGATGGTATTTCAGCAGCTTCAGTCCCAAGGCGTCTTGGAATGTTTAGAAGTCGAGCCTCTAACCGTGAGGCTTCCTGGCGAGGGGGGTAGCAGGCCTGACTCTCCCCCTCCCGTTCCTCCCTCAGTCGGCCCTAGTCTCAATACTCCTGTCCCTGAAGTGGGGGATCCCGAGGGTCAAGACCCCCTTCGAGCAGAACATCCGCACGAGACAAAGGGTGAGCCAGACTGTCAAGCCCTGCAAGCCCGTAGACAGGCTTTGGAGCAGGAAATTCATCGTGCAGAGGAAGCTAGGAGATCGATTTTGAAGGAGCAGACCCTGGTAGCTTGGAGGGTCGATGAACTCATGAAGGACCTCCGTGTTGCGAAGCAAATGGTTGAGGAAAGGGCCCTTGCCCTAGAGGAGGGGAGGAAAGCCCATCACTCTCTGGTTCAGAAACAACAAGCCTTGGAGCAGGAGATTAAGCATAAACGCGAAGCTCTAGATCCTTAAGCTTTTGCTCCCTCCGATCATTGTAGTAGCTTCAATTATATGGGGTAATTTTACTCTAATAGTTGACACTTTCTATATTTGGAATGAATGTTCAAATGATTTCATGTTTTTAGACCCTCGTTTATGCAGTTGTTATTCTTCCACTCGTGAGTCGAGGGGAAGATGAGGTAATTGAAGCGTTTCCTTCTTCTTGGGAATGCGAACCGGGTTTACCCCGTACCTTCATGACACGTGTTTCCTGAAGGGAGGCGTCGCTTGGTTTCCCATAGCTTTTTTGCCTATAAATACTTGAGTAATCTTTCTCATTTTCATCCAACTTTTCTCGCATTACTTTCTCTCTCTAGAAATACTCTTCCAAGCTTCAGTGATTTTTTCTCAAGTTTTTGCTCTGCTCTTAAGATGGCAGGTTCCAAAAGGAAGGCTACAGTCTCCCATCGTGGGGAGTCTAGTAAACAAGTCAAGGTGGGGGGTGCTGGGAAGAGTCGTGCCTCGACTTCTTCTGAATCCTAGACCCCCGCTTCCCCTCGATCCTCTCCTGGATCAAGTTTGGGCTTGGAGGCTCGGGATCTGATCACTGCTCTTCGGAGGTCCCGAGCGGAACGTCGGGTGACTGATGATCGAGCCCCTTCTACTGCTGAGGTTATGGCTCCTCCTCCTGCTGTCATGGAGCCCAAACCGCCTGCTCGATTGGTTCCTCTGGCAGAACAGTTGGACAATCATCTTCAGGAGCTTCATCGGGAAATTGGTGGAGCCTGCGAGAGGGAGGCGGCTACCCAAGCTAAGATCCGCCGCTGGGAGCAGAGGGACAATGCCCTCATGGATGCTAGGACCGAGCTGGCGGCTCGGATGGAGGGGTTGAGGAGCTGAACGGCCTTCGGGAGCGGAGGGAGGAGCTCCTTGAAGAAGTGAGGGTTCTGAGGAACCAACTGGAGGGTCAGCCTCCTGCCTCTCCCCCTCTATCCCTTTAGTCCTCATCTTGGGTTGGCCTTGTACTTAGCGATTTCTTCCCAGACCTCGTTCTTCCAGGGTAGGTCGGGAGGTCGTTCTGTATTTGGCAATTTCTTCCCTGACGTCTTTCTTCCAGCATGAGGTCGGGGAGTCGAGTCTTGTCTTTTTTCGTAAGTAGACTTTTTGGGTGTCGAGCTTGCGTGCCGACTAGGAATTTTGTAGATGAACTTTGAACCTGTAGTTTCATCCTTCGATCTTATGTAATCTTTGCCTCAAATCAATATATTGATTATTGCTCCGACTTTGATTGCTACTTCAAAATTTTTCAATTTTGCTTCGTCTTCGATTTTATCACTGATGCCCGCTTATTAGTCGTACCTCGAGTGTAAAACATATCGAGGTAAGTATACCCTGCCCCCACACTCGAGGTGCGACTGTTTGGGTCGACTTTTTGTTGTACTCTAGGAGTTTCATAGTCTGGTGTTTTTCCCAAAACGCCGGTTGCTCTTCATTGTCATAATTGTCATAATTATTTTAAATGGAAGTGACGGTTGGGAGAACCCACCCTCTGGGTCATTACACGTGTCCCCTCCGAATTGAGGCTTCTCTTCTCTCAGACATTGGTTGGAGGTGACGGTCCGTCTTCTTTTGGAAAGGTTATAAATACCCCCACAGTTTCTTGGAAATTTCATCATTCTCTTCGTCACTTCTTGTTTTCACTTTCTCTCTCTAGATTTCTTTGAGTTTCATTCAATCTTTCCAAGCAGCCTATCAAGCGTCGTTATCATGTCTTCTCCAGCTTCCAAAAGTCGTAGGCTTAATCTCGGTGGTAGATCTACCCCTCGTCTATCCATTACTATGGGTGGGGTTCCAGTTACCCCTAAGGTTGAAGCTCCCGCCGGGCCTAGTTGGTCGGCCATTGTCAGTGTGCCTCCGAGGCAGCGCTCTCACTTGGAGCGTGGTACTTGTGACCTTTGCGTCTCTTTAGACGCTCTTAGGTTTGCTAAGAGGAGAGAGGGTTTTCTCCCCCCTCTTCCTGCTAATGATGTCCCTGCTGACCCTCAGGCTCTCGAGGCTCAATCGGCCCAGGCTCTGTGTGACCGGAAGCAGCATCGGTCGAATTTTGCTAGGGCTTGTGAGAAGTTGGCCGTTGCCAACCATAATTTGAAGAAGCTGGCCCTCAAGCTGAAGGAAGCTGAGTCGAGTGTGACGGCCATTCAGCAGGAGATCGTTGGTGAGACTGCAAGGGTAGAGGCCCTTGAGAAGGATATGGCCCTTCATAAGGATGCTTTCCATACTGCTAGTGGTCGTCATTCACTTTTCCAGGAGTGCAGTCTTCGTCTTGCCGAGCGTGGTCCCCCTGGATTCGCCCCTTGATATGTCTCTCTTTCCCCCATTTTTTTTTTTTTTTTTTTTTTTTTTTGTGGCCTTCTGGGGTTTGTAACTTTGGCCCAACGAGGCTTGTAAATATTGGTTCGACCATCAACTGAATGAGATCGATCTTTTGCTATGCTTTTCTTCTATTTCATAGCTATTTTATTCTCAGAATTGTTCATTCTTTACTAAGGTCTTGGCTTGGCCAATCGACCCTTTCATTTTGCAAGATCTTTTAGTCCTGTAAGGCGTTTAAGGTTAGCTTAACCTGTTTTAGCCCGATTTTTTGTAGGCGTTGGCCTGTTGAGGAGGATCATAAGATCTTAAGTCTTAATCTCCAAGTAGTAGTGTCTTGCGCATGAGACGTAAAGCTCATGTAAAGGCCTTAGGCTTCGTGGGCCTAGTTAGCCCGCAACTAAGTTTTAGGTCGTTTGGACCTTGTAAGACCTTAATGACCGTAGGATTGATCACTTAGTCCACTGTAGGGCGTTTTCGGGTCGTTGGACCTACTTAGCCCGATGTTCGATGATTAGGTGCATAACATTTTAGAATAGGGTTGTCAAAATATTAGATATCTTGCCCCCTATTACGTGTCTAATCTTTGAGGATCGTGGGATCGATTAACCTGCGAGCTTGTTGTGGAGTCGAAACACATGTGTGTATGCCCCCAAGCTCGCAGGTTAATCGACTTCGTTTGTCTCGATCGAGAAGCGTAGGTAGAAGATATTGTAGGGTTCCCACCCGATTTTCATTGATAGAGGTATTGTGAGGGTCCTCACCCGTTACAGAGGTTGATTTTTGCAGGGATCACCTAACCCTTTACAACCTGAACAATTTGAATAGGGTTGCCAGAAGCCCTTTGATTTAGCAGACAATTTTTGCAGGGATTTGTGAACCCTAGAGAACAAAAAAGATAGACAATTTTTAAGGGATTTGTGAACCCTAAAAGAGGATAGACAATTTTTAAGGGATTTGTGAACCCTAAACGAGGATAGACAATTTTTAAAGGGATTTGTGAACCCTAGGGTCGATTTTCTCTGGGGTTCGACAACCCATTTTGTTTCCGGTTTATGTGAGAGACAAACGATCCATGTTAGATATGAAATTTCCTCAAGTTGTTGAGGTTCCATGCTCTGGGTAGTGGGATTCCACTCATGTCTTCTAGTCATTACGTCCCCGGTCGAATGACCCCCGTAATCTGATAGGGTCCTTCCCAGATAGCAGTCAGCTTCCCTTGTTCAGACTGTTTTCCCGTACTCTCTGTCTTGCTGAGTACCAGGTCGCCTGCCACCATATGTTTCCCTTTTACCCTCCTATTGAATTGTCGTATCAACTGATTTTTAGCTATTTCCATTCGTAGGAGGGTATCTCCTCTTGTTTCTGGCAGTAAGTCGAGGTTGAACCTCAATTGTCGATCATTTTCTTCAGGATCGTAGAAGATTACTCGAGGAGATGGGGTGACCAGTTCTATGGGTAAGACAGTCTCTGACCCGTAAACAAACCTGAAAGGAGTTTCTCCCGTGGCATTTTTAGCAGTCGTTCTGATTGACCATAGGACTTCATACAATCTTTCCTCCCAGAGCCCTTTGGCTGCTTCAAGTTTGCGCTTCAGTCCGTTGAGGACGATCTTGTTGGCTGCCTCAGCCTGACCATTTGACTGGGGTCTGACCACTTCTGTGAATCGGGCCTTTATGCCCAAGTCTGACAGGTACGTTTTCAATCCTGGGTTGTCAAACTGTGGGTCGTTGTCGAATATAATCCCCCTAGGAACTTCAAAGCAGGTGATCACATTCTCCCAAATGAACTTCCTGATATCTTGTTCTTCGATACACCGTAGGGCCTTAGCCTCGATCCACTTTGTGAAATAGTCGTTGGCTACGACTAGGAACTTGAACTGTCTGGGAGCCTCTGGAAAGGGACCCAAAATGTCCATCCCCCAAAGGTGAAAAGGGAGAGGTTCCAATATAGGGGACAAGTTCATAGCCGGTTGCCGCTGTACTGCGGAGTGCAGTTGGCAGTTTTTGCAATGGGTCACTAGGTTCACAGCATCGGATCTTATGGTTGGCCAAAAGTATCCGGTTCTCAGCGCTTTTCGAGCCAACGCTCTTCCTGCGATGTGTGAACCGCACATTCCGCTGTGTAGATCATCTAGGATATCTGCCCCCTCCGAGGGGGTGACACACCTGAGTAATGGTTGGTTGAAGGCTTGTTTATACAACATTCTATCAACTAGAACAAACCATTTTGCTCGCTTCTTCACTTTCAATTGTTCCTTTTCATCTTCTAGAAGGGTCCCGTCTCTGAGATAATCGATTATGGGATCCATCCATGTCTCTGATCTATCGAGCAAGTTTATTTCAAGAGGTTTTGTGATGCTTTTCTCCTGTAGGACTTCCCAAAAAATCGACCGTGGGAGCCCATTTATAGCGGAGCTAGCTAACTTGGCCAGGGCGTCGGCCTGTTGATTCTCTGACCTAGGTACGTGCTTGATGGAAAACCCTTCAAATTTCGAAATTTCTTCCTTCGATTTCTGAAGGTATGCTTTCATGGAATCTTCCCTGGCTTCATAGTCTCCTGTGATCTGTGATACGACCAACTGGAAATCCATGATCACGGCCACACTCTGTGCCCCTATCATTCTAGCCATCTGAAGACCTGCTAGCAGGGCCTCATACTCTGCTTCGTTGTTGGATGCTTCGAACTGGAATCGCAGAGCGTATTCGAACACACCTCCTTCGGGATTTTTGCGTACCAGACCTGCCCCACTCCCGTTACTGCAGGCCGAACCATCGACTGCCAATTACCACTTTGTTGACCACAGTACTGGTTGTTCGTTGATAGATGCCATTTCTACCGCAAAGTCGGCCAGCGCTTGACCTTTTATAGCCCTTCTAGGCTCGTATGATATGGAGAATTCACCTAGCTCAGTTGCCCAGGGTTTCAATCTCCCAGATCGTTTTGGGCTCTGCAGTACCGCTTTCAATGGTTGATCTGTGAGTACAGTAATTTCATGGGAACAGAAATAAGGTCGCAGCCCCCTTGCGCTTATGATGAGAGCCAAAGCGAATTTTTCAATATCCGGGTATCGCGTCTCCGCGTCCAAAAGGACGTGGCTTACGAAATAGATCAGATGTTGGATTTTGTTTCGCTCACATGCCAGGGCCGTTGAAACTGCCCTTTCGGAGACTGCCAGATAAATAAATATCTTTTCTCCCAACTCCTGGCTAATCATTCGAGGTGCTTTAGCCAGATATTCTTTCAATTTCTCGAAGTCGGCCTGTGCCTCTATCGACCATTCAAATTTTTCTTTATTTTCGATGGCTTTGAAGAACGAGGCACACCGATCTGCTGATCGTGAGATGAATCGGCTGAGCGCTGCTGCACAGCCGGTCAGTCGATGCACCTCTTTTAGACATTTGGGCGGGTGCATGTCTATTACAGCCTGTATCTTCTCAGGATTGGCGTCGATTCCTCGCTGGCTTATCATGAAGCCCAGCAGTTTTCCCCCGGGACCCCGAATACACACTTCTTGGGGTTGAGCTTCATATTGTGTCGACGCAAGGTATCGAAGGTTTCCTTCAGATCTGAAAAGTGACTTTCGCTTTTCTTGCTTTTGACGACCATATCGTCTACGTAAGCCTCGACATTTCTCCCCAGTTGAGGAGAAAAAACTCTCTTCACGAGGTGTTGATAAGTTGCCCCTGCGTTCTTCAGACCAAAGGGCATCATATTATAGCAGAATACCCCGTCATCGGTAATGAAGGCCGCCTTCTCTTGATCTTCCTCAGCTAGCCTCACTTGGTGATACCCCGAAAAGGCATCCATGAAGCTGAGAAGTTCATGTCCTGACGTTGAGTCAATCAACTCGTCGATTCGAGGTAGCGGGAAATCATCTTTCGGGCATGCCTTGTTAAGGTTCGTAAAGTCGACGCACATTCGCCAAGTTCCATTATGCTTTTTAACCAGCACCACATTGGCTAGCCATTCCGGATAGAGGCATTCTCTGATAAATCCGGCCTTTAGTAGCTTTTGAACTTTGGTTGTTGCGGCTTCGCTTCTTTCTCTACCCATTTGCCTCTTCTTTTGCTTCACAGGCTTGAAGTGGGGTGGTACCCCGAGCCTGTGGATGATCAGATCACCATCTATGCCTGGCATATCGGAGGGAGAGAAGGCGAAGACGTCGGAGTACTCCTGGAGTAGCCCTGTTATGTCACTTCTTTGTGGGTCGACTAGGTCTGCCCCGATGTACGTCACTTTTTCTGGTTGTGACTCAATTAATCTGACCTCCGAGGTTTCCCCCGAGGGTTCAGGTCGATTTTCAGGCTCGAACCTGGTATCGATATGGTCAGCCAGATACATCTCTAGCAGCATGCATCCAACTATCTTCCTTTTTCCTTACCTTACGCTTTTCTTTTTTGCCACGGCAATCTCGGCAGGAGTGGGAGCGACAGTCAGTGTCGTCCCTATTTCCTGTGTTATGGCCAGTGACCTTGTAGGTGGTAAGGGAATTTCTTCTTCTTCTGTTTCCTGTTTCTTGCTATCCAAACAATCGACATACGATTTTCTGGCGGTCTTCTGATCGCTGACCACCTGTCCTATGAGGTCGTTGCCCCGATAAAATTTCATGATTAACCAGGACATGTGGATCACCGCGTTTATGTCTGCCAGGGTAGGCCTGCCCAGTATGGCGTTGTAGGCTATCTTTGTGTCGACCACTAGAAATTTGATGATTTGCCTTCGTCGTGCCCCCTTTTCCCCTATTCGAATAGGAAGAATTATGGTTCCAATGAGGTAGACTTTGTTCCCTCCAAACCCAAAAACGGGCAGTGACACAGGAGTGATCTTATCTTTATTGTATCCCAACTGTCGGAGGCACTTGTAGGTGATTATATCGGCTGAGCTTCCTGTATCCACGAGGACTCGCTCGGTAAGTAGGCCAGCAATTTTGAGGGTTATGACGAGCGGGTCGTCGTGTGGATGATGCAGTGCCCGCGCATCGCGCTCATCGAAAGTCACTGGGGGATTTTACTTGTGGGGGGAATTCCCACAGCCATTACTTGCTCAGCACTGCGATAATGATCATGTCGTTGTTTTTTAGTCGGACCTCCTCCGCCTAGGCCACCATAGATCATTTTTACGATGTTGGTCATATCGTCTTCCTCCGACTCTTCATCTTCCACTACCGTCGTGACCTTGGGCTTTTTGTAGACATTTTTCTTTTTGAGAAATTGCTTCAACTTTCCTTCCTCGGCTAATTTCTCAAGATTCTTTACCAGTCTCTGACAATCCTAGGTCGTATTGATGTGAAATAAGTAACAAAACGGAAATTAACCTTTGATAGTATCACACAAAGGGATCTTGTTCAAGAATCACTCAAGAACAACTCACGAATCACTCGTAAGGGTTTCAACCTGAATCACTCAGTTTGAGGGGTAAATACTCACGTATTCAATAATTAATCATCAAAGCACGAGTTTACAATAGCAAAGATCTCCCCTATTTATAGACAAAAAAATCTAAAGCTATTCGGAATCCTAATCCTAGTCCGAATAGGAAACTAACTACGAAACTGACTACAATTGTAAAACAGACTAACTAACAGCTTTCCTAACACCTAATGGACTTCTAATACTAATAACAATCAGATTATTACTATCCTAAACATATTCTAACTAATTAAGGGAATACTAAACGAAATCGAACTAAACAACTGATTACCTAGCGCCCAAGGCTCAAAACCGCTGGAACAGTTTCCTTGACGCCCAAGGCTTCTTCTTTTCAGCTTCTAGTCATCTTCTTGCCACTCTAACATAGTTACCTCACACTTTACCTCACGTGGCATTATACTCTTGGCAATGAGCAGCTCAAGATCAAGCATTAACGTTTCAAGAACTGGGTTCTTGGACGTTCTTGATTCGTCGTCTTCTTGCTTGTCCTTTAACGTACTTGCTCCTGCATCAACCTCCCCTTCTTTAAAAGAATTTGACCTCAAATTCGTATCCTCTAAGTAAGGGCTAAGATCACCAACATTGAAGGTTGAGCTCACGTTTCCATACTCACTAGGAAGATCAATCTTATATGCATTGTCTCCAATCTTCTCTAGAACTTGAAAAGGACCATCTGCTCGAGGCATAAGCTTGTTCTTGCGTCTAGAAGGAAATCTTTCTTTGCGCAGGTGTAGCCAAACTAAGTCACCAGGTTCAAATAGAACTTGCTTTCTTCCCTTGTTAGCTCTAGCTTGGTACCTTGAGTTCATCTTCTCTACTCGCGCACGAACTTGCTCACAGGTCTTCTTGAAAGCTTGTTGTCTTGCCTTGGCATCTACATTGATAACATCATCTCTAGGCAAAGACACGAAATCAATAGGCAAATAAGGATTAATGCCATACACAATCTCAAATGGGGAACGACCCGTGGTAAATCCAGGCGTTCTGTTATATGCAAACTCCGCATGTGCTAGCTTAATATCCCAATCTTTTGTGCTTCTACTCACCAACCCTCTAAGCAAAGTACCAAGGGTCCTGTTTGTAACCTCGGTTTGCCCATCTGTTTGTGGGTGATGTGAAGTGCTAAAGAGTAACTTCGTCCCAACGAGTCTCCAAAGTGTCTTCCAAAAGTAACTCAGAAACTTAGTATCTCGATCCGACACAATGGTCTTGGGAATGCCATGTAGCCTCACTATCTCTTTATAGAACAAGTCAGCAACATGAGAGGCGTCATCGGTCTTGTGACATGGCACAAAGTGCGCCATTTTGGACAATCTATCAACAACAACCATCACAGCATCTTTTCCCCTTTGAGTTCTAGGGAGTGCCACAATGAAATCCATGCTCACACTCTCCCAGGGAATGCTAGGAACCGGTAATGGTGTGTATAACCCTTTGTGAAAAGCACTCTTGGCCCGTTGACATGTAGCGCATCTCGTCACAATAGCATGTACATCTTTGAGCATCTTAGGCCAATAAAAGTGTTCTTGTAACAGCTCAAGGGTTTTAGTTACTCCAAAATGTCCAGCTAATCCTCCCGAGTGAACTTCTCTAACCAATAGCTCACGTACAGAGGACCTAGGAACACAGAACTTGTTCCTCTTGAATAGAAACCCATCTTGTATGAAATAATCACCATGCTCCCCTTCTTTGCAAGCTCTAAATGACTCAGAGAAATCAGCATCCTTGTCAGTTCTTGGAGATGTTCAAAGCCTAGGAGCTTCGCTTCAAGTGTCACAAGCAAGTGGTTTCTTCGTGAAAGAGCATCAGCAACAACATTGCTCTTCCCATCTTTGTACTTGGCCGAGAATGTAAAAGATTGTAGAA
This sequence comes from Tetragonia tetragonoides, assembly GCA_038025085.1. Taxonomy (NCBI): domain Eukaryota; kingdom Viridiplantae; phylum Streptophyta; class Magnoliopsida; order Caryophyllales; family Aizoaceae; genus Tetragonia; species Tetragonia tetragonoides. The sequence continues at coordinate 20,238,861 of CM076149.1, forward strand.
ACTCTACCCACTTGGCATGTCTAGGGTTTAGTTTCTGTTGGCCATGAATGTACTTGAGAGCTTCATGATCCGAGTGCAACACGAAAGGCTTAGGCCTTAAATAATGGGACCAATGCTCCAAAGCTCTCACAATTGCATAGAACTCTCGATCATATGTAGAATAATTCAACCGAGCTCCATTCAATTTCTCACTAAAATAGGCAATAGGACGTTTTTCTTGGATTAAAACAGCGCCTATGCCTACCCCACTAGCATCACATTCAACTTCAAACAATCTATCAAAATCTGGTAACGCTAGAATAGGTGCTTGACACAGCTCCTCTTTAACCTCAACAAAGGCCTTTTGCGCACTTTCACTCCAATTAAACTCTCCTTTTTTCATTAATTCAGTAATAGGAGCAGTAATGGAACTAAAATTGCGTATAAACCTCCGATAAAATGATGCCAAGCCATGAAAACTACGTACCTCATGTATATTGGTTGGAGCTGGCCATGAAGCCATAGCTTCTACCTTGGACGGATCAACATGTACACCATCTTTGGACACAATGTAACCAAGGAATATAACCTTAGGAAGCATGAAATCACACTTCTCTAACTTGCCAAAAAGCCGTTGTTCCTTTAGTTTCTCAAATACGCGCTGTAGATGTACTAGATGTTCCTCCTTGGTCTTGCTGAATATAAGAATATCATCAAGGTAAACCACAACAAATTTACCAAGGAATGCTCTCAATATCTCGTTCATCAACCTCATGAATGTGCTAGGAGCGTTGCACAAGCCAAAAGGCATTACTAACCACTCATACAAACCATGTCGTGTCTTGAACGCGGTTTTCCATTCATCCCCCACCTTGATTCTCACTTGATGGTATCCAGCTCTAAGATCTATCTTGGAAAACAACTGGGAACCATGTAGCTCGTCTAACATATCATCTAATCTTGGCATAGGGAACCTATATTTGATTGTGATATTGTTGACAGCTCTACTATCAATGCACATACGCCATGTCCCATCTTTCTTAGGCACAAGTAACGCAGGAACAGCGCATGGACTTAGACTTTCTCTCACATAGCCTCTTTGCACAAGCTCTTCAACTTGTCTTTGTAACTCTTTGGCTTCTTCGGGGTTACACCGATATGCTGGCCTATTTGGAAGTGGTGCTCCAGGAACTAGGTCAATTTGGTGTTCTATGCCACGCATAGGAGGTAAACCAGGGGGTAACTCCTCGGGGAACACTTCTTTGAACCTCTCTAACAATAGGCGTAACTCAGGATCATAATTGGGATTGTTACACATGTTAGGTTCAAACAACAACACTAGGTAGCTCATAGTTTCACTAGCCACCTCTTTTTCCATCTCTTTCTCTCCTATGACCATTACACGACTCGCCTTTTTACTAGCCTTTGCTTCTTTAACTTGAGTGGCAGTCAAGGGTAACAATTTGATTCGTTTCTGGTTATGCTCAACAGTATAGATATTATTTACACCATCATGACTAACTTTCCTATCAAATTGCCAAGGACGACCTAACAATATATGACAAACACCCATAGGCAGTACATCACACCATAGATCGTCTTTATAACACCCTAAAGTAAAGCAAACTCTAGCTTGTTTAGTCACTTTTAACCCTCCCCCATCATTCAACCATTGCACAGTATAGGGTTTAGGATGACTTTTAGTAGGCAAATCAAGCTTATCAACCATCTCTTTAGAGGCAACATTAGTACAACTCTCAGAGTCAATAATCAAATTGCAAATTTTACCTCTAACCTTGCAGCGAGAATGGAATATTTGCTCCCTTTGGTCGGACTCATCATCGGCCACAGTCGTATGTAGCAACTTCGTAAGGATTAGGGTCTCTCCAACCTCGGGTATACCATAATCTTCAATGAATGGCTCTCCATTATCTTCATCACTATCCTCGGTTATGGGCATAACAAACGAGGGTTCAATCTCTTCTAGCTCAGCGATGGTGAGCACTTTCTTCGAGCCGCACTCATAGGCATAGTGTCCATATCCTTGACACTTGAAACAACGCAGTTGGTTCTTGTCCTTAGTAGCCACGGCTTTGCCTTTGTCTTGAGTTACGGGCTTGCTAGGGACACTTGCGCTCTTGGAGAATGTTGCATTCTCTCTTGCATTGTATTGGTTCCGAAAATTTGTATAGCCTTTAATCACATCTCGGGCAACCGGTTTTTGCTCCTTCTCTTGCTTCTCAATCTTGAGAGCGATTTTGCAGACGTCCTCAAAGGTTACGTAAGGAACAAGCTCTACCTTGCGCCTTAGAGTTGGGTTTAGACCTTTGATGAACCGCGCGATCTTTAACTCCTCCTTCTCCTCAATTTCACACATCATGTGCATATGTTCAAACTTCTGGAGGTAGTCTTGTACACTTGAGGTTTCTTGGCTTAAGGACGTGAGTTTCAAAAACTGTTCTTGCTCAAATTCTTTAGGCAAAAATCGTTTCTTTAAATATTTCTTGAGTTTGTCCCAAGTCTCAATCTTTGCTTTCTCTTCCTTCTTGCGTCGAGCCTTTAGGTTTTCATACCATAAAGAAGCATGCTTGGTGAGTTTAAGCGTGGCTAACTTGCATCTTCGCCGCTCATCATACTCCTTGTATTCAAAGACTCTCTCCATAGTTCTAAGCCAATCAAGAAAGGCCTCTGGGTCGTAGGAACCGTCATATTCAGGGAGTTCGACCTTCAAGTTCCTGTCATCATCATAGGGATGTCGTGGCTTAGGAGCGTCATTGGTTCTAGTCCCACTTGTGTCTTCAAACTCCTCATCGAAGTCGGGGTCACGGTTGTGGTTTCTCCAATGAATTCTGCGCATCCTTGTCTCCATGTTCTCCCTATCTTCTTGGTTTCTTCTTTCCATAGCAGCCATCCGCTCTTCTTGAGATTTGAAAGACGTCCTAAGATCCTCCATGGCTGTTAACAACTTTGCTAGTTTGCTGGGCTCACCCATAGCTTCGGTTGTTGGTTTCTTGGGGGTTTCTTGGCTGTCTTCGTGAACAAAGGGCGGATCTTGCAAGAATCTTTCTCTAAAGCTCGCTATGGTGTCGTGTTTATGCTCAGGACCGTGTTGTTTAAACTTAAGAAAGCTCAAACCTTTAGCTCTGATACCAAGTTGATGTGAAATTAGTAACAAAACGGAAATTAACCTTTGATAGTATCACACAAAGGGATCTTGTTCAAGAATCACTCAAGAACAACTCACGAATCACTCGTAAGGGTTTCAACCTGAATCACTCAGTTTGAGGGGTAAATACTCACGTATTCAATAATTAATCATCAAAGCACGAGTTTACAATAGCAAAGCTCTCCCCTATTTATAGACAAAGAAATCTAAAGCTATTCGGAATCCTAATCCTAGTCCGAATAGGAAACTAACTACGAAACTGACTACAATTGTAAAACGGACTAACTAACAGCTTTCCTAACACCTAATGGACTTCTAATACTAATAACAATCAGATTATTACTATCCTAAACATATTCTAACTAATTAAGGGAATACTAAACGAAATCGAACTAAACAACTGATTACCTAGCGCCCAAGGCTCAAAACCGCTGGAACAGTTTCCTTGACGCCCAAGGCTTCTTCTTTTCAGCTTCTAGTCATCTTCTTGCCACTCTAATATAGTTACCTCACACTTTACCTCACGTGGCATTATACTCTTGGCAATGAGCAGCTCAAGATCAAGCATTAACGTTTCAAGAACTGGGTTCTTGGACGTTCTTGATTCGTCGTCTTCTTGCTTGTCCTTTAACGTACTTGCTCCTGCATCACGTATGGCCCACATCGTCATGATATGCGCAACGGAGCTTTGGGCTTTTTTCAGATAGATCCCTAACAATAGGGGGTGGTACGTCGAGCAGCCTTTTATCCATTTTATTGAAAATGGTTTGTTGATCGACGCTGAACGGCCATTGATCATCCGAAGGGTCGGTTTTCCTCCAATCGCTCCTTTTGGGAGGCCCTCTGGATACCGCAAGTGCTTCGGCTGGTCGCTTGCCTTTGTCACTTTTAGTACTTTTGCTCGGCTTAGCCTCGGGCTTTGGGTCTGTCTTCCCATTGCCCGGGGTATATCGCCCCGACTATTCCTGTGAGTTAGCATATGCCACGGTGAATCGCCTAACCTCTGGGAGGGTTAGAAATCCTTTTTCTTCTCGTTTCAAATTTATTTCGAATTTGAAGTGTGATCCCTCTATCAATCCTGATATAAAGGCCGCGCTGGTGAGCCTCTTGTCCAGGTCATCCGTTTCGAGGGTTTCTGCATTGAACCGAGCAAGATAGTCTTTCAAGCCTTCTTTCTTGTCTTGTTTTAGTTTGTAGAGATGTTCCGTGGTCGTTCTCTGTTGGATGTGCACTGCGAAGTGATTTTTGAAGCTTTTTTCCATCTGGGCCCAAGAGTAGATACTCTTAGGGGCCACAGAGGCGTACCATCGGATGGCAAGTCCCTTCAGAGTCATAGGAAAGTTTCTGCATAGCGCCGCATCGCTCAGAGTCTGGTTCATCATGGTTGCTCTATATGCCATGATGTGATCTTGGGGGTTCTGGGGAACCTCATATTTGTCCACCATGGGCTTCAGTTTGGATGGCATCGGGGCCGCCATGATTTCGTCGCTGAACGGAGTTAGTCCCACAGCTGGTGTTTCACTCCCCAAGTTTGCTAGGGTATTAGATACCCCAGCGTTCCTGATGGTGGTGGGACTTGGGATATGGAGGGTCGATGGCTGTAGAATGGTGTTGAGCTGTGGCGGATTGATCCCCATAAGTTCTTGATCCCGTTTTCTTTCATTCTCATATCTTTGGTTCAACTCTTTCAGTTTCTGTTCTTCAATCTGGCGTTCAGCCTCCCGATACTCAATGATGTTGCGAAGGTCTTCTTGAGTACGTCTCGACCCTTTCTGTTTCTCCTTCTCATAGAGTTGATACAGCTCTTGGAGCTGTTGTTCTTCTGCTCGGCGGGTTTCCTCCCTTTTGAGTATGATAACCCTAAGGTCGGTTCCGTATTTGCTGACCTCTTTCTCTGCTCTTTTCTTCTCAAGGAATTTTCTCAAATCATCCGAGTTAGTCGGATGGTTTGAGGGCTTCCCTCGAGAAGCTTCTCGTTCCTTCGACCCGCCTGTGCTTCGAGTGGACCAGCTGTCCCTCATAGACCGTGTTGTTAGAGATGGAGAGGGCTCAAGCCGTGGAGGAGGGGGAGGAAGCCTAGTTTCTGAGGGAACCTTGCTTGTTCTTCTCGAGGCTTCCCCCTTCTCCCTGTTTCTAGGGGGTCTCATTTCTTTTGTCAAGCACTCTACAGTTTCCTTCATCGTGTTTTATAATTCCCCCATAATTTGGTGTAATTCCCCTCGAGTCACTGGGACATCGGGATCTCCGAAGGTCTGTCTTCCATCCCCGTCAGAGTGTTGGGAGTTCTCATGATCTGGGACGCCTTCCATGTTACTGGTGGTAAGTTTTTATGTGGATATGGGGGTGTGAGTAGTTTTGTGGTTATCAGATCAGGAATCTCGATTGACTCTGGGATCTCTGGTCGTTCACTCATACAAAACCAAGCACCTTCCCCACAGACGGCGCCAAATGTTTCGCCCGATTTTGATGAGGGGTCGAACACTGGGAAGCCGATGGGACTGAGATGTGTGAACGGGGGAGTTGCGCGTCTGGTTCCTCGACCGCTACCTGCACAGGACAAGCAACAGTGAACTAGCTCGGGGGGTCGACCCGAGAAGACCCCTCCGAAGCTTAAGTTAGTATATAGAGATGGTGTACGTGAGGTACTTTAGTAAGGATATGACAGAGCGTCAGGCTATCACAACGGAGAATGTCAGAGCGTGCTGTCAGACAGCGTGATTATTCTCTGAGTGAAAACGATCTTACCTTTGCCTTGATTTCTGCGCAGGAATTTATAGGGCAAAAGTCTGCTAGCTTCGTCGAATGAACAGTGAACACGTAGCCCTGTTCGTACGCTCCTCTCTAAGTCGGCTTAGAGGGGATAGTCACGTGAGTTTTGGTACGACCCCCTGGGATGATCCCACGTAGGGATTCGTACACTTGATGTCGTCGTTTCTGTCCTTGGGGCTGAGAGAGCGTGGGCGCCAAGGCAACCAGTCGGATCTTCGTAGAAATATTCGTGTTGTACAGATGCTGGCGTCAGGTTTGAGCACACAGGAGATCATAGGGTCGACTTTTTGTCTGAATCGATCCTCCTGGTCGAGCCAGGGCATGATTGTAGTTCTTGGGTCTGTACTGGACTGATGGTTGGTGTAGGTCTTCTCGAGTCTGTTGGCGAAGTTTGTATAGTGGGTGGAGGGTTACTTTGATCAGAGGCTCCCGTCCATGATGGGTGAGCATCCCTTCGCTGTCGTCGATGATGGGAGATCGGGATCCTTAAATGATGGTTGGGGCGAGGGTCGATAGCTCGACCCTTGGTATTTTGGTTATATCACTAGAGATAACCAAGCAAGGTGATGCGGAAGAATTTACCGACTTCGTGAGAACATGGAGGACCAAGGTTGCCGAAATGATTGATCGCCTATCTGAAATGGATCAAATTAAATTGGTTGTCCACAACTTGACACCCAAGTATCGTGAGCATATGAAATTCCAGCCGATCACTACTTATGCCCAACTAGTTGAAGTTGGCATGGCCATTGAAGATGACCACCTCACCCAATTAAGCAACAATCAAGGCAAGCATGGCTCTAATTATGGAGGCTTATCCGATCAAGGAAATGAAGTCAATATCATTGTAAGTAGACATAAAAGAGTATATACACCTCTTAGCATGACACAAGATGAAGCATTCGACAAACTTCTTGAAGAAGGCTATATTTCAGCAATCGGTCCCACACCGGACCTAGAGCCCAACAAGAGAGGCAAGAATTGGAATCCTAATGCCTACTGCAAGTACCATCAAGGAAATGGTCATATGACTGAAGAATGCATGCACTTGAAGCGCGAGATCCAAGATTTGATCAACGATGAGGCCATCCCTGCACCATGAACCCAAGAGTTTGAATTGGACACCTAGCCCAGTCTCAAATATCATAGAGTCATAGTCTGGTTGGAGAATTCCCTTTCCCCTTTCTTTCTTTATCGAGTCCAAGTCTTGTCTTAGGATTTTCCTTAAAGCATTGTATTGCTTTCTTTTGAATGAATAAAATTGGCCTGCATTTCTTTCTTCATTTATGGAATATCTCTTAATTGCAAACCCAATGATAAATCTGAGTTGCCAAATTTAATCAATGCACGGACCTTAACTATTGACAAGAGGACCCAAAAAAAAGAGAAAATAAAAGAAAAGCAATGGGACACACATCGTGTAAGTTATACCGAGGACATGAGGCATTCATTTGGCGCCCTTCATTATTATCCTTTCACACACAATGCAAATTACCACTTGGAGCCCATTTGAGCCATTAAACACAAGTCATATTCTTTCTTGAACCACATCATCCTAACCTAGGGTATGGAAAGTGTGCAACAATTTCTAAATGTCACCAAATCTCAAGAGAGGCGTGAGAAACTCCAATAAGAGTTCAAAGAAAAAAAAAGAGAAGCAATTGTCAAAAATTCAAGTGAGGAACAAAAGTTCCAAATGCATAAAGAGAGCACCAAATATCAAGAGAGTTTCCTCACCTCGAAACATCAAGTGACATCCAGCACACTAGGGGCTTTTATGGGAATTTGAGCCTTATTATCCATTCTTTGGCAACCTGCACCTTGGCCTAACATTACAACCCAAAAGACCTCTAAGAGGTATGAATCTTAAAAGATGTGTGTGCACCTGCAAAATATATATATATATATATATATATATAAGAAATTAAAAAAAATAAGAGCCCGCTAGGTTGAAAATCCGAAAAGGGCGGCCTAGGCAAAAATTAGGGCATAATCATTTAAAAGCCCGCTAAGTCTATTCATTCAATAAGTTAGGCAAAAATGGCAAGCCCCCTGGGTCGATCATCCAAGACAATGATCCAGGCAAAAGTTAGGGGGCACTAAAAATGAAAGGTCCTCGAACTACGTTTTGGCCTGATTCCTCCATGGATACGTAGGTAACCTCTTTGAGGCCCGGCCGTACTCTAATATTTCTCAATTATAAGACCCATTTTCATTTACACATGGGATTCACTAAAGGTTCTAACTCAATAGTATCACTTCATTAATGACAACTCAAAATTTTAAGGGTTTCAAAATTTCTGTGACTTTATCCCTTTTAGAGCCCAAGACTTGGATTCGAATTTGCTCCCCTGCATCGCTCTCTATATCACGCAATCTCTCCATTTTATACTTTTTTTGCACAAAGCCCATTTCCTTCATAATTTCACATCTTTACCATGGAATTCTCCACTTTACATTGACTCTCTACTCATAGTTTGTGGCTTCCGTAGCCATCTTTTCTTGGATCAATAACTCCAACCGAGCATCCATCACTCATGGCATCTCCAAGGATTTTCTCATGTGATCACTTCATGCATACTGGGGGCTTTGATTCCTCCTATTATTGGCAAAAGAGTTTGAATACTCGAAATCTCACCCGTATGAGCTTGTTTGCTTTACGGTCCAACCAGTAAACTGGGAGCTTTGCCCTTGCCTCAAAGGCACTGATCAGGCATACATTTCATAGCTTAAGAGGGACACTTTTGGAAATAAATTAAACCCTTTTGCAAATAAAATTAAATCTCTCGTTTATCTCTTGAAGTCCAGTCTTCTAAGCATTGCATATATGTCATAACTTTCGAGTCATATGCATCATTATTCATTACTAGGTTTCATGGAGCTATAGGCCTAGCTAGCATTGCATTTGCACACTTTGAGTGTCATGTCACTCATTTTCACTTAATAAGCACTTTTTCCCCCCGAGGCACATGCATAGCACACACACACATAGCATCGATTGCGCTTAAGTTTGAGTGTCTTTATCTGGAGTTCGTCTCTAACATTCCTTTTGGGTCTGTCCCATTGCATTTAGCAAGGTCCGTCCTTTTGGGTCCGTCCAGTCGCATTTAGTAGGTCCGTCCGGTCGCATTAAGCAGGTCCGTCCTTTTGGGCCCGTCCCGTCGCATATAGCAAGGTCCGTCCTTTTGGGTCCGTCCCGTCGCATATAACAAGTTCCGTCCTTTTGGGCCCGTCCCGTCGCATTAAGCAAGGTCCGTCCTTTTAGGTCTGTCCCGTTGCATTGAGCAAGGTCCGTCCTTTTGGGTCCGTCTCGTTGCATTGAGCAAGGTCCATCCCGTAGCATTCCCATACTCTCTATGTCTTCCTATTTGGTTGAACTAACATGCAGGTTACAAAGCAACACAAGCATTATTTCATCAAAGCAAAACAAGGCACGAGAACGACGCAAAGCTCTCCGACGTTGGGCTATTACAATTAGCACCACTTCTGCAAATCAAGGCACATGAGTGAAGCAAAGCTCTTCGACGTCTGGACTATCGCAAATAGCACAGCGTCTGCATTCGCAAAGCAGGTAACCCTGACCACAGGCGGTTAGGATTTACTTTTATCGCATCTTTTTCTAACATAAAATGTTTTCAAAACACTGCAGGCATTTTTGGAAAATACTTTGATCGTCGCTTTTCCAAAGCTCGCCCAAATGTGTCCCCCCTGGTGTAGCGCCCAATGATGATAACCTATAATCATGTTAAAGAAATGAATGTCATTGCTCGATGTATTTATGCTCATCTGAAATCCTTTTATCCATCCTCACTCAGGATCTCATTAATTTCCATACCCAAAAATAGACCTTTCCATAAGCTTTCCAACGCCATCTCATTTGTCCCAATCGGACACCGGAGTCAAAAGTTATGATTTAATAAAGTTACAGGGCTAAAAACGATGTTCTCATACCCGCATATCACGGTTTAAGACTGATTTTTAGCCACGCAAGGATTAACTGGATCATTAGCCCACTAGACTTGTATTCCTCTTTGAATTTATTTTTCAATGATATGTTATGGGCCAAAATCCCATTAGAAACGAAAAAGATATGATCCGATCATTGATTAATGCGCTGAAACAGACACTTCTCTAGTGTTTGGGCCATAACTTATAGGATATATATGATATTCACGCCCACAATATGTCAAAATAAAGCCCTTTTCACAAGAAATCCAACGCACCAAGAATCAGGCCAATCAGAACTCAAACGAGCGGTCCAGTGGCCTTTTCGTGGGAGCGGGGGCCTTCTGGCCAGCCGCTGAGCTCCAGCGGCTCAGCCGCTGAGCCCCAGCGGGAGCCGCTGGCCCCAACTGCCTTCCGTGTGGCCGCTGGGCACCTTTTTTGACCCGGGAACCTTAATTTGACCTCCTTTTCGGCCCAATCACTAATAAATACCCCTCTAAAATCCCTTTTTTGGGACCAAAACTCATTATTATGGGATTTTCACCCATTAACTCAAGAGAACCCTAATTTCTCTCTCTCCTGTCTTCCATGCAACCCTAATCAAATCAATTCAAGCATTCATCAACCACCATTCAAGAGCAACTCCATACACAAGAGCAAAGCAAATACAAGAGCAATTGACATTCAATTCTAGTGCAACAAAAGGTTAACCTGAGGGCAATTTTCTCAATCTTTCAAAACTCTTTTCAAATCATGTTTTACTTTGACTATGATTATGGTTGATTTGTATATCAAGTTTTGATTGTTTTAGTTTAGTTATTAATCATATTCATGTCTAGATGATTGATTGGCATGTTTTAATTAGTTTAATGCATGGTTAGTATAAATATTGCATCTTTGCATGATTAACATATTTAATTAGCATATTAGCAAATAATTAGGATTTTTGCATATACTTAGCCCTAAATTGCATATTAGCATATTTTTATTATTTTGTTTATTTATCTTATTTCACTTACATTGAAGTTGGTAACAATCTCATTGATGTGCATATGCAATTTGGCGCGTTTAGCAAGAAAGGTAAGGTGCAAAATTATTTCTTTATCTTATTATTGGTTTGGTTTATACTTGTGAATTAATGCATGCAATTGGATAATATGTGCAAAGCGATAACATTAATAATTTGGTTTGTTCAACCCACCTAGTTAATTTAGGATCTTGGACGACCGGATTTGTTTGGAACCTTGCGATATGAATTATGAATCATGAATCAACATGGATAAGATTAGTAGAGGCCGTTAATTCGAGCGATTTAGATAGGATTCGTTTTATCTTTTTCGTACCCACACCCCCGAACTCAATCTTTGGCCCCTTTTGGGTATGAGTCAATTCCCAGTAGGAATTGGGTGCACTTTTGATGGTTTCTAATTGTTTCCTTAAAAGTTGGTGGTGACTTCATTATTTGCTTATTATTTCCTCTAGCACAATTAATCAAATTTCATATGACGTATTATTTAAGACCCATTAATTCCAACTAAATATTTCAATTAGCGCCGAAAGGCGAGGGTTCTTACAAAAACGTTTATATTTATTACTGAAAATTTATTTTTGTTGAACTTTGTTGAATTTCGTTGAACTTTATTTAACTTTGTTGAACTTCGTTGAACTTTGTTTATTTTTGTTAAATCTTGTTGATTCAAGTATTTTTTTATAACTAGTTTGTATATTGGTTTGTTTAACTTTGTTGAACTTTGTGTAAATTTAGTTAACTTTGTTGAAGTTTGCTAAGTTTGTTAAAATTTGTTGAAGTTTTCTGAAGTAAACAAAAATAAACAGAAATAAGCTGGGGAGAACAGACCCTAAGCCAAATAGAAAATTGGAAATTAGAATTGGATCCATCTGGTATTAGTAATTTCTATGGATCGCTTGTTTGCTACCACTTTCTATTTTTAGGAATTAAAATTTGATTCATCGGGTACTTATCCGTTTCCGTTTACCGAATTTCATATTAAAGCAATATTCATTATTTTTCACATTAGATAATTTATATTTTGAAAATAATAATAATAAACAACAATTATAATATCACACCAATAAATATTACAATCAAAATTTTTGAACATTGTGAATCAAAAATTTAAATAATGAATACAATCATTAAATCATTAATACGCAGTTATTAAATCACTAATTTTACAAAATTATTTTTTAAATTACTATTATTACCAGAAATCACCATTGTTTGTCAATTAAAGAGTCTTGTTAATTTTTTACCCGAATAGCTAATCGATTCTGGTTCCACAAAATTAGGAATCGAAATTAAAATTGGTTACTGGCAGTTCTATTTTTGGAGATCGGAATTGGATCTGTCAGCTTGGTTCTAATACTGAGTACCCTATATATTTGTTTACCCCCAAACAGAGATTAATTAATCCACGATTACCAAATTGGTCCTAAAAATGAACACCATTGGACAATTTGACAAATTAGTCCTTTAAAATTGAATTTTGTACAGAATCCCTCTCTGGACTGGGTTTAGGAAAAATATTGCCATTAATTAAATTTTATAAAAAAAATTCGTAGTTTTTTTCCTATTAATCTATTTTCTCCCTTTTTTTATTTCTTTCCTCTCCTTTTTCCTTTTTAATTCTTTTTCCCTCTCCTCCACTCACTTTCTCTCTCTTCTTGCTTCTCTCTGCTCCGCTATTCTTACGTTAAAATAATAACTGGAAGTCAGAGCACACAACAATGGCTTTCATAGCTCTTACCTCCTCCACCTGTAACTCTCTCCTCTCTTTATGATCCCTCCCTTCCCTCAAATCCCGCTTTTTCTCATCATCCCTTTAACCCTTCATTCTCTCTTTAAATCCACCCTTTAAAAACCCTCCATTTCTCTCTCCTCCCTCTCCTCCACCCACGAAAACTCCCATTTTCTCTCTCCTCCTGACCTCCTCTCTCTCCCCAATCCCAAATTCACTGTCAAATCCTCATCATTCCCACCAGCAACATCTCCACTATCTCCACCAGCTACCATGTCAAAGAGCCGCAATCAAACCCCTAACCCTTTACTTTGTAATATAACAAGGAAAATACTAACATATGCAAAAGTACACATCTTTATTTTACGGTACCTCTGGACATGCATTTCCCATTTATTTTCATGGGATTTCCTTGCACTTTCTTGTAGGTTCCACATCTTCCAAAAAATTAAGTAAATATTTTGATGTAAAAACAGGGGAGCAGAGAAGGAGAAAGAGAGAGGAAATGAGTGGAGGAGAGGAAAAAAGAATTAATAAAGAAAAAGGAGAGAAAAGAATTTTAGAAAAGGGGAGAAAGTAGATTGACAAGGAAAATTACGAAAAATATTAAAAAACTTAATTAATGGCAAGATTAAACCCATAAACTCGATTTAGAGGGAAAATCTGCACAAAATTATGCTTTAAAGGACGAACTTGTCCCATTAGTTTTTAAAAGGACCAAATTGTCCAAGGGTGTTCATTTTTAGGACCAATTTGGTAATTCAGGGATTAATCAATCAATCTATATATATATATATAAATATATATATATATACAAAACGATATTGTTTAAAGGTGATTGGATGGATTCAAGTAGCTGTGTTGTGAATAGACATGAGCAATACAAACTTGTTGAGGTCAATCATACAAAAAAAATATCTTGTGTATGACCCAGTTGTGTTGGGTTACCAAATGCAACAAGTGTATTTTGCTCCTTATCCAAGCTTGAGAAATGATAGAAAAAATTAGTTGGCTCTTTTCAAAATTAAGGTAAGATCTAATGTTGAAGCACCAGTTGACAATACTGCTTTTCAAGAGGACTCGATTGTCAATCCTCCAACCTTGTATGATCTTGAACCCGATGAAGAAGATGATGGTGAAACACAGGACGACGTTCAACAAGAAGAATCCAGAGAAGAGGATGACGATGAATATGATAGTAATATTGAAAATGATGGCGATGACGATGATGAGATGTTTGAATATGAAGAAGAATTTGTTGATGGCAATGAGTTTGTTGATGAGGATGTGGAGGACGAGGATGGTTGATTAGACTATGACTTTTCTAGCTTAGTTGAGATCTTAAACCCATTACTTAGTCCCCAAGGATAACTATGTTGATAGAATATTCTAGATAGAGACTTCACACTTTTGTTTTACAAACTTTTCTTTTGTGGAACTTGTTAGTCTTTCCTTTTCTAAGTCTTATCCATTGTCCAGGATTGGAAAGAAAACGGTCGGTCTGAAAAGTTGGGAGTGCAATCATAGTGATCAGCGTCTGATTAGGAAGCCCCTAGAGTCTCCCCCTTCGAGCAAAGCTAGGCTCGACGTAGTATTTGTTACTCCCCCTATATCAACCGCCTTGTTCTAGGTTGACTGAAATGGCCAAAGATGATATACCACCTCCAGCACCTAACACCACTGCTGAAATGTTGACTAAAATGATGATAATGTTGGAAACTATGGGAAATCGTGTGACATAGATAGAAACCAAGGTTAGGGAAGTTGATCCTCTTAACCAGGATGACCCTCCACCTCGAGATGACAAGGTGGAAGAACTAAGTGCACAAATCAAGAACCTTGAGTTAGCTTTGACTCAAAACAAGATCATAAGTGACTACATGATCAATGCTGAAGGAAATTCCTCTCACATCAAGGGGAAACTCCCATAAAAATTCTCGATGCCCGAAGTCCCCACTTTCAAAGGGGCTGACGATCCAAAATATCATATAAGGGCTTTCATTACTCCAATGTGCCTAAGGGGCGTCAATGCCAACCTCTATGTCCACCTCTTCTCATAAGCCTTGGACCCCACTGTTACGGCATGTTTTTTTAAGCTTGTGCCCAATCAAATTTAGGATTGGAACAATGTGTCTAGTTTGTTCCTCACTAGATACTCTGATAATGTCATTCAACCAACTACTATGAGAGAGGTAGAAGCGACAAAGCAAGGTGAAAATGAAAATTTCACCGATTTTGTTAAGAAATGGAGAACTAAAGTTGCCGAAATGTTTGACCGTCCATCCGAGGAAGAGAAAATTCAAAAACTCATCAAAAATCTACAACCTTCTTACTTGAATCCTCTCAAATATCAAGCAATAACTTCATACACCCAACTCAATAGTGTGGGATTGCTCATAGAGGACGATCAAGCACTTAAAAAGGAGAAGAACAAGAACTTCTTCAACAAAGGCACTTATAACTCGAATTACAATAAGAATCCCAACACGGGAAGCTCTTCCAATAAGGTCAATGAAGTCAATGTTGTCTACGACAAATCGCAAAGGCAATACACCCCATTGGGCATGACCTATGCTAAAGCTTTGGAGAAGCTTATCAAAAATTTATATCATATTCTGAACTTCTGGTTCAAATGGGGATCAACATTACACATTAGTTAATGTATGTCTTTGTTTTCTTCAACTTTTCTCTATTATTCTCCCCATAAGCTGAAAAATATATCTCTCATATACAGTTATAGATGGGCATTTCATTATATTGAAATTCAGCTTACATTCACCATTTTGTCATCTTCTCTCGATGAGTTTCACTTAATTAATTCTCTGATGGAGAATGATAATTTTAGGAAGTCATGTAATTTGCAGTTGGTTATTTTTGTGCTCATATAATTTTCCCATTACAAGAGATCAAATATTGATAAAAACGCTCAAAACATACTTTATAACGAACTTGCATATTGCAATGCAACTCATCTTTTAAGTGATCTTCTGGCCACTTAATCTCATTTTATACAAGTTGGTATCAATATCTCTTATCTCTTTTCGAATCAAACTAATTTATTGTTCGAAACTATATATATATATATATATATATATATATATATATATATATATATATATATATATATATATATATATATATATATATATATATATATATATATATATATATATATATATATATCGTTGCCAGTCTTGCCTTTAAACATCATACTAATAAAACACGAGAGAGTATGAGCACATTATCATTTATTCATCCAAGAGAAACTTCAGGTTCTCGGGATGGGTATCTTCATACCCGGATGACCTAAACTGTCACATCAACAAAATATTTCACGTAAGTAACTTCTAGTTAGTTTTTGCTCAATAATAATCAACTTTGACGTAGTCATTTACACGTGATTCTGGCCAGATGTGTGATATGACAAATACATAACTTATGTCTCTTTAATAATAGTAAGACTATCTCATTGATTCTTTCGGGGAAGATAGTTGGTGCTCTTCTAGAACATGTTCTCAACTTATTCATTTAAATATCTATGGACATTATCTATCGGTTGGATAGATTTTCTTTGTTTATGCATAAGTTAATTATTTTATTTTATTTTTTTTGGTGAGAATGAGGGGGTATACCCCCATAACAAGCAAAAATAAACTAACTAACAACCATACGAGGAATAGCTAAGCCAATGAAGTCTTCAAACAAGATCGTCTTGAGCTGATTTGGAGGAGAGTTCAAATAGCGCAATCGCTCTTCTTGATTAACCCCTACGTTAGCAAGCCAATCCGCCGCCCGATTTTATTCCCGATAGCAGTGTTGGACACGAACCACCCATCGTCCTGCATTGATGAGTTTCTTGCACTCTCTGACTATATGATAGAAAGGACTACAAGCTTCAACATCACGCTCCATCATACCAACAGCAATAGCAGAGTCCATTCGAATGATGAGTTGGTCAATACCCTTCTCCCAAGCCAATTTAAGACCATGTAGCAGTGCTAAAAGCTCTACTCTCGTAGATATGCAGACTCCCCAGTTATCAGTGAAGGGTCCTATCATTTTTCCATTAGCTCCCCGCAAAAGACCACCTCCCCCAGCCGAGCCTGGATTCCCTTTTGCTGCACCATCAGTGTTCAGAACCACCCAACCATCTCAAGGCGCTCCCCAGCGAATAAACTGCTCCTCTCTCTTTCCCCTTGGAGCAACATGTAAAATATCATCCCTTTGTATAGCGATGATGATCTCTTCAACCTGCTTATGGACAAACTCCACCCTATCTCTTGGGATTTCAGTTTCCCTATCAAAAACTCGGCAATTTCTCCATCGCCAAAGCCACCACAATGCAACAGCAAAAAAAGTTGGCCAGAATTTGTTCCTTTCCGGGCTGGTTGGATCAAGATTACGCACCATCCAAACCCTCAACGGGGTATTTAAGAAATCGGACTCCTGAGCTAGACCAACTTGATGCCAAAAAGAGAGAGCAGGTGAGCAAAACCTTAGAATATGATCCAAGTCCTCTTCCCCAGCAGCACAAAAAGTGCAACTTGGATCGTCAGTCATACCATGAGCCAACCTGTGAGCGTTGGTGAGAACACGCTCATTCAGAATCAACCAAATAAAAGTTCGTATCTTTTGGGGAACAGCAACTCGCTAAGCCAAATCCCGGATTTTATTTAGTTGTGGAATTTCATTTCTTATAAGTTGAATAGCAGATTTAATGGAAAATTCTCCAGAGGAAGTCCCATTCCAATATAAACGATCAGCAGCATCCAAGTCTTCTACCAACCTGTATGCTTCAATTTGCTTCAAAGTTACCTGGGGGAGAAATTCAGCAAAGAGTTCCCATCTCCACCCTGTGCTTGCGTCCCATGCTTCACATACAGTCAGGTCTTGTAGGTGAAGTGGAACATCCTTAACTGTGTATCGAGCTAGCGGTTTTTCTGTAGCCCAAGCATGATCCCAGAAAAACGTTTGCTTCCCATTCACCACATTTGTGCGTGTTCCTGCACTTATATGCTTTGCATTGTCAACAATTCCCTTACAGGTGCTAGAAGAATTATTTTTTGCAGCAAACATGTCAAGATCACATCTTCCATTGCAATATTTAGAGCGTAGTACTCTAGACCATAAGGCTGTGGGTTGCGCCAGCATACGCCAACCCAATTTGTGAGGAATGCAGCATTAGACTGTCTCATTGATCTAATACCCATCCCTCCTTCACTTTTGTCTTTAAGAACTTGCTCCCACTTGACTATGTGGACTTTGCGATTTTCATCGTCACCCCCCCCCAAAGGAACTTTCTTGTCTTCCGATCAATCTCATCACAAGTTGTTCTGGGTATCTTTGCTGTCTGCATAGAGCAATAAGAATTGAGGACAACGAGGATTTAATTAACGTGGTTCACCCTGCAAGTGAAAGGCATTTGGCCTTCCATCCGCTAAGTCGTCTGTCGACTTTTTCTATTATATGCTGGTAGGTAGCCTTCGTTACCCTTTCATTGATTGTGGGCATACCCAAGTATCTACCAAGGTCATCTGTTGACGGAATACCAAGTCTGCTACTTATTTCAAGAGCTTTATTCTCCTCCACATTTTTAGAGAAAAAACTCTTGACTTGTCAAATGATACTTTCTCACCTGAGGCTTCACAAAATCTGTCAAGGCATTCCTTGATCACAATTGCTTGATCAACCTCCGCTTCCGCAAATAAAATCATATCATCTGCAAAGAAGAGGTTAGTAAGAGGAGGTCCACCCCTACTGCATCTGATAAGTCCATTATTATAGTGCAAGGTCATCAATACAATTAACACTTTGTGTTTCTTGCAAAAACCATATGACCTTGTTTATCTCATGTTTGAATGCAAATATAATTCTAGTTCACATTCTATCTCCATGGACATATCTATCTATTAGATAGATTTCTTTAAATAAACATAAGTCATTTGTCATTGAAAAAAGCATATATATTACCTTATTTATCGTATATGCAAATATAATTAGAATTCACATTTTGGTCTCCCATTTTCGCTACATCAATAGCAGGAAAAAAAAAATCAAATTAGTGTCCAAACAGTAGTTATATAGGGGTACAAGTTTTGAAAATTTAATAAGCATACAAAATATATACGCATTTGTCCACTTAGTTTTGGACATCGCCAGTTAGTTGATTCGTCATTCTATTATCCAATTTGGACTTGCAACCTTAGGAGACTTCTGGCCCCAAGTTATATAAGTGCATACCATGCCAATCTATAATCATGAATTTCAGGCCATGATAATTGTACCATCAAATAATTTCTCCTTTACGTAATAAGAGATGCCCCTTTTTGTGATATTCGAATCACTATCAATAATTTATGTCAATCTCCATGGATGAATCACTATCAATAATTTATGTCAATCTCCATGGACATATATTTCTAAATCAACTTTGGACGACAAGCCAAATGATCGTTTTGTCCTTGTAACTATTTACCGAACTTATGGCCCAAAGTATTATGAACGACTAGTTCATGTATTCAATATAACTTCAATATAATCATGAACATCAAGTCATGATTGTTTCATCATCCAAATTCTATCTCATTGGAGATACCCATTTTTGTCATCTGCATGATCAATATAAATAATTTCTATCATATATGGGGTTTGACTTTATAGGAAGGTATTTTGCTGTAACAACCCAAATTTTCCAAGCCCGATCAAGGCGGAATTCATCCTTAGCGGAAGCACCTCAAACCTTAATTTGGGCTTGTTACCGCCGTATTTCCTCAAGGAGGAAATGCAAGGCTAAACAATAAAAGAATCATTAACTGACAGTGATACTAATGAGCTATTTAGAAGAAACAGTGGATCTTTATTAACTGAATCATAATTGTGTTACAGACACGCTTACAACAACTAAAAAGAAATGACAGTTATCTATACTTGGCGTTCTCTCATCTAAGCCCTGTTTCCAGAAAGACACCTGCAACAATAAACTCAACAGAAAACAAACACTTCCCTCCCTATAAATGGAGAGAACAGGGGTCAAATCATCAAACGCTGAGTAACACCACTCTACTATGTAAAAACCAGTTCCTAAGTACACCTGCCTTAGGAACCACGTTGCACCTCAGAGTAAAACTCTTTTCTTAGAAACATTTCTGAAAACGAACACTTTTGTTTGAAAACAGAAAACCATCTTTTATAAACGAAAGCTTTTCAACCAACAGAATTGTCAAGTAACTTCTCAAAATTCCTTTGAAAACGTTTACTTTCCAAAACAGAGCTTTTGATAATCACCGCTTTACAGATAACAGATTACAGAACATAATTCACTATCCAGCCACTCCTCATTCCTTCATCACTTCAATAATCCGTTTCTTTTATTATGGCATTGGGAAAAGCGAACAAGGTAGTATAACAACAATGGAGATGCTTTACCATGTGTATACTACTCGGGGAACGTCTTCCCTCCGAGGAACATATTTTCCCTCATAAATCGGCCATAACAGATAACGTCTAGTATGATCATACCCCTTAAGTACTCTCGAAGATAACTTTACCGTAGAGTATGTCCTTTGGAGATACTTCAACACAAGACATTTATGTCTTTCGGAGAGTTCAACACAGGACATTCATGGTCGATCAAACCATGACCTTAAGGACGACACAAATATACAGAATAACAGAATTCTCCTTGGAGGGTTCTCTTTCGAGAACGATCCTGTGGAGTACAGAATGTCCATCACTCATGGAGGTACTTTACCATGAGCTTCTCTACCCACATGCCATTCTTTCACTTTAAGTGATTAATGTCTTTACACAAAAGCACATAGCACATAAAGACATGTAGCACAACAATAGTCTTAGTATTCCCCTTATCGTCTCTTTGACAACACTTCTGACCTCTTTGTTTCCGAAAACCCATAAAACTTGTAATATCACACTGAGATATCATAAACAAAATACTTTAGATCTTTAAAACCATTTGGAACATAATTCCAAGCAAAGGACACATAGCACGTAGAGTAAAAACAAAACAGAAGTTAGAGAAGTAATAGACATGGAAGTTACCTGACACTATCTCAGACTATAGGTTACGATTACTCAAAGAACTTCTAACTTGGGCCTCAACAAGCTTCCCCTTTCACTTCCAACAGGTTTCTAAGGTCACGAAGGTCACCATAGTCGAAAATGAGCTCAATTGGACATAGAACTCATGAGAAACACACAAAGTAACTCAAGTTATAATGCTAGATGGACTGCAGAACTGAAGGTGAAATCTAGATGGCTTTTTGAGGGTCTATATGATCACGTTTAAGGAAACCAGCTTCTGGGAATTGAATCTTTATGTCTTAGGGTTCTAAAAAAGGTTGTAGGAGTTAAGTATCATAAGTATTCAATAAGATAATCACCAAAGAGTGCAGAGGTATCAATCTTACAGGTTGATTTGCACAGTTGGGAGAAGTGGAGTTTTTGAGAGGGTTAGAGGTGCGATAACTGAGAACCAAATGGCTCTGTTTCTGGTCTATTTATAGGGCTAGAAGGTGGCAAAGTTTCACACGCAACAAGAGAGGATAAGCATGACTAAACTCGGTGCCAAAACCGACTTAAACACGCCAGGTAGGTCGATCAGGATGGCGGTTGGATAAGCTTGCCTTCTTGGCTGTATTAGGAGGATATTAAAGACCTATGGTGAGCTACTTTGATATACTAAAGGTGGGGTGTCTCATAAGTATCAAATACAGCTATAGGTTGGGGTTATAGGACATAGGAAACGTCTCTCCAATCATAGACAATACATGAGCTGTTGTTTCTGGAACATGTTTGTTTGTGATCTTGTTTAAGGATGGTTCTCTTTGCTATTGGAGCATCACTTGGGGCTATTCTCATACACTAAGCAAGGTCACATGACATGGTAGCTTGGATAAAATTATTGGACTCTATCTTAAAGGATAAGGGCGATCAAACTTATCTACAACAGAGGTCGAATGCATAACTACTGCATCGGCTTATAAGTGGCTTGTGTAAGGTTAACAGCTTGCTTGGCAAAAGGGTTTTCATTCTTATCCCTCTTTGGATAAGATCAAGGTTTCATGATAAGGATAAGATCAAATAATGTTGTCTTTATCCATTGCTTAGCCCATAAGGCACCATTGAGGTAGTAAAGTTCAAATCGTCTTCGTACTCTTAATGCCATTCCATTGGGCTTGATTTGTGTAGTTCTTCTAAGGTGATATCATTTGGTGTTTGGGCACGGATTGGATTGACTACCACATTAGAAACATGGTTCTATCAGTTGGCTATAATGCTTCGGAGGGATAGTGGCTTAACGACGAAGAAACGGGTCTCGAATTGAACACGACATAACGACCAAGTATGTGCTTCAACTCACAATAGGTTCTAACTTTCTAACAGATTTCTAATGGTGTTCTAATATATTTCTTAGAATCGTAATCCAAAACCGTGTGGGAAAATCATATGACAATTTAATGCTGGTTTGGTTCTAAGTATATGGCGTTCCGTAATCACAAACAAAGATACAAACGATGAACAACTTGGCTCGTTATATAAACAATTGTTCACATATTTCTCTCCTTTGATTTCCATAGGGTTTCTTTTGGTTTCTCTCAGATCTCCACATAGGCTCGAGCAAAGTTTCTCTGACGTAAGAAAGGAATATCTCTTGTCTGAACCGGGACAAAGGTTAACAGGTTTAAAATTTTAAATCTATTTGGTCAAAGACAACCTCGATTTTTGATAACTCACAAGTTTAATCTCTAATCAATGATGGTAATTTTGGTGGTTGTTACATTTGCACTCCTAGACCATGATTTATAATATCTCACATTTTTTTGTCCCAATTCGTAAGTTTTCAGGGCTTTATTATACAAACTTATCTCCAGAATAAGTACATTAGACAATTAGTCTGCTGACTACTCATTCGAAAGTCTGATGACATATCTTTAGATCATTGATTCCATGAGTTCGTAACCTTTCTCTCACATACATAAGAAATTCAATCATTATAATGTTTAAACCTTTTCCAGGTTGCTCAATATATGAAAGATAAAACACTCATGTCCAAATAAAATTCCGCAATGTTTTCAATCATGAATGACAAATAATTTATTGATGTATACTTTTGATTATGGAAATACTCAGCAAACATAAAGATTATATTATTTGTTCCATCATACTAAAAACACACCAAATAATAAAGTCTATATGCAATTTCTACATTCTCAAATAATCTGAAACCCGAATGACCCGATCTGACTTTATCCAAAACCTGATATTAGTACGAAACCGTTTCAACCCGACCCGACCGAACTCGACCCAACAAATTCTAAATCCGAAACAATCTGAATCCGTAATAAGGAGAAGGAAGATTTTTTTTTATAGTTTTAGTTTTTTTGAGTGGGGTTTTGTTTGCTTTTCCTTTTCTATTTTTGTTTCTGGTGGGTCCTACCCCTTTTCCTTTTATTTACTCTATTGTTTTTCTTTAATTTTACTAAAAATTGCTAAAAAATTCCACTTAAAAATCACGTGTATTAAAATGGCGTATAACATCCTCGTCCACCAATGAAGTTGATAAAACCTTGCACCGGGGCGTGACTAACGACTATAAATGTCATAATTAGCCTCACTTACCACCTCTCCTGATGTGATTTATTTAGGGATTTTCTGTATTTTGATAAATAAAAAATAATAAAAGGGATATACCTCTCGAATCACTCAAGGGGTTGGGGTTTTCGTTCAACAATCACTCAAGAACAATACTTGCGCATCACACACAAGAGTTTCAAACTGAATCACTCAATTTGAGGGGGTAAATACTCACGTATTAATCATTAATCATCAAAGTCTATGTTACAATAACCGTGCTCTCCCTATTTACAAACAAAGAAATCTAAAGCTACTAGGAATCCTAATCCAAGTAGGAAACTAACTATTAAACTTATTACAATTGGAACTAACTAACAACTTTCCTAATACCTAATGGACTCCTAATGCTAATTCTATTCAGATTATATCTTTCCTAAACAATAAATCACGTTTAAACAAGTAAAAGCAAACTAGGACACAATAACTAAACTAAAGTCGTTACCTTGGTGCGCAAGGGATATGTTCCGTAACTTGTAACTCGTTTTTGACCATGTTGCGCTTTGAATTAGAGAAAACGCAAAGCATCAATGTTGTAGATCTCGATCATATATTTCCACAAATATTTGAATCATCACGTTTAGATTTCATATGAGAGAGTTATGGCCAAAATACGAAGAACTATCAGAACTGCCAAGATTACGAGGTTCTCCATAATGAACGTTATCATATAACAAGAGCTTTAATCCCCATCTTGCGCGTGTATTCCAAAGTATCTTCAATGTAGGAGGCAATGTAATTGTAAACCATTTTAAAACATGATCCATAAACGAACATAATAGAACTAAGATTGAATGTTCTTTCAGTTCCCCTTGCAAAACACCATTGTTGTTATTTAAGAGAATTGTAGAGGAACCAACATCATTCCTAAGATCTATGTAATGGTGAGTAAGATGTTTATCATTGTTTAAGCTTGTTTCTCCTGCATCATTCTCCCTTTCTTCAAAAATAATTGTCCCCAATTCTTGGTGGGTAACAATCTTTTCTTGAGCTTTGTCTCCATGATCTTCCATCAAATAAATCGTACAATTCGTAGAGAAGTCAGTATGGACGTAGTCTTCATATTTGAAAAAGATTGAATCCTTCTGAGATGTCTTCAATGAATCCACGACCACAAGGTTAGTAATGATGTCAACCTCATCTTCTTGACTTACCTCATCAAATAAAGGGGGTTGACTTGGGTCAAAAGAAAATTCTTCTTTCAAAAGGTCATCATCATCAACACCACAATTCACAACTTGTGGTTGAACAACTTCAAGAGCTTCTTGTTCCCCAAATAAAGATTCTTCTATTTGTTTATCTTCTTGTTGAGAATCGATAACTTCTTGATTTTCTTGTGAATCTACAGTAGGACCAAGATCTTTAAAGGAACCATTAAAATCAGATTTTTCCGGGAACTTTTCATTGATCTCTTCCTTAGCTTCTTCGACTTCTCCACAAGATCTCAAAGATTCTTCAGCCGCATGCACTTCTTGAATGTATTCTATAGTTACTTGAAACTTTGTAGCACATTCATCTATAAAGTGACCAAAACCAAAACAATTGGAACATTGGTTATTATCTCGTTCCTCTTCTCTTAACTTCTGCAATGTTCAATCCGTCTCACCCTCATCTCAGATAACAAAAGTTTAATACTTTCATCATAACAATATGCACATGAACATTCTTGATCATTGCTCGGATATGAAAATCTTCTCTTGAGATACTTCTTCAATTTGCTCATTGTGCGGATTTTCTCTTTCCTCATGACTTTTCTGCGAGATTTCAAAGACTCCCACCAAACTAGAGCAGGT
Organism: Tetragonia tetragonoides; assembly: GCA_038025085.1. Lineage (NCBI taxonomy): Eukaryota > Viridiplantae > Streptophyta > Magnoliopsida > Caryophyllales > Aizoaceae > Tetragonia > Tetragonia tetragonoides. The sequence continues at coordinate 20,263,922 of CM076149.1, forward strand.
CCTCTTAGGCGAGAAATCACAATCTTTACTTGCTCATAGTCAGTAAACTCATAACATAAAAACAACTCGTTAACCTTCTTAAGCCATCGACAAAAGTCCTTTGAACAATACAACCCACTAAACTCATCTAAGCTGGACTCAATAAACTTGGATTGCCATGGTGACTTCATATTGTTTATTGCTTCATAAGATCAATGTCGAATAAAATTTTTCACTCGTAAAACACAAAATTGTTCATAAACAGTAGTAAACAATAGAAATTCGCAAAAATAGCACAGGGCTAGTAAGCATAGCTCAACTAGTCTTGCTCAGAACGTCAGTTACCTGCGAAAAGCACTACTTATGTGTCAAAAACGGACTCCAAAATTCTGATGAACAGCAGCACGAACACGAACAGCTTTAATAATCTTCTCTCAATCTGGATCGTTTGAAGTTTTAGAAAACTCCAAAAGGTTGCTCTGATACCAAGTTGATGTGATTTATTTAGGGATTTTCTTTATTTTGATAAAAAACAAACAATAAAAGGGATATACCTCTCGAATCACTCAAGGGGTTGGGTTTTCGTTCAAGAATCACTCAAGAACAATACTTGCGCATCATACACAAGGGTTTCAAACTGAATCACTCAATTTGAGGGGGTAAATACTCACGTATTAATCATTAAGCATCAAAGTCTATGTTATAATAACCGTTCTCTCCCTATTTATAAACAAAGAAATCTAAAGCTACTAGGAATCCTAATCCAAGTAGGAAACTAACTATGAAAGTGATTACAATTGTAAAACGAACTAACTAACAACTTTCCTAATACCTAATGGACTCCTAATGCTAATTCTATTCAGATTATATCATTCCTAAACAATAAATCACGTTTAAACAAGTAAAAGCAAACTAGGACACAATAACTAAACTAAAGTCGTTACCTTGGAGCGCAAGGAATATGTTCCGTAACTAGTGACTCTTTTTGACCATGTTGCACTTTGAATTAGAGAAAATGCAAAGCATCAATGTTGTATATCTCGATCATATCTTTCCACAGAGATTTGAATCATCACGTTTAGATTTCGTATGAGAGAGTTATGGCCAAAATACGAACAACAATCATAACTGTCAAGATTACGAGGTTCTCCATAATGAACGTTATCATATAACAAGAGCTTTAATCCCCATCTTGCGCGGTTATTCCAAAGTATCTTCAATGTAGGAGGCAATGTAATTGTAACCCATTTTAAAACATGATCCATAAACGAACATAATAGAACTAAGATTGAATGTTCTTTCAGTTCCCTTTGCAAAACACCATTGTTGTTATTTAAGAGCGTTGTAGAGGAACCAACATCATTCCTAAGATCTAGGTAATGGTGAGTATGATGTTTATCATTGTTTAATCTTGTTCTCCCGCATCATCTCCATTTGTGTATAAATTACTTAGGAGCATGTCAATTGTAATCTGTCCTTTTGGTAAACCTGCACAAATGTCTCTTAAGTTATATAAGCAAATAGCAGGAGCATCAGCGATACCCATCCCTTGCTCAAGTGATAGCTTCTTGACTTGGGTTTGAAAAACATTCTTGACCGCAACTGGGAATACAATATTCAGTATAAAACAAAGAACAAGAACAAACTGAAAATGAGCATAAAATTTTTAAAAAATGTAAAATTTAACCAGGTATATTTCACAAACAAGCCTAACTAGCCAAAAATGTTAACTTTAACTAGCTAGATAATTTTTTTTTTTTTTTTGTTATATCTCAACTAGATAGGTAAGTTTCATAAACAAAGATAACAAGAAATAAAACAAACTACGAATGAAAATTGAAATGAGCTATCAATGAAATGAATTTTGTGTTTACCAGCATTGTAGGTTAAGGGTTGGGGGGAGGGGGAATTGTTTTCCCCCCCAACTCTCAATGTGTTCAGTGGAGTGTCCGGACAATGGTGCGGAAATTAGCGATTAGTTTGGTTGTATCAGCACAAGAAAAGAGAACTAATCCGAAACCCGGTTCAACCGAAAATCGAATGACTCGATCCGACTTTACCCGAAACCCAATATTAGCAGGAAACCGTATCAACCCGACCCGACCGAACCCGACCCAACAAGTTCTAAACCTGAAACAATCCTAATCTGCAATTACCCAAAATTGATATGACCCGACTCAAAACCGACCCACCCGATTGCCACCTCTAGGTGTCTCCATGAAAGTTGTAGTATGTCAAGTGAAATTTCAGCATTGTCCATGTTCAATGGAGGTTGAGCTAGAGCTGTCATTTTTTGTTAAGGTTAAGCTCACTCTATACTCCCTTGTAACATATCATTAAAAATGAAACTCCCAAAATGTTAGGCCCCTTTCGAAGTGGTTCTAAATAAAGGAATTTCTAACTACTAACATGATCATACATGCATAATAGAAATTCGATTAACCCAGAAAAACATGTGATTACTATAATTAAATATCAAATCGAAATCCTACCTCCCTCCTTTGGTCGTTGGTTGGATGAATAATGATTGGGTATGGATTAACACGTCAGATGTTGTGCCTCAACTGGTATCCACACACAGGCTCGAATTCACACGTCAGTATGCTAGTACATTGATCCCGTTCACAACCTCCGTTCTCTCCTTACTCTAATGACACACAGTTAGGGTTTCGTGAAAACTGATTATTATGTGTAACCCTAACTGATCAGTCACGAAATATATAGAGAGACATGAGGGCTGTTTTAGGTTAAGTGTGAGATGGGCCTATCCGACTTAGGCCCTTCTAATAAAAACGAGCATGTTAAGTGTGCGACCCTGTTGGTTACTTAATGTGGAAGTAAGTCCAAAACTCTTTTCGGGCCCACAAACCGTAAAGGGTTTCAAGCAAAACATTATGATTACCCATATTAAGTAAAGATCGATTTCATAGTCCAACCGATAATGCAATTATTAATTCTTATTATGATTAGTTCATAGGGCAAGTCCAACAATATCCTACTTGCACTATAACTAATCATACACCGATGATCCCTTTGTCATGTGATACCTAAATTGACCATAAGGAAGGAGTAGTGTCATCCCTATATAGTTCAATTATGACGTTCTAGATTCCGCAGTTTAAACTGTTTAAACAAACGATTGACTTGCAATCCATTTGAGCACGGCCATGCGTTTCACAGTTTAAACTCATCGAGGGGGCCACAGATATCTTACTATATGAGAGTGACAAATCCCATCTTGCTCACTCATATTCCTCCGCATGACTTACAACACATCATTCAATTATCTTTATATTCATCCGATTAAGGATTAATGTTTGACAATATCACGATATGCTTAAACGTCATGTAGGAAACCATGGTGAGTTCAGGTCAAAGGATCAAATTAAAAGTTGCATATGAAAAACATTAATGACACTTATATAACAATCCTTTCAATGTTTTGAAATGGGTCGGTCCAATACAATATTCTCTAACATTTATCCATGTGATCAATTTCATATCTCATAATTATGACCTGTAAAACTTGGTCATCAATCAATCCACATGATAGTCTCAATAGTTATCAAATTCCCACAAATAATGATAACTGGCTACGGACAATTTTAGAATAATTATATTTATAACAATAGAGTCTCACAATCGAGTCACATACTTGATGATCTACATCATATAAATTATTCATTGGGACAGTAATAAATAAATCGAACATAAGTCACAAGATAAACCTCCCACTAGGACAGAGACCAATCATTCATGAATCTAAGTCCTTGCGTCATAGTATGACGCTCTTGCTTATCATGTGGTAGAGGCTTAGTCAGCGGATCAGCAATGTTCATCTCCGATGATACTCTGCACACCTTGACATCTCCCATTTGTACAAAGTTTCGTATCAAATGGTAACGTCTGAGTATATGCCTAGTTTTCTGATAATCCCTAAGCTCCTTCGCAAGTGCAATGGCCCCATTATTGTCACAATAAAGGTACATTGGATTCGAACTATTAGGTATCACCCCAAGTTCAATGATGAATTTTCGAATCCACACTGCTTCTTTTGCTGCTTCACAAGCAGCAATATACTCGGCTTCGGTTGTAGAATCAGCAACTGTATATTGTTTGGAACTCTTCCAACAAACTGCTCCTCCATTCAGAATGAATAAAATCCTGACTGCGATCGGGAATCATCCTTATCCGTTTGGAAGCTTGCATCAGTGTAACCACTTACAGTGAGTTTCTCTTCACCACCATAGACAAGAAATACATCCTTAGTCCTTCTTAAGTATTTGAGGATGCTCTTGACTGCGACCCAGTGACTTTCACCTAGATTAGATTGGTATCTACTCATCATGCTCAAAGCACAAGCAACATCAGGATGAGTACACATCATGGCATACATGATAGACCCTGTAGCAGAAGCATAAGGAATTCTACTCATGCGATCTTGCCCATCTTGTGTCGAAGGACACTGAGTCTTGCTAAGAGTTATGCCATGTGACATGGGAAGATTACCTTTCTTGGAATCTTGCATGTTGAACATTTTCAACACCTTATCTATATAGGTACTCTGGCTTAAGCCCAAAAGTCTTTTTGATCTATCTCTATAGATCCTAACCCCAAAGATATAGGTTGCCTCTCCCATGTATTTCATTGAGAAACACTTTCCTAAAAAGGCCTTGACTGACTGAAGTGTAGGAATATCATTTCCAATCATTAATATGTCGTCCACATATAAGACCAAGAACACCACAGCGCTCCCACTAAGCTTCTTGTAAACACAAGGTTCCTCTTCGCATCTAAGGAAATCAAACTCTTTGATTGCCTTATTGAAGCGAAGATTTCAACTCCTGGATGCCTGCTTCAATCCATAAATATACCGCTGAAACTTGCATACCTTTCCTCCTGGTGATATGAACCCCTCGGGTTCAGTCATATACACATCCTCTTCTAGGTTTCCATTAAGGAAAGTTGTCTTCATATCCAATTGTCATATCTCATAGTCATAATATGCAGCAATATCAAGGAGTATCCTAATGGATTTAAGTATTGCAACGGGAGAAAACGTTTCATCATAATTTATCCCATAAATATGATTATAATATTTTTCCACCAATCGTGCCTTGAATATATAAACATTCCCATGCATGTCAATTTTCTTCTTGAAAACCCATTTACATTCAATGGTTTTTATGCCATCGGGTGGGTCAACCAAAGTCCATACTTTGTTTTCATACATGGAATCCATTTCAAATTTCATGGCTTGAAGCCATTTGTCGGAATCTGAGCCCACCATTGCTTCCGTGTAGGTTGTAGGCTCATCATCCTCTATTAATAATATATGACGATGTTCAGTCACCAAGAAACCATATCTAATGGGTTCTCGGCGCACTCTTTCAGACCTACGAGGGGATGATACCACAGGTGCAGCTACTACAACATCTTGTAAGCTACTTTGAGTCTCCTCAGAAATTAGAGTACTCTCCTGTGGCTCTCGAACCTCTTCGAGTTGCACTTTACTCCCACTAGTTCCTTTAGAAAGAAACTCTCTTTTTAAGAAAATACGGTGTCGAGCCACAAACACTTTATTGTTGGTGGGATGGTAAAAGTAATATCCTTTAGTTTCTTTAGGATATCCCACAAAGAAGCATTTATCGGATTTAGGTCCAAGCTTATCAGAAAGTAAACGTTTACATAAACTTCACAACCCCAAATCTTTAGAAAAGTCAAGCTGGGAACTTTTCCGTCCATTTCTCATATGGTGTCTTTACTGATTTTGATGGACTCCTGTTAAGTGTGAACGCTACTGTCTCAAGAGCATATCCCCGAAAAGATATTGGAAGACTAGTAAGGCTCATCATAGATTGAACCGTGTCAAACAAAATTCGATTTCTCCTCTCCGATACACCATTCCATTGTGGTGTACCTGGAGGGGTGAGTTGTGAAATAATTCCACAATCTTTCAAATGACTATCGAACTCTTGGCTTAGATACTCACCCCCTCGATCTGATCGAAGGGCTTTAATCTTTTTTTCCAAGTTGATTTTGTACTTCATTCTGAAACTCCCTGAACTTTTCAAAGGATTCAGATTTATGCCTCATCAAGTAGACATAACCATACTTGCTGAAGTCATCAGTAAAGGTAATGAAGTAGTGGTAACCTCCTCTAGCAACTGTGCTTAATGGTCCGCATACATCAGTATGTATGAGGCCTAATAAATCACTTGCTCTCTTAATGTGACCAGTGAAAGGTGCCTTAGTCATCTTCCCTAATAAACAAGACTCATATGTCTCAAATGACTCAAAGTCAAATGAGTTTAAAAGTCCATCATTATGGAGCTTTTGAACACGCTTCTCGTTTATATGTCCAAGACGACAATGTCAAAGGTAAGTTGGGTTAGAGTCATTTGATTTGAGCCTCTTAGTAGTTATGTTATAAACTGCAATTTTAAGGTCTAGAACATAAAGGCCATTTTTCATTGGACCGCTACCATAAAATATATCATATTTATAAAAGGAACAACATTTCTTCTTAATCACAAAGACAAAATCTTCCAAGTCCAAGACTGAAACAAAAATAATATTCCTGTTAATGGCAGGTACATAATAACAATTATTGAGTTCTAAAACCAATCCAGATGGCAAACTTAAATAAAATGTTCCTACAGATAACGCAACAACTCTTGCTCCATTTTCAACGCGCAAGTCCACTTCACCTTTTGCCAAAGTCCTACTTCTCTGTAGTCTCTGCACATTTGCACAAATGTGAGCACCACATCCGGTATCTAATACCCAAGAAGTAGAATTTGAAGAAGTAAATACATTTACTTCTATAACATAACATTGACCTGAAGTTAAAGGAACACTTCCATTATTGTTCTTCAGATCCTCCAAATATTTCTTGCAATTCCTCTTCCAATGCCCAAGCTCATTGCAATAGAAGCACTTGGTTTCATCATTAGGACCAGACGAGGGTTTGAACTTAGGCTTTCCTTTGGGTTGATTCACAATCGGACCCTTCATATTAGCCTTTCCCTTGTCCTTAGTTTGACCATGTTTCTTAAATTGGACCCCTTTTCTAAGCATTAGAACATTGGGTCCTTCTTGACGTTTTGCTCAGCAGTTTTAAGCATCCAATGCAGCTCAGCCAATGACTTGTTAAGATTATGCATATTATAGTTCATAACAAAGTATCACAATCATTAGTCAATGACGCTAAGATGATATCAGTAGCCAACTCTTGACCCATTGGGGAGCCCAGTTTTTCCAAGTACTCAACATAACCAATCATCTTGATTACATCCCTTAGCAAGATTTAATTTCATTGACCAAAATAATTATGGAGGCAAATCATTCCTACCATCTTAAATTCTTAATACACCAAACTCACGCTAGTGGACTTCCCATAGTTCCCACCCAATATACCAATTTTAAATGTTAAAAAAACGAACAAGGAAAGTTAAAAATTCTTGCAAACTATTTACAGTGTAAATGAAAACAAAATTCTACTTCTCAAAAGAGTCCCGCATCGAAGAAATAAGTAAGTAGTGGTGAAGTAAAGAACATATATAAGAATAAAGGGTCAAGGTTGAAGCAAAACACTTCTTGATGAGTTATTTGGCTTGAATCAAGTGTAGTACCAGTTTAATGTTTGGTGAGCCAATTACAAACAGTGGTACAGAGTTAATTTTTTGGAGAAGTTCCACCATGGTAGGTTTTACCTTGAACATCCAATATTGGGCAAAGTGTGTTCTTCCAGCCATTAATAAAGTTTATGTAATTTAAAAAAAAAATAAATTAATTCTTCAGTAAACTTGGGCTCCGTTTGATTCACCTGGATAAAACTGATCTGAACTGAACTGATCTGAACTGAACTGAACTGAATTGAACTTAATTGATTGTTTGAACTTGATCGTTAACCATTTAAAATTCGTCCAAACATAGTCAATATTGGACTCATTTGAAAGTATGCTTTGAGATCTTTCCGATGACATAATTTTCATCATGAAATTATTTCGGAATGAAAAGTTATATGAGTAATAAAGTTACACATGAACTGAACTGAACTGAACTGGACTGAACTGAACTGAACTGAATTTAAGTAAAATTAGGGTGAATCAAACAGAGCCTTGGTCTAGATTATTTTAGATTTCAAGAACACATAACTTTTCCTTCTTTTTTTTTTGATAGAACAAGAACACAAAACTAAAAATAAATGATAACATTTTAGAAAAAAATTATCATGAGACGAAATAATAAGAAAACAATGAAAAAATACTAAAAGTGGCATGGAGAATCAAGTATTGATTCCAAAAGATTTGAAGGGTAAAAAAAATCACTTTAATTTGGATTACAGCAAAGCTCACCAAAATAGGAAACAATATAATATTGCAAATCAATCATATAAACTTTCACCACCGATTTTGCACAAGGCAACCTTATTTGTGACGTGATTTTAATTTATTTTTTTTCTTTTCTTTTAGCTTCAGTCACTTGATGGATAATGAAAGATAGGTAAAAATATCCATATACACTATCGTGATTATAGTTCTGCATCTGAAAAAAGTGTAATAGATTAAGTAAAGCCGCTTATAAAAACAAAGGGCCATGATCAAGGCAAATCAAACTTTTCTTACCTAATTTTGGCTAGAGATGATCAATGATGGGATGACTCGAAAAGCCCGATTTTCCCAGTTTGCAAAATTGAGTTGGGTATGGATAACGATTTTGAAATTTCTTTATTTAACAGAAAAGTTTAGCCTGCCCCATCTAAATAAATGGGCGCATAAGAAAATTAAAATAAAAAGTGGTTCGTGAACAGGCCCATCTGCCCGATTTATTATTATTTTACATAAAAATTTGAATTTAAAATATGTGATTTTTTTGTTTACGTTATTTGGGGTAAGAAAATATCTATTCTAAAATTACGACTATTCAAAAAAATATTCACCTTTAAAAAAAAGAAGTTAAGAATAATGTTCCGGTGCATTGCACTGGCAAAAACTAGTATGAGTAAACAATAATGTTTTGATGCTTGTGATCAACCAACTAATAGTCTAATATAGATTGTTAATTAGATTTGTGTGGAGATTATGTCATTAATATATTAAGCAAACTCGAGTTAGTAGATGCCGTTATTTTAAACGGGCGGGTTGGGTGCCTAACACCTTCCCACCTCGTACCTTCGCCCCCGAACCCTCATTCTTAGTCACTTATATTCTTTATTTTCTAAAAACATGACTAGTTCGATTTTCCAGGTACTAGGCCGTCCTTTCGTTTTGTCCCTTTCGATAAAGTGCTAGTAGCAGAATTTTGGACCTTTTCATGGTTTTTCTTTAACTCAAGTCTTTCAAAAGCTTTTCTTACTCAACGGTTCCTTGAACTTATCTAATCCCCTGCAAATACAAATTTTCTTTAAGGTTCACGCATTAAATGCGACCTGTGCGAGATGATGAATTTCCCATGGTCCTTACAGTTCCCGAGCATTTTTTTTGAGGTTGGGTTTTGAGATGAGAATAGAATACACATTGAAGCGAAGGACGTGAACGAACGGAATGAATGTGTTTCGACCTTGCACCCGCATCCATGAACCATGGACTATAAACGACCACTGCCTAAAAGGACAATGTCTAAGGTACCGCCATATTCCATAACTTTCTCTCGTCCAAAACAAAAACCGCTCTTACCCTGACAATCAAAGATTCTTTTAGCATCTCCGCCCAAACGTCACTCCCTTAACTTCGGAGAATGAAGGCTTTGAAGCTGTGATAAGCCCCCTCTTGGCCGAGTTTGCTCCCTTTTTTTCGTTGCAGAAAAGAGACTCCTTCCCCTATTTTCAAAAACGATGAACATGAAATTTGGGAGGCTGCAAGTTCTATTGGAGAGGGTTTACTAATGAGCTCTCTTTACGGTTGATTCCGCCCCGGGAGGTTGGGGACAAACTTTATAAAAAAATCAAGCTAAAGAGAAATTTTGAAAGGATTACAAAAAAAAAAAAAAAAAAAAAAAAAAAAAAAAAATTGAAAACTTTTGGTTATGGAGGATGCTTTGAAGTTCTCCCTATTGTAAAACGTAAGTAACAAAAAATTTATATTTGGCCTAAAAATCGGCCAATTAACCAGATTGGTATATAAAACGAGGCCCCCTCGACACACTGGTATATTTTGTTGCTCAGGCGACAAATGAGTATATTAAAATTACACCGGCGACAAATACATCCAAAAAATATCTCGCTGGAGGAAATCTTTGATTAAAATATTATTATTTTGTATTTATGATGTATTCCTACCATTTTTATATTTTAAAAAATGCAATTTTAAATTTCTCCCCTTATTGTTTATTTATATTTTTCCCTTTTCCCAATATCAAAACCCTAAATCCCCAATTTCAATGGTCGTCATTGTCATTACCAAACATTCATTTGTCATTGCCATTGCCATTGACAAACCTTCATTAGCTGGTAATTGCTTATATAGACTATATGAGTTATTAACCAAAGATTGTCGTAATTTTTTTTTAATTGGAGGGGTTGGTTGAAATTATGCAATGATAGGTTTATACTTAGGATTTCACAAATCGGACGACGTAGATGGGTTATCTTCAGTCTCTTCCCAATATTCATCGTGCGACGAATAAGAGTGATCATTATTGCAACGCAATTTCAGTGATGGATACACCTAGTTTGAGTTTAATGGGGTTCTTTCATGATTTTGGAGATATTGATTTTGAGTCAATGGAAAGCTTGGATGATTTTAGCTTAGGTGGTGAGAGATTCCCTTTCATCTAGTGATGTGGTAGGTTGAATCATGTGGGTATTTTTGAGAAAGAGAGTTTCTCATTGGGTCATGGAACTGTTGTTGTTGATGGGTTTGTTCCATTTTCAGGGAGCAAAAGTGAAGTTCAAGGGGTTAAGGGTTTTTGATGGTGAAGTTGGGAAAAAGGCAGATTTGACAATTGTGTTGAAAAATGTGGAAAATGTCTTGTTGCAACAAGGGGATGTCGCTGCTACAAGCGCAACTGAAACATTGTTTGATTCTAATCATGGTGATGAAATGGAGGATGAGAAATGCATAGACTAAGATGAGAGAAAAGAGGGGGGGATTTAAAATTGAATTTTTTAGGCTAAAAATGGCAGACTACACAAAAAATTCAAAAAATTAATACTTTAGTCAAAGATTATCTCCGACGATGTACCCCAAATTTTCTATACTTGGCGCCACCCTCTAATAGTGGAGCCACCCCCTACTTCACCTGAACCCACCCCTCAAAATTACTTGGTCCACGGTGGACTAAGTCCACACAATACATGCTGAATATATCAATATGTCGATGGACTCTAATTTTATATACTAATCTGGTTAATTGGCCCCTAAAAACCAATTCGTAACTGACAGGAGTGAGCGCAACCGGGTACCCACCGGTTATTGCGCTACCTGAAAATTGGAATTGGATCCACCGGTTCCTAATTCTTAGGAATTGGAATTGGAATTAGTTGTACTGGTTCCTAATTCCTAGGAATTGAAATTGGATCCACCGGGTACCCACCGAATCCATATAAAATCCAAATTTAACTTTTATTTGCTGAAACAAAACCAATTTTGAGAAGATGCACAAGAAACTAAGGACTATTTTTTAGCTCGTAAGACTAGTAGCAGCCAATTCATGAACTTGAGAAAAAACCGTAGCAAGTAAAAATAAGAGTTGTTGCCTGCTAGTCTTTACAAACATCCGGCATAGTAATGCAACAAGTCATTTTTTGCAACCTCACTAGCAGATATTTAGTTAGACAATGACATCATTAGTGAGGATAGCTCAAAAAGTTATTTTCTCATTGAAAACAGTAAGTATTTTTTATCTCACCATGGACAAGCAGATAATAATACAATTATTGGTTTTCCACCGGGTACCCAATCGGTTACAGTTTTTTAGAAGTTTGGAATTGGAATTAGAATTACTTGGTAACAGTTCCCATTTTCCGGAATTGGAATTAGAATTAGTAGACCGTTTTCGATTCCAATTCCAAAACAACCGATTCCAAACCAATTCCAGTACCAATACTTGATGCCCAAATTTTCTTCTTACCCCTAAGTGACTCCGATCCGACCTGAAACTCAATGAGTTAACCCGTTTGACACTTCTAGTGGCGTGATATACCCGAAAAGAAAAAAAAAGAAAAAAAACTGAAGGACAAGTTTATCATAGAATTAAATTCGCAAATCGCAACTCACCGGTTCACCACCTTCATTTGCCCTCTTTGCTCTCCTCCAAATTGTGCCCCCTTCTCTCTCTCTCTCTCTCATCGCTTCGCTACACTTCACTCATGGCAACCGATTCACAAAAACCCACTTCCCAAAACCTAGAACCGACAGAAAACCCTAACAAAACCCTAACCCCAACAAACCCACCAAATCTCACCGACGATTCAAAGCGTGAAGAGCATCAATCTGAATCTGCTGATGAGAAAAAGAACACAGATGATTTGAATGTTAAGGTGACTGATATTAATACTAATACTGAAGGAACAGCACCAACGCCTGCTGTTGTTTCTCCGACAGGTGGTGATAATGATATTCAGAAGAAAGTTCGTAGGGCTGAACGCTTTGGTGTTCCTGTTCAGTTGTCTGAGGTTGAGAAACGCAATTCTAGGGCTGAGAGGTACTATCAAACTCACTCTGTCTTCTATTTTTTTTTATAATTTTTTGCAATGATTTTTTTTTTTTTTTTTTTTGGAAATTGGGTTAGGGTTTGGGGAACATTTGGTTAAGTTGGTGTGATTTTTATGATTGTGTGCATACTCTTTGTATTTCTAATTGTTGATGTGTAAAGGACCAATTTTTATTTTTTCTATGAGTTTGTTTGTACTGATTTTTGTAAGTTTGCTTCATGCACGAACAATTTGCCCTTTTTGTTTTTTATTCTTGTAATCTTTTGTTGATTAAGGGAATAGTCCAGTGGTTTCAGGTTGAGAGAGGGAAGGGCAGGGAAGTATCATACTTTATATATGTAAATTGAATGCTGGTTTTTGACTTAATTTGACAGTGAGGAGGGTGCCCTTTTGGTTTGATCTGTAGAGTTTGGATTCTGATAGAGGTTTGGGAATGGGATTTAGAGACTCTGTTTGCTTTTCGTTGATATAGGTCTTAGATGTCTTATACTTGCTTTGATGTTTGGTTGAGGCATGAGGGGTAGAGAAATTGTGATTATGGGATTGGCTAGTGATATGTGTTTGGTCTCTCCTTTATGAACTTTGGGCATCCATCTCATGTTGTGGGAAGCATGATGATATTTTGAATAATGTCAAAACATTGGATGTACATATTTGTTGCTGTGCTGTTAATCTGCCATTAAATGGTCCTACAAAACTTTATGGGGACTACTTTTTGCCCAATTTAACTATCATCCACTAATGCCACACCAAGTTTTTGTAGTAACTTCTGGTTCTGCAAACCATTATCAGAAGTTGGTGCATTGATTGATTGGAAGTTTTTGGTGCATCAATGGCTAACATTAATTGACTATGACTTGATAGAGGTCTGCCCATTATGTTAGAAAGACCAATGGTTGAGGAAAATGTAACGAAGAAGAATCTTGGTGCACTTTTAACTACTTGGTCCTGCATTTCACTCTTGTTGGCCTTTTTTTTTTCTTTTCTTTTCTAGTGTCATTACATCTTAGTATGTGTTTTGAATGAAAGGAGTTTTTATGAATCTTTTTTTTTTTGGGGGGGGGGGGGGGGGGGCGGGCGGGAGGTAATTCTTCTATCCCTTGTCACTAATTTGGATGTGTTATGGGATTGTGGAAGTGAGAAGTGACAAGTCTGACATTTTTGAGAGAAAAAGCGAGGGTTAGTGGAGGGCTGTGAATATGGCATAATGCCATTAGATATTCAACTAATGGGATTGCCTAGATGTATATCTTTGTCCATTTCTTTTGAAGTTGGGGGAAGGTTGCTGATCTGTCTCATGCTCTTCTGGGGTGTAATAATGTCTTCAAGATTGCCCAAGGCCGCAAAGCATTGATAAACATCTTTGCTGCTGTTGACTTCGCCTTTTTTTTCCCCGCAGAATCTTTTTAAGAATTTTTTTTGCGCAATTATGCTATTCACTTGTGCCATCACTGCCATGTCCTCCATCTGTGGTAAGAATTCCTCGTTACCATTTTGGGAACTAGTTGGTGTGTTGGTTGATGGCGACGTCCTAGTGGTCAGACCTTATTGGGACTTATTGATGAATGTCTCCATTTCGAGCCTATTGCATCTGATGGAGGTCTGCTATAATGCCAGCTAGAGTGGCTAACATTTGGAATCTAGCTCTTTCAATAGAGGTCTGCCCTTATCCCAGCAAGAGTGGCTAACGTTTGGATCCTACCCCTTCTAATAGAGTTCTGCCATTCTTCCAGCAAGAGTCTTGGTCTGGAAAGAGGAAAAGCTAATATATTTTGGAGTTTCAACTTCTTTTGTCATGCATTTGATTCTAGTGCTCCATTTGGTTGGAGAGAATATTTTTAAATTTTAAATGAAAATTATTTTCCATGGAATACAACAACAACAACAACACAGTAAGTATCCCGCCTAGGGTGGGGTCTGGGGAGCTCCAGATGTATGCAGTCTTACCCCTAACTAGTCACCTAGTAGAGAGACTGTTTCCGAAAGACCCCGGCGTAGACTTTGAGAGGAGGTGGAAGTGATGAATGAAATAACGTAACATAATGCCTAAAGTGACCTTTATATATGCTGGTATCAGGATGCAGTGGGATCCTGATATTCATGGGTTTGTCTAGCGACCCAGAGATCAGACTGGGTAGCATTGCCCTCATTTCCCAATCATCATTAGAGAAAGAGGGAGATAAATCCGGCCTTTTGCTGAGTAATTTGTCGTCTCAAGAGAGAGAGAGATGCTCTCCCCCACAAGATGGACAACTCAAGATCAGAGGGTGGTGGCTATAGGGACTCAGGTCTTGACGACATCGAGCAAGGCCCATTGATTTTAGATGCAGGTGGTAGTGTCCCGGGATTGTGCGGCCGGCTGGGAGCTTCTAAACCAAAAGTTAATTTTTGTTCCTTGGTCCCAGGAAATTTTAGTTTTGTGTGTGTGTGTATGGTTGGGAGGGGGGGAGGGGGATTACTCCATCCTTGCGAATGTGTTGTGGGGAGAATTGAAGTGACAACCCCGTGACATCTTTTGAGATATAGGGGGAACGTTGGCTGGGATGGGGCAGGTCATGATCAATTGATCATGCCTGTAGATATTCACCATAGTATAGGCACTTTATAGAATGTCATTGACATTGATGAACTAGTTATGTTTCTGTGACATATGAAAAGAAGTTGCTGTGGGGTAACTGGACACGACTATGGAAATGATAATAATTCTTTACCATGTTAACTCTATAATTTTCTACTGTATTTTTACTTTTTACTCCTTTGTGAATTATGAGCAATGTAAATCTAAAAGTTCCATTTAATCATTGTATTCATTTCTCTTTCTGCAAGGGCCCAGGATAATAATTTCCACGCTTATACTGATTAATCATCCTTTAGCTGCATATTTTATAAATAATGACACTGGCCTTACCTCCGTATCTCCATAGGAGATACAAAGGTGACTTAAACCAATCATTTTAGGGTACAAGCTCGACATAGTAGAGAATTAATAAACGATTTTCTTTTTCTAAACTAGTATGACTACGACCACTTATAGACTGATTTAATAGCATCCTATTACAGGCAAAATTTATGTATATCACTTCTATGTCTTAGTCAATCCCCCAACTAGATAACTGAAACAGGAGTACCTTTTATAAAATCAGCAACATGAGTGAGTATTCTCATGGTAACCAACAAACAATATATGAAAGTCTTTTGTCTTTTCGAAGGGGTGTTTGCCCTCACCCACCCCATGTTTTCACAAATGCACATCATCCTTTAACAATTTTAATCACAGCACTATATTCATTCTCAAGATCACTACTATATTCCCTGATCATAGTCCATTTAAGCTAGAGTTGGTCATCTTTATATTCTTCTAAGTGAACCTCAGGTTCGGTAATTGGACCTTGGGCCTGGTAGGTGCAGAGTGTCCTTTCTTTCACTATTTGATTAATAAACTTTTCTCATCTAAAAAAAGGGGACATTGTGCCTGAACAACCATAAACAAAAGTCCATCTTGATATTTTTGTGCACTTTCAGCTGGCTTACAGCTCGTTACCGTACATACGTATTATTCACATTAACCTACTCTTGCATAGGCTTATCCTCTATGGCTCTAGAATATTCACTTCAAAAACAACAACCCAGAATATCTCACTGAGGGTGCCGTCTCAAGAATATTAAGTTAGTTCAAATGTTTTCTTTACATAGCTCCCATACTGTATTTCCAGGTACCACACAAATAGGGGATTATGTGTCATCATTTTCTTTTCCGTTGCAATGTCGTATTGAGTGACCAAGATTACATTTTTTATTAATATGTCCAGTAATACATGCTTGTTTAATTTCACGCAATAACAAGTTACATATAGGTACTAGTAAATAACATGCTTTGAGGGTATAGATGAAAAATACAACTAGTAATAAACATGCTTCCCAAATGATTTACAAAGGTTAAAGTGTAACTAAATAACAGAAGGGGATACTAACCCTGAGGGGGTAGCTCAGCTGGTAAGACATCTGAGAAGTATTCCAGAGGTCTCAGGTTCCAGTCCCCTCAAGGCCAGTGGAGATATTCCTGGTCTTTAACTTCAGGGCCCGTGGGATTAGTCAAGCAAAACTTGGGCACCCATGTTATCTAAAAAAAAACAAAACAAAATACAGCAATATTATTTGGGTGAAGCTATAAGCAAACTGGGAGATAAATATTGAGAGGTTTTGCTGGCGTCTATATGCTTCCTATACCCAGCAGCTGTCCTGCTAGGTCCAGTTGATAAATGGAACTTCAAATAGCTGCAACTTTCATGAATTTCTTTTGGACTTTATCCATTTGGCTTCGGACATACCAAGTTACTAACTAAATAAATATTGTATGATGGTGAAATCTCAACATAACTCAGTCCCAAATACTGTATTAAATATTAACTGCAACCTTGGGCAATAACACTAATTTTAAAACTTGGCTTTTTGTGGTATTTCACTTGCGTAATTGTTTTTTAGACAATGTGGGTATCCAGACTTTCCCTGATTAATCCCATGCACCTTGAAGTTAATGGCCAGGAAAAGGTGGCTCGAACTTGGCCCTAGCAGGGCTCGATCTTGGGATCTGTGGAGTATCTCTTTCATAAGTGATGTTATGCAGTGCATATTACAATGTGGAAGGGTCTATGTTGTCGGATACGTAGGCTTGGATTTTTATAGGGCAAGAGAAAAGTGTAAAAGTGATGTAGAGAAGGTTATTTTGTTGAGACCAGTAGCACACTACTTGCTTTGTCACTTACTAGTTTGATGATTATTTATAGGGTACAAAATCTGTGTGACTCACACCTATTGTTAGCACCTGTATAGGTTACTAAACACACTAAGGGGACGTTTGGTTAGGGGTAATGGAATGAATTTATAGGCTAAAATCGGAGGTATGTGAGGTAGTGGGGGTTAGATTTAGTGAGGACGGTAATGATTACCCCCCATTTGAGGGATAATAGAAACCCACCTTCCCCTAGGGTAATGACTTTTCCCCATTTTCCTTCATATTTTCCATTACCCCCCCCCCCCCCCCATTAATCAATACCCTCATCACCACTTCACCTTACTATTTTGCACTATAATTTGTTCCATTACCCCCTTAATCATTGCCCCCAACCAAACGGCCCCTAAATGCTTCCGTTAAAGCTGTAACATATTGAAATTATAACTCCTAAGAGTTACTAGATTTAATTATATTTAAAAGCCAAAATTCTCAACTGTATTGGTTGCTTGAATTTCTGTTGGTGCCGTGGTAGAGAGTCTGGATACTGATGTTTTCTTTTTTTTAGATAAGAAAAATTTTATTAGATGAAGAGAAAGAATACAAAGAGGATAAGATATCCTCCAAAATTGAGCAAAACCAAATCGCTAAAACCTAATGAAGAACCAACAAAAAATACGAGACTATTTCCCATGAAGGAAGCCTCTCTTAAACCCGTGCCCGTCATAATTGACATCGCACTTTAAGTTTTCCAGTTCTCGGTTCTTCTTCCTAGCCTTAGAATCGAGAGTGGACTTCCTCCCCACATTATCAGCTTCCTTAAAACCGAGAACTGCCTCTATACCTATATCATTGGACTCCTGGGGACCGAAAGTGGATACTGATGTTTTCTTGCTTTAACTCATCACTACATTTGCTTGCTTTCAATTGGTTCACTTGAAAGACTCGAAAACATACACAATAAGGAAGGAAAACATAAAAAAAAAAAAAATAGAATTGAACTCATGCATTTATCGGCAAGGGCAGTCTTTTTGGTTTAGAGTTAAGACTCATTCTAGTTGTATTTATCATCCTTTCTTGACCTTGGAACTAGAACATTATAGGTTGAGTTCAAAGTGTTCAATCGAATCAGTAACAGGAGTTATGCTTATGCTTAACCATATATGTATGATATTTTCTTGTGCAAAGTGCCTTGAAGTACCATTATTACTTTTCTTTTTGCAACTTCACCGATTCTTACGTCTTTTGCATTTTGTAAGAAGCCAAAAAAAGTGAAAGATACCTGATACTTGAAAACTAGCTTAACAACGCAAAATAACGCTTCTATTTGTTTTACTTTTTGAAATTGAGTTCGATTACTTAACATTGTGCTGTACCTGAAGCGTTTTCTTGTTTTGAATGGCTTATTGCTCAGGTTTGGCACTGCTACTACTGCATCAGAAGCATCTAAGGGGTCTGAGGAGCAGAAGAGGAAGGCTAGAGCAGAGAGGTTTCTCCACAAGCATTAATCAATTTGTGTTCTGTAGTGATTCTCTTGCATTCTATACTGGGTAGTCTTACTGTTTGGCCTTTACATGTCCCCTCTTTCACATAGCATCTAAATTTTGGTTTTAGGTTCGGGATTCCTGTGCCAGCTGAGGATGAGGGAAAAAAGAAAGCTCGACTTGCCAAATTTGGAACTGACGTGAAGATAGATACTGTTGAAGAAGAGAAAAGGAAAGCAAGGGCACTCAGGTCTGTTTCTTTGTCATTAGAAGTTTCTGGTTTTCTTGAAACAATTTAGAGCTTTGTGTTTTTTTTTTTTTATTTTAAATAATGGAGGTTTCTGATTGATATTTGTGCTCTACTCACAATATCTGGTGTATGGATCTCTCTGGTGGCTGTTAGCATTTATGGAGCACTCCCTTTCTAATACTGTTCTTTCTGTTCTGCAGGTTTTCACAAACTCCATCAAACAATGTGCCACATATAAACCATGAGGGAGATGTTGAGCAGGTAGTTAATGTTAGACACCTTGATATTCTGTTGCTCTAAACCTATTTCTATTGCTCATACGGAATGTTGTTTCATTTTATGTTTGCTTAACAGAAGACTGCAGTTGCGGGCAATGGTACTGGAGGGACTTGACAATTAGCACAGATTATTTAGTAGTGAGCTTTTTCTTTAAAATCTTTATGCACTGTCTGATTTCCTCTGTTTACTGCTATTGTTCTTGCTGAATTATTTATTGAATCAAGTTTACTTATTCATTGTTCATTGGCAGGTGTAGTGCGACACTTTTTGCTTCTTCAATGGCCTCTCTATACCCCTATGACAACATCAGTTTGGAAGTCCAAGATGTGCTGCTTTTGGTCGGCATGAAGATTTGTCATTTTTGTTGCAGAATATCCTTTTATCCAGTGGGGCTACATTAGTCAAGAAGTTCCTCCTGAATGGCAGGTTTTTTATATCTATGGCAAGAATATCATAAATGAAGTACAGCTACAGTGAGCATTGTTCTACGGCAAAATTTTAGCAATCTAGGCCTGTTGAGAGTAACCTCCATATCAGTTATATTTTTCCAGAGCCCTAGTAGCAAATTAACTTCAGAGTCATCACGATACCATCAGAAAACTCCCTCATGAATGTTGGGATTTTGGGTGGGTTAAACTTTGGGGTTTCTCTTAAGTGGTAATGGTTTAGTTTAGTTATAGGGGTTATGTTACATTTTCTTTGGTGTAGCTGTAGTCTCAGTAGTGGGTGCGTATTTAGGAGTTTTAGGTGGTCGTTTTAGAACCGTACACCATAGAGGATTTTTGTTTTCTCCGTGGCTCTGGTATTATCGTACAAAGTCCGCGCATTTTGGTATTATCGTACTTTGGTGCATGAATGTGTTATCCTAGATTTCCTGGGATAAGCAAAGAAATGGTTGTGCACATTACAAGTAGGGCCGCAGAAGGTAATGAGGTTTAGTTATTCATTCTAGTATAGTATATAAAAGAAACCCCGCATTCTACTTGTTCTTCTGTGAATTTGAAATAGGTTGATGCCTTATGGTTGCCGTTTTCTCGTGTTTTCATATTTTCTAGCAGTTTCATCTATGTCCAGGTTATGTCACAGGTATACAATGGTGGTAGCTCAATTTTAGTTCTAATAGATGGGTGCCTGCCTGAGTGAGTGTAGCCTCACTTAACAAGCTTATAGAGCTTTGCTGCGTTCAATGCTTACTGTAGACTGAAATATGTGTATGGATGATATTCTCAACTTCGAATTTCGCCAAGATTTGCCAATTCAGGAGGATTTCTTGATTAAGTGGAACCTTACTGGGTAACTTGCCTACTTAAGGTATTGAATGGATGACAGGAAGGTTTGTTGGCCTGGTTGGAGTTCAGCTAACCATCTCGTTTTTCTGCTTTCATACTTTTGAAACTATGTTAGTGATATTTAGTGCCTTAATGTACGCTATTCTTGGGAATTCTTGATGGTTGTCAAATCTTTTGGGCGGAGGACCATGTAATATTTTATGGTAGTGGTTTAGTTACATATATAAATTTATTTTGTTTTCCCGTTCATGTTAAAATATTATTTAAGATGATGCTTGCTTTTTTGTTGATGACCCTCCTACTAATTTTCATAAAACATAGTTCCTCTTGTCCCAAGTTTATCTTTACATTGGACTTTTTAAAGTCAAAGTTTGTGAACTTTGACCGCTTATTTGTGAAAAGTTATAAAGTTTTACAAAGTGAAAATAGTATTGCAAGATTCATTTTATTTAGTATTTTCAAAATATCATCTTATTACAAGTTCTGCAATTATGAAATTATAAATATCCATAGTTAAAGTAGTGTCTTGGAGACCATGAAAAGTCCAATGTAAAGATTAACTTGGGACGGAAGGAGTAGCATTTTTTTGGAAAATAGTGAGTATATATTTCATTATCCAAAGGCATGCCAACGTGGCATCCTGGAAAATCACCTCAATTACAAACTGTTTATATCTACCAGGGAGGTAGTTATGAGGGGAACCTATCCCAAATCTGCCATCAATCAGACAAAGTACAACAGTCCCTATTTATACAAAAGACTGCTGAAAAGCTATCTCTCTCTCTCTCACGATACTTATTATGAAGTCTTAGGCTTCGTTTGATTCAACTGAATTTTACGTAACTGAACTTAACTTAATTGAACTGAACTTATTGGCCTTGAATTGAATTAAACTGAACTGAACTTAATGCTTCTGAACTGAACTGAACTGAACTTGATGCTCCTAAACTGAAATTATTATTATTATTATTATTATTATTATTATTATTATTATTATTATTATTATTATTATTATTATTATTATTATTATTATTATTATTATTATTATTATTATTATTATTATTTATTTAATTCACTATTTTCAAAGCTCTATCAACGAACCAAAGAATAACAAAGTTAGTTGAAAGTAATTCTATTACTTTACTAGAGTGAACCAATCAAGAAGTATAACTAGGTTCATATAATAACAACTGAACTGAACTGATTGGCCCTGAACTGAACTGAACTTATTGGATCTGAACTGAACTGAACTTAATTTAAGTGAAATTAAGTTGAATCAAAGAGAGCCTTATACACACAATATGCTGAATATATGTCACAACTTGCTGCACAGTTTGCCTCTGATCTCTAAACAGAATAGAGTTCCTTGCCCTCCAAAGTTCATAAATTGTAGCTGCAAATGCTACACGTCTTGCGACCTGCGGGATACGGTTCCCCTTTTGGGTGAGAATGAACCATTTAACCTCACGACAAAGACTCCAGGGCTGCCTTGTAATCCAAGCAATAGGAGCATCTTCTGCCATACTGCTCTATAGAAGGGGCAGGAGAAAAACATATGAGATATCGTCTCAGAATCTTGACGGCTTAAGTAGCATCTGTTCGTGATAACCATCCCACGCTTGCGTAAATTGTTCTACGTACCTAGAGCATTCTGCATCACCATCCATGTAGTTACTCTATGTTGAGGAACTATTAATTTGTCGTTAAGCATTAAATCCCAATGCACCCTGGTATTCTTAGCACGCAGTTCTTCGTATGCCTTCCCAATCTGAAATTTACCTGTTGACCCCAAGCATTCACCATCTGTTCTGCCAAAGTAATAGACCCACATCCATCAACTAATTCATCCCGCAGTTGAAGCAATTTCTCCATATCCATGAGCAAGGTTGTCCTGATTCTTTTCAGATAATATTGTTGTAGTTGTAGCCACCGAAACCACAGGGATTCCCCATGACCTACTGCAACCCAGATCCATTTACACACCGCGGCTTTATTCCAGCCGAGCAATTCTTTAATATTCAAGCCACCTTCTCTACCTAGCTTAGTGAATTTTTTCCAGCCGACAAACACCATCCTTTTGTGGTCGTCCTGATAACCCCAAAAGAACAAGGCAAATCTTTTCAATCTCACTTATAACCTCCTTAGGAAGAATGAACACAGAGCTCCAAAGCACCTGTATGCTAAAAAGCCACAACATTGATTAGCTGCTGTTTCCCTGCATAACTAAGAAACCTTGTGGTCCAACCGCTCACTTTCTTCGTGATTTTATCAATCAAAGATTTGCACAAGCTTACAGTTAATTGTGAGGAAGATAAGGGCACTCCAAGGTATCTAAATGGAAGTTGACCTTCAGGGAAACTAGTGGCTTCCAAGATCTCTTGTTTCACCTGGTTATGCAAACCACCAAAGTATATACAAGATTTAGCTGTATTTGCATTCAAAACTGACATTAAGGAAAATTTATGAAAACATTCCACTACATAACAGACTGATTCTTTGTCTCCCCTCATGAAGACCAATAAGTCATCAGCAACGGCAAAATGACTTATATTCAGTCTTGAGCATTTGGGGTGAGGTTTAAACAATGCTTCAATAGGTATCTTTCAGAACATACGAGACAACATCTCCATACAGATCACAAACAAGTAAGGCGAAACTGAATCCCCCTGTCTCAGCCCTTGCTTACCAGCAAATACCCCACAAGCCACCATTTATGCTAATTGAGAACATTGGAGTCATCACACAATCAATAATCCACTTTACAAACCCATCTGGAATATCAACAGTCTTCATAGCATTTTGCGAAAATCCCCAGTTCAAAGAATCATATGCTTTTTGTATATATCTACCTTAATCATAGCTCTAGGAGATATGTTCCTCCTTCCATAGTGCTTCACAAGCTCATGAGCAAGTATTATATTGTCAAAGATATTTCTACCTTTGATAAAAGCAGTCTGTTATTTACCAATGATGAGATCAGTACTCTTTGTAATCTGTTGCCCAAAATTTTAGTGATAATTTTGTACACTACATTACAGCAAGCGATCAGTCTAAAATTCCTTTACAGAAGAAGGACTATCCCCTTTTGATACTAATGCAATCACAGTGGCATTACTTGCCCAAGTAGCTTGTTTGAATCCAAAAAATCCAGTATAACTTCTGTCACTGTGCCCCCAACAACACTCCAAGCTCCCTTGAAAGAAGTATACCCATCTGGCCCAGGGGCCTTGTTATCTGGGATAGAGCGAAGTGCTCTTCTAACCTTCTCAATGGATACTGGAAGCATAAGTTCTTTTTGCATAGTATCATCAAGCCCAAGACCTTCAAATCTATCAGCACTAAAAAAATCATGTACCTGCTGTTCAGTGCCAATGAGACTTATATAGAAATCCACAAATGCTTCTCCAACCCCTTGAATTCTAGAAATCTGATCTCCAGTTGTGTTCTGAATAGAAGTGATGCAAGCTCTCGCATGATGTTCTTTTACTTTAGCATGAAAGTAAGTAGTATTATCATCCCCCCTTTTCACATCCTCACACTTTGCCCTCTGATAGATGATGCTCAAGCTAGCTTTCTGCAACTTCGTATACTGACACAAGGCAGCCCTCTCCTTATCAATAAGATTCTGATCCAATGGTGTAGTTAGTTTGCATTGCTTGCTGAATTTGAAAAAGTTATATTCTAGGTTTCTCTATCCTCTGCTCAATTCTGCTAAATTTCTGATTATGCAGCCTTTTGAGAGCTGATTCAATCTCTTAAGCTTAACACAAAGCTGATACATTTTGCTCCCATTCACTGGATTGCTCCAACTGTCACGTACTAGAGGGATAAATTCATCATCATCTATCCAAGCATTTACAAACTTGAATGGCTTTTTGACCTTTTGTCTACCTTCTTCAATTGTCACCTTTGCAGGACAATGATCTGAAATCCCCGGAGGCAAGAACTCAACACTAGCACTATGAGACCCCATGAACTAGTGGCTATTACCAAGAATGCAATCCAGCTTGCTGTATACTCTATAACTGATATCCTGCTTATTACTCCATGTGAACACACTCCCTATTGAGGAACATCTGTTAAGGCAGTGTCTGAAGGCAACGTACAAAATCAGCTACGGCACCATAATCTGGAGGTGAGGAACTCAACCTCTTATCTGTGCTTTGCACCACATTAAAATGCCCAAGTAGCATCCATGGTTCATTTATACCAGCTTTCCACTACCTCATGTCATCCCAGAGGCTTATTTTAGATGTTCTATCATTATAAGCATATACAAAAGTACAAAAGTACAAAAGCAAGAAAAAGTATTAAGTTTTGATGAAATTTTACAATGTATAGTTTGAGCAGACATACAAATAATCTGCACTTCAGTTTTATTGACATTCCACCTCATGAACCAGTGGCTCTTTGTTTTCTTGTGTTTTGCCAAATCCATGGGTTGGGGGTGGGAGGGAGAGGGAGAGGGAGAATATGAGGAGAGAGAAAGTTATTAGGAGGACAAACGATGCCATTGAAGAGGTTATATTGAGGTTTTGATATCCAAAACATCATTTTCGGCAATGATATTATATTGTTGCCATCTAGAAACGGAGTGCTTTATACAAAACAAAACCGCACAACAACCAAGGATGGGGGTCTATTTTGATTCTAATTTTGACTCGATTCCAATTCCAACTTCCGATTTTCCATCTTCAACATTGATGATTTTTCTATCGCCAAATTCGAATTTCGAAATGCCAACCCTTGAGGAACAAAGTGGCGAACTCGTAGAACAGAGTCATGTATAACTCTACAGTTCTAATCCGTAACATTGATATCATGGTTGAAGTAGCTAACTCGAAACGCTATAAATTCGGAAAACGATAAAATAAGGGTGATTGGAGAATTATATTGCATGGACTCATGAACCATAACAATGACTAACACCACAAAACCAATTGCTACAAGCAAATAAAAGACGGAGAAAGAGAGTAGAGAGCATGAGAGAGAGAGAGAGAGAGAGAGAGAGAGAGAGAGAGTCAAAATGGAATAAAGGAAAATGATAATTACTTCAGTCAATACGGGTTAAGTGAGGGGTATGAAAGTCATTTCGTAGTAAAGCTAAACCCTGTTAGGTGTATTCTGTCAATTGGTGTCTTTGACAAAAAAAATTATGAAGTAAGATAATTCCACACAATTTAAATATTTTAAAGTAGTTTTCCACAAAAAATGAACAAAAAAGGTAATTTCTAGCAAAATATCCTAATAATATTTTCCGCCTTATAGGAATGATTGAAATGACTAGGATATTGAATTATAGTGTACAAGTAATTTAAATAAAATCTTTTGCACTACATTTTAGGAAACTTTGCGTGAATAATCTCAACTTCGGGCCATAAACCTTATAATATTCTCAAGTTTACGTAACTTACAGAATAATTCCAACTTTGCAAGTTTGTCCCAGGAGCAGTCCCGTGATAAACGACGCCAGTATTAATGGTTAG
Source organism: Tetragonia tetragonoides (assembly GCA_038025085.1). Taxonomy (NCBI): domain Eukaryota; kingdom Viridiplantae; phylum Streptophyta; class Magnoliopsida; order Caryophyllales; family Aizoaceae; genus Tetragonia; species Tetragonia tetragonoides. The sequence goes on from CM076149.1 coordinate 20,290,076, forward strand.
TTGACATTTTCATCTTTTTTTCTTCTTCTCCACTAAGTTACAACCATTGTTAACAACATTTGATATCTAAAATAAGAATTTTTAGAAGAAATTCAGATTTTCCAACCATCGTATTGTAATGCACGAATACACCCACAGAAAAGATCTTATAACAAGAAATAAGAATTATCTTTTCACTCTTTTCTCACTTTTCCGTGTAAGGAGAATGCTGGAGAGAGATATGAAAAGAAAAAGGAGATTTAAGTGTTCTGCCATTGGCGTGAAAGTTTTGTGGGTTGATTTCAAGAAAAGGTTAATGATTTCGGAATTTTAGACATGAGAGAGAAAGTGAATAATTTGGTTTGGTGAAAATGGGGTAAAAGAAGGGGTTGATAGTGGCGGCGGGTTTGTGATGGTAGCGGGTGTGTGGTGGTCGGAGTTGGGTGGGTTGGTGGAAGAGGTGTCGTGGTTGGTGGGTGGTCAACGATTGGTAGGTGGAGGAGTTAGAATTTTATGGGAGAGGGGAAGTAGCGGTGTGGTGGTTTTGGCCTTTTAGTAGAGATGGAGGCGGTTGATTTTGTGGTGGTGAGTTTCGTCCAGGTGGTTCGCTGGTTGTGAGGGTGAAAGGAGGTGACGATGGTGGTGCAATTTTGGTGGGTGGATGTAGGTCAGTGGTTGCATGGTGATGGTGGCTGAAGGTGGGATGGTTAGTGAGAGAAACGGAAGGCGACAGTGGTGATTTTGCTCTGAAAGCGATATGTTGTTACTTTATTTAAGCATGTTTGGCCTAGCTTGTGAGGAGCTTTTACTTTTCCTTCTATTCATAACAAACCCTTCCCTCTACCTCCTCCTCACACCCATTTTTACCTTCCAAAAAGCTTAAACCACCTCCTAAGACCCCTTAGAAGCTCCAAAAGTAGAAGCATCAAATTGGAGCTTCTACTTTTGGGCCTCCCAATAGGTGTTTTGAGCTTCTTAGAAGCTGAAAATGTGGGTGAGGAGGAGATGGAGGGAGAGGTTTGTGGGGAAAAAGAGGGAGAAAACTAGAAGCTCTCACAAGTTAGGCCAAACACCACCTTAGTTTATAATCACTTAAGTATGACACTGGCCAATTAACCAAATCGGTATATAAAATAAGACCCACTCGACACATTGGTATATTTTGTTGCTCAGACGACAGATGGGTATATTATAAATGCACCGACGACAAATACGCCCAAAAATAGTCGCCGGAAAAAACCTTTATTAAAATATTAATTTTTTTTCATATTTCTAGTATATATCTATTATTTTATGCTAAAAAATTGTAATTTTAATTTTCTCTCTTCAATTTATTGTATTTCCCCCCATTTTTACCAATATCAAAATTCCTAAATTCCTCCTAATTTCAATGGCTGCCATGGTTAGAGACTTCAAGGATCTCCCTACCTTGAAAATCATTGTCCAGATACTTCCAACTTAAATTTAAATTTGTTTCTTTTAATTATGCATTGTTTAGGCCTTTTGATTTACAGGTGGGTGGAGGTTTGTAGTGTGGGTGGAAGCTTTGCGGGCTAGCGACGGATGGGCGGGGTGTAGTGGTTGGTGGAGTGGTGGGTGATGGCTGGGAGGTGAGAGAGAAAGAGAGGCTGAGTGGGTTAAAGGGAGCAACAACTTGGTGTTCTTAACGACGCCGCTGGAAAATGCGGGGATTGCATACAGAACCATTTATCGCCGGCACCAGCGACATTACCGGCAACGCCAGTTGGTGGTTTGAAAGGCCATGACCTGAACGAGGCATTGAGCGGTGGCTCCAGCGGCAAAGTTCTGCTTCTTCTGAGTACTATTTGGTAATTTAGAAAGAGAGGAAAATAAAATAAATTGAGGAGAGAAAATTAATATTACAATTTTGATTTAAAATAATAGGAATACATAATTAATATGAAAAAAAAAATTTAATCAAAGTTTTTTTCCGGCGAGTATTTTTGGGTGTATTTGTCGCCGATTCATTTTTAATATACTCATATGTCGCCTGAGCAATAAAATATACCAATATGTCGAGTGGGTCTCATTTAATATACCAATCTGGTTAATTGGCCGTATGACACTTAAGCACTTATATTAACGGCGGGTGACAATGTTAGCTACGAGACTGCTCCTGGGACAAAATTGTAAAGTTGAGATTATTATGGGAGTTACTTAAACTTGGGATTATTATTGGTTTGCGGCCCAAAATTGGGATCATTTACGGTAAATTTTCCTACCTTTTAAGAATAAACTTACCATGCTCATACATTAGTATTTAGAATATTAAACACCAACTAATAGTGAAACATATTAGCTTGAAATCAATCATGACCTAAAAAAAATTACACTAAAATATATCTAACTCAAGTTTTCCATGAGTTAGGTAATCAAATGCTAAAATAGAGCATTATAAGTTTATCGTGCAAAATAGAAAGATATATTTATGATATTTCGTGTTGGTACGTACAAAGGTGAAAAGAGAGAAGAAAATAATGAAGTAAAATGTCTACATAAAAATCAGAAATATATGACTTAAACTAATTCTAATTAAATTCGAATAATATACTCCATCAGTTCCAAACTCTCTTTTCCATTTGACTTTTCATAGTTTTTAAGACCACACTTTGACTATGGATATTTCTAATTCTATAATTCTATAAAACATGAAAATGTGATAGTTTGAAAAAATATTAAAAATAAATCTAATAATAGTATATTTACTTTGTAAATCTTAATTCATTTCCTTAAATTAATGACCTCAATAAGTTAAATGGAAGAGATTTGGGAACGTAGAGAACACTTATCATCATAAAAAATTCTCAACCGTTGACATGCTCACAAAAAACCTTTCAAAATCACACTCAATCATATAGTTCATAATTAACGCATGCCTATAATTATTTAAACGATAATACTAACTAGCATGTAACACATTAAATATTTTGATTTTGGGATATGGTAGAGGGTAGACACATTTTCTTAGTTCTTGTCAATGCTCATACGATACTAAAAATAAGTCCACGAAGTGTAGGAATCACCTTTGAGGATTAGGTCTAATAAAAACAATATAACAAAATATTAGAACTCTAATAAGAAAATCCAAATAGAAACGAAGTTTAAATCTAACAATTTATAAGCATTTCTTCTTTTTTTTTAACCAATCTAGGTTTTTGAAAATTGACTATAAATTTTGTAAAACTCTTGAAATAAGTTTAATAAATCTACTGAAATCAAATTACCAAAATCGATTTTGAATTATTCAAAAATCTGAAAACACAAAACCCTAACTTGTCACACTAAATACATATTGGGTCCCAACCCGGGGCGGAGTTAGTAAACTATGCTAAGTAAATTGTCTTGTGTTTGTAAAACATACACAAATTTTGTCTCAGCTGGACGGAGTGAGGGTAGCAAGTTCTAGTCTACTACTACACGTCAAGAGATCAAACGCCGTAGCAACGTCTTTTCCTTGTTTTTTAGTTCCTTTTTATTTCATTTTGATTTCTCTTTTTAACAAGTTGGCAGTTTCTTTTCTCCAATTTTTCCCTTCACGTATTTTTCCTAATCTTTTCACCACCTTATTTTAACTTTTACTTTCCCTTAAACATAGTTGTTATTTGTTTTTTTTGGTGTAGCTTTACTTTTGAAAGCAAGTAATTGCACTTATTTGGTTTTAGATTTAGTTTCTTTGAGTTTTATCTTGAGATTTTATTTTGTTTATTTTTCTTGGGAAAAACTCTTTAATCAAGGTTATGCACAATAGCTATTCAACTCGATTAAAGGGTCTTGTAAATAATTTTTTATTTTATACTAGTAGTTATAACTATTTTACTATCGAGTGACCTTAACATACAAGTGATTGAAGACAAATTTCAAATCAAAATTTTCTTCTTATATATTAATTTTGGCCCCCCTTATAAAATATCATGGCTCTGCCACTAGTCCCAATGGAAGGCCACAAGTTAATTTTTGTTAATGTTAATTTACTTGTTAGCCCTTAGTTCAATTTGGATATTTTATACAAATTCCGGCAACCATGTTGTAAAAAAGACGTCGGCCGAGGTTTCTAAAATTAAGGTGAAGGATATTATCGTTTGATGGATATCCAATCCGCTTTGTTGTACATGTATGTAACGTCTATTGAATTTGATACATTAGAAACTTTCTGTGCAACTAGGATTGCAAATGACATGAGTCTTTCAAACAGCTTTGTGCTCTGCAGCTTGATGTAGCTGAAAGATTTTTGGACATTCATTCAGAGAATCCGAGCACAGAATGTGAATTTAAGGTAATTGTATCATATATAATGTTACTGTCACTTGTAACCCTGGCTAGAGTCACCCAACCTGGAGATCTTAGTGGAAAACTATTGTCGGACAAAGCCCGTCTTGCGAGGTATTTCCTTTTAGTGAATAATTGTTGCGTCGATTTTGGTGAAGTGTAGTCTTTCGTTAAAACTTTATGTGCATACTTTATTTTATTTTCCACTTATTTCAATTGGTTTGTGTTGCTTACATTTAGTCATGATTGAAACAGATTTTAAATTTATTGGTGATACCATAAACACAAGATGTACAAAAAATAATATTTCAAGTGAGGTATCTTGAGGTTTTGCATGCATAATTAACCCGATGTTTAACTAAATTTCTTTAGTATTCTTCTTTTTCACATACCTACAAAAGGTACGCTATGGTCAATTTTGGGCTTAAGAAATCCGTCATGACACGACTTTTCTGAGTGGAATTGTACAAAAAAAACTTTATGATAAATACAACGGTGCACTTGTTTCGGTGCGCTACTCAATCTATTCTAACAATCAATACAAAAGATCTATACAAGAAATTCGGTGCACTTATCTTGGTTGCTTAGGGTTCACTAGTCTTTTTGCCTAAGATTTACTACTTCTGAAGTTCTAGCTTATCTTGGTTGCTTATGGTTCACTAGTCTTTTTGCCTAAGATTTACTATTTCTAAAGTTCTACAACTTTCTTGAGTCGTTTATCTCTAACTTTCAAAGTACAATATATATGATGGACTAGTTTTGGTAGTGGTACATTATTTGTGTTCCTTTTGAATGACCGATATACTTCGTTTACTCGTTAGCTACTGCATTCAGTCACTATAAATGATTGACTGTATAGGAGAAATATGGTAAACTAATCTGCGACATGTTTCACTATATTCTGGAGTTTACAATTTTTATTTCCTTGAAGGTATATTTGATATATTCCACTTCCAGTCACAAAATCCTATTTTACACTGATGTTTTTAAAGGAGAGCTAAAAGATATTAGTTAAACCTTGGATTTAAATTAAACTTTTCATGTTTTAGTTTATGTTGCTTAGTTTTAGCCGTTGTGGTGTGGTTGTACCATTAGCCTTTTTGATTTAAGATATAACCTAAAATATTTACGAAAAAGTAAGAGAAACAAAAATTATTGTAGAAACCATTAAGGTTACATGTTGTAGCATATAGTATGATTTTGGCTGCGTAAGTTGACCCCTTACCTCTCCTATGCGATAACCTCGTGAGAGACGCTTGTGATGATGATGATTAATGGGTCTTTAGGGATACTTTTGTGGCTTATTTGGATTTTCGTTTTTGTTAACAAATTCATTTTTCCTGTGAATTGTCTCATAGGTGTTGGTGAAAAGGGAAGAAGTCAACAAATGGATAACAGTTGTCTTTCCCAAGTTTAAACCATGATGCTGTATTTGCGGCCCTTTCTCTGAAATAGGAAGGCATATATTGATGTTAAAACTAATGGGTAGAAATAAAATTAACTATTTATGTTTATATATTTTTTGTCACACTGATCGGGTTTCAAATGTGGTTGATATATAGGCTTCTAAGATATGAGCTCAACATGTTTAGGTCCTTATTGCCTTTTGTTTTCGAAAGGATAGATCCTTATTCCTTTGATAACATGTGAAACAGCCAACACATCCAAACTTGAATTGATAGGTAGTATATGTGATTTTTTGTCCCACTTCCAAAACCCGCTGGCAATCTTTGCATAGTAAGATACTAGTTTAATAGAATACTTTTTTCATACTAGCTTATAATTTGGTCTATGTATTTATTTTGTTTTTAATTAATGTCATACGTAAAAATTACTAACCTTACGAGTTCTTGACGAATGATTTAGGAATGTTATGGTAAACAAATACATAATATTAATCTATATAGTAACTTTTGTTGCTAAATGTTTTTGGAGCACAAAAGAGATGTTACATCTTTTTATTCTCTTCCTTTGAAGGCTAGTTGTCTCTATCAAAATTAACTCTACACTTAAACCCATTTTAGGCTTATAGAGTTCAGTTATATGTGAAAAAATATGTATTGACTTTTGGTTGTTCGTATGCTAATTAAAGACGTGATTTCATGTTGTAGGTGGCCACTGCCGGAGGACTGTTGGTTGAGGATGCCCGACATGCTCTATTGAGGGGTACATCGTCCTTTAATTTAAAAACGAGATCAAATGTCATGTACAAATTTATTAACTAGATTGTTTAATAAAGGTTGAATGTACATCAATTGTTTTGAGCTAGAATCCAAGCATAAAGAAGTAGAGAGAGAAGATCAACATATTACTCCTATTGTAAATCGATTTTACAGTGGCTCTCCTTTAAATTGTAATGTCATTCGTATCTTGTATCCATGTGCCTTCTTCACACTAATGGACGTTTAGTATGATATCTAAACTTAGACAAACAATCTTGAGCTTCCTAGTTGTGGGTTCTAACATGGTCATTGGTGTGTGACAGTTGGACACTCAAACAAAATTGCCAAGATTTTATAATGTTTCGTCACTTAACTTTTAAGTGGTTTGATTTCTTTTACTCCATGAGGTCTTGGCTTCTAGAACGTCCAAGCCAAAGAAAGGCACAAGGAGGAAGTCGATACGAATGTTTTACGAAACTTAAGAGAGCTACCCGTTCTCGGCGTCGAGGGAAATTATCTCCGCCGAGGTAAAAGATGACAATTGGCTTCGGGAACCAATCATGGTTCGTCAACCATAACACTCACATGAAAAAGCAAGTATTGCGACTTTTACAAAGACGATGACCACATAATGTCGGATTGCAAAGACTTGGACAAAGCCCATCACCTCCTATAAAACATGAACATTTGAAAAACTACATTTGTTGCAACTCCGGTCGACCCTAAGAAAAATACAAGCCATTGTTACAACTCACATGCTATTGATGAAAATCGAGTGTGACGTCGGGATAGTTGCAGGATATACGACGAACAACAAGAGAGTGCTACTTCATAATGGTACACCCTTTACTCAAAATCGAAAGATCCAAGGAGGATCGCAAAGCAAAGAATAAGGCAGCCGAGGCGATGAACATCAACGTCAGCCTTGGCATATATGGCGTTGATCCTAATTCCTAGGGAAAACTTACCAGACTAAGCAGTCGAGGCCATTGAAGAGATCCCCCAAGTGATGACTCCGACCGCGATAGAAATGTTAAGGTCGGCAGCTCGCTGAAAGGCAATGAAAGAATCGAGATAATCGACTTATTAAATTCATCGACTTGTTATTATTATTATTATTATTATTATTATTATTATTATTATTATTATTATTATTATTATTATTATTATTATTATTATTATTATTATTATTATTATTATTATTATTATTATCACCAATTGTTCCAGTTTTTCCCTAATTTTTCGCAATTTCACTAGTTTTCTCCAGTCTTAATTTTCAAAACAATCTCTTAACTTTACACGTTTTCTCCCAATTTTCAATTAAACCTCCTAATTTTCACCAAGTTGTCCAAGTTTAGCCTATTCTTCTAGTTTCCTGTCACCAATTTTTGGATCGATCCAGTTCAAAAGATCATGTCTTCAGTGGGTCAACCATTCAATTACGTATGAGTTTTGCCACACTAAATACTAGAGGAAGTTTACATTGCAGAATGCATGAGACAAGCTAGAATTAATATAAAACGCTTGATATATATATTAATCACTATCGGTATCTAGCCCTGCGATATTCAACCATTTCCCCTGATTGAAAATGAAACACCACGGACAGAGGTTCTATTGACTAGTAGTTGATCCAGGAATATGACTATAATTGTAATGTCGTCATGGAAGTGCCTCCTCACTCCAGCTTCAATTTTTTTAAGGTCGGAATATCTCACCTCTCTCTTCTTGGCTGCTCGATAAAGTGCTGCTTTAACCAACCTCTTTGCAATTCCCTGTATTACGATTACATGAACATGATTTTAGTTTAAAATCAATATTAAATTTTTAGGAATTTAGTTGCTAAACTATCATTTTCAATAACCAAATCAGTTAAATTCATATGCGATGCAGGTGTAGTTGCATATATGTTTGATATTTTTTAATTTTCTATAATTATATTAACTAGTTGCTTTTGAAGTTAATATAACTCTATTACTTTCATCTTATCATTAGGCATTCACTTTAGTTTTGCAAGTTATTATTTTGTGTCATATATAACTATTGAGTCAGCTCATATACATGTACGACATCTAAATTACTACTGCCTTAGTTTCTTTTTGTAGTTGATATTTTTGCCTTTCATGGCGAACTTTCACCGTTGATTCACGAAAACTATACTTTGACTAATATAATCACAAAAGTTATGGTTAGGCTTATATTGAAAAATACTCTTACAATATATGTCTTCTATTGTATTTACTTATGTAGTTTTAAAGAAAAATAAGGCTCAAACTTCGACCTCAAAAAGCAAAACGATACTTAACCAAATTCAAGGGAATATTAATGAAGTCAATGATGCAGGTACAATTCACAATGTTGATTACAACTTCCAATAATAAATCTCATATCACATAGCGTGCCAAACATAACTATATTAACCTAATCCTACATCTTGCTTACGCGAGAGATGGCATGTCATATGCTAACTTATATGGATGGCCACGTGTCTAAATCACAACTTACACATTAAATTTTATATAAGTACTAGTTTTATCTCCGTGTTCCGCACGGACTCGTGAATATCTCTCGAAAATGAAGATAACTTCTTAAGTGATACCTCATGCTTGTTTTATACCGCACAATTAATTCTACATTTCACTATTTTAATATTTTTGGTATGAAATATCCTTTTTAATCAATCTATATCAAAATTAAAATTAATGTAAAAAAGTTTGATTTATAAACATAATTTTAGCCTACATCAAAATTTTAAAAAGGAAAAAAAAGAGAGAAAGATTAATAAAACTTTTTCTAGTTAAATCAGTCTCTTATTATAATTGTTTTTTGGTAATTGAATAAAATCAATTAAGGGTGAGCAATTTTTTTTTTTTATCTTCTAAAGTTATAATCAACAATTTAATCCTAAAAATTCATTTCTCAAATGTGCTAGGTAGTTCAGTGTTTGTAACTTTCTACATAACTTATTAGGTGTATTAATTGAATCTTACTCTTGGGTTGCTTGTTATTTATATTACATAAGCGTTATTGAAGTCTCAGTTAATTTGCTAATAAAGCATTGGAGTAGATAATGAGTTGACGTCCATGTTTTATCCTCACACAAAATGTCATTTCGATCATATGGCATCTCCATATGAAAAATGATCCCATTTTTCTTATATATAAATAAAAAATATTTGTTACAAATAAATAAAATGTTTAGAATACATTTCAATTACTAATACTACACCGTGATTTACAACTAATGTAAAATATGGCTATACCAAGTGTCTTATCTAATTAGCTTTTACCAGACCTAGTACGACATATAAATCTTGTTTTAGAGTATTTTTCAAAATCAATCTAATGAAGTAAGATTTATAATTTTTAGAGTTACGTAACTAAATATATGTTATTTTGTAGTTTAAAATAATATGCAAATAAATCATATAATAAAGTCGAGTAATAATAATCTTGTAACATTTGGATGAAGATTTGTTAAGCTATGTGTCATCTACTGTCGTTTTCACACGTACATTCCCTCTTAAGTGGCGTCCTACATGTCATCACCATAGGAAAATGATTCGACTTTTATAAGACATATATATCTCATTTTGAAACTTTTTTCAAATTCAATCCACTGAAGTAAGATTTATAATTTTTTTGACTTATGTAACTAAAGTTTTTTTACTTTTTAATATGAAAATATTCTAATCATGTAATAAAGATGAAGCCAACTAATGATGATGCATTAATGGTGACATTTGAATAATGAGTTGTTAGACTACGTGGCAAGCTTTGCTTACATGGCGGCTTAGGTGTGATCTTCGTCACACGTATTTGAGCCTCCTACGTCGCGTCCTACAGGTCGTGCACAGACGACTTGGACTTATTTTTATATGGACCCAAATTTTATAGGACATATGTATCTCATTTTGAAGTACTTTTAAAATCCAATATACTGAAGTAAAATTCATAGTTTTTTGAGTTACATAACTAAATTTATTTTATTTTCTAGTATGAAACAATATGCTAATAAATATAACAAACTCAACTAATGACGATGCATTAATAATGGATGACACCTGGATGCTCTCTTATGCTTTGGTTGTGTGGCGCTTACATGTCATCACTACACCATCTTAGCTCTCCTAGTTGGCATCCCACGTATCATCACCACACGTGTAACACTCAACTTTATATATATATATATATATATATATATATATATATATATATATATATATATGATATGATATATATGACTATTCACTCATCCCATATAAAGACATTTAAAAATGACCACTCTCTGTGTTTCTATTTCTAATTGACATATTTGTTTTCCATGTCGAATTTTGACTGTTGATTTACGAAAAATATGCTTTGAAATTATGACAAAAATATTTATAGGTTTGCCTTGAATTTTTTTTTAATAATTTATATTTTTTGTAATTTTTAATTATATAATTTAAGAGAACGTAAGAATGAAAGTTTGACATCAAAAAGCGAAGCGAATTAAATAAACGACAGTAGTATAAGAGAGGTTGTTCAAACTTAGCCGAGAGGAATTGTAGCATTTGTTTTGCGGAATTTCTTTCCTACTTTGTCAGGGATATTTTTGAAATACTTTGGTTTCCTTACGCCACGTAGTACTTATATGTGTGGATAATATCTACTGATCAGAATTATTATGTAACTGGAAAACTAGTATCATATCAAATAGATTTCCTTATCATGTTAGTTTTTGGTTTAGGAATACTTTGCCTATAAATAGAGGGTTATAGGAATTAGGGATATGATTATACTCATACCCTAAGAGGGAGAGAGAGTCTTCATGTAAACGGTGTAAGGGGTATTGTTGTGGGCGCACCCGATAAGACGGACCTAAAGAAAACACACAGTGTGATTAAACCACACGATAAAGAGCTAAAGATGGAGGGAGTTATTCGTGTATCTCAAAAGGGTTATGTCGTTATTTATGTTTTTGATTGATCAATAATACGTTTATGTTGGATTGTGGAAGTAGATAATTGTAGGGTCCAAACCACGTTAAATTGTTAGATTGTTCTTCTTCTTTATTGGTTTATTTATTTGTCTCGAACTTCAATGGTTGAAGGATAGTAAAATTCCCCAACACATCCTTGATACGTTTTTCATTTTTAAAAAACCACCAACGTTAATATTTTTGGGAAGCATATGTATGTTTTTAATTAATATTTTTGGTTAAAGTTATGCATTCATCAAGGCTATGACAAGGTCTTGCGCAAATAAGCTGTGATATGGAACACAACGATATAAAGGAAGCCTTTCAGAATTTCAAATCTCAAGTGTTTGATAGTCTATTAATTAGAATATTTTCTGATGTTTTAGATCCATTTATTGTTGAATTTGATATCGTTTATAGATGCGGTAGGGCCTATTATTAATGCAATTTCTGTTTTTCCCTTCAAAAAAAAAAAAAAAATTCTCCAAACAAAGAAAAATATTGTTAGGAAACTTACATTTCTTGGGTTGTTCTTAACAATTTCAACAGCCTCCTGGTTTGTAAGATGCTCCCATAAACCATCAGAAGCAAAGATAAGAAACTGGTCCTCAGGTTGTAACTTTAGTACTGATACTGATGGCTCTGCTCTAAGGATTGGCTTGAGGTAAGGTTCTGGTACTCTGTATTTTGGGGCCAATGGATCTCTATTGAATTCGGGGCTCTTCAAATACGCATCCCCTATGGATCTCGTAACCTGTCAATAAAATCAAATAAAAGTATTATCATCATCAAATCAAACATGGGTGAAAAACGGATCTACAATTAACTCTTTATATTTGGGAAAATTAAATTCCATTGTATTCAATGGAGAAAAAAGGGAGCCGAAACTCTTAGATCACTAAGAACTGAAACTCACACACTATTAGGAGCCAAAACTCATACACCTATTATAAATCCACACAAAACACGCGCATTCAAACACGACACATCTAAAGCCATAATCACCGAAATGAGCCCAATTCACTTCCAAAAATTTGGGAATTAACTTGATACAATCTAACGTCCATGTTTTTGACATTACCTTTCACCTAATTAGTTTTTAAAATTAAAAACACTTTTCTTTTCTAAAATGTCTTCGACACACCCTTTGAAAAAAGGAAAATTGGTGAAAATAACACCAACTTTGGAGCACCATGACGGTTCTCCTCACATTTGGTGACTTGGCGTGACTCCAAATTCAAGATTTACAACAACTAGCTAATAAAATCTTGGCCTAACAAATAAGATCCCCAAATAAGTATTTCGGAATTTCTTTCCTGAACTAGACTTTGTTATACATGTTCTTTTCAATCTGTTACGTTTCTCGTTTATAACTTCATTATGTATCACCATCAAATGATCCAAATACATGGTGAAATGGAGTTCAAATTCAGGTTTGAGTCTCCAAAATTAAAGCATTTGAGACATAAGTAAAGTGAATAATCATCATATATAAACAAGTAAATGAAAAACAACTGGAATTTATGTACCTGGATAATGCCCTTAACACGCCAAACCTTGTGTTTCTGAACAACTACATCAGGATCATTAGGATGCAACGATTGCAGTTCATCTCTCTCAGTCTCCATACTAGCATTATGATCGGTTGACAATTGCATAGCTCGTAATCGTCTCGATGATCTGTCCATTCTTCCAAGAACAACCCTAGAATCACCTGCATTCGCTGTGTATAAATACCCGTTGCTTATGATTCCAACCAAGCAACATGATCCTTGTGAAGCAATATGTGGCTTTTCAACCCATTGCTTCCGTACCATTGCTAAGAATTCCTCGTCCGTAGCAACAAAAGCCTTCTTTATAACCTCTGGGGACATCTCTTGATGCTCCGAAGCAAACCCTGCAACAACATTTTTTGCACGCGTAAAAATGAGCATATCCATTGTGGCCGACAGAGGATACCTCTCGTGTAAACCCCCCCCCCCCCCCAAAAAAAAAAAGTCATAGAAATAAAAACAGAGTAATTAAGTACTCTAGAAGTATCCAATATTCACAATAAGAGGTCAATAACATACTCTTAAGATAATGGAACAACTTGTCATTGACGAAACAGGCGGCCTGAGGACCACCATGGCCGTCATAGATGCCAACAAAGGTCCCATAAGGGCCGAGATTATCGACACTCAACGATCCTGATTCAACCTGGCTTTGATCTTCCACAACACCATTAGCTTGCACAACTGCCATTGAGAACTCACCATGAATATGTTCACCCAATTCTTTGTCCCACATTAGGCCTTTAACCTTACCGTTAGGACCCCTCTTATCATTATCAGCTTCACAACTACTCCAAAACGGCTTTAAACAGAACATGACCATCTTGTTAGATGCTTTGGAAACCATATGCTCGGTTTCGGTCTTTAAGTTCTCACACACATGTATATGTATAGCTCATCCAAATGATCCTGCTATTAATATATGATCCAGAGACAAACAGAGCCTAAAGTCCAGCTTTTTTTGCTTGATGTGTTTCAATCCCAGACTACCACTGCAGTCACTGTCTACCTTGGTCACCATTAATGTGTACAAATTTCAAGTAAGGACCAATATGGTATGGGCAAAAATTAAAAAACAACAATTGATGGGTAATGTGTTAAAACTCAAATGACAAGAAAAACAATAGTTTTTTTCTTACAAGTTCAGAGAATATGGGGTTGTGTTGCTAATTGGATACCTTGAATCTGGTTTCACTGATTTCTGTACTTCTCTTTTGTGCCATCTTTGAGCAACAACCTTAGCTGTAAAAACACATATAAGATTTCTTATTGACAGAGTTTTGTCTGAGATAAGTGAGATCAGAAAGGGACAAGGATAAGAATTGGGTCTTGAATTTATTGACAGAAAATCTTCAGATTTATGTCAGATGAGATCTGAGATGAAAGAACATATTAAAGAGGGAAAATTTTGTTCATCCAGTAATTGGGTTTCCAATGTATTGCAGAAATAATATTGAATATTACAGAAGACATTTTTTTTTTACTTATTTTGGGTCTCTCTATGTTAATCTGTAAATGTAAACCTCTTGGTTATATTGAGGTTGGTTAAATTTGAGGTCAAACTGGGTGGTTTTGGAGGCATTTGCCTTGGATGCCTGTTCTTTTAATTCATGAGCAGTTTTCCATCATCTTAGGCAACTATTCCTACTTGTTAGGGATTTTGCACGCCATTATATTGATTGAATAATAATAGTAGCTTGCGGCTTGGGCTAGTAACAATGAAGACTGATATTAGAGATATGGAGCTTAATCAATTGCTTGTGGGCCACGGAAATTTTGAAGAAGTTGAGAGCATGAAGGAGTTTGGAAGATTACGTGGGTTTGTTTTGGGAGTTTAGTAGTAGAATAGTATTAATATTGGTTGGAAGATATTATTATTATGTGGTTTAATTTTATGGTAGTAGTTTCCTATTTGTGTGAGAGTACGGTAGTATTTGGAAGGTAGTAGGTTTCCTTATTGCAGTCGAAGGAGGAGTCTTTGTGGAGGCCTATAAATATAGGTAGTATTAGATTGGAGAAGTCGGCTTTGCCTCAAGGTAGAGAGAGAGCTCCCTTGTTGCAGTTGAAGAGTTGAAGGGTTTGTACCTTTTCCCAAAAGCTATGTGAGGTGTGAGTGTGCGGGTGTGTAGAAAGCCCAGCCATTGAAGTGAAGGGTTTCTAGCTTTGACCTCAAAAGCTATGTGGAGGGTTTCTAGCTTTGACCTCAAAAGCTAGGTTATGAGTAGGGGACGGTTTTGTGGCTTTCCCGTGCATAAAGCCATATATGGGGTAGTAGTAGTTGAGGTGAGAGTCCAATTGTATGAAGGGGAAAAGTGAGGATTGAGTTGGGTAGATTATTTCAATACATTAGCTAGAGGAGATTGAGATGTTAGTGTGTTGATGTATGTCGTTGTACTCACTCTTTGTCAATGTTAGTGGACTAGTAGTGGTTCGTGGTTTTTCCCCTAGTTGAGAGGGATTTTCCACGTTAAATATTGTGTGTGCTATTTATCTTATGTATTTTATATTATTGTGCTTCCGCTGTGGTCAAAGTAGTATGGTAATGGGGCGTAAAATCCCCAACACTACTCTTGGTTGATATCCTCGCATTATTCTTTTTGGCCAACGCTATTTAACAACCTTTTTTTTTTTGGTTTCAAGGCAGGCAGAGGGGTTAGTACAATACTTTTACATACAACAACGGAGGAGGGAATTAAAAATTGAACGTGAGACTTAATGTATCCAAGACATAATCTTAACTATTAGGCCAAGATTTTATTAGTATTTACTAAGTTCTCTTTGATTGGGAGTAAATCATTTTGATATAAATGATTCGGACTTGAAAAGTATATTATATTTCTTCACAAAATTTTATGATTCTTTTGGGAAACATTAAATATATTCTCTTATATGAGATTAAGAAAATAAGCTTTTAATAAACTAGATTTTGTGCCCGTGCGATGTAGGGGTTCTTGTTTATCATGCATACTCTGTTATTAGAAAAATATAATAAATTTTTTAATCATATCAATGTGTAAAGTTGAATAATAGGAGTAGCAAATAACAAAAATAATACTCCCTCCGTCCCATCTTTACTTGGGCACATTGAAATGGCACGGAGATTAAGAAAAGTTAACTTTGGCATCCATTTCACAAATATGCCCTTACCCTTCCCTTCTCATTCTCTCTCCTCCCTTTAAAGAAAAGAAACAAGGAAAGTTAAAGTTAGGGCAAACAAGTCATTTCATTAACTTTTTTTTACCATTTAAGGTAATGCCCAAGTAAAGAGGGGACATCCCATAAAGGAATGTGCCCAAGTAAAGATGGAACGGAGGGAGTATTTTTATCAACAAAAAAAATACATTTTACAAAGAAATTGCATTTTTATTGTATATATATATATATATATATATATATATATATATATATATATATATATATATATATATATATATATATATATATATATATATATATATAATACTTATGTTACTTATTTATTATTAAAATAAAACAAAATTATTTTTAATTTCTTTTTAATCACTCATGCGTTTATGCTATTTATTACCTATTCAATGCTTGGTGAGAACTCAATTTTACATATATATATTGATAAAAAAAGTAGTGCACATGCAATTAAGGAAGGTAGTTCTAAAAGGTTAGTGGAGTTGGTTGGGGGTTGAATTTTATGGGTTTAGTTCCTACTAGACCACTTTGTTGAGCTTGTCTCCAAGGATTTATATTGTCGCCTTGTCTGGTATATGTAGTTTTCAACTTATTGCAACTACTCGTGGTTTAGCAATGCATACTCAAAGAGTAGTGATTGTGATTCCTTGTATCGAAGAAACAACCAGTAATAATGATGTAATCAAGGGTGCGTGGTAATGTTACTAGGGCTAGACTTGGTTGAAATTGAATGACTGCTAAATAACCTACTTCTTAGATTGAGGGTTTGAATCTCGCCTTGGGCATGGAGCAGTTTTAAATTCCTTGGCCAGCTGTCTCACCCTTTGAAGTGCCTACAAATCAACGCGGGGGATAGTCACTGTGGTCGACGGTGGATACCCTTGGTCGTGAACCAAAAAAAAAAAAAAATAACCTACTTCCTACGTCCCAGAAAAAAAAAACTTTACACTGAACTACTCCCAGTCTCTCAGTCGCTAGTTGGACCACAAATTTATCTTATAGTATTAAAAATTATGATTAGGTAATTGTTTGAAAATACGATTTAAAATGAGTATAAAAAAAACAGTAAATTTTCATTGTAAATTTTTATAATTTTTCACAAGTTAACGTACAAAAGTTTGTGGACTTGTACTCTAAAAACCTCAATGCAATGATCTTTCTAGGATGGAGGCAGACAAGGAGTATAAATTTTGTGATATCAAATCTTAATCTTAATACGGAAAAAGTAGATTTTTCCACACATGAAGAGCGCCGCATAAGCGAATATCAATCTATAAATAAATCAAATAAAGCACTACTAAACAAAGAATTCCTAATAAACAAGAAAGAAAGAATAAGCCCTTTGTGAAGCCTAACAGCTTATTTGGTTATGCTAGATAGATTGAAAAGGAAAAGAAATAAAGAGAAGGGAAGAGAAAGGAAAAGAAAGGAAAGGAAAATAATTATGTTTCCTACTTTTGGTTGTATAAAAAGGAGTTGAAAGGAAAATAACATTTTTCGTTGTTTGGTTGATGGGATTTGGAAGGAAAGAAAATGAATGATAGTTTTAAACTCACTTTCCGTCTAAATTCCTCCAATTTGGAAGGAAAGGAAATTGAGGATTTCATAGGAAAACTTTTTCCATCTCCGATCCTTTCCTTTCCTTTCCCTTCACTTCCTTTTTATTTTTAAAACCAAACATGAAAAGGTTAATAGATTTCTTTTCTCTTCCTTTACTTCCTCTCATTTCCTCCCTACCAAATTAGCTCTAACTAACCTAGGAATTCACTCTTAAATAAATAAAACAAAAACATAAAAACAAAAAAAAAATCCCCAAAAAAAATTAAAAAACACCTAAAAAGTCATATTTTGCATCTTTTAGTACCTCTGAGCAATTATCCAAGGAGGTGTGGTTGAGTGGTAGCTTAGGGACTCATCCATCCTTAACCAAGGTCGAGGGTTCGAATCTCGCCTTGGGCATGGAGCAACTTTAAATTTCTAGGCCAGCTGTCCCACCCTTTGAGGTGCCTACAACCCAACGTGGGAGATAATCAGTGTGATCGACGGTGGATACCCTTGGTCGTGAACCAAAAAAAAAAAAAAAGTACCTCTGAGCAATTCCTACTATGCAATTTGGATGGATGAATTAAAAGACATTTGCAGAATGCAGATACACATAAATTATTCTCAAATTTATACCTACAACAATAGTATGGATCAGAAATTTGCTTACCTCAAATATGAGAAATCTTGGACATCAGGGGAGCTAGCATAGATGCCTTTTAACGCAACCAAATGGAGGTTTGAATAATTTTCTTTCATTGGATAATTAGAGTGAAATGATATAACGTATATATAGCAAACACACATATAAATAGCATCGCCAGTGACGATCTTTGTTGCCTGTATGTTGATCATGAAGAAATCAGCAAATTTCGGCCATGAAAAAGACGCACATCATCAAATAGTATATTCAAGAAATAAAGTCAAACTTACGTTACTATAATCAACAAACAAAATCAAGATGCTTATCTTGGTGATGAATAGGCAAGAGTACTCGGTCCATGAAAAAGACTGATAATACTAATAGTACTTGTGAAAAATGTCAAAGTTGCAAAAAAATTAATAAATTACATTGGGAGTGTGATTTGTGAAAGAGTAGGTGAAACATGAAAATCAAACTAAGGATATCTTGGCCAAATGGTTAAGACCGAGATGATGGACATATTACATCCTAGTTTCAATTCCTCATTTTTCATCTATGTATATTGTAATGGCCTTTATACTTCATCTGAATCAAAAAATTTATAGTATATATCATGCATCTCTTGCATAACGTGTTTAACGTTTATCGGTTTTTTTTTTATTTTTTAAATTCAATTAATACCCTTGTATTGTGACTTTTCAAGATGGTGGCCAATTTTTATTTTTTTTGGGTTTGACATAGAGGAACTTTCTTCTTCTTTGGGCATGGCTAAAGGACACCTCCTAACCCATGGCCTCAGGTATTTTATGAATCAATTTGTGTAGGTGCTCCCCAGGAGATTTAAACACTCATGACCTGATATACAAATTGCAACTTGTCTACCAGTGAGTCAACAATTCTGGGATGGTGGCCAATATTTTTTGAAATCCAGCTAGTACCCTTAGATCTGTCCTTAACTTCCTAGTACGCTCTTTCTAATCTCTTGGTAATTTATGTTCATGATTTTTCGTTTTATCTTTCTACTTAACTATTTTTCCTTCATTTTGGCTTAATTTTCCTCACCATAAATGCTCAAGCCTTAAAGGTGTCACATACGTTGTTCTTTTATAAATATCACATACATTATTGTTGTTTTTATAAACCTTAAACAACCCTCAAATAATGAGAATTAGTATACAAAATAAATCTTTTTTTTTTATCTTCATCTTCCCCTATATGCCTACGAATATGAGGAAAAAACGATATATCAATGTCACATTATCATATTTATAGCAAATTTAACAACAACTTATAGTGATCTTTGAGAAAACTTTGATATATATATACAAGGCTATCATTTGAAAAAATTAAAAGTAAAAGGATACTAGTTGGAATTTCCTTTGTTTCATTATCGTGAAGTAATTATGACACAGGAATTTGGCTACATCTGCTAGATCTTATTTCTCCTGCACATGATCCCTTTATTAAATTATACTGTAATACACTGCCTATATTTACACAAAGACTTGTTTAAAATGGTCTTATCATAACTTAGGGTGACACGAGAGTTACTTTTTAGTATAACAATTAACAAAGGGCACTGCTTATATATGACCCATACATTACTAAATCGTGACCCCTTTTTCAGTGAGTTGGTTTCCCACAAAACTTATTGATCATCTAAAATGACCGGATAGATGTATCATCGTAACGAGTTCCAATGATATAGATCTACAACGTTCGTGAGAAACTCTCACCATTGAAACGTAACTCAATTGACAATGGTCATCAACCACCGCATGGACTTCCATTTATAAAAAATAAAACCCATATCTTATTTTTAGTTTTTTTTTAGGTGGGGGACTGACCGGTGACCGGGTTCTCTACTTAGAGTCTATTAGTTTATTAAGTGGGAGGGAGACTAGCGAGATTCCAACTCAGGTTGGAACTTAAACCATTGAAACAATTTCCCGCTAGACCAGAAAACCCATATTGACATGGCATTGCATGTAATACGACCTTTTCTTGTGAGTATTCTCTATGCAAGATATATGGCGAATCTGCAATCTTATTTTGTTATCCACATATATTCGTGCATCAACTGGGAATAACATAGATGCGTACACTACTTTCCAAAATCATGTGTCATACGATGACAATTGATTTATATATATATATATATATATATATATATATGATCACTAAATAAAGGATTTTAATCAAGATAAGTTGAATTAATATTTTTTCTAGATAATTAGAGTCATTTTATTGAAGATAGTAAAGAGTAAAAGTTCATGAGTCAAAACTCAATACACCTCCAAAAGTCTAAACTCAAAACACTAAAAGAGTCGACAAGCTTCACATCCTATTCTATTAAAGCACCCTCTTTCAGCGTGGATAATTAATTCCCTCTCATGTTCTTCCCCAATGAAACTAATCGCCTCTTTCAATTGCCATATTTTTTACCGGCTCCAATTTCAACATGATTTCTTCTGATTATCTCATCCCCAAGATTTGTAGTTGTTCTTTTCTTGATACTATTTTCTTAGGCTTGGATTATATCTTGCTTCTATTTTGTGACCCTTTTTTGTTCTTTTTGGCCTTGACATTCTCTTGTTGAGCCTTATAATACCCACTATGTAACCGACTGTTCTTATTGAAGTTAATTCAATCAATTTCAAAACATAGTTTGAGCTTTGAAAGAAAAAGGAAAAGAAGCTTTTTTCTTTTTTGAGAGGAAGGAAAAGAAGCTTGTCCCACATGGGAAGAATAAGAAATACTTCTCTTGTTTATATTAAAACCTTTCATATGTATATTTGGATTAAGTATTTGGGTCATGCTATGGGTGCGCTACCACACACGAGAACCGTTTGGGACGGACAAGGGATAAGTGTCCGGTTTGTTGTGGTGATAAAAATATTTTTTTTCCACAAAAATTTACTTTTTGTCGGAATAAATTTTTCGTAAAGGTTATTTATTATTTTCGTTAAGTCAATTTGTGCTTGATTTGATTTTGATTTTACGCCAATCAGCTTTTTCTAGATTTTGTTACCTTTCTTATTAACTGATCATTTGCTCTTATAACAAGGGTTCTATGAAAGAGGAAGGGGGCACAGAAAAATCAACTGGTCTTTGTTCAACAAAATTTTCTTCTCTACTTTTTCTTCTTTCTAGGTTGACATTGAGTTCCTGAATCAGTGGGTGAGGGAGTGCACCTTCATTATCAATGTTTTGAAGCCTAGAGATCCACCGTTCAATCAGAACTTGCACCAGGTAGGCATAGTACTATAATTTTTGCAGCCATAGGCACAGGCACAATTTCTCAAGATACAGGCATTATATCATTTTCCTAAAGCACAGAAAGGCATCGGGAGCGACAAAAGCTCTGTGACGGGAGGATATTAATTTAGTCTTACGTCTGCATCGGCAAGGCACATGCATTACTTTGGTAGAGCTACGCAATGCTCTTTGACGTTGAAGCTAATAAAATTAGCGTCACGTTAGCACCTGCAAGGCAGAGCTATGCAATGCTCTTTGACGTTGAAACTATTGAAATTAACGTCACGTTGGCACCCGCAAAGCAGAGCTAGGCAATGCTCTTTGACGTTGAAGATATTAAAATTAGTGTCACGTTGGCATCCGCAAAGCAGGTAACCCTGACCACAGGCGGTCAGGATTTACTTTTTCCTTTTCTCTAACATAAACTTTTCAAAAAACTCTGCAGGCATTTTTTAGCAAATACTTTGACCTTCGCTTTCACAAGTTCGGCCAAAGTGGGGGCTTCTATAGACACCCTAACCGGTTCTCGTCCACTAGCACCGTAAAACCCGATGATGATGGTAATGAATTAATATGGACGTAAGAAGAAAAGAACATTGCTCGGAAATCTAGACCAAATTTCTTGAAACCTCAGTCTTTGGATAGCCCTTGTTATAAGGATTCCAACGCCTTTGACCTTACCTCAATCAGGTTCCCGGATCAAAAGATATCGCGTCTTAAATATTTGGGCCAAAATCGCTCAATCCCGACCCCCTGGATCAGGCCAAGGGCATTTTCGTAATTTATTGAGCACAAAAGGTCAAAAATCCCTAGCCACGCGCGCGCCTCTGGTTCGAGCGGCTGACGCTCATTACCCAGCAGCATACGCGTGACAGCGGGGGCCTTTTGACCAGCCGTTAGGCCCAGTGGCTAGCCGATGAGCTTCAGTGGCAGCCGTTGGCCCCAGCTGCCCTCCGTGTGGCTGCTGGGCCGAGTTTTCTGGCTGGGCCAAGTTTGGCGTCAGGGCTGCAGTACTAAGCCCCTAATTTCGTCCCCTAACTCTATAAATACTCCTCTTCACCCTCTTTTATGGGAGGTTGGTCAGTTTATAATTTTGAGAGCAATTTGATAGCGCAAAAACCATAAATCATAGAGAATTCAGAATTTGAAGACTCAAACAAGCCTTTGCATCCAACCTAGCACTCAAGATTGAAGAGCAATCCAATTCTACTAGTTATGTTCGAATAGAACGTCCAAGTTAACCATCCTGATGGCCTAAATCTCTTTATTAAAATCTTCTTTTATGTTTATAATCATGTTTTACTTGGCTTTTGATTATGGTTGAATAACTGTAAATGTTTTGATCTTTGTGAATAATTATGCATGTTAGTTTAATTTAAAGTTTGCATCTTTTCTATTGATTTACGCATATTACATATTTTTTTTATGTTTATTCATGCATGTAGCAACCTCCTTAGGTTTATTTTAGCATAAAGTTGATATTTTTGCATTGTACTTCCATTGAAGTTACTAACGAATTTATTGATGTGCATATGCAATACTTGGCGCGTTTAGCAAAGTGTGGTAGGTTGGAGCGCTTTATTATTTGCTCTTATCTCTTGGTTTGTGCTAAATAGATGATACATGTAAATTGGATATAAATTGTGCAAAGTGATAACGGTAGAATTTGGTTGTCTTTAACCCGCCTAATTAAAATTTAGGATCTTGGAAGACGTGATTTATATGGAACCATATAGCTTAAATAAATATTTGACATGGATAAGCTTAGTAGAGGCCGTTAATTCGGGCGATTTAGGTGAGATTCGTTTTGTTTATTTCGTACCTACACCCCCGAACTCAATATATAGCCCCCTTGAGTATGAGTCAATTCCAAATAGGAATTGGGTGCACTTTTTGATGGTTTCCAATTGTTTCCTTAAAAATTGGTGGCGACTTCATTGCTTATGAATTATTTCCCTTAACATGATCGAATTATATTGCTTATGATGTATTATTTAAGAACCATTAATTCTAAAACAAATATCTTGAAAGGACCGGAAGGGAGAGGGTTCTTACAGGTGGGAAATGTTGGAGTTAATTCCATCTATTTCAAAACTTAGCTTTAGCTTAGAAAGAAAAAGGAAAGAGAAGCTTTGTCACACATTATGGAAAGAATTAGAAACACTTCTCTTGTTTATATTGAAACCTTTTATATGTATATTTGAATAAAGTACTTTGGCCATGCTATGGAAAAGCGAACACCCACGCACGTTCGCTGATTGTGCTGGGCCTGGGCGAGGGCTGAGAGCGCGTGTGGTGATTAAATAAGATTATTTTTTCCCACTCATTTTTTTTTTCGGAGTAAACTTTTGGAAAATTTTCACTGAATTGGCATGAACTGTTGTTCAATTACAGTGAGGTAGCATGACAGTTTGATAATATCAATACGGTAGCATGATTTTCAATTTTCAATTTCCACAAAAACAATGGATTTCTATGACCAAAGGAAAGCAATTGACCAAAATATTCTCATATTTTAAAATGCGTTAATAATTTTTTTTTTTAAAGAGAGGTAAAAATATAAATAAATAAATAAATAACTAATAGGTGCATTAAATAAATAACCAGTATTCATTTGTGAGTTATTTGTTCTAATTATTTGTGTCATCTTCAATTGTTGAAAGTATATGGAATAATTAGTAAGTGTATATTTTTTTCTAAAATGTATAAGAGTCATTTATATATTACATTTTACATGTAAAGCCTACAACCCTATCAAAGTCGTCAATTAGCTAATCTAGTCTAATTATTTAATCTAGTTGTTTTTATTTTTAATTTTAATTTTATTTTATTTTAAACTATCTAAAATAGATAAGATATTTGTATAAAACAAAAAATAAATGATATCTTTCCTTTTTAAGTCTCAGGGGTAATTTGGGCATAAAAATAACTTAGTAGTGTCCACATCACTATTTCTTTACCAAAATTATTACAAAAGATACCCCATTGATATTAGTTTGAAAGTTACACTACTTCATAGATATTATTTAGAAGGTCATGCTACCTCAATGTAATTAGCCAATGTTCATGCTAATTCAGGGAATTTGTTCCTAAAATCTTTGTAAACTGTAACTTACCATTTCCGTTAAGTCAACTTGTAACTCAATTTTCTCTTAATTTTATGCCAATCAAATATTCTGATTTTAATACCTTCTTTAGCAACAGATTATTTGTTTAACCCGTGAAAGATGAACCCTTCTTATACAAAACTCAACTAATCTTCCTTATACAAAGATTTTCTCTCTGCTTTTGGGTTTACGCTGAGTTCCCGAGTTGGTGGGTGAGGGAGTGCAGCTTTATCATCGATGCCATAAAGCTTGGAGATCAATTGTACAATTGAAGTTTGCATTCGGTAGGTCGGACATAATTGGTTTTAGGCCAATGATTACTTAGCCACGGCGCGGTCAATTCTCTTTCATCCAGATAAGTTGTTAAAATTTATATCGGATTATAGTAGCCTTAATTTCCAACAGTGCTAACCTACTTAGGATAAATAGGGCTACAAATGAGCTAAGTTTTACTCCGCGAGCTCGATAATATTTTTTGAACCCAAGCTCAGCTCATTTCAGTTCGTTAAGATAAACTAACCAAACTCCAGCCGGTAAACAAGCCAAGCTCGATTCGAGCTTGTTCAAGACGTATAAATTTAAAATATATTTTGGTAAATTCATATACTTATTGATCTTATTAATATATTAAATACTAAAATAATCGATCTTTAAACAAGATCAAACTAGTTTTTGGCGAGCTGTTAACGAACGAGTTATTCGCGAACATTAAGTCAAATATAGTCCAGCTCGAACCCGACCCGTTTATTAAACGAGTTCAAAAATTATGCTCAAGCTCGGCTCGTTTACTAATAAACGAGCTTTGATCTAGCATTGATCGAGCATTGACCAAGCTTGCTTATTCGCGAACGGTTTGCGAGTGTATTGATTCATTTACAACCCTAAGAACAAACCAATGTGCATAGTGGACATAGTTCAAGCGCCTCCTAGAGGTGAGCAAAAAATCCAGGTACCCAGTACCGGAATCGAAATTGGTTTGGAACCAGTGGTTCCGGAATTGGAACCGGTCCAACCAATTTTAATTCCCGAAAATAAAAATCGGTACCAATCAATTCCAATTCCATTTTCTGACTTTTGAGAATCGAAACCGATTGGGTATCCAATGTAAAAAAATTAAAAAGACTTTTTCCTTTATTGAAAATAAAGAATTGTGATTTTCTAGTAAGAATTGTGGTTAAAAAATTTGATTTGTAATTTTAATATTTTAATGATTGTATTTGCAGTATGCCAGTATTAATGATTAAATAATTGTACACGTTTTTTAAATTTTGATTTACAATGTTAAATATTCAGATTGTAGCATTTGATTGTATGTTTGTTATATTTTTGAAAACTAATATTTGTTTTTGATATTTTTTAATATTAAAATATATATTTTTTGATTTAAAAAATAATAAAATTTGGATTTAATGTCGACTTGGGTACCCAGGAAACGGTGAGTACTTGGTGGATCTAACTTCAATTCCTAAGAATTAGAAAACAATGCGACCAATTCCGAGTCTAGATTCAATTTCACTTCTTAAAATTTCAGAACATGTAGACCCAATTTCAACTCTAACAATACAATAACCGATGGATATCCAGTTACACTTATCCCTAACGACTTAACACTACCCGCCACCCCCTCTCCCCAGAA
Source organism: Tetragonia tetragonoides (assembly GCA_038025085.1). Taxonomy (NCBI): domain Eukaryota; kingdom Viridiplantae; phylum Streptophyta; class Magnoliopsida; order Caryophyllales; family Aizoaceae; genus Tetragonia; species Tetragonia tetragonoides. The sequence goes on from CM076149.1 coordinate 20,316,371, forward strand.
AAACAAAACGTAAAAGTGCACAATAAACTATGTTTGAAGTTGTCTGTTCTCGATGACAGAATGTCGGTGGGCAATTATTTTTATGTGGCATGCACATATGCTCGAATAGTGAACAGAGGCGTTTTGAATCGTTTCAAACGAAGTGGTTCCTTTTCAAAGGACAAAATTTTCAAATCTTTTCAACTTTAACAATAGAGTATCAAATTTCAAACCCATATGCCTAATAGCATCCTTCAAATTTATTATAATCAGTTTTATTATCTTGGAACTCCTAACCACAAATTCATACAACAACAACAACGACCCAATAGATGTTCCACCGAGAGCGGGCTCTGAAGAGGTCCAAATGTACACAGCCTTACCCCAAACTAGTCTTACTAACAAATTTAGCTAGCCAAATTTAAGCTATACTGCTAACAAATCCATATGAAGCAGAATTGCCAACATTAAGCTAGCCAAATTTAGCTAGGGTAAATAAAAAGTATTTCTTAGTTTCTCTACCACCATAGTATATTCTAGGTGTAGATAAGCATATATACTTATATAAAAAAAATAACACTAACTTATCAAAAAAAAAATATAAAAAAAATACAAAAATCAACACCAAAAATTTGCCATTTGTTTTTCCCTTTTATTGTTGCAAGAAAATTATCCAACTTTAATGCTGCGCCTTCTCTCCATAGTGCCTTGAATATTTTCCCGGATCTCTTTCAAAGTGTGAAGGACTTCTCTCACACTTTCATTATTTACTTTCATCTCCTCATTAGATGAACAACTCTCTGATTCAATGGGCAAGTTAACTGGAACCAGTGCCAATGAGTTGTTAACACTATCATCAGCCTCATTTTCAACTTTGGTGGTCTTTTCCTCTATTGTTGATGACTTCAAGCTGTAAATTTGCACAAAATAAGAGAAAGCCAAAACAGACATTCTTATTATTATTAAATTACACATTAAGCCAACCAATAAATATATAATATTAAAGAGGTCATATTTGAAATGTAACCTCTAAGAAATGTATTACTTATTAATTATCAGAACATAAAACAAAATCATTAGTCAGGCTTGTAATTGTTCTCACATTTTAATGGAATATTTCAATTTTTTTTTAACAACAGTCTTTTTAGTAGGTACACTAATTAAAATAGTCAATAAGTAGCTTGAACAGTATCAATAAATACCTAAGATAATCACATTTATTTCTGATAAATGAAATGACAATGACACTACCATTTTGCCAAAATCACAAACTGAAGTTTTCATCCATCATTTTAAACTTTTGGGTCAATTGTTAATGGCACAAAATGGCATGATAGAGGAAAAGTAACAATAAATTTCCCAAAAGTTTTCATCAACCAAATTAAACTTTTGGGTAATTAAATTTGGTGCTATATCACAATCAAGGCAACTTACCCATGATTACTTTCACTATTTTGGATGTCATGCTCCTTAATTATCTCAGATTTGGTCTTCTCTGTTTGTTCTACATTTTCAGCTGTTGAGGCTGTTGATGAGATACAAGAGGTTTCAGAATGATCCCATGAGCTTGATTGGTCTGATTCTTCTGAAATACTAAATGCAATGTTCAAAGATTCAAGCTTTTTCTTCAAAATGTTGAGCTTCTTTTCAGCTTTTCTTCTGCATTTTGTCTCTATCTTTAGCTGTTCTTCTAGCTCTTTTAACTGAATAATCAAATCAAATCAAATGAACAAAGTAAATAGCCATTAAACCCATAAAATTGACATAACATTATCTTAAAATTTTGAGAAAAAAATTCTATCAAAAAAAAAAAAAAAATTGAGAAAAAAAAGAAAACCTTGTTGTTCATATTTTCAGCACTCTCATTGGCTGCCTTTGAAGCTGCTCTCTCAGCTAGTAATCTTCCTCTTAGACATTCCACTGTCTTCAAAGTGTCTTCTCCTTGCATTTTTTCTGTTTTGTCACCAAAACCCAATTCACAAATTTGGGAATGCATGTCACATGGAAAAGATAAAAAAGAAAGAGAAAGAGGTGGTCACATACATAAAGTTGCTTGCTGGCTTTTGCCTTCCCTTTTATGGAATTTGAATGATGAGTTAATTTTTGTGGGCTTAGGAAAAGGAAAATTTCCCCAACTCCCCCAACCACCTACCTCTGTGACTGTTCTTGTAGTGTGTGAAATTTTATGAATATTTATTGCAAAGAAGGTGACAAATCAATTTTTCTTGGTTTTAATTTTTTATTAATTATTTTTTGTGTTTGATATTTGTTTCTCAACAAGAATTCATTAAAAAAAAATTGAAAAAAGAGGAAAAACCGGCAATAAAAAAATTTGTGAGGTAAGAAGGGTCACTTTCGATCTGACCAGTCTCGAGATAAAGGTTCAGAGATAAATGGTTAGATATTTAAGGGGAACGGGATAAAAGGCAAGAGAAATGACAAATGTCCCTAATAGAGTTTAAATTTAATCTTGATGGTGAGTTAATAGACCAATTAATGTTGGTTAGGAAAAACAGACATATGTCATATGGTACTAATCACTAATGATGGTAATCGAAGGTGTTGTGAGTCTTGTGACTTGTGAGGGTCCAAAAGAATAATAATTAGGAGCATAAACAGATGAGAATCTAAAGAGCCTCAAAAGGACAGAGTTAAATCACAAGGGACACAAGACGTGAGGAGTTGGAGCGTCTCGTGTTCTGATGTAACACGGTGGTAACCGAGAGAATTATTATTCAATAATTTAATTTTTTTTTCCCCTTCTTTTGTACCACTAAAAAGCTTTTTTTCCCCTTTTAGGGTGAGTACACTAGTATAGGACATTGGTAGTTTTTTTTTTTTTTTTTTTTGATACGAGGCAGTTACTACTCTTTGAGTGTGCACTGGATAAACTTCGAGTGTATGCAATAGTTTGCAAACCACACACACCAGGCAAGCCAACAAGATAAATCTTGTAGACAGGCTCAGCAAAGAGGCCTAGTGGGAATTGAACACATGACCTTTGTCATGAAATATCAACTCACGACCAACTCCACTACCCATTTCAGGGCATAGGACCTTGGTAGGTGGTATATAGTTTCGGTTTCATAATTGATTTGAACCTGGCATGTTCATACATAAAATTTGTCCCGTCATAACCATAACAATAATCAATTGTGGGTTCTGAAATTTGAAACCGATTTGAATTAATTTTAATTTTGAGTATAACTTTTTCGGACCTGATACCTCGTAGATACTTGGTGAGACAAATTTCAGGTATCCAAAATTAGTCTCAAAATTAAAATTGCCCACAAATCTACAATGTTACTACATGCTAGTACAAACTTAGTTTTACTATTGCATATGTTGCAATTTCAGTGTCCTTAATATCGCTTTTTTATTTATTTATATGGGAGTAAACTTTTGATGCACAATTATGAATTTGTAATTTTTGAATATTACATTCATTTTAAGAGACATATTTACAAGGATTTTTTTATAGAAGGGTGAGAGAGGAAAATGGACACTTGCTCTTGGAACTGATCCTGCCAAATCCAAATTTCGGTATTAATTTCGAATAACTGGTCTAACCAATTTTAATATTGGGTCACAAATTTGAGGATCTGGTTCAACCAATTCCAATGATAAATATTGAAATTTTAAGTGGGTGTCTGGTTGACTCACCCCTACTCTTTTTCCTTTTTCTGGGTTGAACTCAAAGTTAATACTTTTGATGCATTGAATATACAGAGTAGAATTTTGAGCGATAAAAGTTAGTTCATACAATAGTAGTCATTGTTTTATCATTTGGTTAGCGATTTTTCTAGTTGTCAATGTAACTAGTGGTATACTAGTATATAGGGACAATATGTATTCTCCCGAAGATTGTAGTTTTTGTCATAATGACCCTGATACTTGTAGACACCTCCTTTTTGATTGTGGGGTGGCTCAAGAAGTGTGGACGAAAGAGCATCTTGATCTGGTTCGGGATAAACAGAAGAGTGATGGGTCTATACTCTTATACAAACAAATGAGATGATTTACTAGGCATGTTAAAGGGAAGGGCCCTACCCAGAGGATGCGCAGAGTTGGGCTTGGTGCGGGTGTGTACGAGATAAGGAGGGAACGTAATGCTAGAGTTTTTGCCACCCGAGCTAGAAGTACTGCAACAGATTATTATTGCCACACATTCCTAGTTGTATGTGCAGTATTTTGAGAGATTTGGCAACTATTTGTTTAGCTTGTTTAGCTTGTTAGTTAGGGCGATTTGTTTTGCTTATGTGATTAGTATTTCTGTATAGAAAGATTTCAAGGGGGCCCCTTGACTACATGCGATTAGGATGTACTATTCTTCATGGGCACTAAATTGTGTTATAACAAGGCTAATGATAGAACAAATTTATCTCGAACGAAAGTCGTGGCGTGATAAATCACTGCCCTAAAGTCGAATTTGCCTCCACATGTACACTAGAGAATTTCCGGCAACCGACCTCCAGGGATACACGACAACCAAAGCTCCGGTGTACTACGGTGCAATGGTTTTGAGAGCAAACTGAACTACTGCCAAAAGAATCAGAGAGAGAGTATTTTGTGTGTCTGTGTTCTTTTGTGAAATGTGAAGTATCCAATATATAGAGGAAAATAGAGTAGAATCATGATGGCAAATACAATAAATTTGGAGGTCATCAATGGAGAATATTAAGGGAATTTATATTTGTAACAGAAGACAATAAATCTTGTCTAGTCAAACTTAATCAATGTGGGGAACTAAGGAGTCATCCCATATATGGATAACTAAACAACTTACCTCTTGTAAGCTACCAATGTGGGACAATAATATTGTCCAACATCTTTTCTTTGAAGCAAATAATCCAACAATCCCCACATGATTCAAAGGAAAGATAGAAAGGAACAAGATTCGAATGGCAGTAGGAGGTCGTACGTTACGATACTAATGTCTTGTGGACTTGAATTAGTACCTTGTGCTTACAAGTTTGCCCAACAACCATTTAGGTGGAAAAAAGTTCCTTGAACCTTTCACGGTATTTGTTCAGTGCAAATTGCGCACTAGTTTAACCGCAAAATCAGATTTACTCTCGCGAAAAACATATATACATTAGCCCCTTACGTGCCTGGATATTTCTGTGAACGCTCTAGAGAGTTATTAGCCAAATGCTCTCATAGGGGGCGGGCAATTCCCCCACATTCACATAGGTGAGTTCATCAAGTGTGTACTGTCTCACACCACCTTACAAGGCTATGAACTCATTAAGAGCTAAAATGCTCAACCTCACACACATGACAGTACATGGAAAAAATACTACATCATTTCATAGAGGAATGGGGTTTGTAGTACATGACTGGAGTTGTTTTGTGATTTCGTTTGACCCATTGAACCTGGATATATTCCAGGTTGGGTATCCATCACAATTCACTCCCACTGGGCTGAACCCCATTCCTAGTGCTGACTCAAGCACTATCTTTCCACAAAGGCTTTTGGAAGAGGATTTGCAAGTTCCTCTCTAACTTAACACACTCGAGTGATATCACATTATATCTGATCAGATTTTTCACAATTCCATGACTAAGGCGTACATGCCTTCTCTTTCCGTTGAAAGAGTAGTTGTGGGCTACTCAATTAGCCACTTGACAAACACAATTGACAATCACAACACATGGATACTAGCGGAGCCGGTCTCCCCCACAATGGAGTATTTGCAGGCAAACTTCTTAGCCATTCGACTTTGTAACCTGCCACATTCTTGGATAAAACTTAGATTCCATTGTGAAACTTTAAGACACAAAAATGTTTGGAAGCTTTCCAAAATGTAGCAGCACTAGCAAGAGTATTTCATCATTTCTGCAGATTTAGTTGGCATGACAAATTCCTACAAGGAAAATTCTTGTAGTGCAAATTAAACCTAAATTAATAGTACCTTACAAATACTTCAATAAAATAATCAAAGTATTCGATTAATTACGATTAGGCTTATGAGTATATCTACTCAACCTGCACACGTCATGTGCTAAATTTGGTATGATATAACTCATCAAACACTTCCAACACTCTTAACATATTCTCCTCGTAATACACTGTTACCTCTATTCTTTTCTAACTGAATGTTAGAATCATAAACTAGAGTAGAATCAAAATTGACTAAACTTTTTTTTTTTTTTTTTTTAAAAAATTCTCAACTTTATGAGACTGATTCAAACTCAAACTCTCAGAAGGTCTAGTGATTTTAATGTCAAGAATGAACTACAACATCTTTACCCTTATCTTTCATAGCGTCACATGATTTCAAGAAAGTTCATATTGTGTTTATCACATCAATACTTATACTAAATCAAGCAAGTCATCCACAAAAAGACAATTTGTAGCACATTTCTACTCATCATATTTATAATCAACACAAGCATTATAATCATCAATCTTGAGACCATCAAAATCAAAGTGCAATGGAATTTACCATACCATTGTTCGGGTGCATATTGAGTAATCTCATGGTTTCGTTTGACCACTTTGAACCAATGCCCACCATGATTTTCTCAATCTAAGGGCTTTAAGACTCATCCCCCTCGACGATTCAACAACAAAACTAAGACCAAATTTTAGAAAAAATCTAAATGGTTACTTGATGCACTTTGTCTATTGCAAATGTGTCATCTCTTACCATTAAACACGATTTTGATAAATCACAATTTAAAAAATAAAAATAAAAATTGACACACTTAGCTTTCCCCAATGTATTTCAACATGTCTCTAAATCATATGCCATGATAACATGCTATACAAATCAAGTTTTAGAGACAACACCCCAACAAGGGGAAATACATATTCACTTATACAAGTATATATATTGTAAACTTGTCACATAATTTGCACCAATATACCTATAAAACACGATAAAGATGTCTATGAAAGTGCAAACACAAGTTAATGTATAGCATATTAACTAATTCACTAACTCTAGCATACACAAAATAAAAAAGTATTTAGAACCTTAGTTGTTCTTATGTGATATGCTATCATGAGTTCCTCGCATACAGAACATAAAAATAATGGCCTCTTTCAATATATGATAATTTCATATATAAATAATATGGTCTTATCTACCACAAATACATAGTGCCAATGATTAGCTTATCATTTCCACATTGCATATAAGCTATACAAGAAAGAATAAATGATTTCACTCAAATCATCATTTTTATGCTCAAGATATCTCTAGAATTATATGTAACATTTTATGAGCATGAAAGATATATACATAGACATTCAAATATCTTAGGCCCCGAAAGCGAGTTAAACCCACAAAGATTTCGGTAAACTAAATTTAATTAGTTATCCATACGTTCTAAAAAAAAAAAAATCGGGTTCAATCAAATTATATTGAGAACACCAAAATAAGTATAAATATAATTATACCACTTCCCCCACATGTTCTCAATATATATATCAACTCATTAATTTAATTGTGATTCCTTTGAAGGCGATATAAAATATTAAATATAAATATGCCACAATTGACAATATTAAAAAATCCGTAACGGTTTTCAGATCAAAGGAACAATATTTAATCACAATAAATGACGCTCAATTAAAGATCCCAGAATAATTTCCAAACTGATTTGTATAACATTACAACTAGTTGTTTCGATAAACACATAAAACATGGGAAAATATTTGAGCACACATGTCTATCATATTTTAGTAAGTGCGTCAATACTTCTATATGAAATAACATGTCTCATAAATTTGTACAAGTAATTAATTACCGTTAAATACGTTTTCCAATGATTTATGATCCAGTGGTTTGCGCGGTTCATTCCCAAGAGCAACCTGCTTACTTATTGTCAAAGCACCCAATTCTACCACTAAACACGTAGTAGTTGCCCCAGTGTTCTTACCTCTTTGATGCATTGATCATTAAGAAACAAAGTTTAAAACACAAGGAGGAAATAGCAGACCAAGTAATTTGGACAATTATAAAAAAAACACACTAGTTACATGTTACATGTTACATATTACCAGTGATGTCTCACGTAAGAAGAAAAAAAAACTATGCACCATGATTGTCCATGAGTGTCTTTAGCAATATTAACTTGCATTTCTTAATGTTTGGTTAAAGCCAAAGATCTACAGCAAAGTAAACACCATTTACCCATAACAGCCAGTGCAAATTAAATATATAAACACATAGCCAAACCAATAGAAAACCTTAAAAACCAATTTATGTAATGTCATCAAAGAAGAGACCCCTCATGCCAATTACTAAAAATTAACCACATTTTGTGAGTCAACACATGAACCTACTGTAATAAAGCAAAAATGCTTTCACTTTATCCCTTTAACTTCCAAAGTGGTAGATATACCTCTAGAAAATTCCAAACAAACACTACCCTTGATATGTAAAGTAATCACCAATTAAAAATAAAACTTGCCAGAGACTATTCACAATTCACATAGCTATCAAATATAACTATCATTCTACCAAGGCACACAAATCCATAAAATGTACTGATCTGAATATAATTCCGCCAATGCTAGAAAGGAAACCAACTCAGTTCTACTCCAATTTTAAATCCCTCAAGCCTTTTTTGCAATAGCACCTCTATAAATTCTCCAATTATCTCATTAAATATTAGGTGAACATATCTTAATATATTGTTGCCAAACATGCTAAAAAAAAAAAAAACAATTTTAGAAAGGCAACAAATAGTGGATGGACGTTTTGTTTCTCACCTCGGTTACGTTAATCATTATTCAATATAATATGCAATCAAGCATGATCATGGTGCAACTTAATTTGATGCTTTAGAATTAATCAATACCATTAAAATCCGCTTTCAAATTAATAGCAAAGATAGTTTCATCATCAACCAATAGTAGAAAAAAATCGACTTTAGAATGTTATAACAAGGCTAATGATAGAACAAACTTATCTCGAACGAAAGTCGTGGCATGATAAATCACTGCCCTAAAGTCGAATTTGCCCCCACACGTACACTAGGAAATTTCGGGCAACCGACCTCCAGGGATACACGACAACCAAAGCTCCGGTGTACTACGGTGCAATGGTTTTGAGAGCAAACTGAACTACTGCCAAAAGAATCAGAGAGAGTATTTTGTGTGTCTGTGTTCTTTTGTGAAATGTGAAGTATCCAATATATAGAGGAAAATAGAGTAGAATCATGATGACAAATACAATTAATTTGGAGGTCATCAATGGAGAATATTAAGGAAATTTATATTTGTAACGAAAGATAATAAATCTTGTCTAGTCAAACTTAATCAATGTGGGGAATTAAGGAGTCATCCCATACATGGGTAACTAAACAGCTTACCTCTTGTAAGCTACCAATGTGGGACAATAATATTGTCCAACATCTTTTCTTTGAAGCAAATATTCCAACAAATTGGTGTCCATTTGATTGAATGAGATACAAGCTATCATTTTTCCAAAAAAAAAAGATAGTGTATATTCTTTTTCACTAGTTTTAAAATCAACTCACTTTAGTTCGCTTCAATTTCGGGAAAGAAAAAGGAGAAATATGTCACCCCTAACTGACATTTGTTCACCTGGCTGGTTTTTGTAAAAGTAGTTGTTTATTTGGCTAATGAATATGAATTAACGTCAATTAATCTAGCATTTAAGAACCATTACCCCAAACTACTAAGGGTACGTTCTTTTGGACTGTAAACTAGTGAAAACCAAAGATAACTGAAAATTTTAAGTTAAAACTAGAGGTAATTGGAGTAAATTGGAATGAACTGAAGAAAAGTGAAACAAACTTGAAAAAGTGAAACAAACTGGAAAAAATTGGGTTTAACTGGTGACAATTAAAACTATTGCATTTATCCAATTGAAAAAATTGAATTGAATTGAAAAAAGTTTGAAGAAGCTGCAACAAATAGAACAAAACGGGAATTTTTAACTTAAAATTGGACCAAACTGAAAACAATTCAATAAGTTTGGAACAAACCGAATTACAATCGAAAAGAATGTGCCCGAATGATTAATCTCCGATACTGCTTTATTGAACTCTCAGAACTGTACTGTAATCGAGAACCCCACTTGCCTCAAAATACCAACTTGTTTTGCCTAGCATGCGAAAATTTATCTAAGTCATTATAAATCCAAACTTGACATAATTCATTTTGATCCAACTTAAGCCCATGATATACTAAAAATCAAATTGCTCAAGTGAGCTTGTCTCATGCGATAATCAAGGGAGCTCTTATTCTAAAGGTTTTAAGTTCAAAACTTGGGAGTTAAGCTAAGACTCTTATATTTCCATGGATAAAAAATATTAAGGGTGCCAATGCCAAGTGTCAACAATTAAGCTTTTGGCGTAGGTGGTTTGGGTGAATGTGTGCAATACTCGAAGACCTTAACTTGGATACGAATAATTATTTTTGAATTTCAAATCGAAATGCCCTACCTATAATTAATCAGTGCGAAAATGACTCCATCGAATTATTTGCCACCGATCTACATGTATATCATATTAACAAAAAAAGCTAGTATTTAATTTTTGTTTATTTGACCACCATACACAACTTCTCATTGACATAAATCTACAAAATATTATTGCAATGTGTCATCATTAGAATGCACTGGAAATTTTAAGTGGACCATATACATGACCGTTATATACAATTAAGTTTAAACCGTCTTCATCGTTACACCAAAAAAAAAAAAAACGTCTTCATCGTGTGATAGTTGGTTACGGGTCTAGTTTCCTCAATAAATATTTATTTATTCCGAAAAAATTCAGAAATTAACAAATCTTAGTAGAATCAATAAAATCTAACAAATCTCTACAAATTTCAACAAAGTTCAAGAAACAAAATAAATTTTCAAGTCATAGAAAAATATTTAAATGAACAAAGTTCGACTAAAATAAATAAAATTCAATAAAATTAAGTAGAATAAATAAAAATCAACAAATTTCAACAAGGTTCAACAAAATTCAATAAAAATATATACTAAACAATAAATATCAACGAATTAGAATTATAGAGATAGAATATACCCTACCTGGCATTTCTTGCTCTTTCGGAAAAAAACTGCACTAGAAAATAAAATTATGTTATTTGTGGTTAAGTTTGTACATTAGGTTTCAGGTTCAATTCTCCACTCTCTATTGTATATAACTAGGTGGATGCCCGTGTGTTGCACGTACTGTGATTATATAATAACATTAACATAACGTGATTATTAATCTCATCGAAAATTCAAAGTATAATTGTTACTTTCGAAAAAATATCGGTAATATATGGATAAATATTAATATAATCCATTTAATATCATGAATGCCATATAATAAGATTACTAATACTTTATAGGGGGCATCTTATATAATGTAAAACTCTTATTACCAATTTCAATTAATTTTTAATTAACTCACCATATATGTTACATGATCCAAGAGCGAGGGCATAGTTCCAAAGTCTTTCTATACTTGATATTGGTACTCCAATACTCTTATTTTGATATACGCAAATTCTCTGATGTTACGGTAACACCATGTAAGTGTATTACCCTCTCACAATCCCTAAATATACGAAAAATTTCAAGTGTTTCAGTAACAAACCAACTATTTGCTTATATGGTATTACCCAACCAATAGGATATTTTCAAACCAATTTTTTTCTTTTTTCTTTTTTCAAATACTCCAAAACCAACCCCCCTATTTTCAAGGGTGTATTAGAGGGTAACAAATCCAGGTGGTGTTACTGAAACACTAGAAAATTTCTGCTAAATATATGGGGGTGGTTTTGCAATTATTTGGTAAAAGAAAAAAGAAAAAAGAAAAAAGAAAAAAGAAAAAAATGGTTTAAAATTATTCTATTGGTTGGGTAACACCAAATCAGCAATATTGGGGTTTGTTACCATAACACTTGAAATTTTCGGTTGATATAAGTGCACAACTAACCTTCCAAAATTATGATCCTTCTTTTTTGCTAAAATCAGGTAAAATATATAATGTATATATATAACTTACTTTTCAAAAAATAAAGAAGTTTAAGATGTAAATAAATTAACCTTAGAACAATAACAAAACAAATTTTAATGCTTGCTTGACTGTTTTTTCAAACTCGTATACATTAATAATTATAGAGTTGAAGGAAACATAAATGTAAAGTGTACCTCTTTTGACCCATCCCTTACCAATATTCTGGTTAGGGATTCTTTAGGCTAACATTGGTTGCCTGGTTGTCTTGCATTTTCAAAAAAAAAAACAAAAAAAAATAGAAATTTAAAAAACAATCTCAACGTATAATATAATAAAAAGAGTATGGGTAGAATAAAGAAGTAAATGATAAATCTAAAATGATTTTAGGTCCAATCTTTAATAAGAAACTTGACCATTATAACGTAGTTAAAACGCAACACATATACATTTAAGAGTCTTGGATAATATGTAGAAAAACAACACGTGCATGCTTATTATAACAAATAATATACAATTTTAGAAAATCAGCTAGCAATAATCTAGCATACATGATTTATTTTTTTCATAATCAAAATCATAAATAAAACTTGTGAACCCGACATATAAGTTCCTTTTTTTTTTTCTTTTTTTTTCTTGGTCATGAGTCCTACTTAAGGTACTGATTGCCACATTGTGAAGGTAAGGTTGTTTGTTCAATGATGGATCCAAAAATAAAAGGAAGCATTACAGTAATCAAGTGGGACTGTTCACAAAGCAATCATAATTCTTAGCCTTTTAGCATGCTTTGAGAAGCGCATACAACTTACTCTCAGCAAAAAAGTTTTAAACATTTTGAGAAATGCTTATTTAAATAAGGTGGTCCTTCTCTGAAAGAAAAGGAAAACGAAGGTCTCTACAGTACTGTTGAGTAATTATTTTTCATGCAAGACTGTTTATTATTGTAAAATCCTTGTGTTTGACTCAAAGGTTGGAACCAATCAGTCAATTATTAGTACAGTATTACTACTATTATTCTATAGTGGATGGCTAATTATATATCCACTCAGTTTCAAATTCTTATTTTCATTGAATTTTTGAGATCAAAACTTACAAATTTTGACCATTAATTTAAGAAAAATTTATAAAGATTTACAAAGTAAAAGTATTACTCTGTATTATGAGATTCATTTTTAATGTATTTATAGATTATTATTAACTAAGGTAGTCGATCAAAGTGTTGTTTTAAAAACCCGTAAAAAATCAAATGAAAAGAATAATAATAAACGTAGGAAGTTGTGTGTAATGTTTATGCTTAATTACCATTCGGCAGGAATGGTTAACTTTCAGATGAACGTAGGGTACTTAATAATGCTATAACAAATCAAAATGAAAGATTAAGTTTTGAATGCTGTTTGTCGAGCTCAAGTATTGTGCAAACTCTCCTGTGAACATACAATGTATGATGAATCACGTGGAAGTGACATTACTAAAAAGTGGGAGTTACAACCAACAACGAGAGTCACCCCCCTCGTAAAACAATGAAAATTCACTGTTCCACTTGGTATATCATTTTCTATCCCACTCTTTTATACATTTGATATGTCGTCAAATCTTAAATTTATTTTTATTATTAAATTGTGATGTATGACAAATCACAGTCAGTCATGATACTCCTCCTCAAGTTGGAGCATGAAAATCTCGAATGCTCAACTTGGATGTATGATAAGAGAATAATTATTGTTGTTATTGTTATTGAATCAGCGCCATCCATAGTCGTCGATAACATTCATTATCATTATGAAAGTGATCTTGTACATCACATGAACACTTTTTTTTTTTCCATTAACTGTTACAAAACGGGCATCCATCCCACTGATTGATACTCATACAAGTTTTGAAGACTATTAGTAGTGTTTTTATTACTGTTGTTGTTGTTGTTGTTGTTGTTGTTGTTGTCAGGCTTATTAGGAGGACTGGAGGAGTAATAGGCATGATCACTTTGTTGTTGTTGTTGTTGGAGCCTTGGGCAAGAAGGATCGAACAGTGGGCCATATCCTCCTCCTCGAGGCCGTTGCAGCATGATGATGGGCCTTGGCTCTTGGTCTTCTTCTGACGAGGACCTCCGGAAATTATTGGCTTCTTGATTGTTTAAGTCAAGAAAAATCATAAAGTTTTATGGTTTTGTTTGACTTCTTGTTGAGGCTAAATGGTGGGGTTTGTTGTTATCATCTTGTGTGATCTGTATGAGCAACGACAATTGGTTGAATAAATTTGAGTTTTGATACAGGTTTGTACGGTGGCGGACAGTCCGTCCGCTAACGATATAGTGGAAGCTTTTGTGTTTTAGGTCCTAGGAAAGAATTGATTCTGATACCATGTTAAATTTATGATTGTGAACTGTTCTTTTTCCATTTATTGATGATTAGCAAAGCTATTTATAACTAAAGAGTTTGACAGAGCTATAGAATCCTAATACATGTTATGCTAGGAGACTGAATTGAATATATCCTAATACAAGTTATACTAGGAGACTGAATTGAATATATCCTAATACAAGTTATACTAGGAGACTGAATTGAATATATCCTAATACATGTAAATAGGAGACTGAATTGAATATGGAAACGATATATATCTAGATTATGGAAAATACTAGAGTCCTTAGTTAAGGAATAACTAAACTAATTCCATTGTCTTAATAATTTGGAATAGTGAGTGGTGCACAATATGTGCTAGAGAAGAATTCTTATCAGCTTAATTTTAGTTCCAGTTCTATTTCATGTAAAACTTATAACTCAGATATCTATTTTATTTAAAAATAAATTTATTATGATAATACTTATGTCATTAAAAATTTGCAAATGACACCAATATTAAATGTGTTAGACGATTTTGCTCAGTAAAATGTCACTTCCTCAACTACTATGGGTATTCTCAGGTGTACCTATATGGGTACAATATAAAAGGTGCGTGTGATATACGCTCCACGTGTGGTGCCCGTGGAGATACTATCGGGAGCACCCAAATATTTGGGAAATACCTCTATCTATCTATTTCAGATTTGCACATACGAAACTAGTGAAGAGACCATTGGTCACTTATTCGTGCACTACCCCTCCACCTCCCATATCTAGCACAAAGTCGCGAATCATGGTTGGATCGATACATAATGACCCGCGGCTGATTTGATTGGCTAGCTCCATTCCGCAAGGTCTAACTTTCACCTAGACAATGACAACATCTGCAGATGTATCCATCTAATTTGGAGTAATAGGGCGGAATAAAATGAGAAGATCTTTTAACCCAATCCGACACGCATCTACTTCTGTGTTGTTAACTTTTATAAAGAATGGATGACATATATGTAAATCGATACTTTGGAAGATTCAAGCCTTCCCCACACAATTTCCAAGACCGATAGATGTAGGGAGCTGGTTAGATGGGTCTCACTCCCTCTTGACTATGTCAAGATCAATTTTGATGGTCTAGGGAAACATAAAAAAACTTCTATAAGATGGTATTTTTGTAACTTGTGATGAGACGATAATCACGTTTAAGTGAAAACAAGGGTCACAGGTTCATAAAAAGTGACCCCTACATTTCTAAATAATTATCCCTTTTTATTATGAGTTGGTCGCACACAAGACTTACTCATAGAAAAATGGGGATATAGCAGCAGGATTTCTCATTAGAGACTCACATGGAAAACTTTTGTATGTGGGAGCCAATAACTTGGGTCGTGCCTCGATTCTTGTTACTGAAGTCACAGCTTTGCGAAATGGGATTAAAAAAGGCTATAGATAAATGATTTTTTTTTCTGGGTGAAATGGAAGGCGTTTAGAACGCACAACTAAAAAAAGATTACAAAGAGATCATCCTAGGTTTTGCGAAACCAACAAGGTCCGCAAATAAGATGTGCATCATACTAGGGATAGGGGCCTCAAATTCTTTGAATGTGTCGGGGATAGCTAAGCTATGGTTCGCCAACCAATCTGCTGCCGCGTTTCCTTCTCGGTACACATGTTGTAGCTAAGCTATAGATAAATGATTTAATCATATCCAAGTTGAACTAGATAATATCATTGTCATCCAAGTAAAATACGTGGTGAAATCATCTTTCTTGTACCATTCACAACATCATTTTTTGCAAGAATATATCTAGTAAGGTGCAATCCCGTCATTGTCAATCATATGTTTCGGGAAGTTAAAAGAGCAGCAGATTAGTTTGCAAATTTCGAACATGTACCTAAAGATAAAAACTGACATAGTTAGATGGGAACTCCAAAAACTTGTGTGGACTTAATCCATGGTGGACCAATGGTCTAAATGTTATCCCATACTTTACTTGGAGCTACCTCTCTAATAGTGGAGCCACCCCCTACTTCTAGTGGAGCCACCTCATACTTCAACTGGAGCCAACCCCCTGATAATGAAGTCACCCCATACTTCACCTGGAGTCACCCCTGAAATATACTTGGTCCACGGTGGACTAAGTCCACACAAGACTAGCTGATGTAAAAAAAAAAAAAAAAACTAGATGGAACAATCTTTGGTCTTGTTTGGTAATTAGCGGATTGTATCAAAATTAGCGGATTGGGGTTATTTTAGAGGATTTGACTAGAAAATCCGTTAATTTAACATGTTTGAGTAATAGCGGATTCGATTAGCGGATTGGGTTGAAACCGTTAATTTCCAATCCGCTAAAAAAGTAGCTTTATCAAGTTAGCAGATTCCAATTATTAAAGAAAGGACATAACCATCCAGTTTTATATAAATCAGCTAATTTACCAAACATATTTATACAAATCAACTAATACAATCATTTGGTCAAATCCACAAATATAATCCTCTAGTCAAATCTGCTAATGCAATCCACTATCCGCTAATTGCCAAACAAGGCCAAAGGATATCTCACCCCAATCATATCAGATTTGCATAGCCTCCCGACAATCTGGCACCCATAGGCAACAACCACCACCACCCGACGCTACTAGGCAAGCTGGTCAAAATCAATCACCGCCCCACTCACCACTACCAGGATTTGCCCCTCATCAAGCTCATGTATTAGGTAACCCTACTTTTACTCAGGGTTGTACTCAAACTGGTTTGCATGCTACAAGGTTTTCTTCTCAAGGGTATTTTAGTCATGATTTTAATTCCCTTGGGTTAAACCCGCATTTATTGCTAGTGACCAAACTGAACTCTCAATTAAGGTCTAGTCCTCCTTCTGATCATCCTAGTACTAGCCTTCCTCCCGTGGCAGTCAATTCTCCTCAACAACAAGAATTTAGTGTTGTGTCACCACCTGCTCATTTATTTAGGCCTTTTACTTCTCCTGAAATTGGAAGAGAGCTCCCAGTTAATACTTGCCTACCTTTTAATATGCATGAAGAAATTATTCCTGGGCCTCCAACTACTCCTCTCTTAGCTCCACTTATTCCTCCTGGATTTGGACTGCATGGGTTTGGGCCGTAGGTTGAAATTTCTGGGCTGAATAATATCTCCACTTCTAATATATCTACTTATGGGCTGCATTCAACTGGGCCAAGATATTTGAGCTCCTCTTCTTCAAGTGAGTTGGGCTACTCATATCTACTCATGTCCACAGTCTTGGACTCAGAGGAATATATATTAAGAGATCCCAGTATGAATATTGAGACATTGCAGCTTATGGAGCAATAGTTTTTAGATCAATTTCGAATGTCGCCTCCACCTTTATTGGACCCGTTTGCTTCGTTTCATGTTCGTAATCAGTTTCTTTTCAATTCAACAGCAATTTCGGAGCAATCGTCTTCTTTAGGACTCTCTTCAACAGCATATCAGTCTTTAATGGATGCAAGCCCACCGGTTACTATTCCTGCCTCTCATATTGACTCCTTAGACTCATTTGCTTCAAATGGAAATTATGGTGGGATTCAACCTCCTATCCCAGAAGACCCTCCGGTGTTTATTCCATGGGGAAATGTTGAAATTCAAGGTCGTTACTCTGCCAATGAACATGAAATTATTTCGGATATACAGTCTGATGGACCAGTTTGCCCTCGTAAGCACTCCTCTCCGGATACCAAAACCACAACTAAACGAGAGCGGGAAAAAAAGAAGAGTCTCAAAGGCAACAATAATCTATTTTGGTTTATGGAGGGTTGCTTTGGCAAAGGAAAACACAAGGCAATCACTGATGAAGAATTGGGTAGCACACAAATTTTTCTTCCCCATGCTCAAGACCTTGATGAAGTTAATTCGTATGAAGTTGTGGGGGCTCTGAAGCCTCCTCCACGAAAGAAAGTCCTACTGAAAAATATGTTTCCTGCTCTTGCTAAGTTCTTTCCTACCAGTCAATCTATGACATTCAATATTGCAACTGATATTGACTCGGAAGGAGAAAGGGGTGTGGGTGGCTGGCTCTTCACAGCCCCCCACTCCCATATGAGAACACTCTCCTGGAATTGTAGAGGTCTAGGAAATGTGGACTCCCCTACTATTCCCTATCTGATAAACTTAGTCCACTCTGTCTCACCTCACTTTGTTTTTCTTTCGGAAAATAAAATTCCCACCACTTTTCTCCCAAGTCTAGCTCACAGACTAAATTTTCCCTTGTATGACGGTGTAGATGCTTTAGGTTCTTGTGGTGGGTTAGCTATCTTTTGGGACTCTTCTATATCAGTGGATGTAGTGTTTAAATGCTCCAATTTTGTACTTTGTAAAATAGTTGATGGCATCACGAATCAATAGTCGATGATATTACTGTATGGGGAACTCGACCACTCTCGTCGTGATATTGTTTGGCAACAACTTACTCCATTTATTCACAATTGTCAAACAAAACTGATTATACTTGGTGATTTTAATCAAGTGGAATTTCAAGAAGATAAATTAGGAAGATCCTTAACTATTCCAGGAAGGGATTTGTTTGCTAATTGGAGACTACAAATGCAGTTAACTGAATTACCCTTCTTTGGCCCAAAATACACATGGACAAATAATGGAGATCCTCCTTGGGCTATTTGGGAACGTCTTGATCGGGCCTATTCTAATACACTCTGGATGGACATTTTCCCCTCGGCACAAATTAACCACTTTCCTATTTTCTGTTCGAATCATAGTCCTATTGTACTTGATACACAGTCAGGACAATCTAAGACCGTATCGTGTTGAAGACTGGTGTCTTCATCACCAAGCAGTTCTGGCTATTATCACTACTGAATGGAATACTTCCCCACCAGGTTCACCAATGTACAAACAATCCAAGAAATTAACCTCACTTAAGCAAACTCTTATGAGATGGTGTCTCCATATTAAACACCAAAGAAACGAGGTCTCGCATAATATTCAGGGTGAAGTACTTGATTTGCAAAGAGATTTATTTGATGCCAATTCCATTCTTGTGGAATCTGAATCACGTAGACAAGCATATGCCCAATTAATTGATAAATTGCTCTACTGTAAGAAAAGAGCAAAAGTGAAATGGGATGCACTAGGAGATTCATCTACCAAGTTCTTCTTTCGTAGTACCCTAAAAAGAGCTAAGGTCAATGAAATTTTATTTATCAAAGATGCTCAAGACGTTGTTGCCCAAGACCAGCCAGCGATTGCTTTTGCATTTCGGGAATATTTTGGCAATATTTATAAGTCCAACTCTCCTCAGGCTATTAATGAGCTCAGTATCTCCTCCTTTTTGAATCATTTCAATCTCCTATTCCTCCTGCTAACCTTCAAGCCATGGATCAACCATTTACTGCTCAAGATGTTCGTGATGCCATTTTTAATATGGGCACGGGCAAGTCCCCTGGACCTGATGGCTACCTAGTTTAATTTTTTCAAAAGCATTGGGATATTGTTGGCACCCAACTCACGCAAGCTGTTCTACATTTTTTCCACAATGGATTTATGCTCAAAGAATGGAATCAGACTTTTATTGCTCTACTTCCCAAAGTCAATCATCCTGAGAATGTTACACAGTTTCGGCCTATTGGATTATGTAATATTATCTACAAATGCATTTCGAAATGTCTGGTTAAGAGACTGAAGCCGTTTATGTCTTCTCTTGTTGGTCCATATCAAAGTGCATTTGTACCAGGACGTTCACTTGGAGATAATTGTCTCATAGCACATGAATTACTCACACATATCCGAAGAAAATCTTCTGGGTTTGATCATCTTATGGCCATGAAAATTGATATGAGTAAAGCGTACGATCGTGTTTCTTGGCAGTTTGTGCAACAAATACTTCTCCACTTAGGATTTCCTGCTAGATGGGTACAATGGGTAATGCAATGCATAACCACAGTCTCCTATTCTATCCTGATTAATGAAGAACCCACAACACCATTTATCCCCAATTGTGGACTTCGCCAAGGGGATCCCTTGTCCCCCTACCTGTTTATCCTCTGTATGGAAGCACTTTCGCAGAAGTTGAACTCTTTGCAACATCAGAAGCTGATCCAGGGTATAAAAATTTGTCGCACAACTCCAATGATATCTCATTTGTTTTTTGCAGATGACTCTGTCTTTTTCACAAAAGCAACAGATATGGTCTGCACTAATTTAAGAGCTTCTTTGGATCAATTTTCCATGGTTTCGGGACAAATTATCAATGCACATAAATCTTTTGTGCTGTTCAGTCCTAATGTTCCACCAGACACCATGGAAAATCTACGTATTCAACTATGCGTCCCTACAGTTGAGGAATTTCGTGACTTATTGGGTACTCCTGTTATGTTTGGTCGAGGTAAAACTGCTACCTTTCGATTTTTGGTTGAGATAATTCAGCGCAAATTGTCATCATGGGAAAGTATCTTATTATCACCTCCAGCTCGCTTGGTTTTCATCAAATCCATATTGCTGGCTCTTGGAATCCATGTTCTTATGATATTTTAGGTTCCATCTTCTACTTGTGGGCTTATTGACTCTCTTATTCATCGTTTTTGGTGGTCCTCGTCTTCTGACAAACAATCTATATTTTGGCGTTAGGGTACTTGTCTTGCAAAACCACTAGGCATGGGTGGACTGGGAATATAGAATCTGGGTCTTTTGAATACTACCCTTCTTGCCAAACAAGCTTGGTGTATTCAACAACACCCTCAACTTTTAATCTCCAAACCTTACAAAGCAAAATATAAGATGTTACCCCTGGATTCGAGTACTACTGACTCTGAAAAGTCGCATTGGAGTTGGGGTTGGAAAGGTATTACAACGACAGCTAAACAGATTCTTCCTTTATGTCGTAAGGTTTTTGGAAATGGCCAATATACGAGTATAATTCATCAAATTTGGCTGCCAAGCCGGCCAATTACTTCCTTTCGCCAAGACACCTCCATGACTTCCCCACCTCCAAGCCAGGTTAGTGATTGCATTGATAATACTCTTGGTCAATGACATGCTCACAAAATCAGGCAGTGGTTTGACCATTCTGATGTTATTCGCATTCTGGCAACGCCACTTTTTGATTTGCAAAAGAATGATACTTGGGCCTGGTCTGCCACAAAGCATGATTCCTTCACAGTTAAAACTGGAAATTCATTCTTATTCTCACAGCTTTTTCCTCAACTTTGTTCTAACTGGGCAGATTCTTTCTGGAAAAAATTATGGAAACTAGACATCCTCCATAAGTGGAAAACGTTCTTGTGGCGCTTGCTCAATAATGCTCTTGCAGTTGTAGCAAACTTACAGCATCGCAATATCGCAGCCCAAGGTCGTTGTCCTTTCTCTGATGACTCTGAGGAAACGTGAAATCACCTGTTTCGCCAATGTTACTTTATTAAAAGGTTCTGGCATGCTGGACAGTTGGGACTACAAGTTGACAGTAATTCTTTGGTTCCTTTTGATCAATGGATCAAAGATACAATCTCCTATCTACTCAAACCAAACCCCTATCCACACCCAGGCGTAGCTTATTTTGTCTCCGCTTTGTGGTGTATTTGGCTCATGCGCAATAGCATAATCTTCGTAGGTGCCCTTTTCAGTCTTGATTTTATGTTACATATGGCTTTAGAATTACTGCAAAACAATCAATTGGCTCAAGAATACAGACAACGATGCATTACCAGACCTAATGTTCTTCAGACTACAACACATAGTTCTCCTCCTTTGGTAGCAATGCTTGCATCCTCCTCCTCTACCACTCCACCTATTCACATTCAGGTTGATGGATCCTGGCATTCCAAGTCGCTACAGGCAGGCGCTGGGTGGACAGCTTATTCAGATCCTCACTCTTCGTCGTTAGATGGTGGTGCTATTTTCTTTTATGCTCAGACTGCACTTCAAGCAGAATGCTTGTCCTGCTTTGAAGCCATGAAATGGGCTACTCAGTGTCACTTGTCAAGTATTGAAATCTATACAGATTCTGCTGTTCTGATAGCTTCCCTCAATGCAGATGCACGCATTTGTTTGGAAGTTTGTAGTATTATTAGAAATTTTTTGGTTTTAGGCCGTTCCTTTTCTTCTTGTAATATTATCAAAGTTAGTCGTCTTAATGTTATGGAAGCTCATAAACTCGCCACTAGAGTGAGTAGGCAACAACTTCCCCCTATGTACTTCTAAGTGTTTAATGTATTACCCTTTGACAAAAAATAAAAAAAGAAAAAAGATTTGCATAGCCAAAAGAAGAAAAAAAGAAAAGAAAAAAGAACACAACAACGCGCCTCATATAAAAAAGACCTTCGAAAAACATCCATCCCTTTTCTTTGCTGTTTCACACTCTCTCTCTTCTCCACTGTAGACCGGACCACCCTAACACCGTCCACCACTATCGTCTATCGGTCGCCGGAGTCTACTCTCTCCAATCTCTAGTCTCTCTCTATCAACGCGTTTCCACTAAAAATATCAGAAGCTTCTCATCGCGAAAATTCTGAAACCCTAACCCGAAATTGAGGTATATATTTCTTTCTCATTTCAACAGTTTAACTTCGTCATGATTATTGGATTTTTGTTCAAGAACTTGGTGTTATAAATATAGCATTTTCTCGATGTATCAATTGTAATTGATGTTATTGCTTTACTTTACTTTTCTTTTCTTTTTGAACATGTTAGAATTTCTGTCTGGGTTTCAATTGCAATTTATGTTCTGTCTGTTTTTTAAAATTTTCTGTGATGGGCATTGTTTAAATGTCTAAAATGCTTTTTTCTAGTTGTGATTTGTGAAGTGCAGCATATGGGGAAAAAAAGAAAGAAAAATAGAATCTTGTTTATGGCATG
Source organism: Tetragonia tetragonoides (assembly GCA_038025085.1). NCBI lineage: Eukaryota > Viridiplantae > Streptophyta > Magnoliopsida > Caryophyllales > Aizoaceae > Tetragonia > Tetragonia tetragonoides. Next base: position 20,339,465 of record CM076149.1, read on the forward strand.
ATTCATTGATCCCTTTGTGTCTGTATGTTGTGAATATTATTTGTGCTATTTAACAATTGATATTTAATTGATTCCTTTGTGTCTGTATGCTGTGAATACTATGTGCATTTTTGGATAAAGCAAATGTATGAGGTTTAAGTGAGGATAGGGCTGCAAACTAGCTAGTGAGGCAAGACCAAGGATTGCAGAAATATCTCCCAAATCAAACAACAACAACAACAACAATGACCCAGTATAAATCCTGCCTAGGACGGGGTCTGGGGAGGTCCACATGTACGCAGCCTTACCCCTAACTAGTCGCCTAGTAGAGAGACAGTTTCCCAAATCAAAATAATTGTTAAATATGTTTTTGTTTATATGTTTATTTTTATTGTTTTTGGTGTTTTTGAAGAAGTCTGGTTATAGTATTCCTCTACTAGAGACTAGAGGCACAAAAATTAGTATAACCAAATGTACAAGCATAGGATGGTCAATGCACTTACCAGATATCAGGGAGCACACTCAACAATCACCAATCCCTGAAATTCTGAGAGATAACAAATATGACAACCTTTAAAATCCGACACAAACCCCCAAACTGTATATGTTGTTCTGTTGGGTAGAATAAAACTGGGTTTATGCTCCCTCCACAACTGATACACAGTAACCTCAAGTGCTGCACTCAAACCCTCTGCTTGCGCTGTTTTCGCTTCTCGTGCTTGTGGTGCCATTTAATCTCCATCTGCAGTTCCATAGGCCTTTGCAATATGAAATATGTGCCCTAAATGCGAGTAAAAAGTAAATACTGACAACTAAAGAAAGCTGCTGCACAGGCTCAGCAGCATCACTACACAAAACAACACTTATTGGCCATCTGCCAACCTCGCCTCATAAGATTGTCCACTGTAGCCAATTTATCATGTGCCGTTTCGAGATGTTGCTGTCTTTTGTAGAGACTCGTAGTACAAATGTAGGGTATCTTGGATGAGCAGATGTGCGTTCTGTGCGGTTGTGAGTGGTGAGCTTGATCGATTGCAATATGGACGGGATCCTTGTCTGATGTTTGATTGACAGAAAAGATAGTGGGTGTATTTGCATGACGAGAGAGCGGGAAGAAGATTTAGCCTGATGAGCTTTAGACACACCAAAGAAGTCGTAAATCGTAATCAGCACACATTAAACTTGCTCCTATGCCATTCCTGCAGCAACCCTTGTCCACCATCAGGATCATCACATTCTGCAAGAAATTCATATTTGACCCCTAGCACTTTCTTTCAAAGCCACGAATCATTCAGTCTATGCTGAATTTCCCACGTGGACTACCGTTTTAGGTAATATATCTGCACCAGTTTTCCAAAGGGAAGCTTTCCCATGGATAATATGAGAAATCGAGTTAAGTTTTAAATTCAACAATGGTATAGTTTCACTTGTACCCAGTTTCTCCAAAGGGAAGCTTTCCCATGGATAATATGAGAATCCAGTTAGGGTTCATATTCAAGATTGGTGTGGTTTCACTTGTACTTCCTGGATAACGTTAGTACTTCTTGCTTTCCAGTGAACCTAATTACCCTGTATATTTGTGCTTTTTCCCTCCTTTTGTTTTAATTTTGGTGCTCTGCAATGAGCAGACTACAAGTTTACACTATGCAATATTGTCCATCCCCTCCCCTGGTATTCCCTTTTTATTTGATCTAGATAAATTCGTCCAAGGCTGATATCTATATGAGAAGGAGACCAATGTCCTTGAAACTTCTGAAATGATTTCTACGGCAATGTTACATGCATGCAAATGATTGAGAATTTCTTGTGTGACAAATGAGCTGACATACATTCAGAAATTTTGCTATGGATACTTTACTGCTTTTATACATTTCAAGGTTCTTTGCAGATTGATTTGTCCCTTAAATTTCTAGGACCATAGCTGGAAATGGAAGGCATATGTGAAACCGACGACTTAGAGTCTTTCTCAACTGGGGTTTATGAGTTGCCTGGAGAACCGGCTGTTGTGATTAATGGTGTCCCTGATGTTCCTGCCGGCGATGGAAATGTAGTCACAAACAAGTCTCTAGTGGATGGAAGTTCGAGGAATGGAAAGGTCTACAATACCATGACTGATACTGAAAAACTGAGGAACACAGGCTTTGGTGAATGGCTGGAGGAAAGAGAAGTCCAAAAGTTGTTCAGTGACAGTCATTATACTGGTACAGTGACTGAATATGACAAAGAAACAGGTTGGTATAGAGTTGTGTATGAAGACGGTGATTTTGAGGACCTTGAGTGGCATGAGTTGCAAGAAGTACTTCAGCCTCTAGACATAACACTTCCTTTGAAATCACTAGCACTGAAGATTATTCGGAAAAGCCAGAAATTAGATCATGGATCTGGAAGGAAGATGGTTGAAGAGAGAAAGCGTGGGGGCAGAAGTGGGGGTCGTAGAGGTAGGACTAGGGGTAGTTGTTCAAAGAGCTTGTAATTAGTGTTCACTATTTAGTCTATTTTGTTGTAAATGATGCCTGAATGCTGCTGGTCAGATATGTTGAGGAACTGGTTCAAAGAGCTTGTAAGAGGGCTCATTGGCTCTGGAAGCTGATTCTGACATGTGATCTTACTGTGAAAAGAAAACATGAAGCAAAACATTTTGCAACCTCAAAGTTCTGAGATACAACTGCACGATGAAGCTGAAAACGTGCACTGCACTGTTGATGTTGTAGCTTGGATCAAATGAAACAGACAGCAGTTTGTAACCCATGCATTATCCAAACTGAAATTGTATAACAATTTAGTATAGCACCTCACATGTATCTCCAAAATCGGTTACGACTTGTTGGTTTGGATACTAAAATTGAAATTCTGAATTTCAGTAGAAGAAATGCCTTCACACTTAACTTTTTGATGAATTGAAATCCTCCTATGTAGGGAAGAGGGAGGAGAGAGGAGGATCTGAAATGGCAACGCGGAGGCCTTGAGGGGTATTTGAAATTTTCAAATTTTAAGGTTTTATGAGATCCCATAAAAATGGATCAATTCCTAACCGACTATTAACAGAGTACTAGTCGTTGAAGAACTCACTCAAAGCTCAAATCCCATAATTTCAAAATCAAATATCCAAACACATCATCATATTTTTGATTCAAAATCCCCAAAATCTTCCACCGTATTCAAGAAAAATCATCTCATAAAAAGCGATGAATCAACTCACACATCAAGACACTAATTATAAAACACATACATACACAACCTAAAATGCAAAATTGATTATTAAAAAGATTAAAAGGAGCTTACGATCACTTATCCTATGGCAACCCAACTACTTGAGACTTGATAGGAGAATGAGGGAGGTAGGAACAAAAGAGAAAATACGACATTACGAACTCAAAAACTTGTTTGGGACAATCTTAGTGTAACTTTTAGTGAGATAAGGGTCATTTTTTTAGTGAAATAAGGGATACCGTTCATTAATAAGTGACCCCTACCGTCTAAACAGTGATCCTATTTTTCTATAAATTGGTCTTACAAAAAACTTGTTCCATTAAAAGATACTTTCATAACATATATTTTGAGAAAAAACATACTCCTATATGATTAATGTTTGAACCGACATTCATTTTGCTAGTCGGGTTGCATATAATCTGTTATTCGCACACCACTCCATTTTAGTCTCCTTCCTGTTCTAGTGTCCTCAAATCACTTCTCTTGCTAAAATTATGGGGTTTACAATATGATTATGCCAAAAATGTCGCCAATAACAGACGTTTATTACCACTTTCCAACGAAATTTTATATTCTCTCAATTCCATCATCTTCCTTTGTAAAATTGTAGGTCCTAGCTCTTTAACTTTTGACCCATTTCAAGTGAGGCTTAACAATGAGTCACTGCAATGAAGATAAGGGGTGTCAATCTTTGGGTAATTTGGATACTCTGGGTCATGAAATTGTTTCCCAGAATGAAAATCATGCCTTTGAGAAATCTGACTGTGTAATTGATTCTCATTCTCTTGATAGACAGGAAATTTGTGCTGCTGAAACCCTTTTGAAAATGGCTACTGATTGTTCTTGTTGGTCCAAAATTGTTAGACATGGGAATTATGAGGATGGTGGTGAAAAATGGGATGATTTGGAGTACCCTTTTTCATGGAGAGAGAGAAAACAGTGTAATCAAAGTAGAGATCATTGGGGACTTTCTTCGAACAGTTTGGGTACATTATGTCGGATAAAGCATAAAAGGGAAAATAGGCCAAGAAAAAGGGTACATGGGCAATTTTCTGATGATGTGAGGAACCAAAGAAGGAAAACTGAGAATGGTTGTGCAAATAGTGATGAAGATATAGAGGTTTTTGGGTCAATGTTGGTACACAAACTAAGGAAACAAGAACAACCTTTGATCACTCCTACTGTACACAAACGGTTCTCATTTTCAGTGATTCATCTACTGTCAGCTATTCGATTGGCGCTAATCGATCCTAGTCATGGTAACTCTCTGTTGCACAAGAAGTTTCTTACAGATGATAATGAGAGGAAGCACACTGTGAGCTTTAATAGAGGTGTATATACAAAGGACATGGACATAATGTATAGGAGTTATTACTCAATGGATGAGATTGTTCAGCAAGTGAGGTCGAAACCAGGAGATGCTCAGATTCTGCGAACCAAGGAACGACTCGTGGACTTAGTAAGAGGAGCAATGAGGATTTTTTCTTCCAAAGTTCTGCCTCTTGGTGCAAAAGGGTGGAAACCACTAACAGCTTATGATAAATCTTGCAAAGGGTGGTCTTGGATTGGTCCTGTTTCTTGTTTTCCACTAGAGCAAGATGACTTTTTCGGGGTATGTACTCCAGAAGCTTGGGGACTTAAACGCGGGTTGTTGGTGAAAGTGGTTGATTCTTTTGCTGATTGGCTTCAAACGAATCAAAAAGCATTACAGCTATTGGGAACTCTTCCACCTCCTCCAGTGGCGCTCACTTTATGCAAAGTTAATCCTAAGGAGAGATTTGGAGCCTTAAAAGGAATGAGTTGTTCCCCTACTATTAAACCTTGCCTAGGAGAAATCAAAGCTTATTTCCGTTGTGAGGAAAGGATTCGTTACATGATTCCTGAGAGGGCATTTGCTTATACAGCAGCGGATGGGAGAAAATCGAGTGTTGCTCCCCTGAAAAAATGTGGTGAGAAACTGTCAGTAAGGGCTCGTGACCATACTTTACTCAAATCTGATAGGCCTGGATGTGTTACAGTTCTGACGATTGTGAGAGACGCAGCTGCTAGATTGCCTGGGGGAATTGGTACGAGAGGAGATGTTGCTGCACTTGTTAGAGACTCACAGTACATTGTGGAGGGTATCTCGGATGAGCAGATGAGCGCGGTTGTTAGTGGTGGACTTGACCGATTGCATTATGAACGGGATCCTTGTGTGATGTTTGATAGACAGAAAAGATTGTGGGTGTATTTGCATGGCAAGAGACAGGAAGAAGATTTTGATGATGATGGAAGGCAATCGACGATAGTAAGAGGACAAAATCACTATGACTAGGATGGTATAATGGATGATTGTACAGAACTACAAGAAATAGGGACAGTATATATATGACTCACAAATGGGAATAGAAGAAATCACAGGTTTATTGATCAGCACCTCCTGCTTTCTGAATTAAGTTTTAAGATATCTAACAGTAATGAACGTAGAAATTTTGTCATTGGTTATTATGCAGGGAAATCCAAATCTCAAATTTCAGCATATACTGAATTTTCTGTCTTATTATTGAGGTGGTTTCACATAATGTTGTGTTATTGTTAAGAATTGGCAGTTCAGAATGTGTAGAATGTTGCCTTGAGCTACATTTATCACATGATGATTAAGTTTTTGAATCACACAAATAAACTAATCTAGCACATACTGCATTATGAATGAGATCCTTGTGTGATGTTTGATAGACAGAACAGTAGATTGTGGGTGTATTTGCATGGCGAGAGACAGGAAGAAGATTTTAAATTTTAATGATGATGGAAGGCAATCGACGATGGAGCAAATCGTCGTGACTAGGATGGTATTTTGGATATGAATCATATGATTGTACAGAACTACAACTACAAGGGACAGGACAGTTTATATATGACTGGGATAGGAACAGAAGAAATTACAGGTTTTTTGATCTTTACTTTCTGGTTTCTGCATTTATTTTGAAGAATGTGTAGCAGTCATGAACGTGAACTTTTGTCATCGATCGGTTTTGTTAATTGTCATAAACTTATAATTGAGTAAAATTTTAAATCTCTTTCGACGTACACAATGTTCTTGTTATTAAGGTAGTTTCATGCACAAATCACATATAGTGTTGTCTTATGGTTGTGTCTAGTGTAAGAATTGGAAGTTCAATATGTGCAGACTGATCTGAAATCGTTCTTCCAAACTGTACACTTAGCCGAGTGAGAGCATATAAAATTATGACTTTAGATGAAGTTCGTATATATCAAGAGACAAACTCATGTCGTAAGTGGTTGCTATGGTTCACTATGGGAAGTTACAATTTCCGAATATTTTCCGTTACAGGCTACCATGGTCATTTGATCTTAACCACAGGAAATGCAATATCTAATGTGTTCAGCGATGAGAAAATTGAGTCAACCTCAATTATTATCATACTTTCAGCTAAGCCATTAGATCAAAGTATAAGTCTTCTTGAAAGTGGTTGCCTTTGGAAAAGTCAATAATGTTACAAGTATAATAGACTAATACCTACTTCTAGTAGGGCTGCATTAGCCCTTAATAAATGTAGTAAACCTTTCTTCAATAGCAGTTGAGATCTTTATTAAACACCTTATCTATATAATCCACACTATATTTCACGATCAACTTCTGTCTTGGCTTAGACTTTCTCTTCTTCATCTTTGCTGCCACAGACGTTGGCCCCTGGCAACACTGCTTCCGCCCAATTTTCTGGTATGCTCTAGCCCCGCTTGCTCATGTATATTATCAGTGAAATTAAGTACCATTCTTGAAAGTGTACACAGTTACGCCTAGGGTGTGTTCCTTAGAGCTTACTCATCCGATCAGTTTATTATAATCTAGTTTAGTTTAGTTGTGATCTCAGATTAGTTTAGGAATTTTCAGTGTAGTTCGTCGCTGTCCAATTCAGTTCAGTGTTTTTCGTTTCAATATAGTGGTGTTCATACTATTCACTTCAGAAACATATGTTCTCTCTAACATCCTACTATTTTGCTCAGGGCAATTAGGTAATGCTCAGTTTAATTTAGAGGTGTTCAGTTTATTCAATTTAGACCCTTAACATGAAATGAAAGCGTTGTCGAACACATTTTCATGATGGATTTTTAAGAAAACAATCCTTTAAATCAATCCATACATTTAGTTATCAAATGCTTACTATCAGGGGCGTATCTAGCCCGGAGTACCGGTGTCCCGGGCACCTAGTGTTTTTGAAAATTATTACTAAAATACCCTAATAATTTAGTTTTTGCACCCCTATTATATAATAAGTTAATTTTGGCACCCATATAATTAGTTTCCTAGATCCGCCACTGCTTACTAACACACATTAAGTGAATCTTTGTACTGAATAAATTAAAACTTACGAAAGTACAAAAATAAAAAGCAGTGAATTTTATACTAAAAGAAACTTTTGACTAATACACAATGAGAAATATAGAGATTCATACAGAAACTTTTTTATGCTTCAACTAAATAGTAGTAGTATTTTGCTACCGTTCTAGTGTTCAACAAAGGGTTTACTACTATTATTTTCAATGGTACTGTACACTACTACACTGTACACTAAAGGAGTCCTAGAATAATAAGAAAACAAAAATCCAAGAATTGTTCGCTTAATTATTCATGGTAAGTTTGATCATAGTTATTAATTCATTTGTTTGCAATAAATCCAACCCTATATGAAGAGATGCTGATAAAACCATTACTGTGTATTTTTCTCTGAGAATCATATCCCTTGCTAATGAGTACTCTATAAACTCAACAAACTTTTCTTTTGGTGCGAACTTGACTAACTTTTTTTTTTTGGTAAATTACTCGACAAACTTTAATTATGTGAATTTACCTCTTTTCAATTAGAGTCATGCTCAATTATCTTAATCAGAAAGAATAAACCCCAATGAAATAACTTTAAGAATCAGAGTAATTTACAAATTACAACTAGGAAAAAGATTATGCACTGGTAATATTCTTGTCACTGGCCCAATTTGAGGTTATGGGACAATGTTGTCAACTTAAAGAAGTAGTTAATCTCGTAGAAAACAAAAGCTTGTGTGGTCTTAATTCATGGTGGACCAATATTTGGAGCCACCCTCTACTTCATCTGGAGTTACCCCTTAAAATTACTCGGTTTTCGGTGGATTAAGTCCACACAAGACACGCTGGAAAACAAAAGAGATTGAACCCAAAAATTAATCGGACCAACTCACAACTCGAAGCCTATTGGACCGACTCATTTGACATATCTATAGGCCACGTTTGATAAACACAATTGAAAAATATGTGTACATACATTTAATTAACCTTGGAAATATATATTTTCTAAGTGTAATTTAATTAACCTAGAAAATATATCCTTTCTATTAACATGCTTGGATTCGGGATAATTATTAAAGAGTAGAATTAAAGGGTAAAATAAGGATAGAGGTGGAGGTGGTAGTGGGTGGTACAACTTGTTAGAGGGAAGAGAAAATAAAGGGATAAACACATCGTCCCTTATTTAAATATTTGCATTGTCAAAACCCTTATGCCTCCTACAAACCAAAAAAAAAAAAATGCTGTAACTTTTTGGTACCATATTTTAAGTTATTTATTAAGTACTTGCAATGTCATTTGTTTTCATGTGTTTCAATTTTTGCAAGCATAATATAGGCTTGAAATGTTCATGACACTTTTATCGATTTTCTATGACAGAATCACGTCAGTCTAATTGATGATTCGTCTTCATGTATTACTTCTCTTGTGTTCCCACTTCATTACATATTGCACAGCCATAAACAATCTTACACCAACACAATTACTCCAACATCCCGAAGCTATTATCTCAAATAATGGCAATTTTAAGCTTGGATTCTTCGGTCCTCAAAACAAGACCAACATATACATCGGAATTTGGTATGATAAGGTTTCACCTAAGGATGTTGTTTGGGTGGCAAATCGAAATAAGCCAATTGATGATTCTTCTGGAGTTTTGAAAATAGCTATTGATGGAAATCTCCAAGTGTTGAATGGTAGAAAAGACATCCTTTGGTCAACCAATTTGTCCACATCCATTACTAATAACGGTTCCTTGTCAGCACAACTTCTAGATTCTGGGAACCTCGTTTTGATTTCATACAACCATGTTGATAAGTCTAATATTAAGGAAACAATCATCTGGCAAAGTTTTGATCACCCCGTGGATTCAACTTTACCAAATACGACAGTTACCATTACCAAGCCCAATATGAAACAAGTTTTGCGAGCTTGGAAAAGTCCTTCAGATCCATCATATGGAAGTTTCTCAATAGGTACTGATTCTTTTACAAATCCTCAAGTTATTGTTTGGAATGGTGATCGCCGACATTGGCGTAGTGGTCCTTGGAACGGTAACTTATTTTTGGGGTTGATGTATACTGATGCAACTACGAACTATGCTAACATCTTTGTTTCCCAAAGTAACAAAGAATTCATGGAGTACGTATATACTGGTGCAAGTACACTAGCATTTTCTCATTATGACTTCAGCTATGACGGAAGAATAGGTGAGAAATGGTGGGATGCAGATAAGGGTCGATGGACATTCAATTTTCGGGCCCCACTAATAGATTGTGATTATTATGGTAAGTGTGGTGCTTTTGGAATATGCAAGCCTCAACGTAATCTAATATGTCAATGTTTGAGGGGGTTCACACCTAAAATTGCGGAAGAATGGAGTCGCGGAAATTGGTCTAGTGGTTGTGTTCGAATGACGCCGTTGCAATGTGGCATTCAAGGCAGTAAAGAAGATGGATTTTTATCATTAAAGCATGTGAAATTGCCTGACTTTGTAGAATGGTCTGTTGGAATTAGTGAGGTTGATTGTAGAGATCAATGCTTGAAAAATTGTTCTTGCGTATCATATGCTTACGATACTGGTGCCGGCTGCATGTACTGGAGTGGAAATTTGATTGACATACAAGAGTTTCGCATGGGTGGGCTGGAGATTTACCTTCGTCTTCCACATTCAGAGCTAGCGGGTATTTGCCTCTTATTCCTTTTTCTTTTTCAAATAATCAAATTTACTTGAGTTTCTCTTTGTATGTTCCGCATCACTTCATGAATCCTTTTGGTAACTTGTTTTGCACAACAACTATTAACGTACTTTGTTTTACGATTTGCAGGAAAAAGTAACAAGCAAATAATTATTCTTGTTGTGATAGTGATCATGTTGACCATTACAATTGCCTTCTTTATATATTTCCTTCGGAGATGGATGACTAAGCAAAAAGGTAATGCACATGATCTTAGTAGTGGTTAGTTCAATATCCTGGGACTGGTTGGGAATCCTTTATGAGGCATGATTACTGACTTTATATCTTATTTCATTATCTAGTCGTTCATGATTCATGTCTCGTGCAATTTTAATTTGATCATCTGCTGTGATGTTGAAAGCTATTTTGCACTTTCTAAAATATATCTATTAACATATTTGAATAAGTTTTCAATTTGGTTTGCCATGTTCTATCCAACATAGACCCATTCGATAAGAGGATTGAAGAGAAGAAACAACTGTCTGATGATATGAAGCATGCAGATCAAATTTACCAAGTTCAAATCGAAGAGCTACCATTATTTGATTTCGAACAGCTTGCAATTGCAACGAATGACTTCCAAGATATTAACAAACTCGGGCAAGGTGGATTTGGTGCAGTTTACAAGGTAAAAGTAGTAGTTGGGGACTTGGGGTGGAGTGTTAAAATTAAATTATCATTGTCAAAAATCATAACTAAATTTATGTATACTTTTTGTTTTTAGGGAAAACTAAAAGATGGGAGACAGGTTGCTGTGAAAAGACTTGCAGTAACATCTGGACAAGGGATAGAAGAGTTCATGAATGAAGTATCGGTTATTTCTAAGCTTCAGCACAGAAATCTTGTTAAACTTCTCGGGTGTTGTGTAGAAAATGAGGAAAAACTATTGCTTTATGAATACATGCCTAATAAGAGTTTGGACTCATTTTTGTTTGGTAGGTTACCACATTGCAGGTCATTCCATTCAAATATTAAAAACATTTTGGTGAAATTAGTGAAACACATTTTCTTTCTTACCTACAATCAGATCCACTCAAAAGGAAACTTCTTAACTGGGAGAAACGTTTCAACATTATTGAAGGGGTCAATCGAGGCATTGTTTATCTTCACAGAGATTCTAGACTGAGGATTATTCACAGAGATCTCAAGGCAAGCAACATTTTGTTGGATGATGAACTTAATCCAAAAATCTCAGACTTTGGCATGGCACGCATATTTAGCCACAAACAAGATCAAGATAACACAAGAAGGGTAGTCGGAACATAGTAAAAGCTCCAAACATCTATTCTTCACTTGTGAGGTAAATTTTATATATAATCAACTTATAGTTTAAACTGAGTTTTACGTGTTTAAATTGCAGCGGTTATATGGCTCCTGAGTAAGCAATGGAAGGTCACTTCTCTGAAAAATCAGATGTGTACAGTTTTGGAGTGTTGCTGCTTGAGATTGTAACTGCAAAAAAGAATAGCAACTTTTCAATTGATGAGGATTCACTAACCCTTTTAGGATATGTGAGTTCTGATTCCTTAAATAGCGATTATATTGGTACATGGACTCTATAAAATTGGTATCTAAGTTGGACATTTGAGGAAAAAAAACTTGCAAAAGCTACATAAGTTGTCAAGTTCAAGTCTTGTACTAAGGGCGTATTCTTTTCAATTGGTTTCCATTTTTGCCCAGTTATCCCTAGTTTTCCCTAGTGTTCAGTTACAAAATACAGTTTTCCCCAATAGTGCCCCAGTTTCCCCCAGTTTCTCCAGTTTTGCCTATTTTTGACATAGTAAACATAATAATGAAAAATAATAAGAATATATCAAAATAAAAATATAACTATATGCATTGACTTTGTATTTAAACATGCATGCGTAAAACGTCATAATAATAATAATAATAATAATAATAATAATAATAATAATAATAATAATAATAATAATAATAATAATAATAATAATAATAATAATTATTATTATTATTCTTATTATTATAATTATAATTATAATTATAATTATAATTGTAATTATAATTATAATTATAATTATAATTATTATTATTATTGTTGTTGTTGTTGTTGTTGTTGTTGTTGTTAATATGTAGTTTGCGCTAATTTTCCCTAGTTTCTCCCAGTTTTTACAAGTTTGATCCAAATTTCTCCAATTTCTCCCAGTTTTCACCATTTTCTCTCAGTTATTAGTTAGACTTCCTAATTTTCACCAGTTTTGCCCAATTTTTCCCAGTTACCAGTCATAATTACCAATTGAAACTCACGAGCCTAACTGGATACTTGTTGCAAAGTCCATGTAACATTGCTATTGCTGAAGATTACTTTATCAACTTGACTACTTGCTATACTATGCAGTTAAAGGTCTTAATAGAGGGTTTTCTCTTGATTTGTCTAATGACCTGCAGGCATGGAATTTATGGAAAAAAGATGAATTGGCTTCGATTATTGATCCAATAATTGCTGATCCATTGACTCGACAAGAGATTTTGAGATGCATCCATGTGGGGCTCCTATGTGTTCAAGAATTTGCAGGAGATAGACCAAGTATATCTACTGTTCTATCCATGGTAGTTAATGATATTGCAAATCTTCCACGTCCTAAGAAACCTGGATTTATTAGATTGTTGCATTCATCAAACACCCAATCTTCCCAACTACATAGCCAACAAAGTTCTGCTACGAGTAATAGCATCACAATTACAGATTTAGTTGCTCGATGATTTTTTGGTTTTAAAATTGTATGTATGAGTAATTCAGTCAATTATACATTTGGTGAAGAGAGTGTATGAATTGGGATGTCATTTGATATTAGTTCTTATCATTTCTCGATTGTAAAGTTTTTTTGGTGACACCTATATCCTCAAGTCCACAAGTTCATATCTAAAAGTATTTTTTGCCTTCCACCCAAAACCCACAGAGACTTGTAAATATATGTATGCCACAGATCTTTAGGCACCTCAAACATCAAGAAGGAAACTAGAAGGGTCGTTAGTTGCTACTATTTGAAGAGTTGGACTTGTGTTCTTAAAAGTCATTCCTCAAAAGAATTACGAATGGCTTATTACCAGCATTAGATTTCGCATATGTATTGCGAGTCATTAAATTGCAATACTTTTATCTCTCCTAATCATCTATTAAAATCTATCAATTTATCTTAAAAGGCACATTTCTAGACACACAGAACTTTGATTTTGCTAATGTTGGGGACTGTAACAAGTAAAGGGAACAAATCATTAACGATTAAATGTGTTGGGGTACTAATTTGTTTCAAAGAAAATATCATGATCACGTCATGTGCTCTCTCTAGCTCCTCATCGTCAAGATTACACTATTGATTATCTCTGTATAGTCAAAGCAAACCTGGCCTATTTGTGATACATTTTTTGGACTATGTTCACTTGATATGGTCATTTGTGCAAAGTATGTTTAAGTAGCATGCATTATGCGTTGGTCTATTTCAATATCGTTGTGTTTGTCTGGAAAAAAAAACTCTTTATAATATGATGTTTATTTTGACAAATTAATGAATCATAATTGCCAATTGTTCTGGGGATAATATTTTTTTTTAAAAGCGCGTGATTTTGTGCTAAATATTTTAAAAGCTTTTGGTAGGGTCTTAAGATTCTCAACATGCTCAATGAATTTCATGTTAAAATATAGCCATTCAACTAGATTAACAAGTTGAGGCAGAATCCAATTTGAAAAAAGCGAAAAAAATTTCCAAAGGGGGAAACGAAAAAAAAAAACATTTACCTCCAAGTGGCGTGGAGAGATGAGCTTCTGGGGTGATTCTTCTACATAACAAGACTATGAGTTGAACCTTGAAAATGTGATAACAAGTCTTTAAGAGATGTGCAAATTCAGTGTCGTCAAGTCAACACTTTGTCAGATATACCCATATCACTTTCTCATTAATTTTAGACTTATGGTAGTATGGAGGGAGTAAAAATGGACAAGCTAGAAACCAACAAGAAAAGGGGAGTATAATTGCTTAGATTCTTTCAGGAACACATAGATAATTACGTACGTCTCAGTTGAATTTGGAATAGGCTGAGAAAACATAACGAACTAGTAATTCTTTTTGGGTTGGCGGACACTAGCTGTTAAGTGAATTGAGTGCACTTTCCTCCATTTACTCGAAAGCACCCAATAAAGTTCCCCTTTCCAAAGGGTGAGGTTGGTGGCTCCGAGTTTTTCTAGTTATAGATCTGGATGGACTACATCATCACATTGCCTTTTATGACTCTCGCAACTCTACTTCTAATTGGTTGTCTTGGTGTTTTTTAGTTTCAATCCTTGTCTTCTTGATATTATTTTGGTATGAGCCAAGAGTTCAGAATTAGGGTTTTAAGATTTCAGATCTGAAAAAAAGAAAAAAAGAATTGTGTCGTTTGGGCTTTGTTGCCACCTTCGCTAAATCTTTGGATGTTACTCAATGTTTTAAATCACTAACCACAATGGATAAGGCGTTTATTGTCAATGTTGAAGCTGGTAGTAGTACTGACGTTGAAAGACCTGAGTTTAAGCCGTTGGATCTCACCATGGCTTGTTCCTTAGTAGGATTGGAAAAATAGCGGTTTGAGGCTAAGCATCTATTAGGTGCTTTTATTTGAAATTTAACGTAGTTATTGGTAGTTTGTTGTTCAGTTTCTAATTTGTATCGAGTCTTTTGACGCTTGACCATAATCACTGGCTTTCTTATTACCTTTTCCAAAAAAAAAAAGAAACTAAGGTAAAAGTTACTTTACATTTGTTAACGGTATAAATTGTCCACTAAATTCCTTCGCGGAAGATGGTTGTAGGGGTGGTCACCGGCAACCCAAAGTGCTACCCCTATTAAAGATGGCTTGTTAAAAAAACAATTTTAAAGGTGATTTGCTAAACTAAAAAGATTAAGCCTTTAGTTGGTTGGGTGAAAACAGTTTTTCCATTTTCCGTCGTTTGGTTACTAAAAGAAAGAAAATGGTTATCAAGGGGAGAAACATGTTCACCAATATGGGTGATGGTTTCCCCTGCAAAATGAAGGGATAATGGTTTTTCGTTTGTGGGTGTAACACCCCCAAATTTACAACGATTTACTGGGAGCTATCGACATCGCTATACACGACCCGACACATTGAACCGTCATAAACCCAATGGCGTTACTGCAACATTTATCACTAAGGAATAAATGCTAAGAGGAAAAAAAATGCTAGATATCAAAAGGAGCAATCTAAACAAATTAAAAACAAACTAAAACATTAATATTAGAGTTATCTAAATAGTGAACTTAAGTCCATTAAATATTATTACAACTTGCTTTTAAGAGCACAAACCAAAATCCCACAATCTAATTAAAGTAAAAGAGTATAAAGGACAAGCCCACTTCTAATCTTCCAAGCTATACATCCTCACACTACCAAACCTACTTTGGTTTCTATGACGGAAATAAAATACAGAAGAAAAGAAAAAAACAAAAGAGAAACAAAAAAATCAGCTAAACTGAATAAACGTCATCCGTACCCAGTAAAAACAATTTCGCAAACCGTACTTGCGATTTTAGAAGAATCTTTGAAATTCATTTGCATGCACATGTAGTCAAACAATCATGCATACGCATA
This sequence comes from Tetragonia tetragonoides, assembly GCA_038025085.1. Classification (NCBI taxonomy): domain Eukaryota; kingdom Viridiplantae; phylum Streptophyta; class Magnoliopsida; order Caryophyllales; family Aizoaceae; genus Tetragonia; species Tetragonia tetragonoides. Next base: position 20,355,311 of record CM076149.1, read on the forward strand.
CTCGATATTCAATTACATGTAATTCTTGCTTAGTGATCAATTGAACACATAAAAACGATCCATCTTAATTGAGTAATAAGAGAGCGAATAGAACAACAGTCACCCACACTGTTCATCAATAGATATAGACATGCCATGGACTTACTCTAGTGTATATTCGCACTATCTCTAACATAATAATCGATACGTAGAGAACTTAACAAATGGGGAATGATCCATCCCGAACACACTATGAGGTGTTCATAAGTAACTTGAAAATCACGCATTCCTAGATTACATCAATTAGATATAATCCCGATTGCTCGACTACTCATATGGATCCATTAGGAGTCTTTTTCTCAATTACAATTCCATTCACATAATTTGCATTGGTTGACTTAATTAATGGTTCTACGACTCTACGAGACCACGACTTACTAATTTATTTTATGCTGACGACAATGAATAGTAAACATTAACGATAATAACATTTATTCACATTAAGAATGGTCATGCTTTAATGAGTAAATATTCCAATCATGCTTACATACATGTCTAACAAAATTTAGGCAGCACTTCGGCAGTAAAACATGATAACCAAATTTCCAATCAATCATATACACTCATCAATATCATAATATGTGCTCATTAACACTCAATAATAACCCATTCCATTTAGCACATATAATATGGCATAATAATATTAATATTCATCATCGCAATACTTATTCAATAATTGACATATGAGCTAATCAATTAACGAAACTTCATAAACTCAACATGCTCATTATAATTCATATTTACAGCGAAGAACATGTTTCTAAAAGTTAATAATTAACGACAATATAATTTAATCATGCTTTGCATATTAAATTCACAACAAAGCCAATTAGCATATAACAAGTCAAAACCTTTTGATGGGTTTTAGAAGGGGCCTAGGCACAATCTCTTACCTAACAAACGCTCAGTTAACACTTAACAGTATGTAAGCTCCAAGTCACGATCCGATCACGCTTGCTCGTTAGGTCCTAATTAAATAAAATTACCGAAACATAATCAATAAATACGAAAATCTAAACAGGATCAAAATATTTATTTTTAGACCAAACTAATTTGGGCTGAACCTTCAGAGAAACAACCATGCTGAATGTTTTCACGATTCTTAAGGGACGAAAACTCGCAAAACTCCCACGAAGAAACCTTGAGATACTTTTCACTTGTCTATTTTATTTAAATTCCTTAATTTATTTCAATCAATTTAGACTTTTGAAAATCCGGATTCGGGTTCCAAACGAGTGTAAAACAATTAAAACAATTAAATACAAACTGCTGAAAATCAAAAACAATTAATTACAAAAATCAAAAACCGAAACCCTAACTTATTACCCAAGTCTCGATCACGGTCACCCACAAGGGGACCCATGGTCGGACCAGTCACCATCACTACCACCCACCAACCACCATGGCCGGTGAGGGGGTGGCTCGCCGGAGCTCCGACAAGAGAAAATGAGCGAGAGAGAGAGAGAGAGAGAGAGAGAGAGAGAGAGAGAGAGAGAGAGAGAGAGAGAGAGAGGTGCTAGGGGAAGGGGGAGGCCACGCCGGACATCACCAGCGACCGCCCATGAGACGCCCTGGCGATGCCGTGGTGGCTCGATCGTGCACAACTAGGAGAAAGATAGAGAGAGAGAGAGAGAGACGAGAGAAAACATAGAGCGAGAGAGAGAAGGAGAAAAGAGAGAAAGAAAGAGAGAGAGGAAGGGACAGGGGCTCACAGGTGGTCCAGGGGTGACGTCCCTGGTGGTTTCCGGCGACCAGACAGGAGGGAAGAGAGAGAAAGAGTGTACGGTGAGAGAGAGAACCGTGAGGGGGAGAGAGAGAAAGGAGAGAGAATCGGGTGAGAGAGAGAGAGAGAGAGAGAGAGAGAGAGAGAGAGAGAGAGAGAGAGAGAGAGAGAGAGCAATGTGAGGGAGAGGCAAACTGATTCATTGACCCACCACTTGTTTATATAGGCCTCTATAGGTTCTATAGTCAATGGCAGTCAATACTAGTAGCCGTAGGTTTAGGAAAACTTTAAATTTGTTTTATGATTTAATTTGCTAATTAAAGCCAAATAAAACAATATGAATAATTCATATCTATATATTAAAAAAATTAATTAAACCCTCCAAAATTTGATAAACATAAATTCCGAAACTCCCACAAATATTATTATGGCTTTAATTGAATAGATTGAATCGTTCAATATAAATACAATTTAATTTTCAAAATATTTATAAATGAATTATAAATCAATATAATAATAATTATGAAAAATATTGGGGTATCCCATTCAACCCTCACTAAAAGAAGTTTCGTCCCGAAATTTATCGAGGTTTAGAGTTACCATTCTCAAAATAAAACGAGTTTACCCTTACGAAGGTGTGAACCGATTTTAGGACTATAACAATGCAATGCGAGCAAATACGATCGTGATCTTAGTCGATTAGCAATGCAACATGCAATGCTTGAACATGCAATTCGTGCAAAGCGATAAACAAAACACGAAATTTCGAGGCTTGACAGTGTGACATTATATTCACAGAGCACTAATAGTGTACCTGATCATCGAGTTTGGTTGTCAAGACTTAGGGTCATACTCACATCCGACTTGATGAGGCCTCGGGCCGGACTTTTGCACCCCTTTTCGAGTATTGTTTTTTCCCTTTGAAATAAGTATAACTTTTGATTCCGATCTTTATATGAGGTGATTTTTTTTAATGACTTCATAAATGAGTTCAGGGGCGTAGGTACGAGTTAGGAAGGTGTTAGGCACTCAACTCGCCCGTTAACAACAACGGCCTTTACTAATCGATTCAATATAATTATTAATGCTTCTGTTCCAAACAAGGTTCAATTTGTCCAAATTCCTAGTTATAACTAATGGGTTTGAACAAACATTATCATTGTGACCACTTTTAACAATTTATCAAGTTACATGCTTTTATTGCTAAGAGATGATAAGTATGCTAAAACCTGCAATTTAGAGGATACATACATAATTCATCCACCAATCCACAAACAAAGCATGATTCATTCATAAGAAAGCAATAAATAACAAAAATTAAAACAATCATTCATCCATAAACTTAGGCTTAATACAAGCCCTTTTGCTCAATACGCGCCATGCATGTACATATCACATAAACCAAAATCGTCAGTAATAACAAGCAAAATAAATATTATTGTAAACCCTCAGGTTGGATTACCTGGATGCTCACAAGGAACATATTGGGTTGTATTGCTTGAATTCATGCTCTTGATGAAGTATGAAGGTTTATTTTTGTGGTGCTAGGGCTAATCCTAAAGAAGGAGCAGAATCAGAATTTAGGGTTTGTAATATGAGAGAAAGAATGTCCAACCTTGAGAGAGAAACTGTCAACCTCTTCAACTGAACCCTAAGGTTTGTTTATATAGAAGAGGGACAGCTGCTAGGGTTTGGCACGGAAATCGAATGGGCCTCGAATTTTTCCGTCCGCGAGAAAGGGTCCAGGCGGCCAAACCGCTAGGACAAGCGGCCAAACCGGCAGGCCAAGCGGCTTGGCCGCTTGGCAAGCGGCTTAGCCGCAAGGCAAGCGGTCAAACCGCTTGTCCTAGCGGCCATCGCTTGAGCCCAAGCGTAGGCGCTTGGACCTGGAGCGATGTGCCTGCATAGGCGCCTGGCATGATTTTCGTGCGGGGCTGGCTTTTCCGAGGGGGTCCACGCGGGATTGACTGAGTTCCCTTGTTTGACCAAGGGTTGACTCATGGGTTTGGGTTCCCCTTCGGGCCCTTAGGTTCAAAGAGGCCTATCTCTCAGTTTCGGACTCCAATTGAATTCAGTCCAACTGGTTTGGATCACCTGTACAAAAGGCTTCCACTGGTTAATTCAAATGAACTGGGCTAATCATCAGAGCAATCATTCTCGCAACCTAAGTTCGAGCAAAATCCAATCCTTTCATCATCGGGTTTTTACGGGGACTTATTATAGACACAATTTTTGGTGTCTACATCTATGGCCTGTTTGGATAAGCCAAATTGATTCCAAATTCTGCAATTGGCCCAAATTAACTGTGTGGATAACCAATAATGTTGTAACTGTGAATTAGGCCAAATTCAAGACCAATTTTATAACCCTTGAACACTTAAATTCTAAATTCACAGATTAATGTCCAAATTTCTAATTCAGCCCACCATATTTCTCTCTCCCCTCTCCCCAAAAACCACCACGCCTTTTTTTTTTTTAAAAACAAAAACCACGACACTTCTCTCTCTCCTCACCTTGCGATCTGAACGCTTCAATGGTTCATCCATGGCTGACATCTAGGGTTCTGACTCATCCTCTCTCTCTCTCTCTCTCTCCCTCTCTCTCTCCCCCTCTCTCTCTCCCTCTCTCTCTCTCCCCCCTCTGTGGCTTCGAGATTGAGCAATATGCAAAACAACTTTTGGTGCTGGAACTAGGGTTAGGGTTTCAAAATGGCGATTGATGATTGTAGCGACGCATAAATCGATTATATATTGTTGTCGATCCTTCATTCTCTCTCTTCAATATGGAACTCCATTAACGATGCTCAACTCCTCTATCTCTCAAGGTCATCATTCTACTCATTGTCGGTTTCGATCGACGATTTCATCATACATTCGTCCTTTTACCGATTTCGTTGTTGCAAGATCTGATTTCAAGATTTGGGGATTTTGTCAATGAATTTTTTTCGTTTGGAGCTTCTGATTTCGTTGGGCAATTGATTATGCTAGGTTATTTGTATGTATACATTTTCATGTATTGAATTTTTTTATATGAACATCGATGGAGTATCTTAGATTTTCATAGGGTTTTATTTTGATTTTTATGAATTCCACTGTTGTCTAGAGTTACGATTTTCTTCTACGGTTTAATTTAATGAAGTTTAGTTTTTTATTTCCTTTGTTTTTAATCATCGTTGACACGACTACAAATCAAATTTGAAATCTCATTAACTCTCTCAAACAGAGAATTTGAATTTAGAAATGCTGGAATTGAAATCCCATGTTTTGCCAAACAGTGGAATTGAATCTAAATTGTAAAATCTCAAATTCCAAAACTGAATTCATGGTATTCAAATCAAATATATGAATCCAAACATACTCCTAAGGGTAAGTTTGGCAAAATTAGTTGTAAATGTAACTGTCAAATGTAGATTAAGCAAAGAAATTAGTAGCAAACTACTAAAAGTTGCTACAAAATGCTAATAAACTAACTGTAGTTGTAGCTGCAGGTGAAAGCTTGTAGTGATAGTTTTCACAAAATTAGTTGTAGTTGTAGCTTCAAATTGAAAATCTAATAGCAAACTATTTGGAAGCAGAGAGTAAAAAATACAAGTTTCAAACTGTAGCTTTTATGAAAAAAGGTAGCTATCCATGTCAAACATAACCTAAATAATAGTCCACACTAATTTAAAATCATTATATAACAATCCATTCTCCATCGAAAAAACAATCTAGTTAAATCACCAAATTGATTACAGTTGATAGGAATCAATTTGTCTCTTTTATATTTGTTTGGAAACAAAACAAAATGATGAGAAATAATATTGGCTGATGGTGATGAAATAGAAAATTAAAGGGACCCATAAAAATGATTTTATTACCTGCTTTCTATATAAGACACATGATATGATATATTATTAATTTAATACAATAAATTTGGCAGTACCCGCCAACAAACGTCAAGTTGCCGTTGCCAGATCAATTATCAGTGATATATTGACGGACTGCAGTCTGCAGGTCTTTCAAAGTAATCTTGTTTCTCTCTCTCTCTTCATCTCTGCCGCAGCGCTCAAGACACTGTTCGTCGCTTCTCTCCACTGCTCTGGTACGCAGCTCCTTCTGTCTTACGCTTTTTTAGTTTTTTTTAATAATAATCATCCAATATTTTCACAAAAGTTATCCCATCTTACCACGTAACAATCTTATACTCCCTCCGTCTCAAAAAAAAAAACTGAACCTTTATTTTTTTTAATTACATTTATATCAATATAAAAATTATAACAATACGATTTTTTGAAAGTACTTTTAAAAATGAATCTAACAAAAGTATTTTCATAATGTGAATCTTTATATATTTTCATAAATTAATGGTCAAAGTAATTTGTTATGTTTTACCTTCAAAAAGTAAAGGTTGAGGTTTTTTTAAAACGGAGAGAGTATAAGTTTTTGTGCAATGGCAGCATGACACATTTGACTTTTTAAACTAAAAGTTTTCCCCATTTTAGTTCAATTTATTATAGATATAAATTATGCATATGTGTATGTTGTTCCAGCACTAAAAATAGCTCTATATTACTGTGATTGTTCCCTGATTCTTGTTGTTTGTGTGAATGAATGAATTTGGTTTCTGCCACTTAACAAAATTGTTTTCTTGGGCAAGTAGAAACTAATCCTATAGTTTTTTTTTTCTTATTTTCTTTCAGTAATGGTAAGAAATTTGATTACTGAAAGGACTTAACAAACTATACAACCTATATAGCCCATAAGTAGAGTTGTATTTTGGCTTCTAAGAAGGGTTGCCCAAAAATCAACACCCTTCAAAGCTTAAAAATTGATAATCTAGTACAAGTATTTGCATGATTCTTACCTCTAATGATGAGGTTGACCCAGACCCTTATCTCAAATTTTATGTCATTACATATCAAAATATCAATCTTGCATGATCCCTCGGAGTCTCGGACCCTTTCTGGTTCCTGGCTAATCGAATATAGTCGATGACAGCAGCAGTAAGAGCAATGTATCACTCTCATCTGCATAATGCGGCATTGCGCCTGATGATCAGGAGCACAATACCAGAATGAGACCATCTCCAATCAAAGAAAAGGTCCTTCCATGTCTCTGGGCTCCCCTCTGTACTAAACTGTCGCTTGACGTCTTTGATCTGAATACCCATGAGTTGCAGTTTGACCTTTTTCAATAGCCATTACCTTAGAGCCAAACACATTATAAATCATGTTTAGGGATGATAACAGGACCCTACAAATCTTGAAACTCATCCTTAAGATCAGAAGAGGATGCCGCCCCAAGTTACACATTACACTGAATGAAGCTCGGCCCAATACCAGCTAACATCCTGCCGCTGGAGAATAAGATCAACCATTTTCTGTTTTCGCGATATACACCATTTATCTACTCATAAGCAGCCACTGCCTAAATAAGTAAATATGTTTCCTAGCAGTAGCTATGCTCCACAACTTGCAACTTTTAAAATTCAATCCTCCACAATTCTTTTGTAAACAACCAGTTTTCCATGAAACCAGTGGGCACCTTCGTGACCTTCCTATTGCGAAGAGGCCTCAATCTTCTTAACCTCACTTTGAGGTAGTACAGAAACATCTGTCCAGTAAATTTACCCATAAACAGAGAACAGACTGGACCAAATGAAACCTACCTGCGTAATAGAGGTCTTGTAGCATATCCTTTAGTCCTCAACTACCTTGTCTTGTCAATTAGCCATTCACAATCTAGATCTGTCCATTTTGTAGGTGAAAGTGGCAGACCAAGCTAACTCATAGGAATAAACCATCAACTAACCATTGACTGCTAGAACATCAGCTTTCAAACTTTCAGTTTCGCCACCCAAAAACAGATTATATTTGTACTTGTCAGCTCAGAACCCATGACATATCAGCAACATAGTTCAGGTTTCCATGATTCCCTTCATAGTACGCAGGTGACCTTTACAATAAGAATCATCTTATCATCAGCAAAGGTCAAATGTATCAAAAGTTTCATCACTAAGAAAGAGCAAAGGACTCATAGGGTCTCCTTGCCGTAAACCCCTACCATCCTTGAAACCCCACATATTAGATTCTGGCATTAATGTTCAAAAGGTAACTTGGAGAATAAATGCATGCCATCACCCATGTACTGAACTCAGGAAAGCAGAAATTCTTCAATAACCAATAATTCCTCCACAACCTCCCATCTAACTGTATCATAAGCTTTCCAAATGTCAATCGCCTTTAGGCGAAATCTAGGAGGCATCCTTCTCAGGCACAATTATAATGCCAGTTAAGATCCTGAGAAATCATTACATTCTCAAATAAGGCACTCTTAGCCTCATCACAATGAAAGGCAAAACTGACTTCTATAATCTAGTACAAAACTACAAACTGTAGGAACACTTGTAAATGATGTTACAACTTGCAATGAGCCTGTAATCAATAGGTGACTCGGTATAAGAAACATTAGGGATCAAAGAAATCATTGTAGTGTTCCGTAGTCGTAGCAGCTTACCTGTCTTGAAAAGATCAAGCACTGGACCAGTTATGTCTTCCCCAACAATGTGTTAAGCATTTCGGAAAAATCCACGTCCAAACCAATCTGGACCCGGAATCCTGCCGGATCAATTGAGAGCATAGCATTTTTCACATCCGCAACAAAAGGTTTTTATCAACTCTAAGTGGTTCAATCAAGAGAGAACTCTGAGCAACCTTATCGTGATCAGTAACCAGATGTCTTGACCATCTTTGATGATCCTTACTCTAGATGGGAGCTTCCTGCAATTGAACATAGCACAAAAATAACTTGCATTTGGTCACCTAAGTGATCCCATTGAGCTTTGCTTTGGTGTTGAAGAAGAGATTCTGCGGTAGTAGTACATTTTAGAAATCAGGCAAAAGCTTCTGTTTCCTTCAGTTAGAGATTCAAGTACGTAGGCTCCATAGTCCATACGCAGCTGCCCCTCTCCGTGCAACATGCAGATTCTATCAGCTTTCAGCTGCTCTCGTAGGTTCTGAAAATGGCTTGGACCCCAAAAACATATATTCTTAAGTTTGCAAACAACCTGAAACATTTTTCCCTTTTGACAAGGTTGTTTCCATACATCATGTACCGCTTGTTGCTGACAACAAGCTACTGAACTCAACAATTTACAGTAAGTCAATGTCCCCCTCTAGCAAAAGATTTGAATCCCATATTATCCACCAGACTAGGACAATGATCACTATTCCTCTCAGGTACAAAATGAACATTTTGTAGGAGGCCAGTCATTAATCCACACTATCAATTTTTCACAAACACATGCTTGTTATTCCATGTAAAATTTCCATGTACTACAAGTCCTTAAGTAGGAGACAAATCATTGATCTACCGAGAATAGCCTCTACTAGGCAACCAACTAGGGGTAAGGGTGCATATATCTCGACCTCCCCAGAGGCCTAGACCTTGTTATGTCTGATTGTCTGCAATATAGTTGCTGACTTATATTTTTGAGATTTTTTTTGTTTTCTTATCCTTCCTTTATTTTTTGAATATGTATGAAAACTTTAGTTATCTTACAATTACTCTAGTGCTAAGGAGCTATTTGTTTCTATTTCCACCATCTTTTACCCAAATAAGGTATTGGCCTAGTAGTTAAAAACTTAAAATTAGGAATTAAGTTTTACCTCCATGACTCTTATGAACCATGAAGCCTTGACTATCTAGACATCTAGTCCATGTCTGTAGTGTACTAGGCTTTACGGCTCTTATAAACGAAAACACCAAAAGTAAATGTCAAAATAAAAAAATATAGAGCTACCATATTTTGGAGCCTTATTTATTGGTAAAAGAACAGAAACACCAAACCTCCATAGTTTTTTCTCCTACATGCGCTCTGTTTCATAACAACCATACTCTAAGCTTTGCTACCTACACTTTTTCTTTTTCTTTTATCACAACCTACACTCTTTCTTTTATTTGTTTGATTTCATTTTAACTTTGCTGCGGTTTGTGTAACAGAAACAAACATATGAATGAATTAAGTTAATGACTCCTCTTCATGTCCTGCTTGTCCTATGCTCATGCTTCATCAACTTATGCACAGCCATAGACAACCTTACACCCTCAAAATTCCTACGGGACCCTGAAACTATAGTCTCGAACAATGGTAATTTCAAGCTTGGATTTTTCAGCCCCCACAACACAACAAACCGATATGTCGGTATCTGGTATAATAGGGTCTCTACCGACGATGTTTTTTGGGTGGCAAACCGGAATAACCCACTTAGCGACTCTTCTGGAATGCTGAACATAGGTGATGATGGTAATCTTCAAGTGTTGAATGGGAAAAAGGACATCCTTTGGTCATCCAATATGTCTATTTCCACTTCTAATAACAGTTCCCTATTCGCACAACTGTTAGATTCTGGGAATCTTGTTCTGTTTGAACGTAGCCTTGATGCCAAGTCCAGTACCAACGGGACTTATATATGGCAAAGCTTTGATCATCCCACGGATTCAGTGTTGCCAAACACGAAATATACTATTACTAGTTACTTAATGAAACGAGCTTGGTTACCATGGAAGAGCCCTTCAGATCCTTCATATGGAAGATTCTCTGCAGGAACTGATTCTTTTTCTCATTCTCAAGTCATTATATGGAATGGTGATCGCCCACATTGGCGTAGTGGTCCTTGGAATGGAAACATATTTCTGGGATTGTTGTATTTTGATGAAGCTACCAACTACGCTAATACCTTCATTCGACAAAGCGACGAAGAAGGTGCAATTGACTTTGTCTATACTGGTGCAAGTACGCTGGCCTTTTCGCACTATGAGTTCAGCTATGATGGAACAGTGAGCGAGAAATGGTGGGATGGAGAAAAGGGTGAGTGGCAATTCGTTTGGCGTGCCCCAGATAATGAATGTGATTTTTATGCTAATTGTGGAGCATTTGGAACCTGCAATCCTCTACGTTCTCCAGTCTGCCGATGTTTGAAGGGGTTCACACCTAAGGATGCAGAAGCATGGAGCAGAGGAAACTGGTCTAGTGGTTGTGTTCGAACAACACCTTTACAATGTGGCATTCAAGGTGCCAAAGAAGATGGATTTCTAACACTGAAGAATGTTAAATTGCCTGACCTTGAGGAATGGTCTGTGGGACTAAATCAAGTTGAGTGCAGAAACCAATGCTTGAAAAACTGTTCTTGCGTATCATATGCTTATGATGCAGGTGCCGGATGCATGTATTGGAGCAAGAACTTGATTGACATTCAAGAGTTTCCCATGGGTGGGTTAGATGTTTACCTTCGTCTTCCACATTCACAGCTAGGTAATTACTCCTAAATTTTTTATAATACCTATGAAATTGCTTGAGCTATCTAGATCCTCAGCATATATCCATGAATTCTCTTCTACAGAGATTATCAACATAAATTTTCTTCTGGCTTGCAGGTAGGAACAGCAAGAAAAAAGTTGTATTGGCAGTTACAGTGCCCATAGTGATCATAGGGGTTGCTACAGTCGCCATCTTGATATACTTCCAATGGAAATGGAAGAATCGACGAAAAGGTAATGTGTCTGATCTTCATATTAGCTCGAGAGCCTGAAAAATGCTGCAGAAATATATTATGATGATATTTATTTACTGCACTGGGAGTACATTCTCGGGCATTGTCTTTGTCTTGATTGTGTTCTTGATCCTTTTCTCATTCACATGGAATATTATCATATATGGTGAATCTTTGTGGTAGCGGAAGCTGGCTTACGCCCTTTGTCTTTTTTATTTTATCCTGAATGCATCAGATAAGAAAGATGAAAGACAGAAGCAACTGATGGATAACCTGAAGTCTGGAGATAATAGCCATCAATTTGAACTTGAAGAGTTACCATTATTTGATTTCCAAAACCTTGCATTTGCGACAAATGACTTCCAATATAATAACAAACTTGGGCAAGGTGGTTTCGGTTCAGTCTACAAGGTAAGGGTGTTAAAGATATTGAGAGCCATAGATTACTTTTCGTTATTGTAGAAAATCCATTACTAAATACTAATGCTTAGTTATTGTATTTAGGGAGTCTTGAAAGATGGGCGAGAGGTTGCTGTAAAAAGGCTTTCAGAAGGTTCTGGACAGGGGCTAGAAGAGTTTATGAATGAAGTGGTTGTCATCTCAAAGCTTCAGCATAGAAACCTTGTTAAACTTCTGGGTTGCTGTGTGGAAAGAGGGGAAAAGCTGTTGATTTATGAATATTTGCCTAATAAGAGCTTGGATTCATTTTTGTTTGGTATGTATGTCAGGTGATTCGTTTCGGACACTACATGCTACACCATATTGGTAATCTTTTCTGAAACGCATTTCCTTTCTTGACAATAATCAGAACCACTCAAACGAGAGCATCTGAACTGGGAGAGACGTTTCAACATCATTGAAGGCATTAGTCGAGGCCTAGTTTATCTTCACAGAGATTCCAGATTGAGAATCATCCATAGAGATCTCAAGGCAAGCAATGTATTGTTGGACGAAGATCTTAATGCCAAAATCTCAGACTTTGGCATGGCACGTATATTCAGCCACAAACAACACCAAGATAACACAAGAAGGGTAGTCGGAACATAGTAAGAACTCCCCCAATTCCATATTCACTTATGAGTGAATTTGGCTTCTAACTTTTTTATTGACTATGTTTTTATACTGCAGCGGCTACATGTCTCCCGAGTACGCAATGGAAGGCCACTTCTCTGAAAAATCAGATGTTTACAGTTTTGGCGTGCTACTGCTAGAGATTGTGACTGGCAAAAAGAACAGTAGTTTTTGGCTTGATGAGCAGTCTCTCACCCTTTTGGGATACGTAAGTCATGAATTTTTATGTAGTATATTTGTACTGGCACTTGGACATGTTCATTTAAATCAAAACCTTGCATAAGTTCATATAACTTCTGTATATGGTGGAAATCTTTGCTATACCTTAGATTGTCGAAAATCTCTACTGAAAATTTTCTGATGTTTGGTTTAATATTCTTCAGGCATGGAAACTGTGGAATGAGGATAAAATTGCTTCACTAATTGATCCGGTAATTTTCGATCCATTAATCCGACCAGAGATTTTGAGGTGCATCCAAGTGGGACTTTTGTGTGTTCAAGAATACGCGGAAGATAGGCCAAACAGCTCTACTGCTTTATCCATGGTAGTTAACGATATAGCATATCTTCCATCTCCGAAACAGCCTGGGTATACTAGACGGTTGAAACCTTCTTCGGACACTGAATCTTCCCAATTTCATGGCCAACAAAGCTCGTCAATGAGTTATTCTATGTCAATTACTGATTTGGTTGCTCGATGATTTGAGTCAGTTTTAAGTAAGCTGACCATGTATATTCTTAGGCACCCCATCACTCTTAGAGTGTACATTTTGACACGTGGGACATTTAACTTCTTAAATGAACAGTTTTGGTTTCCCTCAAAAGAAAGGAAAGCAAAGGAACAATTTTGGACCTAACAGTTTTGCCTTTCATCCATTTTCAGAGACTTGAAGAGCTGTAATCTTAGTTATGGGACTAAGCTGTTGCAAATACCAACATGTTATTTAGTCTCCTTTTCAATTTTCAAAAGATTTTTTGGCACCAAACATGGTGCTTGGTTACTGTTCTGGGCATTCATTTTTCAAGAAACCAAATAAAGTACATTGGACTGAAACCAACGATGTCTTGGCCTAGTGGTTAAGATTAAGGTGTTCGGTGCATTAAGTCACTCGTTCGAATCCCCGCTCCCCCATGTATAGCGTACTAACTACTGAGCAAGCAGGGAAATTATAACATTTTCAAAACAGGGAATCAATCGGAAAAGAATTAGTGATATATTTAAACTGGAAGGAACAATATGTTGGGGGTGGAGGGGTAAAAATTAGGTAGCGACTTGCCATATGTAACCTGACCTGTGTGTTTTACACATGATTTTTTATCATATGATACAATGTAGTTTGACAAGTTCACACCTAGATCATCAGTTTTTATTAGCACCATGTACGGGAAGTGTCAGGTTTATTGATCATTTGTAAACTCTTCAGATTCTTTTTCAAATCTGTCATGGAGATCTGCAGAAGTCGCCAAAATATGCATTCTATAAAACCAACGTGATTAAAACATACAAGTTTTCACCTGGTGTAAGTAAATCCCTCATTGATAATTGTAGAAGTTATGACCAGTAGAAGCAGTGCATCATAGTTAGATCACGCTAACGAAATCAACAGAGACATCCAGGAGAATAAAGCAGTGGATCGTCTAAGAAATTGGATCATCCATATTTCTATCAGTCCACTAGCACACTGAACATAGGGCGCCAAATGAGTTTACTGGAGAACACGAGCTACAATGCGACTATTGAGACAGAATGTGCCATTCTTCCTGATTACTGCATTCATCGCCTCAATATGCGAGGGAAAGCCCACCTTCGCCATCCTGATAGGGTCTGGCTGCGCAGCCCTGCACTCATAGAAGAGGTTATGTTTTAATGGCACATAACTATGCAAACAAGAAAGAAAAGACACAATGTAGCATTACTTGAACTAATTGAGCACTGACCTAGTAAATATTTCAAGAGAGGAGGAATCATAGTTACAGCCAGACAAAAAGCATACCACATCGTTAGCAAGTGCGTTGCGTGGTAATCCTTGTAATATTAGCTGAAGACACAAAGTTTAATGGAATCGTGTCACAGATATTGAAAAATTGAACCCAGCAGTAGGACAGCATGTTTTTTGATATGTTTAAACATGTTAGATCTCATTCACCTCAATAACTCACAGCCTCTACAATCTATCTACAGTACTAAGTAGTCATGCAATCTCAGACACAAGTGGTGAATAAATAATCCTATAGTACTGTAAAACATGAAAGTTGAAATAGTGATCTATAGAACAACCACAATCATATTAGCAGAAATGTATTTACGTGACCTGGGGGCTAACCACTTCATTAACATCATTTTCAAACCGTTGGTCTTTCAATGGCCCAAAATATCAAGCAGCAGGTTTTGAGCTATGTTGGAAGATGAGATCTTAAAAGTCAAGTAATTGAAATCATTTGCAGTGAGGGAGAAGAAGAAATACAATAAAGACAGCTGGACGAGCTGGTAAGTTTACCGAATAGCAAATAAAAGTATATGAGCACCTACATAAACCAAGATCAATAAAGCATTGACACCAACATTATACAACAAACTGACAAAAAACAACCAAAAGATCCAGAAGGAAGTTATTCATTTTTAAATGGTATAAGATTAAAACTGATTTGGGAACAGCAATAAAAATTCATCTGAGTTTCCAGGTATACTGGCAAGAAGCTGCACGTTCACACAGTGGTCTAGCAATCCTCATTCCTCAATTAGCTGCGAAACGCAAACAAGCTAGAACACTGGGTATACATCATGATACTTGCAAGAAGCTGCACCTTTACACAATGGTCTAGCAATCCTCATTCCTCAATTACGCTGTGATATGCAACCAGGCCAGAACACTGGGGGATACAGAGTGTCAGAGTATGGAAGGATTTTCTCAGGACCTCGGATAGTAAGGAGAAAATAGACCAATTTATAGCTGGCATAATGAAATAAGTTGAGCAATCAGAAGAATCAAGCTGAAAGACCAGCATGTTACCACCAAGACTTGCTGCCGTTGTGTATTGTTTGTAGACGTAAAGAAATAGAAGCAAAAGAAATTGCAGAACGCAACTCTGATTGGATAAATGTTAAAACCATAATTGGCTGAATCGATTTTGTACCCCTCAATGAATGACTATAATTGGATAAATGTGACACCATAATTAGCTGAATTGAGCTTGTACCCTCAATGAATGACCATAACCGACTTGTTGATCATAGGGTAGTTTGTATTGCATTGGTAGTAGCAGGTGATAAATTGGGGTCAAGAACCAGAAGGTAACTTGGCTACGAAACACTGATTCGATTTGCAGTTTATGTTTAGCAGTAAGGTACGTGTGTACAAATGGCTAGGATCTGTGAGTGGTTCCTAGATACTGTGCTTAGCTAATATTTGGTTGAATGAGAATATTTATTTACCTTAAACAAGGGGGAAAAAGAAGGAAAGAAAAGGTTTACATACTGCAATGGGTTTTGGGAGGTCCAATTGTCCAATTCATACTCATGGGGCTTCGAGAAAGTGTTGAGAATGAGAGATGAGGCAATGAAATGTGTTCATCTGCAGAATGGTGAAATGCATCGATTATTGATCCACCTCCTTTTACTTCAAAGGGCATGCTTGGATTGGGGACAATGATTAATGGGCCAATAGAGCAAATTAAAGGGTAAAATAGAAAGGTGGAGGTGGTGGTGGGGGTAATGGAGAAATGAAGGTAGAAGGGGGGAATCATTACCCTAGGGGGGAGTAGGGTAACTATTACCCTCTCTCCCCCCCCCCCCCAAAAAATGGGGATAATAATTATCCTCCTCTTCACAAAATCTAACACCCACCACCTTCCACACCTCCCATTTTAGCCTATAATTCAATCTATTACCCCTTAATCATTACCCTCAATCCAAGCATGCCCTAAAGCTGCTTATAAGACTTTGCATTCCCCTGCTCCTCTTCAGCCTTGGGCTAAATTTATTTGGGGTAGGAAGCAGGAACTGTTACCCCAAAACACTCTTTCCCTACCTTGATCATGTTTCACAAGAAACTTCTGACTAGAGACGGCTGATATCCAGAGGGCTTAGTGTTGACAGTGTGCTCTCTGCCTCTCTGTGGTAAGTTTGATGAGTCATGAGCAACTTTTCTTACAGTGTGAGTTTGCTAGGGGAGTCTGGTCACAAATTGGTTCTTTTTTTCAGTTCGGCTCTCGTCCAGTGAGATGGGATGAATTCATTGAATAGGTATGAAAAACATCAGAGGCTCTTTATAGGTCTATAATCTACATGCAAAGCAGCAGCTTGTACATATCACATATGGGTTACTAGAAATCATGCTATTTTCAGACATGACACACATGAGATAGCAAGGATAACAGCAAAGTTTCGTTTTGAGCTGCGTGTGCAACACAGCAAAGATACAAAGGATCAGAGATACATACAAGAACAGGACCTGGTGAAATGCAATGGGTATCAGTCCTTAGTTTTTCAAAGAAATAGGTTTTACGGTCTACAGTTTGTATAGTCCCTATAGGTCAAGTTGCATTTTGTTTCTATTTCCGCAGGTTTAGAGAGTAAGCTTTGTTAGCTTCTCTTGCTCTTATCGTTGCCTGATGTAAGAACTTTATGCTCACATTTTACCCAAAAAAAAACCAGGAACTCGAAAACAGCACTAGAAACAGTTACCAGCAGCTCTGATAGTTGCTTGCACAAATGAAGACTTCTTAGATTTAAGCATAAAAATAAATCTAAAGGCTAGATATATGATTGACCGACAAGTCAATGCCGCAACCAGATGTCATCGATTAAGTGCTCTATCACTAATAGTGGTTGTTTTGTTTACTTCAAGAAGTTGCAATTCTTGTGAAGTTATTTCCCATTAATTATAACTTAGTGGGAAGCGGCCAAACTCTTTGGTTGACAATTGGAAGTGGAACTTCCTGCTACATTTTTGTCAACCAAACAATTATGTACCTTTCTACTTCCCAGGACGTAGAACATCGACCACGTAGTTGATGCCATCATAGACAAACATTACAATATACTCCTTCCGTTTTTTTTAAACTTCCTACTTGCTTTTTTGAGGTCAAACTTTCTAAACTTTGACCGTTAATAATTTAAAATTCATTATGAGTTGTGATTTGAAATTATATGCATTAGATTCCTTTAGAAATGTATTTTCGTAATATCAATTTTTTTACAAATTTTACTTGTATAATTTTAGAGATATTTATGGTCAAAGTGTCGCATTGGAGACCGTGAAGAAGCAAGTAGGAAATTTAAAAGGAAACGGAGGGAGTAGATAAATTCTGCAATAGTTTCAAAAGGTAGCCTCGACTTACATATCTTCTATTATAAGGTATCACAAGATCCCATTGTTGACGATCAATCTGAGAGCAAACAAACCAAGATCAGCAAACCATGGGTGATATTAAGAAAAAAAGTCAGAAATGAAGACACACAGTTGCATCACCCTGTCCAATCTGAACATTCGACCCTTTCGATTAAGCGTTCTAAAGGCAGCACTAAAGTCAGACATGGAGGGAAATTGAACCAGCCTGTGACATTAATCAACAGAGAAATGTTAAAAATGCTCATCTAAGAGAGAATGGATGAAAAAGAAGAAAGCAACTCCATTCTTGATAGACAAGGGGACAAACAACTAATTCAAAGTCATTTTCCACTGTAAAGTCTTTTCCTTTACGATGGGATACAAAGTCAACAATTAGTTTGATGCAATGAGTTATTTTGACACACCCACACACAACACAACAAAATTCCATTCTTGATAGAGAAGGGGCTAAACAACCAATTCAAAGTCATCTTCCACTGTAATGTCTTTTCCTTCACAATGGGATACAAGGTCGACGATAAGCTTCATGCAATGAGTTATTTTGAGACACAAACACACAGCAATACAATATATATACACATGCACACGCAAAGGATACTGTCTTCCACTAAAATACCTTTGTCTTCATGATGGGGTTAAAAAAACAAATGCAGCACAAGAGGATCCACATAGTATTTCCACAGCTCATACATGCAATGAAATAATCACACAAACGCACATGCAAAAGGATACACATGGTCTTTGCAGCTCATACAGCAATACAATAATCACAACTACATTTTTTCGTAACATAAATTTACATGGCCATTGGTTGGAACTGCCAGTTGTAGTCCATCTTCATGTCATCCAATGTCAACTTGGTTTCATCAAGCAAATTGATGACATCAGTTTTCTGGGTATCCATGTTGATGCCCCACAGCCTTCCATAGACGACACCTAAAATGTCCCATGAAGATAGAAAGGCATTAATCCTCGATATCAGTTCACTCAGTGTTGATAGTGGGATAAAATAAAAGAACACAGCAATAGACGGCACCTATATGGATGCTGATGTGAGTCTCCTTTCTTCCACCCACTTAACCCAAGACATTGCTAATTGAAAATTGGTAGGTCATCAAAGTATTTTATCCATACAGAATCAGTGTTCCCATGTATTCCTGTTTAACAGATCATTTATTTCCTGTATAACCTCATTCCTATTCGACTCCATTCTGTATTTGGATTATAGCCCCCATTCATCTCAACACTTTTGTTTCCATTAGCACCTCCTTAATTCCTTTGAGTAATGTCACCTCACCCCACCTCCCACCCCCCACCTAAAAATTTTCATCTTGCTAACATTGTTAAATTTCTGCACAATTGATACATAATACTACCACAATCAACATAAAATCTTCAAAATTCATCATCATTGATTAAAATTTACACTTAACATAGACAATACTAATGAGATGAGGAAACAATTACTAGAGTGTAAGGTACAGCATTTAGAACAACTACATAAAACCACCATAAAAGGCAACCAAATATCACCCTCGGATTCACAAAACAAGTATTCAACTGAATGCCCAACAAATTGCAATATCTGATTAATTCCAAAAGAGGAACAGAATCATTACTTTATACTACTGCATAATAACTGCAAAAATTATTAATCATCTAGAGGAGAAGAAGAAAAAAAACACATAATTACAGCAAAAATTTAATCTTTTCCCAGTCCCCAGAAAAACCCAAAACCCCTTAAGCACAAAAAGAGAGACACAAGTATAAACGCACACATTTTGCCTAAAAACACCAACAAAAATACAAAGAGGGAATTAAAGAACCTGAAGTGGGTGGTTTAAGAAAGGAGTCAATTGGGAATGATGAATTCTGAGATTGGGGTTGCTGAATCTGATCACCCTCAGTTGAAAAATATTGTCTTGGCAAGTCACGTACAAGGAGTGACAGAGGTTGTTGGGTTCCATTAGCTGATCGAATCAGCTGGTTGAGCTTTTGAGCTCCTTTCATTAGAGCCATTTTTGTGATTTGTTTGAAAAGATTGGATGAATGGGTTATGAGAAATGTGTTTAATTTATGAAAATGGGAATGAGAAGAGAGAGACTGGAGAGTGGGGAGACGGAAGGAAGGGTTTAGTGAGTGTTCGGGACTGAGAGAGATGGAGGAGATGGGAAGTTTGAAGGAACCCATCGAGTCCATGGGCCAGGGTCCATTTAAAAATGTACTAAGGCTCTCTTCAGCCTAATTCACTTGTAGAATTTAATTTAATTTTTTGTTGGGTTAAGAATGTGAGCTAGCTTTCATTACCAAAGGGGTGCTAAATACCGCACCCATTTTAAAACAATATCGCACCCCTAAATTTAAACTACCCAAAACACCCCTAAAAAAAAACACAAACACAAATCCAAAACACACAACTCACGACAAACCCACAAAACCAATACCACACCCCTCACTCACTCACCTGCCCCCCACTACCGCCAAACCGCCACCACCTCCTCTCCACCGCCGCCCAACCGCCGCCCCACCGTCGCCCCACCGCCTCACCGACAAGCAAGAGGAAGAAAGAAAGAAGAAGTGAGAAGGAGTAAAGAAAGAGGTAATCATTTCAACACTGAATTAATTGATTAATTTGACTTCATTCTAATTGAATAATGTTAAGAATTGGTTAAATGTTGGTTTACTCTAGCAATTGAACGAATCGAGGCATCGCAGACTTAAATCTTCGGATTCGCAAACCTGCGCCTGATTCAGGTGCAGGATTTTGACGTTTGCGCCTAAATTGGGCGCAAGTCCTCCAAACCTGCGCCTGAATCAGGCGCATGTCTTGTAAACCTGCGCCCAACCCAGGCGCAGGTCCTTTACTCCGTGTAATTCGTTCTTTTTTTTTTTGGTAACTTTATGAAATGTTATTTTGTTGCTTTAGTCCAATTATTGTCTTATATATTTATTCATATAATTGATTTCAGTTTTGATATATTAATATTCATATAACCTTCAAATATTTGTTAGTTTTTTATTTAATGGGTGTTCATGGTGAATGTGTCTGATGGATTTTATTGTTATAGGTGATTTACTTAACTTGATTCTATTTCTTTTATAAATTTTGGAGTTGTGCAGTTACTGGAATTTATGGGTGACCGAAATAGGGGTAGACAACGACGTACAGGGAAGAGAGGACGATTGGGTGATCGTGACCCCTTCACATCCTCAGAGGACCATGGTATCGGTGTTGGGAGTAGTGGATTGTCGTTTGCGCCACCTTTTCTGTCTTCGAGATGTCAATCGATGACACCTGAATTTGGGGGTAGTGGTTCTGACGACGAAGAGAGCATGTCGACCCCCCATATTGACCCTGACATACAGACTGGAGCAGCTGAGACATCCACTATAGGTGAGCGACTCAAGTTCACTACAGGGGCTCGAAGGGATCGAGATGAAACTCAAGGGAGCAGCAAGAGCAACACCGTCACATTCAGGAGGATGATGATGAGAGGACTGTGCGGACTGTGCTTGGTCTTGGTCGCAGAGGTGCTGGTGATTGGGTGTTGAGCACCCCCCACCCTGGAGGGCCTCAGATTCCCGACGTTCTCTATGCTTTTCGCGGCCATGTTGCCAATGTTCTCTGGGAGGGTCAGGTTTGTTATTTTTATCTTACAAACAAATATTCATTTGAAAATTATAACTACATATCTTTATGTTTGATGATGAACTGTATATATGTAGGATCAGAGAGTTATAAAATGTCATTGGCGTAAGATTAGTCACTTGATACCGTCGACCGCCCGTGCAAAGGAGATCCTCCAGGAAACTGGATTAAGTCATTTGAGAGATTGTGCCTTCTCCCATATTAATCAACCCCTTATTTCTGCATTTGTCGAGAGATGGCATCCGGAAACCAACAGTTTCCACTTCTCTTTTGGAGAGATGACTATCACCCTCCACGATGTTTGGTATATTCTTGGTATTCCTGTTGAGGGTGAGCCCATGGTCTGGTCAGATGATCGTGACCTGGTATATTTAGACTCCTTGACAACCACTCTTGGGCAGTCTTCCGCTATGATTACAGAGACTATGGGGGAGATTCCTGGCACCCTACCTTTCCAATGGATGGTCGACTGTTTGAACAATAGTGACATAACGGACAGCAAAATTGCCAGAGGGTATATGCTTCTTATTCTCTCTGAGGAGTTGTTTAAGGATAAGAGTAAGAGTTACACACTCGTTCGTTGGAACTACTTCTTGGAGCATATGCAGTCAGTTAGGAGGTATGCTTGGGGAGCAGCCACTTGCTTGGCTATATCGGCAGCTAGGAATGGCATCTCGTGCTAATTGCAAGCAGGCTGGAGGATGTATGACCCTTTTAGAGGTGAGTATCTGTTTGGGTTATCTATTTATATTCTTTAATATAAAACTTAACATTATTTGAATTTGTAGGCTTGGATATACGCATATTTTCCTATGTTCAGACCACATGGTGAGACTAGAGGTCGCGGGCCTTATGCTTCGAAATGGACGACGTCTCATATTTTACCCCGCTATGCTGAGGGCCTGCTGAGTTCTACAAGCCGCACACTAGACCTCTTATCTCCAGTTGAGGTTCGGTTAGTTTTACATTGTGGTTTAACTCTATACTTCTAACAAGTATAATATTATAGCAACTTATTTTTTTCTATAAGTTGTGTGGACACATTTTGGTGCAGATCCCGCTACTCATATACCGATCACATTATTTCATGGTATGCTACATTGTTTGTTAGTTTATGAGCCGTACATGCCAGATCGAGTCCTCCGCCAGTTTGGATATGTTCAGCGTATTCCAAGTGCTGTCCAGAGCCCCGTCGAGGAGTGTCGAGACGCTAATAACAGGAAATACATAGTAAAGCATGAGCCAGGGGTTATGTATTGGAGCAGTTGGCGTGAGCATTGTTTGAGGGTGCATCAGGAGCCTTATGTTAGGGTATCTCGCAGACTAGATATGAAGCCTGATTATTATGAATGGTTTCGTCCTCATACGCATAGTCATGTGATCGATCGTGGTGATGCAGTAGTTCCGATTCCGGTTGCAGTCACCTCTTTGTCTGCTGAAGCGCTACATAAATTTTATGTTTTCTCTTTAGATTTGTATATCATTTGACATGTGTATGTAATGTATTATGCTAATCCACTTGCAGTGGCTCCAGTACTTGGACGAACATGCATATTAGACACATCCTGATAGAGAGGTGACTAACTACAACGAATATGCGGATGAGATACAAGAGATTAATTGGAGTTTGGAAGATTTAATGCCCGCTGGGCCTCCCACTAGACGTGCACACTCCACAGGTGCCAGGCGACATTTGCAATGGGGTCGAGGTCCTCGTAGTTGATGTTCTTATAAGTACTGTAGTTGTTCAATTTAGCGCTTAGTGTAATAGGATGTAGTTGGTGTATGATGTGATTAGATGTTTTTTTTGTTGTTGTTGTACGCTTTTCAAACAGGTGATAACAAAACGTCGATAACTTGGGAAGTTCATATTTTAGGGGAAGTTCTGCCGAATTTTTTACATGATCGGTGTGGTTGGATGTAGTTTTATTTATTTACTCCATAACTTACCTAAAACACCAAAATATAATACAAATGAATATGTGAATCAAAAAAATCAAAAATAAAACACTAATGAATATTACCGAAATTGCTAAATAGTCTGAATATTTCTTACATATCAAATCGTACTAAACATACGTCTATAGTTTAAATTATCCTCTCTACTGAGATCAGACCATTCATCCAACCTAGCACCATACATCTTCATAATATTATCATAGACTTCTGCACCAACATGTCTACGGGCAAAAAGAGTGTATCTCACGGGTGACGGGCATCCTGGTTTCATGACTAATCTAATATAGTGTGAACCTCTACGCAAGTGCCCAATGTGGATCTCCAAAGTATTTTTGTAAAACTCTTGGGTGGGCCTCAATGGAAAGTAGGTTCCTGAACCACCGCGACTATGGACTACAAACACCCTCTGATATGTCGTAGCAACAAGATTTCCACAAGAAAGTGTGCTAAACCATAAGGTATCATCATGTAAACAATTACCCATTTCAAACTTAAACTTTTTCATCAATAGATCATATTCATCATCACCTTGTAGCTGTCTGTACCACATTTCATTTTTTTCCCACTCGGCCCTCATATCTCGTTTTACCACATGATACTGCTCCTCCTCATGATAAATGCAATCAGCGATTGCCCTGTATCCATAATTTTCATCTCCTTGGACATTAACATGACCTAGAATATATGAAAAATCAAACGAGTCCATATCAGCACTAAGTGTACCTAATGGTCTTGGCTTCGGTTGCGGAGTATGAGGTTGATCTGAGGTATTTTTCTTCGGCGGTGGAGTGTAAGATTGAACATAAGGTGTTGTCTTCGCTTTCTTCTTAGGGGTCGATCCTTTTTTGGGTACATACTCATAAGATGATGCGTTCCTTTTGGTGTTTCTAGGGCGTCCTTTATGGGCACACACGTTAGGGTCATCCATTTTTCTCATTTCTAGATTCAAAATTGTATCAAGAGCCGCAGAAATCCTGTGTGCATCTTGATCGTCATATATTTTCTCCAACACCAAAATCTGATGCCCGAGGACACCTACCCACCCTTTACCATGTGCATCATTGAATGTCGGAACGCGTCCTTCCATGTGAAGAGTCGTCCAAAACTCATGAACATCTGAAACCTCAAATGGCCTTTCCTTTCAAATTTTATCAAGCATTTCACACGCACATGGCAACCCCCAACTCGACCTCATAATGCACCCACATGGAATGATTCTTGATTTAATATCTTCCACCCTTTGATATTCCTTCATCATCAAATTAATGGATTATTCATGAGATACTCGACCACGGAAGTTAGTAAACAAGAGATACGTAGTCTCCATCTTATGGAAGTTTCTGGATCGCTCGAACTCCCTTCTTATCTCTTGCAATTGTATCTCGATAGTGTCGTGAATTCGTGGAAAAATTAAATCAAAACTGTCGGTCGCGGTACCCATCATATTTTTGACTTGCGAATGCATACTCTCTACCTTGTGTAACATAACATAACATTTATAGTTATACAAAACAATTAGGCAATAATTAATTACTGTCTAAATCATGTATAAGAAAGTGGAAACATCACCTGTTGGTAGTGCTACAACCAAAATGTAAGTTATTTTTAGTCCACGCCATACAAATTTGTCTTGAAATCATTCAACCAAGTATTCCTAACATAACTTAGCATGAACTTCAAATTGGAGCATTCATTGTCCATCTCTTGTACGTTGAACTCATACTCCTCTTTAGTTAATGACTCCACTATGGCTCTCCACTTTTTTCCAAATGTAAAAGAAGATCCCTGACTATGAAGAATCTTTTTCAAATGTCCCTCCACATCTTTAGCTATGTGTCTTCGACAAAGCATATGTGCAACACCTGCAATAATGAATTAGTGACATATTAGTTAAAATTATTATTTTTTTTATTAAGTCATATGAAAAGCCATAGCATGTGTAATAGCTGGAAAGACTATTCGGATAGCATTGATTAGAGCCATTTCCTTATCTGTCACGATCACACACGGTGGATTAATCTTATAAAAGAGCACCTTCAATTGAGACATTGTCCATCTGTAACTATCTTGTCTTTCATTTTTCATGAACACAAATGCCACATAGAAATGTTTCCCCACTGGTGTCACTTCTATCACCTGAAGCATAGGCAATTGAAATTTATTGGTCTTATATGTCGTATCCATCAGCAAAACATGAGGAAATAAACTCAGCAACTCCACTGCTGATGGATGTGCACAAAAGACATCGCTAAGTTCCCCATCTACCACTCTTTCTTCGTGCCAATATTTTGCTTCTTACAATTTCAGCACGAAAAACTGTAATGCTGAGAGACTCGCCCGTTGTTCCCTACCAATCATTTGTATTGCATTACGTACATGAAGTTGGCTACTATAATTTGGCTCTCTCACCTTCCGTATTTGGTTCAAAATTTGCTTGGCTCTCATAAGTCCAATGTACCAACGCACAATTTCCAAGACCTCATTTGTGAGCTTTGTTGCCGATGTATGCCATTCAGGATACCTTCCAAGAGGATGATTATGTGTCCATCTACTCTTATCTTTTGGAAGTCTTACACACCAGTTATCATCAGCTATCTTCTCCATGATTATCTGGAACATGCATTCAAGCTTTTTTGTACCTAACTCAGTTTTGCTGGTAACTCGCTTTTGCCCTCCATGTTCACAAGCTAGCCATACCTTATACATGCCACGATTTTTGACTTCTTTTGGCGGTGCTCATAGAAAAACATATTATACTTCACTCCAGTTTCTCTAATCCAATTGTCACACTCATCCTCCGTAGGAAAAATAATTTCCGTAGCAAATACACTTGCATTTGGCGGATTTTCAAAAGAATAATCCTAATTTAACATCGAAAAAATGACAATTCATTGAAAGATAGACAAAATAAGGATGCTAAACGAAAAATAAAGCAATATTATCCAAAAAAAAATTCATGCGCCTATCAGGTCTCTTATACCTGCGCCTGAATCAGGCGCAACTTGCTTAAACCAGCGCCTGAATTAGGCGCAACTTGCTCAAACCTGCGCCTGAAATGGGCGCAGGTATTACGACACTTCGAACAACTAATTTGCCTTTTTAATTACGTTTGAGCCGATCAAGAAAAGAAGAAAACGAGAACGAACCTTACAAAAGTCGTCCGATTTACTAAATTCGTTTCCATCGCAATTGAGATTGATTGAACAGTTGATTTAAACGGTAAAGTTAACCCGATTTCAGAGAGTATTGTATGACTGAAAATGACTGAGAAATTTATTAGTATTATTAGTTGGTGTAGAAAGCGAATTAGGGCCTAAACTTATAAAAAGGACAATTTTGTCAAAATTTTAGTAGGGGTGCGGTATTATTTTAAAAAGGGTGCGGTATTAATGCGAACTGTTACCAAAATACTCCCTCCGTCTCAAGAAAACCTGGACCTTTGCTTTTTCAAGGTCAAACTTAACAAACTTTGACCATTTACTTTTGAAAATATATAAAGATTCACATTATAAAAATACTTTTGTTAGATTCATTTTTAAAAGTACTTTCAAACAATCATATTGTTATAATTTTTATTTTCATATAATTGTAGTTATTTACGCTCAAAGTGGTGTCTTGAAGACCCTGAAAAACAAAGGTTCGGGTTTTTTTTGAGACCGAGGGAGTATTAATGATGAGTACAAATTATCAGAGCTACAGATCTCAAACAAAATTTGGTAATCACCTATCCAATACTTCAACCTACTATAAAAAGCTCAACAAGACAGACTATCAAGCGACTTTGTAGTCAAATCTGACTCAATGCCTAGTTGTTGGCACCAGGTTCTATTCTTTGCGGAGTCTCTCATAGATTGTATGCAGCTTAGTTGGATCTTGACTTTGAACACAAAACTCGCATAAAGATCATCAACAACAGTGGGATTATCTTTAAACACAATAGCATTTCGGAGTCTATATGTAATACATACCAGCTACAAAGACAACTTTGTTAATGTTCTTGATAGTTGTCCTTCTAGCTAAACATTTCTTACCCTAAACAAGTGCCTCTAGTCAGGATAGTGTTGTTTGACATGACATCATCTCGATAAGAGAGAGAGAGAAGGGGAAAGTTTAGAGAGAGAAACTCTGATTGCATTAGCTAATCAGAATGATTATCATTGAATTCTATATTACAGCTGTACATATCACCGACAACCTTATATACATCGTACTCTATCTAACAAACTCAACATTCTGTTACAATATGTGCTTACGTGGAAATAAGTAAATAATTAAGGGATGGCTGCAGTACTATGATCCTCAACACCCCCGCTCAAGTTGGAGGGTGAGTGAACACCCAACTTGCCAAGAAGATGGTGATGTTGCTTGCCAGGAAGATTCTTGGTAAAAAGGTCAGCTAGTTGTTGTTGTGTTGGAACATGCTGTAAGGATATGAGTCCTTATTGAAGTTGCTCACGAACAAAGTGACAATCTAAATCAACATGTTTGGTCCTTTCATGGAAGACCGGGTTCTTTGCGATGTATATTGCAGCCTGACTATCGCATTTTAGAGGAATAGGAGTAACCTTAGGAACTGTAATCTCGTGGAGAAGTCTGGAAAGCCAAGCCAACTCAGTGGTAACCCTGCGCATGCTCCTGTATTCTGCATCAGCTGATGACAAAGAAACTGTGGCCTGTTTCTTTGACTTCCAAGAAATGGGGCTCCCACCTATAAGAATGAAATAGCCACTAATGCTTCTTCTCGATTGGGGACATGAGGCCCAATCTGAATCACAATAGGCTAGCAAAGAGCAATCTGATCTAGCATTAAAAAATAGGCCCTGTGTAGCATCCCTCTGAATATACTGTAATGTGTGAATAGCTGCATCCCAATGAGGTTGTCGAGGGTCAGACATGAACTGACTTAGGTGCTGTACAATGTAGGATAGATCAGGTCTTGTATGGGTTAAAAAATTCAGCTTGCCAACCAATCTTCTGTAAGAACTAGGGTCTTGTATAGGGACACCCTGACCAATAAGCAACTTCAGATTTGAAGGCAAAGGACATAAAGCAGGACCAAGGTCAGAACCTCCAAATTCCTGAAGTAGCTCATGTGTGAATTTCCTTTGGGTCAAAATGACTCCATTCTACTCATACAAAATTTCAATTCCCAAAAAGTAACTCAAGTGACCAAGATCTTTTATTTTAAATGTTGAATCCAGAAAACCCTTCAAGTCTTGCATCTCTTGAGCACGATTTCCTGTAAGCAAAATGTCATCGACATAAACTGCTACAAACACCACATGCGAGCCCACTTGCTTACAAAAGAGGGAATAATCATTTTTGGAATTGTGGTAACCCCTGGACTTGAGTGCACTGGACAGCTTAGCGTACCACTGCCGAGAAGCCTGCTTGAGGCCATATAAAGATTTTTGCAACTTACAAACTTTACCAGGAGGAAGAACCATGCTTGGGGGAGGCTTCATATAGATTTCTTCATCCAATTCACCATGTAAGAAGGCATTGTTTACGTCAAGCTGGAACATATCCCAACCCATCTTGACAGCTGTAGCAATAAGAGCTCGAATAGTTGTCATTTTTACCACTGGTGAGTAGGTCTCATTGTAATCAATGCCAGCTTTTTGAGTATTTTCTTTGACGACTAATCTACCTTTGCACCTTTCTAAGTCACCATTGGCCTTGTATTTGGCCTTGTATTTGACCTAATAGACCCATTTGGAGCTTATAGGTTTCTTACCTTTGGGTAAGTCAGTGACAATCCAAGTATGGTTGGATTCTAGAGCCTCAAGCTCTTTACTCATAACATCCTGCCATTCAGAAAGGCCAGCAGCTTCCTCATAACAGGAAGGCTCAAATATTTGCATAACATTGCTTATAGACTACTTATTAGAAGAAGAGAGGGAAGAAAAACAAACATGTTTGGGAAGACATAGAGAAGTGAGAGTATGCCGACATGAAATAGAAGAAGACAAATCTGAAGTAGATGCATTATTGCAAACAAAATCATTTAGATATGCAGGTGCTCTGTGTTCTCTAGTAGGTCTCCTGGCAGGAGACTGAGGAATGACAGAAGAATTAAAAATGGTTGGTGGAGAATTTTGTGGGGCTTGAACAGAATTTTGTGGGGCTTGAAGAGAAGGTGGAGGTGGAGTAGAAGGTGGAGATGTAGGGTGAATCTGAGGAATAGATGAAGATGAGGGAGAAGATAGATGATGTGTAGATGAGGGTGAAGAAGGAGATGGAAAATGAGGAGTAGGAGTTGTGAGATGATGATCCATAGATGGCATAGCAGGTGGAGAGGGAAATCAGAATATGAAGTGCTGGCAGGAATGTGAAAAAGAGGAGTAGAGTAAGTGGAAATATGTTTGTAGTGATAAGGAAATATAGCTTCATGGAAAACGACATCTCTGGATGTGAACACTTTCTTTTTGTCCAGATTATATAGTTTATATGCCTTCTGCCCATATGGATAACCAATAAAGATACAAGGTGATGCCCTTATTTGAAACTTATCCCGACCTTGTTTCAATGTACTAGCATAACAAAGGCATCCAAAAGCTCGTAGGTGATCAAAAGAGGGTTGAGAACCATGAAGAAGAAAGAAAGGGGTTTTGCCTTTTAACAATTTTGTGGGAAATCTGTTGATCAAATATGTGGCAGTGAGGACACATTCTCCCCAGAAAGATATAGGGAGATTGGATTGATAAAGGAGGGCTCTAGAGATTTCTAGTAAGTGTTTGTGTTTCCGTTCAACCACTCCATTCTGTTGTGGGGTGCCAGTACAACTGGTTTGATGCACAATTCTTTTAGAGTGGAAAAATGCAGTAGCTTCTCTACTCTTGCCTAATTCTAGGGCATTGTCAGAACGAACAATTTTGAGCTTAAAAGAGTATTGTGTTTCAATCATGGTTGTAAAAGCTTTTATAAGCTCCAATGTATTACTCTTAGCACTCGATAAATGTGTCCAAGTAACTCTTGTGAAATCATCAACAATTGTCATGAAGTAAGCATGATGAGAGTAGGTTTGTGTGTGATAAGGACCCCAAAGGTCAATATGAATGAGTTCAAAAGGCTGGGAAGTGTGTATATAGCTATAAGAGAAAGGAAGTCTATGTTGTCGGGCCCTAGGACATATATCACAACATATAACAGAATCACAATTGTCATTATTATTGAGAAGGGAAAGAGATTTGAGTTTATACAATGGTAAATGACCAAGTCTCCTATGCCACAACAAGGCATTCTGATCTTTAACAGCTGAATTACAATTCTTTGAAAAAGAAACAACATTTCTATCATGAGAAACAACAGAAGAAGAAACATTATGAGAAGAACTACAGTTAACATATTCTGTGTTTACATAATTTTCAGAAACAATGACAGAGTCATGAGAACAAGAAAGACTAGAGGAAAAGCCAGGAGACAGAGGAACGGAGCTGCGAGCACTGCTATCATGATTTAAATGCAACAAATATAATCCACCAAATGCATTACCAAGTGCCAGTGGCCTCTTCAGAGAAAGGCCCTGCAAGATGCAACGAGATTTATTGAATAAAACATCACAATCAAGTTGCTGACAAAGCTTATCAACAGATAAGAGATTGAATTTGAAATTAGGCACATACAGTACATCATGAAGAAGCAAATTGGAATTAATTTGTATGCTACCAGATTCAGAAACAGTAACATAATGACCATTGGGAAGGGTGATTTGATAATGTGTTTTCAAAGCTTTGAGGTTAACAAAAAGTTCTTTATTGTGGCACATATGATCACTTGCACCGGAATCAATGATCCAAGTGGAAGAAGCAGTCGCAAAGCAATGAGAACAAATACAAGAACCTTCTTGAACATGAGAAATGCAAGCTATCTTACCTGCAAAGTGGACAGCAGAACAGCATGAAGCAATAGGTTGAGAATGATCACCAGAATGCATAGAGCCAGTTGCCATATGAACACTTCCATGATTATGACCTGTAGATTGACCCTTGCTCAGAAGAGCCATTAATTGCGAGTACTGATCAGGAGATAAACCATGAATAGGAGAAGTAGAACCTTGAGGAGCAGAATTGCTCCCATTATGAGAACCGGTATAAGGGGCAGAAGCATAATCTGAAACTGACAGAATTATCATCTTCTTCACCAAAGACATTGGCGGCAACTCTCTTGTCCGTTGTGAACTTGAAGTCTTTGGGAAAGCCAATTAGCCTATAACATTGTTTTGCTATATGTCCAGGCTTTTTACAATGATTACATATCACATTCCTTTTATTCTCCCCAAAATTATTTCTGACATTCCTTTGGAACTGATTATTATTACCAAAAGAAGCATTCATAGCGGTGGAATCAGAAATAAAACGAGTACCAGATTGTATCTCCGTCTGTTTCTCATCTTGAATAAGCAAGGCATAAGCCTGAGATACATTAGGTAAAGGCTTCATCATCAAAATATTACTCCGAACAGGAGCGTAATCGCTATTCAACCCCATAAGAAATTGAATTAATTTTTGATCTTGTTCAAATTTCTGTAAAGCATGTACTGCACGACAAGAATAAGTTGGCAAAGAAGACAAAACACTCAATTCATCCCAATTACGCTTGAGTTTAGTGTAATAGGTCGCAATATCACTGTCACCCTGTGATAAATCAGAAATTTCTTTTTGCAATTGGTATAGTTTTGCCCCATTAGATTGACCATACCTTTCCTCTAATTCAGACCACATTACTTGAGCAGAAACAGCATAAAGAACACTTTCAGCAATTGAAGATGATAAAACATTTAGGATCCAGGATGTTACCATAGCATTACAGCGTTGCCAGGGCTCAAAATTATCATCATTAAGAGCAGGTTGAGTGATTTTACCAGTAACAAACCCTAGTTTGTTCTTTGCGGAAAGAGCGATAGTCATGGCTTTCTTCCAAGCTCCATAACTGCTTCCGTCGAAAGCTTTTGAAACAATAAGCATCCCTGGGTGATCAGAGGGATGGATGTAAAGCGGATTCGAATGATCAATTTGAGCAGGCGCCATTGACAAAAAATGCACAGAATAAGCGATAAACCCTAAATCAGAATATTGAGCTTAATCGAACGATGAAGCAAACCGGTCGATTGAAGAAGAAATGAACAAATTTTGTGAAGAAATTGATTGAGCGAGATTAATCGATGAACCAAATCGATTAATCGATGATTGAATTGTGCAATGAAATTGATTTAGGGATTTAATCGAGCTGATATGACTCTGATACCATGTTGTTTGACATGATATTAACTCGATAAGAGAGAGAGAAGGGGAAAGTTTAGAGAGAGAAACTCTGATTGCATTAGCTAATCAGAATGATTATCATTGAATTCTATATTACTGTTGTACATATCACCTACAACCTTATATACAGTGTAATCTATCTAACAAACTCAACATTCTGTTACAATATGTGCTGACGTGGAAATAAGTAAATAATTAAGGGATGGCTGCAGTACTATGATCCTCAACAAATAGAGGAGAAGATGCCAGCGAAACAAAATTACAGAAACGACTCCACATGTCCCTAGGGGTGAGCATGTTGATCCTGATCCGGTGATCCGAACCGAATCCGCTCTATTTTTTATCCGGAAAAGCGGATATCCGCTCCGTATAAAGCGGAGCGGATATCCGCTCTGCTTTTTCGGGACCCAAATAGAAACGGATACGTATCGACCTTTTATGAAATTCGGATATCCGTATCCGCTCCGCTTTTTTAAAAAAATTAAAAAAAATCAGTTTTACAACCGTATAATCAATTATGCTTGTATGGACTAAAAGCCTAGAACCCTTAAAAATTTAGAAATTCCAGTTTTACTGCAGCATATTCAATTTCAGAGCTGGATTATTTTTGTTATATTGTTGTAGTTAACATGAAAAATGTGGACATTAATAGTACATTTGGATAATCGGTCATGTTTGTATTAAACTATGTTATATTGTTAACTTTGTATTAGCTTTCTTAATAAATTTAAAGATTTGAAATTGGTACTTTTATAATTTGGAGGCTATTTGGGCCCGGTTTGATACAATTTAGTAGTTTATCACGTTCTCAATTCAAAAAGTAAATGAAAATTGGGAAAAAGACAAAAAACTCAAAACGGATACGGATATCCGCTGATCTGCTCCGTTTAAACCGGATATCAGGAAAAGAGGGTATCCGCTATAAAGAGCAGCGGATACGGATCAACTTTTTGCTGATCCGGAAAAGCGGATATCCGCTCCTCTTTTCATAACCGGAGTGGATAATCCGTTTATGCTCACCCCTACATGTCCCTAGCAGTAGGACATTTCAAATTCAAGTGAGTGTGATCTTTAGGAGCTTGCTTACATAGAGGACATAAAGGATCAACTTCCAAACTTCTTTTAATGAGTCTATCTCTGGTTAACAATTTGTAATGACGGAAAAGCCAAGCAATAAAACCGTGTTTAGGGTAGCGTTTTTTCCCTAAGTCACCCTTGCGCAAGGCTTCTTCTCTACCATATGAGTCAGAGGAAAATAAGCTCTTACAAGAAAAGCTAGGCTTACAGCCAGTCCACAGCAGGTCATCATCCTCAATGTTAACACATTTCCTGGCATCATCTCTGAGTTTGAGTATTTTCTTGGAAGCCCAAGAATGTGAATACTTTACAGTATGTTACCAAAATGAATCTCCTTGCAACTAACACGGGTTTGGTACTCTTTTCATGCCTTTCCCATAGGAATTTTCTACACAAACCTCCAACCTGAGCAATTATTTTCTTTAGGAGGATAAAAATAGCCCCCCCCCCCCCCCAATTTATGAGACTATACATGGCCGATTGAATCAATTGGGACCTAGCAGCATAAGAGAGATGTCTACTAGCCCCAGCCTTGAATTTTCAGTGTCATTTGTTCAATCAAACCTTAACAATCAGCAATATAGAGAGATGTTTGATGTAAGAGGGACCCCGAGATACCTTACAGGAAATTTTTCCTCAATCATGTTCAAATGTTCCAATATTTGTTGTCTAACAGAATCGCACTTATGTCTCGCGTAAAAAAACCTCACACTTGTGCAAATTTCGAACCAAACAATAAGTTGTAGAAAACTCAGAAAAAGTAGTAAAAAGACAGGAGGCAGCAATCGTTGTACCTTACAGAAAAGGAAGAGGTCGTCAACAGATGTATTCAATTTAGTTTAGTTCAATTACTTGCGATAAAAAAAAAACAATTCAATTCACTTCAATTCAGTTTAGTTCATGTGTATTTTATCTCAAATAATTTTTAATTATTGTGATTGGAAATATTTCAAAACATACATTCAAATGAGTCCAATATTGAATATGTTTGGGCGAGTATTATTAGATGGTTAAAAGTTAAGTTAAAAGACCAATTAAATTCAGCTTAATCCTTTTCAATTTAAAAGAACAAAGCTTAAGAAACATGAAACTAGGTGGTCATTTGGTTAATAACTATGAGAATTAGTACTTCCTAGAAAGTTGTATTTCCTAGGTATTCAAACATCCTGGGAAGCAATTTATCTTGCAAGGACCGTCTAAGCGTGGGACGACCCAAACTATACAAATCAGTTCATCCCAAACGCGCGTTTTGGTGGAAAAAGAAAAGAAATAACATAATGTGAAACCCTAACTAACATTCACCGCTTTGACACGTTCATTTCTCCTTTCCAACGATCAACCAACACAACACAAAAGCTCTCTCTCTCTCTCTCTCTCTCTCTCTCTCTCTCTCTATATATATATATATATATATATATATATATATATATATCACACACACATATAAATAACTGGATTTGTTGTTTAATCCTACTTATTTTCAAATAGTAATAAGAGTTTTATGTTTATCAATGTAAAAGATTACTACTTTTATATATATATATATATATATATATATATATATATATATATATATATATATATATATATATATATATATATATATACTTTTATAAATCTTCTATACGTTTAAAATATATCTACAAGTATAATTAAGTACTTTTGGCTTATTTTAAAATAATTATCTATATAATGTATATTTTTGTGACACATTGGACCGATATTACTTGGCATTTTTCGCTAGTTTTCTTTTATTGTTTTTGTATTGGATGCATGAACTATTTTGGACCAGTATGAGATGGGAATGTATATGCATGGCAAAATCGAGGTAATATTGCTACTATACTAGTTACTCGGACATTAAGAAACATAATCATATAATGAGATAGTTTTCTTTTATTTTGCGACGTCTTATGTAACACTTTTAGTCTTGCTTGTATCCATTTTCGAATGGATACGACGCTAACGACTAGGATATGATGCAATATTTATAATATAATGATAATGTTAATCTTGGGTTAATCATAATTAGTACTAATAAATCATGTTTACAAATTTGGATCGTTACGTTAACAAAATGAAAAAAGAAATTACCTATAATCTTTAAAATAGAACCCTTTTTATGCTATATCTGAGTGGGAACACTTTCTATCGGTACTCAAAGACTAGATCCTTATGGACAATATGGGAAACAACAGCCAACAAGTCATACTAATTGAGCCATGAAGATTATGTGGAAGGGGAGAAATAGGAAGGATGAAGTAGGTGTGGAAGAAAATTAGGAAAAGAAATTAGGAGTCTCGATCTATAACACAATTATTTTATAGTAAACAAAAATTACTAAGGAATTTTCTTTTGCCAATTAACTCAACCCAAATTAACACTGCTATTTTTTTTATAACCTTTAAAGAATCACAAAACTTTTATTAGACGGTTTTTTCATAACTTTTAATAATGTGATGGTCATGTTTAATTGAAATAAAGGTCACAATTCGTAATAAGTGACCATTACGTTTCTAAATAGTGACCCCACTTTATTGTAAATTGGTCATCTCACACAAGACTTGCTCATAAAAAATTATAA
Source organism: Tetragonia tetragonoides (assembly GCA_038025085.1). NCBI lineage: Eukaryota > Viridiplantae > Streptophyta > Magnoliopsida > Caryophyllales > Aizoaceae > Tetragonia > Tetragonia tetragonoides. The sequence goes on from CM076149.1 coordinate 20,391,559, forward strand.
CATAACTAAAATTTTATTACTTTTATTATCATAATAGTACATAAAAATGAATAAAAATGTACTTACACTGAGTAACACATTTGCGTAACGACCATAAAGTAAATGTGATGTTAATAAGTTACAACCAAGCTCATATTTTATTAAAACTAATGTTTTATTAAAGTGTCAACTATCGTACTTTATGGTGTTTTGTAACTAGTTTTAACCATTCGTGTTTTTTAGTTTTATTATGCGTGCCCACTAAAAGTAAAAAAGAAAAGAAAATAAAAACATAATTAGGTGCGACAAAACTATCATCAATAGTATTTACGTATACCGAAATTTCATGTGGTACCCTTAAAGTTTACACTTTTGAATGTGATATCCACTTTTTTTAAACTTTGCACAAAATAACCTCAAAGTTTAAAATTTTTGCTCCCCGTATGCAAAATCTAGAGTGACATCTTAACGTCGTCAAGTTGACTAATTATGAATAGTGAAATGACTATTTTGCCCCTATATGTTAATGCGAAAGAACCAATTTTGAATTTTAATTTTTTTTTGGGAAATTTTTAAAACTAATTTTCTAAATTTTTTGTATTTTTGTTTTTTGCACATAATACCCACTACATTATAAAACTTTAGCGGTACCATGTGCAAAATTTTATAAGTTGAATGTTATCCTGTGCAAACTTTGTAGCTGAAACAAACGATTATTTTGGGTGTAACTAGCAGTTTATAGCCGATGGTTTTAGGCTATTTAATGGGCAAATGTGCATCTTCTCTCACACCCAAATCACTCTATTTTCAACTTCAAGCTATGTGTAAGTTGTGAGTTTTGAATTCTTTGTAATTTCCTCCAAGTTGGTGTTTAGTAAAATTATTTATTGAGTGTTATCTATAAAAGAAAAGTTTATTAAATTTCTCATACGATCCTAACCTATAAATAAGATGGATTTTTTTATTAACAAAATAAAATAAGCATAAATAAAAAAATAATTTTTTTGCTCTTAATGTGCTAATTGTCTCATTCAAACTTGGGGTGAGAGAAGAAACACATTTGAAAATAGAGTTATCAAATCTAGAAATTACTCACAACTTAGAAATAGCTTGGAGTTGAAAGTAAAATGATTTGGGGTGAGAGAAGAAGCACATTTGGCCATTATATATCTTGAAATCAATGGCTATAAGCGGTTAGTTCCACTCAAAATAGCATTTGGTTTCAATTAAAGAGTTTGTAGTGAATAACACTGAACTTATTAAGTTGTGCACATGGTACCCCTAAAGTTTTATAAGGTAGTGGGTATTTTGTGCAAAAAAAAAAAAAAAAAAAAAAAAAAAAAAAAAAAAGCCTCACAGAAAATATAGAAAATTAAATTTAAAATATTTCAAAAAAAATTCAATTTGAGGTTCTTTCGTATTAAAACATAAGGGAAAATATAGTCATTTACTATTTATAATTGACCAACTTAACGAGGTTAAGCTGCTGTTTCAGATTTTGTGTACGGGGTGCATAAGTTTTAAACTTTAGGGTTATTTCGTGCAAAGTTTAAAAAAAATGGGTATCCCATTCAAAAGTGCAAACTTTGAGGGTACCACATGAAATTTCCGTTACATATATAATAATTAAGACGAAGAAAACTGGCACAATGACTCATATATAAGAAGGTTTCACCGTAATACCAATGTTATATTTTGAATAAAAATAATATTATTTTTGAAAGAAGAGCGAGTCTTACGTGAGACCAATACACAGAGAAATAATATCAGTTATTATGAGTTGTGACCCCTACTTCATAAAAAATGAACACTGTTTCACCAAAAGTTACAATAATACCATCTTAAACAAGTTTTCGTGTTGAATAAAAAGAGTTTCAAAATACCGTTATATTTAGAAATTTTTTTGTTAATTTTAACTGTTTTACAAATGAAAACAATATTGAATAAGACCTACCGGTCAACCATAAAGTACAACATAACCTTTATAAACTATAATGGTTACTAAACACCGAAGAAAAAAAAAAGCACAAAAACTCATATAAGATGGCCTCATACATGAGTCGTGATACTCAGTGGCGGAGCCACGTTCAATCCAAGGGTGTCTCAAGACACCACAACTTTTAATTTTGACATATCTTAACATTTTAGGTTGAATATACAATGATATTCATGATTTTTTGCTAAATAAAACCCATACTAGAGAAAAATGAGGGATATAAAAGGCATCCACCTGACTTCATAGACCCCATACCTTGAGAATTCTAGCTACGCCACTGGTTATACTTGTGGACGAAAATGGGATATCACTGTATACGAAAAGTGATATCTCGAGACAAAAATGTGATACCTCGCTCATATATAAGGCTGTCTTGTAAGAGAGTTTTTGAAAAAAAGAGGCAATCACCCTATAAGCACTAACGAATAAATAAATATTCGTGACAGATTGTGCTTAGTATGGATAGCGCAGTAGCGCAATCCCTACTTATTCCATTAATATATAATCTGTGATGGAATCTCATCAGTGTACTACGAGTACTTTTTTCAATTCAAACATGCCGTGGCAGATAACCAATAGGGCCTATATATACAGATTTTTTGATAAGTCATTGAACATTGTAATAATTTTTTTTTTTTCCATTGATAAGCGGTAAGTTAATAGAACTCCTTATTTCGAGGGTAATCGAACATTGTAGTAATTGTTTGATAATAGTCGTACATTAAACTAATATTACTCCCTACACTACAGTTTACACCACACCAAACTCTAGAAAAAAGGCAAATGGGCAAAAGGCAGAGTTCGTATATGGTCGTACGTACGTCCCATCACTTTTAAAGAAAGGCCAATTTATTCAATGACGAAAGCCACAAAACGCCAAAACCCCCAGATATATTCACCACCATCCTCAAGTAGTGCTACCCAGGATGCGTCAACACTGAACATAACACCCACTATGTAAACCAATTCCATATGGGGAAGGTTGTTTCTCATTTCCTTTTGCAAGCATTATTAAGTGGTTATTAAAGTCCTACAGAAAAGAAGAAGTCATGGGACTATTGTGTAAATAATGGTCAACCACTAACGGAATAATAATAATAAGTAACTCTTGTACTTCTAAATAATGATCCTACCATTATGTAAATTGGTTTCACACAAGACTTACTCCAATAATAATACATCAATAACATACGTCCGCTGTTATTGCCAGGTCAAAAAACACTAATACCAGGCCCAAAAATCTTTGAGTAGACAATTTAGCCCTTTATATTAATTAGGCAACCTAAATCATTCTCTTTTTGTAGTATGGCTTTATTTACGCTTTCTTAGCTTATTTACCTATTAAGTATCTATCTATTTTAATCATAATGATAGTCAAATAAAATGTTTCCAAAATTATAAAGAATATTTTCATTGATACAAAATATCTAAGATCCAAAAATAAAATAGTTGAAATATGCAATAACTTCAATTGCTTGGGTTGTTGGGCATGTTATTCACCGGCGACAATTATGAATTAATTAATGAGATGCAAACATTTATTTGCTTGATTTTTTTTCTTTTCTATTATAATATTATGGAGGATGCAATTAGAATTTACAAGTTATATAATCCTTACGTAAAGAGTGTACTTTCCCCTCAACAAAAAAAAATGTAAATAGTGTGCTACGTCCTAATCAGTAATGATGAAACTCTGTCAAGAGTTTTAAAGATGTCTATAATTAAGTGCTACGATATTTTTTTTAGAATTTCGTAGTAACTACTATTTTAGTTCTCAAACGGTTTAATGAAATCTTTTTATAATTTTGCTAGCAATTTTTAAAACTAAGTTATTATTTTTGGATAAAAAGGATCTTGCTAGGTTAGCTTCTTTTTCTAAAAATTTGATTGGAGAAGTTACGTTGTACATGGCTATAGTAAACATATAGAACTAGAATAATACATGAGGACGAAGATATTTAGCAAAAGAGATCAGAATCATGGAAATCAAATAGCCATGGGTTATGACTTATGATAGGATGAGAGCAATATAATATATGATGTGATATTATTCTCAAATCAATCTCCCTTCCAAATTTAATGCTAAATTAGTGGAATTATTGGATCCCTAATCCTAATACATTTTCCATAATTTTTGTTTGTAAAAAAGACAATTAAAGATTGTATGGGAGAGAATATGTATTTTGCCTTATTAATATGAAGGGTTACATTGTCAACTCAAAAAATTAATGACCTGGGATTAGTATTTTTAGGCCTGGCAATAACAGTGGCCAAAAAATTTTGCATAACATACACGAAGTATATTTAATAGGCATAAGGTTATAATAACTCAGATTTTAATCTATGCATAGAATCTACTTGGCTTGATTATCAATGCTACATGTACATTATAGGGAAAGTATGTGTTAAAATCTATTTATTGTGACATGTGTTATCGTGAAAATATATTAAGATAAAAAATAAAAGAAAATTGACAAACTAATTTAACTTAATTGAGTTGAACTAACCTGAACTTGAAATGAACTACGTGAAACTTTTTAGTAAGGTTTAAGGGGGAGATAATAGTGCCTTTAAACTCCGATCCCCTCAACTGAGATTATGAGATCTAAAGTATGAGTATCTCCTATGTTCAAACCAACTTTACCTAAAGCTGAAATTGATAGTCGGATGCTCAACTAACTAATGTTATGTTTCTTATGACGTCCCTTCACACGAATATAAAATGGGTTTGAAATGTGGATAATGCACAGACCTCCTCATAGCATGTGCTGAAATATTCTATGAAGGGAATGAGGGCTGCTAGGTCAGGATTCTAACACATTACCTATTGTCATCTGGCTCTCTGATACCGTGTGTTGGAACCAACTCAACCCCAAAAGTTTAAATTGATGGTTGGAACCCCAACTAATGTTACATTCCTTATCGCATCTCCAATGTAAGGTTTTTGGCGTAAAAAAAACCCTCTCAAAAAACCTTTATCCCATAATGATAAACGTAAAAACCTAGTCTTTTAACAAACCATTTTGTCTAGATAAATCAAGTTTGTAACATGATCTTTTTCCTTTATTTGGTTCCTCAATAAGAGTCTATTGAAGGTTAATAGTATTGGGAGGCTGTAGAGTTGCCAAAACCTGACCCAACCACTAAAATCCTGACCAGTTAATGACCCGACCTTTTGATCCGAACCCAAAATTACCGGACTCGAAGATTGTGAACAAAATCTGCCAAACCCGAAGACAGACAAAAAAACAAAAAATCCCCAAATTATTTGATTCGATAATGATCCGACATGATAATAACTCGAACACGAAGATTGCATTATGCCTGAAGAAGGGCAGTCAGAAGAGGAGAAATCTGAGTTCAATTAATCCCAACCGGAATTCGCCCAATGATGGGCTACAGCTAGATGAGCTAAGAGTGGAAAAAGATGCTAGTCGGCGAAGTTGTAGGCTCTAAGAAATCAGATGCAGCGTGATTCCACACCTATCCTGCCAGGGGCCCAGTTGAACGAGTGATCCGACTCGAACCGAACCCATCCAACCCGTTTGCCATGTCGAGGAGGGAGAGGTTTATAAAAGATGATTGTTATAAGAGATTGCATTAATGATATGGCACAAATAAAAATAAATATTTTTATTATTTCTTTAAAGATGCTCGCTCTAAGATCATACTGCTTAGAATGTGCTCTTTTTTAGCGAACTCAACTAAGCTAAACTCCACTAAACTAAACTCCACTAAACTAAATTAAACATTAAACAATAATATTTAAGAGCAAAAGTAAATCAAAAAACTGAATTAAATTAAATTATACCAATTATTAAATAAATGAAAAAAACACACGCTCATAAGTTGACAAGTCAATTGACAACTTAATAAATTTTCCCCACATCCACCTTTCCTTGGTCACAAATAAGACATATATCCTCCTCCACCCTGTCTTTTCCATACTTTCCCCCAAGCACCTATGATATGATTCTCTCACCACTATAAATCACGAACTCTCTTTCCCAACACCCACTTTCTACCTAGCTTGCTCATCAAACTCAAATCATTTTTCTCCATTTTCATCACAAGTTAATTAATTTAATTGGTTGTTTATCATTATAATTGTTATACAATAATAGAGTAATGGATTATGATTGGTGGATGGAATTCTTGAAAGGGATGTTGAAGCCAGTAGCAGCTTTGTCAGTGGTTCTAATGGCAGTCCTTTTATCATACTTTCAGAAATTGGGATTAGAAGGAGAGATGATTTACGCCATTTTAAGGGCTTTTCTTCAGCTTTCTATCATTGGATTTGTTCTTCAGTTCATTTTTAGTCAGACCAATCTTATCTGGATTGTTCTTGCTTATCTTTTCATGGTTAGTTTCTCTCTCTCTCTCCCCTTGGACCCCCCTTTTTTTATGCTCTGAATTGGATCTATTTTTATGTTTTTTGCTAGTCCTTTTAATTGGATTTATTAGATGGTTGAAAGTTGAAAAGAAACACCATAATTCTAATAGGATGATCAATCCTCTTCATATTATACTAATTTTTACATTTAAGCATTACACTTGTGAAGTGAGTATATGTTTAACACGTGTTGATTCACTATGAATTAAAAAGATAAAGTTAAATTTTTAACATGGATCAAATGTTTATAAATATAATGTTTAAATAAAGAAATAATATATTAGAGTATGGATCTATCTTCATCCTACTTTTAAAATATTATTTAAGAATAAAATAAAATAAATAAATGCCTGTTTACCAATCATTTGCTGCTGCCTGCTTGCACTGAAAACAGAGTAATTCTCCAACATTACCAATCATTTGCTTACTTGGATCCCGTAATTAATCGAATTCAGCGAAGAAAGTGAATTTTAGGCCATTGAAAATTTCAGTATATTTACAAATAATGTTTTTCAATATGTAAAAAGATTGACTCACCACATGAAAACGTAAATTTAATTAAAATCAAAAGTCAAACAAGGCTAATAATTTTATGTCCTTCAAAGAAAAAAACAAAAAAAATACTAGCTTTAATTTGTTGTAATTTTGATGCATATAGTGATAAAAACTAAAAAGTACATAATCTAAATATAACTACTCCTTTCGTCCTATTCTGTAAATGCCACTCACTATTAAATAGTTATCAATTTGACTTTGTATTTTGTCTTTAAGAACCCTAGTTAACTTTTTTGGTAATTAAGAAAAATATATTTATTACTTAGCCATAATTTTTTTGTATACACAACTATTAACTATACAAGCAAGTAACGTAATAGCTCCACAGAAAAAAGAAAAGAAAAAAAAAAGAAGAGCAAATAATTAAGTAATGTAACTAGCTAAGCTAACATCATAGCTAGATTCATAGAAACAACACTTCTCTATGAAACGAGAATTAGTCTTTCCAGACCTACTTCCATAACAATATTAGTATGTCTTATTGATCATATACATCGATATTTTTCAAAATTGTCAAATGAGCAAAAATTATTTACTTCAACTTTTTGAATTACATTGCGAACAGCGAAGGGAAGATTTGAATAGAGGGATTAGAAAGAAGGACAAATGATTTGTAATTAAGAAATTTATGTTGTCAAAGGGGTAGTATATACTAATTTTGTTGCGTTATTTGTATTATTATAATTATTGACATGTACGTAATAGAATATAAAAGGACTTTTAGTCGTTAAATTAGCAACGATTTAGCTACTTAATTTCAGTCGCTAAGTTTTGGAGGTAAAATCATATATTTAAATTTAACTACGATTTAGCTGAAAAAATGCAGTCGCTAAATAGGAGACCAAATTTTGGTAGCTAAACTTACAGACCGAATATCTGTAGCGAATTTTGCCACAGATAATTTTTGGGTCGCTAATTTCGCAACTGAATATTCGGTTGCGAATTTAGCAACTGAACAATGGGGTCGCTAATTTCGTACTCGGTTGCAAATTTAGCAACTGAACAAAGGAGTCACTAATTTTTCAACTGAACAAAGGGGTCACTAATTTTGCAACTGAACTATTCGGTATCTAAAAAACAACCGAAACTTTGAGTAGCAAAGTTTAGCTACCGAATTGAAATGGGTTTCTATTCGGTCGCTATTATTTCGGTAGCTAATTTAGCTACAAGGCTTTGGCGACCGAATTGGATGGGTGCAATTCGGTGGCCAAGTCCGATTAGCGATCGAAATTTCTCATTTTGAGACCGATATTTGGGTAGCTAAATTGATGCTTTGTTGTAGTGTATGGTTGGTTGTAAGGTTGGATTTTATGGCAAAGATCATATACGGTTTAAATCCTACTAAGCCCAACTTGTCTTGAGTGTGTGGTTTACAAGGTTATTGCATACACTAGAGATTTATCCCGTATAAACTCTAAAAGTAGTAGCTGTTTCTCCTATTAAAAAAAAAGGAATATTCCTTTTTATAAAATTTTTAAAAAAAAAGTAGTGTACCCGTGACAACTGTCAACTTGCTAGCTAGTACGTACGTACTGGTAAATGGTAATGGTCGACTATCGTAACAAAATCTGTTACGTGAGTAACATTTAATATTCACTTCTCTTGTTAGAATAACATTATTCCCTTTCGTGTTGTCTTGAAGAGCAGATTTGGTCATCTCAGATCACCCTATCAAGATGTATATACTAAACTACTTATTCGTACATGTAACCCGAAAAAAAAGAGAAACAATACTCCGTAGTTATTCTTAGCGAGCCATGATTCCAAGTAAACTATATTTGATTAATTTGCTAACTTGGTAATCTATCTACATGTACACATATACGGAGTATATACTTTGTCTATGTATATTTCGCTTTCGCTTTGGCTTTGGCTTTCAACCAATCAAAGACCGATCCAATTTTATTATTATTATTTTTTTTTGAAGATACAAAGTTTTTAAGTATGGCCATCCACTAATTAGCAGTACTCTATGGTGTATTGTTTATACAAGTGAGGGAGTACTGTCATGAGTAGGGATGACAATGGATCGGATTCGGATCGGATTATGCTAAATCCGAATCCGCTCCGAATACTAAACGGATTCTAAAATCACCTCCGAATCCGAATAACCTCCGATTAGGGAGGATCCAAATCCGAAACTATTCGGAGTCGGTAACCTCCGAATCCCATCCACCTCCGATCCGTTTACTCGACTTACTTCCAATTTTATTTTTTTTTAAAATGTGAACATATATAAGATAATACTAAATAGCTAATTGCTAATTCAACAAAAATAAATATGGCATATATATTAAGGATTTAAGATACAAACAAAGGTGAACATATATACTTAATTCAAATATATTAAGGATGTAGTGCTCTTTTTTTCATAAAAAAATTAAAAATAATCTGATATTCGGATCAGATTCGGAGGTGGATCGGATTTTCGGATTTTCGGATTTAACACAACATCCGAATCCGCTCCGGATTCGATTCGGATTCGGAGTTTGCTAATCGGATTCGGACTCGGATTATTTTGATTCGGATTTTTCTGGCCTAAACGAATCGGATTCGGATTGGATTCGGACTTGATTGCCATCCCTAGTCATGAGTGTGTTCTTTTTCTATTTTATTAAGTTAGTACTTAGTAGTTCAGTTTAGATTAGTTGTCAGTAATTTTTCACTCTTTTTTAGTGATTTTATAAATATTGTTTTGGAGAGGAACTTATTCAATTAAAACAAGACGTGTTGACGATGTAAAAAAACATATATATTAGATGGATTCAACGTGAGACGTTGTTATATTTTGAACAAAATGTGTTATATTAAGGTGTTACACTGATATTTTTTACCGAGAGAAAATCTTACACAACACCTTTTGTATTGGTTGAACCGCATGTCTTTCTTTACCTTTTAATTTATCTTTATAAAAAGTGTCCGGGGGCCATTCGGATTATGTGATCGATTGCCTAAAGATGTGAGCCCACTCTTCCAATTTATGTCGTGTTAAGATCTTTTTTTTATTTTGGTACAAAGTCTTCTTAAATCGGTTTTTTCTATACATAAAAAAACTTGTAAATATATATTTAAATTGGGAGTAATAGATAAAATTATAGGCTGAAATAAAAGGTATAGAAGAAAAATGCTAGATATTGGGAAGGGGGTAATTATTACCTTTAGGGTAATGATTCCCCTTACTTCTCCCTTCATTTTTACTCATCTCCGCCAAATTGCACACCTACCACAACCTCCACCTCCATTTTTGACCTTTAATTTAATCCTTTACCTCTTTAATCATTAATCCTAATCAAAACATATCCTAAAAATAATAAGTTAAGAACATAACATAAAACGACAATGCAAAGCCGATGAATCTGATATTTGACTTCTATTTTGTCCGGCCAAGCATCAGGCCAAACTGGTTGGATCTGTGCTTGCATGTAAGTTCGCTAGACTACAAAACAAAGTTAAAATACTATCTAGTTGTAGGATAATTATCAAAAGATCATAGCGTCATCCCTTGGCCAATTTGTTTTAAAATACATCAAGTACGTATCAATTTTTGGGATTATAAGTGTTAAGTGTTCTATTTTCACATCCATCTAATCGAAAGTTCGAATTCCCATTTCTATTGAAAGAATAAATCTGCTAACAAATCCAATCCAAAATAATCGAATATTCCTATTGTATGATAGTTTGGGATCCAAATCACCAATATCATAAGCACTTATTGGATTCATGCCAATATAAAGCAATTTATAAAATGTAAAAAAGAACAGAAAAACAAAATCTAAAAAGTTATGATGAGGACAACAACGTAACCTTTTGTCTTAATCAACCAATGTATATTTTCGGAAAAAAATTAGTTTACCGACTGCATAAACTACCATGTGATGTATGAAATGTTAAATTGTTAATTGCTTATTTTTTGGTGTTTGTTTTTTAAAATTGAAAATCATTGATTCAAATTTCATAACCCAAACTTGTTTTGTAGTTCATATTACATGGGTAGTTTATTCGATGGGTAATTTAAGCATTGTCCTATATTTTCTTATTAGAAATAAAAATATAGGAGTATTTAAAAATTAAAGAGGCCAATTAATGAAAACAACCTTCTTTTTATACAACAATTTGGTTTTAACTTCCGTTTAATTAATTTATTTTTTATGTGGGTGTAGTACTGAGGGCTCAATGGCTCATTGGACTCAAGAGTCAAGACCGGGGCCTTTGATTATTATCCCATTAATTAATATTAGTTAACAATTAACTGTCTAGTAAGTCTTACGTGAGACCAGTACACACAAAAATATGGTAAGTATTTGGAAATGTAGAGGTTACTTGTGGTGAGTAATGACCCTTATTTCATTGAAAATTGACCTCCGTCTTATCAAAAATTAAAGAAAATCGTCTTATATAAGGTTTTTGTGTTAACTGCTCGATGAGCAAAAACCTAAAAATAAATTAACTGTTCAAAATATATACATTTATTTTGGATCTAATACCCGATTCAAAAATTCATTTGGATCCATTTTACGATTGAAATTGTGAGTTTCAAAGTTTTCTAAACAATCCTACTTGTATCCGATATATGGCTGGATTGAAACATGTTTGCATGGTCTTCAGCTTAAATAAAAGAAAATATTGAGATCTTGGTCTAGTGATTAAGATAGAAGCTATGAGTTTGGTTTATCAGTCCCAGTTTCAAATCCTTTTCTCCCATTATATATAAATTTATTACGCTAGTATTTGTACCTCCGTTGGAACAAAAATAAAAGTCAAAAGAAAAAAAGGAAATCAGAGGAAATAATGAATTGATAAATTATTCTTTGTTATCTTTGTTTATCTACCAGGTGAGTGTGGCAGGTTACACAGCAGGGCAGCGTGCGAAACATGTACCTCATGGGAAGTACGTTGCTGGTGCTTCGATCTTGGCTGGAACTTCCATGACCATGTTTGTGCTTGTCATTCTCAATGTATTCCCCTTCACACCGCGATACATCATCCCTGTTGCCGGAATGATGGTCGGCAATTCCATGACAACTACTGGTGTAACCATGAAGAGACTCCGGGATGACATCAAGTTGCAGATGAACTTGGTATGTTCTTAGATATTCACATTATAATCCCGTCCTATGTTCCTAATTCTTCTTTCCATTTGATCATTTGAGGTCATAGTTTGTTTGAAGCTTGTATTTTTATAGGCATAGAATAAGTGCTGTTTTTTTTCGTCATTGTACCGAGCGCATGCTCTTATTGGGTTTTGAGTTATGACTCTTATGGGTGTATTGAATTTCGGACTTTGAGCTCATACTTCTTCAGTTCTTAGGTGGCGTTTACTTGGTGGTAATGTAATGTAATCAATTTTGTGAGGAGTGATAGAGGTGGGAAGGAGATGAGATAAGAGAAAATGATGGTTGATTACATTACTTAATGCAATTATCTTTACATGGGAAAATGATGAGGAAGATGAGATAGAAGGAAAAGAAATTATGATTACAAGGGAAGATGTAATCAATCTCCCATTCTTCCTTTCTACCCCACTTTTACTTTTGAAAATAGATATGTACAATGTACTCACCATTACTCCCAAGTAAACAAGCCCTTAATATAAGAACACTTTAATATCGTAAAAAATGTGCTCTTTCTTTGCCTTGTTATCTCATTCTTGGTCACAAAATGTGTCACAGGTTGAGACTGCATTAGCTCTTGGGGCAACCCCGCGCCAAGCAACACATCAACAAGTAAAAAGAGCTTTGGTAGTCGCTCTTTCTCCTGTAGTGGATAATGCAAAAACCGTAGGGCTCATCTCGCTACCAGGAGCAATGACTGGTATGATAATGGGCGGAGCATCACCATTGGAAGCAATCCAGTTGCAGATTGTTGTCATGAACATGCTGTTGGGGGCATCAGTTGTGAGCTGTATCATATCAACTTACTTGTCTTGGCCTAGTTTCTTTACTAATGCTTACCAATTGGAAACTAAGGTTTTTTCATCAGATTAGTTAAGGTAGGTTTGATGGGTAGTTCAGCTTGTACTCACCAAGTTTTTGGGGTACTGAAACTCTTTTTGTTGCTGAACGGTAATATAATAATAGGTTAATTACTTTACACATCAATAGCAACTATAGTTGCAAGTTTTCCTTGATATAGTGAAAGCAAATAAAATTATGATGGAAGACAAGCTTTGTTATGCAAAGGATGGAAACATTCTAGTTTTCAAAACTAGACTGGTGGTAAAAGGTTATAAGCAAATTCAAGGAATTAACTATGATGAAACTTTCTCCTCAGTTTGCATGCTTAAATTTATTAGGATACTTCTAGCAATTGCAACTCATTATGACTATGAGATCTGGCAAATGGATGTTAAAACCGTCTTCCTGAACGGGGTTCTAGAAAAGGATGTGTACATGACACATTTTGAGGATTTTACCGATCCTAAGAATGATGGGAAGGTTTGTAAGCTAAAGAGATCCATTTATGGGTTGAAGTAAGCATCTCAGAGCTGGAATTAGCGTTTCGATGGAGTCATAACTAAATTTGGTTTTATAAAAAATATAGGAGAACCTTGTGTATACAAGAAATTCAGTGGGAGCAAAATTGTCCTTTGTCCTGTATGTTGATGACATACTGATCATTGGCAACGACATTCCAATGCTGGAGTTCGTAAAGGCTTGGCTTGGGAAGTGTTTTCAAATAAAAGAACTCGGACAGGCAGAGTACATCTTGGACATCAAGACCCGCGGGAACATATCCAAAAGGCTAATTGGACTTAGCCAGAGTATGTATATTAACCAGATAGCATCTTGGTTTAATATGCAAGATGCCAAAAAAGGTTTACTACCCATGAGTCATTAAACGATTCTTAGCAAGACACAAGGTCCTAAGACACCTGCTGAGTAAGAACGCATGAGTAGAGTTCCTTCTGCATCGGCCATAGAATCTATCATGTACGCCATGATTTGTACTCGTCCGGACATCTCGTATGCTTTGAGTATGTCGAGTAGATTTCAAGCCACCCAGGTGAAAAGCATTGGATTGTGGGCAAGAATATCTTGAAGTATCTGAAAAGAACTAAGGATAAGTTCCTTGTGTATGGTGGTGAAGAAAAGTTGATTGTGAAAGGTTACATTGATGCGTCCTTCCAGACTGACAGAGCCGGTTCTCAATCCCAATTAGAATTTGTCTTCTGTCTCAATGGAAGAGCAGTGTCCTAGAAGAGTGCAAAGGAGAGCACCGTGACAGATTCTACAATGTAAGTAGAGTACATCGCAGCTTCGGAAGCTACAAAGGTGCATGTCTAGATTTGCAAGTTCATAATTGAAGTTGGAAATGTGCTTGCGGTGGCTTAGCCGTTGGCTCTTAGGTGTGACAATAATGGAGCCACCGCCCAAGCAAAGGAGCCAAGGTCACATCAAAAGTCTAAGCATCTACATCGCAAATATCACCTTATTTGACAATGGGTAATTGATGGTGATATTAGGATATGCGACGTTCATACAGACGAGAATGTCGCTGATCCGTTGATTAAGCCGCGTGACTAGGCCAAGCACAAGAGTCACACAGTTTCGATAGGCATTCATCACTCAGGAGATTATTAGCTTCATTGTTATAGATAATGATATGCAATTCATGATTAAAACATTGTTTCTGTACATTTATCCCATTAGTAAAGTTTTGGTTCTATTCAATTTTCTGTTTGGTTTCGAATTTTAATCCAAAATAATATAACACAAATATACAAATAGGTTATCAAGATAATGTCTTGGATAATGAAACCATATTGAGTGAACTGGATTTTGTGGTCATTTTGTCCCTAATCTAGGCATTAGAGTTAGATTTTAATAACCGATGATGATTAGATTACAAGATGATCTCAATGCCTGTTTCATGGGTTGGAGACATGGGATGTCAAGGATCATTTGCGTAGATATGAATTAGGAATTAATAATCAGATAGATCCACCATGAGAGTTCTTTAAGAATAAAGTCATATTAAACTCTCATAAAACTATCTTGAACAATTTCTCAAACCTGAGTGGTTATGAATTATGGCATGAGGATTGGTGATTTGTGATTATTCCTAACGCTTGCGTAAAAGGAGGTAATAACAAAATATATTCGAATTGCTGAAAATCATGTTCAGATTCATGAAGGCACATGATGAAAATTGTTCTCCCTACGGGGATAATTGTCTAATGGGCCTCTTGTAGAATTGGCATTGTAAAATGCATGGTCGTACTCAAATGGATTATGTGATAATCATTTGTCTTAACAATCCAATTCGGAATCAAGAAAACATATGAACGATGTAAGGATGATTAGACTTCTTACCTTACGTTCACATCAAGACAATACGTGACAAGGGAATGGATTTGCACACTTGTCTTTAGGACAAGTGGGAGATTGAAGGATTTATGTCTTGTTAGTCAAGGTGCAAAATTTGGGATTAAATTACAGAGATAGTTAGCTCATTGATTTAGTAGGTAGTAACGTTTAGTTAGAGACCGCTTACGATAATTGGACCGATATGAGTTAGCCGACTACTAAATGCGATGGAGCTAACGAGTCACACACTTAAGTAATCGATGGATCGATAATTAATTAATGGATCAAAGGAGTCGGATTAATTAATTAATAAGAGAGTACAGGAAGTGGGCCCACCTAGGGTAAGTCCACTACATGTAGTAGTCATTTATTAGGTCTTTAGAAGACCTAATAGTTCGGACTCTACAGTTTAAATAGAGGAGAGGAGGAGGTAACTAAGTTACACGTTTCAACTAATAGCCTCATCCTCTCATATTTTCTCTCAAAAGAAACCAAGCACCTCCATAGTCCAATGAACGGTTTTCTTGTGCTCGTTCTAACAAACGAACGTGTTTGGATTGATCAAATCGATTGATGCGTGGACTACGGTAAAGGGATTACAACTGGAATCCTAATTTCGCATCCATCGATATATAATTGATCAACGAGGCACACATCAAGTGGTATATTAATGTGTATTTAATGACCCATTAAGTAACCTGCTTCTAGTTGTCTTCCGCTTATATGATTAAATCATTGCAACTAGATCCTACAAATAGGTGTGCAGGTCCTCTTCATGCCACCATAGCCTTCTTTGAAGGTGAAGCTTGCACAGTCAATGAATGTTTAACAAGTTGCAACCACAAGGAAAATGACTTTCTTTGTTAGAAGAAAGACTTGGGACCAATAAATTTATATACCACAGGAAACTTTTGATTAACTGGGGTTTGCTACCAGATGAAGTAAATTTGTATATCCAGAAATTAGTCCTTGCAATAATTTTATCAATGAGATAAAGTTAGATCTTTAGAAAACAGAGGCACACCAAATATATGAAAGGAACTGATCCAGTGGTGACTCCAACAGTTTCAGCAATTTTTTTTCTTGATTGTCACTGTATATAGATTTCAGAAAACTACATAAATCTTTTATCATGATTTGGTTGCAAGCTTGACTGAGAATTGAAGGCATTGAAGAGAAGTCGGACTGAAACAACATTATCTCTACCGAAAAGTAAGAGGTCAACTGCGAAGCATACATGGGTTACGTCCAATATCTTGCATTTGGGGTGAAAGTTATAATTAGGTTTATTTTCTTCAACTACTTGAGTGACCTATATAGGTTCCCAATAGCCCAAGTGGTAGTGATATTAGATCTTGCAAAATAAATAAAAAATAAATAAAAATATAGTACATTATTGTTATCTTAATCCAATTACATATGTTAAGGATGCAACGTATTGTCAATGCCTTGAGTAGGATCAATGATATATGTCTTCTGTAAAAACGGCTAAAGCATTTTTTGATCCTACGCGGTTGACCAAATTTGTACAAAAAATTAAACTGACAATTTCAAAAAAATTACTACAAAAGAAGCAAATCTTCATCTTTTAAGAAAACATAAATCCTTAAACCTTAAGATAGTTACATCGATACATAATTATATCATATGTCCTTCATAATGAATAACGAAGAAAATCAACTAAGAATTAAGAGATTTCATTTGTTAACGGCTGAGGCAAGCTCCTCAGCCGTTGACGACTAAGGCCAATCGTCAACGATCGTGTCTGCCATGTCTTAGCCTTTGACGGTTGAGACACAACCGTCGACAACTAAGACATTTGTCTCGTGAGCATTTTTTTTTGCTTGGATGGGTGACGATATATGACGTGTTTCGATCACTTAGAAAATTGTTGGTTTAACATTTTGGAGGGTTTGCCTCAAAATTAGCCTTGATTTATGAAAATGTCGTTTCTGCCTATTTGTAGTGAAATAATGAAATATAAGTGGCATCTAATAAAGTTTCATAAAAAAACATTTATATTAGATTCAAGAATAAGTCAATAAAATCTAGTATGTAAGATTGAACGCTACAAAAATAGGAATTTTTGAAAACCACCCAAATTTTGGCTTTTTTTGTTGCTGTAAAATTTACCTGCTACCTTTATTTAGAAGAATTTTATGGAAACAAGAAATGAGCACTCAAAATATACATTGCAACTTACTTAAAATATATCAAGAGTAGTAATGAAGGTATAGTTCAAAAGTTCTGTTCAAAATGGTTATGAATGTTCTTGTTGTAAAATCCAAAAATAGTATTCATTCCAAGATCTGGCAACAAAACATAACAAATAAATGTAACATTTCTAAAACTGCCACATTTTTTCACATTTTCACGCGATGTTGTTATTTGGGACCCCTGAAGTTCTCCTTCATGTCCTGCTCATTTCAAGTTATTTTCTTGTATATTTGGGGTCAGCCAATCCACTTGATGTTATAAATCAAGTTAATGAACAAATTCTTTCAAATCAGAAACAACATCACCAGGATGCTCTAAATGTCATAAATCAAGTCAAGGAAAACATTCTGCAAAACCAAAATAAGTATCATCACCATCATCAACATCATCACCACCATCACAACCATCATGGATCACCTTCTGCACGTGAGTTCCTTACAGCCCATAACAAGGTACGAGCCAAGTATAGTGTAGCCCCATTAATATGGGATAGAACACTAGCTCTTTTCGCACGTCGTCATGGTAAGAAACTTGTAACAAATTGCACGATGGTTCATTCTGAAGGGAAATATGGTGAGAACTTGTTTTGGGGCAAGTTAGACCATTGGACCCCAACAAGAATTGTTGAAGATTGGGCAAATGAATCAGAATACTTTGATATGAAGACTTGCAAATGTACAAAGGATTGGACAGAATGTGGTCATTTTACTCAAATTGTTTGGGCAGATACACATCGAGTTGGATGTTATTACCTAAAATGTGCAGGGGAAGGTAAGGGTTTTATGGGCATTTGTAATTATGACCCACCAGGGAATTCGATTAACCAAAGCCCCTTCACTACTACAAATACACTATCAATACCTCATCATCCCTAATTGGCACAACATATAGTTTATCATAAATGTTGTTTTAGTTTGAACAGAGATTATGGAAGACAAAATTGTTTATGAATCTAAATTCGATTCTTTGTTCATAAATTAATTATCGCTTATTATTAATTTTATGTTACTGGATTTCGTCACACAAGTATCTAATACATGAGCAAATGCCTAGCCTTATTCATAGCATTTCCGTTTTTTATAAGGTAATATAAACAAATGGGTGAAAACATGTCTAACATTGATCTTTCTTCAAGTATGTCTTATATTTGTATATTGGTCAGCTAGATGGAGGGTGTTTGGATCCTCTACAGTTCATTTTTCTAGAGTTCTTGTATGTGCGTTTCTTCTTCCTTTCTCTCTTCTACATGATTTGAACGATCGGTCACGTAGGAAGGAGACCTATTTTCCACACAAAAATTATACTGGATCCTCTGCAGTTCATTTTTCTAGAGTTTTTGTATGTGCGTTCTGTCTTCCTTTCTCTCTCCTACATGATTTGAACGATCGGTCACGTAGGGAGGAGACCTATTTTCCACACAAAATTTACATCCTCTAATCCAAGGATTCGGTGCTAGCAGACTGTTTTGAACCCCTAGCTATCCCATAAAGTAGCATCAGCAAGGTTTAATTCATCACTTTCACATGCAAAATCTTCAGCAAACCCCGTTTATCGTTGTATCCTTTAATTAAACTGGTAAAAGTTGATCACTAGTTAGATTATTATGCAGATTTTTTTCAGAGTCTAACTTTCGAGTCTTGTAAATTGTAATCCTATCCAGAAAAAAAAAGGGTATGTAGTACTTCAATAACGACTAGCTAAGGGCCTATTCGGGGTGGGTCGTTTGAGTTGCAAATTTTTGTTTTTCAAATTGGATTTGACAACGAAAACCTATTCGGCTCTAATGGTGCTGAGTTGAGTTTTTAGCCCCATTTGACAATTGGAAACAGATTTTTGGCAACCACAAAAGTGGTTTTGTGGTCTGATTTTCGTTGTTAAAAGCGGTTACCGGCGCGGGAGACACTTTGTCTTCTTATGTCTATCCTTCCCCTCCTTTTTATTCTCCTCCCGTCTCTCTTTTTCCATTGCCTTTGACTCTCATCTCTTTCCTCACACTTAGGGATGACAATGGGGCGGGGCGGTAGTGGATATAGGTAGATCCATCCCCATACCCACCTGGATATTTCGATTTCGCCACCCGCCCCATCCCCACCACGGATCGGAGATCCCAAATCCACCCCCGCCCCACTTACCCGCCGGGTATCCACCTCCGCTCAATTTATCGGGAGGATATCCATATCCACTTTATACTCGCCCGAAAAGAAACGAAGCTCACATCTGAATCTACATCAAATTCACCCAAGATAATTTGCACGGAAATATTTAAGCTTTTCGATAAGCAATAGCAGTAGAAAAATTAAATATATTTGGTAAAATAAGATTTTATATATTTATATTTTACATTTTTTATTATTATGTGGGTATGAGGCGGGGCAGATGGGTATGAGGCGGGGCGGGTAAGCGGGTATAAGGTGGGGCGGGGCTCCAACGGGTATCCACCGGGTGAAGAAGGCAAACCACCTCCGCCCCATCCCCACGGCGTTTTGCTTTATCAAAACCATCCCCGCCCCATCCCCACCTAGCACTCCCCAATTTCCGCCCCAACTGGGGCGGATGCGGAGCGATATCCACCTGTATCCGCCCCACTGCCATCCCTACCAGTCACTCTCTGTTCTGAGTTCTGACCTTTTCCCCTCTTCTGTATTCCTCTCAGCCTCTCTCTCTTGTTCTCCCAATCTATCTCTCCAAATTCAAGGCCTTCAAAATAAAATCTCACAACAAAAACTGAAAAATCACAACTTACAACTGGTTTTCGTTTTTATATTATTCAAAACATAAAACATAAGGCAGATTCTGGTTTAGCCTGTTTTTCTTGGCAAAGACACAGTACAAAATTTCCTGATGTTGTATTACATGCTATATGGCCTGCCACATCAAGAACTTTACTAAATTCCAGCTCATTTTTTCAAATACTGGTGTAATTTGTTTTTGGACAGTAACAATGAGAATTTTCTATTACTTCCAATAGATAGGCAATGTACAGCGCAATAATTACAAGATTTAGAGCTTGAAGCATCATCACCCCCCATGGCCTCAACACGCCCACCTTAGGAAGGGTTGTGTATTGAGAGACAATCATTTGGAGCTCCAAATCTTACGGACAAGAATACGAAAAATTCATCAACAAAACAATCTCATCCCATGAATTTCAAGGATAAAATTTACAAGAATTTGGTACAAAATCAGCAAACACCTTGTTCTTGCAGTTTTGCCCTCGAACATGAATTTCTTTCACTATCTGCTTGACAAGATCAGTAGTAGTTTTTTTTTCACTTCATTAAACAACCTGTTGTGCTCTGTCCAGAGGTGATAAATGCTCGCCACAACGCAGCAGCAGCAATGAATTTAAAGGGGTTCTTGGCATGACAGTTACCTGTCTCAAATCTGAGGAACTTGACGCCAGGATAGGGTGGTACTGAATATACCACACCATAGCATAAGCATCCTCAAAACAGTACTAGAATAAATAAAATCGTAGAACAAATGCTCTCGACTGTCCTCATGGACCTTGCACAAGCTACAAAACACTTGCAAACTTGTGTAAAAACTGTTCCAGGTAGACAATCTGTGAAGAATTACAAGCCAACTGATGAAGCCATGTTTAGGAAGGGCCAAACCGCCAAAGGCAACAGATCACTCGACTCCACTTTTGTCTTGGAAGGTTCTGCTGTACCAGGCATTAGACCTTTTTGATAGAGTAGCAGGTCATTTGGGACTGCACTGCAGTTTGCAGTCGATCCGTCTTCTCACAGATTTGTTACAGTGCCCAGGCAGCTTATGTGGGACAAGAAGCATCCCGGAATTTATAATGCCGTATGTAAGAAGCAGTGATCCACTTAATCCACAGTTTTCTAATTTTTACTCACAACACATAGTAGCTTGCCAATACAAGCTAGATTCCATGAGCAAATATCAAACAGAGCAAGTCCCCCTTTAGACAAAGCAACAAGGGCTTTTTTGGTGTTCTCAACATTACCACACCAAAAAAATAGTCTACAGAGCTTCTCAATGTGATGTATAATGATATTTCGGAGACTGAATGGCACCAGTAATGGTGCATAGCATAGGTGACATAATTGATTAATTGCGACCTCCCTGCATATGAAAGGAATTTAGCAGTCCAACAGGTCATCCTAGCAACAAATTTCTGAATCAAAGGGTCTTAATCAACCTTTAGTGTTCTGGAATAAGTGAACACTAAGGCATCTCACAGGTTCAAATTCAGAGCATATAATATATGCTGCCTCTCCTCATGAGGTATCCCCCCGAAATAAATCTCTGACTTACTCAGATTAGCAGATAGACAAGAGCACTTACAAAAGTTAGTGAACTTTCCAAGTATAAGCTGCATAGAAAGGAGTTTACCTCTAGAGAACATAAGAATATCGTCAGCTTACATACAGTGGGTGAGGTTCGATTTTTCACATCTCGGGTTGAAATTGAAGTCAGGCTCATCTTGCAGTTCGTCCAAGCATCTAGAGAGAATTCCATACCAATAACAAACAAATACGGGGATAAAGGATCCACTTGCCTCAGCCCTCTCTTGGCAACAAAAAGAGTCATGGGTACTCCATATGAGCGACTTATTTAGTATAGGCACATAATTGAGGTTCCATTGTTAGCAAATCTAGAAGTTTGTTACTAGGAATTGTCACACTTCTCAAGTTAGATTAGAAAAATAGATGATTCATAGTTCCTTTGACATTTAATTGTGATAATTTGCGATTTGACAAAAAATTCAATGCAGTGTTGGCTTCTCTACAACCACCACCACAAACACCCATTAGAGGCATATTCAGCGACTGACATCTTTCCTTGAGTCAGGTTCTCAAATTCTGCTTGTTTTAAACGACGAAGAGACCTAGGATAGAACCTTTCGCGAATCGCCTCCTTGAATCGAGTCCAGTTGGAACCAGGTTGTGCTACAAGTGCAGCACCCACATCATTCCACCACTTATTCGCCTCACCGCGCAAGTAGTATGTGGCGCTGACGACTTTCTGGTCATTCGGCCGTCCAGTGGCCGCGAATAGCTTTTCAAAGTCAATGATCCACCCTTCCAGCTTGGTAGGATCAGCGCCTCCTTCAAAAGTTGGTGGCTTGAGAGCATCGAAATCTTTAAATGCTTTCGCAGCTGCCTCTTGTGCATTGTGTTGTTGTTCCTCCCTTTCGAGTTGACGCTCCTTGAATTCAGCGACGTTAATGAAAGCGTCCTGGAGTCTAGTGATACGTGCATTTTGAGCCATCTCCGCGAGTTACGAGTTTCTGTAACGAGGAACAATCAATGGCATAAGGCCACTAATTAATCAATGATATCCCAACTTTTTGGGTCACAACAAAAGAGACTTGGGTTATATATCATAACCCGCTCTAGGCAATTATACTTAGCCAAATTTCAGTAAATACCGACCTTGGTTCGAAGGTCTACTTTAGCAAATCCATGCTAATTCAAGTAAATAAGAAGCATAATATCGACATGCAGTTTATAAGGAGATGGGTCACAACTCAGAGGTTGTCCCGAATTTCAATCATGGCCTACATGCTTGGCCTAGTAACGAAGAATATGACTCAACTTGGTCCAATAGATGCAAAAATAACACCAAGTATAATTGATCATATAGATGAAAATACTAATGGTAAATAGCATATAAAGAGACATGTTCACAATTTCCCATAATAGCCATAATAAACATGCTTAATAATAAATAAGCAGAAGAATATTTATTGCATAATAATCATTATAGATATTTATTCAAAATTGACTAAAAGTCAAATTAACTAACATTTTTCAACATTTATTTGACCACGCAGGATCATCATATAACGAGAAAAAGAGTGGAAAATCTAATCTAATCTACAAAAGTCTCAATCCAAGCTCACTGGGTTATCTCTCGACCCAGGGGGCGATGGATCTTCATCCTCCCTAAATGCTGCCTCTTTGCCCTTGCATCCACTAGTCGGGATATAGGGCGAACTGACTCGTGCCTTCTTACCAATAAGGGTAAAGAGGGCACGATAGGCTCTAGCGTTCATATGGCTACGGCGTTTAGGCTTCTTACAAGCCTCGCAGTAACCTGAAGAAAGTGGTGTAAGAACACCTCGATGAAGCCAATCGTTTTCCGCGAGTTGGAGCTCCGCGACAATGACTTCAAACTCTAGAAACCAACGATAACGGGGCGTTGCATAGAGGTTGTAGTTCGGCTTTCCATCTACGATCACGTCACTATTGCGCTCCTTAAGACCTATCCATGGATTCTCCATGGGAATTCTAGCAAGTGCTACAGAGATGTAGTAGGCAGGGTGCATGGTGAAGTTGTAATCATGTAGGTGCATATACAAAGTGTCGTCGACCCGCTCCATGTAGTCAAAAACATGCTCCCCTTCCTGTACTCGAAGCAAAAGCGGTGGGATGGGTGGGAACTCGATGTCGTCGGGAGTGATGTCTCGAGTCTGCACTGGTCCAGGTACAAAGGAAGACTCGTCATCCTCTATTGGCTCAGCAGCTGGAGGCTCCGCAGGCTCAAGTACTGGAGACTCCACTGGCTCCTCGTGCTCCTCAGCAGGTGGTCCCCCGGATGGGTGAGAGTGACTCCCTCTAGGCTCTCCCGGGAAGTACTCTAGACTCATCTCGAGATCCTCCTGCTCCATGGGATCGGTGTAGGACAAAGGCTCGGAGTCCTCAGAAGGCTCGGACTCGGAGGAAACAGTGCGAGGTGGCGACATCTAGTCCCAACCAGGAAATAAATGCAAGTTGCCGACGTTCTTGCGAGCTGTAGACTTTCTACAAGTTTGCCTCTGTCTTGCCATCTACAATGAGCAATCACGTAGTAAGTAACTATAAACCACAACTGAAAGTGATTTAGATAAACTCGATCTAAAGCAAAACTTAACGGCTTTAAAGTTAGATTTTAATTTCCCATCAATTATTACTAATCTTATTTAACAAATTTTATTACTTAGGCAGCTTTTAAACCTAGGGCTCTGATACCATTTGTAACACCCCCCGAATTCGCAACAATTTCCGGGGCCGCCCGGCGTCATTATCCATGACCCGGCGCTGTTGAACCGTCCCAAACCTGGGAGTTGTGTCACTGCCACATTTATCGCTAAGGAATAAATGCGAAGCAGAAAGAAATTGGTAGGTATAAAAGAGCCTACTAAACTGAAAAGGAAACTTAAACATTAATAATTGAAATTGTCTAAATGGTGAGATAACATGAGTAATCTTATTACAATCCTTTCAAAAGGAATATCTAAACCCAGCAGCGGAAAATAAAGACAAGTGAGCTCCAAGGCAAATCTAAGCCAACTCCAAAGACGATCTTATTGGACATTACCTGCACATTTAATTTCCATGACGGAAATAGAAAAACAGAAAAAGAAGAGAGAAAGCAAAATCAGATGAACTGAGTAATTAACGCCCAAACCCGGTAAAAACACTTCGAAAACCCTTACCTTGGAATTTGAGAAGAATCATTGAAATTCATTTGCATACGCAGGTAATCAAATAGTTCAAGCACACACAATCGGTCAGATTATTATAATCTTTTTAAAGTGATGAAACCAAAATAATTACAATAGTCATCTGAAGAGAATTAAGAGAGCGATAATAGACCGAGGGCGTACACTCACGACATCTATGGAGGTTATCACCTCAATTTAATAATCATGCCATGGACTTAAAGACTCTAGTGTGCACACTACCTCAATTGCAACTCATGGTTAACAAGAGGACTTATACAATGGGGAATGATCCGCCCCGAACACAAACATCGCTGTGTCCATAATGAAATAGATACTTTGGGAATCACTCATCCCCGGACTACACAATATGCATGTGCAGTCCCGATACTCGACTACTTCTACGGAACCAATAGGAGTCTTAATGTCTTATTAATTCATTTATATGCAAAGGGTCTAAATAAAGACTAAGGCACTAAGAGGCCAACATGCTTAATCATATACAAGCTATCGCTTTATGAATTGCTAAGCATAATTACTCGATTAATCATCACCCAAATCGTAATTAACAGAGGAGAGAGAGAAAGAACGTGGTGGTTGGCGGCTTATCGTCGCCACCAAGGCCTAGTCGACCACCGACCCACCATGGTCGACCATTAGGTGGCGGTTGGGTGGTGGTGCGACCTTCATTGGTGCAACCAGAAAACAGGGGAGAGAGAATGCGAGAGGGAGAGAGAGCGCGGCGGTGGGGCGAGCCCACGTCGCCAGCGACGCACCTTCACAGTGGTGAGGTGGTGACAATGGCAGCAGCAAGGGGAGGGGGAAGGAGAGAGTGATCGGTGAGAGAGAGAGAGGGAAGAAGAAGAAAATGAAATGGGAGAGGAGAGAGAGAGAGGACCGTGAGAGTGAGAGAGAGAGAGGGTGAGTGAGTGGGTTTGACTCAGCTTTGACCCTCCTTATATTGACCCTTGGTCAATCTTGGTCAAGCTTGATTCACTCCCCATATCACTCACTAATTAATACTAATTGATTACATTAAATCAATTATGCACAAATTACTCAATACTAAATCAGATTTTTATTTTGGAATCTCCCACACAAATAATTCAAATTATTTAAATAATAACTCTTCATAAATATTTGAATAATTGAAATCCATAATATTTATTATTAGGACTTTAATATTAATTATGGAAATTATTCATTCATAATTAGTAATTCAAATAATCGTAATATAATTACGATAAATTATATGAAAATCCTTTTTTATAAATATAGAAAATATCGGGGTATCACACCTCGAGATAGTGTGCCACTAGAGTCTAAGTCCATGTCATGATTATTATTCAAGGCTTTTTCTTCATAAACATCGTAGATGGTATGTCCTTGATTTATGTAAAGATAAGTTTTTTGTGTTTTGGTATGCAGCCAAATGACTTGTCTAGATGTCTTATTACTTTTCAAGATGAATTATATGTTGTGTGGTCACTAAGTAAGAAATTATTGAATGAGGTGTCTTATATGACTATTTACCTATGTGAGTGCAAATGAATTTCAATGATTTTTCTAAAATTCAGGTAATGTTGTCGAAAGGTTTTTGTATGATTTCCATTTATAAGGCCAAGAAATAAAAAATACTTCAAAATACGGTTGTTTGTAAACTATATCACAAACTACAGCTGAAACTAACGACAGTCACGGCAACAAAAACGCCAAAAGGGATGGCGTATTACGGAAGGAAAAACGCCATGTGCTTTGGCTTCTCTACCTATTTTGCAGTTGTAAAAATTATAGTTTGAACCATGCCTTCTCTCTCTCTTCATCTCTTCCTCTCTTCTATCACCACCTTCCAAGCTTCCATGACCTCTGGCAATGGTGGAATTGAATTGACTCCCTACTACCAAAACTCAATCAAGGAGGAGAGAGAAGAACCCAAAAGCCATGGCTCATGGATTTGATAATCGATTGTTGGTTTCGCACCACCACATGATCCCACCATTGCCAGAGGACAACCTTTGCCATATCAAATTTTTTATTTATTTATCAAAATCTGGTTGAATTGGATTTATCTTCATTGGTTGTAAGATTGAGTATAAAGTGAAATGAAATTGGACTCAATCTAAGATTTTTGGGTTGTTTTTAGCCCTCCATAGAACCAAGTTCTTGTCCCCACTCCTCTCCAAATACGGAAATCAAAAGTGTGTTACCATGGAAAGACGCCAATGGTGATGAGAAAGACGCCAATGACGATGGCGTCTACAGGTAAAAGACGCCAATAGTGATGGCGTCTTAGGTACAGTAAGTCACCATCATATTTGGCGTCTTTGTTGCCGTCTACATGACGTGGACGGTATTCTTGCAAATAGTTTTCAAAGAGCCGTAATTTGGTGATTTGTTTCTTTTTAAGGGGTTCGTAGGGAAATCATTACCTGAGTTCTAGAAAAATCATTGAAATTACCTGAGTTTGGATGTTAATTACTCAGTTTTTCTAATTTTTGTTTGTTTTTCTGTTCTTTTATTTTCGTCATGGAAATTAAATGTGCAGGTAAAGGCGAGTGAGGTCGTCTTAAACTTAGCGTAGTTTCTAAGTTTCTGCTATCGAACTTTGTTTTAGTTCGGATTGTTGTCCGTGTGTTTTGGGCTATAGATATTGGATAATGATTTAAGTTTACTATTTAGACAATGGTGGATAATGTTTTATTTAACCTTAGTTGCTCATTGGGATACCTAGTCTTTATTTCTACTTAACATTTACTCCTTAGCGAAAAATATTGCAGTAACAACCCTTGGGTTTGTGATGGTTTAGAGGTGTCGAGTCATGGATAATGACATCGATAATTCCTAGGAAAAACTGTTACAAATACGGGGGTATTACAATAATGGCTGAATGAGCATCGCAAAATCCTTTCACGGTTGTCTGAAGCTTCGATTGACGGTCATTTTTTGTTGGATATTTAGTACATAGTACGAGTTGGTTTTGCATTAAATTTAGGAATAGGTACATAAACATAATACTAAATTAAATAGAGCGGAAGCAAAAACAAGTAGAAACAATTTAACAATGAGTAGAAGTGAACAATGGAGATAGTGCGTATAGGAAATAAGCTTTCTTGTCTGTCATATTATATAGAGCTTTGCATGCCAACTACACATGGCTCAAAAAGAGTCACCTACTACATTTACCATTTTATGGCTCAGAGTAAAACTAGGAGTACAATATTTCATTCCTAGAGTGGATACTATGGGTAGAATTCTAGGCCAGTATTTCATAGTCAGTATTTTCATACTAAATGAAAAACATGTGCTTTTATTTATTTGCTGGTCATTCATTTGTATTAATTAATAGTTTATTAATTAGGAAGGTAATCAATTTCATCACTCCTCCTTTACGATATTCCGACTTACTCCAAGCATGTCACGTAAAAGCTCGAACTTGGCCTTGGGTAGTCCCTTTGTAAATATGTCAGCAATTTGATCATCAGTGCTGCAATAAACAAGGTTAATTTTACCTGAACTTTCTACTTCTCGAACGAAATGATATTTGATCTTGATGTGCTTGATCTTCTTATGTTGGACCGAATATTTTGCAACAGCAATTGCCGATTTGCTATCACTGAAAATTTTAGTATGATTTGTTTGGGCTTCACCCATGTCTTTCAGAATTCTTCTGAGCCATATTGCTTGTGTAATACCGCGTAATTTTTATTCATTTTAGAATAATAATTACTTAAAAAGAAAATGTAATTTCGTATTTAAAATAATTAATTGGGCTCATAGAAGTTTTTGAGTGCCTAATTAATATTGGGTTTTAGTTTTGGACCTAATTAAGTTTATCGGGCCAAAATTAAAGAAAGAAATTGGGCTTAATTAATTCGGTTTGGCCGAAAATAATTAAGACCCAATTAGGGCCATTATTTTCGGCCAAGAGCCGAAAATATGGGCATTAAATCAGTTTTTATTTTTCAAAATTTTGTTTCCTAAATATTTGGTAAGTGGAGGGAAGCTAGGAGAGTTTTTAGGTAAGAAGAAGTTTAGTTAAGGAAGGACTGTATTTGGGTTTCTAAATACACTCAGCTTTCAAACTTAACTGATTCTTTACAAAACAAAAAAAAACACGTTCTCTCTCTACTACTCACACGCCGAAAATCCTAGAGCAAAAAGAAGGAGAAAGTTCATCACTTTTCACAATCCATCTTCCTCAGTTTTAATCCTTTGAATTTTCAAATAAGTGTTCTAAATTTGTTTTCTTTGATTATTAAAAACTTTTAGATTCAATTCAAGTATGATTTTATGAACCCTGGTTTTTTATATGAGTAAACCCTAATTTAGTTTTCCTAGGGTTTGCTAGATTCTATTAAATTTGCATGATAGGATCATGATTAGGGTTAGTTTGTGGTTTTTATTGAATTGAATCAAGTTTGAGTTCAAAAGGTTAGATTTTTGTAATTTAATTAAATCTAGAAATTTATTAATTTTAGATTTAATTATATTAGGGTTTGTTAAATTTGATTAACATAAAAAAAAATAAGGGTTTTGTTCGGATGCAACCCCTGACGTGCTGCAGCAGCCGACACGCCGGGCTGCTGGCCGTGCGGCCAGCAGCGGCGGCTGCCCGGCGCCACCAGCCACCGCTGGCGGTGGTCAGCGGTGGTGTTGGGTGGTGATGGTGATGTTGTTTGGGTGTTGACTTGCTTTGACTAGTTGACTTGCTTAGGATTTCGGAAAGTTTCCTATTTTGGTTTATGCAAATTCGTTTTGGAAACTTTGAGCATGCATGAGTAACTAAAATTTCCAGCAACTTAATTAATTAAATTAAGGGTACTAAATCGTCGTTAAAGTTTAATAAAGTGATTTAGAAGTCAAGGTATTGACTATGGTTGTGTTGTGGATTTGTTAGGACCCGTTGACCGCGCTTAAAGTAAGGAGCTTACGTTATCTGTTGTGATTGCCTGTTGCTAAGTTAATTCATGTCTCTATGAATTATGTAATCTCTTTGTCATAATTCATATCTATTGGGATTTGCATTCATTTGTCTAGTATTGAATTAGGAATGTGAATTCATATTTGGACTTGTGAATATTTGAAAAGGGATAATTGATGTTTATTTCCTAGTGATAATTCGTATAGAATTATATGATAGTGAATGCATGTATAATGTTGGAAATTCACTTGTGTAGCAATGTCTACTTGATTAATATTCATGTGAGGAGATGCATGTTTTATTATTGGTTATTAAACGAAAATTATCTTAATAATTGTTCAATTGGATTATAGCTTGAAATTGCTATTTTTGTATCATGTTAGTAAGCATGTGGATTCATGTTAGAAGCTTATTACTTCAATAAGTTGAAATGAACTTTGACTATTGAACTAGGTGGTTTTGAATTAAGGCCTAGATGCCCTTTCATGTAAAATGTCATCGGAAATTGTAACCATATTGTAACTATGTAAAATGGCTTCGGAATGTTATGGACTAAAGCAAAATGGCTCATAAAACTGTCAGCACTTCTTATTCATTGTGAAGTTGTCGATGGTCGTCGCACTTCGAATCTCGGGTCAAACGGAAACAGCCTCTCTGTGAGACTCTCACAGGGGTAAGGCTGCGTACAACCGACCCCCCCTTACCCTGCCTAGGCGGGAGCCTCTTTGGAGGCACTGGGGTAATGTTGATTGTGTTACTTGAGAAATGCCAAGATTATGTGATTTACTTGACTATGTGATCACCTTTGAATAAATTAATTGGGAGTTAAGATTTCTTTGGTAATGGATCCACCAAAGGGAGAGAATGGGAATTGTCAATTATCCGTTGAGTGGGTTCATATTCTACGGGGTATGGCTCCAACATATTTGGTTAAAGCTTGTATGCATACAGTAAGCAATTGGGCAAGTGAAGTTTTGTTATGAAACTGTTCTTCTTGAAAACCTAAGGGTTGAGAGAGGGTATGCATACTTAGGAACATATAGAAGTAATTCGGGAGTCATCTATACTCTGAGACGGTTGATCCCTCTTTTGCCACTGTGCACGGGACTAAGATCCTGTTGAGCCTTCTGCGGTTGGTTCCGACATTCTTATGATTCTCTTCTCTCTATTGAACTTGGCTAATGGATAATAATAAATAATGAGATTTATTATTTGATGATTTTTGTGTCTTTAAGTTTAAAGCATGTTGTCTTTATTTTTCTTAGAGCATGATTATTATTTTATTTGATTAAGCATGTGGACTTAATTTTGGAGATTGAAGTGGATTATGTGGTTATGAATTACTCAGCATCGCTGATTAATTGTTTTTCTTTTTACTTGTGTTTGTTGTCCATTTCTCTTCAATGGTGGGCCTATGATGAACCTATATGGAATTTGTCTATATGGGGGAGTAGATTGACAGGATTGTAGCTCGAGGAGTAGAGCTAGTGAAGGCTTACCAAGAAGATAGTATATCTTCTAAAAACATTTAATTACTGTTTAGTTTGGAACCTTGTTATTATTGGGATTTTGTATCGTAACGAGATTAATTCTCTTGCATGAGAATTAATAAGTTTAATATTTCTTTTTCTTTGGATTATCTGTTTTAAGTTAGTTGGAAAAGATAGTTATTATTTAATTATCTATTACGTTTGTTTGGGGATTCTAGCATCTGTTTTTCTTTCTAGCCTTGTATTTGATTTGAACAATAAATACGGCGGTAACGCTTCGAATTTTCAGTGTTTTTCCGCTGCAACTCGTGATTTTAAATGGTTTTAAATTAGACGGAAATTCGGGGTGTTACAACTTGGTTTACTGTCACGCAAGCAGCAATATACTCAGCTTCGGCTATGGACTGGGCTACCGTCTCTTGCTTCTGATAGAGCCATGAAAATGCGCCACTACCAAATGAAAACATGTACCCAGAGGTACTCTTCATATCATCTACTGATCCAGCCCAATCACTGTCGGAATAGCCAATTAACTCTGAGCTTTCGGTGGATCGGTACAACATATTCCCAGATCAGTGGTCTTTGCATCACATCCACAACTCTATCGGAGTCTTCCCTTCAACAATTTTGGTGGGAGATCTATTTTGAAGGTAGATAACTGTGTACATAGCTTCTGCCCAAAATTTGTTTCGAAGGCCTTTGTCTTTCAGCATAGATCTAGCCATCTCCATTGTTGTTCTGTTTTTCCTCGCAGAGACACCATTTTGTTGTGGCGTGTATGACACGGTGAGTTGACGATGAATACGTTATTCTTCACAAAATTTCTTAAATTGTGAAGAAGTGTACTCAGTACTATTATCACTTCTGAGAGTCTTGAGCTTGACACCAGATTTTTGAACTTTTGGAAAATCTTAAAGACCTTGGATCTTTCTTTCATGAAGTAGACCTAAGTCATCCTAGAGAAATCGTCAATGAACAAGATGAAATATTTGTTGTTGTTCAATGATGGTGTTCTCATTGGACCACAAACATTTATTTTCCATCATAACACGAGCAATCTGCTTCTATTTTGTGTTAAAAATTATGCAAGTGTCAGTATCAAAGTGCAACGCATATGCATGTTGCATAATTTGTGGCATACTCAACAAATTTTGATCTTGATCCGGTACATAGAGGACATCCTTCATGTATTTGGTGCTTCTTTTGGTTTGCACAACAATTGTGCCTTTTCCATCGGATTGCACTAGAGATCCATTACCAATTCTTACTGGACTCTTGATACTTGTATCAAGTTGTGTAAAATTTTTTGAATTTTTGGTCATGTGGTTGGTATAACTACTATCGATAAGCCATACATCATCAGCTTTCTGTGTCATGGAAATCTGGCAAGCGTAAGAAATTTGATCGCCCTTCTTTGGACTCCGACACATTTGCTTGCTAATTCTCTTGATTTATGAATTTGCAAGTTTGATAAGTGTGACCAAATCTTTTGCAAATATTGCATTGCGGTTTTCCATTTTTCACCCAACAATCCTTTTATAGGTGATTGGTTCTATTACCAGTGCCACTAGGAGGGAATTTTCCTTTCTTTTTCCCTTCCTTGTTGTCACCAGCGTAAGATTTTTGACCACCTTTTCCTCTGAACCTTTTATTGTTCTTTGAGGTCGAAGGTCATGCATTGTGGTTGGACTGAAAAGCTCCTTCAGATGTCGTTTCAGTCCTCCTGGAAATTCGTTGCTCGTAGGCTTGAAGGGAACCTATAACTTCAGTGATCGTCAGTTCTGACAGTTGTTTCGTTTGCTCCATAACTGTGGCGACAGTGTCAAATGGGTTAGTTAAACTGAGTAAGAGTTTTTGAACTACTGTTTGATCAGTTAAACTATCACCATACGCCTTTAGTTGGTTCACCACTTCCATGAATCTTGAGGAGTAGTCTTTTATACTTTCTGCTCCTTTCATACTGAGATTTTAAAAGTCTCGCCGGAGAGTTTGTAGTCTCATAGCCCTGACTCGAACGGTTCCTTGGAGCTCGTCTCGAAGTTTTTCCCATGCCATTTTTGCCGAGTTGGCATTCATGATTTTTGGAAAAATAGTTTTTGCAACGGCGTTATGGATACGAAATAAAGCATCTACATCCTTTCTTGACCATAATTTAACAGTATCAGGATTAAGAGTTGACACCGGGGTTGTCGGTGTGCCTTCTGTGGATTTTACCGTAGTTGAACTGGTGACGTGGTTTCGGCAGCTAGTACTAGTTGTACTGCCGGAGGCGCTCCAGTTTCAACTACTTCCCATAGATCATTAGCACGGAGTATTGTTTTCATTATAATACTCCAAAAATCATAATTCTCTCCGGAAAAAATTGAAACAATATTTTGGTTTTGTGAAGTCATGGTGGGTGATGTTTTTGTTTATGTGAGCTAGAATTTTTTTTGGTACAAGTGTTGTACGGAAAGAAAAAAAATTGTACTGGATAGTACGAGTGAGTTAAATTGTACAAGCGAGGATAGTACTTCTGTTCTCCCCAACTTATCTTCGTTTACGTTTATTGTTGAATTTTTATTTTTGTTGAACTTTGTTGATTGTTGTTGAACTTCGATTAACTTTATTAACTTTGTTGAACTTTATTTATTTTTGTTGAATCTTTGTTGATCCAAGTGTTTTTATAACTAGTTTGTATATTGGTTTGTTTAACTTTATTTAACTTTATTAAAGTTTGCTGAAGTTTGTTGAAGTTTGCTGAAATTTGTTGAAGCTTGCTAAAGTTTGTTGAATTTTGTTGAAGTTTGCTGAAATATACAGAATTAAACAGAAATATGTTGGGGAGAACAGATCCTTAGTATGATGTCACTTGATTCAACATATCTCTGATACCCAGGGGCGGAGACAGGGGGACCAGTGGAAGCCGTGGTCCCCCCCATAACTTAGAAAAAGTTAATAAAAAGAAAAACTGATACTTCTGTAACATAACTCTTGAGCAGAGCAGTTGCTGCTAGCCGTTTGTTACCTCACAGAGGTCAAAGGTTTGAGCCTTAGAAACCTCACTTTGTGCCTTTCAAATTTTTGCACCTTTCTTTATTACAGTATTCAGCCACACTTTCTTTCCCATTGTTTCTTTTGGTTTCACAAATGATATAGTATTAGTATTATTTATTTATTTTTCATTCTTTTGGGTATAACTCCTGAACATTTTTTCTATATAATAATTATCCCTTTTCATGGATTTTATGAAGTTCGGTTTTTATCTTACTGTAAAATTCTAGTTCTAAAATTCTATTCAAATGATAAATAAAATTTTTAGGAGAATTTTTATGCTCTACTAATAGTTAAAGGTCTTGTAAATCACTAATTTCTAACAAACTTTTTTTAATCAAAACGAAGACTTATATAAAAGAACTAAAAATTAAGAGCAAATTTTTATACAAGTTTCGGTCCCCCCTATAAAAATTTCTGGCTCCGCCACTGCTGATACCAGTTGTTGGATACTTAGTACATAGTACAGGTTGATTTTGTACTAAATTTAAGAATTAGTACATAAACATAGTACTAAATTAAATAGAGCGGAAGCAAAAATAAGTAGAAACAATTTAACTATGAGTAGAAGTGAACAATGGAGATAGTATGTATAGGAAATAAGATTTCTTGCTTCTCCGGTTATGTTGCTGCAAACATACTAGCACTCTTTGTATAGAGCTTTGCATGCCAACTAGACATGGCTCAAAAAGAGCCACCTACTAGATTTACCATTTTATGGCTTAGAGTTAAACTAGGAGTATAATATTTCTTTCCTAGAGTGGGCTACTATGGATAGAATTCTAGGCCGGTATTTCATAGTCAATACTTTCATACTAAGTGAACACACATGTGCTTTTATTTATTTGCCGGCCATTCATTTGTATTGTTTATTATTTTATTAATTAGGAAGGTAGTCAATTTCATCATTTTTCTTTCAATTTTCAAATACTATAGTGAATATTAGTGATCATACTTAGAATTACCTATAGAAAGAGTGAGTAAACATCAAAACATGGTTCTTTGAATATATGTGAAGTCAAGGGAGTTTATTAACTCAATAGGAAGATAGACAATCACAATGATGTAAATCTTCATTCCAATTTCCATATTGAAGAAGCAAATAGCAATGACTACCAAAACAAAAATATCAAATAGACACATCAGCCAACAACATACCATAAAGAACATAGGACAGAAATACAATAGTGACAATTACACCATTGAAATATAGAACCATGGGGAAAAGTGTAGGCTAAATCTAATCAAATCCATGGGTTAGGGATCATCTATTTGTTTGATTACAGATGTAAAAACTGATGTGGAGGAAGAAGCCTCTTTTAGTTTTGTCACCATCAATGGCGGTAATAGAGAGGACAGAGAAGAGTGAGTGATGAAGATGAATGAGTTAACGGAATGTTAACTCCAATTTTATTTAAACCATCCGTGTTAACGCCTCAGTATTTGGAATTATTTTGGATTAAAGTCATTTGTGTACGACCATCCAAATGTGGAATTACTCGCATCTATTTTTCCTAAAAGAAATAATAATGAATCAAATGAAATGAAATCGACAACAAAAAGCTTGAGTTGTGCTTATGCCTAGAGGTGGCACAATCTGACTTGACTCGAAAATCGACCTGATTAAGACGTGAACGTAATTCGACCCAAAAAAGCTCAACTTGCTAATGACCCAAAGTGTGTGAGGCAAGATCTGTTTTGATCCGATAACCAAGCCGAACCCAACATAATCGTACCCGATAGTGACCCGAACTGCTGATACCCGAATCAGAAGAGACAGACCCGACCCGACCCGACCCGACCCGTTTGTGACTCGTGAGAAGTTGTGCCTCATCTCGTTGACTTGTCAAGTTGCCATAGTGCGAATAAAAGGATGCCTTGCCCGGTGTACTGTCAGAGTCTTTCACCTCAACGCCAACGGTTCGTTAACCGAACTAGTCAAGGTCATTATGTCAAGGGTCCTTCTAACTTACGCCATTACTTTCAGTTCTCA
Organism: Tetragonia tetragonoides; assembly: GCA_038025085.1. NCBI lineage: Eukaryota > Viridiplantae > Streptophyta > Magnoliopsida > Caryophyllales > Aizoaceae > Tetragonia > Tetragonia tetragonoides. Next base: position 20,427,901 of record CM076149.1, read on the forward strand.
ATCTCCCCCCCCCCCCTCTCTCTCTCTCCTTCTCTCACCTGATGAGATACCTGTGCCCTAAATATTAAAGCACGAGATTCTTCGCGTCACTGGTTCATTTCGATTATCGACGTAAATCGTTATATTGATATAATTCGTGATTGTTTGTTATGCAGAATTGATTGATGTTATGTTCGATGAATTCTGGGCTTCCAGTTCCAGCTATCTTTTTCCTGTTGTTGATCGTTCTTAGCTGTTCTCAAGGTACATACCAATTTGATTCTGCAACTTTATTTCATTCGAATTTTGTTTATTTTCAATTCATCTTAATTTGGTGACAATCATTTATTTTTGATTCGAAATTTTTATAATTGGGATATTTCGTAAGCAATATCATCGAAATGAATATTGTTCTGGGACATTTTGTTATTTTGTTATCTTTTAGAGATGAACCATTTTAGGAATGATTTTAGAGGTCTCATGAAATTTGATTAGAGTTTGTATTAGTATTGATTCAATTTTTCTGTATTAGAAATTTGATTAGCGTTTGTATTCGTATTAGAAGTGGAGAATTTACTCAGTAGTCGTAGCCCGTAGGCTTACCCTTGTTAATTTTTGAAATGTCAATGGAGAGAATTTAAGGAATTCTCTACTACGGACCTGTAAAATTTGGTATGTAAGCTGTGGATTTTGTACGAGGGAAAGTGAAATGAATTCTCTTTTGAAGACACATCTGACGACTTATATATTAAGTATTCGAGGAAGTTGTGGCTTATAAGCTCTTTATTGGGTTAATTAGTGATTGATTGAGACTGTTTCAATGGTTAGAAGTTTACGGAAGGCTTAACAATCATGGCACTAGAATGGTTAGAATGTTCTTTTGTCAAGCCCTTGAATCCAATGATGAGCACCATTATACAGATGACTTAACACAACGGAGGAGACCCTGGGTGCCTTTGTCACCTGATATGTGTTGGCTATGCCGGTCTAGTAGCGAGACTTCTTCCCATCTATTTCTTTGGTGTGATGTGGTACATAGTCTTTGGCATAGGTTGATTCCGGGGGAGGTGTGGATTTACCCTTCTAGTGTTGAGGCATCTGTGCAGATGCGTTTTTGAGACTTTGCGGGTGGCTGGGTGGGAAGGAGAGGAAGTTGCTGTGGCGCAATGCTTATTTTGCAATTTTGTGGTGCATCTTTATAGAGAGGACTACACTGAGTGTTTAAGGGGATTTCAGCAACTCATGCGATGCTTTGGGAGAGGATCATCTATCTAACTTCTTTAGGGACTAAGGCTGCGGGAGTTTATGGGATTACGTACCTGATATTTTACAGGAATTCGGGCAATCTGTAAATGTTTTATGTAGAGGATACCTTATCCTCTCTTTTGCTGTACATTTGAACTCTTATCTATATACTTTTCTTTATCTAAAATGTTTTTAATCTGTGTGTTTAAGATTGCAAGTAAAAAGCTGAAGCTTAAGTTAAGTGTATAGAAGCGAGATTAAGGAAGTTAACTAGTTAAGGCTCAAAGACACTTGTAATTATCATATTTGCAAGTGCAAACCATTGATCCCTTCAATAGTCGTTTGACTCAATTGGCCTTAGACATACATGCAAGCTTGAGCCTCAAAGCATCTAGTTTTTTTCCTTCTCAGTTTCAAGTAAGTGAAAGGCATTGAGATAACGAGTTTGAAAATGGCCACAATCCCAAATGTACTTGAATAAACTCTAATGTCGCATTGCTTCTATAAAAACCTTCAGTGACAACCAGGTATTTAAAATGGAAAATTAGCGTACTTAAATCTAAACCTTAGATTCTGGTAAGAATCTCCAAAGAGGCCTAATTGTGTTTAAATCTTTTTTCTCTAATTTTTTTCGTTTAAACTAATAGGAGTTAACGAGTTATAAATAATGGGGGATAAGAGAAAATAGATTGAGGATTTTGTAGTTTAACAGAAAGATAATATTAAAGATATCACCGGGTATTATCATAGGAATCTCCCTGGTCAGGCTTAAGTGCCAAACTCTGTCATTTTGAATTACTTATTGACGCCGAAGATTTTTCAAAATACCAATTTGGCAATTGGGGGTCCCGTATAAATATTTGGCATTCCTTTCGCTTGATATCATATTTCAAACAACTCTATTTTGAAATTAGGTGTATGGTTTTTTTTTTTAATTTTTATAATTAATATTTGGTGTATGTTAGTGTTTTTACTTTTTTAATTTTTATAATTAATATTTGGTGTATGTTAGGCTTCAAGAAATTGCTAGGTCGGTAATAATTTTTTTTTTGTTCTTAAAGGTGCTTCAATGCCATTTGGAAAGGTCTAATTGATCGGTGTTGCATTATTTCTGCTTCTAGGTTGCTTGGATTATTGAAGTCGTGTGTTAGCATAATCAGGTCTAGGTTACATGTACTGATTGTTCTTGGGTATTGAATACTTGGTTTGTCAAATTGCTTGACATAGAGGAAGCATTGAGTGTTGTTATCCTTCCGATGTTTATTCTAACAAGCTAAGGATTCTGGAGTGTGTTTTGGGACAATAATTTGATGGATCACGCGTGAATCAGGATAACAATTTGTAGAACATGAAGTTTTCTTCAGATGCTGTATCTTATTCATGGTTTTTTAGCATTTTGGGTTTTCTCATGATTTACCCACCAACATGAAATATTGGATCTAGCTTGCCTGCTTCTTTGTTATTCGACCTTGAATGATCATTTCTTTGTCCATTGTTTGGAGTTATTCATGCTTGACTCTTTATCTCTGGTCTATTCTCCTTCCATTATTCATATCACTTGTTTGATGATTTAATTTGCCAAAAAATACTCTTGCCATTTGGTATCTGGTTGTTCACGAGTCAATGCCACATCAAAAGTTACTTCATCCAAACAACAACTTCTGAATATCACTGAAACCTACAAGAATATCTATTAATCTATATCAACAAGAGCTTCGGAAATCCTCCACGACTTGCGGAAACTGTTTCATGATCAATAACATTCTATGCCTAGTTGTAGATCTTTGGATCGTACGAACTTACGAAGTATATTAAATTTATTTTTATTTTTGGGTAGAAAGATAGAGAATTTCCTTACCAAAAGCGACACAGCCTTACAACCTAAAGGAAAAGGGTAGCGGGTAGCCACCTACTAGGTAGGGTTCTCCCTCTAAATAATCCCCGTGCATAACGAATACAACTGAAATTTAAACAGAAACAAAATGGAATCAAGATTTACATCAAGCTCTCAATCAAAAGTCTGTCCTGTCTCTTTAATTTTCTCATTCTACAGCCTTCAATCCTAACAGTCAACTGTATCTACTGGAAAATGAAGTCATTAGTCATTGTCCCATTGCAAAAGCAAACATTCTTTCTCTCATGCCAGATCCACTAAGACCTGCTAGTGCAGCAGCAAAAACTACATAATGAATCTTCTTGTTGCTCTTCTGGCTGTCCAGGTTAGCAACCCAGGTAAGGAATCTAAGTGTATCTACCTTTGCATCTAATCTTTAACTCTGCATAGTTGCACCTGTGACCTATTGCATCAAAAGAAAAGGTCGTGTGATTCATGAGATGTCATACAAAGATAGCAGACCGTAGCACCATGATTAAAGCCCATTTGTAACATTCTGTCTCTCTTTAACAGCTTCTTAAGGTGTTCCAACCAGAGTATAAAAGCTATGTTAAGGCATACTTAGTGTCCCTCAGATAAGGTTGGCATGTCTAATTTGGGAATTGAACCCATGAGGTGAGTGTAAGTTGTGTAACCACTGGCCACGGACAAAGTTTCAGTAACAGCACCGATCCATTTGTTAACATTGCTGTAAGCAGCAGAAAATTTATGCTTGATGTTGTTGAGCTTGGACCAATACCAACTATTCCCTTGTTTGGGAACATGTATCCAGAAGTCCTCATTTGTTTTCCAACTAGACACCACAATTCACCCATCTTACCCACAGCTGAGCTAAGTAGCATAAACTCAAGCGAGGGTATCAGAGTGGTTGGACATGACTCTGGTCTGATGAGCAAAAAAAAAAAAAGAAAACAAATCTTACCCACATCATATCCTTCTTAGTGGCAACATCCATTTTTGCTTTCCGTTCAAGGCAAGATCCAAAGTTTTGCAATTCTTGAAATTCAGACCTCCATTTTTCTTATGTCTGCGAACAAAGTCCTAGGAGACCAAACATAGGGTTTTCCTGTGGGTTTCAGCCTCCCACAATAAGTTCCTGCATTTCTGTTTAATAACTTTGATGACTCCACTATGTAGCACATAGAGCTTGCCTAGTCAATGTGTAGTGACATGATAACTGAATTAATTAGTTGTGTTCTTCCAAGTTCCAGCATAAAAGAGGTTTCTAGAGGCCCATGTATGAAGCCTACTAGTTATTTTTATGAACAAGGTGAGCACAATCAGCCTCACTCCATTTTGAAGGTGAAAGAGGAACTCCTAAATATCTCATACGGAATTTCCCCTATTTGAAGCTTGACATTCAGTAGTTGAGCTTTTTTCTCACTTGAAACTCCAGTGGTGAACATTTGAGATTTATCATTATTAGCTTTTATCCAGTGACTTGAGGAAAGTAAGAAAAGCTCTCTATAGTTCTCTTCACAAATTGATCATTAGCTTTGCAGAAGACCATAAGATTCTTGCATGATGATTGAGAGCCAATGATTTACACATTAGATGCCACTTGAAATCTGAAGATGCACTGGCCAACTACAGAGTCCTAGATAGAATTTCAATAACCAACACAGAAACAAAGGAGAGATTGGGTCCGCTTGTCTAATCCCTCTTTTGGCTTCAAAATGCCCATAATTCACCGCATTCAAACTAATGAAAAGCTAGCTGTCTGCACACAAGCTCTGTATTCTTATATCTGAAGATGTGTAATCTTGTAAAATCTGCGAAGGAAAATGTAAGGTAATCAATTTGCTGAAATCTTTCCACCATTTTATGCCCTCATAGGATCATATTCAAACTGAATTTGGAGCCGTGTTCAACCTTGAAGTTGTGTTAGCATCTGTAGACCATGATAAATCCCCATCATCTCTGCTTGATTTGACTCCATAAGACTCTGAATTTCCTGCTCTGTATCTATTTTTATGCCTTCACAGTCTGCAGCTCCAGGCTTCCCATTGCTGATCCATCAGAAAAAACTTTTAGCCATCCTTCCATAAGGGATGTCCACTGTTATCATCTCTCATATTTCTGGTAAACGTAAATTGAGAACTGACAAAATATAGTATACTAATAGGTTGCAGAACCAATTCGCATGCCACCAGACTCCAAACTCAGTTGAGCTTTTAACCACCCCCATATTCCTAGTTTCGCCAAATCAAGACTCCCAGAACCAGGTGATAAGTTGCTATGCGAATGACAGTGATTACAAGGTAGCAAAGAGAGCAGTTGTCCTAGAATATTTACTGCACAATATTTGCTATGGCTGGACGAGTCCTTTGATGTTAAGTTAAAGATTTATCTCGAAGAGATATTCTATTTATAGTTCAGATTGGATTTCATTTTTTCCTAGTTGTGTACAGTTGCGATAGTATGTCTAGTGGTCTACAGTTATGGCATTCATTTTATTGGCACATGAACCAACTCAATAATCGAATTTTCTTTTTTCGAAATTCTTCTTACATCAAAACTCAAACTGGTAGCGCAGTTAGCTGTTTGGCATGGATATCTGTCTTATTGAGTATTGACAGGGTTCCCACTTAATACTCCAATTGGTCCTAGTGTTTGTTATATAATCTTTGCGTAAAACACGACAAAAGGACCGCATACTATTAGAAGTTGTCTCACATCAATTTATTTATACAGATTATTTTTGGATTGTTTCCAGACGATGTTTCCAGGAGAGTGAGCCCCTATTTGTCGCGCTAACCTATCCACATCCACTTCTCCCTTTTGACATAACTTGTCGCTTCTTCTTCATTAAATATTTCCCTGGACAAAATTTACAACTGTTGCAATTTGCAGTTTTCTTTCTTCTGACATCCTCTAACAGTCTCTAATCACTTTCATTAGAGGCATCTGTTTATCATTATGATCACTCCTATTTCGATAGACTTATGATCTACTCTTTATCAATAGCTGAAAGTTACATTACATAGAATGTTCCAGGACTAGACACCTCTATAATGTTTTTAGCTTTTTTTCTTCTAATGACCTAATCAAACCTTTAATTTTTATTATTTTTATATGTAAAACTGCATAGTGTTTGAGTTATTGCATTCTGCGACAAAAGTTTATAGCAGCACTATGCCATAAAAGTTCAGCCAAGTATTCTAAAGTGGTGTGAGCTCCTTTTTGTAGGATATGTAGCTGCTGCAGTTGTCACTCTTCATTCAATTCAGTTATACCAAACGCACGAGTTGTTGAACACCAGGCCAACGGTCTACTTTGAGTGTCATGGAGAGAAGAAGGCACTTCTGCCAGATGTCACAAAAGCCAACACTGTATTTACTTTTAAAGGCGAAGAATCTTGGCAGGTATCAGTTAGCTGCTTGGAGTGTTACACATGTTTATTTAATCAGTTTCTTGAGTTAAATTTATTGTGTCTGCTCATTTCTTTAAACGGCCTATGATATTGTCAAATATGTTCCTCTCCCCTTCCTGCATTGATGATATTCCCATTTGCCTTACTTTGTTTCGATATTTTCTTTTGGTTTTGAGATAAGTTTGCTGCTTTTAGTGTTACACCTGTTTATTAAATCATTGTTGAGTAAAACTTATTGTCTGCTCGTTCCTTCAAAAGGCAAAAGGCCTATGATTATTGTCAAATGCGTTACTCTTCCCTGCATTGACACCCTCAGTTGCCTTTCCTTTCGTATGAAGATCATCTTCGGGTTTTTAGATACACTGTACCTGATTCGGCTATTGCCCTTCATATTACTTTGCGGTAAATTACGACTCTGAGTCATTTCTCCCTCTCAATCTTTATTCAAAAACTCGGCATATAATGCAGGAGCATCTTAGACAAAATAATAAATTAAATTGATATATACAGTTTTACAAAATGTGCTTTTTCTGAGTCATTTCTCCCTCTCAATCTTTATTCAAAAACTCGGCATATAAAGCAGGAGCATCTTAGACAAAATAATAAATTAAATTGATATATACAGTTTTACAAAATGTGCTTTTTTGCAAATGGGAAGGGCACCAGTGGACAGAGGAGTATCAACTAGAGTGTTTAACATGTTCACTTAATATATTATCCATGTATCTGCATGACTGAGTTCCTGAGCTGTTCTTTTGTCTGCCTTTCCTTATAGGAAAAATTGGCTTGAAATAATCATTAGTTTCAGGGGTTGTCCGATAATAATCCTCAAGTTTGAGTATATCCGCTAATATTTGGAAGTTTGTATTTTGCCCCACCAACTGTCCCAAATAGAACGACTTCAATTTACCCGTTTGTTTTCTTGATGATGTGACAGTATTCCCAATTAAAAGTGCTAAACTTACGGGCTGGTTGAGAATTTGAGCTTTAATTTAGCGTAATTGAAAAATTCACGGGGTGCTGGAATGAATTTGGGAATTGTCGAACAGTTTTGGGGTTAGGATTTTGGCCCAACAGTTTGTTCAATTTCTATGATGAATTATCGACATCAGTTGCATTGGCACTTTTAACTTAGGAGACCTGCCACGTGATAAAAAAACAAACGGGAATTTGACACCATTCTATTTGGGATCGTTGGTGGGACAAAAGTTTAAACTTTGATTTGTTATTGGATATATTCAAACATGAGCTTATTATTTGATTGACACTGATGGATTATTTGAACAAATTATCCTTCCTTTTATGGCCAAAAGCTTTCCCCCATTTTTTCCATATTGATTAGTTTTGGTTACCTATTTAACTAAGCAAAACAAACCAAAATATCCAGCCAATACACAAGGCTCCCTTATTTTGATGTAGACAAGGTTTGAGCTTAGATTCACACAGCCTGCCACTTTACAACAAATAAGCAGGTCGGCAGTTAAGTACAATGTGTGTGATTTGGTCACTTACAATACAAAGCTAAAACATACACTAGTTATTCATTAGCTTTGTGGAAAAGTGGATAATCTTTCTTGTTTCAGTAATTAGACAAGTAGATTATATGGTATTGATTTTGAGCTTGGTCAATTAGTGATTTCGTTGAGACTATTTACGGCTTTTGTTGATGTGGTGATAATTTGGGCTCTCTCTCTCTCTCTCTCTCTCTCTCTCTCTCTCTCTCTCTCTCTCTGGTGACTCGATAAAACAGAAACGCAACACCCCCCCCCACCGTACCCGTCCCCCCTAGCCCGCGCTTTTAGGTCGGTGATGGCCGGCCACTTCCAGTAGGTCGGTGACCGCCGACTTCCTCCAGCCCGGCTGAACATAGACCACCGACTTCTCGTTGGAGGCTCCAGTGAGTGCAAAGGCGAAATCCCTTCGCCGGCCACGAACAGTACGCCACCGCAGGAGAAGGCAACCCAACTCCGACCCCTTTGCAGCCAGCTTCCCGCTGGAGACCGGTAAGTCCGCCGTGGTAAGCACCGACGGTACCGCATACACTCGCCGGGCACGCCTTCCAATGCTACTTACCTTTTCGGTCAGTCCCCCGGTGAACGTTATTGCAGTTAGTTTGCTTTTCCCTTTCGATACCTTTCTGTAGGTTGATTTGACATTTACTTTCCCTCCTTTGCTGGTGGGACCCATTGTTTGACTAAGTTTTATTTCTGTGTGGCTTCTATTTCACGTGAGTCTGCATTGTTACTCCCTTTACTTGTATTTTGTTTTCTTCCTTTTGTTTATTCTCTAGCTTCTTTAGTGTCCTAGAGCTGGTTTAGTACTTGTTGTGTAGCCTTAAGTGTCGTAATACCTGCTAGCTTTACTACTGCTATTTGGTTACTTGTATTATTTGCAGCTTTGTTTTGTCTTATTATTTAGTATTATTATTACTACGATTATTATCATTACTATTACTACTATTATTATTATTATTATTATTACTATTACTATTACTATTATTATTATTATTATTATTATTATTATTATTATTATTATTATTATTATTTTATTATTATTATTATTATTATTATTATTATTATTATTTTTTTTTTTTTTTTATTTTTTATTTTATTTTTTTAACCTGCTGTTATTGTTTATTATTTTTATTATTATAACAACAACTATTAGTAGTAGTATTTTTATTATTGCTTTTGTTTCTAGAGTTGTTTGTTCTTTTAGACTTTTGTGGCTAGTGGAGAGGCGTCCTCAAATGGCCTTGGCAGAGTAAGGGCTAGTTCTTTGGTGAGCTCTAGGGCTGGGAGGAAAGCATATGTTGATAGATTGCGTTTCGGGTCTTGGAACATTGGATCACTTACGGGTAAATCTTTGGAGTTAGTACAGATTTTGGAGAAGTACAAACTTAACATTGCATGTGTCCAGGAGACTAAGTGGACAGGGGCTAAGGCGAGGGAAATAAATGGATTCAAACTTTGGTACTCTGGGTGTTCTAGGCGGAAGAATGGGGTGGGTATCTTGGTGGATAAGGACCTTAAATAACATGTGGTTGAGGTGAAAAGGGTCAACGACAGGATTATGTCTATTAAGGTCGTAGTGAGAGGGGAGACTATCAACGTAGTTAGTGCGTATGCGCCACAAGCAGGGTTGGAAGCGCAAGTTAAGGCCCGTTTTTGGGAAGAGCTAGATGAAGTGATGCGGCAAATCCCCTCACATGAGAGACTTCTAATAGGGGGCGACTTCAATGGGCATATAGGGGCCACTTCAGACGGGTATTCTAGTGCATACGGAGGTTTTGGTTATGGTGTTAGGAATGATGGAGAGACATCAGTTTTGGACTTTTCGATCGCTTTCGATTTGGTAGTAGCCAACTCCTTATTCAACAAAAGGGAGGAGCATTTAGTCACACTCAGAAGTTGTGCGGCTAAGACTCAGATTGACTATATTCTTGTTAGGCGAGGTGACAAGAGCATTTGCAAGGATTGCAAGGTACTACCAGGCGCGTGCTTGTCGACCCAGCACAGTTTGCTGGTTTCAGACTTTATTTTTAGAGGTTGGCGGAGGTTGGCAGAGATAGAGAAGCTCGCAAATGTGTACGAAGATTAAATGGTGGAATCTAAATGGGAACCTAGGGAGTCAGCTCAAGGCAAAGGTGGAGTTAGACGAAGCGTGGAGACAAGAGGGAGATGCAAATCAGATGTGGAATGGAGTAGCGAGTATGATCAGGAAGGTAGCTAAGGAAGTGCTGGGAATTTCAAGAGGTGTTGGGAGCTGCAAGAGGGAGGCGTGGTGGTGGGATGAGGACATTCAACACAAATTGAAGACCAAGAAAGCTGCCTACCTAACCCTAAGGGATAGCAACACAGAGGAGGAAAGAGAGGCCAACCGAGGGAGTTATAGATTGGCAAAAAAGGAGGCAAAGAAGGCAGTTGCAGAAGCCAAAAGTAAAGCGTATGAGAACCTGTATCAGAAACTAGAAACTAAAGACGGGGAAAATGACATTTTTAAGGTGGCTAGAGCTAGGGAGAGGAAAACGAGAGACTTGGATCAAGTTCGTTGTATCAAGGATGAAGTAGGGCGTGTGCTAGTAGATGAAGTCGACATTAAGAAAATGTGGCAGAGATACTTCCATGAGCTCTTTAATGTAGCCTCAAACACAACATTTCGTTAGGGGAGCTTAGTACATCCGAGCAGCATCGTAACTACACCTTTTGTCGTCGTATCTCAAAGGAGGAAGTTAAAGGCGCATTGAGGACAATGAAGAGTGGGAGGGCAGTGGGGCCAGACGAAGTTCCCGTAGAGGTGTGGAAATGCTTAGGAGAAGGAGGCCTTACTTGGTTAGTTAAGCTTTTCAACGTGATCCTTAAGTCGGCTAAGATGCCAGATGAGTGGAGATTCAGCACGGTGATCCCCTTATACAAAAATAAAGGTGACATACAAAGTTGTAATAATTATAGAGGCATCAAACTTCTCAGCCACACCATGAAGTTATTGGAGAGGGTCATTGAGAAGAGGATGAGGAAGGGTACATCTATCTCCGAAAATCAGTTCGGGTTCATGCCAGGGCGATCCACAACGGAGGCAATTCATTTGCTTAGACGCTCGATGGAGTATTATAGAGAGAGAGACAAAGGGATTTACACATGGTATTCATTGATTTAGAGAAGGCATATGATCGGGTTCCTAGAGAGGTATTGTAGAGGTGTCTGGAAGCTAAGGAAGTCCCGATTGCCTATATTCGAGTTATTAAAGAGATGTATGAAGGTGTGAGAACTAGAGTGAGGACGATGGGAGGGGACACAGACCATTTTGCGATTGACATAGGACTCCATCAGGGTTCTTCTTTGAGCCCTTTCTTATTTGCAATAGTTATGGATGAACTCACTAAGAGTATTCAAGGAGATGTGCCTTGGTGCATGATATTCGTGGACGACATAGTTTTGATGGATGAAACAAAAGAAGGTGTTAACAACAAGTTAGAAATATGGAGGGATACTCTGGAAGCAAAGGGTTTTAGATTGAGTAGGACAAAAACAGAGTATTTGGGATGTAGCTTCACGAGGGGATGGGTTGTCTCTGACTTTGAGATTAGGATTGACACCGCAATGATACCTAGGAAAGAGAGCTTCAAGTATTTGGGGTCGATCATTCAAAGTAACGGAGAAATTGACGAAGATGTAGCCCACCGTATCAAGGCAGGGTGGCTAAAATGGAGAAGTGCTTCGGGTGTCCTTTTGCGACGACAAGATACCACTCAAATTAAAAGGTAAATTTTACCGCATAGCTATTAGGCCAGCTATGCTCTATGGTGCAGAGTGTTGGCAGATTAAACAAATGCATGTCCAAAAGATGAAGGTGGCTGAGATGAGGATGCTCCGTTGGATGTGCAACCTCACTAGGAGAGATAAGGTTAGGAATGAGGTGGTGCGTGACAAGGTGAGGGTGGCAGACATTGAGGGGAAAATGCGTGAGACGAGACTCAGGTGGTTTGGACATGTTATGAGGAGACAACCAGACGCTCCTGTGAGGCGGTGTGAGAAGATTATACTTACGGACTGTAAGAGAAGAAGAGGGAGGCTTAGGAAGAATTGGGGTGAGGTGATTAGGAAGGATTTAGCTCTTCTAGAGCTTACCGAGGATCTAGCCCTTTATAGGAAACTTTGGCGTAGTAGAATACACATAGATGAGAGTCACGACACTACTTAGAGGATGCGTTGCACCGCCCAGATGTATTAGGTGTTTTTACTTTATAGATCTAGCATTTGTCTTTTTAGTGCGTGTTGGTTGCCCTTTACTAATTGGTGCTCATCTCCTCCCTCGCTATTATCATGCAAGTATAGTCTTTAATTGGTTATTGTTTATGTACTTCTAGATTTTCATTCCCCTGCGTTTGCATGCATCCCTTCATTCACTTTTTTCCTGTTTATATTCATTTCATTAATTGCAAACTGTTTTCTAAAATTCAAAATGTTTCCTATAATTCAAAACTGTTTTCGTGGGTCTTTCGGAAACAACCTCTCTACTAGGCGACTAGTCAGGGGTAAGGCTGCGTACATCTGGACCTCCCCAGACCCCGCCCTCGGCGGGATACCTACTGGGCGGTTGTTGTTGTTGTTGTTGTTGTTGTTGAGACTATTTACGTCTCTAATATCGATGATAACTATTGTTCTGTCAACATATCATTAAATTGCTTTTAGCCTTTAGTTAACCGGAAGTAAAAGTATCTCTCATGTCAACTGTCTGTAATGGACTTGCTTGTATTCCCGAATCAGCGATAGATTATCGCCGCTGAGTTAATTGAATGCGGTAGCTGTATTTCCAGGATTCAGCATAATTATGACTACTCTAACTTCAGCATTGCTCCACTGGTCTCCCTTTCCACCACTAATACCCTCTTTTTATCTAAACAAAAGAAAATTATGACTAGTCTAACCTTTTGAAAATATGCACGTAAATGTCTGTAGATGGCATTTAAAAATGTCTTGCTCCACATAAGCTATTCAGTGTACTGGCTTTATATCCTTGAGCATGGTTCACTTGACGAGGGATAGTCAATTATTGGTAAGGAGAGGTTAAACTTCCAGGAAAGTATCTTACACACACACAATTTGTTTTATGACCATTGATCAGATATTCCGCTCTATTGTGACCTAACATCGCTTGAGATTGATTGTCATGGATATTTGTGGCTCCATAAGTTTCAGTTAGACAAGTCAACTAGCAAGTCAATAAATTCTTTTGAAGGGAAAGTGATGAGTATTACTTTTGCAGATCATGGATCTTTCTGTATGGGAAGAATATGAGCCCCTTTGTCTCTTAACAGCTACTCCCTCTGTCCCAAGTTCCCAAGTTGTTCATTCCATTGCAAAATGACACGGTGTTTAAGAGTAGTCATCCTTTGCCCAAGTTTCTTCATGGATGCCCTTGAGTTTGTGAGACAGAGCACATAGGTGCTGTGAGGACGGAGAGTGAAATGGGCAGAGAATCTACATTTTGTGAGAAAGAAAGGAGGGTGTGTAAGTTGGTATTTTACTAGTCCAAATTTTGACCAAATGGGGAAATGGAAAGAAGAAAATAGAACATTCCAATGAGGAAAACAGAAAGAACAAGAGACGGAGGGAGTAGTTCTATCAGAGCCGTAGTTCAGAGTTCAGACCACTTCAGTTTTAGTTTGATAAAACTGGTAATTTTTGTTCAAATACTCAGGTCACTACCAAAGCATAAGATAGAGTTTGCTTTTATGCTGTTTCTGTTTTATGCTACCAAACAATTGACGGCATAAAAGTCCTGAAAGTTTATTTGAGATGTGCTTTTTTTTTGGATGAGAAAGATCCTACAACAACAATATCCCAGGATGATTGGAAGAATTCCTCTGACGGCAGGGTTTGGGGAGGTTTAAATGTATGCAGACATGATAAGTTAATGAGCATGTATTATTATTATTTTTTCAAAGAAGTACCAGCAAATATAATAATACAATATTCAAAGAGAGAAGAAGACCAGGAGTCTTCAATACAAGAAAAAAGAAAAGAAAAGAGTAAAGCTGCAAAACAAATGACCATCCATGCTGGAGTTAGATACTGGTACCCCGGAACACCCCTCACTCCCTCAGCACGAGCCCACCACATCAAGAACACCACTCTATCCGTAAGAAGATCCCAGCCAGAAGAAACAATGATTCTCTCAATCCATAACACCCACAATCCCCAGCATTGATGTTTTCATTGAGAATTTGCTTGTTGCTTATGCAGGCATACTATGCTGTGGGTGTTTGCTCTTTTTTGCATGTGTTTTGTTTACTTTGCAATTGACTAGTTCTCTATGTACTGTCACATGTCACTGTGTGCCCCAGAGTGTTTTTGGTTCAGATGTCACAGTAACAAGTTAATGCTAAAACATTGTCATCTTTGTTGTTGTAGCCTTTGACGGAATTTTCAAGTAAAAAGTGCAAGAGATGTGGATTTTATCATGAGAGGGATATTTTGTCCCTCCGAACTGTCTTTGATGAATGGGAGCTTTGTCCTTCTGATTTCGCAGCTCCTGATGGGACATACACTCATGTAAAAGAAAAAGAATTGATCGCCTCTTTATTGTGTCCAACATGCATAGATCTGGGTGCAGGTAATACTGTAAACTAAAAGCTTGGTGAAAATTGTTGGCATCTTTAGTGCGCTTTACTGCCAAGTTTTCGTGCCGATTTGTTTGAGTTGCTTATTGGTATTTTAGTTGGTCCTTCACTAACTTGTGCATCTCTTCCACATTTCCATTTCCACCTGCATCACACCCAGAGTATTTTTCTCCTGTGTCTCATGATTCTATATATATTATGTTTTTCACTAAGCAGCCTGGAGTGTTAACTACATATGAAATTCATGTTCCTCTCTCCACCAATTCTAGAATCCTATCAAATTACATTGTAGTCATTGTTTTGTGGGTCTGATGCTTGTATTTACGCTTAAGCTCAAAAGTGGGACATTTCTATCATTCTTTTCTCTAAGTTTAACTTCTTGTTTATCATGCCATATTGTTGTAGATTCTAATGCTGCCCCTTCTTCTGATGGTGGAGCAAAAGGAACAAGTATTGCTTTAGTGATCCTGATCAGTGCCGCTGTTACTATTGTTGTCTTAGTTGGTTTTGTGGGAGGGTATAAGTACTGGCAGAAGAGAAAGAGACAGCGAGAACAAGCACGGTTTCTGAAGCTGTTTGAAGAACATGATGATATGGAAGATGAAGGTCTTGGAGAGATGGTGTGAGCACTAGCTGATAGTTTAGGATACATAGGTCTGTAAATGAAAACGCACATGACTTACATGCATAGACAAGACATTTTGTTTTACTCGGATTTGTTTTGAAATCCGTTTGTACATGATATCAATAGGTTCTGGTACTTTTTTTTTTGGCTGTTCCAGAAAGAGATGAAAGTGGAGATCTGATACTTTGGTTGCTGTTTGTCTCAGACATATTGCAAAGTTAAACAAAACTCGGTGTTTTTGAATGTGAGAAGTGGGTACTTTGCTTTGGTAGTTAGCCAACTTGTACTAAGCAGCGGTCCAACTCCTGACCTACCAGAGCAAAAAAATAAAATAAAAGATCAAAGCCAGAAGAACAGGTTGTCCTACTTGCTCGTGATTTCATCAAACAAATCCGTGCTGAAACCGAGGATGTCTTGGTCTAGTGGGCGATATTGAGATACTGGGTACATTACGTCATAGATTTGAATTCCCCTATGTATATGTATAGTAGTGGCATTTGTGCCTCATCTAAATCCCCCCCCAAGAAAAAGAAATAAACTTTACAATAAACAAATATTGTACCTTTACAATAAATACATGTCGATACTGCTCTTTGGTTTTTATTGATCCTCAAAACATCTTTCGTGTTGGGGTACTCTGAGATCATGTTAATTTCCAAAGAGAGACAAAAATTGGGTAGGAAAATAACAAAGTTGCAGAGATATTGAACGTTTACACTTTAAACATTGATGTAGGTCTCTATGATTCCAAATGTACTCTTCTGAAAATACAAATTAGATAAGTGAAAGATAAAACAAAATGAACGAAATTATACTAATCACACCTTTATCTCCTCTTGTTTTTGCTGCCAAACATCAGTGTGACATAAAATAGGAACCTAAATAGAAAACCCCAGGCAATGGTGATCCACAGGCAGCTGAGTTTACTCAGGTCAGTAATCCCCTGTTGCTGGAGTATATCCAGACCCGTTGTCAAGCAGCTATTACCCGTAAGATTCCTTCCCAATTCGTCGCCCATTGTCTTCAATAGATTCAACTTGAGACTATCAGGAACAGCTTGAAGTGGAGTATTATCGAACATTTGAACTCCTTTAACAAAGCACTTGGTAGGATCACTGAACTCGTTCTGAAGAACACCTTCGTAGGGGTACTTGACTAGGGATATGTAATGGAACCAGATCCAGTAAGACGGCATTCGATCTCGTGTTATGAAGAATCCACTAAAGAGTACGAAATAGGCCAGGATTGCAACGACGACAGTGTACCCAAGCATGACATGGGTGACAACACCTGATAGGAAAGTAACGAAAGAATGACCAGCCCAAAATGAGGCCATAATGAAGGCGAAGAAGTATAGGAAGCCTGATAACCCACCAGCTAGGCCCACGGCCCAGAAGGTGATGGCTGCAAAGGTGATGGAGAGGACTATGAGCGAGGGGAGTGAGACAAGAGCTTGGCTTAGGACGTAGGAGGACCTACGGTATGCATTGTAGGCGGTTTCTCTCATGAAGATGTACCGCTCTTGGAGGAAAGTCGGGATGGCTTCAGCACAGGTGTAGAAAGTGGTAGACATGGCAAAGGCATAGAAGCCGACCCTTTCTTGGGCGCCTTTCGGGGACTTATCTAGGTGCCAGAAGATGGTTGCTAGGATTATGCCAGTAACCATAACTGCACCTAGACGAATTCCAAATAGCTCAGGCATTCTTCTCGCGTTCAGCATTGATCTTTTGCCAATTACGTACACTTCCAACAAGAAAGGATTGGCGTATTTCGGGACTGAGGTTGGGTTTGTGTCGCTAGCTGCACCTGAGACCAACTTCCCTTTTGAAATGCTATTACTAATTGCATCGTTTAAAGACATCTTAGGCTGATAACAAGGAGAAACAGACACAGTATTCGTTGAGTTCTGTTTCTGGTTCTGTAATTTCCAAGATTGGTTGAACTCAACCAAGCCTTGGGTTCCACCGGGTGATTCCTCTAGCTCGCGGATGAGGTCAAGCGCAAACTCAGTCCGATTCTCATTCTCCGGGATTGGGTGACCAAACTCGGAGAAGAACTCCGGGAGATCGGAGGGGGTTCCACTGAACACAGTCTGTCCACGTGACAAGAAAATCAGCCTATCAAGCAAACTCAGAATACGCGAGCTTGGCTGGTGTATTGACATGACGACTATGCTCCCGCTTTGAGCAACCCTCTGGAGGACTTTAACCACCATGAAGGCACTCGTTGAGTCGAGCCCTGACGTGGGTTCGTCAAGGAACAGGATAACGGGGTCATGAATGATGTCAATGCCTATCGAAACCCGCCTTCTTTCACCTCCTGACACACCTCTGTGACCCTCATCACCGATTACTGTATTAGCAGCATTTCTTAGACCCAGCTGGTCTATTAGAGCTTGAACTCTGGCCTTCTTTTTGGACTTGGAGAGTGTTCTAGGTAGCCGAAACTCGGCTGAAAACATGAGCGTTTCTTCTACAGTTAACATTGGGAACAAAAGGTCTTCTTGCATAACATAAGCTGAGATGACTTTCAGCAGCTTGGATTCTAAGACCTCGCCGTTTAAAAGAACTGAACCTTTTAAACTGTCTTTCGATATCCTGTCAGCTAAGGCATCGATAAGGGTCGATTTTCCTGAACCACTTGCTCCTAGGACAGCCATGATTTCGCCTTCCCTCGCTTCTCCAGAGATGTTATTTAACAACACCTTCTGGTGTGTTGAACCTGAGGGCGATGTCCCACCCTGCAGGGGAGGGGATGACAGCTTCTGTCTGACCTTGACATTATATGTCAAGTTATGAAAAGAAAGCACAAATGGGTTTGTTGGTTTGGACCCAACCTCACATAGCTCTATTACATGATCTGAGGACTTGTCTTCACCTTCAGAATCGTCATCTTTGTTCTTGTTGTCTCCGACCCATCTGAGAAGCTCTCCGAGGGTCGGATTGAGACTGGGTTTCGCTCTTTGAGAGTACTGTTTGTTATGGTGGATTGTCTCCTTAAGGTTCACATATGGAAATTCTGGCACTTCATCACTTTGGTTTGTTCCATTTCCAATGGGAGACATTGGAAATGTTCCTTTTCTTTTTTTGTTGTGGTTTTTGTATTTTGTGGTTTTTGGGTTTGTTCAATTCATCCTAAAGTTTGTAAATGTGTGAAGGTTTTTATATAGAAGAGAGTAAGAAAGAGGGATATATATAAACAGTGGGTTGTGTGTTATAAGCCAAGAAAAAAAAGGATTCAATCAAATATGAGAAGGTTTCAACTACAGAAACATTGATGATACTGAGATATGCGGTATATAAATGCGTTAGAGGTGAAGTAGTAGTATAAGTTTGGTGGTTGTCTTGAGTTGTTTGGTATAGCAAATTAAGTACTTTGTGTGTTCGTATCTTCAAAATTTGGCTAAGTAGGTAAGAGGAGTTGCAACTCTTTTTCTTTATTCTCCCTCTTTTTTTCTCCTCCTTCTCCCTAAAATCCTAACCTTTAATAGAATATATTTTCAGGCCGGGAGAGCCGATTTAGGCCATTCCCGGCCTGTGATTGATGATTATTATCAGGATTTCTAACTTTTTTTTCGTTCTGAGTTAAATAAATTCTCTCCCTTTGTGCAGTTTTTAGGGATCTTCTTATCTTCCTTTCTATATGATTCTTTTTTTGCCTATTATGCGATTGATTTTTAGTAGAAGCAGTATGAATTTGGGGACCGGATATACACACGATCGACGGAATCATACAGAGGTTTGTGGGCAAGCGATTGCGTTACTTGTGGTCAAAATCTCCACTTCCTTGAAAGATGAAGATACATCAAAGGAAGCACATGGTTACTATGCATGTTGGGAGTCGCACCTGAGTATTCTAGTATATTGGCTTGTTAGCGGATTTTTTGTTGTTTCTATTGATTTAGTATGTTCTAGGGATATTTTTATTGTAGATGTCATATGGCTTTTCTATGAAATAAAAGTCTCCTATTCTCCTCTCAAAAAAAAAAAAAAAAAAAAAATCTTTTTTTTATTAACATCAATTTCTTTTTTATTTTTATTGTGTAAGTTTGCTTATTGGAGCTTTACAAGTTATTTCTCTCTTCATCTTTGACAATTATACTTGATTATCATATCCAACTTTTTTTTTTTACCATGTCTCTGTATTTAATAGTTTTTTTTTTTGAGAGGGTCACATTCAAAAATTTTATACTCCCTTAAGTATACTTGATATTATGCGAATGAGATAGTGATTTTAACCAGCAATTTAAACCTGCTAGTTGATTTATCTTATCACACTCATAATAAAAAATGTGTGAGTCAGATTTTGTGGGCTAGACATTAAAAATTTGCGAATTTCAGCCTAATACTCCTACTACTTAACAGTTTAACACTAAGGTTCTTTAAATGGTTAGTCATATATTTGAATCCCCCAAACTTAACATAGTCAAAAGTTTTAGCCTAGTAATTAATAATTATGAGTATATGAGGTTCGAGGTTTTGATTCATCCCTCCTTGTTAATAAAGATAAGGTGATGGCTAAGAATTGTGAGGGGAATAAATAAAAGTTGCTAGAAGTTAAACCAAATACTCCCTTTGGTCTCCTCTTTCTTTCTCAACCCTAGTCCTTATTAGGACAAATTTTCAGGTCGGGAAGGCCGATTTAGGCCATTCCCGGCCTGTGATTCATGTTTTCCACCTCTTTTTATCATTGATTTCTAGTTTATACTCTCTAAGTGGAATAAATTTTCTCTCCCTTTTGTGGAGTTATTAGGGATTTTTATATTTTTCCTCTTTGTAGGATCCTCTCTTTGCCTATTGTGCGATCTAGTATCAAGTAATATGAATTCGGAGACCGGATATGCACAAGATCGATGGTATCATACAACGTTTTTTGATCAAACAATTACGGTACTTGCGGTGATGATCTCCACTTCCGTTAAAGATGAAGCATCAAAGGAAGCACATGGTTACTATGCATGTTGGGAGTCGCGCTCGGGTATTCTAGTTAATTATTTTGTTAGCAAATTTGTTATTGGTACTGTTGATTTAGTATATTCTAGGGTTATTTTCGATGTAGATGCCGTATGACTCTTCTATAAATGAAAGTCTCCTATTCCCCTCTCAAAAAAAAGAAAAAAAACTCCCTCTGGATTACTAATACGTGGGACTTTTCGCGGTTTTCAATACACTACTTTGACCACGTATAATTCTTATTATATGAATATAAAAATTATAAAAATTAGATTTTTTTGAAATTATTATTTAAAATAAATCTAAAAAAAGTATATTTATATTGTAAACTTTATAATGTATCATTAACGAATGGTCAAAGTTTTGGTGTTCCTTCCTCAAAAAAAAAAAAAAAAAAAGTTTTGGTGTTCAAATACAATAGTTCGCTAACGGAAGACTAGTCAAATTCATTCTAAGCCTCAGCCTGTCAGACAGATCAGGGCAGTAAAATGTCCAAAAGGAGTACATTAGTTTATTGCAAATTGGTTTATGAAAAAATTATGCACAAGACAAGAGAAACATACAAACAAAAATACAATCGAATGTATATAAAAATCAAAGTGATTCTCTTTGGGAAGCAACAAAAAAGGCATATAGTGTTAGTAAAAAATGACTACCAACAACTAAGATATGTGTAGAGTAGCGAAGATAGCAACAAAGGTCATACAAATTCTTATCGTTTAGACTTTTAATCGTATGGGCCATTAATAGTTACAACTGGTTATATAAGCCATTGACGTTATAATTTTGGGTCATATAAGTTATCGCACATCGGAGTGTGTTAATCACTCCCCAATATTCCGACTTTTAATGATTAAATGACTGAAAATTAAAATTAAAATGGCATATATGACCAAAATTTAAGGTTAAGGTTATAGACGGTTAAAACATTTAACCTTAATAATTTTTACAATTTTTTTTGTTTCTCTTGAAATTTCCGTTCAATTAAGAAACATAATAGTTTTGTGCAAAAATTAGTCTTCTTAAAATTATATTTGTACTATAAATAATTTTTTCTAAAGTTTCACTTTTTATTCTTTATAATTTTGTAACTAGAAAAGAAAGGTTGCGAAGATTGTGTACTAAAATCCAACCACATCACATGAGCAAGTTTTGAATTTAAAGATCCAGATATTTGTCAACAAACACAAATTAGATATTTCTGTTAAAATAATTGAAAAAAACCCATGTAAATCCTATATCCAAATTTTACTATATCTATTGAATAGTAGATATTTCAGTCAACATTATTTCGTGAGTTTATTATATTGTCTTATGATCATAATTTTTGAACTTGTTTGTATCGTTTTTGTATGATTCTTTATCAGTTAAAACTTCTGACTTCATGGCTAAATATATGTCCCTCTCCAAATTTATATTATTATCCAAATGTTTTATATTACGAGGAAGACTTCATAAAAAGAAGTAATTGAGAAAGACTATTTTTAAAAAACATATAAATTTGGTATAGTCCTAGTAAATATTATATTATTTTCTAATGTTATAGTAGAAAAAAGTTATTCCGCTTCTAATTATTTATGAACAACAAAATTCATGAAAAAGTGTAACTAAATTTATTCACTGAAGTTAGAATAGTGATAATAAAAAGTATCCAAATAAATAGCGTATATATGTTACCACTTGTTTCGCTGGAGTGTATAACGTAACTCACTCTCCTGTCTAATGACTTGTATAGTTGAGCTATTAAACGTTAAGGACTTATATGAATACTTTTCAAAGTTAATGGTCTACATAGCCAAGATGAACAACCTTAATAGCTTATATGACCTTTGTTGTGTACATAGAGAGAATGATTGTCAATGGAACTCCCTAATATTACAAGCGCAAATCTTTTTTTCTCTTTTTTTTTTTATCTCCAGAAATACACTATCTAATATGGAGTATTATGTTGTAATAAATCTATGTAAGTAAGCCGTTAATGTTGAACGTTTGGTGCTATAACCATCAATCGATACCGGAAACTTATTACTTCTTTCGTCTCAAGATCTTTTTTATAGTTGACATTTCATTATTATTTTCAAGCTAACACTTTGACCATAAAACATTTAGTGTAAAAACTAAATTATAGCAATATGATATTTTGAAAATGCTATATAATTATAGTATTATTTTGTAAATATGAATTCTTATACTTTTTCACGAATTAGCTCAAAAATTCAAATGTAAAGAAGAGTTTAGGGAAAGTAGTATACAAAAGTAATAATGATAATGCACAAGGCACTGAATGTGCAATTCACTCTCTTAATTTTCATATCAAATATTTTCTATATATGAGCCGAGAAATCCAGCATCTGATAATGTACGAGTATATAGCTAGTTTTCAACTAAATTTTGAAACGTGAAACTCAAAAGTTATCTCTTTTATTTTTTACAGATTCGAAATTTAACTTATTCATTTAACTAATTGAATAATCTGTATTTCAAATAGGTTAAATCCGAATATATTTTATTAATTGATGGGAGTTCCAATAGCAATATTGAAAAACGATGGTTATTAAAAAATTAAATACAGTTGCTTTTTAAATACCATTTTTTTAGTTTTTGGAAATCGAGCCCACTTTTCAAGTATCATCAAGTAATAAAAATTACCTGCAATCAATATATATTTTAAATTATAATCGAGATTCGGAGCAGGTAGTGTCAGTCCAATGGAGTTCACGAGCAGGATGTGCGTGGTGTTTCTCTAGTACTCTAGTAGTGTGGAGATCAAATGTTTGACAACTAACGAACAAGTTAAATTTTTCGAAGAATGGCGCCAATGCATGCAATTCGCTGCATGTGATCATTGAGGGCTGGGCCCGAACCCGGGCTGGGTACCGTTGACCGGCTTAAAGTTCTAGTAACCTTGCCCCTCCTTATTACTACAAAAATTTGTGTGTACTTTATCTGGAGGATAAATGGTCCAAATATTTACTTCTGTAGTCATCCCTCTAATAGTGGAGCCAATCCCTACTTTTAGTGAAGCTACCCCTTGACGACACCCCTCTAATAATGGAGCCACCCCATACTTCACCTGGAGTCAACCCTCTAATAATGAAAGCCACTCCTACTTTACCTGAAGTCACCCCGCAAATATACTTAGTCCACAATAGACTAAGTGTACACAAGACTAGCTGCTTTATTACACTGTTTTTTTATGAGAGCTTGATGTATAATTTCTAGATCGATTATATGCAAGTTATATCTCTATTTTATTTGGTTTGTTATTCATAATGAAGGCGGGATCTTGCTTGTATTATGAGCACGAAATTTAAATCATGTTTCTGTAATGGTTGCGTAGGTTATGGTAATGCGATATGAAGTCCAAAAAGTACTTGATCTTGGATTTAGAAGTATATTTATGTCGAAGGGGATAATATGGTTGTCTCAAGTCATAAAAGGAGAGATAGCCGTTTCATGGAAAATTCATAATGTCATTAAATATTGACGCTCGCATAATACTAAATAAATGTAACTCGATTATTATCAACCATATTTTTCGTGAAGGTAATAGCGTAGCAGATTTGATGACCAACAAAAGGTGATTCTAACTCTCCGTTTTATTGGACCACTTTTCCATCTGAAGAGTTGGACTACTTTTTTCGTGCTTATAGGTTAGGAGCAACTCTCGAGATGAGGAGGTTCTAACTCAATTCTTTTCTTTAATTATTTTAAAAAAATAATTCTATTTTACTTTCTTTTGTAGCATTTCTGCAATTGAGCCTTTAATAAATTTTCTATTAATTTGGGTATGTATTTTAGCTCAATAATCAATATTAGGAATAATGTTACATATAGTTAGGGGCTCATGAGTTACTTTTTTTTTAACCTCAGGAGAAGTGTTGCCTAGGTTGTTGTTTTTGGGGTTTGTTTTCTTTTATAGTGATCATTTTTTGTTCAGTTCCACAAGTTCTAGTTAGATTAGTTTCATGCTGCACTAAGGCAATGAGAAAAACAGGGTGCCCACAAATGCTCATGAATGTTTTAATACGCTTACTAGTTACGTTTTTATTTTATTTTTTTGTCTTTTTAAATCTTGGAGTTTGACGAGTCACAAAAGTTATATAAGACGGTCTCATCGTAGGAGCACAATAAAATTTGAAGTGTTATTTTGAAATAAAACGTATCAAAAGTATGTTACATTTTAAAAAGTATTGTTTTATTTTTAACTATTTCAGGGTGCGTACTTTAGAGCTCACGCGATCAGTTTAGTTTAGTTCAGAGTGTGATCTTGTGTCAATACAGTGATTTCTATTTCAATTAATTGATGTTCAATTCAATTCAATTCAGTGGTTTTGAGTTTATAAACATACTTTTTATCTCACATATTAAGTTATGTGCAATTCAATTCAGTTAAGTAGTGTTCAATTGATTTCAATAATGTTTAGTCATTAAGTTCAATTTAGTGGTGTTGAATTCATTCAATTCAGCTTAATTCAAATAAGTTCAACCCTAAAGAAAAACGCACCCTTAGCAAGAAACAAGAAACAATTCTATATAGGATTTTTTTGTTGATGAGGTCAAATGTGGGGTCAAAGGTTATTACTTCAAAGAAAATCTTAGTTGGGGTATTCTTGATATACATATTTATTACTTAGCTTACACCTTACTTAAGATAGACTTCCTTCATAAACTAGAACAATTGCCTATACACAGCAATTGCGTCAATAAAATCTACAATTAACCATCCCTTAATGGCTAGCAATTTACCTAAACATTGAAACACCACACGTTTTCATTTCTAAGATTCAGGGTAATAAATGATATATGCTTTAAAAACATCTCGTAGCATGACTTAGCTAGGCAAGAGTAGTTGTGGGATGTTGATCAAACCATTGATTGCTGTTTCTACGTAGGAATATATAGCTTACACGATAAGTATGAGAAAGAAAAAGGGAAAGTCTTTAATTTTGACTTAAATTTCTATACTTAGGTTCTACTATATAAATCATTAATTATTGGAGTATGAGTATTATATATTTATGGGCATGGGCTTTGGTAGATGTAGCTGTTTATCCCCCAAAGTAAATGACTTGTCTCTTTCACATTTTTGGCAATATATTGACGAAATGGGTCAAGATATTCGTGTTTTTAAGATTTCATTATTGGACATCAACCCAATAAGGTAACACTATAATTCGAAAAACTTTTATTCATCCTATAAAATAAGACGAAATGTGTTAAGTAATTTGTTAGGACTTGGCTAATCTATGCCCTTCGATGTCTATTCGTTGGACCTGTATGCAGCCAAGATGGTTGGACCAGGCCCAAAACGAAGGCATTGCTATACCTCTCAAAACGAAAGCCCACCTGGCCCTTGTTAAAAATATAAAAAAAAAGAAACGAATCAGTTTTTTGCAATGAGCTCGCCCTCTCTCACTCTCACTTCGCTCTCACTCTCAATTTCAATTCGCTCTCTCTCTCACTCTCTTGCTCCCTTTCTCAAATCACTGAGTTCTCCATTAAAGGTTCTTGTTTGTTGAATCTCTCTTTCATTCTCTCTATTAAGTTGTTTTGTTGAATCTCTCTATCATTGCAAAAATTCTTTTCTCCACACTCATTCATTTACAGGTAAATCAAAATTAATATATTAGTTCGAATTTTGATTTTGTAATCGATTATATATTTCGCCATTGTTGATTTTCTGCTGTTCTATTATTTATTTCTTCAATCTCTTTTGCAGTTATTTCATAACTCACTTATCAAAAGAACAAATTCATCTAAAAAATGAGAATCGAACTAAGGTAATTACAATACAATTTATTGTGCTTTTTATTATAGAATTGTTGTTAATTTAGTATACTAATAGAAGTACAAAAACTACTTGTTGATATTCTGTGATTTTAGGGTTAAATTTTCAACTTATTGAAGCATTGATGAACAAAAATGCTAAAAAGCTTATGAGCATTCTACTAAGACTTCTGAAAAAAAATGTTGTGTTAAAATTGTACTTATATGAACATTTAGTACAATTTGGATGAACATGTGGTAAAAACTTATGGTAAAATCTCTATCAACATATGCTAGTAGCGGTATGAACATATTCTACTAGGTCTATGAATAAACGCTAGTAGCTCTATGTACATGTGGTAGAATCTTTTAATTGCTGATTGTGAGAGTTTTCTAGTGACAAACTCTTGACTATATTAATTTTGTTCACTTAATTTAGGCTTAAGTTAATCTATTGTACAATTATAATAATTGCTAGGAAATAGTGCACTTTGCATGAATGATGAGCATTGTTTGAAAATTTTATTTAGTTTGAGATAGAAAAGTTGAGACAAAAAGGTAGTAAGTTATGAGAAAATGGTAGAAATTTTATGATCATTGATAGAAAGTTATGAACAAATGGTAGAAACTTTATGAACAATTATAGAAAGTTATGAACAAATGGTAGAAACTTTATGAACATTGGTACAAAAGTTTATCAACATTGTAGAAAGTTTAAGAACAAATTTTATAAAGTTTATGAATATTCTTTGTAAAATTTTTGAAACTTATTTTTAGTGTAGTTTGTGAACATATGTTTAAAACTTTATTTGGTGTAGTTATGCTTTGTGGAACTGTTTTTTGTGTATGTACGTAATTGGTTAGGATTCAGTGACTGTAACCTGTATTTGATGAGAGTTTTGGTTTAGTGGTTTGATATGTTCATGCTTTTGGATGAAAATATGAGTGCCTTTTCAGTGCCACAAAATTCAATCTGAAACAATCATTTTACTAATTATTTTCATAAACTGCTGAGATATTGACAAAATTTGTTGGAATCTAACTTAACTTAGTGTTAAAAACTTTGTTGTGTGCATGATGAGTTCACTGCTGCAAAGAGTTTCTATGCTATCTATAATGATTACTCAATGTAGTTTGGTATATGTTATTTAAAGTGGTGGTGTTTTTGTCACAAGAAATTTGATTTCTGACACCGATTATTTATGAACATTGTTAGAAAAGTTTATGAACATTAGTTAGCAATTTTATGAACATTGGTGAAAAGTTTCTGAACATTCTTTTTGAGACTTGTGAAACTTGTTTTTGATGTAGTTAATGAATATATGTTGTTTTATTGTCTGATTTTCAGAATATAAGTTATATGGAAAAAGAGAAGCACCAAAGTGAAAATGAAGAAAAAGAGCAAGAGGAAGTTGAAGTGCCTCTTTTGGCGATTAAAAAGCGCTAAGGAAAACATATGGCAATGAAAGTAGTTATGAAGGAGATTGAGAGTGGTGATGATACAAATAGCGCAGATATGAATTACGAGCCATCTACCATGCAGATTTATGATGAGAAAAATGAGGACATTGAGATCAAAGAAGAGATAGGGAAGGCAATTGTTTTGCAAGAGATAAAACAGAGAGCTTCGAAGAGGAAACGTAAAAACGAAATGGTTTTGTTGGAAGAAGTAGATGAGAAGGAAGAAGAGGATGAGACAGTAGCAAACGATAAAGATTTTATAGGCACTAGAATGTCTCCTATTAATTTGTTTAATCTAGTGTGTAAAATGATCCCTAAACAACGCGAAGCAGTTAAAGAGATAAGATTTGGAAGTGTTCTCGACCTCAACTTGAAGCAATATGATGGAAAATTGTTGAAATACCTAATTCAAAATTTTAAAGTTGGGAGTGTTGTGATAAGGCTTGAGAATGAGGAGCTGCCTATCACTTCATATGATTTTTGGAGAGTTTGGAATTTGCCTTTTGTAGGGAAACAAGTTATTGAAGGAAAGAACAATGAAGAAGAGGACCCTTTGGAGTACACATAGTTAGTGAATGATTATAAAAAACGATGGAAGGTTGATCACGTAAATACCAAGCTGAAGGTAGCTGTAAAGGTAAACAACTTGGTGAGTCAAATGGGGAAAGAACTTGAGCAAAATGGTAGATTTTGGGGATGATTTCAGGAGAGATTTTGTTGTCTACATTGACAACTATTTCTTGAATGGTCATAAAGTTATACGGGCCAAGCTGAAGATTTTACAGTCAATCCATTAATGTTGATGACATAAAGAACTTTGATTGGTATAATTACACTTTCAGAGGTCTTTTTGATTCTCTAAAGGTGCGGCAAAATGATTGGAAAAAGGGCAAAACCTCCTTTTTCACTGGACCTATTGTGTTTCTGATGGCATTGCTTCCTACTCGAAATGTTTTGTGCATTTTTGATGATCTAATATGATGTTTATATAATCTTGATGTGTTGTGTCCTTGAGTGTTGTCACTGCAGCAACAACAACTCTACTGCGTACCTTGTGCTGTTGATGCAGCAGCAATAGCTCTGTTGTGTGCTGTTGCTGCAGCACCACCAGCAGCAGTGTTGCGTGCAACACTAGCACTATTTGGTCCATGAAATCTCCAGTTACTTTTCTGTAATCAATATTTATTTGTGCTTTTATGAACTTTTAGATTTTATATAAATCAAATTTTATTCTTAATGCAACTGTTCTACTTTGAGAGAATGAGTTATGAACTGACAACTCCACAAGCTAGTCCAATCTTCCCATCTATTTGTTCATGGGACAAATAAAAGGTTGATGAACGAATAAAGGATGAGAAAAATATAGGTGGATGGCAAAGGCATTGTTGTTCCATAGGGTGCAATCAAGGACGATCACCCTAATAGACCTGTTAGTGCATATTCAAATGTAAGGCTCATTGTCCTTGTTTTACATTAAATGTGTTCTATGTGTTGAACCTTCAAACATAGGTCAGTCAACCTTATGAACATGTAGCATTAAATTTAGGAAAATTTGATCAAAATAATCTGAAGTTTAATCAATCCGATAATAATAATCGCAATATGGAAAATCGGCAGCATTAATCCGAATTTGAACATCGTCTAACAAAAATGGTCCCATTCTCAATTCCGTCCAAAAACGTAACAGAAGTTATGACGTGGCAAGTTTAATTCAATTTTCTCTCTTCTTCCCCATTAATGACATCCTTCATCTCTCTCCACACCCATGAAAATCTAAACACCCACCCGCACCTTCAACCACCCACCTTCTCGCCCTCCTCTCTCTCCACCACTGCGAAATCCCAGACCGAAATGGTGACAACCACATACATCTCAAGTTTCACGAACAAAACAAAAACCCAAAGAAAAAGAATATGTCGATCAGCAAAGTGAGGTCGTGGTGGCTGCGTGCAGGTTGCAGTGGTCTCCAGTGGGGTTCCATGAGGTGGTGGTTAGGACGGAATGGGAGTGAGTTTATGGTGGTGGGGGGTTTTCTAGGTGATGAGGGAGCAGGTGGAGCTGTGCGCTCGTGATGGTGGTATGGTGGTAGTCACTGAAATCCATGGAAATGGATGAGAGAGAAACATAATTAGATGAATTGTGCTTCAATTAAATGATTTAGTGATTTCTTTAGGTGGAAATTCATCTCCCAAATAGAAGGAATTATAAGATAAGAGAGAGAAATAATAGGAAAAGGAAAAGATAATGAAGATGAAGAAAGGCCAAATTACATTATACATTCAACAATAGGTTTTGATTTCTTGTTGATTCAGTGAGAGAACGAAGGTTAGGCAATGGTGGTGGTTAGGCTGGTGACTGAGACTAGAGAATTAGGGAAAACCAAATTTAGTTTTTTAGTTCTAAACCCAATTTATATAAAAATAGTTGATTAACAAAATAAATTTTAATTATTAACGCTAATTGTGCCATTAATTAATAAAAACTAACGGAAAGCTAACCGTGTTTACTATGTGAGCAATGCTGCGGGACAGATGCCAACTTCGGATTAGACATAGATTTTTCAACTAGGGATTATTATTGTCGCATTGGTGAAATTTTGGATTATTTTTATCAAAATTTCCTTAAATTTTTGAACATGTAGCTCAAACCTTATGGACATGTTGCTGCATGTTTATGAACATGTTGTACTAACTTATGAACATGTGGCACCAACCTTATGAACATTTAACTCCAAGCTCATGAATATGTAGATCAAACATTATGAACATTTTGCTTAACATTTTTAATATAAGTGAAGGTGATTGAAATTATTTTTGATTTGCTCAAACATTTGGTAAAATATTAACTTTATGAACATGCTGCTCAAACTTTATGAACATGTAGCTCAAACTTTAAATGTTATAAACTTCAAGACTTAGGTCAGTCAACCTCATGATCATGTAGCTCCAACTTATGAACATGTAGCATTAACTTTATGAATATGAAGCTTAAACCTTATGAAAATTTTCCTGCATGATTATGAACATTTGGCACCAACCTTATGAACATGTAGCATTAACTTTATGAACATGTAGCTCAAACCATATGAACATTTATGACAATGGTCACTCAAGGCACTTTAGCTTTGAGCCTTGATGTTGTAGCATAGTTCGTTGCAGTAGCTACTATGTTTTGATTTGCTTTTCAAATTGTTTAGGTCTATGCTCACAAAACAAGTTCGTCATTGAAGATCTTGGTTAGCAATGCTTCTGAACTAGCAAAGACAATGAATGAATTTAGACACCGCGGTCCAATTCTTGCTCTGAACCAGAACCTGAATAACTTTGATGAATTCTTTTCACGCCAAGCTCAAGCAAATACTATAGATAAAGATGTGGGAAAGGATTGGTACGGAGAAGATGTTTTTTATAATAATGAGTTGATGGATGAAGCTGTTAAGGAGTGTCAAAAAACTTTTGAGACAGGGTTTAAATGTGCTTTACGAACTAGACAATCACCTGAAACACATGAACATCCAACCCCCGATGCAAACAAAGGAGGATCTCCAAGAGAAAATGCTGCTGCTACAAACCCATAATCAAGCATTGGAAAAAGGGTTAGTGGACAAAGCAAAGCTGGAGCCACAAAACTTCCACATGTAATACTCAAATTCAGTAGAAAAGACAACGCATCAAAGGAACACATCTCTCCACCTGCACCAAGATTTTCAATTGGCTTGACACCATCAATAGACAGCAACCCTGCAACATATCATATTGCTACTGAACCTACATAAATTGCAGACAGAGAAAAAGCAATTCATTTGATAAAAATCCAGATGCAAGCAGTGACATAGTTGCTGCACATACCAATGTTGTACTGCAGAAATTTAGTAGAAGAAGAACTACATCAAAGGCACCTAGATCTACAGAAGGAGAAGAAAGGGGTGTTGGATTAACAAGAAGCACTGGATAAATAACTTCAAATCAAGATACAAGTGAGTTGTGTACGAGAAAGTGGTCAATGAGGTTGCCAAATTCGTTGACAAGCAAACTGGATTCCCAGAAACTTCTATTGGCCTCACACCACCGACAGAAAATGAGGTACTTGAAATTTCAAGGGCATATTCGCATTCAAGTCCATGAGAGCAAGGAGATGATGACAATGTTATTTCTTACAATAATCTACTTCTTACTCCACCAACTATGAAGCTCCCAAGGGATCTTGATGAAAGCCAACCTGTCGAAGATAATGAGTATGTTTAACATAACATAAATTTGTTGTTTGAGTCATATTTTATAATATCCCGTATTATTATTCATTTTAGAATAATAGTTACCTAAAAAGAAAATGAAATTTCGGATTTAAAATATTAATTGGGCTCATGAATTAAAATGCATAATTAATGTATGTGTTGTTTTGGATCCAATTAAGTTAATTGGGCCAAAATAAATTAAACAATTGGGCTTAATTATTTTCGGATTGGCCGAAAATAATTAAGGCCTAATTGGGCCATTATTTTTGGCCAAGAGCCGAAAATATGGGCAATGATCAATTTTATTTTTGTGAAAATATTTTCCTAAAAATGTGGATTTTGGAGAAGGTTGACGTATTATTAGTTTAGGAAGTTGAAGCAGAAAAGGAAGGAGTAGAATTAGGGATTTGGTTCCCTAATTGGACTCAACTTCCTCACTTTTCAACTTAACCTAAACAAAAAAAAAAAAAAAAAAAGAAGTCATCTTGCTCTCTTTCAAAACTCACGCACGACCAAGGAGAAAAGAAAGAGAAATTTCAACACTCTTTCACAATTCATCCTGGTGCTCAATTTTTAATCTTTTGATTTCCAAGTAAGTGTTTTAAACTTGTTTTTGATTCTTTAAAAGCTTTAAATTTGATTCAAGTATGAGTTTTAATGAACCCTAGTTTTGTATGAATAAACCCTAATTTATGTTGTGCTTAGAGTTTGCTAGATTCTATTATTTTTGCATGATAGGATCATGATTAGGGTTGGGTTTGTTGTTCTATTGAATTGAATCAAAATTTGAGATCAAAAGGTTGGATCTTGTGATTTAATTAAATCTGAAAATTTATTAATTGTGTGGATTTAATTAGATTTGGATTTGTTAGAATTGTTTAACAAAAAAAAAACAAACAAACAAAAAGGGTCCGGCTGGCCGAGCACGACCAGGCCGTGTATAGTGCACAGCCGGACCGCGCGCAGTCGCTGGGCAGCTGTCACGGCCCCCAGCCGTGACTGTCCAGCCACCGCCGCCGCTAGACGGTGGTCAACGGCGGTGGTGAGGTGGTGGTTGATGTTGGTGATGGTGGTTGACTTGCCTTGACTTGTTGACTTGTTTTTAGGGTTTTGGAAAGTTTCCTAATTTAGTTGTGTAAATTATTTTTGAAAACTTTGAGCATGCATGAGTAACTAAAAATTTCAGCAACTTAATTAATTTAATTAAGGGTACTAAATCATCTTTAAATTTTAATAAAGTGGTTTAGAAGTCAATGTATTGACTATTGGTGTATTGTGGATTTGATAGGGCCCGTTGACCGCACGTGAACGTAAAGAGCTTACGTTAATTTGCCGTGTTGCCTTATTTTCAAAGGTAATTCATGTCTAGATGAATTATGTATGTTAATTATCTAAGTATCGAATTGGAATGTTTATTCGTACTTGGTTTTTGGAAGAGATAATTGTTATTTATTTCCTTGTGATAATTCGTATAGAATTATTTGTTAGTGAATGCATGTATTATGTTGGAAATCCACTTTATGTCGTAATGTCTACTTGTTGATATTCATGTGAGGAGATGCATGATTTATTGTTGTTGTTATGTTAATAATTGTGCAATTGGGGATATAGCTTGTTTTGCTATTTTTGTATCATGTTAGTAAGCATGTTGTCTCAATAACTTGAAATGAACTTTGACTATTTGAACCTACTTAAAGGTATTGAACTAGGTGGTTTTTGATTGAGGCCTAGATGCCATTCATGTAAAATTTGCCATCGAAAATAGTAACCATATTGTGTTACTTGAGTGCCAAGGTTATGTGTATTACTTGTTATGTGATCACCATATTGAAATGAATTGAGAGTTAAGATTTCTTTGGTAATGGATCCACCAAAGGGAGCGAATGGGAATGTCATTTGGTACGTTGAGTGGGTTTCATTGGTTATGACCTCAACGTATTTGGTTAAAGCTTGTATCCATACAAAGAGCAATTGTGCAAGTGAAGTTTTAATTGTGAAACTGTTCTTCTTGTAAACCTAAGGGTTGAGAGAGGGTATGCATACTTAGGAACATCTAGAAGTACTTCGTGAGTCATCTATACTCCAGGATGGTTGATCCCTCTTTGCTATTATGCACAGGACTTTTGATCCTATTGAGCCTTCTGCGGTTGGTTCTGACATTCATGCCATTCTCTTCTCTCTAATGAGCTTGGCCAATGGATAATAAAAAATAATTGATTTATTATTTGGTGATTATGCGTGTCTTTAAGTTTAAAGCATGTTGTCTTATTTCTTAAGCATGATTATTATTTTATTTCATTAAGCATGTTGGCTTAACTTGGAGATTTAAATGGATTATTTGGTTATGAATTACTCAGCGACAGCGAAGCTGATTGGTTGTTTTTCCTTTTTACTTGTGTTTGTTGTCCATTTCTCTTCAATGGTGGACCTATGATGAACCTATATGGAATTCGTCTATATGGGGGAGTAGATTGACGGGATTTGATAACTCGAGGTGTGAGGTAGGAGAGGCGATGAAAGAAGATTGTAAATCTTCTAAGAACATTTATTTTTATTGTTTAAATTGGAACTTCTTTAATATTGAGATTTTATATTTGTAATGAGATTAATTTTCTTTCATGAGAATTAATAGTTACTATTTCTATTTCATTTGGATTAATTGTTTGGAAGATAGTTAGTATTTAATTATCTAGTATGTATGTTTGGGATATAAACATTTGGTTTCTTTCTAACCTTGTATTTAATTTGAACATTAAATATGGCGATAGCGCTTCGAATTTCTAGAGTTTTTCCGCTGCAACTCGTGATTCAAATTGTTTTAAATTAGACGGAAATTCGGGGTATTACAAGTTGGTATCAGAGCGTATGTTACTGTCCCTAATATACGTTTTGAATTGTAAAGTATGTCATTAAGACATATTCATAGGTTGAAAACTTAAATAGACTTAAGTTATGTGAATAAAATATTTGTAAGTCGAAATGAGTTGATTTGTTTCTGTTACTTGTTTTAGTATTATTTGAAGTACTCGAGTGAAGTACTAATGTGTTGTTTCTCGCTTGCAGATGGTGAAGCTTGAACGACCAGTGACCCATATGGATCCGAGGCAGCTCCGATATGAGGGAGATCGCCTAAAGGAATATTTTGATCTCGTGCGTGAAGTATTCGTGCGATACAACGAGTACTATGGTGTTCAATCCTCGATACGCTCGGAAAAGATGAAGGCCTTCTACTTCATCAAAAGCTTTGCCTACACGACGGTCAAGTGGTTCGGGTTTCACAGAGAGTGGCTAGTGGACTGGGAGATGAGTAACGATAGGGAATACCCCTATCTGGAGACACTGGAGTCCTTGATGATAAGGGTGTACGCATGGGACCAGTAGGACCCGGATATACTTGGAGACCCATACGAGGTATACGTGGCGAACGCTGGAGGGTACGTCCATTGTTTCAGGTGGACGACCAGATGACCTAAGAGGAGGCAGACGCCGACTTAGATCGAGCACTAGCGTTCGAGGAGGACCATTTCGCCAAGGGGGCCGAGACGCCTACTGTCGAGCTTGAGGAGGAGCCTTCGCCTGCTGTTCTTGAGGTTCCTGCGAGGCCATCTAGGCCTAGCACTGTGGGAGATTGGCCCATAGGCTTGAATGGAAAGCCCAACGAGCCAAGGACCCCTACTGAAGAGGAGGAGGATCCCAAAAGAGGAGTAACCCAAGGAGGAGGAGGAGGTGGAGATGGACGAGGTACAAGTGACACATGTGTGTCGCTATCCTTTGAGGAACCGCGCGAGAAGAGCATGATTCTTAGTTTTATTTGGAGTAAATTATTTGAGACTTTATTTGGGCATGCGAGCCTTTTTTTTTGACATTATGATTAGAATATTATTATTTTGCTTTATTCATGCTACTTTGAGGCTTGGTTTGGAAAACACTCATTTTGAACAAATACTTGATTATTTGATTTATGATATGAATGTTTTGCAAGAATTGTGTTATGTACTTGCGATTTGGAGCATGAATATTGTGAAAGCGTCTATGAAAGAGGCATAGATGTTTCATTATGATTGTGATTTGTTCATTTTTTTCCGAGAAAGAACAAAGCCTATTGAAACCTTGAACTTGCTTGTATGCAAGAGTGTGATAAGGTCATGCTTGAATGCAATAAGAGCCTAGAGCCCTAGTTGGCTATTGAACATATATATGAGTCAAGTGTATATGTTAGTTGTGAATATCGCACATGAGTGTGATATGGGTAGCTAATACCCTTTTCTTTTGCTTTTGTTGATCCTTTAGGTTGTTAGATGCCACCAAGAAGAAATAGACAAAGAGTCGAGGAGTCTAACAACTCGATGAGAGATAACATCAATAACATCGGGAATGGGGAGGAAATGGCGCAAATCTTGTTAGCGCAACTTGCTCAGTCGCAGCAAGCCTTAGCGCAGTCCAATGCATTCATCGCGTAGATGATGCAGAGGGAGGATACGAGGGCTACTGGGGGTCACGGTTATGCCGCAGTATCTAAGAAGATAAGGGGCATAATCCGCCTGTGTTTGAGGGGCGCGAGGATCCCGTACTTCTCGAGGATTGAACGGGATATTTGGAGAAAATCTTCACGATAACTGGGTGTCCGGAGGCGCTTAAGGTAGACAGTGCTGTCTATCTGTTCCGGAAGAAGGCAGATCGTTGGTGGAAAACCAATGGCACATCAATTAGAGCTCGACCGGGTTTTAATTGGGAAATGTTCAAACGGTTCTTAGAGAGGAGTTCTACCCAGAGTATCTACAGGACCAAAAGTATAACGAGTTCTTGAACCTTATCCAAGGAAGGATGACTGTTTAGGAGTATGCTGAAAAGTTTGACGAACTAGCTCGTTTTGCGGGAGGATTCGTCCCTATGGAAGAGCATAGGGTCCGTAGATTCAGAATGGGTTGTACTTGACCATTCGTGAGTCTTTTGGGAGTTATAAGTGTCAGACCATGCAAGAGGTCTACAATCGTGTTGCGAATCAAGCTACAATTTTTAAGCACAGAGAAGATGTGACTGGGAAAAAGAGGAAGTTTGATGACCATCAGGGTAATGGTGGTGAGAAGAAGGAGAAGTTCCAAGGAGGGAACAACAACAACAACAACAACAACAACAACAACAACAACAACAACAACAACAACAACAACAAGGGGAATAATCACAATGAGGATGTAAATTCCAAGAATGGAAATGGCAAGAATGGGAATGAAAATGGCAATCGGAATAATGGGGGTTGGAAGGGCAAACCCTACATTTACAAAAGGTGCAACAAGAATCACTCAGGGGTTGATTGTGCTGGAAATAAGGTGAGATGCTACACTTGTCAAGAGATTGGGCATCGTTCTTATGATTGTCCTCAGAAGGGTAAGACTGTGAACAATGATGAGGGCAACAACAATGTTCAAGCTCCTACAGCTCAGGGTCAAAATGGGAACAACCAGGGTGGTAATCGACAGAATGGGCTGAATGGACAGGCTGGGAATGTTCAGAATAACAATGGCAACCAGAACAGAAATAAAGGTCGTTTGTTTGTGATGAATCAAGTACAGGCTGATGTGGCAAACCATGTGGTGACTGGTAC
The DNA here is from genome assembly GCA_038025085.1 of Tetragonia tetragonoides. Taxonomy (NCBI): domain Eukaryota; kingdom Viridiplantae; phylum Streptophyta; class Magnoliopsida; order Caryophyllales; family Aizoaceae; genus Tetragonia; species Tetragonia tetragonoides. Next base: position 20,465,157 of record CM076149.1, read on the forward strand.
GTTTCTTGTAAATTCTTTGCCTGCCTACGTATTATTTGATTCTGGAGCATCACATTCATTCATATTTGAAAACTTTGTTAAGAAACATGTGATGGGAGTAGTTGAGTCTTTAGAGACTAACATTGACACTCCTACTGGAGAGGTGGTATTGTGTAAAGTAGTGCATCCAAATGTTCGTGTGAACATTGTAGGGTCTGAATTGCCTGCAGACCTGATTGAGTTTCAATTGGGAGATTTTGATGTCGTTTTGGGAATGAACTGGCTTAACAAGTATAAAGCGAGAACCGATTATAGTGAACAAAAGATATCGTTGAAAGGGCCTAGAGGTAATACAATCTCTTATAAAGAAATTGTCACTAAGGAAGGAACTGCGATTATTTCAATGTTAAGTGGCGAAGAAGCGCTTAGAGAAGGGATGCGAGGGATTTTGTGTCATATTCAAAATGTAGAGGGAGTAGACGAGGAAATCTCAAAGATTGACGTGGTCAATGAGTTTTCGGATGTATTTCCTAAGGAGTTTCCTGGTATGCCACCAGTGAGGGATACTGTGTTTCAGATTGACCTAGTTTCTGGAAAAGGTCTGATTTCGAGGGCACCGTATAGAATGGCACCTTTAGATATGGAAGAGCTAAAGGAGCAATTGGAAGAGTTGTTAGAGAAAGGGTATATTAGACCTAGTGTCACCGTGGGGCGCACCAGTTTTATTTGTGCGTAAGAAGGGTGGTAGTTTGCGTCTCTACATTGACTATCGTGAGTTGAACAAGGTCACTATCAAGAATAGGTATCCTCTACCTAGGATTGAAGACCTATTCGATCAACTCCAATGAGGTGGAGTGTTTTCTAAGGTGGATTTGCGATTTAGTTATCATCAGCTGAGAATTGATGAGGTCGACATTGCGAAAACTGCCTTTAGGACAAGGTATTGGTATTATGAGTTTACTGTTATGCCATTTGGGTTAACTAATGCACATGCTAAGTTTATGGAGATGATGAATATCACCTTTAGACCATATCTGGATAGTTTTGTGGTCGTGTTTATTGATGATATTTAAGTGTATTCGAAAGACAAGGAGGAACACGCAAGACACTTGAGGACTGTCTTGGAGGTGTTGCGAAATGAGAAGTTGTACGCTAAACTCTCAAAGTGTGAGTTTTGGCTAGAGAGTGTTGCTTTTGTTGGGCACATTATCTCTAAAGAAGGAGTCTCTGTTGATCCTTCTTAGATACGGGCTGTCATGGATTGGCCTGCTCCGAAAAGTGTGACTGAGGTAAGAAGTTTTCTCGGATTGGCTGGCTATTATAGGAGATTTGTGCAAGACTTCTCCAAGGTATCTAGACCTATCACAAGTTTGATGAAAAAGGAGATGAAATACATGTGGACTCAACAATGTGAAGAAGCTTTCCAAGAGCTTAAGAAGAGGTTGACAACGGCACCAGTTTTGACTTTACCGTCTGGAACGGAAGGGTTTGAGGTGTACAGTGATGCATCTTAAAATGGGTTGGGGTGTGTGCTTATGCAAAATGGCAAGGTGGTTGCTTATGCCTCTAGCCAGTTGAAAGTGCAGGAGAAGAACTACCCTACTCATGACATGGAGTTAGCCGCGGTGATTTTTGCCTTGAAAATCTGGAGGCATTACTTGTATGGAGCTCGTTGTAAGATCTTACAAATCACAAGAGTTTGAAATATATCTTCAATCAAAAGGAGTTGAATATGAGGCAACGGAGATGACTTGAGTTGATATCTGAGTACGATCTGTATATTTAGTATCACGAGGGAAAGACCAATATAGTGGCTGATCGGTTGACTAGGAAGACTTCACACACTGTGAATAACATGATGGTGCTACCGTATGACTTGTGTGAGGAATTCAGAAAGTTGGACTTAGAAGTTGTTCAACAAGGTGAAACTGCAGTGTTGCTGAATGCACTCGTAGTGCGACCGTCGATCTATGATGAGATTCGACAGTTGCAAGTTCATGACCCGTTTCTAGTGGAGTTACGTGTCAAGATCAAGGATGGGAAGCATCCTGATTATGAGATCGTTGATGATGGTATGATCAAGCTGAAAGGGCGTTGGTGTGTACCAAACAATGCCGAGCTGAAGAGAACAATTCTAGATGAGGTGCATTGAACTGCATATTCTGTTCACCCAGGTGGTGATAAGCTGTACAAAGACTTGAAAATTCAGTTTTGGTGGACAAACATGAAGCGAGAGTGTGCTGAGTATGTGCCAAGGTGTCTTACTTGTCAAAAGGTGAAGATAGAACACAGGAGGCCTGAAGGTCTTGTTCAATCGCTGAAAATTCCTGGATGGAAGTGGGATTCAATCTCGATGGATTTCGTGACTGGATTACCAAAGACGAGGTCTGGCAAGGACACTATTTGGGTTATTGTCGACCGATTGACGAAAACGGCGAGATTTATTGCAATGAAGAAAACTTGGTCAATGGACCAACTAGTTGAAGCTTATGTGAAAGAGGTGTTAAGGTTACATGGAGTGCCTAAAGACATTGTGTTAGACAGGGATACAAGATTCTTGTCCAACTTTTGGGGCAAATTGCAAGATGCCTTTGGTACAAAGTTGATGTTTAGTACGACATTTCACCCTGCGACAGATGGTCAAACGGAGCGTAGTATCCAGACATTGGAGGACATGTTGCGAGCTTGTGCTCTAGAGATGAAGGACTCTTGGGAGAAGAGTTTACCTTTGATTGAGTTATCCTACAACAGTAGCTACCATGTGAGCATTGGTAGAGCACCTTACGAGGTGCTGTATGGAAGAAAGTGTCGATCTCCTACGTGTTGGAACGACATAAGTGAGACCTTTGTTTTGGGTCCGAATTTTATCCAAGAAACCGTGGATCAAGTGAAACTTATCCAAGAGAAGCTGAATGCTGCACAAGATAGACAGAAAGCCTATGCTGATCAACATCGACGAATGGAGGAATTCCAAGTTGGTGAGAAGGTACTTCTCAAAGTATCGCATACTCGTGGAGTTATGAGATTTGGGAGCAAAAGAAAGCTTAGCCCAAAGTAAATTGGACCTTACGAGATTTTTGAAAGAATAGGAGAGGTCGCTTATAAGCTTGCTATGCCTATGGATTTGGAACACGTGCACGATGTGTTTCACGTGTCACAACTCAAGAGATATCACCATGATCCGAGTTATGTACTGAATCTTGAAAAGGTAGTGTTAGATGACACACTTACCTATGACGAGCAAACATTTCGAGTCCTTGAGCAGCGAACTAAACCTGTGAGGATCCTAGATGAAAAAACAAAGAAAACTCGTGCGTCTACGATCAATCTTGTGAAGGTGTTGTGGGCTAACCACAAAGCCGAAGAAGTGACTTGGGAGACTGAGGCTGATATGCGCAAGCGTTATCCTCAATTGTTCGAACAAGGTACTTAACTTTAGTTTCGAGGTCGAAACCTTTTTAAGAGGGGAAGGGTGTAACAATTCAAAAAAGAAAAGAATTAAAGTCTAGGAAACTCAATCATTGCATTGCATCATGCTCATTTTTGTTATTTGGAAAAGTTGTGAAAACTTTTAAACTTTCGAGTTACATTGTTGTGTGTTGAACTTGGAAAGTGTGGTGGAAAAACTTCGCCTTATGGAACTAGCATCACTTCGGTGGTGATCCTAAGTTTCGAGGACAAAACTTCTTTTAAGGGGGTAAGGATGTAATACCCCGTATTATTATTCATTTTAGAATAATAATTACTTAAAAAAAAAATGCAATTCGGATTTAAATATTTATTGGGCTCATGAATTAAAATGCCTAATTAATGTATGGGTTGTTTTGTATCCAATTAAATTAATTGGGCCAAAATAAATTAAACAATTGGGCTTAATTATTTTTTGATTGGCCAAAAATAATTAAGGCCTAATTTGTGAAAATATTTTCTTAAAAAGGTAGATTTTGGAGAGGGTTGACTGGTTATTAGTTTAGGAAGTTGAAGGAGAAAAGGAAGGAGTAGAATTAGGGATTTGGTTTTCTAGTTGGAGTCAACTTTCTCATTCTTCAAATTAACCTAGACAAAAAAAAAAAAAAGAACGTCATCTTGCTCTCTCTCAAAACTCACACACGACCAAATAGAAAAGAAAGAGAAAATTCAATACTCTTTCACAATTCATCCTAGTGCTCAATTTTAATCTTTTTATTTCCATGTAAGTGTTCTAAACTTGTTTTTGATTCTTAAAAGCTTTAAATTTGATTCAAGTATGAGTTTTAATAAACCCTAGTTTTGTATGAGTAAACACTCATTTATGTTTTGCCTAGGGTTTGCTAGATTCTATTGTTTTTGCATTATAGGATCATTGATTAGGGTTGGGTTTGTTATTTTATTGAATTGAATCAAAATTTGAGTTCAAAAGGTTGGATCTTGTGATTTAATTAAATCTGGAAATTTATTAATTGTGTGGATTTAATTAGTTTTGGAATTGTTAGAATTGTTTAACAAAAAATGAAAAAAAAAAAGGTCCAGCTGACCGAGCACGGCCAGGCCATGTACAGCGCACGACCGGACCTTGCGCAACCGCTGGGCGGCTGTCATGGCCTCCAGCCATCACTGTCATGGCCACTGCTGGACGGTCGTCAGCGGCGGTCGTGAGGTGGTGGGTGATGTTGGTGATGGTGGTTGACTTGCCTTGACTTGTTGACTTGTTTTTAGCGTTTTGGAAAGTTTCCTAATTTAGTTGTGTAAATTGCTTTTGGAAAGTTTGAGCATGCATGAGTAACTAAAATTTCAACAACTTAATTAATTTAATTAAGGGTACTAAATCATCTTTAAAGTTTAATAAAGTGGTTTATAAGTCAAGGTATTGACTATTGCTGTATTGTGGATTTGTTAGGGTCCGTTGACCACAGTTGAACGTAAGGAGCTTACGTTAATTTGAAATGAACTTTGACTATTGGAACCTACTTAAAGGTATTGAACTAGATGGTTTTGGATTGAGGCCTAGATGCCATTCATGTAAAATTCGCTATCGGAAATTGTAACCATATTATGTTACTTGAGTGTCAGGTTATGTATATTACATGTTATCTAATCACCATATTGACATGAATTGACAGTTAAGATTTCTTTGTTAATGGATCCACCAAAGGAAGCGAGCGAGAACGTCATTTGGTACGTTGAGTGGGTTTCATTTGTTATGGCCCCAATGTATTTGGTTAAAGCTTGTATCCATACAAAGAGCAATTGGGCAAGTGAAGTTTTAATTGTGAAACTGTTCTTCTTGTAAACCTAAGGGTTGAGAGAGGGTATGCATACTTAGGAACATCTAGAAGTACTTCGGGAGTCATCTATACTCCGGGACGGTTGATCCTTCTTTGCTATTATGCACGGGACTTTTGATCCTATTGCGCCTTCTGCGGTTGGTTCTGACATTTATGCGATTCTCTTCTCTCTAACGAACTTGGCTAATGGATAATAATAAATATTGGATTTATTATTTGGTGATTATGTGTGTCTTTAAGTCTAAAGCATGTTGTCTTTATTTCTTAAGCATGACTATTATTTTATTCGATTGAGCATGTTGGCTTAACTTGGAGATTTAAATGGACTATGTGGTTATGAATTACTCATCGTAGCTGATTGTTTTTTTTCCTTTTTACTTGTGTTTGTTGTCCATTTCTTTTCAATGGTGGACCTATGATGAACCTATATGGAATTCTCTATATGGGGGAGTAGATTGACATAATTGATAACTCGAGGTATGAGCTAGGAGAGGCGACCAAAGAAGATTGTAAATATTTTAAAAATAATTTATTTTTTTGTTTAGATTGGAACTTCTTTATTATTAGGATTTTTATTATTGTAACCAGATTAATTCTCTTGCATGAGAATTAATAGTTTATTATTTTTATTTCATTTGGATTATTTGTTTTAAGTCTTGTTGGAAAAGATAGTGATTATTTAATTATCTAGTACGTATGTTTGGGATATAAACATTTGGTTTCTTTCTAGCCTTGTATTTAATTTGAACATTAAATACGGCGGTAGCGTTTTGAATTTCTAGAGTTTTTCCGCTGCAACTTGTGATTTTAAATGATTTTAAATTATACGGAAATTCGGGGTGTTACATATTTTTTTTAAGCATCGTTTAACTTATATATATTTTCTATTTTTCAAGGTCAATAGAGTATTCAGATGATGAAAGCGAAGATGAAGTTTCAATAATTGCTCGTCCAAAAAAGAATCCAAAGAATCTTCCACTCATTATGTGTTCTCCTTTCTGGATAAGCGCCCAAGGAAAAGCTTAGAAGATGTCAGTGGGACTACAAAACTCGTCACCGGGTTTGCTTTTGTTGATGGTCATCCAGACTTTGCAGATGAGTATGTGATTTGTGAAAATGTTTCTTTAAAATTGCTGTTTTAGCTTAAATCAAAACTCTTATTAAATGAGCTTATGTATTTGTGAAACAGTGAATTTAAGGAAAAATGTTCAAGGAGAAGTGCATGACATGTGGGCTCTTAGGATAAATTTCAGAAACAAAAGGGCGTGATTTGTCAAACCATTTTTTCTTTACACATTTTGTAAATATAAGTGTAAAACATATCACATGTGCTATTTTTAATAAACTGATATGAACATTGGCTTACATTTATGAACAACTGCATCAATTTTTTTGCAAAACCAATCACTTTCTTTTATACTGTGATATTTTTAGTATTCTGCATATGCTAAAGTGGTTGAAAGTTGATGAACATATGCTATCATGTTGTTTTATGAACATTTAGTAGCTCTCTGAAAAAATTGGTTGTAGATCTGTGAACATATGGTATTCTCTCTATGAACATATGCTAGTATCTCTATGAACATTTTGTAAACAGCCAATTTCTTTTGTTTTATTTAAGGTAGCTCTATGAACGTGCATGGGATCTATGATCTGTTACACAAGGCATGACAAATACTTACTTTAACAGGTTGTGTTAGATAAGACTATAATTATGTGATACCTCAATATTTTCTGTAATTATTATATTGATTTATAAATGATTTATAAAATAGTTTGAGAAATTAAATTGTATTTATGTTCAACGATTCGATTTATTCAATTAAAGCCATAATAATATTAATTATTATTGTGGAGCTTTGGGAATTTATAATTGTGAAATTATTTGAGAGTTTTATTTAAATGATTTTGACGATCAAGAGAATTCTTATTTATTTTATTATTGTAACACCCCGAATTTCCATCTAATTCAAAACCATTTAAAATTACGAGTTGCAGCGGAAAAACCCTAAAAATTTAGAACGTTACCGCCGTATTTAGTGTTCAAATTAAATACAAGGCTAGAAAGAAACAAAATGTTTATATTCCAACACCCATACTAGATAATTAAAAAGTAACTATCTTTCCAAAACTAGACTTAAACAAATAATCCAAATGAAATAAGAAAATAGTAAACTTTTAATTCTCATGCAGGATAATTAATCTCATTAGAATACAATTCTTAATAAACGAATCCCAAAAGAATCTAAAGAAAAGATAATTTGTTTTGAGAAGATATACAATCTTCTTTAGTCGCCTTCCTCACTAGCTCTAATCCACGAGCTACAATCATGTCAATCTGATCTACTCCCACATATAAACGAATTCTATTTAAGTTCATCATATGCCCATCATTGAAGAGAAATGGAAAACAAACACAAGTAAAAAGAAAAACAACCAATCAGCTACGCTAAGTAATTTATAACCACATAGTCCATAAAATCTCCAAGTTAGGCCAACATACTTAATAAAATAAATAATCATGCTTTAAGAAAATAAAAGGCAACATGCTTTAAATCAAAGACACGCATCAGCACCAAATAATAAATCCAATATTTATTATTAACCATTAGCCAAGTTCATTAGACAGAAGATAATCGCATGAATTGTCAAACCAACCGCAGTCGACTCAATAGGATCTTTGTCCCGTGCACATTAGCAAAAAGAGGGATCACCTGTCCTGGAGTATAGGTGACTCCCGAAGTACTTCAAATGTTGCTGAGTGTGCATACCCTCTCTCAACCCTTAGGTTTACAAGAAGAACTGTCTCATCCACAAAACTTACTTGCACAATCATCATATATGGATACAAGTACTATATTGGGGCTACGACTCGCAGTCATAGACATGCCCAATATATCTCAATAACAATTCCCATTCGCATCCTTCGGTGGATCCATACCAAAGAAATCTTAACTCTCAATTCATTTTAATATGGTGATCACATAACAAGTAATACACATATCTTGGCATCTCAAGTAACTACTGCACAGTTACAAAATGAACGATTAAACTTCCCAATTCCGATGGCAATAATTTCACATGAATGAGCATCAACACTACCCTATTCACAACTACCTAACAATATACCTTTTTCAGGCTTTCAAAATTGTTTACCAATTCAATAGTCAAATCACATTAACTTATTGAAACAACATGCTTACAAACATGATCCAAATAGCGATAGGCTATATCAAACTGAACAAATATTAATATATCTTTAGTCTAATATCACAATAATTACTTCACGTAATTACAAAGATTAACATGTATTATCATATAACATGAATCCAAATAAGTAGTCATTGCTACACAAGTGAATTTCTAACATCGATCACTGTAACACCCCCGAGTTTGCAACGATTTCCTAGGAACTATCGACGTCGTTGTGCACGACTCGACGCCACTGAACTGTCCCAAACCCGAGGGTTGTTACTGCAACATTTATCGCTAAGGAATAAATGCTAAGCAGAAAGAGAAGCTAGGTATTAAAGGTTGCAAACTAAACAAACTAAACGAACTAAAACATTAATATCAGAGTTGTCTATGAAGTGAACTTAAGTCCGTTAAAGTATTATTACAACTTTGCCTTCTAGGGCACAAACCAAAATCCCCCATTCCAAAAGAAATAACCAGTCTAGAGAACAAGCCCAACATCTAACTACAAGGCTACACGTCCTCACTCAACAATACTTTCATTTTGGTTTCTATGACGGAAACAAGGTACAGAAGAAAAGAGAAGAAACAAAAGAAAACAAAAATCAGATAAACTGAATAAACGTCATCCATACCCAGTAAAAACACTTTCACAAATCTTACCTGGGTTTTAGAAGAATCACTGAAATTCATTTGCATGCACAAGTAATCATACATTCAAGCACACACATACCCAATATTCAATTACATGCAATTCTTGATTTAGTGATCATTCGAACACAAACAGACAATCCATCTTGATTAGAGTAATAAGAGAGCGAATAGAACAACGATTACCCATATTGTTCATCGATTGATATTGACATGCCATTGACTTACTTTAGTAGTGTATATTCACACTATCTCTAACATAGTAATCGATACGTAGAGAATTAAACAATGGGGTATGATCCATCCCGAACACGCTATGAGGTGTCCATAACTAGCTTGGGAATCACGCATCCCTAGACTACATCAATTAGATACATTCTCGATTGCTCGACTACTCTTAGGGATCCATTAGGAGTCTTATCCTCATTTACAATTGAATTCACATAACTTGCATTGGTTGACTTAGTGGTACAACGAGACCACGACTTACTACTTCATTTCATGCTTATGACAATGAATAGTAAATAACGATGATAATGACATTTATGCATAATAAGAATAATCATGATTCATATATATCTAATGAAGTTTTGGCAACACTTCGGCAATAAAACATGATATCCAAAATTTCACATTCAACAAATACATCCAACAAAGTATAATAGGTGTTCATTAGCACTCAATAATATCCCATTACATTTAGCACGTATATTATATCATAATAATATTAACAATCCAACATCACCATGCTTATTCAATAGATAGCGTATGAACTAATTAATTAACAAAACTTCATAAACTCAACATGCTCATTATAATTCATAATTACAGCAAAGAAAATAATTCTAATTCTCATAATAAATGACGATATAATTTAATCATGCTTCACATATTAAATTCAAAACAAATAGGCATTTAGCACACAACAAGTCAAAACCTTTTTATAGGTTTTGGAGGGAGGTAGGCACAATCTTTAGCTAATCTAACAAACTCTCACTTAACAGTATGTAAGCTTCCAAATCACGACCCAATCATGCTTGTCCGTTAGGTCCTTGTTAAATACATTTACCGAGACATAATCAGTAAATACGAAAATCCAAAAACAGTAGCAAAATATTTATCTAATATTTTATTTGAATTCCTTGATTTATTTCAATCAATGTTGGCTTTCGAACATCTAGATTCCGATTCCGAACGAGTGCAGAAAAATAAAAAAAAATTGAAAAATGCTGAAAATATGAAAATAATTAAAAACGAAAATGCAATTCGAAACCTTAATTGGTTTTCCAAACCTAGGCCACGATCACCCATGCATGGGGACCCATGGCCTGGTCCAACAACAAGACCACCACCCACCGACCACCATGATCGGCGGTGTCTCGCCGGAGCTCCGATGACAGAGGAGAGAGAAAGAGATTATGAGAGAGAGAACGAAGGAGAGAGAGAGAGAGAGAGAGAGAGAGAGAGAGAGAGAGAGAGAGAGAGAGAGAGAGAGAGAGGGAGGAAGATGGGGTTGGGCCTGTCGCTCCAGGGCAGTCAACAACCACCCTCCAGGCGATGGCCTAACGGTGGTCGCGACCATCCACGACGCCGACATGGGAGAGAGAAACAGATCGAGAGTGTGAGAGAGAGAGATAAAGGAAGAGAAAAAGAGAGAGAGAGAAAGGGAAGGGTCTTACCGCCGGAGATGGCAGTTTCCAGCGAGGACTGGTGGCCGGCGATGGGGAGAGAGAGAGAGTGACGTGAGGTTGAGGAGAGAGAGAGAGAGAACCAGTGAGTGAGAGGAGAGAGAGAGAGAGAGGTGAATGCATGGTAAGGGGGAGGCAAACTGAATAATTGTTCCATCACTTTGCTTATATAGAGCTCTCTAGGTTTCCTAGTCAACGAAAGACAATACTACTAGAATTAGGAATATTTTAAATAATTTTTCTGATTTAAATGCTAATTAAAATTAATCAAAATAATATGAATAACCCTTATTCATACATAAAACACTTTAATTAAATCTCCCAATTTGATAAATAAAATCACGAAATTCCCATAATAATAATTCATATTATTATGACTTTAATTGAATAAATTAAATCACTGTATAAATATACGATTTAAATCTGCGAAAATATTTATAAATGAATTATAATCGATATTATAATTATAGAAAATATTGGGGTATCACAACTACATGCATTCACTATCTCATAATTCTATACGAATTATCATAAGGAAATAAACAAAAAATATTCCTTGTCACAAGTTCAAATATGAATTATTATTCTCAATCCAATACTAGACATGAAATTACTAACAATGGATTACATAATTCATCTAGACATGAATTATCTTTAGCAATAAGGTAATCACGATAACAAAGTAAGCTCCTTACGTTTAGGTGTGTTCAACAAGACCTAACAAATCCACAATAACCAAAAGTCAACACTTTGACCTCTAAACCTCTTAATTAAACTTTAAAGATGGGTTAGAACCCTAAACTTAAATTATTAAGTTGTTAGAATTTAATTACTCATGCATGCTCAAAGAATTTTCAAACCAAACTTTAAAAAGCCAATTAGGCAAACTTTCTATAAACACTAATTGAAGTCAACAACTAAAACAAAAGTCAAACAACAAGTCAACCCCACCATCAACCACCACCACCGCTGTGTGGTCTTTTTTTTTTTTTTTTATTAATCAATTTAACAAATTCAAAATCTAAATTAAACATAAATAATTTATAAATTTCGAAATTAAATAAAACCACAAGATTCAACCTTTAAACTCAACTTTTGATTCAAATTCATTAGAAACATCAAAAAACCAGCGCTAATCATAATTCTGTCATAAAAAATAGTAGAATCTAGCAATCGTAGGTCAAAATATAAATTTAAGGTTTGGTCATAAACAAACTAGGGCTCATAAAAACAATAAATTTGAATCAAGAACACACTTTTAATAATAAAATAGCAATAAAACACTTACTTGAAAATAAAAAATGATCAAACTTGGACAAGAGGATGCATTATGAAAGAGTGGAAAAATCTCTTTCTTCTTCTTCTTGGGTTTCGGTCGAACATGAGTTGAGAGAGAGAGTGAGTGACTTTTTTTTGTTTTGTTTTTCTTTGTCTAGGTTAAGTTGATGAGTGAGGAAGTTGAGTCTAAATAGGAAACCAAATAACTAATTCTACTCCTTTCTTATCTCTCTAACTTGCTAAACTAACAACCACTCAACCCTCCCAAAATATACTCTTTTTAGAAAAGATTTCGCAAAAATAAAAAGCTGATTTTTAGCCCCATAATTAGAGCCGAAATTAATGGCCTAACCGAAAATAATTAGGCCAAATTGCTTAATAATTTTAACCCAATTAATTTAATTAGATCCAAAACAAATCCATACATTAATTAGGAACTTTAATTCATGACCCCAATTAATATTTTAAATCCAAAATTGCATTTTCCTTTTATATAATTGTAATTCTAAAATGAATAATAATACGGGGTATTATATCCTTACCCCATTAAAATAAGTTTCGTGCTCGAAACTTAGGATCACCACCAAAGTGACGCTAGTTCTGTAAGGCGAAGTTTTTCACCACAATTTTCAAAGTTCAACGCAACAAAATGAGCATGATGCAATGCAAAGTTTTCAGTACTTTTCCAAGAACAAAATGAGCATGATGCAATGCAAAGCAATGAGTTTTTCAGTCTTTAAATTTCTTTTCTTTTGTGTATTATTACACCCTTCCCCCCCTTAAAAATGGTTTCGACCTCGAAACTAAGGTTACGTATCTTGTTCGAACAATTGAGTATAACGCTTGCGCATATCAGCCTTAGTCTCCCAAGTCGCTTCTTCGACTTGTTGTTAGCCCACAACACTTACACAAGATTGATCATAGACGCAAGAGTTTTCTTCGTTTTCTCGTCTAGGATTCTTACAGGTTTAGTTCGATCCTCAAGGACTCGAACTGGTTGGTCTTCGTAGGTAAGTGTGTCATCTAACACTACCTTTTCAGGATTCAGCACATGACTTCAATCATGGTGATACCTCTTGAGTTATGACACGTGAAACACATCGTGCACTTGCTCCAAATCCATAAGCATACCAAGGCTATAAGCGACCTCTCCAAAATTTTCAAGAATCTCATAGAGTCCAATATAATTTGGGCTAAGCTTTCCTTTGCGCCCACATCTCATCACTGTGATACCCCAATATTTTCTATAATTATTATATTATTTTATAAATAATTTATAAATAGTTTCGAAAATTAAATAGTAATTACATTCAATGATTTGATTTATTTAATTAAATCCATAATAATATTAATTATTATTATGGGACTTTCATAAATTGTATATATCAAAATTAGGGAGTTTAATTAAAATGTTTCATATATGAATAAGAAGTATTCATATTGTTTTAGTTAGTTTTAATTAACAATTTAAATCTGAAAATTATTTAATAAATTCATAAACCTATTAGAAATTGACTTTCATTGACTAGGGAACCTAGAGAGGTCTATATAAGCAAAGTTAGAGGGTCATTAGTCAGTTTGCCTCTCCCTCACATTGCACTCTCTCTCTTTCTCTCTCCTCACGTTTTTCTCTCTCTCTCAACGAGCTCTCTATCACTTCTTTCCCCTCACCCGAGCTCTCTCTCATCACTCCCTCACCGACGTCCTCCCTGCCTCGCCGGAAAACACCACTTGTTCTCTCTCTCTCTCTCTCTTCTCCTATTTCTTTCTCTTCGCAAACCCGCGTTCTCTCTCTCTTGCTGACGGCTTGCCGGCAACCTGGCGTCGCCGCCGTCGCTGGCCGAGCGGCGACCACCGTGGTCCTGGTGTAAGGACTTGAGATTTCTACGGCCACGGAGTGTGTCCTTATAGAAAACTTGTAAGCTGGGGTTTAGATAAGTTCAAGGGACCATCGAGTTAGAAAAGATTTGAAAAGACTTGAATTGAATAAAAACCATGAAAGGGTTACAAATCTGCTATCGGCGTTTTATCGAATGGACAAACCGAAGGGACAATCCGAAGGGATCGACAACCCAATAGCGCGATAACTGATCATGTTCTTAGAAAGACTCCCGCTCATATAGAACATATGATTACCCAAGAATAATAGATTCGGGGGCGAAGGTATAAGGTGAAGGTGTTAGATAGGCACTCAACTCGCCCGTATTATGACGACCTCTACTAACTCAAGTTTGCTTAATAATTTAAAGACATAATTCCCACAAACTGGAATAACAGTCTAGACTTAGACTATTAATTGGTTCATCACAAGTATCACAACATCTATTTTTAACCTTTTGTTTAGACATGCATTCGATTAACAAATTGAGCAGCACAACGACTAGACATGCTTGGATAGATAATATTAGGAAGCAATATAAGACGTTTACTAGCATGATATATACATTATGACTACTAGAAAATAAACAATTAGGCAAGCAATTTAATTTGAGCCCTCAAGAGTTAGTACCTGGACTGTAGGCTATATTTGACAAAAATAGTAAAGACAAGATCTCAAATTTGAAAGAAAGAGGGAGAAGCTCGGGAGTACTCAACAGAGAATAGAGGTTGTCAACTGTAGACTGTGTGTTTTTGGATAAGGGTCGACAGTCGTATTTATAGGCGCAGGAAATAGGGTTGGATGGGTGAAGAGGAGCCGAAATTTGGATTTTGGACTGAAAAATAGTCGGGCCTGGACACCTGGCGAGGCCCGCTGGCGGCCCAGGCCACAGCCGCTAGCCGCCCGGGCTATTAACCCAGGACCGGTGACGGCTGTCAGTTTGCCAGCTGGATGTCGTCATAATAACGACATCCAGTCTATTTTAATTTTCGGAGGATTTTTAGTGTTCCGAAAATGAGAAAAGAATCTTTTACCCTTTTGCGGTAAAAAGACCGTTTTATCCCCGGCTCATAACTTGGCGACGGAAGTCGGAAAAAGACACGAGAGGTGTCGTTGGAAAGTTTTGGAACGGGGCTTTTGAATGGGACAGGAATGAAGGAGTGATCATGTAACACCACGGATTTTCTAAATAATAAATAAATAAAAATGAATAGACTCGAGGCAAAAATCGGGCAGAGTTTCCGTTGTAAATAGACATCCCAAGTTATCGACCTACTAAAAACCTGTTCAAACAGAAAATACAACCAAACCAAATCTACAGCGGAAGACTTCTAACTAAATCCGGAGCATCACTACCACACTCACTCATAGAATGAGTGCAAGGCAAACCTTACAAATCCCAACCAACCAATAAACAATAATGATTTACTAATTACAACTCAATGAGTAACTAAAAATTATAATTACAAATGAAAAAACTAATCTTCTGATCAACTCCAAACGATCCTCCAAGCGTGATCCTCTAACACAATCAACATGTAAACAAACTCCAATCTACTCCCACAGTTGCAGGTAAGCCGCAAAAGGTTCATCATAGGTCCACCATAAGTAAATGGACAACACATACACATAAAAATTAAATCATCCAATCAGCAAACCTGAGTAACCAAAGCATTCTATCGAGATAATAAACATAATATCTTTATAATAATTTGTAATCTGAAAATATATCAACCAGTCCAATACAAATAAGACATAGGCCTTTGAATTATGCAAGTCAGTCACTCTAATTCTCAAGCACGCAAAATCCACAAGTTTACTTTCTTATCTCATTCAACACTCCATTCCGAGCTCATTTTCATGCCGAAGCAAACACACACCTCATATGACCAACAATTGGTAAATTGTCATAGCTTTAAGTGTTTCAATCCATCATTTTACTTTTTAAAGGGAAGAGAACGACAAGAGATCGCAACCTCAACATTCAAGACCGCAGCCTGATAACAAATCAAATCAATGGCCAAGTCCCTAGTGTGCACCACCCTCCTAGCCCCATGGTTGTTTCGAGACCGCAGCCGCCATAGGATCCCAGCTAGGAGAAGACATATTCAACAATAATAATCAATATATTCACATCTCATGAGAGGGTTTGTGGAAGACCGCAACCCCACAAAGCTGCTCTCATGAGTCGCCATAATGTTCATCACCACGTGGAATCCTACCCGAAAGCTATCTTGCACTCAATTGTTCAAGTTTAAGTATTAATATCTTAAAAGAATTCAAGTTTTCACACCAACGAGTCATCACAAATCCAATACAATGCCATATCACCAGTTCATCTCAATTCAACACAATCATCAATCAATTGAAAGCATACTAGTCATCAATCAAATCCAATTCTCATAAGTTCATAACCAGATAGTTCAATAGGATTATTCCAACAATTCTCATAAGAGTATCATGTCAAGATCACAACACATATTTTTATCTTCCTCAAAACTAGCTCACATGAATATATGCGATCATTTTGTATACTAGCAAAGCAGATTATCAAATCATAATTTCAGTATCTTTAACTCAAAGTTCCAGTCAATAATCAAGTACTCAGAATGAGCATATAGACCAACAAATAGTCACAAACATTATAAAGCTTGCATAGAACTTCTACTAGCTAAACCTAGTTCCTATAGAACCATATAAATCTATGGGTTCTGATGTAGCAGGGCTAATTGAAAGGCAATAGTCAGACTACAACAATATCCAAGCAATGGGTATCAATTATCACAATTAAACACAGTCCAATCCAACTTAAACCCAGAATTCAATGTCATTAAGGACTTAACCAATAGTAAGCTAAGTATACTTCATGCAAGTAAAGAATCACCGCCACGCTACAGAATACTTTGAGCTAACCAACCCCGTGCTAATAGAACAATAAAATCTCTATACCACACATATATTAACCTTACTAAAACCCAACTAAGAAGTCTATGTCTAGTCTTCTCCAGATTAACGAGGGGCAAGACACTTAAGTCATGATTCTAGACCATCTAGCATTAAATTTCAGCAAGTATAGGCGCACCAAGATGAGCATAAATACCACCAAAAATCAGACAAGTAATTCCACCATAATATAACTATTACCTATCCAAGATCATAGGCAACTATACACTTACACAAGTTTTCACAAAAGCCATGTAGTTCAAGCATCAATTTGGGTTCAAGAGTTTAAAGGGTTAAATTCTCTGTTTTCAGGTTATTATTATATCAGTTCTATATTTTGACCATTTCTCACTCGTTAGACATCATATCGAGGTGATTCAAAAACCTGTGGAAACCTTACAACAAGGGCTACAATATTTATGTTTTGACCATCTTTAGAATCCAAAATTTAAACAGTCGAATTGAAGCATGAAGGTGCCAAACGAGATTTCACTCACCAAATAATCCACACAAATTCAAATATTCAATCATTCAAACTCAAGCAACTTAATAATTAAGATTTCAAAACGAAAAACATATTAATCATAATTTCCACAAAAAAAAGAACACCATATCCAATCGAATAGAAAGTTGGTTAGCTCCAATTGAATCCCAATTGCAAAGTGAATTCTTTTAATCAATCAGCGAACATCTCATAATTTGCAAGTAACAATCACAAACAGCAAGGAGAGAGAAAGGATTAGGATGGCGGCAGTCTGGGGCTCTACTCGTCGCCGGAATCCATGGAAGCAGCAAGCAGGAATGGAGGAGAGCGAAAAGATGATGGAGAACGGCGATGATGGCAGTAGTGATGGGGTGGTGGTGTCTGGTGTGTCGTGGGTTTAGAGGAGAGCAAAGGGGTTTCTCAGTTTTTTTTTTTCTTCTTTTGTACGTGGAACCGAGGAAGGAGAAAGAGAAGAAGACTCCTTTTCTTTTCTTTTCCTCTTTTTTTTATTTCTTTTGACCATATATATATATGAGAGACGGGAAGAAACGTAAGGTAATACACTAGTAATGAAGTCAAGTCATATTTTAATTTTAGCCAAACACAATTTGAAACCCAATATAAATTACTTAAAAGCTGATTTTATTTTATTTAAAGTAAAAACACGAAATTCATTTCTTATTTTCCTTTAAATAATAAAACCAAAATCGATAAATACATCACCAAAATAAATAACCAAATAAATTAATTATTTAAAATAAATAATTTACGGAGTATTACAGATCGCGAAAAAACCTGAGACCTTATTTTACCTTTTAAAGCAAAAATAGCATTCATGTTTATAAATTACTCATTTAATCATACAGGCGCTTCTTTGGCGTCTACACCTGGCCACTGGTCGCTTCCCCCGCCCCTCTCTCTTCTTCTCTATTTTGTTCTCTTCCTTTCTCTCTCTTTTGCAACTCTCTTTCTCTCACCTCGCCTCGTCAGTGCTCCGGCGACCACCACACCGGCCATGGTGGTCAGTGGGCGGTGGAGATAGTGATGGGTTAGGTCATGGGCCCCATGCATGGGTAACCGTGACCTAGACTTGGTTTTGAAGTTAGAGTTTCATTTTGTATTTTCATAATTATTTATTTCGATTTTCTAAAGATTTTCGTTTATTGTTTATATTTTTCTACACTCATTCGGAATCATAATTCGGATTGTTAAAAGACTATATTGGTTGAAATAAATCAAGAAATTTAATAAAAATATCGTATTACAGCTTCAGTACTGTTTAGATTTTTGTATTGAATAAAATCAGTTTTGGTAATTGTTTTTAATTATGGTCTAACGAGCAAGCGTGATAATCTTTGTATGTGGAGCTTACGTACTATTTCCTAGAGTTTTAGGGGTAAGCGCTCATGCCTACCTTCTTCCAAAGCCCCATCAAACTATTTTGATGTGTTATGTGCTAATTGAGAAATTGTGGTGAATTTAATATGCGAAGCATGATTACGTAATTATGATATTTATTAAGCATGTTTACTGATGTAATTATGATTTATAATAGGCATGTCGATATTATGATGTCTCGAGAATTAATTAGTTCATATATAGAGTAGTGGACAACTGTTGAATGATGAATCGTTAGTATCATTATGCTATTTAATACTTGCTAAGTGGTATGGGTATTATTGAGTGCTACTGAGCACCTATATATTTATCGTTGGATGCATTGGAATGCAATGTGATTTTTGGGATATCTTATTACCCTGCCGAAGTGTTGCCGAAATTGTGCTAGGAATTGCAGGTCATCTTTGTTAAATCATCGCCATTGAATTAAAGCATGTTTAACTCTCATCGCATTGAATTGTCATTATCATCTTTATTTACTATTCATTGTCAATAATGTGAAATGAATTAGTAAGTCATGGTCTCGTAGTACACACCAATGCAAATTATGTGAATTGAATTAAATGAGAGTAAAACTCCTAATGGATCACTCGGAATAGTCGAGCAATCGGGATTACACCTAAAGGTGTAGTTCAAGGGATGCGTGATTTCCAAGTTACTTATGGACACACCTCATAGTGTGTCTGGGACGGATCATTTCTCATTTATTAAGTCCTCTAGACTCGTTTATTATCCTAGAGTTAGTGTGCACACTAGAGTCATTATGTCTGTGGCGTGATTGTATCATTCGATGAACAGTATGGGTAATCGCTATTTTATTCGCTCTCTTACATCTTTCTAATCAAGACAGATTGTCTGTGTCGTATTTGGTGTGATCACAATACAAGAATTGCATATAAAAGAATGTTGTTATGCGTATGCTTGATTATATGTCTATGTGCGTATGCAAATGAATTTCAGTGATTCTTCTAAAACCTCAGGTAAGGTTTGCGAAATGTTTTTACTGGTACGGATGACGTTTATTCAGTTTATCTGATTTTTGTTTCTCTTTTTTTTTTCTTTTCTTTTCTTCTGTATTTTGTTTCCGTCACGGAAACCAAACTGCGGGTTTAGTCGAGTGAGAAAGTACAACTTAGAAGTTAGAGTTGGCGTCGGTTTCTATAACTCTCTTTTGTTCAGTTTGGATTGTTGGGATTTTCTGGTTTGAGCCCTTTGAAGGTAAGTTGTAATAAATTGGTTTAATGGTTTTAGCTCACTATATAGACAACTTTGATATTAACTGTTTTAGATTATTTAAAGTCCCTTAGTAAGCTCCTTTGATGCCTAGACTTTCTTTATGCTTAGCATTTACTCCTTAGTGATAAATGTTGCAGTAACTACCCTGTGGTTTGTGACGGTTCATTGATGCCGGGTCATGTATAATGACATCGATATTTCCCAGGAAATCATTGTAAATTCGGGGGTGTTACAAATTGTATCAGAGCCCTAGGTTTAAAAGGTTTCTTTGGATTGATTAATGAATTAATAAAGATTAGTTTCATTTTGGGGAAAATTAAAAGTGAAGTAAAGCCATTGAGCGTAGTAGTCCTAGAAGATAGTAATTATTTAAAATCACTTTGCTTGTTATTTATAAAGTTCTTACTGTTTGATTGTCCACCTGTAGATGGTAAGGAAAAGAGTAACTACGAGGAAGTCGACTGCACACCAAAGGGCACGTGCCCTAGCTCACCACCCTAGAGTACGTAGCTTCTTCGGATAACGAGTCGACGGGAAACAACGAGGACATGCGTCACCAAGCCGCGCACGACGAGGCCGCATGTGCCTCGCACGTTGCGTATGCCGTGCCTCCGCATGTTGTACAAGCACGTGTGATGATCACGAGGATGAAGATGAGGATCCTTCCGAGTCCGAGCCGGAGTATACCTCAACTGATAGGTCTGACGAGATGCCGGACTTGGAAGATATTGGTGTCGAGAGCGACAACCACACTGCACCTACTGCTGCACCTGCTGTTGCAACTACTCCTGTTGCAAACTGTTATTCTTTTGTGGAGCAATTCTTTACTACTGACGCTGAACTCAAGGATATTCGTATCTACATAAGACGTGCTTACACTACTATCGAGCGCTACTAGTACGAGAATCACACGAGTCTACATGAAGGCTTATGGGTGGAGCTACTGCTAGCTAGTCTGCCTAACATCCATACGTGGATGGGACTCAAGGATAAGTATGACGACGTGGTCTCCAAGATTGGTCACCTACACGAAAAGAAATATGGGTAAGGAACGTGATGGGCACTCTTCATTAAGGGTGTCTCATCTGAGCTATGTCTGTCCGAGTTCGAGTGGATGGTGAACCACGTGCTAGTGCCTGTGCCAAAGGGCATGTGTGAGTACTGCTGCACCAAGAAACGCAAAAATGCCAATGGTTTCAGGAAGCGTTTCATGCCCCACAAGTTTGGTGGATATGCCTACCCGGACACGCCTTCTAAGGAGGTGAAACCTAGGAGGAAGGATGATCATGATAAGCCCCCTAGCGCGAAGCAAAACAGTGCGAGTGTCAAATAGACCTAGATGTTTGATTTACTAGTTTTATTTGAGTTATAATGAACGCTTAGTTATTCTGATGACCATGCGTGGTCAAGATTGATGTTTGTGTAGTTGTATAGGCAACAAATATTCGTATTGTTATTTATTTTGCAATCTATCTTATTGCAAAACTATTTCATTTGATTATATGAATGTTGTGCAAAATTTGTTTTATATGATCGTCTTTATTGCATAATTGCATGATTGACTAATAGCTTCGAAATGCTATCTCGTATTGCTTAGACATGATGGGAAATCCATGTCGGAATTATGGCAAAATTTTCATTGAGCATGATCATATCAATTGTGACCCAAAGGCTAAGCATTTATTGTATGCAATTAAAATCATTGTTTATTACCCTAGCTAATAAAATAGTATGGAGCCTCGTTCTGTGAATTGTGAATGTTATTGTCTAATGATTGCGTGAGACCAATGTGCCTTGTTATTACATTTTTAACTATTATGCATGAGAACTGAGAACTATTCAAAGCAAGTATGTTGCTTCGACCTACAATGTAAGGTCGATCATTGAAACTTATATGCTATTTTCTAAATGTCAAGAGATAGGTTTCAATTACAACCAATATCTCTCAACTAGATCCCGATTTCGGTCAAATGTGTCAACTTCGTTGAAATGGTGATCAACCATTGCTCTTTTATGTCTATGATTTTTGTAATGGCAATCAACGAATGGCTGGCGAGATTAGAGGTAGGAATTACCAACTTGGTTGAGCACATCACGCGCCAGGTAGAGTGCCAGGAGCAAGACCACAATGCGCAGAATCCTGAAACCCACAATTTCAAAGATTTTGATGCATTAAAACCTCCAACTTTTGAGGGCGGCTCTGAGCCTACCAAGCTGGAGTAATGATTATAGAGCTTGAGAAACTGTTTAAGGCGACTAGTTGTTCGAATAACATAAAGGTCAACACCGCTACTTACTACCTTCAGGGTGAAGCGAACAAGTGGTGGAGCGACGTGGAAACTGAATTGCTCGCTATTGAAAATTACGGATGGAGCGAATTCAAGGAGTCCATTCTTGAGAGGTTCTATCCTAGAGCTATTCGTCATCAGAAGCAACGAGAATTTGAGAACATATACGAAGGGAAGCTATCTGTGGCTGAGTACGCAACGAGGTAACAAGCTTGCTGCTTTTGCATCTAATTTGGTGACGACTGAAGCCGAGCGTGTCGAAAGGTTTGAAGATGGTTTGAAGTGGGATATTTAGCATTTTCTCATGGGAAACTCGCAGACGTTCCAAGGATCTTACGAGAAGGCCTTGAACCAGGAGCGTGCTGTAGAGCGTTGTGATTCGCTGCTTGGAAAACATGAATGTGATTAAGGGAGTTCTTCCCGGTCGAATGGCGCAGACAAGAAGCCAAGGCCCGACAAAAATCTGTAGGCTGCCGTATTTTTCTCCCCTCCTTTCCGCGTGTCTTCCCTCGACCCTCCTTCCGGGGATCGGGTTTCCGGACAGCCTGGGAGAGTGCATTGGGTGTTCGAATTTCGTGAATCCTTTATTGTGTATGCACGTAGAGATTTATGTACCAAGGACATAATTAAGATTGTCGGAAATCGCCACCAAATTTTAAGGTAACTTGGAAACCTTGGAGATCAAGTCGATAGTCTAGAAAGACGTCAACTCAACTCCTGTGCACCCCAATCCATATTGGGGAAATTGACTTCATAAATGGGTTCGGGGGCGTAGGTACGAGCTAGGAAGGTGCTAGGCACCCAACTCGCCCACTAACAACAACGGCCTGTATTAATCGATTCAATATAATAATTAATGCTACGGTTCCAAACAAGGTTCAATTTGTCCAAATTCCTAGTTTTAACTAATGGGGTTGAACAAGAATTATTATTGTGACCACTTTTAACAATTTATCAAGTTACATTCTTTTATTGCTAAAAACGATAAATATGCTAAAACCTGCAAGTTAGAGGACAAAGACATAATTCATCCACCAATCCACAAACAAAGCATGATTCACTCATTAGAAAAGCAATAAATAACAAAATAAAAAGCATTCATTCATCCATTAATTAGGCTTAATACAAGCCCTTTTGCTCAAAATGCGCCATGCATGTACATATCACATAAACCAAAAACGTTAGTAATAACAAGCTAATATAAATATTATTGAAAATCCTCTGGTTGGATTACCTGGATGCTCACAATGAACTTATTGGGTTATATTGCTTGAATTCATGCTCTTGATGAAGTGTGAATGTTTATTTTGTGGTGCTAGGGCTAATCCTAAAGAAGGACTAGAATCAGAATTTAGGGTTTTTCTAATATGAGAGAGAGAGAATGCCTTGAGAGAGAAACTGTCAACCTCCAGAGAGAATGTCCAACCCTCAGAGAGAATGTCCAACCTCTTCAACTGGACCCTAAGGTTTTTTTTATATAGAAGAGAGGGAGCTGCCAAGGTTTGGCACGGAAATCGAATGGGCCTCAAATTTGCCGTCCGCGAGAAAAGGTCTAGGCGGCCAAACCAGCAGGCCAAGCGGTCAAGCCGCAAGGCAAGCGGTCAAACCGCTTGGCCTAGCGGCACAGCCGCTTGTCCTAGCGGCCACCGCTTGAGCCCAAGCGTGGCCGCTTGGACCTGGAACGGTGTGCCTGTATCGGCGTCTGGCATGATTTTCGTGCGGGGGAGGCTTTTCCGAGGAGGTCCACGCGCGATTGACTGAGCTCCCTTGTTTGACCAAGGGTTGACTCATGGGTTTGGGTTCCCTTTCGGGCCGTTAGGTTCAAAGAGGCCTATCTCTCAGATTTGGACTCTAATTGAATTGAGTCCATCTGGTTTGGATCACCTATACAAAAGGCTTCCACTGGTTAATTCAAATGAACTAGGCTAATCATCAGAGCAATTATTCTCGCAATCCAAGTTCGAGCAAAATCCAATCCTTTTATCATCGGGTTTTTACGGGGACTTATTATAGACACAATTTTTGGTGTCTACAGAAGCCCCTACTTAGGCCGAGCTCGAATAGAGTGAAGGTCAAAGTATTCCTGTGCCAATACCTGCAATAAAACAGGAAATTGAGTGAGGTGACAATCAGTTAAAGATAAACAATCATTTTTAGAGTAATAAATTTCCCGGTTTATTTGACCGAGAGTTTGACCCTATGCTGTAGGTCAGACAATAAACGTCCTCCGATTTTCCATCGAAGGGGACCCTATGCTGTAGGTTACACAATAAATGTCCTCCGATTTTCAGTCGAAGAGGACCTTATGCTGCAGCTTACACAATAAAAGTATTTCGTTAGAAATAAAATAGGAGATAAAAATCTTTCGATTTTCAGTCGAAAGGTTACCCTATGTTGTAGGTCAAACAATAAACGTACTTCGATTTTCAGTCCAAGGGGAACCCTATGTTGTAGGTTACACAATAAAAACATTTGGTTAGAAATAAGATAAGAGATAAAAATCTTTCGATTTTCAGTCGAAAGGTGACCCTATGCTGTAGGTCAAACAATAAACGTCCTTCGATTTTCAGTCGAAGGGGAAGCCTATGCTGTAAGTTACACAATAAAAATATTTTGTTTAGAAATAAGACAAGTAATAAAGGGTAATAAGATGTTGCTCAGACCTTAGGTCGGGTTTGAGCCCATGCCATTTGGCTAAGTATAAATGTGCAAACTTGTGAGTTTAAATAGTCCAGTTTTCATGAACGGACTTTGGCACGCAAATAACTGCTATGGACCTTGTGTTGGGCCCACTGATTTTGAACCAATGGCCCAAAGAAACTTCAGAGGTGAGAGAGTGGGCCAGGAGGTCAAGCCGCCACGTCAAGCGGTTGAACCTCTACGTGGAGCGGCTGTGCCGCTTGGCTTGCGGTCTGACCGCCAGTTGGGCGGTCTGACCGTCCATGTGGCAGTTTGACCGGCCATTAGGTCATTTTCACGGTTTTGCCTAAAAATGGGAAGAGGAGGCCAAAATGGGTCATCTTCCCCATTTCGAGCTCTCTCTTTCTCTCTCCTCCATTTTTACTCAAGTCTTCAACCTCCATCAAAGCCCCTAGCTCCAAATCTTGAGGTTTTCTTGCTCAAATTCTTAGTAGAACTTGCTTTTGTTGGTTGTTCTTGTGTTTTTGAGTGTCAAAACTCAAAATTGTGTGAGTTTGTGAGTTTTGTGAATCTCACTCAATTTCCCAAAAACCCCATTTTTGTTCTTCATCTGTGGCTCCTAAACGTAGAGGAGGTACGAAAAGAAAGAGGCAAGAGAATGATGTTCATGAGACCCCGAATGTTTTCACTTGGGTTTTCGTTTCCGGTATACCCCATCACCGGGCGGGTGAGAGCCGGTTAGTCCAGGACGAGTTCACTCGTAGTGATTTTCATCCTACCGATCGTTGGGAGCCCAGTGATCTTGTTTTCAAGAAGAAGGAGCATTTGGTTACCGTTGGTACCAAATTTTGGGTATGTCATTTTTTTTCGTTCTTGCTCTTTTACACTTAGGAAATCACGTGTAGGCAAACATAGAATTCCTAGGTTGAGAACTGTAGTGTAGCTAAGTGTGGAAAAACCAATTTGCGTGAAATTGTTTTTCAGGTTAATTTGCGAATTCCCGGAGGACTCTTGTATTATATATACATCTGAAGAATGAATTTTTGTGAAATTCATCTTTAATTTGTGGAAAATAAATTTGAATGAAATTTATTTTCGTTGCAATTTTATAGCTATGGGTGAGATCATAATCACCCCTTTTGAGTTCGGCCTCTTTCCGGGCTCCCTTGCACCGGTACTCCTGTCACTTATGGAGAGGTGAGCAGGGAGGTCATGGTTGAGATGTTTGGTCTTTTGGGACCAGCTGGGATGGTAGGGAGTATGGTGGGACGGACGTCATGGTCCAGTTCCTGACCAACCCGAGGAAGTTGAAGAAGGTCACAGCGGAGCAGCACACCCGCCTTTTCTTGGCCCTTGTTCTAGCTTGTTCCGTCTTTTCGGATAAAGCTAGTAGGTATCATGTTCGCTATTTCCCGTGCTTGCGGGATTTGGATAGAGTTACAGAGCACAACTGGGGTCTTCCTGCATACTCTAGTCTTCTACGGTGTTTGAGGCAGTCCAGCCGCCTTAGTGGAGAGGAGGGCGCATCTCGAGTCTCCTTAGTCGTTTATTGGAAGGTTATGGAGGTAATTTCCTTTTACCCTTCTTGTACCTTGTGTTTCGGCTCTTGATTAATAACTCGTTCCTAATCCATGTACTTTGCATGTCTTAGATCTTGTTTTATGAGAATTTCTCCGACCTTGCCCCTCTTCTTGAGACAGGGGACTTGTCCTTTCCAGCGATGCAGACCTAGAGGGGACGGACTGCTTGCCCATTTACTACGTTGCATGCCCTTTAGGAAGCGATATATCCCTTGACATCTCAGGATGTAAGCAACTTTCCTTTGTGCTTCTTTTGTCCTTTTATCCTTTTGTGTGCTCATTCTTGCTTTTGTAGGTCGACTGGTTTCCACGGACGGATTACCTCCCGGGCCTCTCGGATAGATTTTGGCGTGCTCGGGTGTACAACCAGTGGAGGATCCTCATTGAGGGTCCCTTTGGTTTTGAGTGGTTCTTAGGGGAGAGACTGATTAGGCAAACTTTCCCCGATCTTCCGGCTCCGAGGGTTCCTATGGATCCTCCGGATTCTATGCTTTATGTTCGTTACCTTACCATGGAGCAGGTGACGGCGACCACTGTTTGAAGAATGCCCTTGAGCATTTGCTTCCGGTTGATCCTGAGGTGGATCTTATGGTGGCATATACTGACTTTGTTGAGGCGCGGTTATGCCCCAACTTCTCTACCGATCCGGTAAGTGATGTACTTTTATTTCTTAATTTCGTTTGGGAATTTAGAAATGTGTCTGACATTTTTTAAATATTTGCAGAGTGGTTCGAGCTCCTCGGTTGTTTCTGCTCCACGTCCTACTCCTCCTACTCTTTCAGTGAGTTAGACTGGAGCGGGCGGGTCTCCTCAGGTTATACAGGTTCTTGAGTTTCGTGGCCCTGATGAGGAGGTTGAGGGATTGCCTCTACTTGCTGGCTGTAGGGGGTAAGTGAGAATTCATTGTAATTTGCAATGTTTCCTTTGTATTTATGCTGATTCATTTCTTATGTGCACAGTTGGATGCAGCTGAGACACGGAAGGTCTTTAGAGGCATGCCTGCCCTTAAGACTTGGATATCCAGATTTGCGTCTCGGAGTGTATGCACGAGTCGTCACTCCGACGTTCGAGAGGTATGTTCCAAGTACCAGTGCTTGATTTGAATTTTTGGTGATTTCCTGACCTTGAGCTTATTTTTGCAGCATGTTCCCATGGCGAGGCCTCCTAGGCCTCCAGTCACTCGCACTCCGGAGTCGGTGTCTACACCGCAGCGTCCTCCTCCTAGACCGGAGAGTGCGGAGGTGCGTCACGAGCTAGAGTGGATACGGGGAGCTCGCCCCAAGTGCCTTCTCCTCCACAGTTCCCTGCACCGCCTCCCTATATGGGGTATTCGGGCAACCATATGCCCATGTACCCTCCCATCCCTCCAAGGGGTTCTTGGAGTCTGGAAAGTATGGGGTATGGCGGCTATCCTGACATGTCGGAGCCACCTCGTCATTCATTGGATCTCGCTTACTTGATGGGTTTTTTATTTGCTTTCGACCCTAGAGCTTGGGCGATGTCTCAGCCTGATTCTTCAAGTGCTCCATAATCGAATGGACCCAGAGAGTCGTCTCAGGCGGGTCCGAGTACTGGCGAAGATGGCCAGTGACATCTGTTGTAGGGCATTTTGAACTTGTTGGCTTGTATTAAACCTGTTACAAATTATTGCATGTTATTCACGCACAAAGATATCATGCAAATGCCCATATGTGAACTTCAATCAACTAATTTCTGAGTGGGAAATCACAAATCACGACATTCGGAAATTTAGGATTCCCGAGAATTTAGCACATTTGGGGTAACCCTTCCCCGAAAATAAAAAAATAAAGAATAAAGAAAAGCAAAATAGAAAAAGATAATTAAAGGAGAAAATATTAATAAAGGAAATTAGAAAATAAAAGGAATAAAAGTGGAACTTGATAAACAAGATAAAAAGACAGAAATAAAGGGATTAAAATATAAAAGTGGCAAGGGCCAAAATTTAACGTAAGGAAAATATAAGAGAAGGCTTCCAAAATCTGTCCAAGTGGGAATTAGGAAGGTAGAGCCCTGTCAAACGTGGGGTCGGGTGGACCGAGGTCTCTCGCGAAAGAGCACACCATGCGCCTATATAGGGTGACCGCTAGAGCTCCTAGCGGTCGTGCTAGATCTCTAGCGGTTGCCGCTTGTCCTAGCGGTCAAGCCGCTTGCTGGAGCGGTTTGGCCGCTTGTCCCAACGGCTTAGCCGTCTGGACAAGTTCCAAGGCCGCCTTACCCTTTTTCGTCGTTTGTCTGAATTTCGTTAAATTGTCGACGAGAATCCAACCGTAGCCTCTATATAGTTGGGTTTCTTTCTCTTCTCTTCTCACCACTTGCTTTAAGCCTTTAGAGAGAGAATTCCTTGAGAGAAAATCTTTGATCTTAACAATGGTGAACTTTGATGATGTTTTTGATGCTTGGCTAGCTTCCATGACTATAGAGGAGAGGTTAGAGTTCACTCCTATCCACCTCCATGCCTTCTTTCACCTCAAACAACTTAAGATTTTGTGGGATTTTCTTCATGCTTCAATCGGGTTTTGGGACCCAAAATTCCATGTCTTCCGCTTCGGTGCTCATGAGATGTGCCCTTTGGTGGAGGAGTTCTCCGATATAATTGGCTTTCCAACCGAAAGCCCTCCTGCCGTTCCCTACTTGGGGAATGCTTTCGTAGGTGATTTTCAAAGGTACCTTGGGTTGTCTCCCCGTCAAGTGGGTCAAGTACATCATGGTGAGGATGTCGATCTTGCCAAACTTGTGACTTTCTTCACTTCAAAGGCCCAGGGTGCGATGGATATGAGGTACAAGAAACGTGCCTTTGTATTTTGCCTCCTCCATCGTTATTTATTTGTTGGTGATAATGAAGACGCTCTTATTCCATCCGAAAATAAGCTTACCATCAATAGGGGCAAAGGTTGTCTTCTTAGGGTGACCAAGCGAATTCAATGGGATAGCTCTCCTATGCACTTGGTCGTGGGAGAGACAATCCTTGCTTTAGATAGGTTCAAGATCAATCCTCAAGAGTCTTTCACCGGGAGCCCTTTACTCCTTCAAGTAAGTATTGTGATAATGCCTTAATCTTTGTGGATTTAACTTTATTTGGTGAAATTCTTATCTTGTATTGACTTGAACTTTTCTCTTGTCGTTCTTGTGTAGATATGGCTCCAAGAGAGACTCAACATCCTTGAGATGCCTTCCATACATACCAGAAAGTATTTACCCAAGCAACTCCCGATGAAACGTCGGCACTTTTTCCTATCTTCCCGCGAGGAGTGGTTGAAATTCTTTTATGCTAAGACCCAAATGGATTGGTTCATCCCGTGGTGGCATACCACCAAACTCGTGGGGTGTAGCGAGGATGCGCCTTTCACTCGAATCATAGGCTTACGTACCTTAACTTCCTTTTTGGCAAACCACCTTTTGAGACAATATGGTTTAAG
This sequence comes from Tetragonia tetragonoides, assembly GCA_038025085.1. Taxonomy (NCBI): domain Eukaryota; kingdom Viridiplantae; phylum Streptophyta; class Magnoliopsida; order Caryophyllales; family Aizoaceae; genus Tetragonia; species Tetragonia tetragonoides. Next base: position 20,495,097 of record CM076149.1, read on the forward strand.
GCAAAGAATTCCAAATGTAAGTTGTGTGTGCCCTCGTCAACGACCATTGACTCCTTCCTTAGTGTTCCCTTGGGAGCGATATTGGGGTCGTCGTCAAATATGGGTTAAACCAGTATTTCCTCAATCTCATGGGCTGACGATTTTCTACGAGCAATGGATTTGGAGCGGTGATTGTCGAGTCAACCCAAAGCTTCTAGAGGAAGAAAAAGCGTTGTTCAAGGCCTTCAAATATGATAAGCCGAGCGGTGTTAAGATAAATCCAATTAATGGGCCCGCTAAACCTTCCAAGCCCTAAACTAAGGGTAAGGGAAAAGGTAGGGCAAAGGCCCAATCCAAGAAAATGAACAATACGGCCCATTCGGCCAAAAAAGTAACTTCAAGTAGGCCCAATGATCACTAGGCCTCTTCTAGCTATGGTAGGGAAAGATGGGCTCCAAAAGAACGAATGGAACTTGATGAGCCTAGAGAACCCGTCCAAGAGCCCGAAGTTAAAGACAAGGAGGAGTAGTCCACCTTTAATTGTCTAGCAAGTCTTGTCCTTTTGGCTTTGTAATATAATTCAAATAACAGGTTTGCATGCCCAAGTAGATGTAGCTTAGAATTGCCCTTTTATTTATTTATTATTATATTTTTTTTCGCACTTTATATTTTTATTAGAGCATGTAATGGACTTTAGCCATATTAATGAGAGACTTGCTTATTATTATTTTTTTTGCATTAATCGAATGGATCAAAACTCCCTTTAGAGATTTATTTTGTTAAAGTGGTCGGGCCAAAGTTATATGGGTTACCTACATATCCATGCGGAATCAGGCCAATGTAGTTCGTAAGACCAAATCCCTTTTTTTTTCTTTTTTTTTCCGGTCATGGGTCCCATGTGGACGAGTTGACCGATTTTGACTTGGATTTGGTGCCTTAGTGGGCTCTCTCAAAGATTTAACATTTACGCATAGAATCGCTTAAGTTGGTCCATATTTGTGAGTTGGGTGAACTCGTTGCCGTCTAAATCCATTAGCTTTACCGCTTCACCGGATAATATTGTCTTAATAAGGTATGGGCCGACCCAATTAAGCTTAAATTTTCCCCGAGGATCGGCCACAATTGGTCTCACCTCTTTTAGGACTAAGTCTTCTTCTTTTAGTCCTCTAGCCTTGAACCGTTGATCAAAATGCCTTGCCATCCTTGTTTGGTAGACATGACTATAATGAAGGGCATTTAGTCGTATTTCATCTAGCAAGATCAATTGGTCATATCGGGCCTGGACCTAATCTACTTCGAGTCACTTTCCAAAGCTATCCTTAGGGAGGGGATTTCTACCTTGACTGGGAGTACCGCCTCCATTCCGTATACTAAAGAATAAGGTGTTGCTCCCATTGAGGATCGAATAGTGGTTCTATATGCCCGTAAGGGGAATTGTAGTTTGTCGGGCCAATCCTCGTAGTTTTCCGTCATCTTAGCTATCATTTGTTTCATGTTCTTGTTTGCGGATTCTACGGCTCCATTCGTTTGTGGCCTGTAAGGTGAAGACTGTCGATGTTGAATTTTAAACTTAGTGAAAAGCTCGGCAACATCCTTTTTGAATTGGGACCCGTGATCACTTATGATTTCGTGGGGTACCCCATATCTGGTAATGATGTTGTCATGTATGAACTTTGCCACATGTTTAGACGCTCTTCTTGCGTACGAACGAGCTTCAACCAAAATAGTCTATTGCAACTAGTATGTATTCATGGCCTCCTTTTCCTGTAGGGGTGATTTTTTCCAATGATGTCAATACCCCATGCAGAGAACGACCATGGTGAAGTGAATGTATGTAGAGGAGTAGGAGGTCTATGTTGTAAATTAACGTGGAATTGGCAGCGTGTGCACTTTCTCACGTATTCGATCCAATCCTTTCCATCGTAGTCCAATAGTATCCTTGCCTTAGGATTTTCTTGACCAATGTGAGTCCATTCATATGGTGACCGCATACGCCATTATGTATATCACTCATGACTTTGATGACCTCGCATTCCTTTAAGCACAGAAGGCTTAACCCTTGTGGTGTCTTTTTATAAAGTTTGCCTTGCACATGTATGTATTATGCGGCTAGTCTTCATAAAGCTCATTGTGCCCTAGGCGTGGATTGCGGAGGGTAAACGCATTTGGCGAGTAGATTGAGAATGTCGGTAAACCATTCCTCTTCTTCTTGCTCATTGAGGCATACTTCAAGTGCATTACAAAAGGCGGGCTCAGTGCGCCTTTGAATGTGAATGGGCATGGAGATTACATAATCTGTAATGTTTATCATGGAAGCCATCTTTGCTAAGGTATCCGCGAAGTGGTTGTCATCTCTAGGAAGGTACGTGAAACGGACATAAGTGAAATATTTGGCCAAGTGTTCTCCTCGATACTCATTATTCCTTCATTAGGAAAGTCATGTGTAGCATCTTCACTAGTAACCGGGTTTTCAGAGAGATGTTCAGAAATGGCATTTCTTTTGATCGCCTTTTGGCGTTCAAAAGTTAGATCGAATTCTGAAAGCATGACAGTCCATCTTGCTATTCTTCCACTGAGAATAGGTTTTCGAACAAGTAATTTAATGGGTTCATCCTCGACTTTACATGGATGGGGTGTTGTAGGATGTAGTGTCGAAGTTTCTTTGTTGCAGTGACCAATGCGAGACATGTTTTCTCTAGTGTGGAGTAGCGTGTTTCGTATTCTAGGAATTTCTTGCTAAGGTAGTATATTGCCTTTTCATCATTCTCCACCTTTTGGGCCAACATAGCACCCATGGCGGTTTCTGTGACTGTTAGGTATAGCATAAGTGGTTTGCCCGGAATGGGCGGAACCCATACGGGTGGATTAGCTAAGTATTCCTTAATCTTGTCCAAGGATTGTTGGCATTGATCGTCCCAGGTAGATTTAGTGTCCTTTTTTATCTTCTTGAAGATGGGCTCGCAGGTAATAGTCAATTTGGATATGAATCGACTTATATATTGGAGCCGTCCTAGAAATCCTCTTATCTCCTTTTCATTTTTGGGAGATGGCATGTCCCTTTTAGCTTTGATTTTGGTAGGATCAATTTCAATGCCTCTTGTGCTTATGACGAATCCTAAGAGCTTGCCCGAAGTTACTCCAAATGCGCACTTTTGAGGATTCAATTTCATATTGTAATTTCGAAGCCTGTCAAAGAATTTCTTTAGAGAGGGTATATGCCCTTCTCTCTCCTTGGATTTGATGATCATATCGTCCACGTACACCTCGGCTTGCTTATGCATCATGTTATGTAGAAGGGAAGTTGCGGTTCTTTGGTATGTTGCTTCCGCGTTCTTCAACCCGAAAGGCATGACGGTGTAGCAATATGTCCCCCATTGGGTAATGAAAGTGGTTTTCTCAATATTTTCTTCAGCCATTTGTATTTGTTTATACCCTGCATCGCCATCCATGAATGATAAGAGGGCATGTCCTACGGTATTATCCACCCGTACGTCTATATGTGCCAAGGGAATGTCGTCCTTTGGACTTGCCTTGTTTAAATCTCTAAAGTCAACGCCACATCCTTACTTTGCCACCCTTTTTTGGAACGGGGACTATGTTTGCAACCCATTCCGGATATTGGGCAACTCTGATAAAACCTGTTGCGAGCTATTTTTGCACCTCTTCTTTGATTTTCAATGTCCACTCAAGCTTCATTCTCCGAAGTTTTTGCTTTAGCGGTTTGAATCCGGATTGAGCGGTATTGTATGCTGTGCAATCTCGCGACTTATTCCCGGCATATCTTTGTAGGACCAAGCGAAAACGTCTATGGTAGTTAACGATAAGCCAATGCGCACTTGGCGCGACTCTTGATCGTTTGCAAGATTGATTAATTTTGTTTCTTCCACAATTGAAGTCTTTTGTTCATGCTCTAATAGTGCTTTAGTTACTTCTTTGAGCAATTCTTGTTCATCTTTTAAATTATTAGCTACTAAGTAATCCAAGAAGTAAGCAGAATCAGTAATTATTTCATTGATTGGGGAAACTGGAACATCAACTGATTGCAAACAGAATTAAACATAGATTTGGGTGGACCACCCGACTCTACTATATTAGACTCGTTTTTAGAATCGTACTTGGTTTGGTCGGAATAAGTGTCGGGGTCAGGCTTGGATTCTTCAGAGATCGTGATCTTGATCTTATTTCCATTGGCTCATGTCCAGCTTATGGTGCGTTTCTGCTTTCTGAGTTGACCCTCGTTTGGAGTGATCAACTTAGTTGGGTCAAAGTTTGCATCTTAAATTGCATTATTGACAGTGTGGAGCTTGTGGGGCCAGATTCTCGAGTTTTTCCTGGATTAGGACCCGGGAACCGTCGCGCTACGTGCCAGAGGCACGTCTCACGGAAATCGGCCGATTAAAGAGGCCAATTGTCAAGGAATCATCTTAAGGTTCGAAGTCCCCACCTTGTTATAGCCCGAACAAGGAAGGATTTTTACAAAAGAAGAGTCGCCACCTTGTTATGACCCAAACAAGGAAGGTTTTTTACAAAAGAAAGGGTTTAATAAACGATTTTAAAGAAAAACATTTAAGAAACCCAAAAGTTGAATCCATCGCGATAAGGCACGAAAATTCTTTGACTAGTCTGCGAATCAGAGATCTTGGTTCGGGGTCTAGGTTAGAAGGTGCAGACGTCCTCGGACCCGTCTCCTCCTCCGTACCGAGTACGGGCTCTTTAGTAATACGTTGTATCCAATATGAAAGCTTTGAATTGAATTACTTAATACCTTGAATAATAAAAGAAAAACACATATATGTACACATTGTCACTTAGCACACAGAAAAAGTCGGTTTTGAACCGGTGTATTCGTTTACGTACGGCGGGTTTGGATATTGCAAAATACTGCACTACGTACCATTCATCGTAGGTATCTACTCCTGGATCAAAACCCTTACGTAGTTCTGACCGGGCGATCCGGTCAGTAAAACTCCTTGGGTGCCACAAAGGAGGGTATGGATGTTCTTTCCCGTAAAGAGGGATATGATTGAGAAACTTATAGGATGACTCGCAACTTAGAGTCGAATTGATCCGAGGAACCCCCTACTCTCCTCGAAGAAGTAGAGAAAAGTTCAAATGGGATGATTAGCCCGCTCTTTTAAGGCGTTCAACCCAACAATATTTGGTAATATACGGGGATCAACCCAATTCTTAGCTTTGAGTATAAAGATTAGATTTCTCAAAAATATTCGTTCTTTACTGGGGAATAACATTCATTGGGGGTGGATAGATGGATGATTTGTATAGATTGTGGGTATGTATTGGTGGGTAATGGCTTAAAAGAGTCTTTCTGATAGGATCCCCCGGGGTGGCCCGAAGCCAAATAAGAGGGGACGATCAATAATTAGCTTCTATTCGATCATAGGTATTCCACTGGGGAAAATGGTTGTAACAGGGGAAATATGGATTCCACTGGGGAAATGTGAATTTGTATGAAGGTGATTTTATGGAATGGTAGGTGGAACACCCATGATTGCGTATAAGCAAATTTCTGATTCTAACCTGAAATTTGGCCCCGGGCCGGGTTGTGTACATAAACGAATACACTGGTTTTAGAACCGTTTTTTTGAACATAATATATATCACACAAGTTAGAGAAATTCTTTTTATTTTATTTTCCGAGTTGAATTATTAGGTGGAAGCATATGAATGCAAATGTACAAAATGTAATTATAGAGGCCTCGGAATAAATGAATTACAATTCGAGTATTTACAATGCAATATAAAAAATATGTCTAAAAATCCTAAAAAGGAGAAAAAGACTTGATCTTCATGTACATGGCACCTCCGGGGCTCGATCTTCATCTTCGTTTTCAAAGGTTTGAGTTATTCACAAAGGATTGGTTCATTTACAAAAGAATTGATTTATTTACAAAAGAATTGGTTATTTACATAAGCGGTTTGAAAGAACCGACAAGGTATTAATCCAAATGCGGCTTATTAACTCCAAATTTATTTTTATAATTAGTGGGAAACACTAAAGGAATAAACTGGAGAGTTTCGTATTTTTGATGGTTTGTTTGATAATTAAACGAAAATCATTTATAGAATCGAACAAAACCGTTTTTACAATAATCTTGACAGAACTTCTAAAATTCATATCTCGGTTATAACTCCACTAAATCGAGTTTTTCAAAAGCCTAACTTGGTTCATTTTACTTCATAGTTTGACTGTAAAAATCTCAAGTAAAACAGTTGATGATCTGTGAGTTATTTACGATTTACGAGCTTCTAGAAGCCTTTAGATAGACCATTGGTTTTTGATTTATTTGGAATTATTTACAAGTTATCTAGGTCTAATATTTACAGAAATTAGACTAAACATGAAGGTGGAAATTTACGCAAAGCTTCATGAGTTTTAGACTAGTCTAATGTATTTAACGAAAATAAACAAAAGGACTGTACAAAGGCCTTAATGTTCTAAACTTAACCAATTGCCCTTCATTTTGACAGAACCAAAGTTGGTTTGATTAATTCATTAAAAATTGAAAATACATCCTAATGGAGTGATTCCAAAGCCTAGATTGGTTCTTATGGAGTCTTCTATCCACAGCAAAGTTCATCTTCCATGAAAGAGGTGTTAACCACCACAGACTTTTCAGTTAAGTGAACATTATCATTTCTGTACATATACTCGGTTGGTTAATTTTAGAATTAAATCTACTTTGTTAAACTTGAATTATTCTTTATAGATTGAAGTAGACACACTAAAGAATTCCTACAAAAATTATCAAGAAAAACACACTATCCTAAGTGGTTAAAATGAGCCGTTTATTTACAAGGTTGAAATCTGAGAAAATCTTCAAAGGGACAGCACTATTTCGTCTTTTCAAAATTCATTTAAACTTCATTTCTTATCCAAAATGGACGCAATAGTGGCTGTAGAAGTCTAAGTAAGTATTCTTCTATTTACTCAGAAATAGACTAAGCTCAAAACTTAACCGTTTGTTAGTTATTTACAGATCTATGAACGTTGGTCGTTTTTCGACACAGAAACTTAAAAATTCAATTACGGATGATTGCACCGTTGGATCTGGACAAATTTCATATCGGTAGAAAGCCCTATGGACAAGGTTTCCAATGACACTAATTACATAACATTCCAACCATTGGATCTTCCTAGATATACAAATGCATTCTGCTCTAAAAACTGTCAACTATCCAAATTATTACAACTTCGTACAAAAAATAAATCCGAGGCCTCTATATGAAAAATGACCTTTTATATTCAATTTCAGGTATAAAAAAAAATGAAAATGGTGATGAGAGAGAGAGAAATATTCATTGATCACACAAATTTGGCACAAGCAACTCTCTTCCTCACCGCAAAAAATCACTCTCTACAAGGTGGATCTAAGTCCCCCATGGAGACGGGTTCGCGTGGGCACTTGAACCCTTACCTAGGAATTTTTGGCCGCTCAAAAAATAGGGTGATACATGCCCACACCTATAAAGAGTCCAACCGGTGAAAATGGGATTATTAAGGGGGGATAATAGTGTTTATTAGCAATTTATATACAAAATTAAATGGTTACTAAAAACACTTAGAAAAAAAATAATTGAAGGAGAGAGAAAAAAGATTACTCTTGCGTAGATCTAGAAATATCAATCTTCAAAGTTAAATTAGTTAGTACAAACGCCCTTTAGTTTGCACTAACTAAGATAAAAAAAAAGAAGTTTTAGAAATAGAAGTAGTTTTAAAAAACCTTTAAAAGTTGAAGTAAGTTGAAAAAGATGATAAGAAAACTGGAGAGAGAAGTAGAGATTTTAAGAAGTAGAGATTAGAAAGTGGCAAAGGGCCCTTAGGTTATTTTTTGAGGGGTATTTATAAGGGGAGGGGGAAGGTGATGGGTGAATTAGGGTTAGGAAATGGAGGGTGCGATTTGGTAGGAGGTGGATGGTGAGATGGGGGGTAGGAGAATGTGGATGGGAGAGTGACAAATGTCACATTTTTGGTGATGGAAAATGGATGGGAGAATCTTTTGAGGTGGAAGTGAGTAGGAAAGAGAGAAGATGAGATAAGGTGGGAGAGAAAATATAAAAGGGAAAAACAAAAACAAAATAAAAAAAAATTAAAAAAGATATAAAAAACGCGGGGGGGAAGAAATTTTTTTTTTCTTTTTCTTTTTCTCCTCTTTTTCGGTTGTGAGAGGGATATTTTTTTTATTTTTGTTTATTTTTTTGGGTGGGGGTTAATTCATGGAAAAGAGAAGGGTATTTTGGTATTTCCACTTGATACCATTATTCCCTTTTGTCTTTAACTATTGGATGGGAACATGGGAACATTGTGATGTCATGCATGACATCATAATTCCCTTCCTTATTTATTTTTGCATTTTTTTTTTTTTTGCATTTTTGGATTTTTGATTTATTTTCCCTTTTGGGCTTTAAGCTTTGGGCTTTGGGCTTTGCTTTGCTAATGGGTTGGGTCACCTTATGGACCCTAAATCCCCTTTTTAACCCAAATGACTTATTTAATTAGGGTAATTATAGTTAATTCTAATATTAACTGTAATAATTATTTAAAAGAAATACAAGTCAAAATTCGGCGTCTACAGATGCCCCTCGTTGGCCAAGTTTCTGAGGAATTGATCAGGTTCTAAAGAAACGAAGGTCAACAATACAAAAAGACACCTAATTTTGACTTCCGAATATGTTAATTATAACAACGATAATAATTATCGTTTAAATGGTAATGGCCTAGCCACTAACAACATTCTTCTGTGCACCTCCGGGCGTAACTTATTTGATCTCGAAGTTTAACCGTTGTTATTCTGGAGGTTCTGGATATTCTGGATTTTCTGAACGTTTTTAACGTTCCGGATCTTCTGGAAGTTCTGGATTTTCGGGATGTTCTGGATTTTCTGAACGTTTTTAACGTTCGGGATCTTCTGGAAGTTCTTGATCTTCGGGATGTTCTGGATTTTCTGAACGTTTTTAACGTTTGGGATCTTCTGGAAATTCTGGATTTTCGGGATTATCTGAACATTCTTGTCGTTCTGGATCTTCTGGAAGTTCTGGATTTTCGGGGATATCTCTGGATGTTCTGAACGTTCTTGACGTTTGGGATCTTCTGGAAGTTCTGGATTTTCGGGATATCTCTGGGCGTAACCTCTTTTATCTCGAAGTATAACCATAATTCTTCTCGGATGCTTTGGGGCGTAACCTCTTTTATCTCGAGGTATAACCATAATTCTTCTCGACTCTTCTGACAATTCTTCCGATAATTCTTCCAATAATTCTTCCAAATCTTCGGGTGCATGAATGCACGATCATCTTCCTTTCTATTTTTTCATTTCTGCATCTCCTTGTTCCTCAATTTTTCATTCTTCCTAAATGCTTCTTATGCAAAGTGCTCATGCTTTTTCAATCAAAATTGCCCCAAGGCGAAATGTTTACTTCTTTAGGTTTAAAAACATCTCTCTCTCGATTTGGAAATTCAATTCATCATTTTCTTCAAAATTAGTTTTTTTCAAAAATCATCTTTCTCAAATATCCGGAATAAAACCTGAGTTCATTTTTTTCATAAAATCATTTCTCAAATTTCCGGAATGAAACCCGAGTTCATTTTTTTCATAAAAGACATCACTAAGCTATTAGTGAGGTTCATGTTCATCCAAAGATGGTACATTAGTTCACTAATGAACTATGTTAATGTCTCTTTTGAATTTTAATCACATAATTCAAATATCTCCCAAGATAGTATGGTTTGAGTGCATGGGGAATGTTCATGTTTTATTTTGGTGAAAGATGTAAGAATGCTTATGTAAGGGGTTTAATGGCAAAATTGACAAGACCATCACCCCCTTCTATAATAGCCATGGCCGGCCACCCCATGGAGCACAACACTCCATTTTTCTCTTCATCTTCTCCCTTCTTTACTTACTTCCATTCTTACTTCAAGCTCATTTCCCATGGCTTTATCTTCGAACAATGAAGTTGATAATGATTTTAGGCACAAACTCATCCATTTTACTAAGGAAGTTAAACCCAAGCAAACACATTTTCTTTCTCTCTTCAGCAACTCAATTCAACCTTTCATGAGGCTCAAAATAAATTGGGACCTCATCGAAGCCTCTCTTCAATATTGGGATCCTATAGATCATGTTTATCGCTTCGGTACTCATGAGCTTTTCCCTCTAGTTGAGGAAGTTCAAGGATTCTTCACCCTCAAAAATGGTGGTCCTCTTGTCACACCTCTTGCGAAGTTATGTCATGAGAGGGACCTTAGCCTTGTCTTAGGCCTTCCTTTCTTTACTTCAAGAAATGTTCTCATGGGAGAATCTCTCCTTCTTGAGAACATATTTTCCATGTTCGAAAAGACGAGGGGGTACTTCCAAATGGAGGAGGGCGTCTCTTTTGAGTATGCAAGGTTGAATTCTCTTGCGTTACTTCTATTGAGTTCATATTTCTTGAAAGGAGGAAAGAGTTTGTGCCATACACGGTGCTTGGGACTCATCAAGTCCATTGAGTTGGGGGGTAGGGTAGCTCCTCTTATTCTCGGTGAGACCCTCTTGGGTCTTGACAACCTCAAACAAAACCCTTCTTCTTTCTTGAGAGGTTGTCCTCTTCTTCTCCATATGTGGCTATATGAGAAGTTCGCTCTTCTTAACGCTCCCACTCGTTCTTATAAGCCAAAGAACGTCCAAGAAAGGGGAAAGTCTCTCAAATTTAAGAATTTGGAGAGAGAGGGTAATTGGGGTGACGCCTTTCAAGGCAAGATCAAATGGGTGCAAGAGTTCATTCCTCTTGGCAAGGTGGTTTATTCGACCGAGGATTACCGAGGTGTACCACTCCCGGGGCTAACCCATATCACCTTTTATCTCCCGTGGCGTTGCTTACGCCAAATGGGTCTCAAGCAAATGCTCCTCCAACTTCCTACAAAGTTGTGCTTCACCAAAAACGCCTATCTCCAAGATTTTCAACGCATGGCTTCAGTTTGGGGGTCTCGTCAAATTCTCATGGCTTCCCCGACTCTTCATGATGCAACCTTGGAAAAAGATTACGCATTTTGGTTGATTAACCATTTGGTTAATGAGGGAAAGCTCCAAAGTGGAGAAAATGGGCCATCGGGCCGCGTTGGGCCTGTCGAGGGGCGGTTCGGGCGGGTTTGGAGGGATGGCGGCCCGATCTGGGCCGAGCCTAGCGCTGCTGGTGGGCTGGTGGACCCTTCAGGTCAGGTGGGCAGCTGTACGGGTGAGCCCATCGGGCTGCGGGGGGGTACCGGGCCTGGCGGGCCGTGGGTGAGGGGTGAGCCGAGCTGGGTTGTTGTGGGTTCGGGCGCTGGGCCGCGTGTGGGTGCGGGTGCTGGGCCGTGTGAGAGAGAGAAAGTGGGCTGGGGTAGGGGTCTCGGTCTTGGACCGAATGTGAGTGAGGGTGTGGGGTTTTTGGGCTTCGGTGCTGGGCCGAAACAAGTGAGAGAGGGTGAGTGGGTGGATGTTGGTGAGTGGGCCGAAAATGCTCCCAAAAAGAGGAGAGGCCCAATGTGATTGTGAGGGGAAATGGGAGGTGAAGCCCAATTGGTTTATTTTTTTTTTGGTTTTTCTCTTTTTTTTGTAGGCTTATACTTAGGCTTAAAATGAGGGAAATGGAAATGTGTAATTCCCTCATCTTATTGTACTTAGCCTTTGTAATGGTAAAAGACTTACTAAAGTCTATTATGAGATGGGAATTTATTTTGTGGTGGTAATTCATCTCTTATCTATTTATGCACAAGATTATGACTCTAATCATTAATGCAACATATATGCTCAATGGACACCTTAAACTAGATATCACCAATTTTAGAATCCATGTCCAAAATTCACCACTTATTTTTTCATTGGCTTAAATCAACTATAATTGGGTTTGAAATTCCAAATTATAAGTTGATTTGATTTTTTTCTTTTTTTTTCACTTTAATTTTCACTTTTTATTATTATTATTATTTTTTTTTTTTGCATCTCTGTACTATAGTAAATAAACATGACTTTGACCGAATCTTTGTCGATTACCTACGTATCTCGTAAAGAGAATCAGGTCAGACGTAGTTCGGGCCCTAGCCCAGACATTGGTTGTTTTCTTCTCTCTTTTTTTTTTTTTTCCCGTGCTCTCTACTGAGCTTTTCATACAAATTACATCATAGAAGATAAAGAAGTTAAGCATAAAACTTCTTCAATTGGTCCAGATTGGTAATGTTAGGAATTTCGTTCCCGTCCAAATCAGCTAACTTCACAGCTCCTCCAGGCGTGATCTCCTTGACCAGAAATGGACCGGACCAATTGGGTCGGAATTTTCCTCTAGGGTCATGCATGGGTGCTCTATTCTCTTTCAGAACAAGACCTCCTTCTTGAATATCTCGACTTCTCACCTTCTTATTATAAGACCGAGCAATGCGGCGCTGGTAATTCTGGATGTTGTTGAGAGCTACAAGTCTCCTTTCAGTGGTAAATGCCAGTTCTTCATATCGGGCCTTATGCTAAAGCTTTTTAGGAATGCCACTCTCGGCAATGACTCTCAAAGACTTAATCTCATTTTCAATTGGAAGCATTGGTTCCATGCCGTATACCTGTGAGTACGGAGTTGCCCCAGTTGGCGTGCGGATTGATGATCTGAACCCCCAAATGGCATATGGCAGCTTCTCAGGCCATTCTTTCGTTTTCTTAATCATATTTGATAAAGTACATTTGACCGTTTTGTTCGCGGCCTCAACAGTTCCATTAGTCTGAGGTCGGTATGGGGACGACTGGTGTTGCTTCACTTTGTACTTCAGGAGAGTTTCTTTGAGGTGCCCCTCGAATTGTGGGCCATTATCAGATATCATCTCGAATGGTAGGCCGTACCGGCAGATAATGTTCTTGATCACAAACTTGGACACTTGTCGTGCCCCTAGCTTGGAGTATGAGGCCGCTTCGACCCACTTTGAGAAATAGTCGATTGCCACCAAAATGTATTGGTGTCCATTGGATGCTTTCGGATTGATTTGACCGATAATATCAATGCCCCAGGTTGAGAATGGCCAGGGTGACGTCAGATTATGCAGCTCCCAAGAGGGCATGTGATTCAGATTCGAGAATATCTGGCATTTCTTGCAACCTCTGACATACTTGTAGCAATCATGCTCCAATGTAGTCCAATAATATTCAGTTCCTAGAATCTTCTTAGCAAGCATCTTTCCATTCATATGCGGGCCACAATCGCCCCCGTGCACTTCTTTCATAATTTTCTGCGCTTCTCTAGAATCAACACAGAGTTGGAGGGTCCCGTCAAACCCTTTATGGTATAGTTTGTCCATATAAAGTGCGAAATGGGACGCAAGGCGGCGGATAGCCAGCTGATCTTTCTTTGAGCTCTCTTGAGGATAAGAGTAATCATTGAGGTACTTCTTGATATCTGTGTACCATGGCTCATTCTCTGCATCTGTAATTAGCTTCACATGATCACATGATATGGCAGGTTCATGCCGTTCTTCCAGAGTGATGATCTGAGCTCGAATATCTCCTTCCCAAACCAGAGTGGTTGCTAGATTGGCCAATGCATATGTAAGAGTATTTTGCTCTCTGGGCAAGTGTCTGAAAGTAGTATCATCAAAGCACGGGATGAACTGCTGTAAGCAGTCAGTGTACATCTGTAATCGTTCATCCAGGACTCTCCATGCCCCTATGGTCTGGGAAATGATGAGATTTGAGTCACCATATACCGTGAGGCGTCGTGCCCCTGCCGCCAAGGCTCCTTTACACCATAGATGCAAGCTTCAAATTTAGCTGTATTGTTCGTGGTCGGGAAATCCAACTTGACCGAAAATGGTACATGCAATCCCTCTGGACTAATTAAGAGCACTCCGACTCCATTGCCCCTTTTGTTGCAAGCTCCGTCAAAATACATCCTCCATTTGTCTTCTTCTATAACATGAATGTGTTCATCAGGAAAAGTATCGTCACATTCTTCCTCAGACATGGGCCCATCTGCCAGAACAGCCGCTAGCACTCACCCTTTTACAGATTTCTGATTCAGACATAGGATGTCAAATTCTGACAACAAAGCATGCCAACGAGCAATCCTCTCGCTCGTGATCAGTTTATCGAATAGGCACTTGATGGGGTCTAATCTCGAGACGAGATACGTGGTGTGAGCTTGGAGGTAGTGCTTCAACTTTCTTGTTGCGTATACCAGAGATATGCATGTCATTTCCAGGGGATTATATCGAGTTTCGTACTCGAGAAGCTTCTTACTCAGATAGTAGATAGCCACTTTTTTTCTCGTTCCCTCTTCATATTGAGCCAGAAATGCCTCCATAGCAGTTTCGGTCACTGTGAGGTATAATATCAAATGCTTCCCTGGTTGCGGGGGTGCTAGAATTGGAGGCTTTGCCAAATATCTCTTCATCATTTCAAATGCCTTTTGGCAATCATCATTCCACTGATGGAATGTGCCCTTCCCAAGCAGCTTGAAAATTGGTTCACATTTCAAGGTCAGCTGAGAGATGAATCTGCTGATGTATTGAATTCTTCCCAGAAAACCTCGGATTTCCTTTTCAGTTCTCGGTGGTGGCAACTCAGAAATAGCCTTCACCTTGTCAGAATCAATTTCTATGCCCCTCTGGCTAACAACAAATCCCAGGAGTTTACCAGATGTAACTCCAAACACACATTTCTGTGGGTTGAGCTTCAGATTGAACTTTCGAATACGATCAAAGAATATCTTCAAAGAGAAAAAGTGATCCTCCTGAGCACGGCTCTTAACTATCATATCATCCACATACACCTTAACAATATCATGAATTAGATCATGCAAAATCGTCGTTGCAGCTCCTTGGTAGGTGGTCCCGGCATTTTTCAAACCAAAAGGCATGACCTTATAACAATATGTGCCCCAGGGGGTGATGAATGATGTCTTGATTTGATCTTCTAAAGCCATAAGGATTTGATTGTATCCTGAAAATACATCCATGAACGAGAACATAGCATGACCTGCTGTATTATCGACCACCATGTCAATGTGTGGTAATGGAAAGCAGTCTTTCGGTGAAGCAGCATTCAAATCTCGGAAGTCGATACACATTCTCACTCGACCATCTTTCTTGGGAACAACAACAATGTTCGCCAGCCAATCTGGGTGTTTTACAGCCCGTAGAAACCCAGCATCAATCCACTTCTGAATTTCTTCTTTAACCTTGAGACTAATCTTGGGTTTCATTCGACGGAGCTTCTTCTGCTTTGGCTTGCTATCAGGAAGCAATGGAAGACGGTGCTCAGCAATACTGCGGTCAACACCCGGCATGTCGGCATAAGACCAAGCAAATACATCCACATACTCTCTCAACAACTCAGTGAAAGACTCTTGCTCTTCAAGTGACAGAGATAACCCAATTTTAACTTCTTTTTTATTTTCTTTTGAGATAATGTTTATTATTTTGGACTCTTCAATTGGTGATATGCATGTTTGTGGTGACTCATTGTCATATGATGATGAATCACGATCAGAATCAAGCTCTTGTGCACAAATATGTTCAGAGAGAAAGGTAGGATGGGTATTTTCAACATCGGAAAGGTCATCCGACGAGGGATATTCTGTGGTGGAAGTGGTGGACTCATCAGTCTCACATTCATCAGATATTGGGCCCAGCAGGTGATCTGGCTTGGTACTTGGGTCAGTTGAGGATTCTGAAGTGGTGGATGTGTTTGGGCTATTGGATATTGGTTCGGGTGGATGGTTGCCCACATAGATCTTCACTTCTTGCCCTCCTTCTTTACCCTTGTACTCATAGCTCCATTTTCTCACAATGTGCTTTGATTCGATCAAATTAGTGGGATCGAACACATCGTCATTAAAATCAACCGTCTTGAAAAGTCGGTTCAGCACTCTGTATCGAATATTTTCAACCCAATCGACTTTCTTTCCCTCATCCTTCAACTTCTGACAATTCTCGGGATCATACACCTCAACATCATTGAAGAAAATCTAAAGACCTGGGAGTCTTCTATGCTCTCTTGATTCTAACCACAGATCGGGAAAGCCATAGTAGAGTTCATTTTGTCCTGGCTGCACAAACTGCCCATTCAGCGTCTTGGAGATAGCCTTCAGTGCCCCTTGGCCGATATATGGGTTGTACCCTAACCCAACTTGGTTTCTATTGTCCATCGGTAAGATAGGCTCCTTAGTGCCTCGGCCATTCCTTCCAAGTCCGGTTCCCGGTACATGTCCCATTTTCAACATCATTCTTGCCCCTGGTGAATCAGCACTCATGATCCAGGTGGGCGGATGGCTAGTAGCAGGTAGGGAGGCTGATTTGGCTATGGAGTTCGACATCCGGTTCCTGGGGAACAGGGAAAAATGAGGGCTCTTTTTCTTGTGGAGGGTATGAAGATATGTGCACAAATGCATGATTATCACGGGAGACATCAAAATCACATGATTAAAAGAACAATCTTTTTTTTTGTTTTTTGTTTTTTTTTTTGAAAATCTTTATTTTTGAAAAATGGACATTCCAGAAAAAATCCTTCATTATTTGAAAATAAAATCTTTTTGATATTTTTCCTCCAAGTCAAACAGAGATAAATAAATAACCAATTCTCGACATTCTCACAGGCTTTCCACTCTCTTTTTTTTTTTTTTTTGCTTTTTCTCTCCTTTTTTTTTTTTTGCTTTTCTCTTTTTTTTTTTTTTTTGCTTTTCTCTCTTTTTTTTTTGATAAAGTGGTTGGACCGCACCGGAAGGCTGCCTACGTATCTCCAATGTGTGCAAACATCATTTTCGAGAAAAGGTGCATTGGAGAATCAGGTCCACGTAGTTCTACCTACTGACTGAGAGATTTCTCTTTTTTTTCTTTTTTTTTGTTTATTTCAGCCGAGCTCGATAAGAGCGCCTACGTACCCCGTGCCTGTGCATACATGTGTGACTAATACATAGTCAAAAGTGATGATTAAGTCCTACGGGGGATCAGGCCGTTACGTAGTTCTGTTACAAGTGCTTAAGAAAAAAGGTTTACTTCCTTGATGGGTGAAGAAAAGATTTACTTCCTAATTGGTCGAACTCAAATGAGCTGCCTACGTACCCCAAGTATAGGTGAATACAAGTGTTTCTAATCAGAGTTGATAAGAGGGCACATTGATTCATGGGGATCAGACCCTACGTAGTTCTGGCCTGTTAATTAACACAATTATTGGTTCTGAAGGAGACTTATCCTGATTGCCCCTTTATTTGGATGTGCCCGGGCAATTGGGCGATGGCAACTTCTTTCGCTTACTGAACAAGGATCATCCCTTTACCGATGAGCTCTTCAATCTTCATACGCAAGAGGAGACAGTGGTTGATGATGTGCAAGAACTTCCCATAATAGTCACAAGATGGATGAGTGATGTTCGTACGAGGCGATGGTCTTTGAGGTGGTCGAGGCAATGGAGTTATCAACCCTTGGCTCATGAGCCGCCCGAATATGTAACTCAGAGGTTCGTGGAATGGCTCGAGTTGACGAGGAGGTCGAGGGACCTGTGGTGCCTGGGGTTGCGGAGCAATCATATTCTTCGGGTAGTGATTGTATGGATCAGGATCTTGTCTCACAGACTTAATCTTCGCGAGGTCAAGAGCATAGCCATGATCCTCTAGATCTTCCAACTTATAGTACATTTTTCGGCTCATTTCTGTGAAGTAAGGTTCTTTCGATCCTTTACAATCCATATAAGGCTCTCTTTCATCGTCGGCAGATAAAGCACTTTTCTGCATTGCTCCTTCCATCTGGCGATGTAAGTCGAGAGTAACTCTCCAGATAATTGTTCCATATTCTTGAGTTTCAACTTCTCGACTATATCACTTGATCCTGCATTCACCAAATCAATGAAAGCAGTCGCTAAATTCTGCCACGAACCAAGCTGATAAGGCACTAGATTGAAGTACCATTCTCTGGCTCTTCCTTCTAAACTCTTCCCGAAGTAATAGGGGAAAAACTCCTCACCGATCTCCAAAGGATGCAACTCATGCACAAAATACTTCAAATGAGTCTGGGGATCACCTTTCCCATTAAACTTTGTAAATTCAGAAATTTTCACGTTTTGTGGGATACGGAGTCCCGGAATCAAGATCAGCTCTTCAGTATCAATCTTCTCTTTTGCAGCGAATATCTCTAGATCAGAATCGTACCTCAGGATAAAAGGCTCTCGCGCTTTAACTGGGCCACCACTACCCGTGCTAGAGTATGTACTTCCTTCATTCGAGGGTGAACTCGATCCTGTTCCGTTGAAAAATTCTTCCAATCTATCAAGATGATAATCATCATCCTCTCCTGATATAGTTCCAATCAAGAAACCATGAAATCTGTCCCCAAACTCTTCATCCAAGTGTAATATCGGCTCACTGGTGGATGCAATAGTCATAACCTCTGGATCTCCTCTGAGTGTGATCACACCGTGGGGGCTTTGGAATCGCACTTTCTGATGAAATGTGGAAGCAATGGCTCTTGACTAGTGAAGCCATGGTCGGCCCAACAGAAGGTTGAAGCAGGCAGGTATATCGATCACAAGAAATTCCACATCCCGAACTACTGGTCCATACTCAAGGGGTAGCTTGATTGTTCCCATCACATTCCTGTTCTCATTGTAATATGCTCGAACTACTTGAGTCGAGGGTTCAAGATGATCTCGGGAATACCCGAGTTTCTGGAGAGCTCGAAAAGGACAAACATTCACTACTGACCCATTCTCAATCAATACGCGAGGGACTTTCATACCATTACATTCCACGGTAATGTGGAGAGAGTGATTGTGATCAATATCTTCTGGTAGATCTCTGTCAGATAATTGGAGTATTTGAGATGATCCGTGGACTAGGCCAACCATTTCATCCGGAGAGATATCTGAGCTTACTGCCACCTCATTTAAGTGTTTAAGTACCGCAGACCGGTGTGGTTGCGAAGTCATTAACAATTTCCAGATGGAAACATTAGAGTTCACCTCTTTCATTCTTCTAATGGCCTCATCATCGACATTATCACCTATCACCACCTCTTTTCCTTTCTCTTTGCAGCACAAAGCTTCTAAGGGATTCTCATCCTCCAAATGTGCAGGTTTAAAATGTCTTCCGGTTCGTGTTAAATGAGCTACCATAGAGCTTTCATCATTATCTGGAAGATCTTGTAAACACACAGCTCGTGCAAAATGAGGGATGTAACCCGAACCATTTTTCTCTATAATGCTGAGGACTGAAGCATCCTCTTCTTCCGCATCCTGATCAATCATTAAGAATCCTCCATCACATTGCAAAGTCGCACACAAATTGGAGAATACTTCATCCTTCGCTTCAAAGAGCTTAATGGGTTGTAAGATCACTTAAGGTTTGGTGGACAAATCCACAATCAAAGCCTTCGAATTGGGAGACAAAGACATTTCCATTATCCTGGGGGATGCAACTTTTATCAATTCTGTTGGATCGGAAGTTGATAGAGCAAGAGATATTGCCAACACTGGGTTTCCCTGGTGATTGGGTAAAGGGTTCTTTGTGATGTTTGGGGAATTGGAGCTGGTTTTGGAAGTATTGATGGTGAGCTTCCCTTCATCAATGAGATCTTGGATTCTATGCCTCAAAGCTAGGCATGATTCAACTGTGTGCCCAGAATACTGGTGGAATTTGTAATAGCCGTTCGGGTTCTGATTGGGCCTTAGTGGTGGTGGTGGCCTTGGTGCCAATGGTTGGATCATTCCTGCCTTGATAAGTTTTTCAAAGGCTTGTGTTAGAGACATGCCTAGAGGAGTGAATTCCCGTCTTTGGGTAAGCTGAAATGCTGTGGATGAGACAATGTTGCTGATTTCCGCATATTTTCCTGCCCCTTGAGTTGGCAGATTATAAGGCCCCCTTCTGTATCTCGAGCTTGCTGCTACTGGTTCTTCCTTCTTACCTTCAATTCTAAGAGAGTCCTCAATATTCGACCCGGTGGATATCAAGGCTTTAAAAGAGGGGAAATATTGGTACATCATTTTATCTTTCAAGTTTGGTGTAGGATTCCGAACTATCATCTGTATCTGATCCTCCTCTGTTGGTCGATTTATCATTTGAGCGGCTTTTGCCCTCCATCTGCTAATGAAAGTACAGAAGGTTTCATTAGGATACTAATAAGTGGTTTCAAGGTCTCTCTTGGTCACATCGACCTCTTCATCGTACTTGTATTGTTGCGTGAATTCACGGACGATGTTAGACCAAGTAGCTTTCTTTGAATTCTCAAGCTGGAAGAACCATTGGGCAGCTGCCCCATCTAGATATTGCTGAAAGAGTTGAGCAACCAATTCTTCTGATACACCCCATGGGCTCATTGCCCCCACATACATCTTAAGAAAAGTCGTGGCACTTCCGGTGCCACTGAATTTTGATATGTTGGGCATTTTAAACCCATTCGGGAGACGGGCTGTTGGAAATAGAGCTAGTCCATGAATATCGAGCCACGGCTCGACAATTGTCATTCCCTTCAAAACTTCTTTCAACATTCTATCATCCTCGCTCAGTTTATCATCTCCGACTATAGAACCGGTTTCAACGTTAAACGGAGCACCACCAGCAGGTGTGCCCTGGTCAGGTTCTCTATTCAAATGAGTAAGAGTTTGCTCCATCATGTCCTAACGAGACAGTAGTAACTGCATCATTTCCCTTATTTCAGTAAGAGCATCTGGTGGAGGAGGTGGAGGATTCTGATCAGGTATATCTACCATACTTGACTGTGTTGAGAAGATCTTGTGGAAGAGGGTGAATGAAGTGGTCGATGTAGTGGTACTTGACAATGAAGACGAACTGGGTATCGGAGAAGTCCGAATGAGCCTGGTTGAGGGACGAACCCAACGGGTAGACATGCCATGAAAATGCAAGGTTAGAATGGTTCATGAAAAGAACACTGTATTGACTTGGAGGATAAACCTTTTTTTTTTTAAACACATTTTTTTGGAAAAGAGCATGTACCTTTTTTGAAAAAAACGTTTTTTTTTTTCTTTTCGAAAATAAAGGCTTTTCGGGAAAGTCCTTTGAAATGAATTTTCTCACAAAAGAGAGATTTGTTTTTTTGAAAACATTTTTTTTTATGATGTGCATGAGATGCATGAATGCAAATGAATGCATAGTGTCGGACTGACTCAATAAATAAATACAAATAACCGATTCAAGCATGCATCGGTCCCAAGTGCTCCTAAAGCTGATCTATAGACGATATTTTCAGGTGCCTCATTTCACTTAGTTTTTGGAATACACACACAGAGAAAGGCACTCCATGAACACCAATATGTATGGTAGTTTCCTTAATGTTTTATTGGTTTGCTAATCTGGCGCTCACTCCATGAACGGGCGACCAGCCTACAAAAGCAGTAAATTAAGATCGCGTGTGTTTGTGGGGACCATTTTTTCGAACAAGCATTCCAAACACACGTAATTTTCACATATGTACATGATATACACAAGATATATACAAAATATAAACAAAAGGCATTTCATAATCATCATTCAGTTTGCTTTCAAAGGGATACAACGTAATTTCGGATTTAGACCTCTTATAAAAATAAATCCCCAGCAGAGTCGCCAGTCTGTGGGGCCAGATTCTCGGGTTTTTCCTGGATTAGGACCCGGGAACCGTCGCGCTACGTGCCAGAGGCACGTCCCACGGAAATAGGCCGATTGAAGAGGCCAATTGTCAAGGAATCATCTCAAGATTCGAAGTCGCCACCTTGTTATAGCCCGAACAAGGACGGCTTTTTACAAAAGAAGAGTCGCCACCTTTTTATGACCCAAACAAGGAAAGATTTTGACAAAAGAAAGGGTTTTATAAATGATTTTAAAGAAAAACAATTAAGAAACCCAAAAGTTGACTCCATCGCGATAAGGCACGAAAATTCTTTGACTGGTCTGCGAATCAGAGATCTTGGTTCGGGGTCTAGGTTAGAAGGTGCGGACGTCCTCGGACTCGTCTCCTCCTTCGTACTCAGTACGGGCTCTATACTAATACGTTGTATCCCATATGAAAGCTTTCAATTGAATCACTTAATACCTTGAATAATAAAAAAAAACACATATATGTACACATTGTCACTTAGCACACAGAAAAGTTTGGTTTTGAACCGGTGTATTCGTTTACGTACGGCGGGTTTGGATATTGCAAAATACTGCACTACGTACCATTCTTCGTAGGTCTTGAATCTACTCCTGGATCAAAACCCTTACGTAGTTCTGACCGGGGGATCCGGTCAGTAATACTCCTTGGGTGCCACTAAGGCGGGTATGGATGTTCTTTCGCGTAAAGAGGGATATGATTGAGAAACTTATAGGATGACTCGCTACTTAGAGTCGAATTGATCTGAGGAACCCCCTACTCTCCTCGAAGAAGTAGAGAAAAATTCAAATGGGATGATTAGCGCGCTCCTTTAAGGCGTTCAACCCAACAATATTAGGTAATATACGGGGATCAACCCAATTCTCAGCTTTGAGTATAAAGATTAGACTTCTCAAAACTATTCATTCTTTACTGGGAAATAACATTCATTGGGAGTGGATAGATGGATGATTTGTGTAGATTGTGGGTATGTATTGGTGGGTAATGGGTTAAAAGAGCCTTTCCGATAGGATCCTCCGGGGTGGCCCGAAGCCAAATAAGAGGGGACGATCAATAATTAGCTTCTACTCGATCATAGGTATTCCACTGGGGAAAATGGTTGTAACAGGGGAAATATGGATTCCACTGGGGAAATGTGAACTTTTATGAAGGTGATTTTATGGAATGGTAGGTGGAACACCCATGATCGCGTATAAGCAAATTTCTGATTCTAACCTCAAATTTGGCCCCAGGCCGGGTTGTGTACATAAACGAATACACTAGTTTTAGAAAACGTTTTTTTTTTAACATAATATATATCACACAAGTGAGAGAAATTCTTTTTGTTTAATTTTCCGAGTTGAATTATTAGGTGGAAGCATATGAATGCAAATGTACAAAATGTAATTATAGAGGCCTCGGAATAAATGAATTACAATTCAAGTATTTACAATACAATATACAAAATATGTCTAAAAATCCTGAAAAGGAGAAAAAGACTTGATCTTCATGTACATAGCGCCTCCGGGGCTCGATCTTCATCTTTTTCTTCAAAGGTTGGACTTATTCACAAAGGATTGGTTCATTTACAAAAGAATTGATTTATTTACAAAAGAATTGGTTATTTACATGAGCGGTTTGAAAGAACCGACAAGGAATTAATCCAAACGCGGCTTATTACTCCAAATTTATTTTTATAATTAGTGGGACACACTAAAGGAATAAACTGGAGAGTTTCGAATTTTTGTTAGTTTGTTTGATAATTAAACGAAAATCATTTATAGAATCGAACAAAACCGTTCTTACAATAATCTGGACAGAACTTCTAAAATTCATTTCGCAGTCATAACTCAACCAAATCGAGTGCTTCAAAATCCTAACATGGTTCATTTTACTTGATGTTTCCACTGTAAAAAACTCAAGTCAATACAGTTGACGATCGGTGAGTTATTTACGATATACGAGCTTCTGGAAGCCTTTGGACAGACCATTGGTTTTTTATTTATTGGGAATTATTTACAAGTGATCTAGGTCTAATATTTACAGAAATTAGACTATACATGAAGGTAGAAATGTGCACAAAGTTGAATGAGTTTTAGACTAGTCTAAGTCATTTAACAAAAATAAACAAAAGGACTGTACAAAGGCCTTAATGTTCTAAACTTAACCAATTGCCTTTTATTTTGACAGAACCAAAGTCGATTTGATTAATTCACTAAAAATTGAAGCCACATCCAAATGGAGTTATTCCAAAACCTAGATTGGTTCTTATTGATTCTTATATTTTAATAAAAGTTTACCTTCCGTTTAAGAAGTGCTAAACACCACAAACTTTTCAGTTAAGTGAACATTATCATTTCTGGATATATACTCGGTTGGTTAATTTTAGAATTAAATCTACTTCGTTAAACTTGAATTATTCTTTAAAGATTTAAGTAGACACACTAAAGACTTCCTACAAAAATTATCAAGAAAAATACACTATCCTAAGTGGTTAAAATGAGCCGTTTATTTACAAGGTCGAAATCTGAGAAAATCTTCAAAGGGACAGCACTACTTCAACGTTTCAAAATTCATTTAAAATTCATTTCTTATCCAAAATAGACGAAATATGTGGCTGTAGAAATCTAAGGAAGTATTCTTAAATTTACTTAGAAATAGACTAAGCTCAAAACATAACCGTTTGTTAGTTATTTACAGATCTATGGACATTGGTCGTTTTTAGACACAGAAACTTCAAAATTCAATTGTGGACGACTGAACCGTTGATCTGTAAAAGTTTCATCTCAGTAGAAAGCTCTCTGGACAAAGTTTTCTATGACACTAATTCTATTAAATACCAACCGTTGGATCTTCCTAGATCTACAAATGAATTCTTCTCTAAAAACTGTCAACTATCCGGATTATTACAACTTTGTACAAAAAATCCAAGGCTTCTATATGAAAAATGACCTTTTTTTATTAAATTTCAAGTATTAAAAAACATGAAAATAGTGATGAGAAAGAGAGAAACATTCACTGATCACACAAATTTGGCACAAGCAACTCTCTTCCTCACCGCAAAAAATCACTCTCTACAAGCTGGATCTAAGTCCCAATGGAGACGGGTTCGCGTGGGCACTTGAACCCTTACCTAAGAATTTTTGGCCGCTCAAAAAATAGGATGATACATGCCCACACCTATAAAGAGTCCAACCGGTGAAGATGGGATTAATAAGGGGGGATAATAGTGTTTATTAGCAATTTATATACACAATGAAATGGTTAGTAAAAACACTTAGAGAAAAAATAATTGAAGGAGAGAGATAAAAGATTACCCTTGCGTATATCTAGGAATCTCAATCTTCAAAGTTAAATTAGTTAGTACAAACGCCCTTTAGTTTGCACTAATTAGATAAAAAAAAAAAAAAAAAAAAAAAAGATTTAGAAATAGAAGTAGTTTTAGAAAACCTTCAAAAGTTGAAGTAAGTTGAAAAAGATGATAGAAAAACTAGAGAGAGAAATAGAGATTACAAAGTGGAAAAGGGCTCTTAGGTTATTTTTTGGGGGGTATTTATTAGAGGGGGGAAGTGATGGGTGAATTAGGGTTAGGAAATGGAGGGTGGGATTTGGTGGGAGGTGGATGATGAGATGCGGGGTAGGAGAATGTGGATGGGAGAGTGACAAATGTCACATTTTTGGTGATTGAAAATGGATGGGAGAATCTTGTGATGTGGAAGTGAGTAGGAACGAGAAAAGATGAGATAAGGTGAGAGAGAAAATAGAAAAGGGAAAAACAAAAACAAAATAAAAAAATAATAAAAAAACGTGGGGGGGGGGGAAGAAATTTTTTTTTTCTTTTTCTTTTTCTCCTCTTTTTCGGTTGTGAGTGGGAATTTTTTTTTTGATTTTTGTTTAATTTTTTTTTGTGGGGGTTAATTCATGGAAAAGAGAAGGGTATTTTAGTATTTCCACTTGATACCATTATTCTTTTTTGTCTTTAGCTATTGGATGGGAACATGGGAATATTGTGATGTCATGCATGACATCATAAGATAATGTCATGGAATGATGTCATTCATGACATCATAATTCCCTTCCTTATTTATTTTTGCATTTTCTTTTTTATGTTTTTTTGGATTTTTGATTTATTTTCCCTTTTGGGCTTTGAGCTTTGCTTTGCTAATGGGTTGGGTCACCTTATGGACCCTAAATCCCCTTTTTAGCCCAAATGACTTATTTAATTAGCGTAATTACAGTTAATGCTAATATTAACTGTAATAATTATTTAAAAGAAATACAAGTCAAAATTCGGCGTCTACAGAGCTCTTCATCTTTTGGATGGCGATGCTCTTGTCCAAATAATAGACCCAATGCATGGTTGGGTGTGTCCTCTACCCAATCAAAATTTAACCTCCTTCTTACAGGCAAAGGAGTTTCTTCCAGCGCGTAGCAGTCTTGGAAGACTTCGAATCCGGGAACTTGGATCCCGTAAATAGGGAGAACATAGGGTTCAGGAAAGCCATAATAAGGGAATGGATCTCCAGACTAGACGAATTGCCCGTTCAGTGTGTGCGGGTATCGTGCCATGGGGATGTCATAGACTTTATTTTCCTTAATGGCCCTTCTCTTCGTCTTTTCTTTAGCGATTCCCGTAATTCCAGCTTAGTGGGGTTATATCCTAACCCAAAAAGATTATTTCCGGCTTTGGATGACCAAACTGCGAATGGTTTGGAGACATCTTTGCCTAGGGATGTGCCAGGGAAGTATCCCTGATTTCTTAAAATGGCATTAATTCCTAGGTGGGAATATGGTGCGGAAGGAGCTACATCTTGCTCGAGTACCGCGATGCCTTCGGTCATAAAATCCCAGAATTCTTCGTCTTGCGCAGTGTGCTCGACTTTAAGAACTGGCACGTCTTTAATGCTAGCGATCATAGAATCAGCCCTAACTTCTAGAACTACCCCTCCGACCATCATTTTGACCTTTTGGTGTAATGTTGAAGCTACCGCGTTTAGTCCATGGAGCCATGGGCGCCCTAGGAGTAAATTGAAGGAAGTTGGGATGTCGATGACATGGAATTGTACGGTTTTCTCAATGGGTCCGGTATTAAGGTTGATTGAAAATATGCCTAGAACGTTTCGTTTGGAGTTGTCATAGGCTCTCAACCCTTGTGCGGCATGCGCTAGGTTGTTGACATTTATGCCCAAGCATTGAGCGGTCCTTAGGGGACAAACGTTGACAGCGGACCCATTGTCTACTAAAGTCATTGGGACTTGTTTCTTCTCACATATGGAAGTTAGGTAGAGTGCCTTATTGTGATGAGTTCCTTCGGGTGAAAAGTCTTCATTAGTGAAATGTAATTACTTGCAAAGAGCTTCCTTTCATGAGGAGATTGACTAAGTCATCCGGAGTAGCTTCGGGGGAAACCATAGTTTGGAAGGGCTTTTAGTAAAGCATTCCTGTGTACTTGGGAAGTAGTTAAGAGTTTCCATATAGAGATATCGACCTTAGTCTTTTGAAACTATTTAAGCAGTGTAGTGCCATCATCCTCGTTTGGAGGGTTTGGTCCTTGTTCTGGACTAGTGGAGAGGCTCTCACTTGGGGTATAACTGAAGCTGTGTTTTGTAGTGGATCCTTATTTTGGAGATGGGGTGGTATGTAATGCCTTCTCGACCTCGTGAGGTGTTCAACTTCAGGAGATTCGTCATTAGAGGAATTGTACCATTCTTTAGAAATCTGGAGGGTAGAATCTTCCTCGTCACTATCGCTTTCCCAAAGTCCGGCTACCTCTAGGTGGAGGGAGTCAAGCTTATATGGTGGGACAGGATGTCCAATTGGCACAATCAGGCGAGAGGGGTCCTTTTCCTCTTCTTCATTTGCAATGGCGAAAACCGCGCCTAGAGGATTGGTGTTATTTTTTGGAGTGGGAACATTCTTTGGCTTGGGAATAGCCCCATTGTCAAAAAGATCCTGGATTTTATTCTTGAGTGTCCAACACTTCTCGGTGTCATGTCCTTTTCCTCTATGGAATTTGCAATAGAGATTAGGGTTCCATGACGAGCTCCTCTTTTAGATGTCGGGATCCGGAGTGGGGCCCATGACATTGAGATAGTCATTCTTGACAAGATTTTCCAAAGCTTTAGCATAGGTCATACCCAATGGGGTGTATTGCCTTTGCGATTTGTCGTAGACAGCATTGACTTCATTAACCTTGTTGGAAGAGTTTTCCGAGTTGGGATTCTTCTTGTAGCTCGAGTTATAAGTGCCCTTGTTGAAAAAGTCCTTGTTTTTCTCCTTTTTGAGTGCTTGATCGTCCTCTATGAGAAATCCCACACTATTGAGTTGTGTGTATGAAGTAATTGCTTGATATTTGAGAGGATTCAAGTAAGGAGGTTGTAAGTTCTTGATGAGTTTCCGAATTTGCTCTTCCTCGGTTGGACAGTCAAGCATTTCGGCCACTTTAGTTCTCTATTTCTTAACAAAGTCAGTGAAGCTTTTATTTTCACCTTGCTTGAGTGCTTTAAACTCTCTCATGGTAGTTTGTTGGATGACATTGTCGGCATACCTAGTCAGGAATAAACTGGACACTTTATTCCATTTATGAACCTGATTGGTCTCAAGCTTGAAAAACCATGCCCGAACAGTGGGGTCCAAGGTTTGTGAGAAAAGATGAATATAGAGGTCAGGATCTACTCCTCTTAGGCCCATCGTGGTGGTGAAAGCCCTTATGTGATCTTTTGGATCAACGGTCCCTTTGAAGATGGGGACTTCAGGCATAGAGAACTTTTGTGGGAGCTTCCTCTTGATGTGAGAGGAATACCCTTCGGCATTGATCATGTAGTCACTTATGATCATGTTTTGAGTTAGAGCTAACTCAAGGTTCTTAATTTGAGCGCTTAGCTCTTCTACTTTGTCATCCCGAGTTGGAGGATTATCCTGGTTAAGAGGGTCGGCTTCTTTGACCTTGCTCTCTCAATGTGTGAATTGTGAATGTTATTATCAATCGTGTGAGACCAATGTGTCTAATTTGTTATAGCATATCGAACTACTATGCATGAGAACTGAGAACATTCAAAGCAAGTATGTTGGTTAGACATACAATGTAAGGTCGATCATTGGAACATATATGCTATTTGCTAAATGTCAAGAGAAAGGTTTCAATAACAACCTATATCTCTCAACTAGACCCCGTATTGGGTCAAATGTGCCAACTTTGTTGAAATGGTGATCAACCATTGCTCTTTATGTCTCAGATTATTGTGATGGCAACCAACGACCGACTCGCGAGACTAGAAGTAGGACTTTACTAATGTGGTCGAACACATTATGCGCTAGCGTAGAGCGCCAAGAGCAAGACCACATTGCGCAAAATCCTAAAACGCACAACTTCAAGGATTTCGATGGATTCAAACCTCCAACATTTGAGGGTGGCTCCGAGCCCACCAAGCTAGAGAATTGGATAGTAGAGTTCGAGAAGTTTTTTAGGGCGACTAGCCGGCACAACAATATGAAGGTCACCACCGCTACTTACTACCTGAATGGTGAGGCGAACAAGTGGTGGAGCGATGTGGGCACTAAACTGCTCGCCATTGAGAACTATGGGTGGATCGAATTCAAGGAGTCAATTAGCGAAAGGTTCTATCCAATAGCTATCCGTCGCCAGAAGCAACGGGAAGTCGAGAACATCTATCAAGGAAAGCTATATGTGGCTGAGTATGCAACAAAGTTCAACAAGCTTGCTGCTTTTGCACCTAACTTGGTGACGACCGAAGCTGAGCGTGTAGAGAGGTTCGAAGATGGTCTAAAGTGGGATATTCAGAGTTTTGTTATGGGAAACTCGTTGACGTTCCAAGGATCGTACGAAAAAGCCTTGAACCAAGAGCGTGTTGTGGATCGTCGTGATTCGCTTCTTGGAAAGCATAAACGTGACGAAGGGAATTCTTCCAAGTCGAATGGCGCAGATATGAGACCTAGTCCGAAAAATGGCAATCATAACAACCAAGGTGGTAATAAGAACCACAGCGGCAACATGAATCGTGACTCGAATACTCATAGAGCTACGATCTTAGCTAGGAGGAATACGCCTTGTAGTCGTTGCAACAAGACGCATTTTGGCAAGAACTATCGTGGGGACCTGCTTCAATGCTACGAGTGCAACAAGCCTGGTCACAAAGCTTTTGAATGCTAGAGTCGTGGAAGGAACAACAATGGTCAGAATCGCAATAATAACTACAATCGTGGTGGAAATGGAAATATTGTTGCTCCTGATACGAACAATCAAGAACTACTTCCCGCACCTTCCAACCCCGTGCAGAACAACAACAACAACAACAACAACAACAACAACAACAATAATAATAGAGGGGTGAATGGAAGGGTCTATGTGCTGAACCGCAATGAAGCTAAGGCGAACCCGAATGTGATCGCTAGTACTTTTCTCGTTAACTCTCAACCCGCTTTTGTTTTGTTTGATAGTAGTGCAACGCATTCGGTTATTTCTAAGAGCTTTGCATCTAAGATAGGCTTAGAAACTAGTTTTGTGTATAGTGCAAACATTACGATGCCAGATGGGTCGAATGTTAATTGTAAAGAGTAGTATGAAAAGTGTCCGATTAGGATAGCTAGTTCCGATTTGCTTGCGGATTTCATTCAGATGGATTTGAAGGAATTTGACGTGATATTGGGAATGGATTGGTTAGCCAAGTATAGGCCTAAGTTAGAGTGATTTGAACAACGTGTGTCGTTACGTGGACCGAAGGGTAGGAGGATTACCTACAAAAGAGTCGTGGTCAAGCCAAAGTTCAAGGTAGTGGCGACCATGAAGGCAAAGGAGTACGTGACTAAACGTGAAGCAATTTACCTATGTCAAGTAGTGGATACAAGTTGAGAAGCTGAAATCTCGAAACCTATTCCAGTTGTTTCGGAATACGCTGACGTCTTTCCAGACGAGATACCCGGAATGCCTACGCAATGCATTGTTGACATTACGATCGACTTAGCTACAGGTTCTGCTTCGATCTCGAAAGCTCTGTATCGTATGGCTCCTGCAGAGATGAAAGAACTAAAGACACAACTCGAAGAACTACTGGAGAAGGGATCATATGCCCTAGTGTATCGCCTTGGGGTGCTCCTGTTTTGTTTGACGTAAGAATGATGGGAGTATGAGGTTATGTATAGACTACCGCGATTTGAACAAGATTACGATCAAGAATATTTATCCACTTCTGAGGATTGACGATCTATTCGACCAACTCCGTGGAGCGACTGTCTTCTCAAAGATCGATTTACGTTCAGAATATCATCAACTGAGGATTTTCGAGCCTGACATTGCAAAGATCGTGTTTAGGACGAGATATGGACACTACGAGTTCACTATTATGCCTTTTGGGTTGACGAACGCACCTGCGATGTTTATGGATTTGTTGAACCGTACGTTCCAGCCTTATCACGATTAGTTTGTAGTTGTCTTTATTGACGATATTTTGGTCTACTCGGAGAACGTTGCTGAGCACGAGCAACATTTGCGAACCATTTTGGAGATTTTGAGACGACATCAGTTGTACACGAAGTTGTCAAAGTGCAAGTTTTGGTTAGAAATAGTTTCTTTCTAAAGACATGTGGTGTCTACGAGTGGAGTTGCTATTAACCCAGAAAAGATATGTGTTGTGATGAACTGGTCCGCACCGAAGAGCGTGACCGAGGTTAAAATTTTTCTTGGTTAGCTGGTTACTATCGTAGGTTTTTGGAATGATTTTCCAAGATAGCACAGCCTATGAAAAACCTGATGAAGAAGACGAAGAAGTTCGTTTGGTCTGAGAAGTGTGAAGCTACTTTCCAAGAGTTGAAGAAACGACTTACGAGCGCACCGATTTTGACTTTGCCATCGGGAACGGAAGGATACAAAGTTTATAGTGACGCGTCTAAGCATGGCTTAGGCTATGTTTTGATTCAGCATGGAAAGGTAATGGCTTATGTCTCAAGACAACTGAAGAAGCACGAGGATATTACCCTACTCACGGCTTAGAGCTCGCTGATATCGTATCTGCTTTGAAGATTTGGCGACATTATCTCTATGGTTCTACTATCAAGATATTTACGGAACACAAGAGTCTCAAGTACATATTCACGCAAAAGGAGTTGAATGTGCGACAAAGAAGATGGCTAGAGTTATTGATGGAGTACGACATCGACATTCAGTATAATAAAGGGAAAGCTAACGTTATAGCTGACGCCTTGAGTAGAAATACTCGTCATACATTGAATACTGCTTTAGTACTTACTAAGGAAATCATTCGTGACTTGCCGAGTCTTGACCTGGAGATTGTGCTGAAAGGTGACGTTCAATGTACCTTAGCGCATATGTCAGTTCGACCAACCTTACTCGACGAGATCAAGGGTAAACAGAATTTAGATGAGGATCTTCAACGGATTCTACGCCACAAGGACGAGGGTAGATCTGAGGACTTTTCTATTTGTCAAGACGGTGTTTTGAGATTTTGTGATCGTGTCTATGTGCCGAATGACCCGGATATCAAGAGTTAGATTCTGGGTGAAGCTCATAAAATGCCTTACAAAGACCTTCGCCAAATGTTTTGGTGGAGAGGTATAAAGCAAGATGTCGCTAAGTTCGTGGCTAAGTGTCTGACGTGCCAGAAGGTGAAGATTGAACACAAGACACCTGGTGGAATGATTCAATCGCTTGAAGTTTCTACATGGAAATAGAAATCAATTTCAATGGACTTTGTCATGGGTTTACCATTTACACAGAAGAAGAATAACGCAATTTGGGTTGTTGTGCATCGTTTGACAAAAGTTGTGAGATTCATCCCAGTGAATGACACTTGGGAAATGGAGAAGCTAGCGGATGCCTACGTCAAGGAAGTCAAGAGACTTCATGGTGTTCCAGAAGATATTGTTTCAAATAGAGATTCGATATTTTTATCACATTTTTGGCAGAAATTGCAAGAAGCTTTTGGAAGCAAGTTCAAGTTCAGTACTTCTTTTCATCCTGCGATTGATGGTCAGACGGAAAGGACGATTCAAACTTTGGAGGATATGCTACGAGCGTGTGCTCTCGAGTACCATGGCTCATGGGATACACACATTCCGTTGATCGAGTTTTCTTACAACAATAGCTATCACTCAGATCGAGCGCCATATGAAGCATTGTATGGTAGGAAGTGTAGATCGCTTGTTTATTGGAACGACATTAGTGAAACTGTAGTTTTGGAACCTGAAATGATCCAGCAAACCGCCGATGTGGTCAAGATGATTCAAGCGAAGATGCGTAGCGCTCAAGATCACCAGAAATCGTACGCAGATAAAGGTCGTAGACCTGAAGAGTATGA
Organism: Tetragonia tetragonoides; assembly: GCA_038025085.1. NCBI lineage: Eukaryota > Viridiplantae > Streptophyta > Magnoliopsida > Caryophyllales > Aizoaceae > Tetragonia > Tetragonia tetragonoides. The sequence goes on from CM076149.1 coordinate 20,527,971, forward strand.
GGCGGGAAGCAAGGTACTTTTGCGAGTATCTCCTACCAAAGGTGTCATGCGTTTTGGTCGTAAGGGGAAGTTGAGTCCTCGATACATTGGACCTTACGAGATCCTGGAAAGGATTCGTGAGGTTTCTTATCGGCTAGCTTTACCTGTGGAACTTGCAAAACTCCATAGTGTGTTTCATGTCTCCCGATTGAAGCGATATGTACATGATCCAACTTATGTCGTTCAATCTGAAACGGCCGATCTCGACGAAAGTTTGACTTATGAAGAGCGTCCTATCAAGATAGTGGATCGCATAAAGCGCTCAACTCGAACAAAGACTATATCGATTGTCAAAGTCGTTTGGTCTCGACAAGGTCAAGAAGAACCAACATGGGAAGCTGAATCCATGATGCGCGAGAAGTATCCAAACCTTTTCCTAGAAGGTACTAGTCCCACTTGAGTTCTGGGACGAAACTCCTCATAAGGAGGGTAGAATGTCACGCCTCGAAATTTCGTCATTTGCGTGTCTTGTTTATCGCTTTGCATGAATTGCATGTTCAAGCATTGCATGGTGCATGCTAATCAACTTAGAATCACGATCGTACTTGCTCATCTTGCATATGTTAGTGTCCTAGAAATTATTTTATACCTTCGTATGGGTAAACTCGTTTTGTTTTGGGAAGTGATTACTTCATGTCCCGAAACTTCTTTTAAGGAGGGTAAAATGTGATACCCCAAACTTTTCTATAATTATTATATTCATTAATAAATGATTTATAAATGTTTTGCAGATTGAATCGTAATTATATTCAAGGATTTGATTTATTCAATTAAATCCATAATAATATTAATTATTAATATGTGACTTTCATAAATTGCATTTATTAATTTTGAGGAGTTTAATTAAATTTTTTATATATGAATAAGAATTGTTCATATTGTTTTAATTAGTTTTAGTTACCTATTTAAATCGAAAATTATTTGAGAGTTTTATTTAAATGACTTTAACGATCGAGAGGTTTCATATTCCTCTTATTAGTTATACAGGGAGCATTTTATTCAATTAATTTAATGAGAATATTTCTTTTATTCCTAGCTTGACTTTCATTGACCAAAACCCTTGTAGGTGAGTATATATAGAAAAAGATGAGACATTATTCAGTTTGCACACTTCGGTCAAACCCTCATAACTCTCTTATCCTCTCTCTCACCCGACTCTCTCTCCTTCTCTCTCCTGGCCTGCTCACCGAAGAACCACCAGCGTCGTCGCCGCCATGCCGTCGTCGGTGAGTCCCTCTCTCTCCTCTTCTTTCTTTTTCTCTCGTTTATTTTCTCTTTCTCTTGTTCTCTCTTTTGCTCACCATATATATGCCTTTCTCTCTCCCCTGAAGTTTCCCTCTCCTCCTGCTGGAGACCACCAGAGGTCATCGTTGCCCCGCTGCTGGTGAGCCACCCCAACTTCTTTCTCTTTCATTCGTTCTCTTTTTCTCTTTCTTTTGTACTTCGTGGTTTTACCGCCGTGAGCCACCACGGTGGACCCACCATCACCACTGGCGCTGGTGGGTGGTGTGGGGGTCACCGGACCACCATTGGTGGTGGTCGTGGCGGTGGTTTAGGGATCACGCAATGGTTTTTTTTGTCGCGTTTTCGGGTATTTTCGTGCAGTTTTTCGTATTTTTCAAAAGTTTTTAATTTCTTATTTTAATTTCTTTGCACTCGTTTGGAATCCGAAATCGAATTTTCAAAAGCCTATATTTGTTGGAATAAATCAAAAAATTTAATAACAATATCAGATAAATATTTTATTACCGTTTAGATTTTCGTTTTTAAAAAATTTGTTTCGATAGTTGTTTTTAACTAGGGCCTAACGAGCAAGCGTGATAATATTTGTACGTGGAGCTTACGTACTGTTTGGTAGCATTATAGTGGTAAGCGCTTATGCCTACCTTCTTCCAAAGCCCCATCAAGCTATTTTGATGTGTTATGTGCTAATTGGGAATTTGTTGTGAATTTAATATGCAAAGCATGATTAAATTATATCGTCGTTATTATGAGAATTATTAAGCATGATTCACTGCGGTAAATATTATTTATAACTAGCATCTTGATGGTATCTTGTTTCAGAATTAATTGGTCCATATGATTATTATTGGACAATTGTTGAAAGGTGAAGTACTAGTATTATTATGCTATTAATTATATGCTAATTGGTATGGGTATTATTGAGTGCTAGTGAGTACCTATATATTATCGTTGAATGTCTTGGATGATTTGTGAATTTTTGGATATCATATTACCCTGTCGATGTGCTGCCGAAATTGTGTTAGACATGCAATGTCATCTTTGTTGAATTATCGTTATTGAATTAAAGCATGTTTAATTCTCATCGTATTGAATTATCATTATCATCGTTAATTACTATTCATTGTCAAGAGCATGAAATGAATTATTAAGTCGTGGTCTCGTAGTACCACTATGTCAACCAATGCAAATTATGTGAATTGAATTAAACGAGAGTTAGACTCCTAATGGATCCTTAGGAGTAGTCGAGCAATCGGGATTACACCTAATGGTGCAGTTCAAGAGATGAATGATTACCAAGTTACTTATGGACACCTCTCAGTGTGTCTGGGATGGATCATTCCCCATTTATTAAGTCCTACAGGCTTGTTTAATTGTACTACAGGTAGTGTGCACACTAGAGTCATTAAGTCCATGGCGTGATTGTATCTTCGATCAACAGTATGGGTAATCTCTGTTCTATTCGCTCTCTTACATCTCTCTAATCAAGACGGATTGTGTATGTTGCATTTTGTGTGATCACTATACAAGAATTACATATAAAAGAATATCGTTATGTGTATTTATTTATTATATGCTTATGTGCGTATGCAAATCAATTTCAATGATTCTCCAAAAACCTGCGGTAAGGTTCGCGAAATATTTTTACTAGGTAAGGATGACGTTTATTCAGTTTATCTGATTTTTGTTTCTCTTTTGTTTCTGTTCTTTTCTTTTCTTCTTTATTTTGTTTCCGTCATGTAAACCAAAGTGCAGGTTTAGTTTATTGAGGACGTACAGCTTGGAAGTTAGAGTTGGCGCCGGATTTTTATAACTCTCTTTAGTTCCGTTTAGATCGTTGGGATTTTTATTGGATTTAACCCTTTGAAGGCAAATTGTAATAAATTGGTTTAATGGTTTTAGCTCACTATATAGACAACTCTGATATTAACTGTTTTAGAATGTTTTAGTTTCCTTAGTAAGCTCTTTTTGATGCCTAGTCTCTCTTTCTATTTAGCATTTACTCCTTAGTGATAAATGTTGCAGCGGCATCCCCTGGGTTTGGGACGGTTCAACGGTGTCGATTCGTGCACAACGATGTCTATAGGTCCTAGAAAATCGTTGCGAATTTGTGGGTGTTACAGTTCGTGTGGTCTAAGAAGTGTGAAGTTGCTTTTCAAGAGTTGAAGAAACGACTTACGAGTGCACCGATTTTGCCTTTGTCATCGGGAACTGAAGGATATGAGCATGGCTTAGGCTGTGTTCTGATACAACATGGTAAGGTAGTGGCTTATGCCTCAAGACAACTGAAGAAACACGAGGATAACTACCCTACTCACGACTTAGAGCTCGTTGCTATCGTAATTCCTCTGAAGATTTGGCGACATTATCTCTATGGTTCTACTATCAAGATGTTTACGGACTACAAGAGTCTCAAGTACATTTTCACGCAAAAGGAGTTGAATATGCGACAAATGAGATGCCTAGAGCTATTGACGGAGTACGACATCGATATTCGGTATCATGAAAGGAAAGCTAACGTGGTACCTAACGCTTTGAGTAGAAAGACTCGTCATATGTTGAATACTGCTTTAGTACTTACGAAGGAGTTCATTCGCGACTTACATAGTCTGGACGTGGAGATTGTGCGGAAAGGTGACGTTCAATGTACCTTAGTGCATATGTCTGCTCGACCAACTTTGCTCGACGAGATCAAGGGTAAACAGAATTCAGATGAGGTTGTTCAACGGATTCTACGCCACAAGGACGAAGGCATATCAGAGGACTTTGCTACTGGTAAAGACGGTGTCTTGAGATTTTGTGATCGTATTTGTATGCCGAATGACCCAGATATCAAGAGACAGATTGTGGGTGAAGTTCACAATACTCCTTACTCTGTGCATCCTGGTGGAGAAAAGTTTTACAAAGACCTTTGCCATGTGTTTTGGTGGAAAGGAATGAAGCAAGATGTCGCTGAGTTCATGCTAAGTGTCTAACGTTCCAGAAGGTCAAGATGAAACACAAGAGACTTGGTGGAATGATTCAATTGCTAGTTCCTACGTTGAAATGGAATTCAATTTCTATGGATTTTTTCATGGGTTTATATTTGACACAGAAGAATAACAACGCCATTTGGGTCGTTGTGGATCGCTTGACGAAAGTTGTGAGATTTATCCCAATGAATGATACTTGGGAAATGGAGAAGCTAGCGGATGCTTACGTCAAGGAAGTCATGAGACTTCATGGTGTACCCGAAGATATCGTTTCGGATAGAGACTCGAGACTTCTGTAACATTTTTGGAAGAAATTGCAAGAAGCTTTTGAAAGCAAATTGAAGTTCAGTACCGCATTTCATCCTGCGACTGATGGTCAGACGGAAAGAACAATTCCGACATTGGAGGATATGCTTTGAGCGTGTGCACTCGAGTATCAAGGCTTGTGGCATACTCACATTCCGTTGATCGAGTTTTCTAACAACAATAGCTATCACTCAAGAATTGATCGAGCACTATATGAAGCATTGTATGGTAGGAAGTGTAGATCGCTTGTCTGTTGGAACGACATTATTGAAACTGCAGTTTTGGGTCCTGAAATGATCCTGCAGACCGTCGATTTAGTCAAGGTGATCCAAGCGAAGATGCGTAGTGCACAAGATCCTCAGAAATCATACGCAGATAGAGGTCGTAGACCTGAAGAGTTTGTGGTGAGAAGCAAGCTACTTTTGCGAGTATCTCCTACCAAGGTTGTTATGCGTTTTGGTCGTAAGGAGAAGTTGAGTCCTTGTTACAATGGTCCTTACGAGATCCTGGAAAAGATTAGTGAGGTTGCTTATCGACTAGCTTCACATGTGGAACTTGAGAAAGTCCATAGTGTGTTTCATGTCTCCTAGTTGAAGCGGTACGTACATGATCCAACTCATGTCGTTTAACAGGAAACGATCAATCTTGACGAGAGTTTAACCTATGGAGAGCGTCCTATCAAGATAGTGGATCGCAAAGAGCGCTCAACTCAAACAAAGACTATTCCGATTGTCAAAATCGTTTGGTCTCGACAAGATCAAGAGGAAGCAACATGGGAAGCATAATCCATGATGCACGAGAAGTATCCAGACCTGTTTCTGGGAGGTACCAATCCCACTTGAGTTTTTAGACGAAACTCCTTTTAAGGAGGGTAGAATGTCACGCCTCGCAATTTCGTCTTTTTGCGTGTTTTGTTTATCGCTGTGCACGAATCGCATGTTCTAGCATTGTATGTTGCACTGCTAACCAACTTAACATAAGTCGATCTTGGAGAAGAGAGTTGCTCCAGAAGTTGGTCGAACAAATCGACATTCCTAGGAAGTGGATATCGATTCTTGATCGTAATCTTGTTCGACTCACGGTGATCGATACACAACGTCATACTACCGTCCTTCTTATGCAAAAACAGCACAGGAGCACCCCGAGGCAATACACTAGGGCGTATGTATCCCTTTTCCAATAATTCTTCAAGTTGCGTCTTCAGTTCTTTCATCTTTGAAGGAGTCATACGATAAGGTGCTTTCGAATTCGGAGCAGAACCTGAAGCTAAGTCGATCGCAAAGACGATAATGCGTTGAGAAGGAATTTCGGGTCTCTCGTCTGGAAAGACATCAACATCATTGTGGTTCAGCACATAAACCCTTCCATTCCAAAACAACTGGAATAGGCGAAACTTCAACTTCTCGACTTGTATCCACTACATGACACAGGTAGATTGCTTCACCTTTAGTCATGCACTCCATTGCTTTCATGGTCGACACTACCTTCAGTTTTGGCTTGACCACAACTCCTCGATAGGTAATCCATCTGCCTTTAGGTCCTCCTAAAAACACACGTTGCTCAAAACATTCAATCTTAGCCTTATACTTGGCTAACCAATCCATTCCCAAAATTACATCAAATTCCTTCAACTCCATTTGAATCAAATCCGCAGGAAAATCGAAATCACCTATACTAATCTGACACTTTCCCTACAACGTTTTACAATTAACATTCGACCTATAAGGCATCGTAATGTTTGCACTATACACAGAACTAGGTTCTAAGACTATCTTAGTAGCAAAGCTCTTAGAAAGAAAAGAATGTGATGCACCACTATCAAAAAAAACAAAGCAGGTTGAGAGTTAACGAGAAAAGTACCTGCGATCCCATTTTGGTTCGCCTCAGCTTCATTGTGGTTCAGCATATAAACCCTTCCATTCACCCCTCTATTGTTGTTGTTTGTTGGTGCGAGGTTAGGAGGTACTGGAAGTAGTGCTGGATAATTCGTGACAGAAGTAACAGTATTGTTGCGATTGTTGTTGTTGTAACCTCCATTTCCACGGTAGTTACCACCATTTCCGTGATTCCCATTTCCATTTCCATCATGATTGTAGTTGTTATTGCGGTTCTGAACATTGTCGTTCTTTCCATGACTCCAGCATTCAGAAGTTTTGTGAGCAGGCTTGCTGCACTAGTAGCATTGAAGCACATCGTCACGACAGTTCTTGCCAGGATGCGTCTTGTTGCTACAAGGCGTACTCCTCCTAGCTAAGATCGTAGTTCCATGACTGTTCGAGTAACGATTCTTGTTCCCGTTGTGGTTTTGATTACCACCTTGGTTGTTGTTATTGTTGTTGGACCCCGGCCACTTGTCTGCGCCATTCGAATAAGAAGAACTTCGTTCGCCACGCTTGTGCTTGCCAAGCAGCGAATCATAACGCTCCACAGCATGTTCCTGATTCAAGGCATTCTCGTAAGATCCTTGGAATGTCAGCCAGTTTTCCATAACAGAACGCCGAATATCCCACTTCAGACCATCCTCAAACCTTTCGACACGCTCAGCTTCGGTCGCCAACAAGCTCGTTGAATTTCGTTGCGTACTCAGCCACAGATAGCTTCCCTTGGTAAATGTTCTCGAATTCTCGTTTCTTCTGACGACTAATAGCTCTAGGATATAATCTCTCACAAATGGACTCATTGAATTCGTCTCATCCATACTCTTCAATGGCGAGTAGATCAGTGCCCACATCCCTCCACCACTTATTCGCTTCACCCTTAAGGTCGTAGGTAGCGGTGTTGACCTTCATGTTATTAGGCCGACTATTCGCCCTAAACAGTTTCTCGAACTCGATTATCCAATTTTCCAACTTGGTGGGCTCAAAGCCACCCTCAACGTCGGAGGCTTGACTGTGTCGAAATCTTTAAAGTTGTGTGTTTCAGGATTCTGCGCGTTGTGGTCTTGTTCCTTGCGCTCTAGCTGGCGCGTGATGTGCTCGAGCATGTTGGTGAGACCTACTTCTAAACTCGCAATTCTGTTGTTGTTTTCCATTGTAACAATCTGAAACATAAAAGAGCAATGGTTGATCACCATTTTAGCAAAGTTGACACATTTGACCAAAATCGGGGTCTAGTTGAGAGATATAGGTTGTAATTAAAACCTATCTCTTGACATTTATCAAATAGCATATATGTTTCAATCATCGACCTTAAATTGTAGGTCTAAGCAACATACTTGCTTTGAACAGTTCGTTCTCATGCATAATAGTTCGATATGTGGTAACAAATTAAACACATTGGTCTCACACGATTAATAAGCAATAATATTCACAATGCACATATCGAGGCTCCATACTATTTCAGTAGGAAAATAAACAATGACATTTAGTTGCAACAATGCATGCTTAGCCTTTGGATCATATTTTTTTCATAACGAATATTTTGCCATAATTCCCACATGGATTTCCCATCATGTCTAGGCAACAACGAGATAGCATTTCAAAACATTCAGTCAACCATGCAATTATGTAATAAAGACGATCATTTAAAACAAATTCTCACGATATTCATATAATCAAATAAAATAGCTTTCGCAATGAGACAAATTGTCAAATAATAACAATATGAATATTTGTTGCCTATGCAACTACATCAACATCAATCTTGACCACGCAGGGTCATCACAATAACTAAAAGTTCAATATAGCTCAAATAAAACTAGTAAGCAATCAAGTAGTTTTATTTGACACTCGCACGATTCTGCTTCGAGCCAGAGGCCTTGTCATGGTCATCCTTCCTTCTAGGCTTCACCTCCTTACAAGGCATGTACGGGTAGGCATAACCACCAAACTTCTGGAGCATGAAACGCTTCCTAAAATCATCCGTGTGCTTGCCTCTCTTGGTCCATCAGTACTCACACATGCCCATCGGAGCAGACACTAGCACGTGATTCACCTTCCACTCGAACTCGGATAGACATAACTCATGTGCGACACCCTTAAAGCAGAGAGCCCATCCACACCTTCACCATATTTCTTCTCGTATAGGTGACCACTCTTGAAAGACCACATCGTCGTACTTCTCCTTGAGTCTCATTCAAGGATGGATGTTAGGTAGAGCAGCTAGCAATGACTCCAACCATAAGCCTTCAAGCGTAGGATAGTAGTGTAAGCACGTCGTATATAGATACGAATATCCTCAAGCTCACCATCAGTAGCAAAGAATGGCTCCACAGGAGGACACCAATTTGCAGCAGGAGTAGGTGCAACAGTAGGTAAAGGGTTGTTGTCGCTCTCGACACCAACATCTTCCAAATCCGGCATATCATCATGCACGTCAGCTTGGGTATACTCAGGCTTGAATTCACAAGGTTCCTCATCATCGCCATTATCATCACGCGCAGCGTGTACAGCAGGCGCAGACGCAGTACGCGCGGCATTCACGGCGCGTGCAGCCTCGTCGTGCGCGGCCTGATGACACATGTTCGCGTTATTTCCCGTTGACTCGCTATCCAAAGAAGCTTCGCACTCCATGGGTTGTGCACGGTCAGCTAGGGCGCGTACCCTTTGGTGGGGTATACTCAGATTTGAACTCATAAGGTTCCTCATCATCGCCATTATCATCACGCGCGGCGTGTACAGCAAGCGCAAACGCAGTATGCGCGGCATTCACGGCACGTGAAGCCTCGTCGTGCGCGACATCCTCATGCGCGACATCCTCGTGCGCGGCTTGGTCGTGCGCGGCCTGATGACACATATTCGCGTTATTCCCCATTGACTCGCTATCCGAAGAAGCTACGTACTCCACGGGTTGTGCACGGTGAGCTAGGATTGTGCATGGTGAGCTAGGGCGCGTACCCTTTGGTGTGCAGTCGACTTCCTCGTAGTTAATCTAGTCCTTGCCATCTACAGAAAGGCAATCAAACAATAAGAACTTTATAAATCACAAGCAAAGTGATTTCAAATAATTCATATCTTCTAGGACTATTATGCTCAACGGCTTTACTTACATTTTACTTTCCCCAAAATGAAACTAATCTTTACTAATGCATTAATTTATCCTAAGCAACCTTTTAAACCTAGGGCTCTGATACCATTTTTAACACCCCCGAATTTACAAAGATTTTTTGGGAGCTCTCTACGTCGTTATACACTACTCGACACCACTGAACCGTCGCAAACCCAATGGCACTACTTCAACATTTATCACTAAGGAGTAAATGCTACGCAAAAAGAAAGTCTAGGTATCAAAGGAGCTTACTAAGGAACTTAAACAATCTAAAACAATTATTATCAGAGTTGTCTATAATAGTGAGCTAAAATCCATTAAACCAATTATCATAACTTTGCCTTCAAAGGACACAAACCAGAAACCCCAACAATCTAAATTGATCAAGAGAGTTCTAGAAACTGACGTCAACTCTAGCTTCTAAGCTGTACGTCCTCACTCGACTAAACATGCACTTTGGTTTCCATGACGGAAACAAATTACAGAAGAAAAGAAAAGAAGCAAAAGAGAAACAAAAATAAGGTAAATAGAATAAACGTTATCCATACCCAGTAAAACATTTTGCAAACCTTACCTAAAGTTTTAGAAGAATCATTGAAATTTATTTGCATACGCACATAAGCATATAATCAGGCATACGCATAACGACGTTCATTTACATGCAATTCTTTTATAGTGATCATTCGAAACACGGCATAGACAATTCATCTTGATGAGAGAGATGTAAGAGAGAAAATAGAACAACGATTACCCATACTGTTCATCGAAAGATACAATCACGCCATGAACTTAATGATTGTAGTGTGCACACTACCTCTAGTATAATAAGCGTGTCTACAAGACTTAATAAATGAGGAATGATCCGGCTCATACACACTATGAGTTGTCCATAAGTAACTTGGAAATCACGCATCCCTGAACTACAGCATCAGGTGTAATCCCGATGCTCAACTACTCCTAGGGATCCATTAGGAGTCTTACTCTCATTTATTCAATTCACATAATTTGCATTGATTGACATAGTGGTACTACTAGACCACGACTTACTAATTCATTTCATGGTCTTGACAATGAATAACAATTAACGACGATAATGATAATTCAATACGATGAGAAGTAACCATGATTTAATTCAATAACGATAATTCAACAAAGATGACATGCAATGTCCAGCACAATTTTGGCAGCACTTCGGCAGGGTAATATGATATCCAAAAATTATAATTCATCCAAAAACATCCAACGATAAATATATAGGTGCTCACTAACACTCAATAATACCCATACCATTTAGCAAGTACTCTATTAAGTAGCATAATAATACTAATAATTCATTACTCAACAAATTGTCCAATAACCAACATATGAACTAATTAATTCTCAAACATGATTATATCGACATGTTCATTATAATTCATAATTACAGAAGTAAACATGGTTAATAAATCTCATAATGACGACGATATAATTTAATCATGCTTTGTGAATTAAATTCACAAACAAATCTCAATTAGCACATAACACATTAAAATAGTTGTGATGGGGTTTTGTAAGAAGGTATAGCATCAGCGCTTACCACTAAAACGCTTCCCAACAATAAGTATGCTCCAACAACCAAAGACAACCACGCTTGCTTATTAGGTCCTATTTAAAAACAATTAACGAATCAGTATTAATTAAATACGAAAATCCAAACAGTAACAAAATATTAATATGATAAATTTATTAATTCCTTGATTTATTTCAACCAATCTAGGCTTTTGAATATCAGAATTCCGATTTCAAATGAGTGCAGAAAAATAATAAAGAAATAAAAGAAAAACAGTTGAAATTCGAAAATAAATAATTACGAAAGTAAAAAATCGAAACCCTAACTTTAAACAAAGTCTAGGGCACGGTCACCCATGCATGAGGCCCATGGCCCGACCATCACCATCACCACCACCCACCGACCACCCAAGGCCGGTGAGGGTGACGCCGAAGCTCCGGCGAGTGAGGTGAGAGAAAGTGCGAAAGAGAGAGAGAAAACGAGAGCGAGATAGAGAGAAGAAGAGAGAGTAGGGGGAGAGTGGTCGACACTAACCACCCACTGGTGGTCCGATGGTGGCGTTGTGATCGCGCAAGCGAAAACAGAGGGAAGAGAAAGAGAGGGATCGTGAGAGAGAAAAAGGGAAAAAGAAAGAGAGAGAGAGAGAGAGAGAGAGAGAGAGAGAGAGAGAGAGAGAGAGAAGAAGAAGTTACTACCGGTGAGGCAGTGGCGGTGGTGGTTTTCCGGCGAGCATGCGGTGGTGGTTTTTCGGCAGCAGGTGGCTGAGAGAGAGAGAGAGAGAGAGAGAGAGAGAGAGAGAGAGAGAGAGAGAGAGAGAGAGAGAGTGTGCAATGTGAGGGAGAGGCAAAATGACTAATGATCCTCTAACTTCCCTATTCAATGAAAGTCCATACTAATAGGTTTAGGAAAGATTTAAATAATTTTCTGATTTAAATGGTTAATTAACGCTAAATAAAACAATATCAATAATTCTTATTCATATATAAAACAATATAATTAAACTCCCCAAAATTGATAAATATAAATTATGAAAGTTCCACAATAATAATTAATATTATTATGGTTTTAATTGAATAAATCGAATAATTGAATGTAAATACGATTTAATCTCCAAAACTATTTATAAATCAACATAATAATTATAGAAAATATTGGCGTATCACAATCTGCCCCTGCTGTCACATCTAGCAAAAAAGAAGAAGAAAAGCTAAGATGAAATAGACACCAGGACTGCTTAAATGTTGTCTAGGAAAAGTATGCCAAGTAAAATTTGGTGTCTAGACTGGATGAAGGATAATAAGGTGGGAGAGTTTGTTACTAATGTGTTGTCTCAAGGGGGGTACTTACTTTACCACTAGGACCACATTTCATTATGCTGAATTCAAATAGTTCTATTTGAACTGTTTTGTGAAGAATGGGGTGGTCAGAAGTGAGGTATATAGGGTTTCCTTTAAATTCAATGCTTCTGACTTAGGGAAAATTCTGTGAGTCCCTTGTGAAGAGTTTGCTGAGTAGGCTAGGGGTGGTGTTTGGCCTAAGTATGAGGGAATTGACCCCATAACAATTGTTAGGAAGTATATTAGGGACATGGAAGTGGATGAGGCCAAGAGGGTCAAGGCAGTAGACCTTGTTTCTATGCACAAGTTGCACTTTGCACTTGTGTTCAGGATAATTGTCCCTAGGGTTTCTGCTTATGACATGTGCCTTATAGACCTTGTTGAGATAAGAGAATAAGTGAATCTCTTTCCTTGTCATATGGTTATGCTCTAACTCTGGTCTTCAAAAATTTTATTGTTCCTCTCTCTATTGGGATGACACCAACTTCAGTGAATGAAGTGGGCAAGCTGAACCTGAGGCAGTTTGGGTTCACTTTTGATGGTGATACGGAAGAAGAGAAGGAGGAACAAGAGGCTGAGTCTGAGGGGGAAACAGGGCCCTGAAGTTGTTTCCATGGAAAGGGCCAGCATCCGTAGAGCAGCACTGTTTACAACGCTACAACTTGTTGAAGCCAAACTGAATGCTCTGACTTCCAAGCAGGCTTCTCTAGGTCAAAAGGTTGTTGATCTCACTGATGCAATGATGAAGTCTGATGAGGCTCATCAGAGAAGGCATGATGAGCTTGTCAAGATGCTGAGAGATAGGTTTGAGGTTGTAACGGAAGACACACCTACTGACAACTCCAACCCATCAGACCCTGTTCCTCGACCTGTTCTTTAAGCCTGTCTTCTCTTTCTTTCTTTTTTTCTTTCTTTTCTCTCTAGATGTTGTTTAAACTGTAACAATGTCTTCTTTTTTGTGGCTGTGAAATAAATTAATCTCTTGATTTATATGATTTGACTATTTTCTGGATGGCCTATATCAATAGATTGCTAAGTTTGAGCTACTAATTCTTGCATTTGTTTGCATACACTTAAACCATGGAGATGATGGTTGTGACTTACTTGCTAAAACCTGGCTTAACTTATCTCCTATTACACATTTAACAAATGTCGATGACAGTTTTTTGTGGTGCCAAAAGGGGGAAGAGTGGTGTGCTTATAGTTGAGTTTGATATAATCATGTTTAGATTTAGTCTAGTTTAATTCTCGTACCTTACTAACCTATTCACTATGGATGGGTAGCACACAAATTTTTCTTTCTGCTCTAATGGTTTCTGGTTTAAAATTGTTGATCCTGTTCTTTCTACTCTGATTCTTTTTAAGTCTTGACGTCGCAATTCTGATTGCAAAGTTTCTCTCTACAAAAGTCTCAAAGTGATGGATGATAATGTTAAGTTGAAGTTCTTGATGTTGAAGCTGTGAACCCTGTTCCTACTTACCCTGGTTCTTTTGGTTGGTTCACCACAATGGTAAGTTAAGGTAAGCGATTGATCAGTTAGTTTATGATCTATTCGATTTGGTATCTAGCTCAGATAAGCACACTAGTTTGTCATCATCAAAAAGGGAAAATTTGTTGGGTTCCTTGTTTTGATGATCACAAACAAAGTGTCTTTATCTTCGATTGAACTAAGAATGATGGCAGGTTTACATAAGGATGCATGAAGTCGAAATGCTAAATGCATGATTGCTCATGAAGATGCTTAGATCCTCACAAGACATGAATACTATGTAATGTAGTTAAGTGCATTTATTATTAGTCTTTGTGTACTATGCTTGAGTAGTTAGTAAGAGTCTACGTTGATCATGTCAAGGGAACAAGGTTGTGTAGGACTGAGTGCATGCGCCTATGAGTATAGGGGAATAGCCTTGTAAACCCTGTTCTCTATGACCAGCACTGAAGCTTGAAGGAACCAAAGGGGAACAACGCTTTAGACCCTGTTCCTTCTACATATGTATCTGGACGACTTTTGCATAATATCGTATTTATTATTTCTGTGAATATTTGTGTATTATCTTTCTAGATCTTCACCCAGATATTATTTTGAAGAATATAAATTATTTTGAAAAATTGAGTATTGCAAAATCGTGTTTTAAACAGAAAGGTATTTTATTTTGAAAATATATTATCTTTGAAAAGTATTTTACTTAATTGACAAGTTTATATTGTTTGGGTAAGTGAATTATCTTTTGGAAAATTTCTAATTGTCTTTTAGAGATTATATTCTGATAAATCACTTGCTAGCGGTCAAGTTTTTCTGTTAAAGTAATTTGGACGTTTTTATCATCTAGGTTCGTTTAATGAAAAGTCTTTGATCTTTACTTAAACTCTATCTTATCTTTTGGGAAATTTCATCTTTTATATTCTGAAAAGATTTAACGTAGATAGACTGTGCTTCTACGCCTGTCTATATAAGGCTCTTGATAGGCTCAGTTGTAGGTTAAGCTTTCCGTGTATTATTGAGTTCAGAATCATTTGTGCAAAGTATTAAATTGTCGAAACAGATACGCTATGTGCTCACACAAGAACAACTTTGAACCTTGTTCCATGTCCTGGTCAGTTTGAGTCTTACTTAGATTGGTTATTGCATAATAGGTTTTTCTGTGGTCTTATTTTGCTTAGTATAGAAGTGTGTAATAGAACAAATAATCTGGTAATCTGTAACATCTCTAGCTTAGTAACAAGGGTAGAGTTTCCTTCAGGTCAGAGTGTGACTTGGAAGGATTGGCAACACATCAGTAACGGTGTGTGGTGTGATCAGGGTACTGTGATGTATCCTGTTTTGGCTCTGGTTATAAGATAAGTAGTGTGACAAAATCCCAATTAACTGGGTCGTGGTTTTTACTCCTATTGCGGTTTAGGAAGTTTTCCACGTTAAAAAGGCGTGTGTTATTTACTTTCAGTCTTTTGCTTTGTACTTAGTTTGTTGAGTAGGAACAACGTCCACAACATTGTTCTCGTCGTTGCTCTTAAGTCTCAAAAGTCTGTATCATCACGAGAAATTGGAATCACTCTACTCAACACCCTCCTTGAGTAACTTAGAGCACTCTTCAACATTGATACAAGTTATAAATACCAAGTGAAAAGATTTACGCGAAACGAAGGGATTATAAGATTGACAGCAGTCGGCACTACTCACAAATATAGGCCATCAACGTAATAGCCAGCACGGCCAACAAACTAACATAGTTTAATTCTAACTTTGGGGTCTACAAGAGGAAAAACAAAGAGAAAAACAGTCATTACAAATCATACCAAATCATTATTCACAGCCTTCCTTTAGCTAGAAAGTGCAAGCATAGCCCCAATTTCTTCTTCTCATCTCCCTACCATATCTTTTCTTGCAATCTAAGGCTTACTCACCACCCCATTTATATCCCTACACTCACAAACATTCATTCACTAATTCCCTAATTAAATTCTTCAAAAGTTTCGACTAAAAATGAGCTCAGTTTGCATCTCAAGCTGTTTAGAAGACACAAGGGTCCCGGCTAGGGTGAGGGCCACCTATGTCAACCTCTACAAGTGGCCGGAATCTGATGCCGAGTTTGTTCGATCGGTCAGCTTCCGAGGTCCGGGCCACCCGAGGCCGAAGGTGGTGGAGAGTATCTCCTGTAGGCAGCTCTACCTTAAGAGCTACACCTTCACTAGGAAAGAAAGTGTAAATGAGAAGACTAAGAAGTGCATTGGGAGAGTCAAGGAAAGGGTTGTGAATGGGGGAAAGAATAAAAAGAAGAAAGAATGTGAAGAGAAAAATAGTAAGGCTGGAGAAAGAGCAAGAAAGGTCAAGGAAGTTCCTTGTGCAGCTCTTAAGACTCTTTTTAGGAAGTTGCTCTTTTGCTCTGCCAGTGTAGATGTTGTTGATGGCAATATATGATTCACTTGTAAGTTGAGCATATATAACTAGTGATCACTTTGGTTTATTTTGTTATTTATCTCTAGGAACCCCAATGTTTATTTGTGTTTTTGTGGAGGTGATAGAAACTAAAGTGTTTAAATGCGTGTAAATAACAATTTTGAGATGGTATAATAATGTGCTAGCTAGTGATTGTACTATAAGTTGTGGCTTCAATGATCTACTGAGATTACCCTCTTGTTTTGATCTGTTCTTTTCCTCTTCCTAGCTAGGAAGTCTATGCCTTTTTTTTTGTTTTTGAAATTGCAAGAAAATCATCCTCTTTGAAAGTAATAAGACTCGATCTCAAGTCAGTATTGGGGACAAATAGAGAATGCGCCATTCTGCTATATATCCACCCCTAACTCCAAAACTCAACGGCTTGCTTTTCTATTACTCTCTGCGCAACAATTTGACCATCAATAATTGTAATAATATAGATACAAAAACTATCATTAACTTGTGTACGAACTACTCATAAGCCATGCTTGTGGCTAAATAGTTCATATATATGCATTGTGATCTCCAAACATTCTGTTTTTAGTAGCCAAATTCTAACTGGTTCTTAACATCGACCACATGCATGTTTATGTATACCTTATGTGTCATCTCCCATTATTCATGGATCTAGAAACAAAAAAAAAAATTGTAAATCAACTGTAAAATAGTAGCTGTGTGATTATCATATGTGAATATATCTTACGAGATTGTGTGCTACGCCTCCTACTTAGGCACTGTTCTCTTCAACAGAATGTTGCGGAACGGTGAGGAACTGAATGGAACGGAACGGATTGGAACAGAACGGAACGGAACGGAACGGAACGGAACAGCATGGCGCGGATAATTCAAAAAAATGTGAGACAAAATGAAGTACAGAATGCGGAACGAAATGAACGGAACGGAATGTAGCATGGAATCGACGAAAAGAAAAGGGCCTTAATATGCCAAATGCTAAGTTGTTCTCCAAGTAGACGAAGAGATCTTTTTGTCTTATAATTAGAAATTGAAAAGGCTGGAGATTAGGGGATGGTGGAAGAAGAATGGCGTTCCTTGAACAATCGGAAGTTTTCTTCTTATTTTTAACTTCATTGAAAATATGATTCCGTAATAATCCAAGCAGACTATTAGCAAATTAGACTTTCATGACCTTTTTGTTACCCAAAAGCGAGAAATTAGTTTCATGCATAGGGGTCAATGAGCTTGACAAATTGCTCTTGGCGATGCCTAAGTTTAACTCCTTTGATACATTAGTTGTGATTGTGAAGAATACAGTTTTTTTTTTACTATACTTTTTTTAACTCTGATTCAATGTTGCCAACAAATAATAATTGTTATACTCTTCATACAAGTGTTTAACATAATTACTCTTCCTAAAACTCAAGAAGCAATCTTTTCTCCTTTTTCTCTCTCCCTCCTCCCAAAAAAAACCCTAGCCCCTTTTTAGTTTAGGGGCTCCCATTAGCGATTATTCTCTAATGGTAAGCCCAAATTATTTGCGTTTCATTGTTTTGTTTCTTTATGTCGAATAATTTCAGTCTCCTCATCTGTGAGAGTTAGTTTGTCTCATTTATTGGGTTTCAGCTATGTCTCTCACTTTTTGAGAGTATTGTTAGTTTTCCATTTTATCGTTTGTAGTATGGTACTTTGGCAGATCTATTCTATCAAGAGGTGGTCTATGATATCGGATCTGAGCATTCAAGGCTATAGCAAGTCTTCCTCGAATGCCGTAAAATGGAAACAACGATTAAATGAAAGCCGATCAGAATTGTTGCATCTCCAATGCTATAGCTTTTCCATTGCAATGAATTCTGATATTTTAGATCTATTTCTTATTGAATCATTCTTTTTTATACGTGTCGTATGACTTTCAATTAATGAAATTCTTCTTCCCCTAAAAAAACAATAATTTGTTATGATTTATTTTTTTGTTGTTTTTTAATTTAGGGAACATTATTTTGTTATTATTAGTCTTTAATTATTCTACAAAGCCCTGAAAATTCAATCGTTAGGTTAACAATAATGATGACTACCTTATTAAGCTGATAAAAAAAGGTTGACGATATATAGTGACACAAAAAACAAAATTAAAAGAAAAAAAAAAGATTATGAGGTGGAGCAAGTTTAATTTGTGAAACATCTTCAAGACGAGATAGCGCTGCTTTTCTTAGAAACAATGGTCATTAACTATAATTAATAAGTTAGTTTCCGTTAAAAGTTATCATCGTCTTACCTTGAAAGTAACTAAAATAAGTTGTATCGAACAAAATTGAACAAAATTGAATGAAATTGAATTGAACTAATATTGGAGGAAGAAAATATAGTCTACACTATAAAACACCGTCATTAGATTAACCATATAATTGAAGGCTCGAGGCATTATGATGTCCGTCCATGAACGTCATTATTGAATTACATAGCATGCCATGCATCATTATCACCCAAGCAGCAGTAAGAGTAAGGTTATATGAAGGGCCCAGAAAATTATCACGAGGAGCACCAGCTAACACTAGCTATATATCTCATACTTTCACTTAATTTTTCTTCTGATCTAGCCACCGACGACTATGTGCTCTTCCAATATTGTTATTATTCTTTTCGTTTCTAATTTTAAATCTTATTCTTACGTTGTTGCCACCTGCATATATGGAGACTGTAAAGAAACCAAAATGCCTTATCTCTTCTGAATCTTGTCCTCCGTTTAAGATTTAATTGTAATGACCGATTCAAATAAGATTTCAAAGTAGGAAACTTAACAGGTCATTAAATACACATAAATATACCGTGTCTCGTTGATTGATTAAATATCAATTGATGCAAATTTAGGATTCTGAGTGTAATCCCTCTATTGTAGTCCACGCAACAATTGATTTGATCAATCCAAACACGTTCGTGAACTAGAACGAGCACAAGGAACCATTCCTTAGGCTACGGTGGTGCTTGGTTACTTTAGAGAGAAAATAGGGGAGGAGTCTATCAGTTAAACGTTAACCTAGATGTGTCCTCCTTCTCTTCTATTTAAATTGTAGAGTCCAGACTATTAGGGCTTCCAAAGACCTAATAACTGACTACTACATGTAGTGGGTTTTTCCTAGGTCAGCCAACTTACCGTTCTCTTTTATTAATTAATTAATGCGACTTCTAGTTCCCATAATTAATTCTTGATCCATCAATTATTTAAGTGTGTGACCCGTTAAACTCATCCCATTTCGTAGTTGCATTGGTTGACTCATATCAGTCCGAATATCGTAAGCGTTCTCTAACTATACGTTACGACCTACTAAATCGATGAGTTAATTATCTCTGCAATTTAATCCCAAATTTTGCTCCTTGAGTCCTTGACAGACAGGACATAAATCCTTCAATCTCCCACTTGTCCTTAACACAAGTGTGCAAATCCATCCCCTTGTCACCATTGTCTTGATGTGAACGTAAGGTAAGAAGTCTAGTTATCATACCAATTTGATCCAAGTTGATGTGAAATCTAATTTAACTCGATTCAAATTGACCCAAAATCCGACATCAGTAAAAACCTGACTTCATCCAACTTGATCGGATATCTTGAAACCCGAAATTAAAATGAGACAACCCACTTGATCGAAGTCCATATCCTCTGCAATTCCTAAAATAACTGTAGACAATTGTTCCAAAATTATTCACTCATGGATAGCAAGGGAAGATTTTTTGACAATTGGATAAATGGAGTGGGTTTTAAAATTTAGACAATTAGAGGAGAGAAATAGAGAGAGGGGAAAAAAACCACCAAAATTAGAACATCAGAGATCCAAACTGATTTGATTGCACTAAATAGTTGTCTTCATAAGATATATATCTTGAAGTTATAAATACTATAGAGATAAAAGTATAGTAAGAAAATAGTCAGAGCATGTTCTGTTCAACTTCTTTTTGAAGTATTCAGTAAAATTCAGTTCACTTCAGTAAAATTTGGTTTAGTTCAGTAAAAAGAAGTTCAGTTTAGAAAACTTCAGTTCAGTTCGGTAATCCGATTACAATTTTACTCTTTAGAATTGTAGATTCAGTAAAAATAAGTTCAGTTCAGTTCAGTAAATTTCAGTTCAGATCTGTATTGTGCAGATAAGTTCAGTAAAAAGGGATGTTATATGCAACCTTACCTTGAGGCTGCAATTTACCGCCTCCCCCCCCCCCCAATCAACATAGGACACATAAGCACTTCTAAAAGAAAAAAATGAGAAAAAGAAAACCATCTCCCATTACAAGTACTTATATGTCCTGTTTTGATTTGGGAGGTGCAAATTGGGGCCTCAAGATAAAATTGTACATAGCATCCCTCTTTAGTAAAAATATGAAGAGAAAAGGGCCTAAATCATGAAAAGTAGTACCGAAGTGATGTGATAACCTCTCCACAAGTTTGGGAAGTACTACAGCCCCATTTGTTTTGGCTCAATCACAAAGTCTATTTATCGGTTGCGAATCACTATTATGTAGGACTAACCACTCCAATATAATCATATTAATAGTTGATAGTGACTAGGCTTATTTTTTCTATTATTTTTACTATTATTTCTATTACTACTGTTGGTGTTATTTTTGCTAGTATGTTGTTTGCCCTTTTAGTATTTTCTTGCAGAGGAGTGGTGGTCTTAAATGTCGATGGTAGAGTAAGGGCTAGTTCTTTGGTGAGTTCTAGGGTTGGGATGAAAAGTAATGTCGATAGACTACGTTTTGGGACATGGAATATTGAATCACTTACGGGGAGATCATTGGAGGTGGTTCAGATTTTAGAGAAATATAAGATTAACATTGCTTGCATACAGGAGACTAAGTGGACATGGGCTAAGGCTAGAGAGATAAATGGATTTAAACTCTGGTATTCTGAGTGTTCGAGGCGAGAGAATGGGGTGGGCATCTTGGTGGATAAGGAACTCAAACAACATGTTGTGGAGGTGAAAAGAGCCAACGACAGGATTATGTCTATTAAGTTTGTAGTGAGAGTGAGACTTTGAATGTGGTTAGTGCATATGTACCCCAAGCTGGGTTAGAAGCGCAAGTGAAGCGTCGTTTTTGGGGGGAGTTAGACGAAGTGATTCAACAGATCCCCTCAAGTGAGAAGCTTCTAATAGGGGGTGACTTCAATGGGCATATAGGGGCTACTTCAGACGGGTATTCTAGTGCACATGGTGGTTTTGGGTATGGGGTTAGAAATGATGGAGGGACCTCAGTTTTAGAGTTTTCGGTGGCTTATGATTTGGTGGTAACCTACTCCTTATTTAGCAAGCAGGATGAGCATCTAGTCACTTTTAGAAGTAACTTGGCTAAGACACAGATCGATTACTTTCTTGTTAGGCCAGGTGACCAACAGATTTGTAAGGATTGCAAGGTCCTACCGAGCGCTTGCTTGTCAACCCAGCATAATTTATCGGTTGTGGACCTTATTTTTAAAGGTTGGAGGAGAAGGAGAGGTTCACTGAAGTGTTCCAAGATTAAACGGTGGAATCTAAAGGGGAGTCTAGAGAGTCAGCTCAAGGCTACAGTGGCGTTAGACGAATCTTGGAGACAAGAAGGAGATGCAAACTTGTTGTGGAATGGAGTGGCGAGTACCATCAGAAAGGCCGCTAAGGAAATTTTGGGGAGCTCAAGTGGGGCTGGAAGTTGCAAGAGGGAGTCATGGTGGTGGAATGAGGACATTCAACAAAAATTAAGGACCAAGAAAGCTGCCTTCAGAATAATGAGAGATACCATCACAGAGGAGGAAAGGGAGACCAACCGAGAGAGTTACAAACTAGCTAAGAAGGGGGCAAAGAAAGTAGTTGTAATAGCGAAATATAAAGCGTATGAGAACCTATACCAGCGACTGGAAACCAAAGATGGAGGAAAAGACATTTTTAGGGTAGCTAGAGCTAGGAAGAGGAAAACGAGAGACTTGGATCAAGTGCGTTGCATAAAGGATGAAGCAGGGCGGGTTCTAGTGGATGAAGGCGACATCAAGAGTAGGTGGAAGATATACTTTCACGAGCTATTTAATGTAGACTTAGGCAACAACATATCTCTAGGGGATCTTAACACTTCCGAGCAATGTCATAACTACACCTTTTGTCGTCGTATTACTAAGGAAGAAATTAGGAGTGCTTTGAAGAAGATGAAGAGTGGTAGGGCAGTGGGCCAGATGAGGTTCCCGTAGAGGTGTGGAAGAGCCTAGGGAAAGGAGGTCTTAATTGGTTAGTTAAACTTTTCAACGTGATCCTCAAGTCAGCTAAGATGTCAGATGAGTAGAGACTTAGCACGGTGATCCCTTTATATAAGAATAAAGGTGACATACAAAGTTGTAACAACTATAGGGGCATTAAATTACTCAGCCACACCATGAAATTATTGGAGAGGGTCACTGAGAAGAGGATGAGGAAGGAAACACCTATTTCAGAGAATCAGTTCAGATTCATGCCAGGGAGATCCACAACAGAAGCAATTCATTTGCTTAGACGCTCGATGGAGTACTACAGGGAGAGGCAGAGGGATTTGCACATGGTATTCATCAACTTGGAAAAGGCTTATGATCGGGTTCCCAGGGAGGTACAATGGAGGTGTTTAGAAGCGAAGGGAGTCCTTGTTGCCTATATACGAGTTATTGAGGACATGTATGAAGATGTAAGGACTAGATGAGGAGGTCGGGAGGAGATTCAGAGCACTTTGCGATTGACATCAGACTGCATCAGGGTTCTTCATTAAGTCCTTTCTTATTTGCAATTGTTATGGATGAGCTCACTAGGAGTATTCAAGGAGATGTGCCATGGTGTATGATGTTTGCTGACGACATCGTTTTATTGGACGGAACAAAAGAAGGTGTTAACAACAAGTTAGAGCAATGGAGGGATACCTTGGAAGCAAAGGGATTTAAATTGAGCAGGACGAAGACAGAGTACTTGGAATGTAGCTTCTCGGGGGAGGTTGCGTCTGACTTAGAGATCAGGATTGACGCCAAAGTGGTACCAAGAAAAGAGAGTTTCAAATATTTAGGGTCGATCATCCAAGGGAACGGAGAAATTGACGATGACGTGGCCCACCGCATCAAAGCAGGGTGGCTAAAATAGAGAAGTGCATCAGGTGTTCTTTGCGACGACAAGATACCACTCAAATTAAAAGGTAAATTTTATCGCATGGCTATCAGGTCAGCTATGTTATACGGTGCCGAGTGTTGGCATATTAAACAAGCTCATGTTCAAAAGATGAGAGTGACAGAGATGAGGATGCTTCATTGGATGTGCAAACTTACTAGGAGAGATAAGGTCAAGAATGAAGTGATTCGTGACAAGGTGGGGGTGGCTGATATTGAGTGTAAGATGCGTGAAACGAGACTCAGGTGGTTTGGACATGTCGTGAGGAGACACCCAGACGCTCCGGTGAGGAGGTGTGAGAGGATTATACTTAGGAACTGTAAGAGGAGAAGAGGGAGGCCGAAGAAGAATCGGGGCGAGGTGATTAGGAAGGATTTAACCCTCCTACAGCTTACCGAGGATCTGGCCCTTAATAGGAATCTTTGGAATAGTAGGATTCACGTAGATGACACCACGTAGAGGGTATAGGCCTATGGGGCATCTCCGAGGATTATTTGTGAATTGGCTCGGGTTGTGCAGTGTGTTTGCTTACAGATTTTAGGCATTGTTCATCCCCTATCCTTTTTCCCTATTGATTTATTTATTTGGTCTTGGGTGTTTTTTAATTCTCATTCCTTCGCTTTTGCATGCATCCTTTCATTCACTTGTTTTGACAGTCAATTTTGTTTTCGACTATTTTCTACTGTTTTTATAATTCAAATTGTTTTCGTGGGTCTTTCGAAAACAGCCTCTCTACTAGGCGACTAGGCAAGGATCAGGCTGCGTACATCTGGACCTCTCCAGACCCCGCCCTCGGCGGGACATTTACTGGATTGTTGTTGTTGTTGTTGTTGTTGTTGTAGTGACTAGGCTTATTTGAGCCGTTAATTAATTTATTTAAGATAAAAATACAAGTTATCTACAAATATTAGTCATAACTAAATGACCCATCTTTCGCCACCGGAAATTATAACATGCTAGTATTATCCACTTAACTACAACATTAGGTGGACCAAAAATAACTTAGGGCCCGCTTGGCCTACCTTTTCACAATTTCTCCTTCTCCTCTCAAATTTGTTCTTCCTCACTCCATTTTTATCCACTCCCTCCTCCATTTTCAACTTCTTAAAAGTTGAAATAAAACTATAATTGGACTAGAAGGAGAAGTTACAAATTGTAGCTTCTCCTTCTCCTTCTCCTTCCACTTCTACCTTTATTTCAAGCTCTAAAAGTTGAAGGTGGAGGTGAAAGTTGATGAAAATGGGGTGAACAAGAACAAATTTGAGAGGAGAAGTTAAATTTGTGAGAGTTAGGCCAAACGGGTATAATAATTAGCTCTTCATTATAGTGATTGGCAACCATAAGGGACCGAACAGAGTTTATAGGGGCACCAGAAGGAAGCTAATCCCTTTTTTCTTTTCCAGTGATTAGCATTCTTCAGTAGTACTACAACAACCGGCAATTTTAACGTAGTGTACTGTGTGCTTTGTACATTTTATTTATTCATTCATTTCATAATTTAGCGTCTCTAAAAAATTTCGTGGGGTGTGATTTCGATTCTTAAGCTTTGACAGAGCTGTCGGCATTCAGTTTACCTGTTCCGACATGTTTAGGTGCCGGCATTCCGTGTTTGTAGGATGTGTTGTCGTACGCTTTCAATCATGACAACGAATCTCTGATGCATACTCAAAAATCAAAATAGTTTCAATCCAAAATCGATACCTTCTTTAAGATACCCACAAGCTTATTCAAGATGATCCATCAGTTCGAACTACCTTAGCTAAAAATACAAACCATGCTTTCACTAATCAGTCTATGCTTCCTTTTGGAGCAAGCTTGTTTAGCATTCAGACAACAATCCAATCCATCATAGAGCAGGGAAGAACTCAAGACCATAACACCCCATGTCCTGGCAACGAAATTACACTACTACTAGACGCTCCGCACGTAATATTTAACCTTTCTGTCGAAAACAGAAGAGGATGGACCACCTCAAAACCGGGTTGAAGACGGGGATGAGGAATACTACTGGTCATTAGGCAACCAAACCTCGCAAAAGTTAATTAAAATGGCTTTGATCAACTAGTCATCATTATCGAGGATGAGGTGGGAGCTTAAGTGGTAAGTGCTCCCCCCTCACAACCCAGTGGTCAGGGGTTCGAATCCTCATGTAGGGAGAATAATAAAAATCTCCTCTATCTTTCTTTGTAGGGAGGGTCTCCTCCTCTACTTGAGCCCGTCGGCCCATCAAAGATGGGTTGGCTTGTCCGGCACGTGTGGTTTGCGGGCTATTGCATGCGTCCTCGTAGCAAAAAAAAACTAGTCGTCATTATCAGAGGTATTACTTTGCCACTCAAAGCCACTCATAAGAAACAGAAACAACATTCCCAGAAACTCTGTACATCTTCTTGCAGAATTTGTGCTTACTTTATCCACCTACCTGAAATGCACAAGTAATGCTCTGTGTTGCCCTGCCTTAATTGCGAAGATGAATTCAAACACACAACGCCAATAAGAGACTGGAAACCCTGAGGAAGTAGCTCAGCTAGTCTCACAGGTCCCAGGCTCGAGTCCCCTCAGGCTGGAGGTTTTCCTGGTCATTTACTTCAGGGCTCATGGAATTAGTCAAGCAATGATTGATGAACACCCATGTTATCTGAAAAAACTAATAAGAGACTGGAAAATAAGTGGTAAGGATTTCAATGTTTGAATTCAGGACACGGCCCAGAGTGACTGCAGCTTAGATCCTGCTTGAAGTGAACTGTTGTGTTAGTTCTCTTAAAGATTATTTGGTCTGTAGATACCAAAACCAACCTGTCGGTAGAAGGCAGCCTCCACTAACTCATCTAAACCAGGGAGGAAGGGATTACTACGAAAGAATGATAATGGTGACAAACATTCCTTATTACAGATTGTGGGCAAAACATGATTGCAACAAGGGGAATGGGCAACAAGACAAGGCAGGGATTACTACAAAAAAAATGACAAGGGCAACAACAGAATTGCCAAACATTCTTTATTTACAGATTGTGGGAAAAACATTCACAGCTACTAATAGGAAAACAGGGCAACAGTTACTTCCCAGTCAGCATAACTGTACTAATAGGGTGTTAAGAAAGGCCTTGCCTGTACTTCAAAGACCAAGGTAGAGCAGACAGTTTTGACTTTGAACTCATAGGCATTCACATTCACAGCTTAAACACTAGTAAGTTACGGGTAGCACAGCGGCTACGACACAGGATTTACTGAAATTCTCCCATCCTCCACTCACCGCCCAATTACACTCCACCAACCCCTAGAAGGAAAAGAGAAGGCAGAAAATGGAAACAAAACAAAACAAAAAAGGGAAAACATATCAATAGTTCTAGATATCTGAAGAGCAGGATAAAGTTCTTTCCACCTTATTCATGACTTATTTACTGATTGGAAGTATTAGTTTACCAACAATAAAAGAAGATTCAAGCTAAATTTCTGTTAGTACTGCTGTCATTGGCAAAGTAGAAATACTACTTCTCTACCTTGTTCCCAATTCAGTAGAATGGAAGAAGGAATCACAGAATGACAGAAACACTTTCAGCTCATAAATTTCCCCTCTGCAAAGTCAAACTCTCATACAACTCTGAAGTGTAAAGTAACCAAATCCTAGACACCAGACTCGCAAGTTGAGGAGTACGGAGTACCCATAACTTCATAGAATGTTTCATACTTATTCCATCACTGATCTCCCTACCTATTCAGCGAAATGTTACTATATGTAACCATAGTATAGCTTGGTCAGAGCACTCCTGAATGACCTTCCATAACCTAGATGGTTAGGTTGATTCATTGTATTTAACCCTACCTAGTGAATAATTGTATGGTTTTACCCTTCACCCTACCCACCTACGTTTTGAAAAATTTCTAGAGATGGAAAAGACTGAGGTTGGAACAAAATAAGCTGGGTGAAAACACTGAAGATTTGAATAGCAATCCCAAAGCTTGGAGCTCCTAACAAAACTTCGGGAAAAGGGATCCAACACTACAGTTGTTGGAGCTCCAAACCCATTCTGCAAGATGGCTGAGTTTAGGCAGGCCAAGTAGAGAGAAGGACTTTTTTAAAAATAAAAAGAACGACTAAGCTGATCTAAGGAACATTTTGAGAGACCGTTAGGAAAGCAAGTCAAAGCTTGATATCAGATATATGAAGTAAATAAGTACAGAAGAAATTATATGCACACATATATATCATGTGACTAGTGCTGGGCTAAGGGAACAGCGGAAAAAGGTAATGAAACTGATTCAAGTACTGCCCTGGAGAGACAGCTGAAAAGATTAAAGATGGAATGATTATAAGAGGAGAAGACTTCACATATGTGATAGCTTAAAATGGTATCCATTCTTCAATGCAGGGAGGCCGGATTGTGAGATAAGCCATCCACTAATGAAATGACTAATCCGAATAAAGAACTGACGAGCTCTCTAACAGGTTCACTATTTCACTCGCAGATAACTGTCCGTCTATTGCAGTAAAACACATCCTACATAGGTGCCTAGCACAAGCAGTCAACTCAAACTTCATACATATCATAACAAAACTGTGACCAAGTACCTTCATGTGTCACTAGACCTTTCACAGTTACACAACGGCTTTGAGCCCGTGAACCATGCCACAAACCCAGTAACTATTCCATCTTCGTCTGCCCACTCACAAACCCCTTTCCTTCCCCTCCCCCCCCCCCCCGGCCCCCCTTTTCCCCCAAAAGAAAAGAAATTATGAGCTTATGTGGAATGCCTTACATGTTCTGATCATAGTGTACGTAGATCTTTCGGAAGCTAGTTTACATGTGAACAGACAACAAACTCCTCTTAGAACTATACCATTCCTAAATATCATTTTTTTTTTTTTTTTAGATAAAGAGAACTATACCATTCCTAAATATCATGTTGACTAATTATTATCACTTATCAAGTCAACTGGCACTACTTAAAAGTTATAAATATAACAGATAACTGGAAAGGGGCAAACTTATGCCTATTAGCCAACTTCAAAAGTGATTTGTAAACACTAATGTCTTAGATTTGTAAGGATAACATAGAAAGCAATCGACACCAATCACAACACAAGTGTCGTAATTTAGAATAACCACAGTATCAATAACAGATAGACATGTTTGTACGCAAGAATAGACAATCCAATGAAAACAGAATTATAGACTCAAACTCATAACGAAAAGATACACCTGAGCATTATACATGTCACTAGAAGGAACAAACTACAAACACAGATCGCACCAACAAATATGAATCGAATTTAGAATTTTGCCTGTTAAGTATAGGTAAAATTTGTAAACATTACATGGCAAGTAATAAACTCTGTTTAGACGAAGTACAACCACTACTCAAATTCCGAAATTCTGATAAGTAAAAAAAAGGCGACAGCATAGAACAGTAGCAGCTGCACACCTGTAAAAGCAGTTTTAAGGGCAAAACCTCGGAGGAGCAGCTATCGAAATCTCCAGCCAGCTACAGTTACAAAGTATTGAATTAGGAGGCCAAAGCAACTGTCATCCCTCCAACTCTAAAGCTCAAACTCCTCATCCCGAAGAGCCATCTCAGCAGCTTCTTCTTCCTCGTCATCAATGGCAAAATACTCATTCTTCTCAACAGGCCGAAACATGTAAAACATGATCGAATAGAACACCAAACTAGCGATCTCCTCAGCCGCATTACTCACCCACTGATACTTATAAGCAGAGATAGTTTTCAACGCGAACACAACAATCCTCGTAAAATACAAATACCCAATAACCACAATGTAGAATTGCCTGAAAAGTGTCAGCTTAGCCAAATTCCTAGCAGCTTTCCCGTCTGTCTTAGACGTCTCCCTCAAGGATCTAATCGACCACACGATGGGGAAGATAATCGCGCAACAACAGATAATATCAACCAACAAGAACACCTGATTCCAAGTAACCCAATCCTTAATAAAAGGCCCAGTTTCCCCAATCACAATAGAAGCCACATTAGCCAAAACCTGAAGTGGGATCACAATCATAAGCACTTTCTTCTCTTTCTCTTGTAAGAAAGGCTTCAAAAAAGACCAACCAGTTCCAACCAACACAATAACAGTAAACAACAACACAACCCTAATAAACTGGAACAAATAAAACAAAACATCCCACCCGTGTGGCGAACCGGTGACCTTAACGTAATGCTTATCTTCAGCAGCACAAATCAAATTCACAGCTTTAATAACCAACAAACCAGCCATCAACATATGAATCCTATGAACAATTTTCTTATTCTTCACACATTCAACACCCCAATACCCTAAAAACACAAAATAAGCAACACAGAACAAGAAATACAAAAACGGTAACTGGGTTTGACCAGCAGGCAAATAATCTTTAACCCCATTAAATTCAAGGTTATACATCTCAGTACGAACAGTCATTGTAACAAAACTTTCAGGGTTACAATTAGCAAAAAAGAGACTATATTCATTAGGGATACTAACAGGGTAAGTCTGATTAAAAGAAGAAGCTGGTGGTGGTGAAAGATCACGGAAAGTGAAGAGATGGGTTGTGTATTGTGAATCAAGGACACAAAAGGAAGGGTTTTGTTGGATCTCAAGAAGAACTTGAAGAAGGGATTCTTCAGAGAGAAGAAAAAAACCCAAACGAGATGGTTCTGGTGGTGAGAGATTTGAGGTGACTGAAACAGATGAAACAGCTACTGTTACATGGCCATTGTGGGTGAAGCCGAATTTTTCAAAGAGGATCATGGGACGATTGTCGGTGCTGATTTGGAGGGTTTTGATCTCGGCTATGGTGGTGGAGAGAGAGAGAAGGATGAAGAGGAGAGAGAAAAGGAAGGGACGAGCCATGGTGGAGAGAGAATGGCTTGGGAGATCTGGTAGAGATGAGATGAGGTCTACTGGCAATTGAGATTTGGGAATGGAAGTTGGTTGACGATCTTGAGACGGTTGAGTAGGTTCAAAGATGATGTCGGGGTGAAGGTGGAAATGAAGAGGGAATTGGGTTAGGGGTTGTTTTCGAAGGATTTAGATCTAAGCAAACGGGTGAAGGGAGAATTGATTGAGTTCTCATGGTTTGGTTTTCATTAAAAACCAATAAACATGTGGGTTGATATTTTTATCTTTTATTTAAGGGGTATTTGATTTGATGTAGATTTGTTTTTGCTCGTCATTTTTTTTTTCTAGTCAAAAAGAGGGTGCAAGTGAATGGCACACAAGGCATGGGGAAATAGAGTTTCGAATCCATGACCTTACCTTACCAAACCACTTAGGAGTAAGTTTAGAACCACTAGACCACCACCCTTATTGGTTTTTGCTCGTCATTTGATTTGATGTAGATGGTTCCAAATTGCATGACTAAGTTATGATAAAAATTTCACTCACGAGAAAATTAGGAAATGATTAATTTCGATGTAGAAAATGGATGGTAATAGTTTCAAGCACGCATTGGACTGTCGGATTGGGTTCTGGTTGGATTAAATTTATTTTTTTGCTATAAGGACGCATGTAATAACTCGCAAATCACACAGTTTTAGTGGGTTTTCAAACTGTCGAGTTGGTTGTTGTTGTTAATTTATTTTGGTCTGCTTTGGTTGGGTCGGGCTTAGGTTTCGAGTTACGCTTTCTATGTGTATGTTATATGAGTTCGGGTCAGGTCAATCTAATTTTGTTGGTTTAAAATATTTTATGTGTACTTCTTTAATGGGCTTTCAGGCAATCAAGTTAGCTATTCTCAATAATGTCTCGATCAGGTCAGGTTAAGTTTTTACGTCGACTAAGATTTTTTCATGTTTAATTTCAAGTTTGTATGTGTGTTGTATGAAGTGTGATATAGTGCCTATGATGCACGGAGACTCTTGTGAGCAGTAATCTTGTATGCCAGTGTCTTATACATTGTGCAAATTGGACATGATACTTGCTTTTCATGATGTTCAAAGAATAATTGACATGAAACACGAATACTATATTTAGACATACATTTTAGTTATGAATGCCCAAATACATATTATTTGGAAGGGGGATGGGTCGTTACTTTTCTATTATTTGGTGGCTTCTAACTTTTTGTAATTATAGTTTTACCAAAAGTAATATATAGTGGTACTTATAGGAATACCTCAAATGACCAAATTGGTATTTTAAGTGAACCTATTTGGACATATTGATCTATTAAAAATCACTTAACACATTAGGGTATTAAAAGGTAAAATAAACGGTATATAAATCCTTTAAATCGGAATCTTACAATTTAAGTGAGAATCTTCTTATTAATCTGTTTTCTTAATAATATACCTCTTTTTTTTATTCATTTATCCATTTTCTTATTTATTCCCCTTTTTTATTTCTTTTCTTTTCCCATTTTCCCTTTTTCTCTTCCTTTGACTAAGAACAACAAACAACGATGGTGAGAAGAAAAGGAAATTCTTTGTATATGGCTGCACATATCCTTGGCCACAACCAACAATGCCACTTGTCTCTGGTTATAACCCATTGCATTTTTTTATCCGTGGGGATATACTTCCAAACAAATACCCATTTCTAGCACAAGATTGAATCCATATTGTAACTGCAAAAATCAGTCATCTATTGTTTGTAAATGCTTTCAATCTCTCTCCTGCAATCACCATTTTCTCTCTCCTGAACATAGTTTATGATGAGGACAAAGGACCATGACCATGATATGTACAGACAACTGTAGAGGCTGTGAGAATCTGAGGAATAAAACTCATCTTGGCCTAATTCTTTTTCCCAATCTTTTAGACATTACTGAAGTAGTGAAGTTTATAATTTGTAAGTTTTGACTTTACAACCATCTAAAATCTAAATCAAATAGCATATAGCATACGTTTAGTTTGTCCACCATAAGGTAAAAAAGGGAAAATGGGAAAAGAAAAGAAAAAGGGCAAAACGAAATAAAAAGGGGAATAAATAAGAAAATGAGGAAAATAAATTAAAAAAGAGGGCTAATATTAAGAAATCAGATTAAATAAGAAGATTTTCACTTAAATTGCAAGATTTCGGTTTAAAGGGTTTATTTGCCATTTATTTCACTATACCCTAACATATTAAGTGATTTTTAATAGACCAATTTGTCCAAATAGGTTCACTTAAGTTACCAATCTTGTCATTTGGGGTATAGGAATATGACATGACAAACATAAATTAAGAGTACTGTGATCTTTCTGAACAACTTCGAGATGAGGGAAATAACATTTGAAGATTCATCGATGACTTTTAGTGCATTCGTTATCAATGTCTGCTAATATGATAAATAATGTACATGCTATGTTTAAAGGCTCCGCATGCTTCACAAATAACCATGCCTAGCTATAGAGTTTTGATTGTTACTTGAACATACTTGGCAATGATCTTTCTTATTCCTATAGCCTCCACCTTTATATGTTTGTTAATCCCAATTACGTATCCCTTAGATGAAGCAAAATAACATATTTGTTTCGTTATCTACCTCATCAGTGTAGTCTATAATTACATATAGTTGAAATTGGATGGATAATAGTAGTAAAATCGAAAACCTATTGTTTAAGATAGAAGGTTCGAATTGAATTGATAATGTTCTTTCTAATGGTACGAATGAAGTGAGATAGATGAGGTGGGAACAATTCATGGGCCAAAAGTCAAATACATTTAGTGGGCTTGAAGTGGGAGAATGGTTTAGGTTCTCTAAGACACTTATTCAAACAAGGTCTCACAAGTCAAAAACTCTCTCTCCTCGACTATAGTCATCGAAGAACTACCCCCTCTATCTCTGATAGATTGGGCTTCGGGAGCTATCTCGAGCTAGAGAGTTTGCTTTCACATTCCTTTGTTTTCAATTTGCTATTTGCTATCTGCCCGAACTAGCATTTCTTTTTTCTAAAGATGAAACAACCGGATCCTTTATCTCAAGAAGAAAATCCAAACTCAAGTACAGTCACAACTACTACCTCGGTTTTGACGTGTGATGAGAACAATCAGAGAATTGATACTATAATGACTGAAGCCCCTCAAGTGCTGATAAATAATGGTCTTACTAAATCCTCATTTAGAGACGCGGTTGCAGGAATATCAAGATGGTTCGAAGAAGCTACACAAACTGCTGCATCTGCTTTGAACTGGAATGATGAAGAGATATATGCACCAGAATCTCCCCATGTAGCAAAATTTACCAAGGAAACTCTTCAAAAAATAAGAGCACCATGGAAAGATGCTATCATGGGATCCTTAATGGGAAAAGATATTTCTATAAATTCCCTGCAAGTTCGTGTACAGAGGATGTGGCAACCAAAAGGAAAATTGGAAATTGTAGACATTGGCCAAAGCACTTTCCTTTTTCGTTTTGTTGATTCCTTTGATCTTAACAAGACACTTTTTGGAGGTCCATGGTATATATTTGATCATTACTTAATGCTAGCACGTTGGAGACCAAATTTTAGGCCTACCGTTAACCCTTTCAACTATGTCTCAATCTGGGTACGTTTCCTGGGTTACCAATTGAATATTTTGAGAAATCAGCTTTATATGAAATTGCAAAAGTAATTGGGAAACCCATCAACCTTGACTTCGCCACAGACACAGTTGGGAGGGGTAGCTATGCTAGGGTCTGCATTGAAATTGATTTATCAGAACCTCCTACTAGCAAGGTCTGGGTTGTGGATGCCTGGCAAAATATTACCTATGAAAATATTCATTCTCTTGGTTTTAGTTGTGGTAGAGTCGGACATAGTAAAGATCTATGCAGTTACTCGGAGCAAGTAAACGAAGTCGCCAATCATATGGAAAAGCTTTCTGTGTCTACTATGGAAGTCTCTACAGCCTTGCACCCAGAAAACAAAGAGAATATGAAAAATTCTATAAGTCAGTCAGTTTCTAACGTGAACAAAGATCCTCAATCTTCTACTTGTTCTAGTGAAGCAAGTAAAAATCAAGGAAAATCAGCTGACAAAGATATGGAGAGTCTAGGCCTTGGATGATGGTCACCAATAAGAGGAAGCCCATAGGGAGGATTGGAAACGTGTCACAGAAACAAAATCCTCCTTCTGAAAATGCCAAGAAAGGAAAAAAACCTCTCAGCTCTCTTAACAACTTATTTAATAATGGGTTAAGCAAAATATCCTCGAAAAAGCCCAGTAATAGGTGAAAAGCTTTAAATAATGCCAGGGTAATGATGACTATACTAATTCTACAGTTAAATCCCACCCTAACAACAACTCTCTTGCCGAGAAACAAACAATACAAGACAAGACCAATAAGACTTCTGCATGGATTGGGCAATCAGGGAGGTTGAAGGAGCCAAAATGTGGCTTTGACGGACGTTTTAAGTACCAACACTCAAACCGAAATACCACAAATACCACAAATACACCAACTTCAAAACTCATTTACTCTCCTAAGTCTATCCCACATAAAGATGCACAGACGTTTCCCAAGAAGATCACTCGGCTTCCCACAAGACCATCTTCAATCGAGGATGAACAATCCTCCCCTGCATGTCATACCAATAGTGTCCAGCAACCAAAACCAAACTATGTCACCACTCCTGCCCAACAATCCAACCATAACCCTGAATCCTTTCCCAACATTCCCGACACCATACTTGTGGGAGCTTCTCTCGAAACCATTACCGACCCAAGATCAAGTCCTGATGATCAAGCAGACATTGGAGAAGACGATGGCGACCCAACAAGTGAGGGACCCCCCACCCTTGTTCATAAGACCAAGACAAACACCAAGAAATTTTCCTCCTAAAAAAAACTTACAAAAATTTGTTCTAAAATCAGAAAGACAAGGGGTGAATCTCTCAAAACCAACAAACCAAGCAACTTGCTTCGTCTTTCACGAAAAAGTGACTATGGTGAAGATCGAAGCGGACTTTCAATTTTATCATAAGAACCATCCAAATGTGCAAATTTGGGCTACTCCGTCTCTGGGACAAGCGTCATCATCTCAGACCCAGATTCTCAAAGCGAGCCCATCGACGAATGCTTTGGACAAGGGAAAGAGTGTAATGAGCTCCTCCCCAGCACAAAATCAAATGATCAAATTGATGATCGTTCTATGAAATGTGTGTGGGGCGCTTAGTCAGAATTTTCTAAGCCATGCAAGGAATTTAGTCTTTACTCATCGACCTGAGGTTTTCATTGTTCTTGAAACCAAAGCAAATGACTTTCGTGTTCGTCAAGTTAGGGCTAGTCTTATTTTAAAACACACCAAATCATCCCTTCAATTGGTTTGAGGGGTAGAATTTGGCTCTTTTGGAAAGATTCTACCACTCAAATCATGTTTGCTAAAACCCATCTCCCTTCCATTTCTATACACTCTTTAAATTTGATACAAAAACCCCTGAAGTTCTCATCACTGGGATGCATGCACCAAGCACAAAAAGTGTTAGAGATGAGTTTTGGAAAGAATCACTACAAAAAAAAATGATTTTTACCAACAACTCAACAACTGTCGGTGAAGGCTGATTTTGTGTCGGTAATGGCTTTTACCAACAGAAATACATATGTAGCTAAACTGTTGGTAATAAGTCTATCGCTAAAAGTAACACCGGCAGATAATATTTTCTGTGGCAAATTTTTCCTTTTTACCTGCATCATATTTCTACCAACAGTTTGGATAATGCTAGTATCAGCGTCTATTTTCTATCGGTAATAATTTTTCCAACAAATTGTATCTGTCAGAATAACTTTTACCAACAGTAAACATATTCTGGTACGAACGACGTTTTCTGTTGTTAAAACTACCCATTCGAAGGGGGTATAACATGTTAATAGTTTCGAGTATCAACTTTTGCGTTAATAGTGCACACCTATATTATATAAAAAAGATTCAGAGTCGTCAAATTACCAATTATATTTCTTTTTGCTTATCATAAGAACAACCTGTTGTCATTATATAGTTTTGCCAAAATATTTGCCAAATATATATATTTTGAGTTTCTAGTACTATATGTCATTCCAACGACACAAGTATATATCTACAAAATGTTGATCCAACCCAAGTATCTTACGGGTACCATTACAATGCCGAGACCATCATAAACCACAAGTATCTACCACAAAAGGACGGAGAGTGTAAAGTAACTATGTCAAATTGTCCCCAAACTCATCCTCGTAGTCATCTGCATCTTGAGGATTATCATGAATCGCACTCGATGATGACATTCCCTGAATTGATAAAAGAGACACTACACTTATTAGTAGCACAATAATAATTGAAGGTAAACAACAGACAAAGGTGGTGCCCCTCAAAACTCGAAAAGAGAACAATCCCTTCAGTAAAGTAGGACAAGCTGTCTTTGATTCTGCATTACAAGGTTGCTTTGTCCCCCTATAACTAGATCACTCTCAGCAATTTAACTCTTAACAGGATAATATAAGAACCCTCGCCTTCCGGCGCCTTTAAAATGCGTCGAATCCCTTTGAATTGAAATTAAATGGTTCTTAAATAATACGTCAATATGCAAATTAAATTAATTATGGGGAATAATGATTTATAAACAAAGAAGCCGCCACCAATTTTTAGGAAACAATTGGAAACCATCAAAAAGTGCACCCAATTCCTATTGGGTATTGACTCATGCCCATGGGGACCAAATATTGAGTTCGGGGGTGTAGGTACGAAATAAACAAAACGAATCTCATCTAAATCGCCCGAATAAACGGCCTCTACTAAGCCTATCCATGTCAAATATTTATTTATACTATATGGTTCCATATAAGTACGGTCGTCCAAGATTCTATATCCCATTTACATGCATACTATTATCAAGCATAAACAAGAGATAAAGCATTAAATTAACGCTCCGACCTACCTCACTTTGCTAAACGCGCCAAGTATTGCATATGCACATCAATAAATTTGTTAGTAACTTTAAAGGAAGAACAATGCAAAAATATCAACTTTATGCTAAAATAAACCTAGGAGGTTGCTATATGCATGTACAAACTATAAAAAGATGCAAACTTTAACTTAACTAATAAAAGTTACTAACTTTAAATTAACTAGTCATGCATAATTATGTACAAAAACCCAAGCATGCAAATTTACTCAACCATAATCAAAAGCTAAATAAAACATGATTATAAAGAATAAATAAGAGATTTAGTAAAGAATTTAGGCACCCAGGATAGTTAACCTGGACGTTCTATTCGAACGGGACTAGTAGAATTTGAATTGCTCTTCAATCTTGGGTGCTAGGTTGGGTGCAATGGCTTGCTTGAGTCTAAAAAATCTGAATTCTCTATGATTAGGGGAAATTTGTGTTCTCAATGCTCTCAAAATTATAAACTAACCCACCTCTCTCAAAAGAGGGTGAAAAGTAGTATTTATAGAGTTAGGGGACGGAATTAGGGGCCTAGGGTAAGAAACCCGGCGTCAAACTCGCCCCAGCCAAAAAAACAGGCCCAGCGGCCACACGGAAGGCAGCTGGGGCCAGCGGCTGCCGCTGGGGCTCCGCGGCAGAGGGCCCCCGCTGTCACGCGTGTGCCGCCGGGCTGACAGCGTCAGTCGCTGGGCCTAAAGGCGCACGCGTGCCTAGGGTTTTTTGACTTTTTATGCTTAGTAAATTACGAAATTGCCCTTGGGTTGACCTAGGGGGTCAGGATTGAGCAATTTTGACCCAAATTTTCGAGACACGATATCTCTTGATCCGGAAACCTGATTGAGGCAAGGTCAAAGGCGTTGGAAACCTTATAACAAGGGCTATCCAAAAACTGAGGTTTCAAGGAATTTGGTCTAGATTTCCGAGCAATGTCCTTTTCTACTTACGTCCATGTTAATCCATTACCATCATCATCGGGCGTTGCGGTGCCAGGGGATGAGAACTGATTAGGGTGTCTACAGAAGCCCCCACTTTGGCCGAGCTTGTGAAAGCGAAGGTCAAAAATTTGCTAAAAAAATGCATGCAGTGTTTTTATTTGAAAATGCTTATGTTAGAAAGAAAGGAAGGGGTAGACTCCTGACCGCCTGTGGTCAGGGTTACCTGATTTGCGGGTGCCGACGTGATACTAATTGGAATAGCCTCGACGTCAAAGAGCATTGCGTAGCTCTTCTTTGTGGGTGCCAACGTGACGCTAATTTTAATAGCCTCGACGTCAAATAACGTTGCGTAGCTCTGCTTTGCGGGTGCCAACGTGACGCTAATTTTAATAGCCTTGACGTCAAAGAGTGTTGCATAGCTCTGGTTTAGTAATGCATATGTCTTGGAGAATTGTGCCTGAAAAAATAGAATAAAGTGCTTGTGCCTGCGAAAATTAGATGGAATGCCTCTGCCTGCGAAAATAGATGATACCAGGCCCCTAGGATAGGAAACCAAGTTGTGGGGGGAAAAGAGTCATTTTGGGTGACATGCCCAAATCTCCCGCACTTCTAACGGTCGATAAATGCAACCTCGCACGGAATTTGAACTTGCGTGCCCTCCCCGTGAGTGGCGGAAGAGAAATCATGCTTAGCGGCCATGCGCAGGGTCGCCGAGCGCTGAGTGGTCTTATCGGGCCCGCTTAGTGGCTCAGTTGGCAGTGCGGGGGTGCTAAGGGGGGTCGCGCGGCCTGACGGCTCTGCCGCCGGGGCCAGCGGATGGGGTTTAATTTGGGGGAGACCCAAATTTTGGGTCATTCTTCCCCATAATTTCGAGACTCTCTCTCTACCTCCAATGTTGCCCAAACATCATTTCTTGCTCAAATTTGCTCAAATTTGTTCCTTTTTGCTTGCATTTGCTTGCTTTTGCATAATTTGATGTTTATTTGTGATTTCCCACAAATTTGGGGTGAATTTGAAAATGGGTTTTTGAAATCCTTGGAGAGAGAAAATCTCATTTTCTCCATTTTTGCTTGCTTGCTTTGCTCATCCTTCTTCATGGCTCCAAAATTGGCAAAGAGGAAGAGTAAGAGGAACGAGGTGCTGGAGGAGGTCGAGAAAATCGACATTTTCACCAAGGTTTTTCCTTTCCATGTGAAGCCTTCAAAGAGGAAGCCTAATGTGGCTTTTCCTCAAGATCGATACACCTAGTCGGATAGGATGCCCGACATTGTTTGGGATCGATCGGAGTTGCTTTTCCGACCGGTGACCCATTTGAGATCTCGGGCTTCCAAGTTCGTGGTAAGCCTCAAACTTTGAATTCATAGTTTTATGCATTGAATTTAGTTTATATGCTTTGCCTTGAATAAAATTTGTGTAGAAATTGTATGCAATTGTCAAGTTTGTAGCGCATGTGATCTTGAGCTGCTTGAACGAACTTAGAAACATGTCTAGGATTGAACATTTGATTGAAATGTGAATCTAAGAGGTTGCAAATTTGATCATAGGAACCCGATGGGAATTTGAAAGCCCATGGAAACTATGGCTCTTCAATGAAGATTTATGAAATCTAGCCCAAAGAGGTGCAAGATGCGGTTTTGAGTGCGGGGCTTGGGCCCCTTTTGAAAGTGGCAGACTCGGTTGAGCGAGTCAAGAGATGCATTGTCCGCTTGCCTTTGGAGCGTTTTTGGGACACTACCAACACATTCCATTTCCCTAATGGGGAGATGATGATCACTCCGTCGGAGTTTGCCATGTTGACCGGGGTACCTTGCGTGGGTACGCCCATTGTCTACGACGTTTCCATTTGTAAGCGTAAGGCGGAGATGGTGGAGTTGTTTGGCCCTTGGGGAAACACTTGGGGTCATCATTATCGTTCCTATAGCGAGCTCTTTACCGCTTTGAAGGACCAGAGGTATAAAAGAAATACCTCGGTAGAGTAAAAGGCGAGGATGTTCACCGCTTACCTCCTTGCCACTACTATCTTTAGTGACAAGGGGGAGCGTATTCATGCTACTTACCTCTCGAGTCTGCTGGACTGGGAGAGAGTAAGAGAGCACAACTGGGGTTGCCGGGCTACACCAACCTTTTGAGATGCATGCGGTTTGCTTGCCGCATGAATGATGAGGGATACTAGCAGTCGACTCTTCCTCCCGTGAGCTTGTGTGGTTTTTGGAAGGTCTTGCAGGTGCGTTTGCTTTTTGTATCTGTTTTTCGTGATTTGCATGATCTAAGTGTGTGGTGCTTAATTTCATGTTTTGATGTAGCTTTGGTTTTTTCGAGCATTTCCCGGACATGACGCCTACGAGCTGGGAGTTAGACTTCCCGATTTGTAGAACATGGCGTCATAGGGGTCCCGCACCTCTGCAGACTCTTCAACAGTACAGGGAGGCCCTCCTGCGCCTAGACTGGCACAAGGTATTGTGATTTTGCTTTTTGTTGTATAGATTGTATTTCTTGGTGTTGAAATATCTTATATTGCACGCTTGTGTAGATTGACTACTTCCCATGAGCGAAGTATCATGGGTTGGCTTTGGCTGCTATCCTTGCATCTAGAGCGGTGGACCCTCAGAGGATCCTGATTGCAGGTCCGTTCTCTTTTGAGTGGTATCTAGGAGAGCGGATCTTCCGTTAGGTTTATCCTGACGTGGTGGGTCCGAGCATTCGCTTGGATCCTCCCTCGACCATGTTCTTGGTGGGGTGCTTGTCTCGCAAGCAGGTTGCGGAGGCCATGGTGGGCTCGGATGCTATGCAGTACTTGAGGGAGCCTGCGGAGGACCTTGCGGGGCACTACGAGCAGTTCTGCCGTGATCACCTCATGCCTTCATTTGTGGGTTTGAAGGTAAGAATTTAATATTTGATATTCTATGCCTTTCTTGTTTTGTTTGACACTAACCTACTTTGCTTTGTAGGAACCTCGGGTTGACGCCATCGATGTGGATGTCCCGGACATGCGGGTCCGAGGTTGGGACTATGACGGGAAGGAGTGCTGGGGGGAAATCCCCATGACGGAGGACCTTGATGAGGACATCCAGGGCCTTCCTCTTCTGGTTGGGCATCCTGGGGTAAATTCGTAATTTCCCTATTGTCTGTGATACTTTACCGTTTTGTATGCTTGTATTGACTTTTCCTGTTCAGCTTGACCGTGAGCAGTCCGGGAAGGTCTTCAAGATGATGCATGCTATGAAGTCTTGGATATCCCGGGCTCTTTCGAAGGGTACTTGCTCAAGAGCTGACTTGGACAAGGTAAACTTGACTTTGCATTTTCAAAGTTGCATGCTTTGAGAAATGTATCTTATGTATTTTCCATGGGTTGCAGGTTTAGTATCGTCGACACCTTCCTCGTCGGTCACGAATGGTGGTATTGTCGGATGATGAGGTCGTGAGCTCTCCTGAGCGTAGCCCTTCGCGTGAGAGGAGCCCTCGGAGGGAGAGTCCTAGGAGAGAGAGCGTGCTTGTACATCTGACGGATCGTCCTGGTGGGAGTAGGATGACTCCGTTTGTGGAGCCTACTCCTATGCCTATGCCAATGAATCCTTCTTATCCCGGGTATGCGGGGTGTCCCTCATATGGCGGTCTTTACTACCAGCCTCCTGTCCCTGCTCCTATGATGCCAACCATGCCTCCTCGTTTTTCGTGGGGGTATGATTCGAGTTATGCCGGGAGGGGTGCTCGTACCGGGAGCCTGCCCGACATTGTTCCTTTGACCCTAGCCAGTTTGTGGCGTCGATCTTTGGCGATGAGCCGCGGAGGTCGGAGGATCACTTTGTGGTGCTCCGCACGGATGCTGATGCAGGTGATGATTTTTATGATAATGTATTTGTATGAAATATATTTTTTGAACATTTGTGTTGAACAAACATTCGGACTTTGCTTGTAAATATTGCTTATTTATTGGTCCCTGCATATATCTAGGCTAATGCAAATGCATAAGTAATCAAGCAAAAACGCAAGTAATAGCCATGTAGCGAAAATGGTACAGCCAAAAACTTAAAATTGGGTGTACCCTATCCCCCCTAAAAAAATGAAAAAAGGAAAGGGATGCAAAAATGAAATGAATAAGTAAAAAGGGGTTAATAAAAGAAAGATAAAAAGGAAAAGATGATAATCATCCAAAAGGAATAAGGAAATTGTGGAGTTTGCATAAATAAAAAAAAGGGAATAATATAAAATAAAAATAATAATGAAAATAGGAAATAGAGCCAAATTGGAGTCCAAAACGGTTAAGGAAAGTGTCCAAAACCGGAGAAAAGAGTGAGGTCTCGAGAAAATAGCCCGGCGGCCAAAGGGCGGCGTCCAGAGGCACACGCGAGGCAGCGGGGGCAAAAACAGGGGCCGCCAGGCACAGCGGCTGTGCCGTTGGGGCTCGGCGTCCTGCCGTTGAAACTCAGCGGCTGGGCCGCAGGGGCCTGGGCTGCACTATCAGGGCCGCCGAGTCTTCGGCGGCTGTCCCAGGGGCTGCTGAAGCCCTTTTTTGACGGGTTGCCTTATTTTTTCGTCTTTTCATGCGAGCCTTATATAAGCCTTGGGTTAGTCCGGTTTTGGGACATCACCTTCATAATTTACTAGCAATAGAGAGCTTTTAGAGAGAGAAACCTCCCCACTAATTTTAGATTTCAGCCATGACAAGCTTTGATGCTAAA
The DNA here is from genome assembly GCA_038025085.1 of Tetragonia tetragonoides. Taxonomy (NCBI): domain Eukaryota; kingdom Viridiplantae; phylum Streptophyta; class Magnoliopsida; order Caryophyllales; family Aizoaceae; genus Tetragonia; species Tetragonia tetragonoides. The sequence continues at coordinate 20,570,856 of CM076149.1, forward strand.
TTTGACAAGTGGCTACAATCCATGACCCCCGAAGAAAGGATGATACTTGTGCCTTTCCACTTGAATGCTCTCTTCCACTTGAAGCAAGTTCAAATCGGTTGTAACCTTCTTGAGGCTGCCGTTGAATTTTGGGATGACAAACTCCATGTCTTTCGATTCGGATACAATGAATTATGCCCTCTACTCGAAGAATTTGCTGCTATCCTTGGGTTCCCTCATGCTCAAGCTCCCGCTACTCCATGGCTTGGGGCAAACCTTGAAGGCTATTATAAAAGGTATCTTGGCTTATCCTCAACACAAGCCTCTTCCGTTGCTAAGAGCGGTGAGCTAGACCTCAATGGTGTGATTGACATCTTTTTCCCCAAGGTAAGGGATAACCACGATGAGACGTATTATAGACGTGCTTTTATCTTATGTCTCTTGCATAGGTACCTCTTTGTTGGTGGAGGTAATAATGGTAAAAACTTGTATGCTTAGAATTGTGAAACAAATTCAAAACGATTTTACCCCTATGTCTCTTGTTCTTGGTGAAACTTTAATTTGCTTGGATCGCAAGAAACAAAAGCCGGAGCCAGGCGGATGGACGGGAAGCTCTCTTCTCCTTCAAGTGAGTGCTTGGATTGCTTTGAATAATTTGATAAAGTTCGAATCTTTAATGGATATCTAACTTTATGTTTTTGCCTTGTTGTTTTTTTTTTTCCGTAGATATGGCTCCTGTAGCACATGTGCTTCATTGAGAGGCCTGCTAATGCGCTCAAATATCAACCAAAGCAGTTTCCTGCTTGCCGGAGGCTTTATTATGAATCAACCATTGATGAATGGCGTGGGTACCTTAAAGCTTGCCCTTTGCTAAGATGGACTGTCAAGTGGTGGGGCCTAAAATCTACAATAGGATGTAGCAAGGAAACGGGATATTACCAAATCCTTTGCCTTCATAACTTGACTTTCATATTTCCTAGCCGTATCATCCGGTAATATGGGAAACGCCAAATTATCCCACAAAAGGATAGTGTTGCTCCTGCTACACGGGTTTTAACAATTAGCATGGTGAGATCATGGGAGTGTGCATGGGATCGTCGCCCTAAGTGGACTATTCCTCACATCAAGACCCCTACGGCCATATCTTCGGCCTACGAAGCTTGGATGGACTGTAAGAATGCGGAGGGTCGTCGTGCATGCAGGAAATCTGAACAAGGCGATCTTAAGGCCCAGTCGGTCAAAGCTAGCTTAAGACTTTCAAACCCTAATGATCCTAAAGGGAAGGGTAAGCCAAAGGGAGTCAAGCATGTGAGAAGTGTCCTCAACCCGAAGGCAAAAAAAGCTTTGGAAAAGATTACTACCAAGCCGCAAGTAGAGCCCCCAATTCGGGCCAATGTTCACGAGGCCTCCTCGGGCATCCCTCTAATGGAGGTTGAAGAAGAAAAGCCTTTGGTTCGAGAGAGATGGGCTCCCAAGGGACGCGAAGTGGAAGGCCCAAAGGTAGATGAGCCCATGGAGGATGCAGTCCCTACTACCAAAGCTACGGAGTAGTCCATTAAGAAAATACTCTTTTGGAGCATGTCTAGCTTAGGATTGCCTTTTATTTTGCTTTAAATTCAATAAGGTTGATGTGCCCCTTCTTTAGATTTAGATTTAATTTTTGCCTTAATATTTGGGAATTGCCAAGTCTTTGTAATGGACTTTAATATTATTTATGCAAACATGATGAGTGCGTAAATAGTGTTAATATTCATGTATAGACCGCACTCATTTATCCTATGTTTACGTAAATTCTCTTATATTTTACTGATTTATGAGTAATTAAATATGAGGATTACTACTTTGGTATTTTGGTGTTTTAATTGTGTTTTCAGGGTCAAATTAAACTCCATATGCAAAGGACTTAGGATTCTCTTTGGATGCTCAACATAATCAAAGCAAGAGCAAGTTATGAAGAGTATTGAAGAAGAACTTTGGATGCTTTTTGGAAGCATCAAGGCATTGAAGATTATTGAAGAAGAGAGTTACTAGTGCCTTAACTAATTTGAGAGTTACTTGGTGACTTATTGTTTATTAGGGGGTTACTTTGTGTAAACCGTCTAGATTCACTTGTGATGTTCTCTTATAAATAGGCTCTCATCCTAACTCATAGGGGCATCCCATCTTACACTATCTCTACTCATATTTTATTCTCTAGTCCATTTTATGCTTTCTAGACTACTAGTTATTAGAATAAACACACTTAGAATTACTTCAAGTTTTATTAGTTCGTTGTTGTAACCGAAGATCGAGTTCAAGCATTCTTCTATTTTCTCTTTGAAGATTATAATCGAAGCTACTTGGTTTATTTCTTATCTCTACTCTCTCTTTCCCTCTCTCCATGCTTCTAATTTCAATTGCTTTATTTAGTTCAATCCTTTATTATTTATTTGATTTTAGCATGAACTTCATTACGTACTTTGTTGTAGTTGTAGAGATCATGAGTAGCTAATTTCTTTTATCTAGGGTTGATGTAGCTTAATCGAATCTATGATGCTTAATTAAATAAGTAGAAATTGGCATGTTATTAGAATTGTTGCACAATGTTTGATTGTAATCTTGTTGCTTATATTAGATGATTAATTTAAATTCGAGAGAAGCTTATTAATCGTCGTAACTCAATCATTCATCAAGTTTGCCTAATCTCGAGAGTAGTTTAGAATAACTTGGGACTATTGGAAAGGAAATTATTTACTTCATGCTCTTGATATTTTCTTAACTCCATGAGAATAGGTAGTTAAGTATTATATTGAGTATTCCTTTATCGCTTCGAGAGAAGGTTTTAGGATTCTTATTTCCGTCCTTGCAACATTCGACATGACATGCTAGTTAAAACTTGTTTATTCGCATCTAAGATCTTGGTTAAGTGAAATCAACCCTAGGTTTTTTATCTTGTTATTTTCTATATATTAGTGATTATTTTCCCTGTTCCCAATCCAAAAACCAATTGATAATTGCTTAGCATGTTAATTTAAGAAAACTTAGTACTTGGAATCACTTGCTCCTTGTGGATTGATATTTTATTACTTCGATACAACCCGTATACTTACGGGCCTATCAAGTTTTTGGCCCCGTTGCCGGGGAGCTTGACGTTATTCCAATATTAGGCGTTTCTTAGATAGACTAGACTAAGCACGTGTGTGTGCGTGTGTTAACTTGTGTGTCTTTGGTTACCCGTGCTTTTGCATTTGATTCTCTCTTCTAGTGTTTTGGTGTATGAGCAGGAGCCAAGGGTCCGAAAATCTTGTACCTTTGGACCCCGAGATCGAAAGAACTTTTCGTGCCGCTAGAAAGAAAGCACGTGAAAGGCAATAAGAAGAGGTAGAGAGACAACAAGCTACCATGGGTGACGAAGAAAAGACCTCGAGGGATTTCTCTAATCCCAACATTGGCAACATTGGTTCAAGTGTTGCAAGGCCAACCATTGCGGCCAACAATTTCGAAATCAAAACCTCTTTCATCTCCTTCATCAAAGAGGAGCAATTCCATGGCCTCAATGGTGAAGACCCCAACGATCACATTGCTCTATTTTTGGAGAAATGTGATACATTGAAGATGAATGGAGTTGGTGATGACGTACTTCCGCCTCCGCTTATTCCCATTTTCTTTAGCGGGGAGGGCGAAGCAATGGCTCAATAGCCAAGATCCAAATTCCTTTTCTACTTGGGAAGCCTTGTCAAATGCATTTTTGATTCGGTATTTTCCACCGGATTTGGCCAATAAGTTGAGAAACGACATCCATGCATTCCATAGCGATGGAGAATCCTTATATGAAGCTTGGGAGCGCTTCAAAGATTTGCAAAGAAAGTGCCCTCCTCATGGCATTCAACCTTGGCTTCTAATCCAAACATTCTATAGTGGCTTGAATCCCACTATGAGAATGTCCATTGATGCCGCCGCGGGTGGTTCTATCATGACATTGAAACCGGTCGATGCTATGTCACTACTTGAAAACATGGCCTCCAACAACTACCAATGGTCTTCCGATAGACCGGGAGCTCGCAAGAGTAGTGGAAAGCTTGAGGTTGATGCCGTGACTCTATTGACAAGTAAGTTGGATGCTCTTTCTCACCAAGTCCAACAAATGCAACCTTCAAGGAGTGCCTCTCAAGGGCAAACTTCCGGTGGTGATGATGTTTATAGTGCTCAAGGGCATATGAGCAATGAATTTCAATACCAAGGTACGTCTTCTCAAGAGATGACCATTGAGAAAGCTAATGCCCTTCACTTTAACAACAATCCAAGGCCCGAAATGATCCATATTCTCAAACATACAATCCGGGTTGGAGAAACCATCCTAATTTTTCCTACAAAAATTCAGCCCCCTTTCCACCACAAAATCCACCACAACACAACCCTCCTCCACAAAATATCTACCCTCCACAAAACACCTCCACTCAACCTCCGGGTTTCCAACCAAGAGCTCCATTCCATAATCCTACATCTCAAGCCCCACCACGCGGATTTCTACAATGCCCAAATGGAGCAAAATAAGTCGGTGAATGACACCCTTCGCCTAATCATGTCCAAATTGGATTCAATGGGCACTCACAACAAAATGCTTGAGAATCAAATTTCTCAACTAGCGAGCCCTTCTATTAGGCATTCGGGACAACTTCCAGGCAAGCCCGAGACTAACCCCAAGGGGCATGTCAATGCTATCACTTTAAGAAGTGGAACACAATAGGAGGGGCCCGTGATGAAGGATGATGGGAAAGTGAATGATGAGGCTCCAATTCTTGAGCGTAAGTTGATTGAGGTAGAGAAAGGTGAGAGTGACAAAGTTGAGGCTCCAAAGCCACAAGAGAAAGAGCCTACTCCCGGTCCCGAGCCATACAAGCCTCCGGTGCCTTTCCCTCAAAGGCTTGCTAAGGCCGCTCTAGAGAAGAAGTATGGGAAGTTTTTGGAGATTCTCAAAAAGCTCCAAATTAACATCCCATTCTTAGATTCCATTTCGGAGATGCCATCTTATGCTAAGTTCTTGAAGGATCTCCTCTCTAACAAGAGGAAATATGAGGAGCATGCCACCGTTGCCTTAATGGAGAAATGTAGTGCCATTTTGCAAAATAAGGCACCTACTAAGCTTGGAGATCCTGGAAGCTTCTCTATTCCATGCTCCGTGGGAGATGTTAACATCGACCGAGCATTGTGTGATCTTGGGGAAAGTGTGAGCCTCATGCCCTTGTCTATATGCAAGCAACTTCATATGGGGGATATCAAACCTACCTCCATGTCATTGCAATTGGCGGACCGCTCCGTCAAGTTCCCTTTGGGAATCATTGAGGATGTGCCTTTAAAGGTAGGTAAGTTTTATATCCCTTGTGATTTTTTTGTTTTAGACATAGAGGAGGATTCTCATATCCCCATCATTTTAGGAAGGCCTTTTTTGGCTACCGCCGGCGCCATCATTGATGTGCATAATGAAAAGCTTTCCTTTAATGTAGGGGAAGAGACGGTGGAGTTTAACTTGCGTAATACCATGAAATCCTCCTCCCCCCAATCATGCTTTAGAGTAGATTTGAGAATTCATTTCATAATACTTATGCTTGTGAAAACTCACGTGATCCTCTTGAGTCTTGTCTTGTGAGTGATGATATTTGCTATGTTGAGAAGGAGAAGTGGCATCTTATGCCAAATTTCTTGATGAGAGTCCCATGTACGTGGAAGATGGGGCTAAATTTGAAGTGTTGGAGGTTGATTCTCAAACCTCCCAAGCGAAGAAGGAAGCACCTAAGGTTGAGCTCAAAGCTCTCCCTCCCCACCTAAGGTACGCATTTCTTGATGATAGTGAGTCCTTCTCGGTTATCATAGATGCTAAACTCAATGACCATGAGGTTGACAAATTGCTTTGTCTTCTAAGGCAACATAAGAGTGTCATTGGGTATAGCATAGATGATATCAAGGGAATTCACCCTTCCCTTTGCACTCATATAATCAATCTTGAGAACGATCATAAACCCTCCATTGAGCACCAAAGAAGGTTGAATCCTAACATGAAAGAAGTGGTGAAAAAGGAGGTGCTCAAACTACTTGATGCGGGGATCATCTATCCTATCTCCGATAGTGAATGGGTGAGTCCCGTTCAAGTGGTTCCTAAAAAGGGTGATATGACCGTTGTCAAGAATGACAAAGATGAGCTTATTCCCACTAGAACGGTCACGGGTTGGCGCATGTGTATTGACTAGAGAAAATTGGACAAAGCCACCTGTAAGGACCATTTTCCCCTCCCATTCATTGATCAAATGTTGGAAAGGTTGGCAAGGCATTCACACTTTTGTTATTTGGATGGATATTCGGGATTCTTGCAAATCCCTATCCATCCGGATGACCAAGAAAAGACCACTTTCACTTGTCCCTATGGCACATTGGCTTATAGGAGAATGCCTTTTGGTTTGTGCAATGAAACCGCCACCTTCCAAAGATGCATGATGGCCATATTTTCTGAGTTTATTGAGGATATCATGGAAGTATTTATTGATGATTTTTCTGTTTATGGGTCTTCCTTTGATAATTGTTTGGTTAACTTGGCCAAGGTTTTGAAAATATGTAATGAGGTTGGTTTGGTGTTAAATTAGGAGAAATGTCATTTTATGGTTCGAGAGGGCATAGTCCTTGGCCACTTGGTCTCGAATCGGGGCATTGAGGTTGACAAGGCAAAAGTTGAGGTTATTGAGCGATTGCCACCCCCTTCTAATGTGAAAGGGGTGAGGAGTTTCCTTGGTCACGCGGGGTTTTATCGCCGCTTTATCAAGGATTTTTCTAAAATCGCTAAGCCTCTAACTAAGCTCCTTGTCAAGGATGCCCCATTTGTGTTTACTAATGATTGTCTTGAAGCTTTCCATAGGTTGAAAGATGCTCTTATCTCCGCACCCATTATACAACCCTCGGATTGGAACCTCCGATTTGAGGTTATCTGCGACGCTAGTGATCATGCCGTGGGGGCTGTCCTTGGGCAAAGGAAAGACAACAATCTTCATGCTATCTACTATGGTAGCAAGACGCTAGATGATGCCCAATTAAACTATGCCACGACCGAGAAGGAGCTCCTTGCGGTTGTGTATGCTATGGAGAAGTTCCGCCCCTATCTTATGGGGTCAAAAGTCATTGTTCATACCGACCATTCGGCCCTCAAATACTTGTTGAACAAGAAGGATACCAAACCAAGGTTAATTCGTTGGATTCTCTTACTCCAAGAATTCGACTTGAGATCAAAGACAAGAAAGGGGCCGAAAACACCGTAGCCGACCATCTTTCTCGACTTTATTATGAGATGAGCAAGGATGGGGAGTTACCTATTGATGACTCTTTTCCCGATGACCATTTGTTCTCTCTCCAAGCAATTGAGGCACCTTGGTATGCGGATATCGTGAACTACCTTGTTTGTGGTATTGTTCCTCATGGAATGAATTACAACCAAAAGAAGAAATTCTATTCCGATACCAAGAAGTTCTTTTAGGATGATCCTCATCTCTATAGGTCATGCGCTGATGGCATCCTAAGGCGTTGTGTCCCAAAAGAGGAAGTGAAAGGCATTCTCTCTCATTGCCATGATCTACCTTGTGGTGGCCATGCTAGTGCCTCCAAAACCGTGGCGAAAGTCCTTCAATCTGGGTTCTATTGGCCAACAATGTTCAAAGATGCTCAAAAGCATGTGCAAGAGTGTGATAGTTGCCAAAGAACCGGGAATCTCTCTAGAAGGAATGAGACACCATTGACCGGTATTCTTGAGGTTGAGGTCTTTGATGTTTGGGGAATCGACTTCATGGGTCCTTTTCCTACTTCTTGTGGCAACAAATACATATTGGTAGCGGTTGACTACGTCTCCAAATGGGTTGAGGCTATTGCTACTCAAACCAATGATGCTCGGGTTGTGGCTAAGTTTTTCAAGAAGACAATATTTCCTCGATTTGGTGTGCCTCGAGTATTGATAAGTGATGGCGGTTCTCACTTCATTGAGCATAAGTTTGAGGCTCTTTTGAAGGAGTATGGTGTTTTTCACAAGGTCGGCTTGGCCTATCACCCTCAAACGAGTGGCGAAGTTGAAGTTTCTAACCGTGAGATCAAGCAAATTTTAGAGAAGACGGTGTCTAGCTCAAGGAAGAATTGGTCCTTAAAGCTCGATGACGCTCTTTGGGCTTATAGGACCGCCTTCAAGACACCTATTGGCACCACTCCATTTCGGTTAGTCAATAGGAAGTCTTGTCATCTTCCCGTTGAGCTTGAACATCGTGCTTATTGGGCAATCAAGGCCCTTAACTATGATTTCAAAGCCGCCAGTGAGAGGCAACTTCTCCAACTCAATGAGCTTGATGAGTTGAGGTTGGATGCCTATGAGAGTTCTCGTATCTATAAGGAGAAAACTAAGAGGTGGCACGGCAAGAACATCAATAGAAGAGAGTTTCAGGAAGGTGATTTGGTACTTCTTTTCAATTCTCGACTCAAACTCTTTCCGGGCAAGCTTAAGTCCAGATGGTCGGGTCCTTTTCAAGTGGTCAAAGTGTTCTCTTATGGCGCTATTGAGGTGCGCCCTTTGAAAGATGATGCGGAATCGTTCAAAGTGAATGGACACCGTCTTAAGCATTACAAGGCATGGGATCTCATAGGTGTAAGGGTCGAGTCTACCCTTTCCGATGCTCAAACCGCGTGAATGACTTATTGTGTCAAGCTCTTGACCTTAAAAGAGCGCTTTTTGGGAGGCGACCCAAATTTTATTGCTTTGAAAAAAAAAAAAACAATCGATAGTAATTTGGTTAAATTTTATTTTTTGTTTCTTGTTTTTCTTTTGTAGGTAATTAACAAAAACAAGCAGCTCAAGGCTTTGGAGGGGACTTGTGCCCACCCGACCAATCGGAAATCACAGCTCCACTACGCCCGACCTGGTTCAACCGCTCGAGCCCTCTGTCCTCTGTGCTTGACCGGACGAGTTTTCGCCAACCACCACGCAGGGCCAGGCATCGTCAGGTGCCGACAGCGCCATCGTTTCTGACCGGGCGGCTTCTCCACCACCATCGCGCCCGAGCGGGCACGATCAGGTCCACCTCGCCGCTCGCCCCGAGACCACCGCCCGACCTGGCGGTCTCCTGCTCGCCACCACCACCCGGTCGGGCACCACCTTCTCCACCGCACTACCTCACCCGCCTGCTCGGGCGGATTTCAAGCCGCTCCACCGCCTGACCAGGCTGCCCCTCAAGCGGGTCAGCCCCTCCCGTAAGCTGTTCCGCATCTCTCTCCTCACAAAATCAAATAAGCCTACACCCTCTATCTCTCGTTTCTCCCTCTCGCCTCCCTTTCTCTCACCTCCCCTGTTCCTCTGTCTTCAAACCTTTCCACCACCACCACAACCTTATGCCCACCACCGCATCAAATCACCGCCATCACCATCTCTCTGGCCGACGTCCCCTCCTCAGCCGACAAGACCTTTACGTGGTTGTCGGTTTCCCTTTTCTGTGTCCTTGTGTTCAGATTCTGGGTTAAACAGATCACAATCCCCTCACCTTTCTGCTCCCCGGTGAACTTTGAACCCAATTTGATGTTACTTGCGTGGCTTACTCATCCTTGGTGGTTATAGTATTCAGAGTGTTTTGTGGTGACTTGAGGAATTTGTTCATGGGTTTGATTTCGGGCAATCACTGTTCATGGTCTACCCTTGTTCAGCACATGCTATTACGACATCGAGGAGGGTAATGGTGCATTTTTATCACCTCGATTCTTACCTCTTGCCCAGATGAGTCTCGTGAGTTTTCTCTCTTCCTTTTCTCTCTCTATATTATTGTCTTTAATCACATTGAAGACACCGTGCAATTCAAGCTTGGAGGAGGTGGTTGATGGTGATAATTCAATCAAATGTGATAGATAGTTGCATTTTGCATATAGTATCATGGTAGGTTGCATTTTAGAAAAAATCATATTTAATTTTTGTTAATTTTCTTTGTTTAGTTTATTTTGTTAATTTTTATGCATTAGTTCATATATTTTAGGTTTGATTTTTGTATGTATTTAAAAATAAAAGAAATTTGAAAAAATCCAAAAAAAAAAGAAAAAGAGTGAGATATGAGCCTTCAATGTTCGGAGCTCTTTTTGTGAGAATTATGAAGTAATTGTCTCAACTTTTGTGAAAAATGGTCTTTAACCTTAAAATCTCATAGCATGATTGTGATTGTGGACCATTGGTTTATGGCATGCATGTTTGTTGCCCTCGATGTTGCATAGTTGATTGGAGTAGACCAAACATAACCATGTGAGATTTTGAGCCTTTGATTAATCGATTCATCACTTTCGATCTTATGGTTTCTTTCTTGTGTGTGTGACTCTCCAAATTGCGGTTTTCTTTAGAATTTGCCCGGTTTCTTATCAAAATTGCACTTGACAAACTAATGTTAGGAAATGATAGAAGCATTCTTTGTTTTTAGCTACATTAGCCAAATAGCTACCTTGATACATGTTTCACCCTTTGTAAACCCTTTTGAGCCTTGAGCCATTTTATTGGATAAGATCACATTACAAGCCTTGATTTCCTAAACACATCTCTTTCACCGAGCCTAGGTTAGTGGAGTTGATTCATACATGGAAGTTGTGATTTGTGATGATGAAAGCAAAGCTTCGCATTGGGTTTTGAGTTGGTGTTTCATGTGAATTGGTGAAATTTTGGTTGTTGTAACTTGAACCAAAAAAAAAAAAAAAAAAAAGAATTATTGAATAATGGTTTCGTATGAGTGAGACAAGGAGGGCGAAGAAGAAAAAAAATCTAAATATTTATATTGGTTTCTCCTCCTTAGTCTCTTTGTGGGTTTTAATGGTTGTGATCTTTTGGTAATTGGTTAGAGTTTGGGAGTAAAGTTTTTGTGCTATCTTGATCTTTCACGAGGATTTGAGAAAGTTCTTTTGACTCCACTAGTTTTTGCTCCTAGTCCACATTTCCAAATGTATCATCCTACCCTTACCCCGAGCCTCATTACAACCCCGTAAAAGTCTTCTTGATCTTTGCATGAGTAGTTGTCTTTGGCAATGGCTAGTTAGAATATGGGCAAGCTTATGGTAGATACCGTGTTTGGATTGATCTTGAGAGTTCTATTGATATAACCTAAACACATGAGTGTGAGTGTTCACATTTCTAGAGTGAGGGTTTGTTCGATCTACTATCCTACTATCGAAGGTAGGTCTTGTGGTAAGATTGATGGTTTGGTTCGCAAATTACATGCTATGCTGTGAGTTTTAAATGGTTGTTGATTTGTTGGACATATTTGTTGAGCCTTTTCCTTTGAACTTGATGTTGCTTTTGATACGGTTTGAGAAGGTGATCTCCTACTCTCCCTATGATGTCTTGTTGATAGTGTTTTGCTTGGGGACAAGCAAAGACTTAAGCTTGGGGGAGTTTGATGAGTGCGTAAATAGTGTTAATATTCATGTGTAGACCGTACTCATTTATCCTATGTTTACGTAAATTCTCTTATATTTTACTGATTTCTGAGTAATTATATATGAGGATTACTACTTTGGTATTTTGGTGTTTTTAATTGTGATTTCAGGGTCAAATTAAACTCCATATGCAAAGGACTTAGGATTCTCTTTGGATGCACAACATAATCAAAGCAAGAGAAAGTTATGAAGAGTATTGAAGAAGAACTTTGGATGCTTTTTGGAAGCATCAAGGCATTGAAGATTATTGAAGAAGAGAGTTACTAGTGCCTTAACTATTTTGAGAGTTATTTGGTGACTTATTATTTATTAGGGGGTTACTTTGTGTAAACCGTCAAGATTCATTTGTGATGTTCTCTTATAAATAGGCTCTCATCCTAACTCATAGGGGCATCCCATCTTACACTATCTCTACTCATATTTCATCCTCTAATCCATTTTATGCTTTCTAGACTACTAGTTATTAGAATAAACACACTTAAAATTACTTCAAGTTTTATTAGTTCGTTGTTGTAACCGAAGATCGAGTTCAAGCATTCTTCTATTTTCTCTTTGAAGATTATAATCGAAGCTACTTGGTTTATTTCTTATCTCTACTCTCTCTTTCCCTCTCTCCATGCTTCTAATTTCAATTGCTTTATTTAGTTCAATCCTTTATTATTTATTTGATTTTAGCATGAACTTCATTACGTACTTTGTTGTAGTTGTAGAGATCATGAGTAGCTAATTTCTTTTATCTAGGGTTGATGTAGCTTAATCGAATCTATGATGCTTAATTAAATAAGTAGAAATTGGCATGTCATTAGAACTGTTGCACAATTTTTTATTGTAATCTTGTTGCTTATATTAGATGATTAATTCAAATTCGAGAGAAGCTTATTAATCGTCGTAACTCAATCATTCATCAGGTTTGTCTAATCACGAAGGGAGTTTAGAATAACTTGGGACTATTGGAAAGGAAATTATTTACTTCATGCTCTTGATATTTTCATAACTCCATGAGAATAGGTAGTTAAGTATTATATTGAGTATTCCTTTATCGCTTCGAGAGAAGGTTTTAGGATTCTTATTTCCGTCCTTGCAATATTCGACATGACATGCTAGTTAAAACTTGTTTATTCGCATCTAAGATCTTGGTTAAGTGAAATCAACCCTAGGTTTTTTATCTTGTTATTTTCTATATATTAGTGATTATTTTCCCTGGTCCCAATCCAAAAACCAATTGATAATTGCTTAGTTTGTTAATTTAAGAAAACTTAGTACTTGGAATCAGTTGCTCCTTGTGGATCGATATTTTATTACTTCGATACAACCCGTATACTTGCGGGCCTATCAAAACATGCTCATTTTGTTTAATATTGCAACTTGGTGTTTATTATATGCATATATCTTCTTAACAACTTTTGAATGCGAAAATGATGAAGGGGCCGGGCCCAATTACAATTGGGTTGTCCTACGTTTCCTTTTAAGGGAATCAAGCCGCTCGTAGTTCTTATCCTTTTTTTTTAACATTAAATCCCGTTTTTTTTTTGGGATTGTGTAGCCTGGTATGGGCCTCTCGAAAGTTCTATATTGGGTGTCTTACCTAAGCATGGAACCTCTTTAATTGATCCATGTTTATCCATTGACTAAACTCAATCCCGTCCAAATCTGACAATCTTGCTGTTCCACCCGCTAGGATCTTTGTAATGAGGAACGGACCCGACCAGTTGGGTCTAAATTTTCCTCTTGGGTCAGTGACATTGGCCCTTACCTCTTTAAGTACCATATCTCCTACTTTGAGGTCTCTAATTTTGAGTTTTTGGTTAAAATGCTTTGTTAATCTCTTTTGATAGATTCTTACATTGTGCAAAGCCTGTAACCTTTTCTCATCTAGTAAGACTAATTGGTCATACCGGGCTTGGACCCAATCCACTTCTGGAATTTGACTTTCCAAAACGATCCGTAGAGATAGAACCTGTAGCTCAATTGGTAATACGACTTCCATTACATAGACCAAAGAGTATGGTGTTGCTCCTGTCGATGCGCGGACCGACGTTCTGTAACCCCAAAGCGCGAATGGCAATTTGTCAGGCCAATCATGATAATTCTCGGACATTCTTTCAATGATTTTCTTGATGTTTTTGTTAGTTGCCTTTACCGCGCCGTTCGTTTGCGGTTTGTAGGGAGACGACTTTTGGTGTTGGATCTTAAACTGGGTTAAGAGCTCAATTACTTCTTTCACGAAGTGTGACCCATTATCACTGATGATTTCTTGGGTAACTCCATATCTAGCTATTATGTTATTCTTGATGAACTTAACCACATGCTTTGCTTTGAGCTTCGCGTATAATTGTGCTTCGACCCACTTGGTGAAGTAGTCGATTGCGACCAGGATATATTCATGACCTCTTTTTCCTGTTGGGGTTATCTTGCCAATGATGTCTTTTTCCTGTTGGGGTATATGGCGGGCTTGGTGGTAAGTGTTGTAGATTTGCATGTGTCTGACATTGTATGCACCTTTTGACAAATTCACAACAATCATTTTCCATTGTTGTCCAATAATATCCAATCCTTATTATTTTCCTGGATAACATCATACTGTTCATGTGCGGTCCACAAACTTATGCGTGTACATCTCGTAAGACCTTATGGGCCGTTTCGGTGCCTATGCATAGGAGGTTAATCCCGTTTGGGCTTTTCTTGTATATCTGGCCCTGTATCTCTATGAATTGGGGTGCGAGCCTTCTGAGTGCCTTTTGGGCGCTAGGAATAGAATCAGGAGGATAAAGCTGATGGAGGAGTAGATTCTTTATATCGGTGTAGCACTTGTCTTTTTCCTCATGGAACACTTCCAAAGTGTTGCAGTATGAAAGATCGGATCTTCTTTGCACGCAGATGGGCATCATCCAAATGGTTTTGGGGATATTGATCATGCTTGCTAGCTTGGCCAAGGCATCCGCAAATTGATTATCTTCTCGTGGAAGATATGTAAAATGTATTTGGTTGAAATACACTATGATCTTGTCTAAGTAATCCTGGTAGAGTGCCAAGGCTTCACTTTTGACCTTCCATACTTTAGAAATTTGGTTGATTATGAGTGACGAGTCCCCATAGACTCGAAGCGTCTTAATGCCAAGGCTTATAGCGGATTGCTATCCTATTATGCATGCTTCATATTCTGCACCATTATTGGTGACTTTGTGGTCTAATTTGACCGAAATAGGTGTATGTGCACCGTCGGGGGATACTATTAGTACTCCTACTCCAAAACCTTTTTGTTTAGATGCTCCATCGAAATAGAGTTGCCAAGTCTCGGTGTCTAATATCATGACCCCTTCGTCTGGAAAGTGGTATTCATCTTTGTGATCAGGTTCGTGTATAGCCTGGTCGGCTAAGTACTCCGAGATGGCATGCCCCTTGATGGCCTTTTGGTCCTCAAATTTAAGGTCGAACTTTGAGAGAAGGACGGTCCACCTGGCTATTCTTCCATTGAGTATGGCTTTTCAAATATGTACTTTAGAGGACTTTCTCTCGATCTTATGTGGATCGTATGTTGGAGTATGTAATGTGCAGTGTCTTAGTTGTCGCGACCAAGGCTAGGCACGTTTTTTCCAAAGGCGAAGATTCGTATTCTAGAAATTTCTTGCTTACATAGTAGATGGCCTTTTCTTCCTTGTTTATTTCTTGGGCTAGCATGGCCCCCATTGAGATTTCAATGACTGTAAGGTAGAGGATAGAGTCATGCCTGGAGTGGGCGGCACCAGAACGGGTGGTTCGGATAAATAGGCCTTAATTTTGTCAAAGGCTTTTTGGCATTGTTCTTCCCATTCGGTTTTTACCTCTTTTTTAAGTTTCATGAATATGGGCTCGCAGGTGATAGTTAATTTGGAAATGAACCTGCTAATGTATTGGATCCTCCCTAAAAAGCCTTTTATTTCTTTTTCCGTTTTTGGTGGCGGCATGTCCATTATGGCTTTGATCTTGGATGAATCAATCTCGATGCCTCTAGTACTTATGACAAATCCTAGAAGTTTGACGATGTAACTCCGAATGCGCACTTTTTGGGATTAAGCCTCATATTGTACTTCCTAAGCATGTCGAAGAACTTTTGAAGTGAGGGTACATGCCCTTCCCTATCTTCAGACTTTATGCTCATGTCATCTACGTAAACTTCAGCCTCTTTATGCATCATATCATGGAGCAGGGTTGTCGCAGTTCTTTGGTATGTGGCCCCTGCATTCTTAAGCCCGAATGGCATTACTGTGTAGCAATAAGTCCCCAATTGCGTGATGAAAGTGGTTTTCTCTTCATCCTCTTTGGCCATCTGGACTTCGTTATATCCTGTATACACGTTCATGAATGATAGGAGGGCGTGTCCAGCAGTATTATCTACTAGAACATCTAAATGGGGTAGTGGAAAGTCATCTTTTGGGCTTGCTTTGTTCAAGTCCCTGAAATCTACACACATTCGTACCCGTCCGTCCTTTTTTGGGACTGGGACGATCTTTGCTACCTAATCGGGGTAATTGGCCACTCTTATGAAGCCTGCGTCTAATTGTTTTTGGACTTCCTCTTTGATCTTAAGAGCCCACTTTGGCTTCATTCTCCTTAACTTTTGCTTGAATGGATTACAGTCGGGCTTTAGCGGGATAGTGTGCTGGGCAATGTTGCGGTCTATGCCGGGCATGTCCTTGTAGGACCAGGCGAAAACATCCGTATAATTCTTTAGGAGTGTTACGAATTGTTCGCGTTCATTAGAGGTTAAAGACAAGCCTATTTTCACGTGGCATAGCTCGTCATCGATTGCAATATTTATTGTCTCCGTTTCTTCGACTATTGAAGTATTTTGTTCATGTTCGATTAACGCTTTATTGACTTCTTTTGGCAATTCCATTATATCTTCTGAATTATTAGCAATGAGACAACCCGAGTAAGCAAAATCGACACTAATAATATTAATAGAAGTGGGCAATACATCAATGAGGTCATCACTAAGGACCTTAGCAACTACAGGAATAGACTGGGGTAGACTACCCGACACTTCTAGGATAACAGACTCAGAATCAGACTCGGACTCGTGATCGGACTCAGAATCAGAATTGGGCCTCTCTGCAGGACCGTTGAGAATTGTGAATTTGTACTTGGCTCCCTTGACTGGAGTCCACTTTGTCTCGTGCTTCCAGGTGGTGCGGTCGGGCCCGATTGGGACGATCAGCTTGGACGGGTTGAAACCTTCACTAAAAAGCACAGTGAGAGGGAGTTTGTTTGCTGCCTCGTTGTATTGGCGACGCTCTTCTCCAAATAGTAGCCCAAAGTCGTTTGGTGCCATGTCATTAGCCCAATATTTAGTGGATCGGTCCTCATTAGGAGGTGCGGGTGCGTCTTCACTCATGGTGAAGCAGTCTTGAAATGCCTCAAAGCCGAAAACTAGGACTCCATTGGTTGCATTTGGTTCAGGGAATCCGTAGTAAGGATATGGGTCGCCTTCTTGAAGGAAATTCCCATTGAGAGTGAGAGGATAAGAATCCATACTATGTGGAATAAACTTATTGGCCACGCGGGCTCTCTTTCTAGCCATTTCCTTTGATATGTAAGCTCGGATTTTTTGCCTTGTGGGCTTGTAGTCTAGCCCAAATAGATCGTTTTTTTTTTATCTTGGTGTTCCAGCAGGTTTGGGCTACCTTGGGGTGAGGGCCCAGGGTGGTGCCTGAAAAGTGACCTTGCTTTCTGAGTAGAGCATTCACATTGAGTGTGGTCTCTATTGTTTCTATGAAGGCTATTTTCTCGAAGCCCCATAATTATTGGTCTTGCTCATTATGCTATATCTTTAAGACTGAAGCTTTTTTTATCTGGGCTACCATGGTATCGGCGCAGACTTCCAGCGTGGATCCTGCCAAGGATAGCTTTACCTTTTGGTGTAGGGTTGAAGCTACGGCATTTAGCCCATGCAACCAAGGCCTTCCTAGGAGTAGGTTGAAGGTGGCCGGAATGTCAATTACGTGGAGCTGGACCATCTTCTCGATTGGTCCAATATTGATGTTCATGGAGACGGTGCCCAAGACGTTTCTTTTGGAATTATCGTAAGCTCTTAGCCCTTGCGAGAAGTGCGCGAGATTGGTGCAATCTATTTTGAGGTTTTCAGCGGTTCTCAAAGGTCACACATTTACGGCTGAGCCATTGTCAACCAAAGTCATAAAGACTTGTCTTTGTTGATATATTACGGTCAGATAAAGGGTTTTGTTGTAGTGGATACCTTAAGGTGGTCTTTGTCAGAAAAGGTGACGGGCGTGGATGACTTTCCTTGGCTAGGAGGTTGACTACCTCTTCAGGAGTGGCGTTTGGAGAAATGGTGGTTGCATTCAAGGCTTCTAACACGACCCTTCTATGAGTGATAGAAGTGGTCAACAATTGCCAGATGGATATGTCAGCTTTTGTCTTTTGCAACTGTTTGAGAATGTTGGTCCCATCATCTTCTTTAGCCACTTCTTTTTGGGCTGGAACCCTATTGGGGATTGTTACAGGCTCTACGAGTTGCATTTGAGATGGGTCTATATAGATGTTTTCGGGCCTGAATTGGCACCCTGACCTTGTGAGATAGTTTAGAGCTTTGTCATCCTCCTCTTTCTCATCATCGGAGATATCATACCAGGCTTTGCCGTTTGCTATGTCAAGGACTTGCGGAGTCAACACGTCTTCTGGATCAGTATAGGATCCATTATCCTTTTCGTCACTGTCCCAAAGGCCGCAAATGTCTAGCGTGGGCCTTGGGCTTGAGTATGGTGGTATGGCCTGCATGCCCAACAGGAGTGATCAGGTAGGATAGATCAAATCCTTCTTCTGTGTCACTGGCGAAAGAGTTCCCAAGGGGATTATTGTTGTTAATGGGTGGCGGTGCGTCCTTAGGCAATGGTATGGTGACATTGTCGAACAGATCCTGGATTTTCTACTTGAGGGTATAACACTTTCCAATATCGTGCCCACGACCCCTATGGTATTTGCAGAATGCAGACTCGTTCCAGTATGTAGACCTTTTCTCTATGGGTGGATCGAGAGTAGGCCCAATCGGGTGTAGATAGTCTCCTTTGACTAATTTGTCTGGGGCCTTGACATAAGGCATCTCGAGGGGAGTAAACCTTCTTGGACATCTATCAGCAATGGCATTCACTTCATTTCCTCTACTTGTGAAGGCATGATTGGTATTAGTGTATTTCTTATCCTTGTAACCACTTGTATTGTAGTTGTAAGTGACCTTGTTCTTTCCTCCTTGGAGTTGGTCGTCTTCAATGGCCATGCCTACTTCAGTTAGTTGGGAATAAGTGGTTATGGGTTAAAATTTCATGTGTTCACGGTATTCAGATGCCAAGTTCTGGACTAGCATTCTAATTTGATACCTTTCAAATGGGCGGTCAATCATTTCAGCAACCTTAGTTCTCCATCTTCTCACAAAATTGGCGAACCCTTCTTTATCACCTTGCTTGGTGATGTCCAACTCTCTTAATGTCATGGGAGGCAAGACATTGTCAGCATATCTCTCGAGGAACAAGGTGGATAAATCTTCCCATTTTTGCAACTTTTGGGTGGGCAATTTGAAGAACCAGGCCCTGTGTAAGAACCATCGCCTTTCGACGCTAATTGAAATATTCAGTTGGAATTAATGGTTCTTAAATAATACGTCATATGCAAATGATTAATTGAGATTGGGGAAATAATAAGCAAATAGTGAAGTCGCCACCAATTTTTAAGGAAACAATTGGAAACCAACAAAAGTGCACCCAATTCCTGTTGGGAATTGACTCATACCCAAAAGGGGCCAAATATTAAGTTCGGGGGTGTGGGTACGAAAAAGATAAAACGAATCCTACCTAAATTGCCCGAATTAACGGCCTCTACTAATCTCATCCATGTTGATTCATAATTCACATTGCAAGGTTCCAAACAAATCCGGTTATCCAAGATCCTAAATTAACTAGGTGGGTTGAACATACCAAATTACTAAAGTGGTCGCTTTGCACATATTATCCAATTGCATGCGTTAATTTACAAGTATAAACCAAACCAATGATAAGATAAAAGAGATAAATCTCCACCTTACCTTTCTTGCTAAACGCGCCAAATTGCACATGCACACCAATGAGATTGTTAGCAACTTCAATGAAAGTAAAATAATAAATATAAACAAAATAATAAAAATATGCTAATATGTAATCTAGGGATAATTACATGCAAAAACCCTAATTATATGCTAATATGCTAATTAAATATTTTAATCATGCAAAGATGCAATATATATACTTATGATGCATTAAACTAATTAAAACATGCAAATCAATCATCTAGACATGAATATGATTAATAACAAAACTAAAACAATCAAAACATGATATACAAATCAACCATAATCATAATCAAAGTAAAACATGATTTTAAAAATAGTTTTGAAAGATTGAGAAAATTGCCCTCAGGTTAACCTTTTGTTACACTAGAATTGAATGTCAATTGCTCTTGTATTTGCTTTGCTCTTGGATGTGAAGTTGCTCTTGAATGAGGCCTGAATAAAGCTTGAATTATTGATTAGGGTTGGAAGAGAGGAGAGAGAGAGATTAGGGTTCTCTTGAGTTAATGGGTGAAAATCCCGTAATAATGAGTGTTCGTCCCAAAAAACGGAGTTTAGAGGGGTATTTATAGTGATTGGGCCGAATAGAATACGAAGTTAGGGTTTCCGGGCCAAAAATGTTGCCCAGCGGCCCCCCGGAGCGCCGCTGAAGGCTCAGCGGCCCCGATAGTGCAGCATGGGCTCAACAGCTATACCGCTGGGGCTCAGCGGCTGGGCCGTTGGGGCCGGCGACCCGCTTCATGGCCTCCGCTCTCACGAAAATGCCACTGGAGCGCTTGTTTGAGCTCCAATTGGCCTGATTCGTAGTGCGTTGGATTCCTTTTTGAAATTGCTTTCTTTTGACATATTGTGGGCTCAAATAGCATACTTATATCATGAGTTATGGCCCAAACACTAAAGATGTGTTTGTTTCAACGCATTAATCAATGATCGGATCATATCTTTTTCGTTTCTAAAGGAACTTTGGCCCATAATACATCATTGAAAAGATAATTCAAAGGGGAATACAAGCCTAGTAGGCTAATAATCCAATTAATCCTTTCAAGGCTAAAAATCAGTCTTGAACCGTGATATGCGGGAGTGAGAACATCGTTTTTAGTCCATATCTTCATTAAATCATAACATTTGACTCCGGTGTCCGATTGGGACAAATGAGATGGCATTGGAAACCTTATGGAAAGAGTTATTTGTGGATAAGGAAAATAATGAGATCCTGAGTGAGGATGGATAAAGGGTTTCAATGAGCATAAATACGTCGAGCATTAACATTCGTTTCTTTAACATGATTATAGGTTATCATCATCGGGCGTTACGCCAAGGGGGACACATTTGGGTGTCTACCCCCTGACAGCAGGGTCCAAAGTTTGGGGAAAGAGGTGAACATACAGCTCTTGTTCAATGCCTCTAAGGCCTAATGCAGTGGTAAAAGCTCTAATGTGATCTTGTGTATCATTGGTTCCTTTGAACGTGGGAACTTCAGGCTGGAAAACTTAGTGGGTAATTTTCCCTTGATGTGGGGAGCATAGCCTTCATAATTGATGATCATGTCATTGAAGACATGGCTTTTGCCTAAGACAGACTCAAGCCTATTCAATTTGGCTTGGAGTTCTTGGACCTCTTCAGTCTTATTTTCGTTGGGCTTGAGCTCATCATCATCATCCTCAACAGGGGGATCGAACTTGGCGACATGGGCTTCCATATCGGTGAATCTACCATTCATGGCGACCATTTGGGCTAAAAGGTCATCCATCTTTTGGTCAGCGGTTTTCTCAGCGTCTCCAGACATTGCGGACTTAGGTGAACTGGGTGATGAGAGTTGAGGTGACAAAGGCGGTGTATGAAGGTGATCGAGCCAAATAGGGCCCACAAACTGTGCTTGCGGTGAAGGTTCGAATGACAACTTGCGGACCAATCTCTTATTGGACTCGTCTCTCTCCCACTTCCTAGGATCGGGATCTTTACTCCTACCAATTCTGGACATAAAAAGGCCCGCTTTAAGTAAATGGAAAACTGCACAGAATAAAGATTTTATTTTAAAACAAACGTGGGAAGAGAATCTAGCACTAATGCTCAACATAGTGATCTTTGGGAAAGACGCGATTTTATGTAAATAGTATATTCTAGTCAATGATCTTTCGACTTTATTAGAATAAAATGTACTCTTGACTTGCATATGGGATAAAATTCCTTAATTTAAGAAAGGAAGATATACTATTGACTTGCATATGGAATAAAGTAAGACTCTTTTTTTTATTTTGTGAAAGATCATTGACGGGAATATATTATTGACACGCAATCTAATTCATATGGAAAGGAACATCTCCCTAATATGGTCACTAGCGTCATCGGAATCATGCATGGATTCTACTTCCTAAAAACAAAAGATCCTAGACTCTATTGGTAAACTTGACAAAACGCACAAACAAGCAAAAGGGAAACCTTCCCTAACCAGGACTCAATAAAAATCATAAGGGGGGATCTAATCCTAATATTCTATGGAAACTGATCACATAGCAGGAAAACAATCAATAATAATATGGCAAGTAAATCAATTAGCACCTTGATATGGACTATGGAACTAATGCGATATTTTTACACAATCTATGGTTGGGATAAGGTAACCCACAACCGGATGAGTTTCGTCATCTATGGGATGCATAGTAAAACTAAACGTACCATTTTACACATCTCGAATGCAAAACACGACTATGTGCAAAGGTAATTCGGACCTAGTGGGTCACCGGCATAAGTCATAGACAATGTTTCAAAGGATAATTCCTGTTTATGGTGGGGTGATGTCTTTCGACATCTTGCGATGATAACAGATGCAATATGAATAATATGAATGCAAAGCGAAGAAAATTAAACACATACGGCAATTGAACCAAATAGCTAAAATAAATTGTTGACATGGACAGGTGTTCGAATTACACCCTCTTGTTAATTATCCCCAGTGAAGTCGCCACTGTAAGAACCCTCGCCTTTCGGCGCCTTTAAAACGCGTCGAATCCCTTTGAATTGAAATTAAATGGTTCTTAAATAATACGTCAATATGCAATTTAAATTAATTATGGGGAATAATGATTTGCAAACAGAGAAGCCACCACCAATTTTTTGGAAACAATTCGAAACCATCAAAAAGTGCACCCAAATCCTATTGGGAATTGACTCATGCCCATGGGGACCAAATATTGAGTTCGGGGGTGTAGGTACGAAATAAACAAAACGAATCTCATCTAAATCGCCCGAATAAACGGCCTCTACTAAGCCTATCCATGTCAAATATTTATTTATACTATATGGTTCCATATAAGTCCGGTCGTCCAAGATTCTATATCCCATTTACATGCATACTATTATCAAGCATAAACAAGAGATAAAGCCAAACAAATTACCTATGTTATCACTTTGCACAATTATATCCCATTTATATGCATACTATTATCTAGCATAAACAAGAGATAAAGCATTAAATTAACGCTCCGCCCTACCGCACTTTGCTAAACACACCAAGTATTGCATATGCACATCAATAAATTTGTTAGTAACTTCAAAGTAAGAACAATGCAAAAATATCAACTTTCTGCTAAAATAAACCTAGGAGGTTGCTATATGCATGCACAAATTATAAAAAGATGCAAACTTTAACTTAACTAATAAAAGATACTAACTTTAAATTAACTAGTCATGCATAATTATGTACAAAAACCAAAGCATGCAAATTTACTCAACAATAATCAAAAGCTAAATAAAACATGATTATAAACAATAAATAAGAGATTTAGTAAAGAATTTAGGCCCTCAGTATGGTTAACCTGGACGTTCTATTCGAACGGGACTAGTAGAATTGGAATTGTTCTTCAATCTTGCGTGCTAGGTTGGGTGCAATGGCTAGATTGAGTCTTAAAAATCTGAATTATCTATGATTATGAGAAATTTGTGCTCTCAATGCTCTCAAAATTATAAACTGCCCCACCTCTCACAAAAGAGGGTGAAAAGGGGTATTTATATAGTTAGGGGACGAAATTAGGGACCTAGGGTAAGAAACCCGGCGCCAAACTCGGCCCAGCCAAAAACACAGGCCCAACGGCCACACAGAAGGCAGTTGGGGCCAGCGGCTGCCGCTGAGGCTCAGCGGCAGAGGCCCCCCGCTGTCACGCATGTGCCGCCGGGCTGACAGCGTCAGCCGCTGAGCCTGGAGCCGCGCGCGTGCCTAGGGTTTTTTGACTTTTTGTGCTCATTAAATTACGAAATTGCCCTTGGGCTGACCCAGGGGGTCGGGATTGAGCGGTTTTGACCCAAATCTTCGAGACGCGATATCTCTTGATCCAGGAACCTGATTTAGGCAAAGTCAAAGGCGTTGGAAACCTTATAACAAGGGCTATCCAAAGACTGAGGTTTCATGAAATTTGGTCTAGATTTTCGAGAAATATCCTTTTCTACTTACGTCCATGTCCCCATCATCATCGGGCGTTGCGGTGCCAAGGGATGAGAACCGATTAGGGTGTCTACAGATACAAGCAACATAAGTTTCAGTCCTGGGGCAAAAAAAATTCAAGTTACAGAAAACTTAATCACCTCAAACATGTCTGATCATGTTCTGTTTTCTCTTCTAAGCCTGATTTGAATGTTTTAGATAGGTTTAATGCTAACATATTGCATTTCACATTGTACACTACGCCAGATAACACAGCAACAACACAACATTGTTCTATTTTTTTCCTTCCCTAACTCACTTTCTTATTTGGAAATTCCCGCATGTTTCTCACTCACAGACACCAAAATTTCATGGCAATGGAGATGATTGCGGGGGCATATACCATGAAATCAAATGTCATACGGACACCAAATCGAGAAATGAATAGGGGTAGGAGGAAGAGAACCAATTTTGAGAATGAGTGGGAGGATGTTTGGACAATGTCAACAAAAGTTAGAGAGTGAAGACTATAAGGACCCAGGATTTTCATACCAATCCTTTTGTTTTCCCCAGAGTGCGTCCTTATAGAAAATTTGTCAGTTGGGGGCTTAGATAAGTTCGAGGGACCATCGAGTTAGAAAAGCTTTTGAAAAGACTTGAATTGAATAAAAACCATGAAAGAGGTCACGAATCTGCTATCGTTGTTTTATCGAAGGGACAAACCAAAGGGACAAAACCGAAGGGACAACCCAATAGAGCGAAAAGTGAACTAATCATGTTTTTAGAAAGACTCCCGCTCATATAAAACATATGAGTACCCAAGAATAAAGGGTTCGGGGGCGAAGGTACGAGGTGGGAAGGTGTTAGGCACCAAACTCGCCCGTATTATGACGGCCTCTACTAACTCAAGTTTGCTTAATAATTTAAAGACGTAATTCCCATGCAAAACCGGATTAACAACCTAGACTTAGACTATTAATTGGTTTATCACAAGCATCACAACATTTATTTTAACCCTTATTTAGACATGCATTTGATTGACAAGTTGAGCAGCACAACTACTATACAGACAGTATTTAGGAAGCAATAAAAACGTGACCTAGCATGATATCTACATTGTGACCACTAGAAAATAAACAATTAAGCAATTAATTTGAGCCCTCAGGAATTTGTACCTGAACTGTAGGCTATATTTGACAAGAATAGTAAAAATAGATCTCAAGTTTGGAAGAAAGAGGGGGAAGCTCAGTGTTAATACTCCTGAGAATAGAGGTTGCCAACTGTAAGCTGTGTGTGTTTTGAACTGAGGGTGAGGGGTTGTTTATATAGGCGTGGAAAAGTAGGGTTGTAACGTCGAATTTGAGCTGAAAAATGAAATGGGCTTGAAAAATGAGCCGGGTCCGAAGGAAAACGCAGCGCCGCTAGTGGCGCTGGACAAGGCCGTTAGCGGCCCTAGGACATCCTCCAGGGCCGCTGACAGCTGTCAGTAGCCAGCTGGATGACGTCATAATGACGTAACCCATCCTGTCTTTATTTTCCGGGGAATTTTTAATGATCCGAAAAATATGAAAAGACTGTTTTGCCCATTAATGGTGAAAGACGGTTTTACCCCTATATCGCAACTTGGCGACCGCGGGTCGAAAAGAGGCATGAGACGCGTCGTTGGAAAGCTCTTGAACGGGGCTTTTGAATGGAATGAAATAAAGGAGTGTTTGGAGGAAAAACCTGAGACCTTATTTTAACTATTAAAGCAAAATAGCAGTCCAAGCTTAAAAATTACTCCTTTCATCATCGGGCTTTTGCGGAGAAATATGAAGACGCTTTTTGGCATCTACAGAAGCCCCCACTTTGATCGAGCTTGAGTAAAAGCGAAGATCAAAGTGCTCCGAAGGCGACATGCAGGATGCTAATGTGCAAACGGTGTGTGAAAGTGTACAGTATGCATGCATATGAAGACAAACCTGAGTTGGAACACGCTCGTAGTGTGCTAAGATTTCATCCTGTGAACACAAGAGAAAAATAAAGGTTATAGTAGCAGGATAGAACACCGCTCGTAGATGGCCTAAACGTCTGCTAGGGACCTGTATTCAGAGTGAATGAAAAAGCTAGTAATACTTGGAGAATGATCAACATAGACTGCTTCGACAAACAGTGACTAAACACCACTCGGCGGATGTCGAGGTTCCGTCCCTGTATAAAAGACAAAAAAGTCAACGAGACAGCGCGATTAAAAATAACGGCTGCAAAATTGTTAGAACATATGAACAGTTTAAATGCAATAGGTTAAGCAATCATTGACTGAAACATATAAAAAAGAAATGGACAGTATAACCTGCTTTAAGCGATCATTGGCTGAATCATTTAGAAAACAAATGGACAGTATAACCGCTTTAAGCGATCATTGACGGAAGCATTTAAAAAACAAATGACAGTATAACCGCCTTAAGCGATCATTGACTGAAGCATTTAAAATATCTTAGGCGCTCGGGTCGAGAGTCGCCGTGTAGATCCATGTTTCCGTTTCTAGGACCTGCAAAAATAAATAACTTGGTTGCTCGGGTCGAGAGTCACCGTGTAGATCCATGTTTCCGTTTCTAGGACCTGCAAAAATAAATAACTTGGGCGCTCGGGTCGAGAGTCGCCGTGTAGATCCATGTTTCCGTTTCTAGGACCTGTAAAAATAAATAACTTGGGCGCTCGGGTCGAGAGTCGCCGTGTAGATCCATGTTTCCGTTACTAGGACTTGCAAAAATAAATAACTTGGGCGCTCGGGTCGAGAGTCGCCGTGTAGATCCATGTTTCCGTTTCCGGGACCTACAAAAATTAATAACTTGGGCGCTCGGGTCGAGAGTCGCCACGTAGATCCATGTTGCTGTTTCTGGGACCTACAAAAAATAAACGGATTAATTTTACCTGTAAATGGTTGATACCGTAAAATGGGCCAACTGTTGAATATGAATTTGTGGGCCAGAGTGCTTTGCTCCCGCACATTTGATACTGATATTGCCGCGAGATGAACTGTAATAATGAACTCTGGACGGGAAAAGGGGCCTTGGGTCAGTTTGTGGGGCCCGTGCGGCAGGTCCGTAGGGCTGCTAGCGGCCCAGGCCAGCGCCGCTAGGGCCTAGGTTTGGTAGCGGCTCTGGCGGCGCTGGGCTGGAGCCAAATAAAAGCGCTTCGGTGCTTTCTCTCTCTTCTTTTCGCGTTTTTGCTTCTTCCTCGCCGAGCCATTGTCGAGAGCTTTGGTTGAAGTTCCTCCATTGTTGAGTGCTTCACTCCACTTGAGGTAAGCCGATTCTTGTTCGTGTTCTTCGGTTTTTGTCTTGAACTTGCTTATTTTTCTGCCTAGTTGCTGAATTTTGGGTTGCATTGTTGAATGGGTGCTTGTAGCTTGCGAATCTGAAACTTTTATTTTCCTACTTGTAGAGAGAGAAAACTCTATTGTGTTCCCATGGCTCCCGTAAACAAAGGGAAGTGTCCTATGTGTGATGAGGAGTACGACCGGAGTCTTTTTTGCACCGGGTTGCCTTCTACCCGAGGGCCTCCTACCGGTCACGCGGATGGGGCTCGACTGTACCAGGATTCATTCATGCGGTTAGACTGGCGCCCGCCTGGCATTTGGAACCGCAGTGTTCTGTTGCCGACTAGACGGAGTCATTTATCTGACCCGGAGCTGGTATGTTTTCTGACTCAACTTTTTGTTGTGTTCAGTATATTTGAACTGAAAATTGGAACTGTTAGTGCTTCGGCAAACGAACAAATTGGGATTTGTACTGGATTGGTGGTCAGCTGTATATATAATTTGTGTGAAATTTATTTTAGCTGTATTTGTGGTGTATTGGGTATTTTGAGAAAATTTTGTTGGTTTGGCTAGGGTGTTGGTGTTATGCTGTAGGCCCATGGGACCACTTCCCATTGGTCTATGATGTTGCGGACCTTTTCGGAGGGGGCCAGGAATTTGGTACTGGACTCGGGTCTCGCTGATTTCTTGACGGTCATCCCCGCTTGTCACTCGGGGGATTCTAGGATTGTCGCCCGGGGATTACAGGAGAGGTTTTGGGATTTTACAAACACTTTCCATACGCCTGTGGGAGAGATGTTTCCGACCCCTTATCAGTTTGCTGTGCTGACAGGGTTATCCTTTAGAAGGCGTCGTATTCAGTACGACGCAGGCTATTGGCGACAGAGTGATACTTTGTCGGATCTTTATGGGCCCATTTTGACCAGGATCGGATTTCTCTGGCGCGGTTGTGGGAGACTGTTGCTGCGCAGGGGATCACCGAGGAGCAGAGAGCTCGTATTTTCCTGGGTTGTTTGCTGGTGTCGACGATCTTTGCTCAGAAGAAGAGCGTGTGTCAAGTCGGTTTCTTGACATGCTCGGAGGATTTGACCAAGGTGCGTGAGTACAACCTTGGTGGGGCCGCTTACGCTTCTTTGTTGAAGTGGTGCCGTCGGGCCTGTATGCCTAAGGAGACGAGCGAGAGGACATCTATCACGGGCCCATGGAGGATACTAGAGGTGATGCGTAAACTAGCTCGTTAAAATCTCTCACTTATAATGGGTCTCTCAAGAACAAAACTTGCGAAATTAAAAGGGATAAATTGGACCTCACCACAAAAGAATCCTAAAGGTAAAACCACCAGATTCAATTGATAAAGGGGCCACTCAAACTCACCACTCAAGTTATAAAGGCAAAGCCACCAAACAAGAGATAAAGGGTTTAAGATTTCAGAAATAGAGGCAACACTCTATCAGTTTTTCTCCTTCACATAATCTGAGTATTACATTCGATTTCATTACATATTTATAAGCTCAAACATTGAACAAACCCTAATGGAATACCCTAGAAAGAATCCTTGTTGTCCTCATGAAAGAAGACCTCAAAAAGTGGTCCCAAAACTATTTGGTACTCAGCTGTAATTCTAGCGACCAAATGGTCCCCAATAGTACAGATTGGAGCGTGTCCTTTGTACTGCCTGGTCATTAATGCGCCTTGGCTCCTCTTGACCTGGTAGATGTCCTTATCACTTGACCCCCAAGGTTAACTACTCTCCCAAAAGGAGTAGTATATCAGGATTAATGATGTGGCACTTGTTACCTACTCGCTGGAGTTGCACTATTACATTAACAAAGCTAAATGTAATTAAAACCTACTAATGCAAAGTGATTAAACTAAGGACTGATCCTAGTGACTTGTAGGCACTAATCACTTGTATGAACTAATCATTTGTACGGACCAAATGACTTGTACGGACAGAAATGACTTATACGTAATACAATTGACTTGTACGGACAGAAACTTAATTTATTTATTGAAAGCAATTAAATTGTTGTTGTTTGCTGATTAGAGGTTGCTCAAGAATAGGATGAAGACCTCACTGCTTGTTTTAGAGCCAAACAAGCTGCCAATTCGAGCCAATGAAGAAATGCTCTCCGAAAGGATTGTGAGGCTTTTGTTTTTGGATCATACTCATCTTTTTTGAGGACTTGCCCTCAAGTCCTGAAAGTATAAAGCTTTCCAATGTAGATCAAAGAAGGACGTGCTGAACTTTCCACCACGAACTCGACCTCTTATCCAAGTTCCAATTGATTTTGCCACATCTTTCCTAGCTTGTTGTTTTTGCAATGAAAAGAACATTATTGTAATTGTCCCAATCCCAACTTTTTGGAAGCCATCACAATCACTCCAATCAGATTTGTTTATTTTAGTAACACCCTTAAACATAATCTGATTTAGCTCATTCTTCGTTTCAGCGGGAGTTGAAGAGAGAAAGTGTAGGACTTTGTCACCCAAGATGTGTTTGAATGGTTTCTTTAAAATCTCTTTGATGTCTTCATGGTAGTGAACTTGGTTCGGATTTGAGTCGTGTGAGCTATCAAAAGCTTCACAATAACCTTTGTTACTTCCCACGTTGTTGTTTGAACCAGACAATAGGTTCTCCGTTGCCTTCTCAAGAACAAGCACGTTGATATCATCATTATGCTGCAAGGGGCTCTTCACAATCGGAACTTGTTGTAGGAGAATAGATGAGTATGTTGGTTGAATAAGGGCTTCACAACTCAGAAATTCATCACTAAGGGGCTGATGTTTTTCTTCAAGGGACGCTGAATCAAGAACAATTTCCAAGCTTTCCTTTTGTTCCACTTGAGGTAAAGGTTGCTCTTGAAAGGTTTCACCAATCATTTGCCATTCCTCTAGGCTTACAACATCAGCTGTAGGGATTGCATTTTCAGTAGCTTT
Organism: Tetragonia tetragonoides; assembly: GCA_038025085.1. NCBI lineage: Eukaryota > Viridiplantae > Streptophyta > Magnoliopsida > Caryophyllales > Aizoaceae > Tetragonia > Tetragonia tetragonoides. The sequence continues at coordinate 20,601,042 of CM076149.1, forward strand.
GATGTTAGCTACTTGCTCAAGATTATACGTATTCAATGATGGTCTTGAAGTGCGTCTTGATAAGAACTCGTCTATGAGCTCTTTCTCCATCTCACTCCAACTTCGAATCTTACCTTTTCCCATCCTTTCCCTTCGAAGATCCAAGAGGGTCCACAAAATTAAAGCATCACAATCAAAAGAACTCGTCACTAACTCTATTTTCTTTTGATTAGAGAACTCCAAGATTGTAAACCATTCGTTGACTTTCTCAAGCCAAGTGTAAAACAATTTAGAATAGAGGAACCCACCAAATTTTGAAAAGTCAATCTCTAAGTCATCATCATTATACTTGGTATCATAATGGCGAGACATTTTGTACTGCTAGGTTGTGTTTAGGTTCGGATTGTGTTTGGGCAATGGGGTTCTTTGGTGGGTTAATTTCACCAAAACAGATTGCCAACACATATGAGTATATCTCATCCAATAATTGCACAATCAATTCCAGGTTCAACAAAGATCCATAGGAGAACAACGTCAATCACTCACAGTAGCCCAACTTCAAACACAACAACTCCAGTTTTTTTCCGTACACAAACAGCCCAACAAATCTCAATATTTCTCATACAAATGGTCGACGGAATCAGAAATCCACCAAGAAGCTTTTGTAGTATAGGGTTTTAGGAATCTATAGTAGCAAGAAAGACATAAACTTGACATCTAAATCATGAGATATAAGCAAAATTCCAACATGCCTCCTAGTCATAATCCAGCAAGACCAACAAAAAGTCTCAGCATAAAAGAAAGCCAAAGACTCAAACTTTAGACTTCAAACCACTTGGAGAACAAATATATAACCTCAAATACTATACCAAGAAGAAGTCCCACAATATTCACCACGAATATCAGACCAAAATCAACTAGAATGAAACAAACAACAACACTATCGCCCAGTTCTTGTCCGTACACAACGTATGCATTCAACACTAATTATGACAGCCAAAAACACGACAAAATAAAATGTCCACAAAGAGAGAAGTGCATATCTATACCTTAGGAAGCCAACCAAGAAGAAAAGACACAATATTTATCACTAGAACTCCAGATACAAGCGTTTTTGCAAAACAGCTCCCAGACGCTGTCCAGCGAGAGCAACAAAACGTTTAAGCTTGAATGGAGGACCAAACTCAATCTTTTTCGTTGATTCAACTTGGAGAAGAAAGATAACTTCCCAAAGTTTCATAATACCAAATCAAACGAGCTAAAAAACCAGAGCTCTGATACCACTTTGATGCGTAAACTAGCTCGTTATAATCTCTCACTTATATTGGGTCTCTCAAGAACAAAACTTGCGAAATTAAAAGGGATAAATTGGACCTCACCACAAAAGAGTCCTAAAGGTAAAACCACCAGATTCAATTGATAAAGGGGCCACTCAAACTCACCACTCAAGTTATAAAGGCAAAGCCACCAAACAAGAGATAAAGGGTTTAAGATTTGAGAAATAGAGGTAGCACTCTATCAGTTTTTCTCCTTCACATAATCTGAGTATTACATTCGATTTCATTACATATTTATAGGCTCAAACATGCAACAAACCCTAATGGAATACCCTAGAAAGAATCCTTTCTGTCCTCATGAGAGAAGAACTCAAAAGTGGTCCCAAAACTATTTGGTACTCAACTGTAATTGTAGCGACCAAATGGTCCCCAATAGTACAAATTGGAGCGTGTCCTTTGTACTGCTGATCATTAATGCGCCTTGGCTCCTCTTGACCTGGTAGATGTCCTTATCACTTGACCCCCAAGGTTAACTACTCTCCCAAAAGGAGTAGTATATCAGGATTAATGATGTGGCACTTGTTACCTAATCGCTGGCGTTGCACTATTACATTAACAAAGCTAAATGTAATTAAAACCTACTAATGCAAAGTGATTAAACTAAGGACTGATCCTAATGACTTGTAGGCACTAATCACTTGTACGAACTAATCATTTGTACGGACCAAATGACTTGTACGGACAAAAATGACTTGTACGTAATACACTTGACTTGTACGGACAGAAACTTAATTTATTTATTGAAAGCAATTAAATTGTTGTTGTTTGCTGATTAGAGGTTGCTCAAGAATAGGATGAACACCTCATTGCTTGTTTTAGAGCCAAACAAGCTGCCAATTCGAGCCAATGAAGAAATGCTCTCCGAAAGGATTGTGAGGCTTTTGTTTTTGGAGCAAGTGGTAGACACTCTTTTTTTTTTTTTTTTTTCTTTATTCCTCTCCTTTTTGCCTATGTCCTCAACTAGGGTAATCATCTTTGTTTGTGTGTTTGCTTGTGTGGCAGTTGTGGTTCTTTAAGTATTTTCTAACCTTTGGTTCTCATCGTCCTGGCTTGAGGATGTTTCCTTTAGGTTCACGATGGGTCGGTAGGGATGCCCATCCGTTTACTTCTCTGGAGCATTTTCGGGCTACCTTTGAGAGCCATTTTGTGTCCACGGTAGGTTGCTTGTTGACTTGTGTGTTCTTTTTGTTCATTTTGTGTGAATGAATTTTGACTTGGTAATCTGCACGTATTGTGGTCTGCCTTTGACAAGGTTTCTGGGGTTCATCCCCACATTACCCTAGAGTCTTTCAGGGTATCTTCTCTACGGGTGGTCTTCGAGGGACCATTCAGCTTTGTATGGTATCTGGGGGATCACTTGACTCGTTTGGTCTATCCCTCCCTGGGTACTCATCTGGTTCCGGAGGATCCTCCTTTGACCATGTTTTACCTGCGTGGTCTGAGTGTGCGAGACCTGGGGGTCGTGATCCGTGGTAGGGCGGTGCAGAAGTTTATTGTGTCGGAGGTTGTTGGTTTAGACCAGACCGCCATGTATCTGGCCTATTGCTTGGATCGCTTGATGTCGGACCTTACTTATGAGGTAAGAAACTCGTTTGCATCTTTTAATTGTGTGTGTGATATACTGACTTTTTGTGTCCTGCAGGCGGATCATCTAGTTCTTCCGGGCCCTAGGAGGTCTCGTTCTAGAGCTTCTCGGGGTCAGCCCCCAAGTGTGACCTTCCCGACTAATGAGGTGAGGTATTTTGGAGAGAGTGGGGGATGCATAGTGGAGGAGTTCCCTCTCGATATTGCTGATGGAGAGGCGGTGGAAGGCCTGCCCTTGCCTGATGGTTGCACGGGGGTGAGTCATCTTCTCTGTCTCTCTTTTATACTTGTGTTTGTTTTTGAGTGTTTGACTCTATTTTGTGGCTCTCTCTCTCTCTCTTTTGTTGTTGAACCGGGAGTAGACCTCTCATGTCTTCAAGCTCATTCACCTGTTGAAGAAAGGCTATGGTCGGGCGATGGGCAAGGGGAAGAGTTCTAGGTCTAAGACTATTGATGTAAGTAAATTCTCTTCTCCCTTTGTTTGTTTTAGCTAAGTGAAATGCTTAACTTAACATTTTCCATCACTTGCAGATGTCTCAGTCTTCATCTTCGGTAGGACCACGCCGCTCTTCTGCAGCGGAGGCTTCTTCAGCGAGCAGACCATCTATTGCTCGTTCCCCTCCTGTGGTGGTGATCGGGCCTCCTATTGATGAGGCGCCCGGACCTTTTGTCCCGTATATTCCGGAGATGTTCTCTCCTGCTGATTTCCGGCCTTCCTTTGACAGGCTGCTTGCTGCTACGCCCTTGGCTGTAGATTGGGCGAACACCCCTGGGTAGGATATGTCATATGCTGGGCCTTCTCATCAGGATGCGGCTATGGATTTTGCTAGTCAGGCCACATCGAGCTTATTTGCCTCGGGGTTTTCGGCAGGTACCCCTATGAGGGCTCCAACGTATGATGGACGGGACATGAGGCCTGGGAACAGTAGGCCCATATATAGCTCTTCTTTCCCTTATTCGACCGAAAACTATGGTCAAGGGCCGTCCGTTGATGATGAGGTCGGCAGTCACAATTCCAGTTGAACAATGTTGGGCCGCCTTTGTAAATATTGGCCTTTAAATTTCAAAATCCTGTTTTTGGTGTAACACATACACACATTTTTTTGATATGCATGAACATGTTATGATGACTCAATTACGCCCGTCTGATCTATTTTATGCAATGTGTTGTGCAGTAGAACAAAGCTATAAAGTTAGGGAGTAGTAAAAAAAAAAAGTAAAAGTAAAAAAAATTGCAAGTAAAACTCAAAATTTTACACATATTATACCCCCTAAAAAATAAGAAATAGAAAATAAAAAAGAAAAGAAAAGATAAAGATAAATCTAAGAGAGTCTCGGCCTTTGCAATTCCGCGCGGGTGTTAAAAAAACTAGGCTGAAATCGGGTCGTCTGGATCAGAAAATGCGAACTGGAGCAAAAGAAATTCGGACTGCGCCAGGGTCAGGGCCGCTAGCGGCACTGGATTGGGCCGCCAACGGCGATGACCAGTCTTGTAGACAGCCCTTTTTTGTGGATTTTTTTGCTTTTTCGCCCCACGTTCTTGCCAATAAATAGGATATTCGAGGTGCTTGATGTTGTACCACTTTTTGTATTCTTTTAGCTCTCCCAAACTCCTCCAATTTTCTGCCATGGTGAAATCCTTTGAAGATCTGTTCGATGCTTGGTGTAAAAATCTGACCATAGAAGATAAACTCGAACTAGCCCCGTTTCATGTTTCTACTCTGCTAAACTTAAAACCAAACAAAATATTGTGGCCCCTTCTTCGGTCTGCTTTGAATTATTGGTATCCTGACTTTCATGTTTTCCTGTTTGGTAATTCTGAATTATGCCCTTTGGTTGAGGAATTTGTTGCGATCACTAATATTCCTGATGTTCTTCCCCCAACTGTGCCTTATGTGAGAGATGGTTATAGGGATCTATACAGAAAATCCTTGGGCTTGTCATCTGCAGAAGCCAAAAACATGGTGCATGGTATGTGGACTTGGTTCAACTTTGCGAAAAATTCGCTATTTCTTCTGAAAAAGGTGCCATATTCAGACGTTGTCGTCGATAGGCCTTATTACTGTGCCTGTTAAACCGCCTATTGTTTGTTAATGCAGAATCTTCCAACATGGGTAGAGCCTCATTGCTGCGAGTAGTTAATCAAATGGTTGAAGGTCATTCTCCCTTACACCTGTTCATAGGGGAAACTATCATTGGGCTCGACAGGCTGAAAACATCTCCTAACCAAGCTTTCTCGGGCGGCCCCTGCTGCTTCAAATCTGGTTATGCGAGCATCTGAGGTTGATAGAGTCACCAGATAATCTGATTATCCGCGTTCCTCGGACTTGGTCAAAGAAGACTTATACTGCTGCTAGCTTTCTGGTGAGGAAAAGGCTATATTCCGAAAAGTCCCTTGCTGAATGGGATGCCTTTTTCAAGGCGAGACCTATCGTTCGTTGGCATGTGCCCTGGTGGAGCTTGACTTCTTTAGTGGCTTGTGACGACTTGATCCTTCATACTACCATACTAGGTCTGTACAGGACCACTTTCTTCTTTCCCTCTAGGGTCATGAGGCAATATGGTTTGAAGCAGATGATTCCTCGTCAAGAGACTTCGAGACCAAACGTCGTAGCTTAACCACTGAATTCGCTGCAGAGTGGGGAAAGTATTGGCATAGCCGGCATCGCTGGACTGTACCTCTGCTGATTGCCCCAACTCAGGTTTCTGAAACCTATCTGAACTGGCTTTCCTACAGCGATGGAGAAGCGAGACGAGCCCTTCGTCATGAGGAGTGGGACCAACTAAAGCCTAGGTATGACTCACAAACAGGAGGCAAGAAAAGGAAGGAAATGTCTCGTATGGGAGACTACCACGTACTGAAAAGAGGCAAGCCCTCAGCTCAAGGAAGCGATCACAGGTCGTCCTCAAGTCAGGGTCCTTCACAAAAGAACTCTTCAACGATGCCTTTTAAAGGGAAGAAGGATTAAAGTAGTTTTCTAGGAAAGCAAGTCTAGTTTTCAAAAGAAAATAATTATAGGAATTTTTTTAGCTTAAACCCTCATAGTTGCATTATTTCCATAGGAAGTTTTAATTCTTGCAATGTAAACTTATTCGTTCAGTTTGAATAAAGATTATCCTTTTTGAATGAGTTGAATGGAATTTGTTGATTGATTTTGGCCGGGCCCCTTTGAAAGGGTTACCTACGTATCCAATGTGGAATCAGGCCAGCGTAGTTCTTTCAAATAGTGTTCGTCTTTTTTTATTTTTTTTTAGACGTAACACTTCTTTAATTGATCCATGTTGGTGAGCTGGCTGAACTCGATGCCATCAATATCCATGAGTCTGACAGCGCCTCCTGATAAGATGTCTTTGATGATGAATGGTCCGGACCAATTTCGTCGAAACTTGCCTCTAGGGTCGGTTACTGGGGCTCGTAGTTCTTTCCAAATCAAGTCCCCTTCCTTTAAGTTTCGAGGTCGAACCTTTTTGTTGAATGCTCTCGCCATGCGTTGTTGATACATGTGGGAATGGTCTAGGGCCCGTAGTCGTCTTTCATCTGTGAACATGAGCTCTTCATAGCGGGCTTGTAACCACTGGGTTTCGGGGATGTCTCCTTCTAAGGCTATGCGCATGAATGGTAGTTGGACTTCTATGGGTAAAACTGCTTCCATTCCATAGACTAGGGAGTAAGGTGTTGCTCCCGTAGAGGATCTTATGGATGTCCTATACCCCCAAAGGACAAATGGGAGTTTGATAGGCCAATCTTTGTAGTTCTCTATCATCTTTTCGATGATAATCTTATGGTTTTTGTTGGCGGCCTCTACTGCGCCATTCGTTTGGGGATGGTAAGGGGATGATTTGTGGTGCTGGATTTTGTAGCTTTTAAGGAGGGTGGCTGTTTCGGCTTAGAAATGGGATCCGTGGTCACTTATGATTTCATGTGGAACACCGTATCAGCAAATGATGTTGTTCCTTATGAATTTGGACACATGTTTTGAGGTAAGGACCGCATAGGACTGGGCTTCAACCCACTTGGTAAAATAGTCTATGGCTACTAGGATGTATTCATGTCCTCCCGAGCCCTTTGGGGTGATCTTTCCAATGATGTCTATTCCCCATGCAGAAAATGGCCAAGGGGAGGTGAAGTTGTAAAGCATCGAGGGTGGCATATGCTGTAGGTTGGCATATATTTGACACTTCTTACATTTCTTGACATAGTCGTAACAATAGTTTTCCATAGTAGTCCAGTAATATCCCAGTCGTAGGACCTTCTTGGAGAGCATTTGACCATTCATGTGTGGTCAACACACTCCATTGTGTACCTCGTCCATGATCTCTGCAGCTTCTTTGGCGTTCACACATCTGAGGTTTATCCCGTTGTGGGATTTCTTGTACAGAACCCCCTTGTATTCTATGTATTGCGCCGCTAAGAGTCGGATGGCCCGTTGAGCTCTTAGTGGGGCATCTTGAGGGTACACTCCTTTGGTGATGTAGTTGTAGACGTCTTGGTACCAAAGGTCTTCTTCGATCGGAACCATGAAAAAGCTGGTTCACTTCCTTTCTTGGGGAAGCGACATCATTGAGGGAGTTCAGCTGCTCGAATTCCTGTAAAAGTGAAAATCTGTATTCTAGCTTTGCAAAGTTTACTTACATTACTCAAATTGCTTAGTTAATGATTTGTGCAACTTTGTATTCATTGGATTTGTTAATAGTTAAACAAAGAGAGAAATGAGCAAGAGGAGTTTTTATTGATTTGCAAGAATAGATAAGCACACATGACTTTAGAGAAGAGGGTCTCTAATACCCATAAAAAAGAAATTAGACTTAGAAGGAAAATAAAAAAAAAGGATACCCCCTATTCAAGACTAAACCTAGAGACTTAGCTAAGATCCTAACTCAACAAAACTTGGGGACTCGGACTCGACTCCTCTAGCTCTTGCAAGTAACCAATCAGTTCCAAGGTTCCTCTTCTATGTTGCCCTCCCTTAGAGGTGGCGGAACTTCTCCTCATCGATGACACCTTGGATGTCGTCTTTTAGACGAAGGCAGTCATCTGTGTGGTCTCCAAATAGCCGATGATACTTGCAATAGGGGCGGTTTTCTCCTGGCTCTGATCTTGCCTCCTCTAGAGGGATGTAAGGCTGAATGTCACCTCTCCATACTAGCGCATTCATAACTGCTTCCATTGGTGCAAAGAGAGGGCTATACTTTTCATGACTATGACGACACCAGTTGACCGTCCAAGTGTAGGGTGGCCACATTGTCCCTTGATCAATGAAACGTACGACTAGCCCTTTGAAACGCCTGCATTGGTTGATGTGATGTCCCTCAGCCGCGCAATAGGTGCACCTTAGAAAGGGATTCCCGTCTCTTGGCATAAGCTTTGACGTAGGGGTCCTTGGACAAACATACCCATATTTGGACATATTGTGATACAGAAGGTCTTGGGGCCACCAAGTTTCTTCTTTGGTCAATATGACCGCATTCCTACATTTGGACGTGCGCTCTTCTAGGATGTCGACCTTCTCTCTCATCTCCTGTATCTCCTTGATTATACGAGCTAGACTTCCTCGTATCTGATTTCTGTCATCCACTATTTCATGGCTTTCTATGGCAGGTTCTTCTTCATAAGACATTTGAGAACTTAAAGTAGTCTCCTCATCATGGATGAGGTGGGAGTAATCTTGGGGCTCTTCTATTGCGATGTGATTGACAGCCTCTAGGAAGTTGTCAAAACTCCCAGTTTCTTCATCTTTGGGCGATGGTAGTGTGCCATCATCTATCTTGTCTTGGATAATGTGTCGAAGGGCCCAACAGTCATTCGTGTCATGCCCTTTTCTTTGGTGGTATTTGCAGTAATGACCCTCCTTCCAGTGGCGACCCTTAATACTTGGTTCTAGGGTGGGACCTATGGGCCGGAGCACGTCCTTGTCTACCAACCTTTCAAGAGCAGTGTTAATGGTTATCCCCAATGGAGTGAGTCTCCGGGGTACACGGCCTTCCTTGGGCGAGACATTGGAAGAAGATGTATCACTTTTACGTTTCTTTTCCGGCCCCTGGGGAGCGGGATTAGGCTTCCCTGGAGTCACGGATTTGCGATTTTCAGACGAAGGGACGAACATGGGTGTGTCCCACAACTGTCGTGACTTGATGTTAGTGATGTCAGCTTCCGACCGATCCACTCGGTCGGTCATCTCAACCAGGTACTCTTGGACTGTTCTAATCATGATGTGAGTAAGTGGCTTGAATCAAGGATGATCAAGAAGCAGAACGGATCGGGCCCAATCTTTCTCCTCGAAGTCTCTCTGAACAGGAAGCACGGAGCGCTTAGTAACAAAGAACATGAGACTCTCATCTAATGAAAAATGGACCCATACGTAAAAAACACATTGTCCTAAAAGAAAGTCCTTAAGCCTAAATGCCAAAATATTTCCCTAATATCAAAGAAAAATAAAGTCAATGAACAAAAATAAGAAAAATAGAAAAAGAAGATTATCCTAATTTTATTTTCCCTGACTCAAAGAAAATGAAAAATGGGATAAAATAAAAAAATAAAAAAAATAAAAAAAAGAATTTCGATCACTTTCTTTTATATTTTTTTTTGATTTTTCGGCATTTTTTGGTTTTGCTTTTTTTTTTTGTTTTTCAATTTTTTTTTGACCGAATCTGAATTACATCAAAAGGAAAAAAAAAAATACAGAAATAAGAAAAATGGGAAAGGGGAAACTGGAAGATCCTAGAAACTGTTCATGACTTTTCGAATAAATCATTGGGAAAATGATGAGTGTTCATTGAATTTGAATTCTCGCACCATCTTTGGGCACTAGGAACTAGCTAAAATAAAAGAAAAGAAAGGACTCCTAGCACGTTAGTACATGTTGGCACATAATCACGTAATTCATGCATTCAAGCAAGCATTATAACGACACAGTTTATAGGCAAACATGTGATCAGACGGGCATTGCAACGACACATGCGCAACAAGCAAGCGGATGCATGACTGTGGGTTGAAGGCTTTTGGCTCCTGTGAGGTCACCACGACAAATTACAATTTCCGTTCGGCGGATGGTCAACACATCAATTGTAATTCTTTTCATCAACAAGGATTGATGAGTCATGGGTGAGGAAGCGTCGATTTGCACGATAGGACAACTGTATATTCCTTTAGATATACGCGTTGTCTACGAGTTGCGGCACAAACTTCCTCGAGGGTCGATAAGGGTCAAAAGGTTGTGCCAAGGCACATGCAAATGATGCAAAATATGGAACATGTTATTAAACAATTAAGCAAACTTGACTTTCGAGACTCACCCTCTTAAATAAGTCCCCAGCAGAGTCGCCACTGTAAGGACCCGGGATTTTCATACCAATCATTTTGTTTTCCTCGGAGCGCGTCCTTATAGAAAATTTGTCAGTTGGGGGCTTAAATAAGTTCGAGGGACCATCGAGTTAGAAAAGCTTTTGAAAAGACTTGAATTGAATAAAAATCATGAAAGAGGTCACGAATCTGCTATCGGTGTTTAAGGGACAAACCGAAGGGACAAAACCGAAGAGACAACCCAATAGCGCGAAAAGTGAACTAATGATATTTTTAGAAAGACTCCTGCTCATATAAAACATATGAGTACCCAAGAATAAAGGGTTCGGAGGCGAAGGTACGAGGTGGGAAGGTATTAGGCACCCAACTCGATTATGACGGCCTCTACTAACTCAAGTTTGCTTAATAATTTAAAAACATAATTCCCATGCAAAACCGGATTAACTACCTAGACTTAGACTATTAATTGGTTCATCACAAGCATCACAACATTTATTTTAACCCTTATTTAAACATGCATTTGATTGACAAGTTGAGCAGCACAATGACTATACAGACAGTATTTAGGAAGCAATAAAAACGTGACCTACAATTATATCTACATTATGACCACTAGAAAATAAACAATTAAGCAATTAATTTGAGCCCTCAGGAATTTGTACCTGAACTGTAGGCTATATTTGACAAGAATAGTAAAAATAGATCTCAAGTATGGAAGAAAGAGGGGGAAGCTCAGTGTTAATACTCCTGAGAATAGAGGTTGCCAACTGTAGGCTGTGTGTTTTGAACTGAGGGTGAGGGGTTGTTTATATAGGCGTGGAAAAATAGGGTTGTACGGTCGAATTTGAGCTGAAAAATGAAACGGGCTTGAAAAATGAGCCGGCCCCGAAGGAAAAGGCAGCGCCGCTAGCAGCCCTGGATTGGGCCGCTAGCGGCCTTGGTCAGCGGCGCTAGCGGCCCTGGGACATCCTCCAGGGCCGCTGACGGCTGTCAGCAGCTAGCTGGATGACGTCATCCAGCCTGTCTTTATTTTCCGGGAATTTTTTAATGATCCAAAAAATATGAAAAGACTGTTTTTCCCTTGAATGGTAAAAGACGGTTTTACCCCTATATCACAACTTGGCGACCGGGGGTCGGAATGAGGCATGAGACGCGTCATTGGAAAGCTCTTGAACGGGGCTTTTGAATGGAATGAAATAAAGGAGTGTTTGGAGGAAAAACCTGAGACCTTATTTTAACTATTAAAGCAAAATAGCAGTTCAAGCTTAAAAATTACTCCTTTCATCATCGGGCTTTTGCGGAGAAATCTGAAGACGCTTTTTTGGCGTTTACAAAGACAAACCTGTTGCTCTAGAAGTTTTTTCAGCATGCCACTTAACTGCCCAATCTGTCCGGGAGCTTCATCATGGCATTTCTCCAGGTTTTCAACTTTTTCATCACTTTTAATTCTCTTAGCTCATTCTTCTTATAGTGCACATCTCTTTGAACTAGAAAGTGGTACCGTTACACCCAAACCAAAGGTCTTTGCATATCCATTTTTGTCTTCTCCCACAACCTTCTTAAAAAGTTCACATCGTGTCATTTTGTCACATGTACCTTCTGGAATGGCAGCCAATCCATTCAAAATTTCATCATGTGAAAGAGCATTTGCATTATTCATTTAGATACAGCAAACCAAGCTTATTTGAGGCCTGATAAAAGAAATTACCAAGCTAAAACACAAAAACATAGACCAAACCTCCCACATAGGCAACTCAGAATTAAACATGCAGATAATAGTATTGCACCAAGATCACCTTTGCTACAGCTGAAGCTTCATCAAGCTTTGAGCCCTTCTTCGGTTCATGTGCTTTTAGGCATAAATAACGCATAATGGAGAGAGAGAGAGAGAGAGAGAGAGAGAGAGAGAGAGAGAGAGAGAGAGAGAGAGAGAGAGAGAGAGAGAGAGAGAGAGAGAGAGACAGTAGTATTACCTTAGCAGCGCAGATCTGAAAATGAAACCAAATAACGATTTAAGGATTGAGCAATTAGGGATTAAGCGAAAACGGAAGCGATTTAGGGAATTTAGTTTTAGGTTTGAGCGAAAATGAGGAATTTAGGTTTGAGCAAAAATTAGGAATTTAGGTTTGAGCGAAATAAAGGAATTTACGTTATAACAAAATGAAGGAATTTAGGGATTTTGTGAACGCCATCCATGGCGAGAGAGGTGAAGGGTTTGAGAGAGACGTGAACAATACTGAAATTGAACAATTTTGTGAACTTTTTTTTTTCTTTTTTTTTTTGGTTTTCTCTTTTTCTATTTTGTGAAGCTAGTTACAACTACACCCTTTCTTATAAGCCTCTAACTAGCTTTCCTAAAGGTCAATTGGGTAATTCGCAAAAAAAACCCGGGTAACTGAAATAATTGGCGTCGGTGTCCAAAGTATTAGAATTCTTTACCGACTGATCTTGTTGTGGTATAAATGTTGTGGGTAAAAAGGTACCCAATACCTGTAGATATATTTGTGGGTATAAAATTTGTTGGTAATAAATACCCAATACCAACAGATAAAATCCTCTACTGCAAAACTTTACTTGCTCACAACTAATACCGACCGATTGCGTTATCTATCGGTAATGCCGACCGACAAAATTTCATCTGTCGGAAAAAGTTTGTCGCAAAAAGACATTTTTTTTGTAGTGAGTTGAGTATTGATCCACCACTCACTGCTACTCCTTGGCTGGTGGTGGGTGATCTAAATGAAGTCAATTCTGGAATTGAGAAGTCGGGGGGTCGGACTGTACGTCCCTCACAGAGTAATGCCTACAATAATTGAGCTGATAAAAACAACCTCATTGACCTGGGGTTCAGCGGTCCAGCATTTACTTGGACTAATGGAAGGGAAGGGGTTGATCAGATCAAAGAAAGGCTAGATCGCGCTTTGGCAAATCCTAGCTGAATTGAAATCTTCCCACATACTCAGGTAACCCATTTGCCAAGAACATTCTCATGTCATTGCCCTTTGATTGTTAATTTAGAATCTAATTATCAAAAAGTTGATCGTCCTTTTCATTTTAAAGATGCATGGATCTTTCATCATGATTTTCGAAGAATTGTTGAGGAATCTTGGCCTAGTTGTTCTAATTACCCGAGTTCGTGCAGTAACTTTATTGCCAATGTTAAAAACTGGAGTCATGATGTTTTTGGTAATTTAAACAAAGAAAAAAAAAATTAATCCTTGCTCGCTTAAATGGCGTTCAAAAACTCTTTGCATTAGACCTAATAATTTCTTAGTGAACTTGAAAAAGAGCTTATGAGAGATTATGATAACATCCTTAATATGGAAAGAGTTCATAGGGCTCAAAAAGCAAATGTTGACAGACTTATGTTTAAGGATGGAAATACACAGTATTTCCACATAATTGCGAGAACTAGACATGCTCGTAGCAAGATTGTATCTTTAAAAGATCAAAATGGGGTTTGGGTCACTGAGGACACTATCTTTAAAACCATGGCCAAATACTTTTTTATGAATATCTTTACCACTAGTCACCATTTGCACAATAGGGGAAATTTATTTTCTAGCTCTCTCACTACTGATCATGGTGATTTGGACATTTTTAATCACATTACAAGCTTGGAGGAGGTTAAAAATGCCCTTTTTGAGATGACGCCTCTTAAATGTCCGGGCCATGATGGAATACAGCCCCTCTTTTTCCAAAAGTATTGAGATATTCTTGGTAAGCAAATTTGGGACTTTGTCAAGGATTGTTTCATTAAGGAGTCTATTCCCTCTGGTTTCAATTGCTCATACCTTACTTTAATCCCAAAAACAGAAATCCCTGAATCACTTTCCTAGTTCAGACCTATTGGTCTGTGCAACACTATTTACAAATTTATCACAAAAATCCTAGCTAACCGTATTAAACCCTTTCTTGATAGGATTATTGGTTTTTATCAATCAAGTTTTATCCCAAATAGGAATATTGTGGACAATATCATAATTGCACAAGAAATGACTCATAGTATTAAGAAAATCAAAAGAGGGAAGAACCTGATGAGTTTAAAAATTGGCCTTTCTAAAGCTTTTTATTCTCTTGAATGGGGCTTCATTCACGATACTCTTTTAGGTTTTGGTTTCCTAGCAAATTCACTAACCTGGTTATGAATTGTGTTACAAGTTCTTCTATATCTGTGCTTTGGAATGGGGAAATCACTCCTCTGTTTCATCCTTCTAGAGGTATTCGTCAAGGTGATCCTTTGTCACCGTACCTATCTACCCTTTGTATGGAGAGACTTTCCCTCATGATTAATGAAAAAGTCAGATGCAAAGAGTGGTCTCCTATCACTATTAGAAGTGATTTTAGTATCTCTCATGTCTTCTATGCTGATGACGTTCTTCTCTTTGGTAAAACCACTCTTAATAATGCCTGGAATATGATTAACACCTTAACTAATTTTGGCAATCTCTCTGGTCTTTTCATCAACAAAACCAAGTCAAAATTTATTTTTCCTCCTAAAATGCATCATAGGCATAGAATAATTATTGCCTCTACTTGTCACATTCCTGGGTCAACCTCCTTTGGGACATATCTTGGTATTCCCATTTCCCCTAATAAGATCAGGATTAAAGACTACTAAAGCCTTCTTGAAAAGGTCAAGCTTCGTATACAAGGTTGGCAGGTTAAACTTCTCAATTTGGCTTGTAGATACACTCTCATCAAATCTGTCCTTAGTAGCTTTCCCACTCATATTATGCAAACCACTCTCCTTCCTATGGGCATTATTAAACCTATGGAAAAATATTTGAGGAGATTCATGTGCAACAAAGTTGATTGCCCTCATTATCTTCCTCGTTTAAAATGGGATAAAGTTTGCTTACCTATGGCTTGTGGTGGTCTGGGTTTAAGGAATATTCATCTTTTGAACTTTTCCTTCATGGCCAAATTGAGTTGGAGATTTCTACATTCTCCATCTCACATGTCGGTTAAGTTGCTAACAGCTAAATACCTCAAAAAATCAACCTTTCTAAACTGTGACCCTAACACCTCCTCATTGCATATTTGGAAAGATATCCTTAAAGGAAAAGAAATACTTCTTAGAGGTCTTAAGGTTCGTATTGGTAATGGTAGAGATACTTCCATTTGGTATAATTGGTGGCTAGGGAACAAACCTCTCTATCTCACCATGGATACTATTATTCCTCCTAGAATAACTCATTGGAGGGTTTCAGATATTATTCACAAAAACCATTGGGATCTAAAAGATGTTAGTCATTTTCTGTCTAAGCTTACAGCTCAACAAATTCAAAGTATCCTTCTCCCTCTTTCCCCTACCAACTCACAAAATGATTCTCTTTTCTGGAATTATGAGGCCAATGGTATGTTCACTATTAAATCTGCCTATAGATTGATTAGGGGTCAGCTAAATCTCCCAAGTGGTAATTATATCCCTTGGAAGAAAATATGGAAGCTTAAGGTGCCTTTCAAAATGAGAATGCTTCTTCGAAATTGTGTCCATGGTATCCTTCCTACTGCTGAGAGATTGGCTAGTATGATTGACTACTTTAATCCAAGATGCATCATTTGTAACGCTTAGATTGAAAGTCGTCTTCACATATTTAGAGACTGTGCCCTAGCTTGTGCTATATGAAATTTATTTATGAAAAAGATGAGGGTTTAGATCTTAATTTTTTTTCTTTGATTTGGAAGAACTGGTTAAGCTATAACCTTTCTCTTAGTGAAGCTTGGGCGTGTCAGTTTGCCATTTCTTTATGGCACTTGTGGTGTGCAAGGAACAAAGGTGTTTTTGAGTAAGCTGACATTTACCCAATGATCTTATTCAATCATATTGGTTTGGACATTAATACTAATCACTTAGCTTTTCAGATTGGCAGTACAGTTCACAAGGCTAAAGAGCTTGTCATTACTTGGAAACCTCCACAACAAGGTTTTTGGAAGCTAAATGTGGATATCCGTGCATTCAAGAAGGAGCCTTGTGTTGCTGGTGGAGGGGGTGTTATACGTGATGAAGTTGGCATCTGGAAGTTTGGTTTCAACTGCAAATTTGAAGCAAGCAATGCAGGTGCAGCTGAGCTCCAAACTCTTAGGAAGGGTCTTCAAACTGCATGGAATATAGGCATCATGAAATTGAAGGTGGAGATGGATGCCCAATCTATTCTGGATCTAATCAAGAACCCAAATGCAACTTTGTTTCATGAGCTTGGAATTGTGATCAGTGACATATGCAATCTCTTAAACAGAAACTGGACCATTGTTCTTATGCATACCAAGAGGGAAGCCAACATTGTCGCTCATGCTCTTGCTTGACGAGTGTTTGAGGACAGCTCTTCAAGAATAAGATATCTGTAAGCTTCGTACTTTGCAAGGTTTCCCTATGAAACTGATCTTCTTAGCTTCAAGTGGGAAAAGGAGAACTGGAAGCTTTTTCTACTCATGGCCCATTATATATGTCTATCTGTGTATTTCTTGTTTGTGTGTACTTAATTTGTGTTTGTATTATGTGTGTAAGCCTAGACTATGTGTACTTAATCGTAGTATTAGGTTGCTTCCTGCACCACAGCGATGTAAGGTTTCTTTTGTACATGCCCATATGCAAGGCATGTTGTATGAACCTTATAAGACATAAATGAAGTAAGTCTTATTTTGTTAAAAAAAAGAAGTGGGAGAATGATAGATTGACCCTGTGGGTTAACAACCCATATTTTGTACTACAGTATTTAATAGGAATTTCGGTACAAGCATTTTCTAATTTAAATTCAAATTATGGGGGTCCTTCACACGATCACCTAATAAAATCGTAGGGGTTACCAACCCACATGGTCAACCAAACATGTTCCCTTGAAGTGGGGGTAAAAGATTAAAAGGTAATAAAGAGAATCCTATTACCCTCATTTTCAGGGTAAAAGTTACCTACCCTACCCCCAAAGATAATGTATTACCCATTTCCTCTTTGTTCTCGTTCATCACTCTCTCCTTCTCTCTCGCTACCACTTTCATGGCTCCATTTTCCATGGTCGACTTTCACTTCTCTCTTCGTTCTCTCCTCTCAACCCACTTACACACTGTGACACCAGCAAAGATGGTCGATTACGTCTTTGTGGCCATCTCCGTGATCGCATTTAGTCACAATGAGTGTCGATGAGGCATAAACGGCCATTGCATATGCCGAGAGTGAAAAAAATATAAGTAATGTTATAAGGTCGGGTTTTTACTTTCTTTTCATGAATTTTACCGTTAAATATTTCCTCCCTTATACTGTGGCGAATCCACAAAAATGTTAGAGGGGGTTCAGTCTTTCAGTGAAAAAATTTCCCAACCAAAAATAAATAAATAATAATATCGGGGTGAAATAAAAATACTTCTAAACAAAAAGAAGTTTAAAAATACGTATCATTAAAAAGATAAAATTAAATACACAAATACCTTTAAGGTAATTTCCCCCGACAAGATTCATGTTTCGAAAGCGCTCCATAACAACTTCATTTGGGATTGAATCAGACATATCTCTTTCTACATAAGTCACTAAACAATCATTCAAAAATTCGTTCTCCATTCTATTGCACAACTTAGACTTGACATACTTCATTGAGGAGAAGACTCTTTCTACACTTGCAGTGGCAACTAGTAAAATCAATGCTAACTTGATAAGCAAACACACCAATTAATGGATGCAATGCTTCCTTGTGTTAACCATCATCTTAGAAAGATCATTATAGACACCTAAAAAGTGTCTTAGTCTCCTCCGTAAAAGCCCGCTGATGAGAGAGTAACTTTATATGTACCTTTTCGCGATTTGGCTTAGATAGGTAAATAAGGTTTCAAGGTCTCTGAAAAATCTCTTTCATCTCCTTTCCATCCAATAGTCTCATTCAAGAGCTTTCCAACGATACCTCTTGAGCCCATTACGGCTCCGAGAAAAAAATCGTCTTTTCACGTCCTTAGGGGCAAAATCATGTTTTCACCTCTCAAGGGTAAAATTGTCCTTTTTCCTCTAAAAAATACAGTCTCAAAGGTGACTGGATAGATAATTCTATCCTTATAGGTGGCTCCGTAAAGGATTAAATGTCCACAGCCTCTTCCGGCTGTAGCCGAGCACGGCTGTCAAGCGAGAGCCACTAACGGCAACCGCTGTAGCCGCTTGCCTAGTGACAGCCACTAGCGGTTGTCGACACTCCCAGCCGGCGATAGATTTTTCTCCCACTTTCACGCACACGCCTCTATCTTTTAGCCGGCCGGTTGTTACCTCGTATCATTATAAATACGACATTCGATCCTTCATTTCAAATTGCTCAGTGTGCACCAGACAACCAATTCACAACAACCGACCTCTTGTTTTGGCATTCTTCTCTATTTATTATCTTTCATGCAGACCTTGTTTACTTATAATATTTACTAAATAGCGTACAGTTCAAGTACTAACTCCTGATGGCTCAAATCAGCTTTTTGTTTTCTTGTTTATTTTCTAATTGTTAATGTAGATATCATGCGAATCATGTTCTTTATTGCTTCCTAAATATTGTCTGTAAATCTGTAAATATCCATGCTCTGTCGTTGTGCTGCTTAACTTATTAATCAAACGCATATTCAAATTATGGGTAAATAATAAGTGTTTTGATGCTTGCGATCAACCAATTAATTGTCTAACCTAGGTTGTTAATCTTATTTGTATGGGAATCATGCCATCAAATACTTATGCAAACTTGAGTTAGTAGAGACTGTTATTTTAAACGGGCGAGTTGGGTGCCTAACACCTTCTCGATTTGTACATTCTCCCCCGAACCCTTATTCTTGGGTACTGAAATATTCTATATGAGCGGGAGTCTTTCTAAAAACATAATTACTTTGATTTTCCAGCTAATGGGTTGTCCCTTCGGTTGTCCCTTCAGTTTGTCCCTTTCGATAAAGCGTCAGTAGCAGAATTTGGGGCTATTTCATGATTTTTTTCCCATTCAATGTCTTTCAAATGCTTAACTAACTCGACGGTTCTCTAACCTTATATAATCCTCTTTCAAATACAAATTTTCTTTAAGGATCGCATGTTCCGTGCGCGACGGGGTTCTTACAATCACCAAGCTTGTATGACCTTGAAACTCATAACGATGTTGCATATATATCCATGATATAGGTTTTCAACTCAAAAGGAAGTGCTCATAAGTCTGTTGTATGAAACTCATATGGATACAATTCGGCCATTCTTACCAACTTTGACACATCAAAAGCACGAAATGAATCTTTAGGACTAAAGCAAGCTACAGAATTGAGCAACTCCGTATCAACTCATTGAAGCGATTGTTAAGCTCTTAAAACTGCAAATCAATAACCTCATAGTATACATCAAAATAATAATGATGACCGTTAGTGTTTTTTGGAGCTATATGCTTGGATTTCCCTAGAGCCACATAATAATCATCTATCACAGGAATATCAATATTGTGAGAACAACAAAATTGTTAAACTTTTTCCCTATGATCTTCATACTCCTTATCTGTTCTCATCATTTCGATTCTTTGATTAGATATCTCTACCAAGTGCATTGCATTGATAATATATTGTTCGGCCCTTTGTAAAGCTTGTGATAACTCATTTGTGATTCCCAAAAGATCCAACATTAATTGCACGATAAAGGCTTAATCAAATGTGTCTAATATAGCTATAAGACTGCGTGCATCCTTCTTATTCTCCGGGGATGAATGATCATGATAAATATAATGAAGCACTTCATGCACATATGGATGCATTTTAAGCAAATTTAACAGTGACCTATAATGAGAACCCCACATTATGTCACCCGGCCTCTTAACACCAAGTTCTTGATTCAATCATGTTCCGGTTTCAATCTTTCCATGGTTTATGGTATCTGCAATTCTCATAGCACGGACATCCTTAAGCATACCTCGCCTCTTACAAGAAGATCCAATCACATTAATTTTATCATGGGAAACATCAAAAACCCAAATAATATCAACATGATTCTTTTTGAAGTTTCTATAAGTGTCAACTGAAGCTGATGAGCAAAGCAATGATCATAATAAGCAGACTCATTTTCTCTCAAAATAAATCAATGTCTTAAGACCACCTAATTCACCATGCATGTTACTTGTTCCATCATATCCTTGTCCACATATCCTTGAGACACTCAACCCATGTTCCAACAATAAACAGTCAAGAGCAGACTTAAGAGACAAAGCAATGGTACTAGCTAGATGCTTGATTCCAAGAAAGCGCTCTACAACACTTCTCACACCATCAACATTACGCAATACAACAGTCATGTTCTTTATTAGACACATCGCCAGATTCATCAACTAAGATGTCAAATAAATCAGCACCAAGTTTTACATAATAGCTTTAGAAGTTTCTTTTAAACATGAATGAACAATGTCCTTATGAATTTAAAGGGAGACCATTTGATAATTTCCGGCAGCATTGTATAACACAACTCTATTAATGTCAGGATTTAAAGAACAAGTTCAATGAAATTACCCTATTACCCGACTCTTCAGTTTTATCTTGACCACGAAAAGGTAATCCAGTTGTAGAAAATATCTAGCACAAGTAACAGATGTGTTCAAATGAATTTTATAATTATTCTTTAACTATGATGATTATGGTGGACTAAATGTTGTTTCAATAGAGGCATTTACGTTTTTCATATTTTCATACTTCTCAATTGCGTTCGTGATTGTGTGAGTTATTAAATTCACCAACATGTAATTTTATCCTACCCTTCTTCTGCCAACAAGAAAAACCATAAACAATAAAAGTCTCACTCCCTCCTTTAGTCCCCACAGGTTTGAATAAGTAGCACGACAAGCAAAACAATGTATCTTTTTTTCTTTTTTAGCACCCAATATTACTTATATTTTATTCATCATTTGAATGTCTTTCACCAATAATAGTAGACAACCAGCGGGAAAATCGTTTAAGTCACATGATTCAAAGAATTCATGATGATGAGGAAGAAAATGATCTACACTATTATTCCCTTCACATGGAACATGGGACCATTTGCACATCACAAACTCACACGCCTTACGTTTGAGATCCTGCACAAACATCCCCATAGAGCATCCGGTTACTTTCAGATTTCGTAACTTGTATATGAGAGCAAGCAAATCTATCTCCAGTTCAACTGATGTTTATCCGAGTTCCCGTGTTATCGCCCACCTTATATATACCTTCACCTTCCGCCATCTCGACTCCCCAATTCATATTCAATTTTTTCGTTCTCATCATCAAAGTATCTCTATTCATATTTCTCCCGACCACTCCAATTCGCATCAATCCATCTGCATCTCTATTGAAATTGATTTTATCACCTGTTGGTGCTCGCCAATAAGTACCTAGCTTCTATTTTGGGATTGTACTCTTCATCTTGTGCAATGGGTAATATGCAAGCTGTATCTCTACCCACTGTATCACTTCATTCGGTAGTCATGTAACACGCTCGAAGATACGTGTATTTCGATCCCTCCATATAGCCCAACTCATCATTGCCCACTTACTTAATTCTTCCTTCTTAGCTCGTGTCATCACCCAAATCATCCAATCAAAAAAATCATCACTTCTGCACTTTTGGAGCCACATCTCAGTATTTAATTTCCATATACTCCTACTCTCCTAGCATGGGGACAATCTCTTATGAAATAATATATTCTAGCCAATTGCTAAATTCATCAAACCATTCAGATTGAAATCTTCTCAAACTTCCACTAATCAATTTTTGGGAGAAAACACATGTTTACGTGGTAGGATAGGACCAATTTCAATATACTTCCTCCTTACGGCGCCTTGCATATTGAAATGGTAGCTTGATATTCGGTTTTTTTCTCCAAGATCAATAGGAAGTTTATTCAAATCAACTTGAGTACTGAAATTGGTATTTTTACCACTTCTACCTTTGCCTTCTTGAAATTTAGAAG
This sequence comes from Tetragonia tetragonoides, assembly GCA_038025085.1. Lineage (NCBI taxonomy): Eukaryota > Viridiplantae > Streptophyta > Magnoliopsida > Caryophyllales > Aizoaceae > Tetragonia > Tetragonia tetragonoides. Next base: position 20,623,166 of record CM076149.1, read on the forward strand.
ATCTTTGTATTTTTTTTTTGGTCTTTAAATTGAGAAGATCTTTGTGACAAAGGAGATTACACACCAAAAATTTGTCCATAACTTATGTCCAAATGAATAACACTGTTAAATATAAACCCATAACATCTAAATATAGTTTTAGTATTTAGTAGTCAGCTATTTATTCACCAAAGAGGATATAGTAATCACACATTCCTAAATATGTGACTATTGGTACGTGCAATTTATGGTCAAAAAAACCTTGGAGATGTCATGAATTCATTTCATAATGCACTGTGACATTTCAACATCAAACCTGAAAAACACTGACCCAACCAAAAACCACCACAAAACATATGTCAAAATTAACACTCCCATAAAAGACTAGGTTGTGTTACAGCAACCAAACCATCTTTAAACTTTTAATGGCTCTTACAATACATTCAATACTAAATCTACTGCTGCCTTTGCTCTTATAGCCACCACATATATCAATCATTAATGATTCTAGTAACTTCCCCCATTTCTCTTTCGCATTCACATCCTTGTTTTCCCCTTTACTTTTCCCATTATTTCTCTCTCTCCTAAATGCTAAATACCTTGTTGTCTTTGCGTTAAAATTATTTTTACTAATAATAAATTTGGTAGCCTAACTACCTAAGACATGTTAAAAAAATCTCGTGATGCTCAATAATAATTACGGATAGTCTAAAACAACCCATAAATCAATTCAGAAAAAAGAAGAAGTCAACAACCCTAATTTCTTATTAGTTAATTAAAATAATACCATCTTATTAAAAATACAAAGATAAACACATAATTAATTACACATAAATTTCGTAGAAAACATCAAAAATTGACATACTTAAACTAGTGTAATTCAATAATTCATAACTAATTGCATTAATCAACCATAAATAGATCTAAAATCGCAAATTTTGAAGGAAAAAAGGAAAAAGAAAAAGAGAAAACAAGTACCTTGAAAGTCAACCTCTGGCTCGCAAGAAGAAGGACGGCGAGTCGATAACAATGAGACTGTGAGAGATTGATATTTGAGAACGAGAATAGAAGGAACAAGCTTTGTTGAGAACTGAGAAGGATAATGGAGACTATAACAAACTGAGAGTCACAACTCTGTGTTTTCTTTTTTTTTTTTTTACGTTTATTTCTCTTTTTCCTTTATCTCTCATCAACTAATGGTTCAAGGGGTCAGTCATTGGTCCAAGTGGAGTCAGTGTCCAAAACAAGTGCGCGAAATTTATGGATAGTTAATAAAAAAAAAATTTAATACAAAAGCAACTTCATTTTTTTTTCCAAGTGGAGTCACTTGAACACTAAAGCCTCTTAGTACATCAGTCACTGCCCGTATAAGGCATGTCCTAGGGAGAGACTACACAAGAAAGGAGAGGCTCATAATACTTGAATAATGCATCTACACAATTTAGGCACGTCCCATGAGGCGTGCAAGAGGGGAAATTGCACAGGACCTCAAATTTTGAGGGGCCAATTTTTTTTAAGTTTTCATTACCAAACGCTCAAAACATCATTACATGCTATCGACAATTCGGCAACTAGAAATCAAGAGTCATCTACTACGTTAGGTTCCCTCAAAATTCTTGCCCCAAATTTTATAAGTACATAGTCAATCGAGTAACTTATCTAATACAAATAAAATAATCATGCTTCTCATGCATATATGTCTTCCTAACTGCATAAGATCCTTTAATTTTTTTTCCTCTAATAATCATGCTTCTCTTGCACATGTGTTTTCATACACATCCTCGTCTTCTCCAAATGGGTTTTGAGGGGTTGTCCCTAATCAACTCCGTATAAGGCCATGAGGGGTTTATCTTAGAATTGTAGGGGTTTAAATTATCCAACTTCCTCTACAATTCACTCTTTATGTAATTCGATTGAATTTATTGATGTGAAGTTTATCTTTTTAGTCCACCAAGAATGTTCTATAGACAATGTGAATAAAGTGTGTCATCCAGTGGGTTTCTCTTTTTGGGAAGGTTATGATACACTTGGTTGTAAATGAGGTTTATTTGTAGTTTAGAGGATGAAAGATCCTTCTAGTTTGTTCTTATCTGATACTAACTTTATTGTACTTTAAACTAATTGAGTTATGGTATATTGTCTTGTTTTATGATTGCTTATTTCTTCCTGTTAGAGAGGATGTTTTTGCCTGCTTAAGAAATGCTCTCCTCTCCCTAAATACTAGTAATTTTATTATTATTGAGGGTTATAACCAAGTTGAGGATTATATTGATAAACTTGGTGATTCTCAAACTATCTGGGATTTAGATATGTTCAATGAATGGAGAATAGCTGGAACCTACTTCATCTTCCTTTTTCTTATCCTAGATATACATGGACAAATAAAAAACAAGGGTTGAAATCATTTTTGAGCGCCTCGATAGAGCTACTTGCTCAAAAGATTGATTATCTCTTTTTCACATACAATGCAATGGTACATAACTTACCCATTCAATGCTCTGATCATGCGCCTATTTTTTTATTTATTCGTTTTTGTCTCAATAGCTCTCATGCTCCCAAAATTATAAGTTAGATGTCTAATGTCTAAACTTTGATGAATGCCAAAACATTATTAATGATGTGGGGTCTTCTTAAGTAGAAGGGTTTTCTTTATGTTTAAAGTGGCAAAAAAAATTCTGCATTAAGATCTCCAACTAAGTCATGAGCATTGGCTAAAATGAAATAGTGGAGTAAATTGGGATGATCTCCAACATAAACTCTCTACCTCTCAGATTGATGGTAAAGTTTTAGTTTGTCTTGATGAGGGTTATGCGGTTAGAGGCAAGTTTAATGATTTTCTTAAAAGCGCCAAAGAGCTAAAATCAAATAACATATGGATGGTGATCGATCGATACTTATTCTAAATAATTTTTTAATTGGACTAAAGTTCAAAAATGGAGAAATATTTAGAGTCCTTAAAAGAAAAAGAGATGATTGGTGTACTTATAATAAAGATATGAACTCCATTATCAAAGATTATTTTCAATGATTTGTTCTCTATCTCTCCCTATTGATTCAATCATAATGTTCTCAATGATGAATATATCTCTATTCTTACTAAGCTCTTTACTCATAGAGACGTTGAGAAAGCAGTATTTCAATTAGGCTCTTTGAAATCCTCATGGTCTGATAAGATTCCTGCTATTTTTTTGCAGAAATACTGACTTATTGTTAAGTAGGATATTATCTTCACTACTCTAAGTGCTCTTTCTGCGGACATATTCTTAAAGAATTTAATAATGCTCATATCTCTCTTATTCCTGAAAGAGAGAATCCAGAGAGCATGTAGCATTGTCGCCCTATTAGTCTCTGAAACGTGGTTTATAAAGTTTTATCTAAGTGCATCACGAAATCACCTCTGTTTTCTTATGTCAAAGCTTGTTAGTTATTTTCAAAGTGCTTTGTTTCAAGAAGAAGCATAGCTGATAATATTTTGATTACTCATGAGATCCTTTATAACTTTCAAGATATTAAAAAAGTTCGTAATTTTTCAATAGCTATGAAAGCTAACATGGGCAAAGCCTACGATTGTGTGCGTTGAGACTTCTTGAAAGCGGTTCTTACTAAATTTGGATTTTCTTCAAATTAGATTAGTTTGATCTTGAATTGTGTTACTACTGTTACATACAATGTTCTTTTCAATGGTGAACCACATCCATCAATCAAGCCCTCCTGTGGTATTAGACAAGTGTTAAAGTGAGTTTACCATATTAAACTTCTAAAGGGCCTCGACAAGGTCCATAGATGAAAAGAGAAACACCACATACAAGTCAAGTGAGGGTCCATCCTAAAACCAGTTGGCATTAGAAGGAGTAGCCCACTTTTGACTTATATGATAATGTTTCTCCCTCAATACTTCCGATGTGGGACACAAGTGAGCAACAAGGAGATCCGCTATCTCCTTATTTATTTATCCTATGTGGGAAGCAGGGGAGGTATTGTCGTCTATGATTATGAAAGCGGAATCACCGTCCCTCATAAAGGGCATTCCTGTTAGTAAAAGAGCCACCCCTATTTCGCATCTCCATTATGTTGATGACGACTCGACATTTTTCTTCAAAGCTAATCTTGATTGTTGTCATCCTCTTAAAGCTATTTTGGATCATCATTGCCGAGATGCTGGACACGTTATCAATCTTAATAAATCTCCTTATGCCTACTAACCCTAATACTCCTTCGAGGTTTAGAAGGATTTTTAGAAGTATCCTCAAAATGCCTCTAGCCAATTCATTTGGCGACTATCTTGGTATCCATGTGGATTTTGGTACTACTAATTAGCAAAGACATTTTCTTTTTATGACAAGAATCGTGATTGTAATGCATTTAACTTGAGTTTGAGTTTTTTTAAACTTTCGGTTTAGGTTCTTTTTAATTTATCAAAAATGTTATCTAAGTGTTTTCCTAGTGTTTGGTGGTCATTCCTTTATAATCACTTTAAGTCCCATGTCTTTCAAATTAATAAAACTTGAATTTTAAGAACCGTCAAATTAGTAGGTGGGGTTTGATTACCTAAAAACAAAATCCCATGGGGATTCTCGTAGTATTGAATAAAAACTAATGCATCATATTGGTCACATGTATCCGGTAAAAACGTACGAGCATTGAAATTGGTAAAGTGCAAATAAAATAAAAAAGTAACGATCCGTTCTCTTATTTTGAAAAACACAAAACTAATTTTCCTACTTGATGATTCAACATTGAGTTCCTTTGAAAGTACTCTTTGAATTTTTTCAAACTTCATTTATTTTGATGGGATATTTTCCAACGGCTTATTTATCAACATAAATATATTTAAAACATAAAAAAATTATTTTATCAATAAATTCCAACATTAACCGAAGTCAACTAAATAGGAATGAGCTAAATTGATCTTAATTGAATTTTACTTAATAAATCGAAGTCATTAAAATAATACAGTCTTATTATCTTCACAAACGGAATATATGTAATGTGTTTTTTTTTTTGTTTACAAGAGTGATATCTACCGTCGACCAGATTAATTATTTTTTCCCTCACGCTTGTAGGAATCTCAAAGAGTGGGACAACTGGCCAACGGATTTAAGGATGCTCCTTATAATCAAAGAAGCGTGCTTAAGTGGCAGGAGCTCATCAATGCTTAAAGAAAATTTAGAATTCGAGTCTTGCATTAGCGATGTGTTTAAGCAATTGAAATTAACAATCGAAATGGAAATCCATTTCCATTTTCTGCCTAGACAAAAAGTAGTTCCATTACTTATAAGCAGTTAAGGAGTGAATGCCACCTAACTTTTCGAGCCAAATAAGGGAAAAAAGCCATGTCATGGACGGAACGCAACAAGGCTCTTCAAACATAAGCTAAAAAGTCAATCGTTTTATGGACAACAATTTCTTTTCTTCCGCATAATCTCTTTCTTCCTCGTAATATTCCGTCCATTCCAAAGAGAGAGAAGAGAGGAGAGAGAGAGACAGACTCATTCTTCAACTGTGCAATTGCTGTATCTTCATTTTGCATCACATTCTGTCCAAGTAAGTAAAGAAGGGAAGACCCATTTAAACTCTGAGATTGCCCTTTTCCTCATTTTCATCAATCTTGTTTGTCTTTCTTTTTTAGTTGATTATTGCCTGATTTGATGTCTTTGTATTTCATTAAAGAAAGATAACACTTTCGTAAGTTCTACTTTGCGTTTGGTACTTCTTTTGTTTTTTTAATTTTCTTGCTGGGTTTTTAATTTTCTGTTGTATTAGTAGAAGAATGTTTGTTCTTTCATGTTCTAGGTATTAAAATTACTTGCTTTGATCATTCATTCATGTATTCATTCATTCATGTCAAGCTTTAATTGTTAATTACAGGGGCTGATTCTTTGCTGTTGCTTATAATATATGAATCAGCTTGATCATTTGAAAGGTTGTTCAATTGAGATTGAAATTTATAGGGGGTTTGTTCATTTGTTCTGTTATTGGTGGGGGGCCTAATTGAACACCTGATATCATGAATGTGGTGCGCAACGTTGGGGTTTAATATATTCAGTTGCCACCCCATTTCATCCGTTTGGCGGGGCGGTTGATATAATTGTTGTTCAACAACCAGATGGCAGTTTTAGGACCACACCTTGGTATGTACAGTTTGGTAAATTTCAGGGTGTTCTGAAGGGTGCCGAAAAGATGGTCCGTATTAAGGTAAATGGGGTTGAAGCTAACTTCCACATTATCTTGATAATTCGGGTGAAGCTTATTTCATAAGAGATGCTGAATCAGGTCAAGATGTTGAGGACAATCGATTGCTGAAGGATGAAGGAGATGGTGCCTTAGAGCATAGTCTTAGTGTAGATAATAGTCAATGTAATGTAAATAACGATAATCTCGAAAATTATAGGCTGCAGAGCACTTTGTCTGACCCTGGTATTTTGAGGGATGATTATTCTTCTTTTAGGTCAGATCGGTTGGAGAGGAGTGACTCTGATGCATGTAGGTTTTATGATTTTCAAGACGATCAGTCATATGACGATTCAGGGGACTTGTCATCGGAGTTTGGATCTAATCGGTATGATAATATAGAAGCAGTGGAGAATATTGTGGAAGCACAATGTTCAGACTCCGCAATGGTCTTGGTTAGTGTGGATGGTCATATTTTAACAGCGCCCATCTCATCATCTGAGCAGAATACTGAGAATGTGCAATTGGATACACCTCAATTTCATCTAGGGCCAGGTGAAAGTAACGGGTTTTCTGAATATCTTAATGTTCTAGAAGCCTCACCCAGTAAAGCTGATTCTCTTGATGCCTCTTGTGAAACTAACAACAATCGTTCAGATGAGATTGTACCTGGAAATTGTGAGCTTGAGGAGCATGCATTCCAAGATCAAGGGAGGGATGTCATGCACGAGGTGGAAGTGTGCCAAGATGAGAGCGAAAGAGATGTACTAAAAGCAGATAAGGGACATTCGTGTAAGAATATCAATCCATTCAAATCTTGTGAAGCAAATAAGAAGAGTGAAGGACAAAGTGAAGAAGTTAAGGACATGTATGAAGTGGAAATTGGTAATGAAGATGGGGTACATGTACGTGCAGGTCAAGGACTTAGGGACGAGGCTGGGGAAGAAGATAGGATCTGTGCACGTCAAAATCAAGAAACCGATGGTGTTAAAAACCAGTCTAGAGATCTTTGTGTGAGTGATGCTGAAGATAGTGGTGTTAAAATCCAGGAGAGAGATCTTTGTGTGAGTGATGTGGAAGATGCATCACCTGGTACTAAAAATAATGATAAGTTTAAGAGCTGTTTGGATTTGACCTTTGCGACAGTTGAAATCTCAGACAGTGAGGACTCTCACCTGAAAGCCCAAGAAGAAGCAAGAGGTCTAGATGATAAGCCTATACAAAATGTTGGAGTATCAGACGAGAACAAGATAGAACATGCACAAGAAATATCTCATCTAGGTGTTGAGCCAGTTATTGGTATCAATGTTGGAGGTGTTGCCGAGGATAAGCACTATGCTGCATTTGCTTCAACTTCGGATATGGCTGCCACTACATCTACTCCTGCTTCAAGTCAACTAGCAGAATCAGACCATACATCTGTAGAAAATTTTCATTCCGAGGGCACATCGATTGAAAAGGATTCTGTAACTGAGGTTGAACAGGATCTGCGGCCATTAGTTGAGACTGACAAGACTAATTCTGAGGGAGATGGCTCTGAAACTGAATCAGATAGAAGTGAAAATCTTGAACCACAGACCAAGAGTTTGTGTGACCGAACGCCAGCAGATCTAACCTCAAGTAAGGACTGAATGCTGAACGTTTTGTTGATTGGAAAACCATTTGTCTATTTTATGATCAAATGTTTTTTATGCTCTTGCCAGTTCTTTTTCTTGTTTTTTTCTTGGTTTGATTTTGGCTTTTCCTATCTGCTGACAAAATATTAACCGCTCTAAAGTGGTAGGGAGCAAGAATAATGTGTTTTTATCAAATTCAAAGATAGTGTCAAAACTTTTTGTTTCAAAAATTCAAAAGAGATTCTTTGTACCAAAGTTGCTATTAAATTTAGGTGTCTCGTCTTTTCACGCTCTCTGCGGTTAGAAAGTTATGTGGTCCTTATCAGCAAGGATGGCAGGAACTTGCATTTGTCCCAATCAAAAATAAGGTTAACTCCATTCATATTTATTTGTATGATGTTATGCAATAAACTAGACGTAGTTCCAAAGCCTTGCGAGCTTAGTTTGGAGGCCTTATGGTGTATTGAATCGTTTATGTCATAGGATATCTTTCCTATCTTTTCTTTGAGATCTTATAGCTGAAATGTATCATCATTACTATTTTTGGTATACTTCCTTGGGGTCAGTGTGACAAAATGTAACTCATAAGAAATAAATTGCTTTATTGGAGTCTGATTGACCAGTAAAAAGGGTTTGTCGAAGTATGTGAAGCAAGCATTTGTGAATCATGCATGACAATCAGTTTGCATCGGCCAAAAAGATAAATAAAATATTGACAAGGAGTCGAGGACAATTACTGTCATATACTGGATAGGCTCTCTGGGCTGGGGCTTTAAGGCTAGTGACCCTTACTGACATTCAACGTTTATGGAGTGATTTGATTTATAATTAATTTGCTTTTCACTTTGAGGACTCCTTGTCCTCTAATTTGTTTGTTAACCATTGATCATTAATGAAACTTTTTTGTCATCTAAAAACAACTACTGTGATATGAGACAACATACTCTTTTTCTAATGCTAGTCTAAAGCCTTGTAAGTATAACATTGAAGCATTATACTGCTAATTTATCTTAGATTAAGCTAAATTCACTTACTTTAAGAGTGGTTTTTCAACTGGAAAGGAATCCTTAGTAAAACAAAGCTTGGATACCCATGCTATTTAAATAAAAGGAGAAGTATTAGAATCCCTGCAACAAACTCCAACATTGAGCAAAAAGTTCCAGTAACTTCCAGCAAGCTCTAGCACTTTCCGGACATCCCAAAAATTCATCTCACAAATTATCTGATCCACAAGTTCCGACATACTCCAGCATATTCCAACACCCAGCAACAAGTTCCAACAACTCCCAACATGTTTCAATTCTGACACCAAATTCTAGTTGAAAAGAACATGACCTTAGTTTTAGTTGTCACACCTAAATTTTACACTAGGTTAATTATCAAAGGGCCGTACACTAATAATATCATCGATTTTGAGAACAAAAAAAGTGAAGATTGATGTAGTAAACATATGGGAAACTGCTATGGAGCTTAGTTTTCTTGTACACAAATGTTTCATAACAAAACTTCCCGTTTTCGTTTTCGTTATTTTGTATGTACTATATAAACGCAGTAATACAATTTTGTGGTCCATGTTTGCAGCATTTGAAATCTCTCTTTGCCGCCATCTACTTCGTCCTGGTATGGGATTAAGTGCTGCTGATGAAGCTTTTAGTGCTCATCGCATATCCGAGGACGACTTTAAAAGTACTGCAACATCAATTATTAAGAATGAAAACCTCGTGATCAGATATAAAGAGAAATACTTACCTTGGGATAAAGCTGCTCCCATTGTCCTAGGAAGGGCTGCTTTTGGTTTGGATCTATCCGTTGAGCCCAAGGATTCAATTCAAGTTGAAGAGGAAGTGACAGAAAAAGTAGGTGAAAATGATTCTGGAAGTGCTTCTGGACGCAGATGGAGGCTCTGGCCACTTGCATTCAGGAGGGTTAAGACTCTTCAGCATTCTAACAGTAACTCCTCTGACGAAGTGTTTGTTGATTCTGAACCGGTTTCACATCTACCCCTTGATCAAACGCCAACATCTCAGAGTTGTACCCCGAGATCAGAAACTAGCAGTAAGTCCTTTCACAAGAAAATTGTCAGGACTAACCTTCCCACTAACGAGCAGATAACATCTTTGAATCTGAAAGAAGGTCAAAATGATGTGACCTTCAGCTTCAGTACCGGGGTGCTAGGATTGCAACAGGTTTGCCATCTGGACTTGAGTATAATAATTTTTCTATAAGAATGAATTGGATCTCTTCTTCCATATTGCTTAGACCCTTTCTTGCTGAACAGGTTGAGGCGCATATATATTTGTGGAAGTGGAATGCACGGATTGTTATATCTGATGTTGACGGGACAATAACTAAGTAAGAATTGCCAGAGGTTCTATTTGTTGTTGAATATACTTTCTGCCATATTTTATTTTGGGTAAGCCTTTGCTCCGCTTTTGATAATTAACCTGTAGATTCAAAGTATATAGTTTTTCCAATGTAAGTCGGATATTCCTAACTGATAATAGTTAGCTAGATTTTCTTGCTGCAGCTTAATGAGATGGCCAATAGTTCAACGATCTTCCCAATACACCAATCCTTGTAGAACTTGTTCATACCATCAACAAACTTGTCAGACCTTAGTGTGTAGAAAGTCCGTGTTAAATGAGACTTGAGAGTTCATAATTGCGAAATGAAGGCACAACCTGTTATTACTTAGCGCAGAAACAATGTATTAAGCGAGTTGCCAGTTATGGACATGAAATATAATTATATACAGACAACACAGATGACAATGATTGGTTGTAGTTATAACACCTTTTTTGTCCATTATTTTTTGTCCCACCCTCATCTAAACCTTCTTTCCAAGGGTATAATATGTATAATTCACTCCGTTTGATTTTGATAAATAAAAAGAGATAATGGAGCATTTGAAACAGTTTTGAACTATAATTTGTCATCTCTAATGGAAACCTATGTTAGTATGCCACTAAGTTTGCAGCTTCAAAGTCGGATATGGTTCATCTTACTAAACCTTGAGGCTTTGATCGTCTGTATAAGTTTGTTGTGTATTAACAAAATTGAATGACTTTTGTTGTTGAAGACTTGAATCACAGATTGTTATTGAAGTCTGTGTTCCATGAAACACATTTGACTGACCTAAAGAAGTAAATATGGGCTGTCTGTTTTTGTCATCTGACATGTCAAGTGGCCTGCTTTTAATAATGTCAGATATGACATTTTGACTTGTCCGTTTCAGATCTGATGTTCTTGGTCAATTTATGCCTCTGGTTGGAAAAGACTGGTCACATTCCGGGGTGGCTCGACTGTTCTCTGCCATTAAGGTGATAGACTTACCATCTACTCAAATATCATGCTATAAGCTGTCTCTCTAATAGAGGGCTAGCTGACACAGCTTTCCATGTGTAACAGGAGAATGGATATCAGCTAGTTTTTCTGAGTGCACGTGCAATTGTCCAGGCTTACTTAACTAAAAGCTTTTTGTTCAACCTGAAACAGGTATATTGTTTCCCCCTACTCATTATTGAGGGCCTTTTTGTTTTCATTAATATAAACTGCTTTCTATAATAAGAAAAAGTGGAAATGTTGTTTTTCAGTGAAAACTTATCTTTGTTTGAAACTGAAAAGACTGCACAAGAAGATGATTTTTCTCAAATGTATGACACTTTTTCTTTCCTATTACTGTGAAAGAAGTATATCTCTGAATGTTGGATGAGAGAAAATTCTTTTGTTGATTCTTTTGATTAGAAGAGCACATGCATTTTAAGGATTTGAACCACTTCTCTGAATTTACTAAAAGGATATTTGCGAATAGAATATGACAAAAGATATTCAAGAAAAAACGTTTTACAACCCACACATGTTTTAGAATAACTATGCGAGTAATTTTACCTTGAATAACCAAACAATGTTTTTCTTATAAAACAGCTTTTTACAAGTAGAAACAACAAAATCAGGTTTTACTTTGGTGTGTTTGGTTGGAGAGGAACGCCAGGATCTTTTCCGAGACTGAGAAGACAATTGATTATGTTTGGGATCATGTAGTCTATTTGGCTTCTCTTTGGGCCAAGGCGGCGGGGGCCTTTAAGGGTGTCCCGCTGACGTTAGTTCAACGCAATTGGCGTGATGTGTAGATAGTTCTTTCTTTTATACTGAGGATACCTTATTCTCCACCTTTTTGTATTATTTAACACTTGATTAATAAAATTTTCTCTTATCAAAAAAAAAAAAGGTTTTATCATTTGATAATAAAAGCATTAAAAAACACATCCAAATGCTACCTGATTTTGGCAGATATTAAGCCTGTTTCAGTTGGCTTAATCTATCGTTTTCTCTAAACCCTTTTGATTGCATAAGCTCGAAAACTGTGCGCCGAAATCAGTGGGGTTGAACGTTGATCTCAATCAAGTAATCAACTATAATTTTCTTGTCTGTGTTTTAGTTTCTAGTATTTAGATACAATACTTCATAGTTACCGCACTATGTTTAAATTTCTGAAAGTTTTCCTTGCCTCATCCTGTCAATGTTACGAAAAATATTTGTTTGAAGCTTCCGACTTAAAAATTACTGCATAATTGCAGGATGGGAAGACACTGCCGACCGGACCTGTTGTTATTTCGCCTAATGGATTATTTCCTTCATTATTTCGTGAAGGTACATATATTCCTCCCCTTGTCCACAGGAGTGATGGTTTCTTTTGCAACTGCATATAGATATGTACTTATCATACAAGGTGTGAATGGTCTTTGTGGACTTTTCATAATGCATCTATCTACTGATCATTATTTTATTGCTAGTGAGGGAAACAAAAGTGTTCAATTCAATTGAGATTTCTTTTATATGGGCCATATATTCTCTTGTTTGTAGAGATAGCATTTCATACAGACATTGCTTCAATATGATGAGCAGCTTGTCATCAAGTCTGTGCTCAGCTTGATGAGCGCTTGTTTGCATTTCTTTTATGCTATGCAGAGGCTCAGCTTTTATTTGCAAATTGGCTTAATTAGGATCAGAAAGAAGCTTGACGCATAGGTCTTTCCAGTTATTGTAAGGATATAAGAATATAGAAGCATGAGTTTCAGAAGTTAGTTCTTCTCTGAAACATGCTTCATATCCTGAGCCTTTTATCCGATATTACCTACTTAAATAATGCGAGGTATTCTTGTTACATTTTTGGGGAATTCTAATTGGTATCCTTGTACTTCAGACTTTCCAATGGTACCAAAACCTTTTTCTGAAATCTAAATGGTGCCCTTGAATATATGAAATAGGGTATTTCGTAACTAAAGTGTGCAATTGGTGTTAGTATTTTGCTTGACTTTATGGTGTGGAATGTACAAGCAAGATCTAATAGTGGTTATTGATAAGTAGGGTGATTACGTAGGCTAAAATACCCCTATTTGTTTCCTTGTTTTGGCTTTGACATTCTTCTAAGAGATTTTTAATCTATGCCACATCATAGCCTGAAAACCAGGTTTGTCTAACGTTAGGTTTTTAGCTTTATCAAAATGGGAAGGAGGTTATATACCTTGCATTGGAGATGCTCTTATTATGTAGTTTGGATAAAACAATTTTGCGTTTTTGTTGCCGATCATGACAAGACTTGTTCCATCTGAAATGTCAGAACACTAAGCTTGAGCAGATAATGTTAATCTTGGGTAAAGCTTTTGGTGAAACTTAAATGAAGGGGGATTGGATTTGGGCCACAGGCTTATGAAGAGCAGTGACCCGACATTTGGAAGTTGCTCTCCCTGCTTGGAAGTAGATGCCACTATAATGACCTTCAAAGTTCCACCATTACTGGCCTTCTAGCTGGGCGAGATGGCCAGATGACCTGCAGCTATCCATCATCGGCACTTCAAAGTTTATGCATCTACAACAACAGCAACAACAACAACATTACCCCAGTGCCTCCAAAGAGGCTCCCGCCTAGGCAGGTTAAAGGGGGGTCGGTTGTATGCAGCCTTACCCCCCCTGTGAGAGTCTCACAGAGAGGCTATTTCCGTTTGACCCGAGATCCGAAGTGCGACGACCATCGGCAACTTCGCAATAAATAAGAAATGCTGACAGTTTTATGAGGCAATTTGCTTTAGTCCATTAAATTCCACAACCAAAAAGTAGTGAAGCTTTTGGCTCCAATGGAAAAGGTGGACAATTCAAAGTTTATGCATCTGATTAGCTAAACTCATGTCAGCTTCGGCAAGGCAAAATTCTCAAAATAATGAACTTCGTTAACGCTTTTATTGTAACATTCCAGTTTCCTGAAGTATAAGCTGAAAATAATTAACTGATATTTGGTGCAATTTGTTTTAATTTTTCTTTTTTAGTATGAATCTGAAAATTGATGTCTGCGTTTTTTTGTTCATTTAAGAAATGCAAAAACTTGTATGAGACTATCTCATGGTGAGACGTAATGACTTTCGTGAAAAACAAGGGTGACTTGTGAACAAGAAGTCATCCTTATTCTTCATAAAAGTGACTTTGTCCCACCATGGTACGGTCTCATACAAGACTTATTGAGAAACGCAAAATGGTGAGACAAACTAAACCAGTTCAGGAAAGATAAAAGAAACCTTTTCACCCTTGCCTCCCCCTCCCAATTTGGTTTCTTGAACCCTTCTGTTTTCTTTTTTCCTCAACACTAAAATGCTAGTAGCTAGTTTAAGAACCAACTGTAAGTTTCAGAAATACAGAGATTGGCTGTAGCTTTCACTTCCTGCCTCCCAATTTCTCATCTTTTGTCCAGAGTTGATGGCAACGCCACGAGCTTAAGGAAGACTGGACAAGCAAGTGTGAGTGGTTAGAGACGACATGGGGGCTTTCCCTGAGTTGTCGTTCTTTGGCCTTTGTTGTCCTTGAGTGGTTAGAGAAGACTTGTGCTTTCCATGAGTTGTTGTCCTTCGTCCTTGAAAGATGCGGCCTAGAAGACGCAAAGATGATCTTTGGCTTGGCTGAGAACGGAAAGAAAATGTCAGTTAGTGAAACATGCGTCAAGCACAACTAGTCGTTCTCGAACACTTCCAAGTACTGTGGGTTATTTCGGACGGTGATGGAGACACGTTTCTTGTCATATCTCGGCGTTTCTGTTAGATATGGTGCATTGTAGGAGAAAGGAAAAACAACCATCCAAACTTCGGTGAAGAGGGCATTTGAAGATTGCAAACCGTTAATTGCTTTATTGTCTTGATCAACTGCGCCGTGGCTGGGAGGACTGTTGGGTATTATTGGAAAATAAATATTCATAATCTATCAATTCTAGGAATGGGGCCTATTCTTTGGATAACCTTAATTGTATCAGTGACCATTATTTCTGGATGGAGGGAGTATTTAATAGGATCATATCTATTTCTAACTATAGCTTGTATCTCAACATAAAAGTAAAATTGAGGATATTTCCTTTTGGTGAAGCTGTTGGAGCATGAGGAATTAGCCTTTGAGTGTTCCATATGGCTTCTTGAATAAGGAAGGTCCAAAGTCGAGTAGATATGTACACGTCATCTACGAAGTATCTTAGATGATATCCTGCTATGTTTTCCACTATTATTAGAAAAGGAAAGATTTACCTCCATAGAGGCTGCTAAGATGGTGCAATTGAGTGCATAGCAAGTGCAACATGCACATTTCTCCTCCTGTGCATAGTGAAGAGTCTGCTTCTACCATAGTGGCTGGTAGGTCATTTTGTTTTTACACTGCCAGCTAGTGTCTGATGGCTAGGAAATAGTGAATAGTGAAGCCATTGATCATATTACACCTCACCTACTTTCATATGATACCGTTACTCCTGTGGTTCAACCATGTTTTATCACAATGCCGAAAGGAAGAAAAGCCTAGATTTTATGCTCACTGAAACCATTTACCTCAATTCACACAATACCTTAAATCACGCCCTTCATGTTTCTGATTTTCAATTCCGCCTCAAGTCTGCCAATAATTTAATTCACACGCTTGCTCCTTCAAATATACCTTCACAACTGGGCCTAGAAGATTGAGAAGACAGCATATACACCAACTTACCTACAGTGTCTTCATATAGTAACTCTATGTTACCGGGATTTGGCTGGAAGTGTCCAGCATGGATTGCTTTGGGAGTGCATGAAAGTCTAATGGTTAAAAAGCCTTCGTCCAAATCCATGGGGAAAGGATTGGCTCGTGTCCAAGCGCCAGACTCGGCAATGTTTTGAAAATTTGCATGTTTTTAGCCTAAAATAAGTATCGAGTATCCTTACCCATGTCTGAGTGTCGAGTGTCTGACACGGATACTCGAGGTGAAATAAAGAGTCCGGATAACATAGTAGTAACTCCGCTCCCACCAAACCCGCCCGTCTTCAGTCTTCACCAACTGCTACCAACCACTGGTGCAACCTAGTTTAGTATCATATCTTACACTGATCCTTACAAGTAAGCATCTCACAACTTTCCCCATACATTGAACCTACCTCATACTGTCTTCAGTAGATCCTCAGGGTTCAAGGCATAGAGTGTTAAATAAATGCTCTTAAAAAAACCAGACATGCACGAGAGGTGGATCTTCCTTTTGGGAAGCAATTGGTTGTAAGTGGGGCTACAACGTAAAGCTTTAGTCTGATGGTCCATGGGAGAGGTTCAAACCTAGATCGATGGTTAAGCCCTTAAGTTAACAATCAAAGGGTTATGGTAGAACCTTCTCACTAGTTGCTAAAATTCATCAACATTACCCCAGTGCCTCCAAAGAGGCTCCCACCTAGGCAGGGTAAGGGGGGGTCGGTTGTACGCAGCCTTACCCCTGTGAGAGTCTCACAGAGAGGCTGTTTCCGTTTGACCCGAGATCCGAAGTGCGATGACCATCGACAACTTCACAATAAATAAGAAGTGCCGACAGTTTTATGAGCCATTTTGCTTTAGTCCATTACATTCCGAAGCCAAAAAGTAGAGAAGCTTTTGGCTCTACTGGAAATTGTGGACACTCACTAGTTGCTAAAATAGTTACAATTAAAACCATTGATCCCTTGGATGCTAGTAAAAATTGTGGAGTTTTCAACTGAATGTGGATTTTGAACAACTGGCCAGCTACTTTGGCTATAATCAGCGATTTCTCTCTTCCAAGGGCATGCTTGTATTGGGGTTAGTGATTAAGGAGGTAATAGATTGAATTATGGGCTAAACTGGGAGTTGTGGTAGGTGGTGGGTGTTAGATTTTGTGAAGAGAAGGGTAATTATTATCCCCATTTGGGGGGTAATAGTTACCCTACTCCCCTAGGGTAATGATTCCCCCCCTTTCTCCCTTCATTTTCTCTCCCCTCCACCATGTTGTATCACCCACCACCACCTCCACCTTCCTATTTTACCCTTTAATTTGCTCCCTACCCTGTTAATCATGATCCCCAATCCAAGCATGCCCTAAAACTAAAAAGCAATGAATGTCTGGATGGTTGACCGTTAAGGTTGTGAACGTACGAGAATCGGATGATGTTAAATTGTTACTTATAGCCACCTGACTGCCAGTTGTTTCTCTTGCAACATAATAATTAAGCTCAGTGTCTCATTGTCCGCAGTATGTTTAGGTGCATGGAAGTCGAAGCGTCCATGTTTAGGAGTGACTTGAAATGCTAAAATTATGGTTTTCGAAGGCTAAAATCAGAACTGAAGTATGAGGTGGTTATCAGATGGCGGATCCCTCATGGTGAGGAAAGTGGAATATGATAAGATGATCCTGTGGTTCTGAGCATTTGCACTTTTATTATTTGTGCATCTAAGATGTGAGACCAAGTTTGGTGGATATTTGTGATGGTTCGAGTTAAGTATTTACAGATTCACTACTGAAGATTTTTCCAGGATTACGAGCTCATTTGAGCTGGATTTAGAGATTATAGGTTAAATAATGTTTAAAATAGCTTCGTATCAATAAATTGGAATATAAAATATGGAATAGTTCTGTCTTCTCCGAATGCTGCTATATCTTTGGGACTAAGCGGAGAGATTGAAATTGAATGGGTGTTTGGTTGAGGCCTGGTTGAATTTATCTATTGACAGTTGACACTTTGAATATTTGCAAATAAATGGAAGAATGTATAACGTGGCTGGATGGATGAATTGTAATTTGTACTGAATGCGGCTTAATAGATTCAGATTACGGTCAACTGAATGCTTCATTGTGGGTGTTTTGGTGTTTATATGGGATTTTCTGAGCTGTAATGGCTTTGTATTTAGCATGCTTGACATGTGTTATGGTGTTGATAAGATCTACGAGATTTGGTAGAAAAAGGATTCAGGTAATAGCTTGGTCTGGTATAGCTTCATATATGAACATAAGGAATTTAATCTGCTATTGAGATATTTTGTAGATTATTGTAGGTTAAATAGCTTCATTATTCTTGTGTGGTGTTGCTGGTTCTGCATGAATTTTACACTTACATGCAATGATTGGGATTGAGGATTCCATGTTCGGTATTAGTTTGGCACATTGCCAGATGGATGTTTGCATTAGTTTAGCATAACCTGATAAAGTTCATCCTGGGGAAGGGGAAGGGGTAAAAAATGACGAGGATAATTGGAGAGGAATAATCTACGGCCATATCTTGCATAAGTATCTCAGATCTCACATTTTCTCCTCATCATGTAGTCAGTGACTCAGTGTCACAAGGATCCTTGTGAAATGTGATGAAGTTGCATTAGCCATCAGTCTTCCATTTTGTCCGGTTTTGCTCTCTGAAGTGCATTATGTTGGATTTGAAGTTGTCTTCTCAGTTCATAATTACAGATCTTCCAAGTTGCAGCTCCTGGTCATGTACTTTTTTCTTCATGAAAAATAGTTGTCGTCACAGACTCACAACTAAGCTAACGTTGTACTTGTTCTACAAATGCTAATATTCCTTTTTGTCAAGTATAACCTGTTCTATATATCCTGGTTATGGTGGTGGATTTGTGGTGTATCCATCTGTGGACTATTCTTTTATCCCTGCGATTTGTTGTTGTTCAGCAACTTTAGAGCAGAAATTACTTCGGTTGCATGTACTACACGTGGGCTTTTTATTTCTAGGTTCTATTGGTCATAACTGAACTGTACCATATTTTTTTTGCTCATCTCCTGTTCTGTACCATTTGATCCCGTTATATCATCTCTCAATTGACTTAATACTTTTATTATTGCAGTAATTAGAAGAGCTCCTCATGAATTCAAGATTGCATGTTTGGAGGTAAGTTTCTTTATGAACAGTAAATACCTGTAAAAGTAAAACCACCTTATGGGTGATATCAAAATAATGTGAAATATTAACTTGCAGGACATCAAGGCTCTATTTCCTTCCAATTACAACCCATTCTATGCTGGGTTTGGCAATAGAGATACAGATGAACTCACTTACAAAAAGATTGGGATTCCAAAGGGAAAAATATTTATCATCAACCCAAAGGTATATGATCTTCTACAAACATGCTTATGTCCTTGACATTAATGACCACCTTTGTGCTAATGTTAGCTGAAACTTACAGGGTGAGGTAGCTATCAATCATCGGGTTGATGTCAAGTCGTATACTTCATTACATACTCTTGTCCATGATATGTTCCCGCCAACATTGATGGTTGAGCAGGTAATAATTGGTCTGTATTTGATATTCACATTATCACATGTCAAAACCAGCTTAAATGAATAATGCATAGCTGTTGGTCTAACTTGTTGGCCACACTGGATAAAAGGACTAATATATTGTTTTTTATAGTTTATTATTTATTTTATTTTTAATAGGAAGGACTAACATAATGTTAATGATAACAAAGTGATCTATGTAAGATATAGGCATTTCCATTTTTCAGTCACATACTCACATGTGGGCCATGAGATATATCTAACAGTTACATACTGTATCAGACTACGTAGTAGTAATTGTTGACTACTTTCAACATTAACAATGCCCCAAAGCCTCCAAAGAGGCCCATGTATAGGTGGAGTAAAGGGGGAGGCCGATGTACGCAATGTCACCATTGTGAGAACGGAAAGACTGTTTTCATCTAACCCTTAATCCATTATGCGACACCATCATTATAAGGCTAGAGAATAAATACATAATCTTCTACTCCCTCCATTTCACCAAGATGTTTACACCATTTTTCAAGGTCAAAGTTCACAAACTTTGAACATGAACTAGTGAAAAAATACAAAGATTTGTAATGCAAAAATGATTGTTAGATTCATTTTAAAAAATGCTTTTAAAAATTAAAAAATTATAATTTATTTATGCATATAAGCACAATTATCTACGGTCAAAGTGGTGCATTGGAGTCAAAGTGGTGCATTGGAGACCGTGAAAAACAAATGTAAACATCTTCATAAAACGGAGGTCGTAGTAAGTAAATAATCTTCTAGTAAATTCAGCTTGGTACAAGTGCATTTTTAATCTACAAATGGACATTATATTTGGCACTCACAGATCTATTGTTGCTCGACAATAGAGTAGACTGTAGAGCAGCACTCTAGTCTAGCAAGTAATGTTGCCTACTTTGACGTCACCATGAACTTTTTGGCCACCCTTGTTTCCATAGCTGCCACCAACACTACCAATTTTAATACCTCCACATCTCCTACTATGATTGCCCACCTTGGCATTTCTGTTCTATGTGCCAGTTGAATTGTTGTCACAGGGAAAGTAGTGGCAATCAGGCGGATATATGGGTTGGTAACAATAAATTGGGGGACTAGGGGAAAAACAGGGTTTTGGTTTTCATGACAGTTGCTCGGGGGAGAAAACCCAGTAGAACATGGAGGAGGACCAGGTGGAATCGTGAAACTTTGTGTAGAAGTAGGATAAGGAACAGCAGTTTCCATGGTGTCTGTACGGCCCATATCCTGTATTATGTTTGAATCACTATTGCCAAATATTTAGGATTGTTATTGTAAATGTTCCTATGAAATCTTCTTATTATAATAGATGTTCTTGCAAAATGCTAGT
This sequence comes from Tetragonia tetragonoides, assembly GCA_038025085.1. Classification (NCBI taxonomy): domain Eukaryota; kingdom Viridiplantae; phylum Streptophyta; class Magnoliopsida; order Caryophyllales; family Aizoaceae; genus Tetragonia; species Tetragonia tetragonoides. The sequence goes on from CM076149.1 coordinate 20,643,850, forward strand.
TTTTTTAAGGTGTGAAACGCTAAAGTCAAAGAATAAATTATCTTCTTGACTCCATTAGACATTTGTTAATTACGTTGTGTTTGGTATATCTGTATTGTACAGGAGGACTATAACTCGTGGAACTATTGGAAGATGGCATTGCCCGATGTTGAATAATAACATTGAATCGTCTCATGTGGAAGGACATACATAATCTCTAATGCTGATTGATTCGGATGATTACGAGAGGCTAGAGCTGCAATAGTTGCATTCTTTCATATATGCCGAGACAAATGCAGGAAATGTGGCCAGAAGTTCATTTTTATCAAGTCGTGATAATTGTAAATTATTGTACTTGCCTTATTATCTTGTACTGTATTTTTATGTAATATAGATAGATGCTCCGTCAACTAATAAGGAAGTAGGTTATTCAAGTTTGACAAAAGCAGGGTATTAAGAAGAAAATGAAAGAAAGCAAGCTCTCCATCTTCAATGAGCTTAGAAATGCGTTGACGACTTGTTACATAGGGTATAAATTGACCAAGGAGTTTACATTAGCCCTTGAATTTGTTTGCAATGAGTGTTAATATACCTTCCAATGAGTCAGAAATACCAAAACAAAAGTTCGCAAACACTAAAGGTAAGGTTCATAAAACCTAGCGTAATTTGGTGAAAATCACCTGAAAAGTTCTACTTTTGTCTAGTATCTCCTAAATTGTTGTTATGTGTTCAATATTATCTTAAAAGTTGATTTCACTCTGAGACTCACTCCTTAAATATTATCTGGCTAAATTTCTTACTTTTCTTCCCGTTTTGTCCTCACGTGTGCTTCACATAACTATTTAAATTAAAGCTACATAAAATAAATTCAAAATTTAGTGATAAATTCTTACCCACCTCTCTCTCTCTCTCTCTCTCTCTCTCTCTCTCTCTCTGTTTTGTAAAAATCTTCAGCTTTTAATTTCTCTTGGCTCTCCATCCATGCCTTCCCCTTCTCCCTAATTCCCTAACTCACAATTCCCCTTTCCTCCTAATTTTCTCTCTCCTCCCCATTGATGGCTTCCTTTTCTCCCTCCTCACCACCTCTCAAACAAGAAGACATCTCCCCCTTCACTCCACAACAACTACCATCTACACCAACGACAACCCCACTCTCTCTCCTAATCCCCTTCCCCATCACCGCCACAACCACCACTCCCACCACCTCTCGTCGCCTTCCACCACCATGCTGGACACCAAACGAAACCTCCGCCTTAATCGACTCTTACTGCGACAAATGATACTCTCTCCGTCGTGGCAACCTCCGAGCTTCCTACTGGCAAGACGTCGCCGATCATATCCACCGTCGTTGTCCCAACTTTACTCCTCCCAAGACTTCCATACAATGCCGTCACAAAATGGAAAAAATTCGTAACCATGCTGAACTCAATCGCGCTAAATTGATTCCCCATCATCGGTTTTTTCCTCTTGGGTCTACTTTTATTGAGGCAAAGAGGAAAAGGAAAGAGGCGAGATTTATTTACATGGATCTCCCAAATTTCGCTCTCATATTTGGAGATGGTAGATGGAGAAATGTCGGCAATGGCAAAGAGGAAGAATGGGGAGGAAGAACGGAGAGGAAGATGACAGAGAGGAAGAATGGGGAATGTCATGTTTTTAAGTGAGATTGGGGAGGGAAATTAGTTTGTTAATAATTAATTAATTAATTAAAGGGTCAAATTAGTGTTTAATTTGGTCAAATAGGGGTGGTTCATTTAAGTAGACATGTGCAGCACACGTGAGGGCAAAACGGGAAGAAAAGTAAGAAATTTGGCTGGGAAATCATTTAAGGGGTGAGTGTTAGGGCGGAATTAACTTTTAAGATGGTACTGAACAAATAGCTACAATTCAGGGGGTACTAGACAAAAAGTGAAACTTTTCAGGTGGTTTTCACCAAATTGCGCTAAAAACTAATCTAAAGATTCTCATGTAATAGAGAGACATAAAAGTTTGTGAAAATAAAGATTTATAGTTAATAAAACAAAAATTCATGAAAAAAACTAGAAAGTTCATAAATATTAATAATGGCTCATAATTAACAAACCATAGGCTCATTAAGATAATAATCTAATCAATTTAAGAAAAAAAAACTCAAAACAACAAAACTAGATGGAAAACTAAGGAGAACATAAATAAAGAAGTTTTAAAATACTGTTATGATGGTCTTCTGTTCTTATGTTGTTTTTCAAAAACTTCACCTTTTATATTAGAGGTGGTGGATTCTTGGCCCTTATATAGTATTTCGTTGAATGGAAAAATAAGTTAAGCCTCACGGATATTGCATTTTAAGGCCCTCGTTTCACTTGGTACAATAATAGAACCGTGATGATTATATTCTCGAGAGGCCAAATAAAAGAATGGGAGATACTTCTTGAAATGATTGTATCCAGAAACCTTAATTACTCATCTCCCTTTTTCGAATTCTGATCATTGTCCTATTCTACTCAACAATACTCCAAGAATTAAGAAAAAAAATTAAGTTATTTAAAATTGATGAGTGGTGTTTAGACTATCTTGAGCTTCAAGATAAAATTGGGGAGATTTGGCAACATATTCTACAAGGTTTTTCTTTCTTTCTGTTGTAAAAAAAAATTGGGTTCTACCCGTTTTTTTTTTTAAAAAACTGGTCATTGGATAAAAGAGAGGAATGAGACCTTTCATGGACATTTTTTGAGAAAAAATTATCTGAAGAATTGGGATTAATTGAGAATGGAGCTTAATGTTCAAAGTTTTTACATCAACAAAAATCTTATAGGAGTTCCTTAATAATTGTACGAAATATTGGAGGCAAAGAGCTAAATTGAAATGATGGACAACGAAGGGTGATTGCGACACTAATTTTTTTTCCAGTTAGAATAAATTTGAAGATTTACGAATTAAAATTACTACTTTGCGGGATAATTATGGATATTGGACTACTGATGAGAAGTGTATTGGCAGCTTATTATTCAATCAATATTATTATAATTTATTTCGGGTCAATGACCAATGGGATATTGTTAATGACAGTGTTGAAGCTACTATGCGTGATGCACACTATGACTAAGAAATTATCTCCTCATCATATTGATATTTGATAATACGTGTTTTTGACCTTTATTTGTGATTGATTCATACTCCATCCTACCCTATTTCATGAATGATTCACGGTTTTCTTGCTTGGTTTGCAATTCTTGTTCCTCTTTACGCCTTGTGGTATTTTGTGTGCTTTGATGAGATTTTAGGTATGAAATCGAGGAATAACGAGGAGTATGCGATCAAGAGCAAGAATGGATTTGGAAAGTATCGGGGAGAAGGTTCAAAAGAGTGTACACAACCACTAAAGAGCACCCATGAACATGTGAAGACTCCATCTTAAAGAAGGCAAAGTTTGAATGTTACTCGGTCAAGCATCCTGGCAGGGTAGTCGACCAAGTACCTAGGGACAGCAAGCTCACTTGGTCAGGCACCCCGGTGGGGTATTAACCCAGTCCGACCAAGTGCTATACCGAAGTCTATTGGGACTATAAATAGCCCACTTGAATACTACCATCTCATCCTATCTTATTCTAAACCTAGTATTAGCTCTCTTAAGAGGTCTAGCCTCCATTTTTAGGTTTAAGAACTTCATTGCTTAAGATTATTAGGATAATTAGACTTGATTTGGAGAAGATTATTGAAAACCTTTGTAAGATCTTCTTGACCCTTCTCTCTCCTCGTTCTCTCTCTTCTTTTAGTTAGTTCTCATGTTGAAAACTATGTTTTGGTTAATTAAAGTTGATGACTTTATGATGTTTAGTGGCTAATATTCTTTAATAGAGTTGGGATTAGCCCAACTATGGTGTTTTTAATGCTTGGATGATATCTTTTGAATGCTATTATTTGGGTAATTGCTTGTATGGTAGTATGCACCCCAAGTGTTTGATGAAATGCCTAAATGAGTTTATGGCTTTATTTTGATCAATTAATCTAAAACCGAAAGGTGAAGGTTGATTGTGAGGGGTCTTACTAACCTATCAAGGAGATTTATCCACAAAAGTAGGATAAATCACCTTGGAAACTTATTGATTATTTTGGACTTAATGTACCTATTTTGATGTAATCCCATGAAAATAGGTGGTTAGTTTGAGTTGGGGGCTTCCTTTGGACCTTGAGAGAGGCCTTGGGTTGCTTGAGTTCTAATCGTTCCGTTGCATTACACATTTGATTGCATGTTATAATTATCATCCATTGCATTAGAGCATCATTAGTTGGGTGAACCCCCAACTCTAGCTTTAATTCTTGACTCTTATAATTGTCATTGCTCTTCTCTCTCATCTTAGTTAATTAATCTAGCTTTAGTTTTAGGTTTTATTAAATTAAATCAACATCAAGGTTACTCATTTTGCTTAGCTTTCTCGATTTTAGAGAATTTGGTATTCGAAACGCCTCGCTCCTTGTGGAGACGATCTTTTGTATTACTTTGATAATACCCGTATACTTGCCGTTGCCGGGGAGCAAGGCTTGTTTCAATGTTGAAATTCTCTTAAAAAGGATAGACTAAGCATTTTTTCCCCTTGTCTTTCACATCGTTTTCTTTGATTTCCTTAATGGAAACATGTTGGAATCAAGAAGGTTGTGGAGATAATCATTCAAGTTCATATGCTTATGATTATGGTGACTATAACCATTATTATGGCTATTTGAATACGAATGAATGTGATGTGCCTAATGCTTATTATGATTGTTATGGTTATGTTGGACATGAGGATAATGGGTATCAATTTAGTCATGAAAATGCTAATAATGTAGACGCCATTTACCAAAGTAACCAAAATGATCATTGCTTTGTTGACTACCCTCTTGATAATTGGGATCATCCTAATATTCACGGAGAAGAGCAAACTCCCCAACCCAAGTCACACTTGGAGACTCTTTTGGAACAATTTATTGTTCAAACACAAAAGAGCAATGAGGAGTTACAAGAAACTCTAGGCAAATTGTGTTTCAAAGTTGATGCATTTATCACCCATACCAAGATGCCCGAGCATCAAGTGGTTCAAGTGGCTAATGTATCATCATTTGGGGGTTGTGTTGAGGAAGGGGTGATTGACGAATTATATTATAACACGTTCTATGACCTTGAATATCCGGATTCATTGTCAAACGAGTGTATTGTTATGATCCCCTCTCCAATTCCAAGTCTTTTCAATGATTCCCTTCCCCCAAAATTCCTTGAATATACTTTTGTGAAACCCGATGGCGTGATTGTGATCTATGAATCTTGTACTCATCGGGTTGAGGATCATAGCATGAGTTACAAGCCAAAAAGGAGTTATGGAGATGCTTCTAAGTCAATTCAATGGGAAGGTTATCTTTTTCATTCCTTTGGCTTTTCGAGGGATTTCAACAAGTTGGGAAAATCTTTGATTGCTTACTATATTGTGATGATAATGGCTTCTTACTTGTTCCTTGATGAGATGTGCTCGAGCTCTTTTGACAAATTGCTACGAGCCTTGGCATGCTATGATGATTGTTCGAAGTAAAGGACAAATGACAAAGGAGGCATTGTCACACCGGATCAACAATGACTTAATGCACACCCCCAAGTCTCCCCACCACCGCGCATTTTGAAGAGCTAATCATTTTGTGAGTATCACGCCCCTCCCCTCCTTTCTCTTTACTTGTTTATATTGATGACAATGTAATGTTTAAGCATGGGGGAGAGTATTGATGACATGTGGTGGTTTGTGGCTACCTTTTGTGGATGTGGTGATAATGAAGTTGTTGATTGGAATTTGATGTGTTGTGGATGTGGGAATGGTTGATTGTTGATTGAGTTGCATGATAATGATTTTGATTGATCGAACTCTTAGTGTACATATTTGCATTTAGCTCATGGCATTGCATTTTAGCTATATAGTTGTACTCGTTGTACATATTGATATTTTGCATTTAGTTTTCTTATTGATCATGTTTAGGAACATGCATTTCATATAGTTTATTTTCCGTCTTGCATTCTCAAAAACAAAATAAAAAAAATTGAAAAGATAAAAACGAGGGGAGGGATGAACCTTTGATGATGAATTGAGAACCTTTTGGATTTGTCATGTGCATGTTTGATAGGGTAAACCCCATGGAGGAATAAAATATCATTGAAATTGGTTTCAAAAATGATTTTTGTGTCCTATTGTTAATTCTTTGACCATCATTGGACCAAAATCGAGACTTTTTGGCTTGCACACTTAGGCACCCTCATAAGATACATATGTAGACATAATGGTCACTTCCCTTTTAGAAGAGAAATCCTTAGAGTCTAGGCAAATGAAAACCAGTGAGATCTTGAGCCTAATTCGTCCGAAACATCTATATCGGTCTATTGATTCTTTCTTGTGTGTTTGACTCTCCAATTATGGGTTATCTCTAGAACTTGCCCCGATTCTCCTCAAGACCGCATTTGACTCGCTCGTGTTAGGAAGTGATAGAGGCATTCTTTCGTTTTGAGCTACATTTGCCAAATGACCAGCCATTTATATGTTCACCCTTCAAAAACCCCTTTGAGCTTTATCCTCTTTTGTTGAACTTAACCACTTTACAAGCCCGACTTTTCTAAACACATCCTTTCACCCCGAGCCTAGGCTAGTGGGGTTTTGTGGAGTGTTTATGAAGTTGTTTTTGTTTAGCGAAATGGTGAAAATGATAAGCATGGGGGAACACTTTTGGTGAGCTGGTATATCGGTGGTCGTTGGGAAATAGTGTTGTGAAAAAAGAAAAGAAGAAAAAAAAGAGAGAGAAAAAAAGGAAATTGAAATTATTCAAATAAAAAGGAAGTGAAAGGAGCGAAAAATCATTACCTTTGTATTCTATAATAGCTCATCTCCTTCCCAAGTGGAGTTTGAGGTTTATGGAGTTCATGAGGTGATGTTTTGTTGTTTGGTTGGAGTTTTGGGAGTGGAGTATGTTTTTGCGTTTTCTTGATCTTTCGCGAGGGTTTGAGAGGATGTTATTGACTCCACTAGTCTTTTTGGCTCCTAACCTACATTTCCGAAGCGATTTACCCTATCCTCACCCTAAGCCTCATTACAACATTTAAAAGTCCTTTTGATTCTTGCACGAAGTGTTGTCCCAAGCGGTGGCGAGTTAGAATAAGGGAGAGCTTATGGTAGACCATACTTTGGATTGAGTCTTGAGAGTGATGCATTGCTTTACCCGAAACACATGAGTGATGAGAGTTTCCACTTACTATAGTGAGTGCCGAGATTCTAAGGAAGTCTAATCTAAGGGGGAAGTGCTATCTTGACTATTTGCAACTTGTTTGAAGAATGTCTTAGTGTTCCTTGTCATATTTCTTGACTAGATTCTTTTGAGGTGTTGCAAGAACTTTCATGGACAAAATTGTTTCTTGAGAAAAATTTGAGTGATGTTTGTTTTTCCGTGGGTACCTTGATGCATGACATTTGATCAATATCATTTGGTTGTCTTTGAGAGGGCGATCTCCCCGCCCAACATACTTGTTTGGTTACGTGATTTAGGCCTTGATTGAGGACAAGCAAGAGGTAAGCATGGGGGAGTTGATAATACGTGTTTTTGACGTTTATTTGTGATTGATTCATACTCCATCCTACCCTATTTCATGAATGATTCACGGTTTTCTTGCTTGATTTGCAATTCTGGTTCCTCTTTACGCCTTGTGGTATTTTGTGTTCTTTCATGAGATTTTAGGTATGAAATCGAGGAATAACGAGGAGTATACGATCAAGAGCAAGAATGTATTTGGAAAGCATCGGGAAGAAGGTTCAAAAAGGTGTACACAACCACTAAAGAGCACCCATGAACATGTGAAGACTCCATCTTAAAGAAGGCAAAGTTTGAATGTTACTCGGTCAAGCACCCTAGCAGGGTAGTGGACCAAGTACCTAGGGACAGCAAGCTCACTTGGTCAGGCACCCCGGCGGGGTATTAAGCCAGTCCGACCAACTGCTCTACCGAAGTCTATTGGGACTATAAATAGCCCACTTGAATACTACCATCTCATCCTATCTTATTCTAAATCTAGTATTAGTTCTCTAAAGAGGTCTAGCCTCCATTTTTAGGTTTAAGAACTTCATTGCTTAAGATTATTAGGATAATTAGACTTGATTTGGAGAAGATTATTGAAAACCTTTGTAAGATCTTCTTGACCCTTCTCTCTCCTCTTTCTCTCTCTTCTTTTAGTTAGTTCTCATGTTGAATACTATGTTTTGGTTGATTAAAGTTGATGACTTTATGATGTTTAGTGGCTAATCTTCTTTAATAGAGTTGGGATTAGCCCAACTATGGTGTTTTTAATGCTTGGATGATATGTTTTGAATGCTATTATTTGGGTAATTGCTTGTTTGGTAGTATGCACTCCAAGTGTTTGATGAAATGCCTAAATGAGTTTATGGATTTATTTTGATCGATTAATCTAAAACCGAAAGGGGAAGGTTGATTGTGAGGGGTCTTACTAACCTATCAAGGAGATTTAGCCACGAAAGTAGGATAAATCACCTTGGGAACTTATTGATTAGTTTGGACTTAATGGATCTATTTTGATCTAATCCCATGAAAATAGGTGGTTAGTTTGAGTTGGGGGCTTCCTTTGGACCTTGAGAGAGGCCTTGGGTTACTTGAGTTCTAATCGTTCCTTTGCATTACACATTTGATTGCATGTTATAATTATCATCCATTGCATTAGAGCATCATTAGTTGGGTGAACCCCAACTCTAGCTTTAATTCTTGACTCTTATAATTGTCATTGGCTCTTCTCTCTCATCATAGTTAATTAATCTAGCTTTAGTTTTAGCTTTTATTAAATTAGATCAACATCAAAGTTACCCATTTTGCTTAACTTTCTCGATTTTAGAGAATTTGGTATTCGAAACGCCTAGCTCCTTGTGAAGACGATCTTTTGTATTACTTGGATAATACCCGTATACTTGCGGGCGTATCAATATTCTCAACAAGCATTTACAAAACATGAGGTGAGGAAGGCAATATTTCAAATGGGTCCTCTCAAGTCTATTGGTGTAGATGGAGTCTCAGCAGTATTTGCAGAATCTATATACCTTTCTATTTATTAAAACATGACTTTATTGACAAATGAGCATTTTAAGATTAAAAAAAGTAGGTTGAATTTCCTAAACTAGTGTTGAGACATAGAATTACTACGAGTTTAGATGATGTGAAACTTCTTTTCAAATTCCTTTTCACATAGGATGGATATAAAATACAATGTTTTTTATGGGTGAGGGGGGACATAACATAAGTAGTCGAAGCTAATAACAATAAGTGATCAGAAAAGTCATTAGGGCCTTGAACGACTAGAGTTACCCCCACATCTTGTTTAGTGAAACACCTCGCCTTTAAATTTTATCTCTCCATTATCGTTTAAATTTGTCATAAATCCATCTCACTTCCTAGAGTTACATTGCACTCCGCACACCTACATACTTGCTCATTTATCATCGTCGATTACTCATTGAACTATGGACCGTGGGAAATTTAAATCATAATATTATAAAAATGACCAATACAGATAAATCGCTCTCTATACTCGTTGTATCTGAAATATTTTAACAAATTTTGGGAACTTGTTTCAACTCGGATCAAAAATAAGAAAAATATTATTTTTTAACAGTAACTTAGAAAAACAAATACTCTTAGGTTGCAAAACATATTTATATTTTAGTTTTAAACTGATTGGTTAAAAACAAAGCAAGCTAAATGTCACACAAAACTCCGAAAAATTAGGAGCCAACTACTTGTTATGTTCTCTTTCTTTGTCTCTCTATCTCTTTCCAAAACAAAACAAAACTCCAATTCTAGATTGATTATCTTTTAAAAAATATTCTATATGTATACCTCTATATCTATCTAATTTTATAATTGGAAGGATGTCATGGATAAGATCAATAGTGAACAAGGTGATGGATGTAAAAACCAAGAACAAAAGCAATCTCTCTTTAATTCAAAACGTTGCTGAAACTGTCATACAACATGCAGGGCATGTTGCGTCGGGTGGTGCCTACCTTTTCCAAGATCACATTGTAATTCTCATTTTTCTATTTTCTTTTAAATCTCATTTATTTGTTTTCCACCCCATAATTTTGAAATAAATATATATATTTTCCATTTATTTTTTCCCCTACTAATTTGATTGACAATCTTATATATCACCTCAATTTTGTTTCTTTAATGCAGTAAAACAACAAGTTATTTTTTTTTTCTTGAGAGGGCAAAACACTTAATTTTTGAAGTGAAGTTAATTACATGGCATATAATTATTTCATTGTAAATGATTTGATCTCCTTTCAAATTCCGATGCTAATGACAATATTAGTTAAACAAATTACTCATAACATTTCACACAAAATTCATGTATTTTAATAATTATTTTGCTCTGTCCTAGCATAATCTAGGTAATCAAAATTCATAGTCAACTGTGCATGATTTAACAGGTATCAATTTAAATAATTTAATATAATTTAGATATAATTTATAATATAAAAATGAAATTATCAAAATTTTAGGCTAAAGCAATATAGCTATTCTAAGCTATTAGCACTTTTGTTTAGGTAGTCTCGCCCTGGTCGTCATTTTTGAGTGCTAATAAAAGTGAAACTGTATGGCAGGGGAGTCAAAATGCGCAAAGTTTTAAACATGTTGTTAAACAACTAGAAGAAATTTCTGTTTCCTGTACAGGAGAAGAGAGAATTATGCTTTTGAGATGGTGGTTGGTATCACTGAATGAAACAGAGAAGATGAATATTTCGTGCCTTCACAAAAGTAATATTTATGATGAAAAGGAGAAGGATGATGAATTAACGCAACCTAGCATTGTAAGTGATTCACTTTTCTAATTCAGAAATATTGACAAAGTATAAGCTAATTTTTGGTATGTTTTTGTTCATAGACTGAATTCTTAAGGTAAAATGAAAAGTGAATTAGAAGAAAATAATCTCATATTTCAATAATTTCAAGAAGAAAAAACCTAACATAGTTACAAACATTCCCAGACTCATCCTTAGTTTGTTTTCAGCGAGAAGAACTTATATATGTTGCTATATTGTTATGAAATTGATTTATGAAATGTGCTTATGAAGTGATAATGAACATAAATATGGAAGCAAAATTATCTCTTATTATATTTTCTAACTCAAATTTCATCGGTTACCTTTGTATTTGACAAAATAAATATGTATGTCGAATAACCATTATTTTTTGAAAGTTGAACAGAATACTCGTAAACTTTTTATAACAAAAGTATCGCTAGTACACTTCTAACCCCTGCAATAGTTGTGTTTTAAATTGGGTATACATGTTTAGGAAACCATTTTGCTAAAAAAAAGAAACCATAATGCATTATATATGTTGAATAGTAAATCGATACATTTTTATCAAAGATGAAGTTGTACCTTGAAAATTTTTCTTTTCAAACAACAATTTGAACATATAAAGTTTTTGTTTGGGAATTTTACGATACTCCACCCATAGAAGTTCGATATAAACATTTTTAAAGCAATAGTCAAGAAAAACAACTCCCTAACTTAACGTGGTTCAACCGCAATTCAATCACCCAGGTCCTTGACCCTCATATAATTGTATCATTAATTAATCAACCACAAAACTAATAGCACAACCCTCTTGACATACCCAAAGTGACTTCCTCTCATATTAAGCACTCCATCCCCTAGATTTACCGCACTATATGTTTTCCTCGACGTCCCCCTCCATTAGGTATATATATATATATATATATATATATATATATATATATATATATATATATATATATATATATATATATATATATATATATATATATATATATATATATATATATATATATATATATATATATATATATATATAGGACTCAAATGAGAGCAAGAGTTCACATGAGAACATGAGATCAAATCTGAGGTGTTGAATGGGAAGATTCAATGGCCCATATTACACACATGTCGTCAGTGGCATTCTGGTAATTTAGTGTAACTTTTATTTCAGCAACTTTCTCTCTCCTATCTCACGTTGACCAGGCCCCTACCTCTCCCATACCCAGTCACTTTGTCACCTCTCAATCACGGCTCCGACATAGCTCGCCGGTGGCCGGAGAACCTCATCGGAAAAAAGTTTTTTGGCACTTTCTGTCTCTCTTGGGTGAGGGTGGGCGGCTGGCTAGGAATCGCCGATCTTCGAACCATCGGGTTGCTGGTGGATCTAACATGGTGGGTGGCTCGGGATCATTCAAGTGTACATGCCGGAGGAGAGAGAATGTAGGGTGGGGCTGTGGACCATCAGGATGGGGGAAATAAGAGGAGAGAGAATGGGGGTGGGGGAGGGGTGATTTGTTTTTTTTTTTTTTCATTTATTCTTTTGTATTGAATCTCAGCCGTTAAAATTAAATTTGAATGGATAGGATCTGCTCTCATAGGATCCCAACCATATATATTTATATATAATATACTCTCTCTCTCTCTCTCTCTCTCTCTCTCTCTCTCTCTCTCTCTCTCTCTCTCTCCCCCTTAGAGTATGAGTACACATATGTGATCTCCAACCCTATCCTATAACTGTCTTCTTAAATTGGCAAAGTAAACCTAACCTTAGAATAATTAGATCGCATACGGATTGCATAACCAAAGGATACCAATTTCCTTCTATATAATAATTCCCAAGATATTATTCCACACAAAGGAAAATTACATTGTCATGGGATACTAGTTTCCTACTTGTGCTGGATGTCCGAACTCAGTTTCCCAAGTGATGCGTTGTTCCATAGTTTGAAGTTAAACATTCTCAATCTTCGTTTGGCAACTAGGACACATAAGTCATCCCAATGTACAAGAGCTCTCCTACTAGGATAAGCTGCACCAGACCATAGAAATCCTTGAAAAAGTTGCTCAATATTATGCATGACAGCTGCAAGGATATGAAAGAATTCAGTCCAAATTTCGTTCATGGAGAGCAACGCTGACTTGATTAGTTGTAGCCTGCCTGTGTATGAAAGGAAATAGCGTAGAAGTCCATGACTGAATTCTATCAGTAACCTTTTATATCAGTATTGAAATAATATTTCCTCAAGAGAACATTAACAATATCATTGCAAAAATTATTGATTGAATACTATTGCAAAATGATATTAACAATATTAACAAAGGTTGGTTGTAAACCCTGAAAATAAGTACAATTGAGTTTTTCACAACTACAATTGTTAAAATTGAAGTTAGGTCCACCCTATGAATTTAAACAAGTATTCCATTCTAACAAGTATAAACAATTAATGGGAGAGCGGCTCTCCCTATTTTAGATAATAATATTAATTGACTAATAGATAAGTTTTGGAATTGATCACTTTTGTTAGATCTTAATAGTTTTAAGTAACATGCTTTTTGATAAAATAAAAAGAAGTAACCAAGATAATTGAGTTGTTTGAAAACTCATTTTACAATGGGTAGAGGGCATACCCTCTGGGAATATAAACTTTTAATCTAATCAACTTCTAGAATGAACAAGGTAGTAGCTACTAGGTGGAGCTCTCCCTAGTTCTTAGGCTCCCAAGAAGGTTTAGAGAGATGGTCCCTTGAAATTTTTTATGTTCTTGCAGCAACTCTAACAGCTTGCAAATGCTCTATCGAAGTTCTATCATCACAGCTGATTTTATAGTGTAAAAGAACTACAATCATCCCTTTCACAAGTATGTTAATTTTGTTAAACATAGTACACCCATCTCCCAGTTCGCAATGTTCATTTCTTTCTATACTTGATAAACACAAGCAATGAAACTAGCAAAGAGTACTTGTCTTCTAAATAGCCTTTGAATCTTCATCTGATTCATTTCCTCTCCTTGGTATGCCACGTCATTTCTTGAACGTAATCAATTCATATCGAGCTAATTACATAGTTGAAAAATAGATGTTTGCATGACTCTGTTCTATCCGCACAGAGAATAGATAGGTTACCAGAACAAACTTCAAAGGAAAATCATGTCTTTGGTTTAGAAACTTTGGAGCACAGTCCAACATTTAAAAGCGAATTTTGGTGACAAAACTTATTCCATACCTAGAAGTGATAAGAAACTTTTTCAATGTCTCTTTTGCACCAATTATAGCCACTAGAAACAATGTAGTGACCCTTAGGATGGTGTTGCCATTTGTTGTCAGCATAGCCCATGCTAGGTCTCTCTTCTTTCATAATGCATATTTTTCCTCCATGGCCAGCTAGAGTCACTTGGAGGGTGGTATTTGCACCAGTCTATTTGATGAAGATACAAGTGATGCATCCATTTTACCCAAAGTGTATCAGTTTTGCCTACCAGTAACACTTAACCCAAAGTATATATATATATATACTCATGGAGCATTATTCCAGGTAAAACGGTCTCAAATGCCTAGCGCTCCAGCACACTTAAGCTTGTAAATGAAGTTCCATGCCACATAAGGAGTTCTAGCACCGACTGCTTTCCCACCTCACTAAAAGTCCCTCACAACTTAAAGGATTTTCTTGAGCATAATTTTCGGAAGTATAAAATAGAGGCCCAAAAAGCACGCAAACTTAGCAACAGTGAATTTAATAGTTACATTGTCCCTGCACAAGAGAGGTGCTTAGAGCCCCATTGCCTTCATTGCCTGATTTTTACCACAATTTTCTCTACGATTATTCACCTTCAACAACTAACTACTTTTTGGAAGAAATAGGAAATCACAAATATCTGAATAGTAGCTTGCTTACTTATAGAAATTTCAGTGGTATGGTAATGTTATTTACCACTACGTGATCAACATTACAATAATATATTGAAGTTTTTCCATTCTTGTCCTTCAAGTTAGTAGCATGAGAAAAGGTAGCATATCCTGTTAATAGCAGCATAATACAACAATAGTCACCTCTATAGAACAATAATAACTTATTGGCAAAACATAGATAAGTCAAATTGAGGCCAAAAAAATTTAGGATGAAAAGAAAAACCCTCCATAGCGCCCACCTTGCCATGAGCTTTAAATAGATACTCCATGCACAGAATAATTAGTCGGGAGACAAAGGTTTCCTCGACCTCAAACCCCTTTTTTCCGAGAAAAAAATCATGGGATGATCCATTAGTTATCAGAGAATAATAAGGAGTAGCAACACATGGTAGGAGACAATCTAAGAAATTCTTAGAAACTACAAATCAGAGATGATCTCTTTTAGAAAATCCTATGTTACAACATCATAGTCTTTCTTGGGATCATTTTAATGATAGATGTAGGAGATATTTTGTTCCTAGAATAACTCCTCACCATATCATGATAGATTACAATAATCTAAATATTAGTTATCCATTCCACAAAAGATGCTTATGCATTATTAAAATAGCATGCAACTCATATTTCAATCTATTAAAAAACATCTAAAATAAGCATTTGTAAATTGTAGAGAAGCAAACAATAAGTGTTTAATCAATGACTCAAATGGGGTTTTAGGAACACGAGTAATAGCAATAGTGTTTATTTGCTTCAGGAGCTTACCATGGTTGACGTAATCAAACAAAGCCTCTGTAAATCCAGTACCCACATTACTCCAACAACCATTGAAGAATTGACTCCCAAATCCATAAGGTCTGGAGCCTTAATTCCCCCGATAGTGAATGAAGTACTTTTTACCTCTGCTACCGCCGAAAAGTCCCTGCAAAGTAATTCAACATGTGTAGTTAGTCACCAAAATGACTTAATATGACTATACTAGAGTTGGTTGTAATTATAAAAGAAGAGTATCTTGACAAGTTTGTATAGTAGCAAATGAAAGCTTCAGCTACAACATCACTATCAGTTTTCTTGTGTTTAGTTTATCAATGATGGAGTAGATGGTATTCTGATATCTTCTAATTCTCAAGCTAATATGAAAAAACACAATCTACTTTCCCTGTTAAGGTAACCTTTTTTTCAGTAGCAAGCTCTTGATTTAAAGGTACATGTGTTGCCGTAAGTTCCTATTTAATCTCCGAGAAACCACATTCATCAATTTATTTCATGAATCCTTTGAGTTTCTTTAGCATATTTACTAACTTACACATGAGAACACATGACAAGTTAGGAATAAAATAGCTCACCACACTATCTTTAAACTCTAAAGAGAGGCTCCACATATTATAGTATTGAAAGACTTCCTACCGCTAGCTGCAAATTCATAAAATTTAATGAGCGAAGGGCAATGACCATAGGCACCTTCAAGTAGAACAACCTCGGGCTGAGGAGAGGCAACCAGTCAATCATCATTATCAAGGACGAAATCAATTTTGCCGAACACCCTAGAAGAATCAAGTTGTTTATTTGCCCGACCATGTAAAGAAGGACCCTGTAAAGTGATATCATTTAGCCTACAATGAGCTACATAATTTCTATAACTAGTAATTTTAGAAGTTGTCGCTAGACTCCCAACTTATTCATTAAAGTTCATCACATTATTAAATTCTTCGACACACAAGCTAGGGTAGCTGCATGTGATACACAATGTCTCAACGCGATTCTGTAGAAAAAGCATATCTTCACCCTTATTGAAAGCATACACAACTATACAGGAAAACTAAAACTTTGTCCCCTATTAGCATTATCACAATGGGCGTACTGAGCACTCATAGAGAAAATGTTAACATTTGAGTGACAAGAGAAATTAGTAGTGGAACTGCTATATGTACATAAACAACAGGTAGCCATACTAAGGTTTACTATCTTGCCCTAGTTTTTAAGAACCCAACCACCCCCACATTCTGAGTATGCATTAACCATTTGATTTCAATATGCTTAGAGGGGTCCTTTGGACCTCTTATTTCATGTAACATAAGTTATCCATTTTGAGAATGGCAATGCCACATCTCATCTGGTGTGCTGCAAACACCATTAAGCATTTCATTCACAAGGTTGGGTTCCTTTTGGTATCTTGAAAAGTAGTCAGTAGAGGAACGTGAATCGCTTCAGTATCGAGGTCCACATTTTTGAGGTTTAGAATAATGTACACATTCGCATCATTTAACCTTTATCCACTACTTGAAAGACCTGCTTAGTCACTTTTGTAGGCGTCTAGGAACCCTCCGTATCATTAGCTTTGTGATTCATCTGTTTCTGCATAATTCTTTAAGATGATGGGTGGCTTCCCTTTGAACCACAAGTTGATTTTTCTTACAAGTATCAATGCTATGGGCATAGCTACTACATTGAGAATATAGAATATGTTTCAATTCATAGTCAACAAAAATCTTGTTTAACAACTTGTCCCTATTCATTTCCAAACTCAACAAAATTAGGGAATTCCTAGCTCATTTGTACTTCGATCAGTTATGTGATCCCTATTAGGACTAGCATCATTAAACTTAAGTATTTTACCTAATTAGTTATGCTAAACAATACAATTATGCCCAACACTTTCCATTTAACTCTAGGAACCTTAAAAATAGGCCCATATTTAATAGTCTCATCTCTAAGGTCAGGGTCAGAGCCGCAAGGTTTAATAATAACTGATTTACTATCAAACAATTGAAGCCCATTAGTAAGCATCTTAAGCCTATTTTGATTTGATTTGAACCGCGTCATATATAAAACACCCCTTAGAGAGCAATGAGATTTTCTCCATACCAAATTCGTCTGAAGAAACCATTCATCACCTTAACTGGAGGAATATCCCCTAAAGAAAGCATACAATTACATTTTTTCAATAAACACACTTCTCACGAGTTTCCTCCATAGTAAATTTAACCCCAAGTGCATGCTTGTATTGAGGGGTAATGCATGCATTAAGAGGATAATAGAGAAGATTTGAGAGTAAAAATAAGAGGTGGAGGTGGTGGAGAAAATTAGATTCTAAGTGGTGTAGGGTAGTAGTTACCCCCAATTGGGGGATAATAGTCAACTCCCCTCCCCCTAGGTTAACAATACGCCCCCACCCCCTTTTCTTAATGAATGAAAGAGGTAATAGCTAACAACCTCCATCTTCCCATTTTATCCTTTAATTTGCTCCATTACTCCCTTAATGCGTTTCCCTCATTACTTAAGTATGCCCTACGGACAACAAGGGTAACCTTCTAGAGAGGTCCATGAAAAAGAGGGAGTACCTAGATCTAGAGGAATAATCCCATGAACTTGGGCTACCAAAAAGAAGTGATATACGTCCTTTGATTGTGGAACCTGCGAAGCACAAGATGAACTCGCCTCCTTTTGTGTGTTTTTAACGTTTTCTCCCTGAGATTTCTTGGCAGTAGTCACAGATTAGTTATACGATTTATTATTATGTACATAAAATTCTTATACTTACAAAATCTATTTTCTGCAGATAATATGTTATTATTCTAATCATGGACGTGAACAACCCAGTTTTCGTGATAGTTTTCTACACAGTCAAGCTCTTGAAGGCATTAGACTGTCAATGGTTAGTTTCTATTTTATTTTGGCACATATTACATATTTGACTAGATGATAAATAGAGGACTTTCTTAAAATTACACGTAAACGATAGTTATAACGGTCAAATTTCCTATGGCACATATTTGTCCTAATATCATAATGCGTGTAATTCATGGAAACATTGTTGTTAAGGGTTTAACATAGCCTTTGATGTGTTGCAAGCTATGTTGTTTGTTGTTCGAAAAAACTGTGTTTAAGTTGCATGGGAAAAACATTTATTCTTGACTATAAGATCATTTGTGAATACTATGAATATTACATAGCATAAAGGTTGGAGTATGACTACCTTATATATTCTTATATAAGATCGTCCGATCCTAACTTAGCGCAGGATAAAAAATTTTCTTTTATCAAAGTTAATGTGATTTTTTATAAAGTCACAGAAGACACCTATGTTCATATGGAACTCGCCCATACCTAATTAGTTATGTTTAAAAGTAGAGTCATAGAAAGTCATCCAAACTCAATTACATCTTAAGTTAGCACGGTCTCATGCGGGACTTAGACTACTTTTAAACATGTTTGATATTATTCAAAAGTCCATTTAGATTCTCAATCGTGTAACTGAAGTTTATCTTCTTTATAAGGTTATATAGTCAATCTTTCTTACTAAAATTGTAAAATTTAATCTTTACGTTTTAATAATCTTTATGTAAGAAAACTTATATACCTTATTCTATCTCATTTGATTAGATACTTGTTTATATGTCATGCATTAGTATTAATTGAGAGATTAACTAAAGTTGAGTTGCACTAAATAAATATGAGAAATAAGAACATGTCAATCTTACTGTACAAATGAAACCACATGAGCAGTGAAATTAAAGCTTCTGAAAAAATCACTACGTTTAAAATGTGCATGCAAAGTTTAAATTTCAAGGTGATAAAGAGGTACTAAAAGCGATCATAGGACAAAGTTTCGCCCATTGCGATTATGATTACAGTTCATGTTTGATTATGATTGAAATCAGACAAGATTCGATCAGAAAAAAAGTTGTTGTTGCTACCTACCTAACTTAATACATCGATTGTTACTTGTGTATTTGGATTGGCCAGTTACAAGACATTTCATCCACTCACTTTTTATATAATCTTTAATCGATTGTTTTATGCCTATTTTGTGTAGCCACCGGACCAATACTTCTAGTAATACAATGTCAATTCATAGAGGTGGAAGGATCTTAACTGCAAGTCTAATGATACAAAATATATCGAACAACCTGAAACCTTCCATCACCAATAATATTTACTCTCCCTCGTATTTTAAATGTACCCTTATTATGAAGCTACACCTTACGTCTGCAAAAAGCCCAGCTCGTTTTGTTGCATTAACGTTAAGTGATAAAATCAGAATAAAGAAAAGGGTAATTCTAGTCGGGGCCCCTGTACTTTTTACTTTCCATATGTTTCCCAAAATATTTTATGAAATGAATATGGTGTCCTTCGGTTTCTGAAATATTGTAGTCCATGGCCATCTTATACGTTTGCCATCAATTTTCATAAATTCCAATATCACTCATACTAAAACTTCAAGGGTCTGTTTAGTTGGGGAAAACAATCTCTAGTTTCCAATCTCCTTTTTTCACTTTATTTGTGTGAAAGTGAAAACAATAGAAAATATTTTCATTTCATCAAAAACATGTTCAAATCTCACCCCTCTCTCTCTCCTTCCCCACTTCACCCCATCATCATCCACCACCCCCCTTAAAGAGCTCCCCCATTAAAACACTTCTGCATTCCATCACCACCACCAGTACACCTCTGTTTTCTAGACCATGAAAATATTTCTACAATCTATCAATGCAACCTACAACCACAATCGCCCAATTGAATGAGTGCAAAAATTAGGGTTTATGTTCAATTTGCAAAATTGTAAAATTAATGCACAAAGTAAACACAATTATCGAAATCACTAGAGGGCTTTTGCTGTTGAATGTCTTCCATGGTCATTGGGAGTATTAGCTTCATTCAATTGTGTGTAGTTGAGGAGTTTATGAGGTGGGGAGAAGAGAGAGAAATTTTGGTTTATTATCCAGATCTAGAGCAAAATTAAACGAGTAACCGCTACCAAGGTCTCCGGGGGGTGAATTCCGATTTAGTGGTGTGAAATACGTCGCAGGCCACCGTCATTTGTGGTTCTGGGGTGGAACACCACCGTCGCCAGTGGTTCTGTGGTGGTGGCAATGGTTGCGGGTATAGAACTTGAGGAGAGAGAGAGAGAGAGAGAGAGAGAGAGAGAGAGAGAGAGAGAGAGAGAGAGTGTATGAGTAGAGCTTGTGTTTCCCTTTGAGAATTGTTAGAGAATCTGCCAAAAAAAATACAAAGGAAACACTGAGAACAGCTTTGGGCATGTTCTCTAATTTTCCCTTATCACTTGAAAAAAGGTATTTTCCTTTTTCTGTCAAAATGTTTTCAAAATTCAGCATTTGAACATCTTCTCCACATTTCTCTTTCCAAGGAAATAACATAACACAGAAAACATCCGTGTTTTCCACAACTGAACAGGCCCCAACCCTCTCTCTCATTCCCAATTTCTTTGTCTTACATCTTTACACTATCTATTCCCCATACTCTTTCCTCGTTCTCTCTCCTCAAACCCAAACCCATGCAATCGCAAAGCTCTTTCCCATAAAATCTCAATGACGACTTGGTCAAAGTCCTCGTCAATGACTTCTCCGACAAACAAATCCATTAAGTCATTTCATAAGGGAAAATTATAACCAAACTCTCTAGCCATTTCTGTCTCCTCCAGTCTGTTTGTCCCCCAATTTCTTTCTCGCCATTAAACTAAAACATGAGTGACCTTGACTTTTGATGGTAATATCGAGGTGGGTTTAGGGAGGAATATTGACTGTTTGATTGTATAATGTTGGATGTGACTGATAGCGTTGGATAGGTTTTTGGGGGGAGGGAATAGGGTGCAATCGAGAAGTTCGGAGTAGGGGGTGGCAATGACTTTGCTCCGGCGAGCATGGTGATGAGAGAGAAATTCCCTATAATGAACATTTGGGAGTGGGGTTGAGGGTGAAATGATAACAACGTAAGGAAAATTTAGGATGGATGGTAGAAATTATAATAAGGGTATTTTAGTCAAATTATATATTTTGCAAATTAATCATTAACATTAACACTCAACTATAATAGACATTCATAAGTCAACAAAAAGCACTAACGACAATCACATTATATGTTCACAGAATAAAAAATTTCACAAACAGAAGGGCACTATCTAGATATCAGAAAAAGCTTTGGGCATCATAAGGAAAAGTTTGAAGTATAGAGGCATCAGCTAAATTTTTTCCCTAAAATAAGCAAGAGCGTTAAAATATGACTTCGAAACTCCATCTCCCCAATCATCCACCTATCTTCTCATGGCACTACGTGAACAAATTCATGAGCCACCATATTTCCATCTCTACCAATATGACTCCAACTAACAGTAATATATACTAAAGGACTTTTTAACCAGTAGGTCCAGATTTCATTGGCACGTTATAGATATAAATATAATTATGGATAATTTTCCCGAGCTTTAAGGAGGAAATTATTTGAATCAAGTCAGATTAACAACTATCTTGTTGTTGAATATGTCCATGGTCTGCATTGTATGTTGTCTCATCACTTCCATCAAGTGGTTACTTTCTACTTTTGCTGTTTCAATAGGTTATATATTTTAGTGATTAGCACAAAGGTGTTACATTTTTCAGAGCAACACTAAATTTTTTTATGCGGGAACTAAAAACTTGTAAATAATGCCTAATAAAATGCGTAATTTTAATTTAATTCATAAAAAGACATTAGGAAGCCAACACCGTCCAACAACTGTAAAAAGTGAAAATTTTGAATATGCCATACGATAATTATATAGGACACTAAGAAGGCAAAAATAATATGTCTGTGTCGAAGTTAATGATATCATTAGGGGGTCAACCAAGGTGCTCCCGACCTCTCTCTCTCTCTCTCTCTTTCTCTCGCTCGTAGGTCAGATTTTACAGTTCTCTAAAGGTTGTTGCTGTTGTTTCATTGCTGCTCTTCGTTGGACGTCAATGGTTCGTATGTATCCTCATCTCTCTATCAATCTCTTTGCTTCTCTCTCTCCCTTGGCCTGGGATCTGGAATTTTTCTGCAACAGCTATCGTCGACTTGCCATATGTGATGCTCTATGTAACACCCCCTAATTTACATCAATTTCCTGGGATTATCGACATCATTATCCTCATGACTCGACACCACTGAATCGTCACAAATCCAAGGGCATTACTGCAACCTTTATCGCTAAGGAATAAATGCTATAAAGAAAGACAACACTAGGTATCACAAGGAGCTTACTAAACAACCTAAAACAAGTTAAACAATACTATCAAAGTTATCTAAAAGTGAAACTTAAGTCCATTAAACTTGGGCAAGAAACCAAAATTCCAACAAAACAAATAATTAAAAAAGTTCTAAAGATTCAACGCCATCTCTAATCTTCCAAGCTAAGTGTCCTAACTCGAAAATACCTGCACTTTGGTTTACATGATGGAAACAAAATACAAAAGAAAAGTTTACAAACAAAAGACAAACAAAAATCAGATAAATTGAGTAAACGCCATGCATATATAGCCCGTAAAAACATTTTCGCAAACCTTACATGGGGTTTTCGAAGAATCTTTGAAATTTATTTGCATGTCCAAATTAGCATATAATCAGGCATACTCACAATCGATATTCATTTACATGAAATTCTTGCTTAGTGATCATTCTAAACATAACATAGACAATCCATCTTGATTAGAGAGAAGCAAGAGAGCGCATAGAACTGCGATTTCCCATATTGGTCCTCGAAAAATATAATCACGCAATGGACTTTATGACTCTAGTGTGCACACTACCTCTAGTTTAATAAACGATTCTAGAGGACTTAATAAATGGGGAATGATCCATCCCGAACACATAATGCGGTGCCCGTAAAGTAACTTGGGCATCACTAATCCCTCAACTACACCAATTGGGTGCAATTCCGATTGCTCGACTAGTTCTAAGGATCCATTAGGAGTCTTACTCTTGTTATTAATTCAATTCACGTAATTGTGTTGGTTAACTTGATGGTAGTACGAGATTATAACTAACTAATTCAATTCATGCATTTGCTAATTAATAGTAAATAATGACATTAATGCTATTCTAGCATAATAAGAAATATTCAAGCTTAAATTCAAGAATTATCCAGTCAGGATCACATTCAACATCTAGCATAACTTCGGCGACACTTTGGCAGGGTAATAAGAAACCCATATTTTACAAATCATTGAACAAATATAATATGTGCTAATTAACACCCAATCATACCCAAACCAAGTAGCACGTATAATATAGCATAATAAAATTAACGATTCACAATCACAATAATTACTATATAAATAGCATACAAACTAGTTAAATTATGAAACATGATTTAATTTACATGCTCATCATAAACAATAATTACAGTAGTGCACATGCTTCTAAGTCTTCATAATAATCGATGATATAATTTAATCATGTTTTGCATATTAAATTTACAACAATTTTCAATTAGAACATAACACAACAAAACTGTTTTGTTCAGGTTTTGGAAGAAGATAGGCACATTCGCTTACCTATTTAAGGATTCTAAATTCAATAAGTACGCCATAATACAAGAACGAGCACGCTTGCTAGTTAGGTCCTAATAAAAACACAATTACCGAGATTGCATTAAATAAAACTGAAAATATGAAAAAAAAACTGAAACTTTAATCTAATATTTTTATTAAATTGCTTAATTTTTTGACATCCAATCTAGGCTTTTTAATTTCACAAATCAGATTACAAAATCGCACAGAAAAATTAAAATAATAAATTAAAACTAATGAAAATACGAAAATAATTAATTACAAAAATAATTTACGTAACCCTAACTTCTCACACAAGCCACAATCACAACCACCCATGGACGACGGTCCAGGGTCCGTTCTTCACCACTTCAACCACCCACCGGCGCACCAGTGCTGGTGGTGGTGGTTCTTGTTATGGTTGATAGATAGATAGATAGATAGATAGATAGATAGATAGAGAGAGAGAGAGAGAGAGAGAGAGAGAGAGAGAGAGAGAGAGAGAGAGAGAGAGAGAGAGCGGAGGGCAGTGATGGCGACAACAGGTCGCCGGCAGCTGGGAGGAGGAGAGAGAGAGAGAGAGAGAGAGGGAGCCGGGTGAGAGAGATTAAGAGTGAGGGTTTGCAAACTGATTCAAGTCCCCTTCTCTTTGTTTATATAGGCATCCAAAAGGGTTTGGGTCAACAATAGTTCACAAAAAAATTGAGAAGGTTTACTAATTAATTTTCTGATTAACCTCATTTTTATAAATCAATATAGACAAGAGGAATAATCAACATTAATATAAAATCCCTTTTTTAATTAAACTGTCAAATAACTCAATAAATAATAAATAAAGGAATCTCATAATAATAAATATAATTATTATGGTTGTACTCCAATGAATTGGGTGATCGTATATTCGTACGATTTAATAAAAAAAACCTATTTCAAAATCAATTTTAAATTGACAAAATAATTATATAAAATATTAGGGTATCACACTCTAGCTAGTGCTTGCCACCAATTACAAGTCACTACGTAAAGATATTTTAATTGTGGACATTTTTCATGCACTCATATTTACTACATGTAACCTGTTCTGACAAGTTTGATCACATTTTCATATTTCTTTCACTACATATTCCATGTGAGTATAAACTAAGGGGCGAAAAGTTTGATTATGACACCAATGTAGTTCGACTAATATTACAGTATATCTGGCCAATCGTATGTTATATTATGTGTCTAAATTCGTGCTTTTAAAATTTATTAAAAGGAGTGTGAGTTTTTTAACTTGTCGATGATTTTGGTAGTAAATTTATCTTTTTCTCTATATTTAACATAGATTCTTGAAACACCTTGCATGGAAGAAGTAGATCTGCTTCTTGAGATATTCAGGTGAGTTATTTGTGTGGTAAGACATGTACGTTTCACATTTGTTACCACCTAGTTCGAACTTTTTGGTCACTTCCTAAAAGTATTATGTAGTTTATTTAGTTCTACTTATCATTTATGTGTTTCCAAGAAAAATTAACTAATGTTAGTAGAAATAATTGAGTAATTTCTTTTTTGGGTAAACGAGAAGCAACTTTATTACTAAAAGGTCATCCAAACAAGCATCTCATACACAGCAATCAAGGGATTTTGGACATGCCCAAGGCATCTTCTAGGAATGGTACTTGAGATATGCCTAACAAGTCTTGATACTACAAACTAAAAACAACTAGATAGCCTATTATCTCTCAGCTTGACCTTTACATGTTTAATACAATTAATTCTACACTTATTAAGAACACTTTTAATTTGACTAACAATGACACTGAAGTCACAAGTACTAGCTGAAAATATAACTCTATTTCGAATAAGTCACAACTGATATATAATAACAGCTACCACAACAGCAAGAATCCATTTTTCGTGTTTTCCTACCTCTTCAATCTATTCTTCAATCAACTTTGGCATTTACTAAATTCAACATGCCAGGGACAAATTCTAAATCACCTGCAAACCTCGTTAACCAACAGTTGTAACACAGAACAAGAGAAAAAGAAATGTGCTACAAATTCATCTCGACCCTAACAAAGAGGGCATAAGCTATCAAGGACTTTCATACGGATCATAATCAATCTATCACGAGTAAGAAGATTGCTCTGCACAACCAACTAGAGGAATACTGCGTTTCTAGGAACAAAAAACTTGCCCTACGGAATAATATTATCTGCAAATCGTGGGTCATCCCCATTAAGTAGATTATAATTATTTTTTTAAACTATATATTGTCCAAAATTATCTGCAGCCCAATCATCACCTGGAAAAAGACCACTTGTAGGACTTCTAAGCCTCTTAAGCTTCTTCCAATACCAATGACTATCCATCAGTACCCTATGCTGATACAAATCCTCGTCTTTTAAGTACACAACATTGACTGATTTGACCCACAAGTTATCCTTTTTCTTATTAGCAGTAGCCGAATGGTTCACGTTTCAAACCGCTAGACTTTTTAGGCAAGTAAATCCTCTCCCAATCTACAAGAGGAATTTTTGTTATGTTTGTGGTTTCCCCAATAAGAAGTTCCTACAGATTAAAGTTGTTTAGTGCTCTTCACCATGGATTGAGGTAAGATGAAGATAGAAGCTTAGTACACATGCATAGTATATAGTACAGAATTTACCAATTGGGCCCTCCCAGCCAAGGAGAGTTGCCTAATATCCCAACAATGCTGTTTAGCAGTAATCTTAATTATTTACCAAGAATTGACAATCCGGCTTTGTCCAATCAGATTGAGACATAGGCACACCTAGATATTTTATTGGGAACTACCCTTTAGAAAATCCAGTTAAGGAAATTTTTGATGCTTAATATAATGGCCAACTCCCCTACATATACTTGAGACTTACTAAGATTAGCACTCAAGCCAGTAACAATTGAGAAATGACTAGCCCCTTCATGACCAATATTATAGAGTCAAGTTCTCCCTTACAAAAAGTAATAGGATCGTCAGCAAATGTAAGGTTAACAAGCTTCAAACTCTTACGCTGTGGGTGGATCGAAAGTGAAACCCCTTTTGTCCGCTACTCTCAGAATTCTAATGAGATATTCCATCACTAAAAAAATATGTAAAATGGAAACTAGGTCACCCTGACGCTGCTCATTGACCTTGTTGAAGATATAATGTCAAGAAAACAAACAATAATTCAGTAGTATATCTACTGTAGAATAGAAAAGTGCAGATTAAAATCATAAGTAGTATGTAGAGTAAAACATAATATATATTACAAAGTTCAAACAAAGGAATTGTAGTTTCACCGTATATATAATTGATATTGCACATTTTGCAAAAACAGTTAATAAAAATTTTAGATTAATGCTTGCAAACTTTGAGATGTATATCAAGATAACAACACCTTCTGGATCATTGATATCTGTCTAAGGATAATTTAGAATCCTAATGGTATGTAATTTATACAATAAGAGTTTTTTCATATGTTGAGTGATTAGATCAATTTCCGATAAAATATTCGTGATTGATTAAATATCACAAAAATTTAACTTATTATAGTGTTTCATTACGCATCTTAACTTGTGGCTGGACTAGAGGCAATTTTTATTTTGTTTTCACTAGTATATACTAATAATCGTCCCAATTGATTTTTGAATTTTCCTATTCAGAAATTCTCGTATGGGAGGAAAAGAAGTTCATAATGCGATTGTGAGCAACATACAAGATTTAGCAAAAGTATTTTCAAGTTATCATGATGAAGTATTGGTATGAGCTAGTTACGCATATACATGAGACATATTTTTACGTTAAACATAAGAATATTAACACATGATGTCATTCCCGTTTTCACCAAGGGGGGGGGGAGCGCACATACACACATAGAGGGAGGAAGAAATATCTCATCTTTTGCAAATTATTAAAATTTGCAATGTTCAAAAAAAAAAAAACTTAGCTTTTGTCTACTGTATTAGTTATTCTATTTCATTGAAAATGTTTAACTTATTTAGAAGTATTGTAATTAAAATTTAAATTGGAAAAATACAAAGGATTCAAAATATAAAGAAAACAGCGTAAAAACTAAGGTAGTCAAACATAATACATTTATGAACTTTTGTATGTAGATATAATAAGATGGAATAAACGAAAAATACAAGAAAAAGTTTAATTTTTAATATGGCGGAGTGAAAAAGGTTTGGTTTTTTTAGGATAAAAGTGTGTCACAAATTGTGTGCATTAATGCATAAAGTTTTAACAAAGTGCAACTATCATATAATACAAAAGTTCGCTATATCTCAAAATGAAGTTACATTTAAGCGTTTTAAAACTCATGGTACTTTTATTGTTTGCTTAAGCATCACATTTTCTCTTACGGGTGTCTTCACCTAGACGCTACAAGTCATAATTGAAACTGAAGACGCATTGTGGCCTACAAAGAGAGGTTAAATTTTCTATGTCCCAATCAAATTACTCAATGGTGATGAATTGGTGATGCTACACTTTGGTCTTGTGAAATATTGTGTATATATATCTATCACGCACTCGCATAACTTTTATTCCACTTGTTATGGTAAAATCATGATTACATGATTCATAAACACACCAATAAGCTAGAATCATGAAGTGGATAACAGATAGGAGATTAAGTAAAGTTCCTACGTCCACGGTTGTACTAAGATTTTGTTTCTCTTAAAATCATTAGATTTATCCACGTTGAGTGTTGGTTTAACAAACTCATGGTTAATTAGTTGTTAGATGAGGGGTGTCTATTATAATGGCCCATTTTCCATTCATTGGAGCACCATATTTGCTTTGCTAGCTGCTACTCTACAAGAACGTTTAATACACTTGATGCTTTAATTTTCCAATCAAGTTCCAAGCTTAATAACTTTAAAACTCTTATACGATGAGGAGATGCTAACACAAATTGCTTAATTTGAATACTTGGATATAAAAAGAACAGAAATTTTATTTTATCGTCAATCACCTTCTTACATTTAGGCTATATTCTACTCAACTTAATTTTACTTAAATTTGGTCCAGTTTAGTTCAATTCAGTTTAATTTAGTTTATGTGTAACTTGTCACTCTTTTAATTTTTTTTATTTCAAAAATAAATTCATAATAATACCTATGTTATTGAAAATATTTCAA
Organism: Tetragonia tetragonoides; assembly: GCA_038025085.1. NCBI lineage: Eukaryota > Viridiplantae > Streptophyta > Magnoliopsida > Caryophyllales > Aizoaceae > Tetragonia > Tetragonia tetragonoides. The sequence continues at coordinate 20,673,023 of CM076149.1, forward strand.
AGCATACTTTCATTCAATTTCGATATTGAATATGTTTAGATGCGTTTCAAATGGTCAAAGGTCAAGATTATTCTAATATCATTTGCAGTATAAGTAGATTTTACAGTATACGCATTTAAGCATAATTTACTGTTATGTTGGTATCCAAAATGTATAGAATTTTTGGGCCTCGTATTACGATATTTCAACACAAACTTGAAATTGTGAAATAGGTCATGTCGCACAATGTTGCTCATTTTATTCAAATAATGCATACAATGATTAAGGATTTTGGTGGTTTATAAATTTTTAGATAAAATATTTTTATGAAATGTCTAATATTTTGCCTTTTAATGTCTTATTACACCCTGGTTGAAATTTTATATCTATTGTATACTTTCAATTTTTATTTCTTTATTAGCATTTTTAGAATTCTACATATTCAATATTGTCATATATAAAGGTTTTTCCCATTTGTACATGAAACAGGAGGAATTACTTCAATATGCTCAAATAGCTATTACAGGACTGAAATTGAATGTTGATCTCGGAAGGTACGTAAGTGCAATGTGTAGATAATGAAACAAATTCCCCAATGGTGAAACTAAAAATTTATTTGATTTAATCTTTAATTTAGTGATCATGTGACATATAAATGAAGTTCTCTCACAACAAAGACTTAACTAATATCCAAAATAAACAACCATTGTCCTCTCACCTTAACTCAAATGAGCAAAACGTCACCACAACGATTACCTGTATGACGGAATGTTGTTACTACGTACAAATTAACCCTTACGTTTAATAACGAAATAACAAGTAGTGAGCAGGGATTGTCTCCACGAAGAGGAAGTTCTATATATAAATGATGCTCCCTTTAATATTAATTGAATCTAAGATTAAGAAGTGATCTACACGTATTTACTATCGTCCAATCTAATAAAGATGTAAAAATATTATTATGATTGCGCTTAACACTAATAGAGATTTAATCCTTATAAAACCTAAATCAAATTTGTTATCACATATCAAGTTTGACGAGTTTAATTTCTCATTTAGAATGAAAATGGATAAATAAATTTATAGAGAAGATATAAAGAAATTGAACAAATTATATTCTAAAATGATCTATCTAACTATATTACTCGTTTATGGATTAATCGATTTCATTTTAAATGTCTCAAATCTCTTAGAAACCCTCTAAAGCAACTTTAGTCAAATAAATAAGTTTGGATTAAATGAATATCATTCTCATAAATCATACTTAGCAAACAATTCATCAACAAAAATCATTCGATTTACTAAGTAAAACGTGAAATTAGGTAAATTGATTGACATGTAATTCTTCCCTTCCTAAGGCAAGGGCCCAAGGCGAACCCTCCCAAGATCTTGAGTGATTTAGGGGTCTGACGTCCTTTCACAATAAATAGTAATTGAGGTTCAAGGGACCATGTAGATTGTAGGGAATTATTGAGTTAGATTACATTTTGAAAGAAAGTAAATTTAGAAAACAACAATAGAAAGAAGAATGCTTTCACCAGAGCATTTACAAAACGGAGCAAAACAAATGAACATTCGAAGAGACTACCTTTTAAAACCATTGCTCATTTATAACATATGAATACCTACGGACATGGGACTTGAGCCGATGCTAGGAATTAATAGGAACGCAATCCACTCGTTTAAATGATGACCTCTATTTACTAAAGTCTGCTGAAAATATTGATGTCATAATTTCAAAGAAAAAATATTTTTTTTTATCTCTCCCATGCAAATATTTTTAACATCCCAGATTTAACTATTAAGATCTGTTTATCACAAGTGTCAGATATTTTAATTATTGCCCAGTACAATTATGAATTCGATTCTTGACTTGGGTAGTATAATAGTAACACTTAGTTTTTACATTATGAAAAGAAAAAAAATTACTTGTTGCAAAATGAAATAAAGTAATGAAGAGAAATAATTTAGATATGCATATTATTTGAGAGATGTTGCCCACTATAATTATGAATTCGATTCGTGGCTTGGACAGCATAATTGGAATACTTAGTTTTTACATTATGAAAAGAAAAGAATTACTTCATGCGAAATAAAATAATAAAAAGAAATAATTTAGATATGTATAATATTTGAGAGATGTAGAATGTAATAACAACAATTAGACACAACAACGGTTAGAAAGTACGAAAATAAATTATTTAATATTTAAAAGTGAGCCCTTTCGAAATTTGTATCAGGAGTGTAGGTTATAAAAAAAGATATGTAATTGAGATCTCAAATAAAGAAGAAAGGAGGAGAACATCGGTGCCAATAGACTCGAGAATAGAATTTTCGAAAGTTTCTAGAAAAGGTGTTCAAAGTATCAATATTCCCAAGAACAACAGGTGTCAAGAAGTAACGATGAGATTTGAGAGTGAAGTTGGAGGGGCGTACTTATAGGAGTCAAACTAGGCTAACAGATGAATCTTTCATGCGGAAAATGAGTTGGCAAAAGGATAAGGGCGTTGTCCGCATGGCGCTCGTTCGGGCCGCATTCAGATGGCACAAAAGACAAGGGTGGTACCTGCATTCGGTTGACGCTGGGTGTAAGTAAATACAAACCTGAAGATAAAAACAATAATAATTAATAACTTATCAACTAAGAAAATTAAATTATGACATACTAACCACAATTAACAAATTACAAGTAAGAACACCATAATAAGACATAAAGATAATCATCATCACGGTATAAAATGTAAGAAAACCCATAGAATTTGAGACTTATCATTGTAATTGGTATATGCTACTTGTCATCCTTTTTCCCTAACTAACGTCCCTTGTTCTCTTTCCTCGAGTGTGCTCCAATTGCATTCGGGTCTTTTTGCGTAGTAAATGTCAGTGATAATGAGCCTCACACTAATTTTTAGCTTGCATTTATCGTTTTCTTTTTCTGTTTTTGGTGATGCATTGTGTATTAGGTAGACATGATTTCCTACATTCTATCTAATATTGTGAATCCAGTCAACCCTTTTTCTATTGGATTTCATCGTTTCACTTTGCAACAAGGTTAGGGCTTCCCGTATCATTCTACAAGAAAATAACATATTCACGCATTTTACATTATGATGATGTACATTAACTTTGGAGACCAAACAGTAAATTCATGCATTTTATAGCATGATGTTATGCCAAGCTATGTATGTATGTATATATGTATAAATGTATGGATGTATGTACGTAAGTATGTAACTATGAACGTATGTACGTATGTGTGTATGTGTCTATGTATGTCTTACTTATATGGATGTGCCCACGTGTCCATCAAATAATCCCCAAATTACCAAATTGGCACTTTAAAAAAGGTCTGAACCAACTTGGCATTTTAAATTTTTCCAGCGACATATTGACATTTTTAAAAAACATTTTGGACACTTAAGCACATTAAGGTTGCCGACGATGGAATCTTGATTAAAAAAATTATTTTTTTGATATTTTTGCCCATTTTATTTTCTCTCTCCTGATTTTCCTATTATTTTTGCCTAGTTTCTTCTCCCTCCTAATTTTTCTACCCTACCATGCCTCTCTCTGTCTATTTGTCTTCTCTCTCTCCCCTCCCTTCCCAATCCCTCCATGAGCCATCCTTTACCAGAAACATCACAATTGAATCCAAATGGTTTTTTTTTCATTTCAAATACCTGACATTACAATCAAAATATAATTGTAGACTTCAAATTTATTTCTCTCACAAAAAATTGCCCACAAAAACTAACCCCACAAACCCCACTTCAAAATACCTTCATTTCCTTAATTATTTCTCTCAAACCCACTTCAAAATGTTCACATTTTCTAGAAACTACTCCCTCCGTTCCGTTCAAACGCTCCCATTTTCTTAAAATAGATGTTGCACACAAACGATACCATTTCTTCATTTAGTAAACAATTTTAGTAGTAATATACTATTTTACCCTTACTTTTAATTGATTGAAAAACCCTCACATACCCTGATTAATAACCTCATTTATTAATCAAACAACCCACTCCCTCATTACTAACCCCAACCACCCCTTCTCTACCACATGTTTGAACCGAAAATATCTGGTTTCTTCCCCCTTCTCTACCACAAATTCATCCCCCCTTGTGTTCATCCAGTTCATCCCACCTCTCTCTCACCAGAAAAGAATCTGCCTCTCTCTCTCTCTCTCTCTTCATACTCTCTGTCTCACTAGTCTCACTCACTATCTCTCTCGATCTCACTAATCTCTATCTTTTCTCTCGATCTCACTAATCTTTCGATCTCTATCTTCACAGATTCTCAATCAATCTCACACTCTCTCTCTTAGGGTTTCACTGGAATCTCCAAAAAATCTCACTCTCTCTTTTAGGGTTTTACTAATTTCATATCGATATGACTCTCTGTTAGAATCTCACTGTTTTTATCTCAATCTCACTTTCTCTCTCTTAGGGTTTCACTATTTTCATCTCGTTCTCACTTTCTCTCTCTTAGGGTTTCACTCTTTTCATCTGGATCTCACTTTCTCTCTCTTAGAGTTTCACTGTTTTGTTGAATTTTCGATGAATCATCCTCATTATGACTCATGGCTTGACACTTATGTGCCAAGCTCTTGCCCTGAGGAGGTTGTTCAGGTTGAAGATGATCTTGTGGTTGAAGACACATACCATGAGTCACGATTGGGACCCTCTCATGAAGAAGAAGAAGTGACGAGCCGTCGTTTGATCCGTCATGAAAAGCGCCTAACACGGGCCAAAAAATCCCCCCCTGAGGATCCAAAAGTTGTGGATCTGAAAACTCCAGATCTTATTTTCTCACCCCCTTTGGAAGATGATGGAAATGATGATTGTGGTGTGGGTCGTTTAGCAAAGGAAGTGAAAGACTACAAGGATCTTACCATGATGAAGATCTTAATCCCAGAACAATTTTGGGATTGCCTTGATTTGCCAAAAAAGTAGGGCAATACTCTCTCTCTCTCTCTCTCTCTCAATATGGGCCTTCTCTCCATACCCATATTATTTTGTGGTTGATTATGATTATGTTGAAATATCTGTTGGTTTGGTGATTTGTGATTGATTGATTGATTTATAATATGTATGATTATGTTGATTTTGTTAAATATAAAGGCCGTATGATTATGTTGATTTTGTTAAATTAGGGGAGCCATTTATATCATGTTTTTGTTAAATATAAAGGCTGCTGAATTTTGTATGTTGGTGGATTAGTTGAACTTGGTTTGGTGTTGGTGGTTGTGTTGATTTTGGTTTGCTGTTGGTGGATGGGTTTGCTGTTAGGATCCTGCTATTTAATGATCATGCTGTTAGGATCCTGCTGTTAGGATTGATCTTGTGGATTTTGCAATTTGTTGCTGGGTCATTATTTTTGTTCTGGTTTAATTGATTGTTCTAGTGGTTTTTTTATTTTCATCAACTTTACAGTCATTTTTTTTGTTCTGGTTTAATCTTAAAATGTTAGTAACTTAAGCCGCTATCAATCTGAGCCTTAAATGGCCTGATGACAGATTGATAGCAAATTCCTGTTGTTTGTGATGCAATTTTATATGTTGGTGGTTGTGTGGATTTTGGTTTGGTGTTGGTGGATGGGTTTGCTGTAGCTGGTTTGGATTGGTTTTGGTTTGATGTTGGTGGTTGGGTTTGGTGTTGCTGGTTTGGTGTTGCTGATTTGGTGTTCCTGGTTTGGTGTTGCTGGTTTGGTGTTGTTGGTTTGGTATATTACAAAGTTATTTGAAGTATTTGATGAGAAAAACTGATTTGGTTTTCTGCAAAGATCTAAAACTGGTGGTTGAATGATGTCTGTTTTCAGTTGAGAACCACCTTTATTTGGATTTAAAAGTTGCCTTGCTAAAGTATAGTCACCATTCATGTAATTGGATTGGAGGCAGGTCAAAAAATTATTTTTTGGTCTTAGCCACCATCTATTTTAATGATTAGGAGGCTAAATGGTCAATGATGAATTACTTCTAAAGGGGGGTTGAGACTATTGTCCCTTTCTGACCTAGGTACCCTTATTAATAAGTTGGATGCTAGGTTATTGGGACAATTTGTAGTCAATGATGTTTTTGAAGTCTGTCTGAGACTTTAAATGCTCTATGATGTTTGTTTGATTGAGAGCATGTTGGCTGGTTTGAAAAATGATGAAGCTGCTCATCTCTTCTTATTGTGTTTTATGATGAATTTATGTAAGTTGTAGTGCCACAAACCCCATCTGAATCTGCCCCACATCAAATGAATTAACATGTTGGAGTTTTTGTTTGAAATTACATAAAACAATGACTACAAATGAGTTAAAGGCAACACTAAATTCACTTTTTGTTAATCTTCATATAGAACCACTACAAGATATACAAAAGTTGTGTGATTCACATGTTCAAGTATATGTAAATGAACATCAAAAGGTTGTTAAATAACAACAAAATGTGTCTATGACACCCAAAAAGTTACCCTATTACTTACCCCCCAATTTGTCACACTTCTATTGAAACTCCTAAACATTTTCACTCATGAACTGAGTGTCATTTTCTGGTTCTTCAGCTGCTGCATCAGTGAACTCCGCTGCATTTACACACCCATTTTGTAACCATTTTCTTGTTGCATCAGTGTCTTCATAATTAGGACATATAACAGTGGGTAGTGCACCAGCCCTTTGTAATCTATCCTTCCCAACATGTGGAACTTTGTAATGATTTGTTCCCTTGCATTTGATGACTTCATTCATGCAATATTGCAAGCTAAGCCACACTTTGTTGATTGTATCTGGTTCCATTTCCCAATATGCCTTAACAACAACATCAACAAGCTCATCAATTGTTCTTGTTGGGTGTTGATATTGTTTTGATTGCAAAGAGTTGAAATAACTAAGTCTAAGGCATTCATGTTGGGGCTTTGGGCTGGTTGGTTAATGATACCAATGTCATAACCACCTTGTTGTACTGCATGCAAAAATATGTGATCCCATGGCTGAATATGTGGCTTGGCATTGTCTTGTTGGATGAAGATGGTGTTATTGTCATTTGGAAACTTTTCTCCTATTGCTGGCAGCAGTTGTTCTATCATAAGCTTCCTTGTGACATCCTTTGTCACTGATTGGATTGCCTTAGTGATTAATGTTCCTTTAGGCCTATTGACTGAATTCCTTTTTGCTGGTTCTGTATATGTTAGTGGAAATATACCAATTTTTCCATCAAAAGTGCACACACCATCTTCATTATACCTTGGTCTAGCTATTGCGGCTAAGAACATGACTTTAGTTATGAAAGAAGTTGATTTAGCATGCCTATAAACCTCTTCCTGTCCTGGCAGCCCATAATATCTAATTTTTGGTTTGGTTAAATAAAACCATTTCTCATCTATATGAATAACATCATACATACCCTCAAATGTTGGATTTCTATATATGTGGTCATAATGTAACCTGCTCAAACAAAACTCTAACCGTTTCTTTTGATGCTCCGGGGTAAGATGTGGTTTGATTGCACCTGTGGTAGCTCTGATTTCACCGCTCTTAAAAATTCTATAACATGTTGTTGTTGAACACTTGAGGCTGAAAGCAAGGACCCTTATGTTGCGTCTAAACCATGAATCAAGCTTTTTGAGTGGTTCCAAATCATATGGTTTTCTCTTGTGCCCACTGTTTTGGTATTGTCTTCTAACATCAATCATATTTGAACTCTCCATTTGAGTTTTTGCTTTGTCCCAAATCTTCTTGATACAATGCCTTTGCGCTTGAAATTTTGCTGCAACTTGCTTCTGAATTCCATGTTTTAGCTTACCATTGTTCATATTTTTGAGCAACTCTTGAACTATGAGCTGCCTTTGAAAGTTGCTGAGCTTGGACTGTTTGTTGGTTCTGGTGTAGATGGTGTTTGGGAGTATTATTGCTGGTTGTGTTTCACCTGAGTTAGGTTCTTGTGGTGTTGTTTCTGGTTGTGTTTCAGCAAGATTTGGTTCTGTTTCTTGTTGTTCTTCATGACCATCTTCATCTTCAGTGTGTAAAGTGAGATCTTCAATGAAGTGATAGTTGTTTATATAAGGGTTTGTGAGATCATCTACGAAAGGATCATGGTAGGGAATATTTTGATGATTTTCAATGTTGGACATGGTAATTTTTTTTGAGTTTTCTTTGCTGTTTTTGTGAGTTTTCTTTGCTGATTCTTTGTTTTCAGTTTGCTGTTTGCTCATGAATGTGTTTGATATTTATAGGGAAAGGCAAGGGAAATTCAAGAGTTGATGAGAATTTCAAAAAGTTGAAATTTTGGAGGTTGCTGAAATTTTAAAGTGTTGCTGAATTTTTGAAATGCTGAACATTTCAAGAGCTCTGAAAATTTGAAGTGCTGTGAACATTTGAAGTCAGCCCAAGACTTACAGAAATTTCAAGAGGAAGAACTTTTGGAGGAAAATAATCTGAAAATGTAATTTAGTGTATCTTTTGTAAAGTTTCATTTTGGTGGGAAAATGAAAGACCACCAATATCAAATTTTTAGCTTTTAGTTTTTCAATTTTACGTTTGAGATTTTAGGAGGGAAAATGAAAGACCCCCAAAATCTCAAATTTTTAGGATTTTGTTTTTCAATTCTTTGTTTGAGATTTTTGGTGGGAAATGTAAAACCCCCCTCAAAAATTATGTTACAACATTTGTGATGTATAAGTACTTGGAAGTTTATCAATGAAATGAGGAATTTATTTTATCACTTCAATTTGTTCAACACTCTTTAATGTCAACTTTCTCTCTCCTGAACTGAAAAAATAAACCAAAAAAATGGCAAGTTATAATATCAGCATAACTTTCTCTCTCCTGAATTCTTAAAAAAAAATAAAATTCTGTCCTTCAAAAATATTGCCGCCAAAAAATAAATGAGCCAATCAATTTTGTCTCTCCTCATTAAATATTTAATCACAAATTAAGAAAATTTAATTATTTAAGACATCCAATTAAGTTGTTAATTATTAATCCACACTTATGATTAACAAACAAGGTTGAGGGTACAAGAGGAAAGCATATGTCAAAAACCACTTGCGTTGGTTTTTGGTCCAAAATGAAATGGGAGCGTTTGAAAGGAACGGAGGGAGTAGTTTACAAAATTCATATTTTCCATATTTTTTTGGTAGCAAATTCAGTTTAAAGCACAAGATTCAGTTTAAAGCACAAAATTCAGTTCTACGTAATGTTGAATTGACCAATTCCTGTCATTTATGGGTTTAAGCTATTCTGGGTACTTCCCAAAAATGGCCAAATTTCTCACAGAGAAAAGTGTTTGATTCAAGTTAGAACATTGCCATCTCACGTTGGTGGTGATCGTGGTGGTGACGATGAAGGGGCTCACAATAAATAGAGAAAGTGAATTGTCAAAAAAGGTGACAGAGAAGGCAGTAGTATTGGTGGTAATGGTGGTGTAACAACCAACATAAATGGAGCGAAGAAAGAGACTTGATCGGAGGGCGGTGGTGGGCTTGAGAGGCTGATGAAACACAGAGATATTCAAAACATAGGAGGGAGAAAGAAAACTTTAAGAAATTAGAAAACAGAAAATAAATGGGCAAAAATAAAAAACAAATAATTCTTTATTCAAGATTTTGTTGCCGATGATATAAATGGGCTTAAGTGTCCAGAATATATTTTAAAAATGTCAATATGTCGCTGGAAAAGTTTAAAATGCCAAGTTAGTTCGGAACCTTATTTTTAAATGTCGATTTGGTAATTCGGGGATCAAATAATATAATAGATTGCACGGAAATATTTTGGTCATTCATGATTGTTGTGAGGTTTCTTGTTCTACCTTAGTTGGTGGATTAAAAGAATTTGTGGTAATTCTCACATCTGCTTCATATGAGCCCCGAACATCTAACACGGTGTTACAAATTGAAAGTTGTTTTTGAGTATAGAGAAAACACTTGTGTGTAGTTAAATGGTTATTTGTTAGTCATCTTCCACCTAGCATACTTAACGAAAAATGGCATGATAATTGGAGGTCTATGATAAATAAGTATTAAAAAAGAGAGAAAGATGTTAACCTTGATTAGAATTTCAAGCATATCTAGGCATTAAGTCCACAAAGAACAACATCATTTTCACTTATGATCTTGACTAAATATTCTTTGTTGTTTAACTATATATGCACTTACATGATACAATTCAAATATAGCGATGAACATTTTTACCATATTTTCTCGGTAATTTGGTCTCAGGATAACCTGTGAAGTTACGACTTTGAAAAGCAAGCTTAAACCAACAGAAATCAAACCTCAATATGGTGAGGATGATGACAATTTATGTCAAGCAAATGGACTAACAACAATAGAGGTCAGTCATTGATTAATACGATTGTCGCACATGAATGATATCTATAAACAACATTTGAGGATACTATTGTTTAACATCACATTTGGTGCATATCAATTGAATTACAAAAATCTTATACTTGCTTGTGCTCCAAAATTATGGTCCCTAAAATCTTTAAACTTCACATAATGATATTATTAAATGCGAACAAAACGAGAGATTCCTTTCCTAGACTATCATGTCCCTAGCAACTTCTTTCTACTTCGTCCTTGTTCTATGAAAAAATCTTTCAAGCTGTAAGTGTAGATATCCTTATTCGGTGAAGCAATAAAAAAGTTGAAGTATAATACATTACGAAAGATAAATAGCCAAAATTTAATGTTTATCAAATGTTCTTTGACAGGCTAATTAATTTTCATCATCTTGTTGTATTATGAAACAATGGACATATTTCATTTAAGTGTATGTGTTTTATTTGAAAAGTCTTCTACTCTATATTTTGAATACCCATTATCAAGTAATTGGACATCATTATACGCAAAATTACTGTCATAAAATCCCTATAAAGCTTGGCGATGGGTAGGAATCGAGGGGTGGAAGCTCACCGCTGCATCAACTCAAACATTCCACCTGATCTAATAATCCATAAGTTAAAGATGTACATTGAGTGATTGACGGGTCAAACTTTAGAATAAATTTGATGAGAGTATTATCAATATCGACTTGAATCAAGATATAGAGTTATGGCTTGGTTACAAGTGCACAATGTAAAGGATTTCATGTTTTAGTATAGGTTATATGATTTGATTGTGTTACTCATATCACCAAAATATAGTTTGGATTTATTATTATTAAAAACATAAATTATATATGTATATGTAATATAATATTATTATCAAAGTAATAGTTGCAATATATGTTAAAGGCTGAAGGGATCATAAGTCACCTTACTAAGTACGTAGGATTTCGACATTCAGCCACTCCTTGACCAAAGATAGTTACATTGTAAACTTAGAAAGAAAGGTATAATAGCAATTTTTTTTAATAATGACTAATCTGAACTACTCAACTTCTTTGTGTTTTAACCGTAAATTTGGCTCTAATAGAAAACTGGGCGCTTTTGACAATAACAACTTTATTGGTATCAGACTAAGTGAAGTAGATCTTGTTCCTCTCGGTTCCAATGTTGTATTATGGCTAGATTGGCTACTAAAGTTGTACTAGTCACGGCATCTGAAATTTGACATTGCTTGGAGCAATCTACCTAAGAACACCTTGTATTAGTAGCTGAGTTTGTCCAACCTAACCATACCTTTACGCCATCAACACAGATTCGTCATCTCATATTTGAAGAAAAAATGTTAATGGGATATGTCCATATTCCCACACAAATAGCATGTATTATCTCCATTTAGGAAGCTTGTATGATCCATCATGTAATTTTAAGCAGTTTTTGTTGTTATCCTAACCAACAGAAGAATTTATACCTAGGCATGTTGTATCAATGCCAAATAAGATCATCATGCCTACATTTCTGCGAAGGCCCAAAACGGAAATAGTAACCTCTAGCAACAGAGTACTGGCCAATAGTTACATCCACACACTTGTAGCATCAAAACTAGCAATAAACTTCTATTTAATTTATTCCAGTACCACCTGTAGTTAGATTTTGGTACATACTTCCATATATCAAGACATATAATATTTATTTCATTCACTTACCCATTTCACGCACAAGTTATCATGTTTTCGTGAGATTGCCTAAATATGTTTCCCATCAAGAGTCATCCTCTAAATCAAGCAATCTTTAATCTGCGGCCCCTATTTTTTCCTTTACACCTAGAAGAATTTCAAGAGTCCAGACTTTCTAGTGGAGTCAGAGGTACACCATAAGCACTGCATGCACTTCTTCTCAATCAACATATGCACACCATTAGGGAAGGCAAACACCCCAAACCAATAAACCTGTAAGGATTACAGAACTGAATTAATCATGTGACATCTACCAAAATATAAGAGAGTCCTAGAGAGTCATGTGTGGACTTTTAGTGATATTTTCAACCAGAAAGTTGCATCCAAATTTTCTGCACCCAACAGGGGTGAATACTTCATCTGAAAAGAAACTTTCCTAAAATTAAGTTAAGGGCAATAACTGCTTTTTTATGGAGGGAGTAACAACAACAAAAAGCAATTACGATTGTTAGTAATGATTGAGGCTAGTCACTTGAGAAAATTTATTGAAATCCTCCATAATCTTGGTAATGGAACTAGACTCACCTTTGCAAGACACTATCAATTCGTCAACAAAACATGTATAAGTAATTTGAACAAATTTACATATTGGGTGATATCTGAAGTCAGGAAGCTCACCTGTGATTTTCATAATTGTGGATAAATAATCCACAACCAGAAAAACAACAAAGTGGAGATAGATGGGATTCCCATTTTACCATTAATATATCAAAAAGAATTCCTATTCATACAAAGAGAGAAGCTATCAAATCTAACACATGACATAATGTAGGTATAGAAATTAATAGAAAATCTGTACCCAATAGCATTTCTTCAAGAAAGTCTTACGAAGATCAATTTTTAATAAGCATTTATGAGACACATTTTCCCTTTTATAGCCTTTGATGATCTCTTAACAAATTATCACATTATGCACTATATTTCTACCAGTCACAAAAGTACCTTTATTCAAAGATACTAAATCTAGAAACTTATGCATCAATCTACCACAACGAACTTTTAAAAAGCATTTGTACTATATATTAGAACAAGAAATAGGACGGAAGACGGAGCTAATTCAGGGGGAATTTACCTTTAGGATTAAACACATATTAGTTATATTGCATTGACCTTTTTGAGCATTTTTCCATAATGCGAGAAATCCTTGTCTGTTTCAATAATTGTCACGACCAATTATGAGCCAAGCATCCTTATTAAAACCACTACCAAACTTATAAGGGCCTTGGCTCTTTGTATGGTTAATATTAAACATTATTGTTTTGATTTATTCATCTGAGACTAGTTCAATTAACTATATCCTTATGAAAATCATGCATCCTTATGGGTCAAGTATCCTTATATAAATCATTACAAAACCCATAAGGGCATGATATCTTGTTATGATTAATGCTAAACATTGTTGTTTTAATTTCTTCGATCATCTTTCACTACCTAAATTAACTACATTTGCTGCTGAAGAATAAGAACATTACTAGTTTCAAACACAAATTCTGAAACTTTCATCTTGTGTTTATTCTCCTCTCCAAATATGCCTTTGTACAAGTTAAGCAACTCAATGTGTATTTGGTTCTGAGAAGTAAGCAAAGTCCCATCACCTTATTTCAGGGTAAATATTTCATTTTTCTGTCTATTATATCTTATAATGGCATGGAATTAATGATTATTTGGATCCCTTAGGTGGATCCATTTAATCTTGTTCTTCCGTTGTAAGGAAGACTTGGCATCATAACTACTGATGGGAAAATGATGCATGCCACCCATCTCTTTTTGCTACAGATTAGTGCTTAAAGACGGCTGCAGCACATGCAACTTATCATCAACCAGCTCCTATCTAGCTGACTGAACTTGATTTAATAAATGCTAGTACTCAGCCTTATTTAATGTTTTCAAGGCCTTTTAAATATTCTTGAACTTTCTAGTCACATGAAACATATTGGTATTATCACCAGGTACCACCCAAATTTGTTGTACCTGTAGGAAGAAGTTATCATTCCTTCCCATCAATTAATGTATTCAAAGGAATTCCTTTCTCTCTGCATTTTCAAAAAATTTCTAACAAAAGTTGGAATGTGCTCATAAATGTCTATAGAAAAAAGTGCACAGAGCAATCTTTCAATACTTGCCACGATGAGTCATTAGAAAAAAACTAAATCAATTTTAGAGAAAACTCTATCAATTGGTACATACTTATCATTGTAGGTTTAATAACACCCAATTCAAGCTAGCTCAATTAAGGGGTTGAAGTCTAAGAAGCCTGACACACACACACACACACACACACACACGCACGCTCGCACCCCACACCCCACACCCCACACTCACACACCCACACACACACCCACCCACCCACACACACTACACACAGCTAACTAACACTCAACACACACACACACACACACACACACACACACACACACACACACACACACACACACACACACACACACACACACACACACACACACACACAAGCGCGCGCGAATGACTGTGGATGAAAGTATGAATTCACGGGTGAAAAGATATCTCCGGAATCTGATCCAATCGATCATCTGCTCAATTATTTCTTTAGTCAGTGTTTTACCTTAACTTTTGGTTTGGATGGAGCGGATACGCAATGGTGCGGAGGAAAATTTCACCTTGTCCCTTTCATCACCTCTTCTTCCCTTCTCTTTTTACCAATAATGAGCGAGGGTGGCGCGCATCATGGGTCAAAATTTGTAAAGTGATGATATAAGGGTTTGCTAGGTATCCAATAGAGTGGATGAAGTGGGGCTAACATGTATAGTTTAGCTTGGGAACCCTAATATCATTCTCTTAAAATTTATCACAATTTCATAACCTTGCCTCACATGCAAGAGTCCTGGATCTAGGACCCATATTATCAAACTAGGGCTTCAAACTTAACAATATTTTTCGGAAATGAAATATTATAGGGGGTTATTCATTTTTCGATACAGATCCCTTTGTCATTGGAGGAGGAGGATGGGGAGTAGCGGTGGAGTAGGGGTGACTCTGCATGGGGAATAATCAAAATGAATAAGTAGGTAGATTGAATAACAGGGATATTAGTGAAGGTAATATAGATATTTTACCCATTTTTTTAGCAAATAACGGGGCATTTGGAAAGTGGAAATAAGATTATGAAACTATGGGGATGGGGATGGGGATGGGGATGGGATTTGGGTTGAGAGGATAGGAAATTTGTATAGTTAATCACACTACCCCGTTTGTTATGTGGGTATTAGATTAGGAAATAGATTGGGGATAATAAAGTTAGTTTACCAAAATACCCTTAAATAAAAGAGGAGACAAAATTCTGCAGTCATTTAAAATGGGCATGATAGTAATTTGACTTTTTAAATCCTTATCCCTCCTTCAATTACCAGCCCCCCTATGGGATTAAAAATGTTGGATAAGAGGCCTTTTTATCCCCATCCCCACTCCTTCTCTATTCTCCATCCCTGACATCAAACATGAGATTTTAAAATCCTAATTTTCTAATCCCTATCCCCACCTCCTATTCCCACTAAACAAACGCCCCGTAAAGAAATAAAAACGTGAATAGAGAACATCTCCAAAAGGAAAGTGAAGAGGAAATTATGAAACAAATTGAGTTCAAAAGATCACCACACATTAAATAACAATAGTTGTAATCTTAGAGAATAGCATAGTATAAACTTAAGACTTCAGTTTCGAACAATCAATATTTGGACTTATTTGAGAAAGATTTTTGTTCAAAAATGTATGATGGAAATCTGAACAAATAGTCCACCATTATAATTATAATAGGATACGGAGAGCAACATATACTCATTGATATAATTTTTTGTTTCTTTTTTATTTGATTATAATGTTGGTCTAGGATTACGTACTGAGCTACATAAAATGAAATAGTAAAAACTTAAGCAAAATCAAATTTGTTAATTTTAACTTTTTTTTGGCAAGAGTCGATTCTTTATGTTGACCCTTACATATTTTTGAAATAGCCAATATTAACTTTTTCTTTTTGAAATAGCCAATACCCATCGGAGCTCTAACATTTTCCCCCTCCTTTAGGCTTTAAAGGACGCACTTTACAAAATTCGGACATATTCCAAGTTGGCATCACTCTTGCTAGAGAAGAAAGCCATACATTTTGGGGATTCTCCAAAAAGTTATGCTCAAAAGGTGGTAAATTTGAAGGGTTACTTTCTTATCAAAAATTATTTTTACTTTGAATATCGCTTGCTACATTTTAAATATGCATCTCATCATCCGCATTCAACTCATTTTATGATATCTTACTCTCAAAGTTAAGATTTAGGGTTGTCCCTTCTCTTAAATTGGATAAAACTGTTTAAACTAATTTTCATTAAAAAAAATCAGATATAAAGCAAATTGATTGCAACCTGAATTGAATCAAATTGTTGTTTTTTTTTCCTCCGCTGTACCTTTAACTTGATTTAAATCTTTATCGATCATTGTTATCTCTTTAATATTGGGTCATTTGAAAAGATGCAGTGATGTATTTCCTACAATACATGTGTCATTGTGAAGATATATTAAAAGGAGAAACTAATTGAAATATAAGTATCGATATTAGCTAAGTTAGCTTGGATAGAACTGAAATAAAATTAAGGTGCGAATATAAAGCTTTAAGTGGTAGACTCTACCTCTCTAAGAAACTCTTACTTGGTATTACTTACAAACCTTAAAATTTGCAAAGTAGATTTATGTACTTGAACGTCATTTTATCATCCATTAACTATTTTATGGAGTGATTTGGTTCATTTTCATTCACTGGTAATTAGAATATTTTGTATCTACTTACTAATAGCTATCATGATTTTTCAAACTAGTGTAGGTTGATAAGTTGAACATTCTGTCAGAATCTCTTACTAACTCTACTTTAAAAGCTGAAAGGCGCGCAGCTGAACAAATATTATGTGTCTTATTAGCTTTCTTGCTGAAGAAATCAATATTATATATTTTTTTAAATAATCAGATCTCAATATTATAGTTAAAATAAAAAAATTCACAATGGGGTACACAAATAAATAATATTGGCAGCCTATGTTGGCCGAGTAAGTTACATGATAGTCTTTTGTTCCTACTTGTCAATGGTAAGGGCAATTTTCAGTGCGGAGTACAACAACAATATGAGCACAAAAATCCTCCTACAATATGAAGAAGAATAATTTCTTGCCACCCGAAATCGATTCCGCTCAACACCCAATAACGTATCAATTATCAATATTTGGAACCGACCTCACCCGATCTGAGATAACCCGATACCCGAGTACACCCGTTATCCAAATAGATCCTCACCTGTTAATACCTAACCTGAAACTATCCGAAACCGAAATGAACCCGAATCGAATTTACCCGAAACATGAATATATACAATACATTATAACATAATATCCAAAATGATTGAAATTTTTTAAGTGAACATGTATTAAATCATTTTTATTAGGGCCTGGTTACATCCAAACTGACCCAACCCAACCCGAGAACTCTTATAATTCAAAATAACCCCAACGAGATATGACCTGAAGTCAAAATGACCCGACCTAGATCCGACACCGATTCGCTTGATTGCCACCTCTAAGTAAGGATATTACCTTCTCAATCAAATTTTAACTTCATACTAATATGAATGCTCCGACCTTTTTTATAACACCAACTTTATCGCACCCGCTTTGAGAGCACCAAGTATATATGTAAGGGAGAACAATTAATCTCTTTCTTTCAGGGCTACATTTCATGTTTCGAAAATCAAACGAATACACTATTTTTTTTTAACTGTTGTCCGTGTCTTACTTCGAAGCACCCATCGCTTTAAGTATATCCCTTTTACAAAATGTATGGGCCACTAAGTCAGAAAAAAATGACTTAAGTTTAATGGTATAAGATTAACCCTTTGTTCAAGTGCACAAATCATTCTTAGAACTATTACTATGATTAAGATCAAACTGAACATTTATAAAAGAGAAATAATGAGGTTTATAGGAGCAACTTGTCCTTGAGATACCATTTGTAAATGAAAATGAGATTTTTTTTTCCGAAAGGTAGAAAAAGATAAGCACTGGACATGTTTCTCCGCTAAGAGAGAGCTCCTATTTCAAATAAATAATTTTTAATGGTAGAAGACACAATTATTTTTTCTATATAAAGACAAAAGTAAGCATTAACAACAACATGCTCCTGATCTATACTTTTTGAAATTTATATAAATTTTCATGTCATGCTCTTGAGACGGCATTATATTATTCCAAAATCGTTAAATTTGATTAAGAGATATATGATGATTTAGTGGAAGTCTATCTATCTTAATTTTGAATTATCGCTTTTTGAATTACCAAATCAATTAAATGCAAGAAAACAATAAAGATTAAGAAAGAAATATGTAAATGAATTATTGAAACTAGATCTTCCAATCATAAAGAATAAAATATTTTTGTTAAAACATATGTTTATGTAATACTAGTATTATTTTTGGAAAATGGTAAGTATGTTTCCATTCACCAAGAGGATACCAAAGTAGCACCCTCGGGATAAGAATACAAGCACTATAGGGGATGGCCTATGTGCGTAAACTGACAGCAAACAACAGAGCTAAGTAACAGACATACACCTAGGAAGCTAAGTTAGAAACCACTCCGCATCATTAGGACTCTGAGATAGTTTGTAGACTCTAATACAAACATCACTTTGAATTTTCCTAACAGTCTGCTCAAAAGATTGCTTCTTATCACAAAAAAGTCGAGCATTGTGTTCCCTCCAAATGTGATAAATAGACGCACCCAATGTAACACGCATAGCTCTTTTACGGATTTGACACCCCTTAACATGTTATTTAAAGCACTGTAGTTCCGGTTTCAAGCCCGTAGATCTCCGACACATTCATGGTGAAAGAAAAGATGTCAAACAAATTCGCATTGTCTCTCACACAAGCAGCATCTAGTGATGAGATGTCATCCCCTACTAACAAGATTGTCGACAGTAGCAAGTTTATTGCAGGCTGCCATATGAAACACAAAACGATGCCTGGGCACTGTCATGGTTTCCCAAACAATCTTATAAACAGGGCAATTCCTACCTTTGTTACGCAAAAGGTTATAGGCAGCTGCTACATTGAATTTTCTCCCCTCTCCCCACTGTTGAACCTGGAATTGAGCAGAAGAGTGTAGCAAATTGCATTTCTCCATTAGTTCAGTCCTAACCCCCAAAATCTTCTTCCAAATTAGGAATCATTTTGCTTGACCTGCACATCCCAAATAGATTTCCTCCGCAAGTAGTACTTCTTCACCCAACTAGTCCACATGGAATTTGTTCCACTCTCTAGATGCGCAATCCATTTAACAAACAAGGCTTGTTCCACGAGAGAACCTCCATAATATTGATGCCACCTTCACAAAGTGGTCGATATAAAGCTTCCCACTTCATGAAGATCATTCTGTCGGGGCCCCAAAAAACTCTTCTACAAAGCCTCTTAATATGGTCAACAACAGTTTTAGGCAGAATTAAGGAAGAGCTCAAGAAAGCTTCAACTCAAAAAATAACAGAGTTCATGAGTTGGGCTTTCCCAACATAGCTGAGGAACCGATTCGCCCAATTATTCAGTCTAGAAGAGATCTTTTCCACAAGCATCTGACACATGGATACAAAGAGTTGTTTGGTTGTCAGGGGAACACCCAAATAGCGGAAAGGAAAAGACCCTTGACAGAAACCAGTCTTCAAGAGAATCTCTTGCTTATTAGCTTCGGGAACACCCCCAAAATAAATGCAGTAGGTTTTAGCACAACTGGAACACAAGACCAGATAACCCAGCAAACATATTAATGCAATCATTCACCATCGAGATAGAGGGAGAATCACCTCTACAAAAAATAAGGAGGTCGTCAGCAAAGATCATGTCATTGATATTGCACCAAGCGCATTTAGGGTGAAATCTGAAACAAGGATTATTAGCCATGTATCTCCACATCCTTGAGCAAATTTCCATACTAAGGACCAAAAGATAAAGGGACATAGGGCCCCCTTGCGTCACATCTCTACGACCAGAGAAAACCCATAGGATACCCATGAAAATTAATGGAAAAACAGGGAGTCCTCACATAAATTATGGATTGTATGAACTTACACTGGAACTGCAAATATCGTAAAGTACTCTCGAGGAAATCCCAACTAAAAGAGTTGTATGCCTTCTTAATGTCGACCTTAATCATAGCTCTTGGGTCTCGGCATTTGCATGAGATCTAAACCTAAAATGCCAACAATAGCAAAACCCTCAATTTTCACTTACTTCACCATTTTCTCTCTCCTCCTTTCCCTATCTCATGCCTTCAATCCTGAAATTCCAGTAGATCGGCAAATCCTCGTCATTTTAGATGATGCGTGTCTCAAATCTTCTCACTCCATTTACTTCAACAATCTCCAATCTCGTGGTTATTCTCTCGATTTCAAGCTTTTTGATGACCGTAAAATAGCTCTCTAATACTAGTATTTATTTATTTACAAAGGTATTAACAAAACTATAATTGTAAGGTTAGGCTCTCAGGACTGTATTCTTTTAACCACAAGACATGAGCCTACAAAAGTTAACATAAATAACGCAGCGTTAGAACTTAATGGATAGAAAGATTATTAGTTTGAAGGCAATAAATACATCGACAAGATGTAGTTTTTAGTATCAAGAATGCTTTATGTTGATCTTCAAATATTCACTCAACGAAAACAAATATTTTTTCTGGGCAAAATAGGATAAATGGTTAAAAATATAGAGTGGTTGGTATAGAGTTATCTAGTAATAGTTAACTACACGGAACATGCAAGTGCAGATAAATGTAATACTCCTGAATTTCCACCATATTTATAAAATAAGTCTTACAATAGAAAAACTACAAACTCGAAAGTATTACCCTTGTATTTAAAAGTAACTATATACAATGCTAAACTAAAAATGAAAACTAAATAATAATTTTTAAAAAAATTATTAATTAAATTTCAATTGTTAAAGATCATCTAAAAATGATCCTCAATGTTTAAATAAATAATCAATGTTAATTCCCAAACAAAGGCATTAGTCTAAAAGAACACTAATCCATTTGAAGAAGATAAAAAAAATCTTCTTCCATCATCTTCAAGACCAATTTAGCTCCAACAATAAGAATCAATATCATCAAACCTGTCGATCTACTACTCATATGCAACAAGATTTACATATGTTCATCGTAGGTACATCATAGAAAAAAATAGACAACACACAAAGAAAAATAACCAATAAGCAAAACTAAGTAATTACTTACATAAATCTCAAGTAACAATAGTCATTAATAAATCTCATGCTTCTTTATTTTTAAATTTGCACTAACATGCTACAAAGTTAAACATTATAAATCCAATTTTGTATATTCAAAGTCAAGTGATTAAGATAGAAGAGAACTAATGAGCTAAGTTTGATTAAGGATTATTGCCCTTACAGAATATCAAAGTTAGGATTGTCGCCTCAAAGTATAAGGACCCTAAATAAACCAGCTGAATCGACAATGTATGTAAATGTCTGCAAATTTCAGGCTATATGTTTATTTTCACTAGTAAAGATTCGATGAATCACTACTAATATTTCAGTATTTTCATAAAGGTTTTTGATATACGTATGTAAGAAAAATACATAAGCAAATTGATCTACTCAATATTCGTTTGGGACCTCCATCAAAAACTTTCAAGATCCGCCACTGATGTGTTTGCCTTCCTTTGGGGATCCAACCCAAAGAAAACTTAAGTCTCATAGTCCATTTTATCGTTTTTGACCACATTGCACATAAAATCACACTTCTTGGCTTACAAAAAATTCTCGACATTGAAACTCTAGACTAAGAGTAAGCATTCAAATTTTTATATATCAAAATACCATCACAAGATCCACAATTGATTTCAAGTTAACTAGATTCATAATCTCGACTTGCATGAATGAATGAACGTTCTTATTGAACTTATTCATCTTAACACTTGCATAAATATATCTTTTCTAGGCTTTTCATTGCTCAACGAGTCTCAATCATACACCAATTAAATGTCTTGATCTCTATGAAAATAATAACATTCTTGCAAATTAACTCATCTTCATGCATATGATGCTCTTCATAAAAGGTGGGCATGTTCCTACTAATGCTTTCGTTGGTAAGTTTCTGTTTTTTTGAAGGTTGAAGTTTTCTTTAATTCTAGAGTTGGGTCTGAGAAACGTTCTTTCTAGTGATTAATACAAAGTTCTTAATTACCAAAAAAAACTTATTAATACACATATTTTCATGATTACGTGTCATTGCAAGTTTGCAAATAGACATACAACGTAGTCAAACAAGCATGTCCATAACAACAAATTTATCATTCTAGCTAGAAGACTTACATTGAGTAAATAATTCACCAAATCAAGTAGCGAAGCACAAACATCTTCTATGCTCCTTGAGTGTCACCAGGTACTAAAATGATCCAAATTTAAAACATTTAAGAATGGTTTAGCTACATTATTTTAACCATAAAAATTTGCTGGAATTTTGGTACATAATCATGCGCTCAATTAAATTAACACCAAAATCTCAAAATGCTAATAGACTTTCAACACATAAACCTTAAAACAATTTAAACAACCAAATCTAACCACCATGACCATTAATCACCACCATCAACCACCCTACTGGTGGTGCCTGGCTGGTGGCATGCTTGCCTGGTAGTGCCCTCCGGCAGCCGAGCAGCCACCATGGCCCCACACAAGGTGACGAATATAGTTTTCGCACCTCTCACGTGACTTTATTTTTCTTTTTCTTTTTCTTTTGAATCCCAGTTTCAATAAAAAAATTAAAGTAAATTAAACATGCAATTATCCATAAATTTCAGATATAAAAAATCAAATTAAAATGATTCAAATTTAACTCTTTCAATTTCAAAACTAATAGGTCTCAACATCAAAACACTAGAACGTGAGTTCAAATATAAACATACAAGAATTGATAAACATGAATCCCAATCATAATTAATACCAATAAATACTAGCAGGGTCTCAAACATTCTTTATTAAACATAAAGATTAAAACATTAACAGAAAAATTAATAAAGTTACTAGGATTTGTTGTAAGAAATCACCGTTGTCAATCTAGCAAATTCATTGATTAAACCCTCGCAGAACTCAAATCACTTGATTTCTCCGTTTAAATTGAAGAAAAAGAAAGTAAAGTTTTTTTCTTTCTCTTCTTCTTCTCTAAAACGCACGTACATTCACAAAGAGAGAGAGAGAGAGAGAGAGAGAGAGAGAGAGAGAGAGAGAGAGAGAGAGAGAGAGAGAGAGAGAGAGAGAGAGGAACGTGACAGAGAGAGATAGGCGTGTGAGAGTGAGTGATGGAGTTATCTTATTGTGGTAAGTGAGTGTTTTACTTTGGACCACTTTCTTAATTTTCTCTATTGAAATTACAATTCATCGTAAATCTTAAAGAAAATAGGAAAGTAGGTTAACAAACTAGCTTTCCTCCTTTTTCCTTAATCTATCCAAAATACACTATTAACCTAATTCAAACACCAAATTTGAATCCTATTAAAAATGTCTCTCATCTAATTTAAAACAATTATATATACAAAAAAAAGAAATACAAAATAGGCTTTACATGCCTATTGTAAATTTTCGGGCCAACCAAAAGTTGTCACTATCCCACGTAATGAAATAAATTTGATCCAATTGATTAGGTGCCATATCTAATTATTAGAATTCAAATAAAAGTCCAAGAAAATAAATTAAATACAATATCTCCGAAATAATTATTATTGAAAATAAATAATAATGTGGGGTATCAAATTGACTAATAATATAAATTATACTTATTGTTTTTGTGGTTACAACTATAGGCGATAAAAGTAAATATTGTTCACACTTCTGATCCAGAGAGATGATCAGGGTGCTACACTTTTACACGGCTACTAAACTTGATTAGCTCCACAAATCACTTGGAGAGGAACATTTAACCACAATTCATGACAATCTATCTTTGAATTCAGCAACAAGATAAGGGTACAGATCATCCAATACAGAAAACCCCTTAATCGACTATGAGATAGAACCAAATATTACTAGTGAATGAGAGTAAGAAAACAGTACACCAAATACTAAATAAATCACTGAAAACTAGAATTCGTCATCTTGCAACCACTTTAACAAAGCTTAGGGCGAGTTATGCTTCTAGGCAATGGCTTTGCTAGAGTCTATAATCTAATATTTTGTCTGTTCCTAACAATCTTTAGCAGTAAGTAATATATTATGCATAGATGATCCCATGATGCACAAGTGCCAGTTATGTTGTGCACACACAATTAGTTTTATTTGATTTGTTTCAGGGGATTAACTAATCTTTTACATATTGCATCATATTAGTTTTTAGGAAAATTGGACATGAAAATCCCAAATTTGCTATGTCGTACAAAAATAATCCCCAAGTTGATTTTGTACAAAAATTATCCCAAATTTTATTAACCTTCACAATAATGCGCCCATTATTGACGGGGTTAACTCTCGGTTAACTTTTAATGACGTAGAACCCCAAGCCTCAACTTCCTCATCACCCCTTTCTCCACCAGCCCAAAAACCATCATCCCTATCATTCACCACAACCTCCTGCTCGTTGACCACCTTTGACCTCACTCCCTCCTTTATCCAACCCGAGTAGAGCTCCACTCTTATCTCCACCGTCAAATCTACCTACCACAATTACCCCTCTCACTCTCTCTACAACTATTATGATATACATTCATGAAGTTAGTCTCGTTGATTAAAAAGAAATCAAGCAATAAAGCAGACAAAATCAGCAATTATACAACTCATAAGAATTAGCTCAAACCCACAAAAAATAATTCTTCAATTTAGGGTCTTTATACAAACGAAATTCCCACAAAGAAAGGAAAAATGAGTATGACGTGAAGGCACCTGAGGAAACTAAGTTTATTTGCATTATTTTGCATCACAACCTTACACTTAGGCTTAATAAAACAATTTCCTTTTCATAAAAAAAACAGTTCACTAATTATTATTAACGGTAGAGAAGAAACGAAACTAGAGTTTTACTAGAACCATTGGAAATTCCACGAAACTTCATGAATGAAAGCCATAGTTCTATAGAGAGAGAGAGTGAGAGGGGTTGTGGTTGGTGGATTCGAATGAGGAGATGAGATTCGAGTTCTGCTCGGGTTGGGTGAAGGAGGCATGGACGTTAAAGGTGGTGGTGAATGAGAGGCTGAGAGTTTTTGGCTGGTGGAGGAAGGGTCCCTTACCGAAGATAACGGTTAACCGAAGATCGATTAACCAAAATTTTCGGTATGCTTAAATGGTTAACCGAATAAATTTATATATTTTCAAAATTGGCTGATTTGTTAGGAGAGAGAAACTATTATTACCAAAAAAATAGATGTGGAAGCTCGAAAATGATGCTCCAAGAAAGCTTTCCTTCACATTTCTCAACTCTAAGGCTAACTCAAACAAGGAAAATCCCTCAAATTGAAAACAAAACAAAAAAAGCCCCCAACTACATCACTCACTCTTCTCTTTGCCTCAACTTCTTCTTTCTTCTCCTTATTTTATTATGTTCTTCATCTGTTTCTCTTTGCTACTTTTTCATTTTGTTTTTTTTGTTCTTCATCTTCCTCTCTCCTCTCCTCTTCTTTTTTTTTCCTTTCATCTATCTAAATCGAGAAAAGAGGGTTTCAAGAACAGATAAAAAAAAAAAAAGGTTATTAAACCCATATCCCAAATAAGAAAGAGAGAGAGTGAATAACCCTTTGAAAAAATGGCAGAATCACGAACCAGATAAATAATAAAGTTGTGGGCCATAATAAACCTCCTGTCGTGTCCAATCTCATTCCTTTCAAGACCGTGATGCCTCCCTTCGAGTTCGAACCTCTATTACTCATCTTATGACCTTATTTTTACTTTTCAATCTTACAATCTATGTTACTACTTTTAAGAGATAAGCTCTCAAATTATATTAACTACAGTATCACAGTTATAAAAGGTAATTAAATTCAACCATGAGTGACTTTATGCACGAAAAAAACACAAAATCATCTCCAATATTATCTTCTAAATTATCCAGCCAAAAATAACCTTCAAAATTAATTCATAAATTATCATATCCTAAATAATATTGGTGTTGTATACCCTAGTTAACACATCACATGTGATATCCCTAATATGCATTTACACGGTACATAAATAGTTCAATTTCACTTTTTTGGATGAAGGGACTCCTTCATAATTTTTCTTTGACCTAAATGAGCTAAAAAAAATACTTCCCTCATTTTTACAAGTGTTTATGCTCTTACTACTATTCATCTTACTTTACACATCTCCATTGGTGGCAAATCATTTAGCAAACACGTCCATCCATAGGATGCAAGTAGAAAACACAACAGTTATTGATGTCTTCCATTTGCCTCTAGATCGTTTTGCTACGATTTTATTAGAAGACAAAATACAAGGAGTGTAATACTGTTGCACACACAAATGGATAAGGATACATACACGTACACATGCGTGCGTTCTCACTACACTAATAATTTTATATCACTTTTCCTTATATGCTTGTTGATAATATAAGAAGTAAACGGACGAAAACATTTTCAAAATATGCTAACACGCACATCACTAGATTTCATATGTCACTTTTCCTTATCTACTAGTTGAGAATATATGAATGAAAGATAATTTATTTTTTATAAATATCTTAAAATATTAATGTTTACTCCATGTTTCTCTAGGTCTCAAAAAGAAGCTGCTTTGCATTTTCGTTTTTCAAAATCTGTTGACGTTAGCCAAACGGAAACGGTATGTTATTCTACCCTGTAAACATATTTTATGATTCTACAACATGTAATAAAGTGGAAATATGCTAAGAAATGATTTTTACATAATTAACTTATATGAATAAACAGTAGCAACAACAACAACAACAACAACAACAACAACAACAACAACAACAACAATAATAACTAAATAAATTAATAAAAAAATAAAGTTAAAAAATTTGCAACATCGAAATTTTTTCTAACTTCTTCCCACCAGTTATGTGTTATAAAGCTTATTTTATGCCAAAAATCAACATTTTATTAATTATGTCTCCATTTTAGATACGAAATAACTATTTTCATGTACAATTTGTCTAGGTATTAGTGGCTAATGTTGAAACACTCGAGAAGCAGAAGGATGCATTTTAGTTGAAGTTCAATTAAGAAAGGTATTTTGGTCAATAGCATGCATTTTAGTTGCTTACAAACTATAATGGACATTAATTTGCTTCTAATTTTTTTAGTGTCCATTTATATTATAACTGTGTGAATTTGAGTCAGTTAGTCGATTAAACAAACTTATGTGTTGTACTAGTTTGAATATTTTTTTTGAGGCTCCTCAAAAATCCAACAAAATAGAATTAATCATTTTCTTATCACCTTCTACTAAGTTTGAGAAATTAAGAGAAATGCTCATGTTTACTAAACTTATGGTGATTACAAAGAGATAAACCCAATAGATAGAAATTTTAAGAACAATATCACTTAACTTCTGTCTACATAACAGAGCCGACCATTATGGGTGCGCATATGGGACATTTGCACTAGGTTTTAAGATGTAAGGGGTCCCACAAGTTTGAGTTTAACAAGGATAATGAATGGGAAAAACACTTATTTTTTAATAAAAAAGGCCCGCAACTTAGACAGGTAAACGACTAAACTTTGATGCTAACACTCTTTTCGTTTTCCAAACTCTCGCAACTTCCGAAATCCACCACAACAAATAAATAAATTAATCTTCTTCTCCACTCTGAAATATTAAATGGACAAAATCAAATTTACATATTCTCATCTCTGTCCTTAATCTTATTTTCAATCGAAATTGTGCCACTACGTAAACCATTGTTTCCTTGCCAAGTAAAACTCCTTGACAGAAACCAAAACTCTATTTATCTTCCATGAGTTCCACTTCACACTTATGTTTCTTTTTCAGTAGGCTTCTCCTTTGTTTCATCTTTCTCATGGGGTGTGTGAAGGGGCTTAACTGGTCAAGATGAAGAATTGGTTTATCCTCCGCCATCTTGATTTTTTTGTTTGCTTTTTAATAAAGTTAGATAAACTTGTGGTCATATTTCTTTTGTTGGTAGCGTAGGAAAATAGTTGAAGTTCTGCAACTATGATCTTATACTAATGAATAATTATTCTTAAAGGAGATGATTGCAACACCCCGAATTTCGGGACGACTAAAAGCTTTTATAAATCAATAATATTTATAACAGCAAAATACTTATATACAAAATACAGGGCGTTACCGCCACACACACTCCAACAAATGAGTGCAAGGCTTAACGTTATAACTATCAACATACTCAATAGTACAATAAATCATTATTCATTACAAAATATACAAGACCAACTTCTTTGCAGCTCTATTCGATCGTCCAAACTTGACCTTCAATGCAACCTCTGAGCTATTCCCCAATCTACTCTCTAACAATTACGAAAATTTGCAGCCTGGTTGTAGACATCTGGATCTCAAACATATACAAAATTCAAGTTCAAATGATAGGTAGAACAGGAGAAATGGTTTCATCAATCCGACAGTGTGTGCTAGACAGTGTTTTGGGTATTTGTGAGGCTTGCAAGAGAGAAAACGTGAGTGAGCATTATGAAATCACTAGAGCACGAATAGAGAGTAAAAGAATTAGATTTAGGAGTGTCAAAAGTATTTGTAGAGGTTAGGAATCCTTGACCAATTTAGAATTCTAATCCAACTAAAACAACTCAATTAAGGAAACATCACAGGGGAAATATCTTTTTCTTTTCAAACACCAATTGATAAGGGAATAAATATAAATAAATATTCTTTTCTCCAAATATGCATATTCCAAATCAGATAATCACATTTTGAATATAATAAATATTTTAAATATTCGGAGTATTATAGTGATTGTTGACCATATTATTTAAATATTTCTTTATGACGTGTTTGGGTACTTGAATTTGAAATAGTTTATTTTAGGTGAATTTTTTCATGAAAGCCTAACATAATTGTAGATTTGTAATTGATCCAATTCCATGACCTTTCATAAAGCTTTAAAGTTAGAGAATTTTCAAATTACACCACACTCCTTGCTATGTCTAATTCTTCTCCCACCTCCATCTTTCCTACATTTGGAGGATTTTAATTCATCAAAGTTCTAAGTGTAAAAATATTTCCTTCTATTGAAATTTCAATTGCAACATCCAAACACAATCGTAAAGGGTAAATTCTCTCGAAATTGTAGTGAGTAATTAATTCAGTAAAATGTTTAAAAAACACTAGAAATATTTAAGAGTTCTATTTTTTTAATGGGCCTACTATTAAAATTTAGCAAAAGGTCCACCAAATGTTTGTAACGGCTCGGCTACATAATATACAGATGTACATACTTTTCAAGTGAACCCTTACTATAGTCATGTACCAATTAACTAAACAATTATCTTGCAATATTTTTAATAGAATTTTGAACCTCTTGATAAGTTAATTTATGCTTTCTTTGCAACTCTTTTATACTCTCTTCAAATTGAAAATAGATAAATTATTGGTTCAACTACGATTACGAAGGTCTGGTATTGCGCTAAGACCAATTACCTTGGCACTATTAGATCTGGATATAAATGGTCTTATGATTCGTTAAAATTATCACTTAACAAATGAGAGTAAATCTCTCACCCAATTTGTACGTGTCTTCTAGGAAGATGGAAATTTGTAATTTTTTGTGATACAAAATCGTGTATTTGTATTACACTTTTTGATATTGAAGTTGAAATATATGTTTGTGGTTCAAAGTTTGTCAAAGTTTTAAAACCTGTTATTACAATTTCACAATTTTTGCCTATAAAAAATGTAGACATCCATCTTTTCAGAAGGTATGTATCTGAATGTTTGGCCTAACCATCTCATAAAGTATTAGATAAATTATTATTAATTTTCTTATTTCAAGTCATAACAGGTGTCGGATCCTTGAATTCCATGTTGTCCTTATATAAACTAAGATGTTACTTCACAACAACTTATCATTATAGATCTATATTTAGCTTTAGTTGATCATGAGACATTGCCTTATGTATCTTAATTTTCAGAAAATGGAAAAAATCTATTATATATATATATATATATATATATATATATATATATATATATATATATATATATATATATATATATATATATATATATATATATATATATATATATATATATATATAAGTGAATGTGCACCATTGCTAGATTGACACGTAGGATTGACAAACAAGCATATGTTGACACGTAGGCTTTGACACATAAGTAAATATTGACTATTTAATTATTATGTCATCAAAATAGTACAGGTGCATGTATATTTTATTAGTACTATTTAATTATTATCTTAATGTCATAGTATAGGTGCATGTATCTTCAATTAGTATTATTAGTATGGGTGCATCTATCTTCTATTAGGCATATGTATCTAATAAATTATTACCAAATATTAGTTTTATTAGAACTAAATATATTCGTATAAAATCGTGCATCATGCGAGGCATGCAACTAGAATTAAATAGGAAAGAAAGAAAGTTGTTTTGATGACTCATGATGAGTATAAAAAGAGAAAGGTCCACATACTGTATTAGAAAATATCGTAAATAGCCGAAAAATTTGTTTCAAGTTTATACTAATAAAAATATTTTAGTTGTTATAAACACACAAATCGTGCGATTTGTGTGTTTATAACAACTAAAATATTTTTATTAGTATAAACTTGAAACAAATTTTTCGGCTATTTACGATATTTTCTAATACAGTATGTGGACCTTTCTCTTTTAGTTACCATAAACTACTCTTAGAGAGTACTCATCTAGTCATCTCAAATAGAGTAACAAACATCTATCTTAAAAATATGCCCCTTTGCATTTAATCCATCACCATATCACAGTCTAGCTATAAACACTCATCGACTTAAAAAAACATCTTAAGCATATCAATTTGTAATCAATAGCATCTAAACAAATAAAGAAAGATAATTTCAATCATGTCGACTACCATGCCAAACCAATCAATACACGTAAAAATAAAAACTAACATCTCTAAACAATGATCATGAATGTCACACATGATTAAATAATCAAAAAAATAGTATATATCATATGTCTCTAACCGATAAGAATGATGGTTACCTTTCGATTCAATCATCACTTATCACAAAGAACAAATTTGAAATCTAAAATCTGCACGCGCAATTTGAAAAAAATGCCCGAACGGACCATCAAACGAAATTGATATCCTCTAAAATGTGGCGTACATGCTAAGGACATACTAAGGTTAAGATCCACCGAACCGTTTGAACGAGTAAGGTGTAGGTTTTAAGATATGATAAAACAAAGTAGGCGGATGTGAATCTCGCATCAGCACTGCGCTACTTCAATACAAAAATATTTTGGGGTAGCAAACAATCTCTAACAATTACGAAAATTTGTAGCCTGGTTGTAGACATCTGGATCTCAAACATATACAAAATTCAAGTTCAGACGATAGGTAGAACAGGAGAAATGGTTTCATCAATCCGACAGTGTGTGCTAGACAGTGGTTTGGGTATTTGTGAGGCTTGCAAGAGAGAAAACGTGAGTGAGCATTATGAACTCACTAGGGAACGCATAGAGAGTAAAATAATTAGATTTAGGAGTGTCAAAAGTATTTGTAGAGGTTAGGAATCCTTGACCTATTTAGAATTATAATCCAACTAGAACAACTCAATTAAGGAAACATCACAGGGAAAATAGCTTTTTCTTTTCAAACACCAATTAATAAGGGAATAAATATAAATAAATATTCTTTTCTCCAAATATGCATATTCCAAATAAGATAATCACATTTTGAATATAATAAATTTTTTAAATATTCGGAGTATTATAGTGATTGTTGACCATATTACTTAAATATTTCTTTATGACGTGTTTGGGTACTTGAATTTGAAATAGTCGATTTTAGGTGAATTTTTTCATGAAAGCCTAACATAATTGTAGGTTTGTAATTGATCCAATTCCATGATCTTGCCAAAAATCTTTAAAGTTAGAGAATTTTCAAATTACACCACACTCCTTGGTATGTCTAATTCTTCTCCCACCTCCATCTTCCCTACATTTGGAGGATTTTAATTCATCAAAGTTCTAAGTGTAAAAATATTTCCTTCTATTGAAATTTCAATTGCAACATCCAAACACAATCGTAAGGGGCAAATTCTCTCGAAATTGTAGTGAGTAATTAATTCAGTAAAATGTTTAAAAAACACTAAAAATATTTAAGAGTTCTATTTTTTTAATGGGCCTACTATTAAAATTTAGCAAAAGGTCCACCAAATGTTTGTAACGGCTCGGCTACATAATATACAGATGTACATATTTTTCAAATGAACCCTTACTATAGTCATGTACCAATTAACTAAACAATTATCTTGCAATATTTTTAATAGAATTTTGAACCTCTTGATAAGTTAATTATGCTTTCTTCGCGACTCTTTTATACTCCCTTCAAATTGAAAATAGATAAATTATTGGTTCAACTATGATTACGATGGTCTGGTATTGCGCTAAGACCAATTACCTTGGCACTATTAGATCTGGATATAAATGGTCTTATGATTTCTTAAAATTATCACTTAACAAGTGAGAGTAAATCTCTCACCCAATTTGTACGTTTCTTCTAGGAAGATGGAAATTTGTAATTTCTTGTGATACAAAATCGTGAATTTGTATTACATTTTTTGAAATTGAAGTAGAAATATATGTTTGTGGTTCAAAGTTTGTCAATGTTTTAAAACCTGTTATTACAATTTCACAATTTTTGCCCATAAAAAATGTAGGCATCCATCTTTTCAAAAGGTATGTATCTGAATATTTTCATAAAATATTAGATAAATTATTATTAATTTTCTCATTTCAAGTCATAACAGGTGTCGGATCCTTGAATTCCATGTTTTCCTTATATAAACTAAGATGTTACTTCACAACAACCTATCATTATAGATCTATATTTAGCTTTGGTTGATCATGAGAGATTGCCTTATGTATCTTAATTTCCAGAAAATGGAAAAAATTTCCTAACATAGAGCAATAGTGTGATGTTGAACAATGTTTTTAAATGGATTGTTAAGTTATGAACTAACATAATATTAATGCATTGGCCTAGTAGACTCTTTTATTTACTAAATCACAACCATGACTAACTGGTCATAGTATGTAGTAGGCGAGAGAACGAATTGACTTAAAAGTAGTATAATTGTATATGAGATAAGAAGCTTGAAAATAGTTTAAAACAAAGGCAAAACAAAGTAGCTTGTCAACTATCTTCCAAATGCATATAGAGTTGTTATAATAATCCTTTAATAGGAGGTGGGTGGTTAGTATATCCATTCACCTTTTGGCGATTATAAGGTTTATTATCTCCACCTCCCTCAATAAACCTATCACATAGGTCCTATTATGTGAAACCAATGTTATAGTATTGCAAGCTCATATATATAAAATATTTCGGCAACCCTATGTCTTTCATCACATTAAAATGTTGATTTAGTTAAGTTCATGATCTTCAGCAATTCTGTTATACTGCTATCACTAATTAAGACTTCATATACATAAATCAATATAGTATTAATGCTTCATTTACACTACCTAGGAAACAGGGTGTAATAAGAATCTAAGTCAGAGCTTCATTTTCCACCAATGATGCCCTATTCATGATTAGTCTCCACCTGCCTTACATTATGGTAGTGTAGTATACACTACATAAAAATCCATCTGCAAAATATTTGTAACATGAAAGTCCTTAATCACAACTATGACAAAGAGCCTCACAGTTCAAAAGGTTTATTCAAAGTCAATAGACTCTCTGTAGATCCCTTGATTTACAAAGTAGAGTATTTGATTTGCATATTATCGTATAACTTTTACATAGTATTGTATAAAACCATCTACACATAATAGGCCTTTTACTTGGGGTAAGTTTGTGTGATTTTTTGTAGTGTGTCCATCTAAACCTCTTAACTCAAGATCCATTTTCAATATTCCACAGTCCTTATGAAAAGTTTGATCCATAATATGGATAAAGGGGGTTTGAAGATTTTGATATTTTGGTAAAAATGTCCATGATCAACATAGTATAATAATGATATTAGGGTAATTGAGTTTAGTCATGTTCAATGGGATTCGTATTGAGGGTATCAAGAAAAACAATGTAGTTAAAAAGCCAAGAGGGTGATTTTGTTGTCATTGATGATTCTGTTACTTTGGATTTTATATAAAGGAATAAAACTCGATGGAGTAGCACGTTTTACAATTTAAGTTTAAGAGTCATGAAAAAGAAAGAATATCTGATTTGGTTTATAAATATAAACCTCTTTCAAGTATATGATTAGGAATATGATGAAATTATTCTTTAGTCTATCCAACTTTCAAATGAGAAAATTATATAATTGAGGTGATGGTGGAGGTTGAAGACAGTAAGCATGTTTTTCATGTGTATATTAAAACACCCACTCATAAATTTTTACTAATAAAAATCAGTCAGACTAGTAAGTTTAGAAGTCTTTACTCATTTTTGGTTTGAGAATTCCGAATGAAATATTTGATGGATTAGCAAGCACAACAATTTTGTTTTTTGAAAACAATCGTAAGTAAATCACACTAATGGATTTTTTCAGAATTAGGGTCGGCAGCCCTTAAAGAGATCCGAGTAGAGGGATAGGATTTTCAGCGGATGAAAAAAGGAGTAGGAGGGAGGGAGCCATAGTTAGAAAAGAAGCGTTTGACCGTTGTTTCAGTTTTTTTTAAATGACTTATGACATCGATTTTTATTCAAAAGCCGACTGCATAAGCCCATGTTCTGAGACAACTTTAAAACGTGTTTATCAAATAACTAACACCACAGTCGACCTTTCCACGAAAAAAAACCCAATGTGATTTATGTGTAACCATAACTAAAGTGATATTGTTTCCCATAATTTACCAATATGCTACTATGTAGCTATCACATTGGTTTTTTTATGAGCGGGCGTTGTATCCGGGACGTTGTTGCTTATTTTTGTAGTGGTGAGCATATCCAACTCTCTGAACCCCTAAGAGGATTTAATTCTATGTCACATTATAGTACAAACATCCTCTTTTATACACTCATTGCTCTCTATCCTATACAATTCTAAGTGCCTATTATTTTGGGGCCAACATATATAAAAGCATTTCATACCATAAACTCGGTTTATCTAGGAAAACCGGTATATTGAATCTCCAGATTATTTGGTTTGTCCCTATAGAGATTAATTTCTGGGGTAGCTTTTTGTATCACAAACCTCTATAAAAAGCTTGCATTGTACATGCTCTTATGATGGATCTAGACTTGAAATCTCAAAGTTAAGTTTTTTTTTTTTTTATCAATATAAATATATATAATTGAGCTCTAAGGTATGATCTTACTAATGATCATAAATGTAAAGATTAATTTTGTTTTACTTTCTGAAATTCTGTAGGGATGATAGAAAATGAAATTATACTCTTCCTTAAGTAAGCCATATAAATAGTTTTCATCTTAACATTTAAGAAGTGTGATAGACTTGAAACCTTTTCAATTTTTATAGGTTGATACATGCAGTAAATATGCTTTATTAAACACTAAGGAACGTGATAAATTGTCGTAATTAATAATTTCAATTTAAACATTTGTATTTTTATCACATTAGTTGTTTGTATATAAAGCGGTGCTTAATTGAAATTACTAATTTAATATTCTGTTCTTTATAGAAGATTTGTTATACGCATACTTATGGGTAAAAACACAAGTTTCTAAATCAAATTTTGCACGTTAATATTGATGATATTATAATTAGTAGACAAAGAAAAATATTTTGAAATTTCTTAGCGGATTGAGGTGGAGTATTAATTTCCTTGACTCGAATGAGCTTGAGTACCAAATTTCTTAACGGGTTGAGGTGTATTGTAAATGAGTCGAACTCAAACACTGCAATACTTAATGGTTTGTTCTCCCTAACTTATTTTTGTTTATATTTAATAATGAGTTTTGTTTATTCTACTGAATTTTGTTGAACTTTGTTGAAATTTGCTGAAATACATAGAAACAAACATAAATAACTTGGGGAGAATATACCCTTAAGCTTTGAAAACAAGAAAAAATAAACTTATCTTAAAACGGACCCTCGTATTACTTATAGAAGTTCGATCATGCAAAATCATATGTCAATTACTTGAAAATTGAATGATAAAAAAAATGAGTTATTGGTGAGTCTAAAAAGGGTCTCTAATGCTCAGTTATCTATGGATTATTTTATCTGGAAAACACAAAGGGAAAATATTCACATGGAAAAAAGGAGTAAATGACTAGTTGCGTGGAAGAATAGGTCATTTATGAAAAATAAGCTGCCTAGGGTTTGCCAACAATGCAACTTACTATTTATTGATTGATAGTTGACGAAGACCATTCAAATTCGTTAGGATATTCTAATAAATTTTGAAAAATCCATAAAGTTAGAATATCTATGGGTTATGACTTGTTCTTTCGAAAATGGTACAATTTTTCGAAGGTGTAAGTTGTGCCAAAGAAAAGCAAAAAAGAAAAACCTCTTAGGAAACAAATAGACAAGGCCTCTAAATAGTTTGTGGAGAGAAAATTATGAGTCTGAACACATCACGAGAATTTATTGGACCAATATTTACGTGGCTAGTTACATAAAATAATTAACTACTCACAATTAGGATGATACCATTTCCCAGAAAGGTAATTAGAAAAAAAATTGATACGTGAGTAGAGAATTTAACATACAATGTTACTTATCTTATGAATTAATAAAAGCTTTAATCAATAGAATATTGTATACAACATTGTTCACTTTTATAGTAATGTGCCACGAACTTATCCAGTTAGTTTTAGTTAACCTTGATTTTAATCCATAATTTTGATTCTGCGATTTCTTTAGGTAAATATATCATTAAATGCAGCTAAGACACGTCTTCAAAATGCAAGAGAAGAAAGGAGTCAATTTCATGATGCAAGTAACCAGATTGTTGAACATTTGCATTATAAGGTATTCCAATATCAATATAAATGTCCATATATTTTCGAAAGGAAAACAAAAAAATGGAAAAAAAAAAAATTGTATGGGAATGGATCTCAAACTTTGTTATATTATAGGAAGGGGAATTGTCAAGATCAATTTCTTCCTATAAATCAGAAGCCACTTTTGTTACAACGTGGATTAAGTTCTTGGAGGATGCATGGCGTGTTCAATCTTCATTTGCGAGCCAAATGGAAAAGCAAGTCAAGTATGCATGTCTCCTCTTAGAACTTTTTCTTCTTATTTTCAAAAACTATTGTAACATTATCACTTCTTTGGGATACTACCTTTATGAAAAGACCTCAATGGTAAAAGATTAGCCTTTATGACCCTTTTGTCCAAAATTACTAATTGAGGAAATTAAGTTAAAATTGGGATTGGATATCCCGTTATGCCAATAAAATTGACAAAACCTCTAATTTCATCTTTCTCCCCCTATAAGAATATCAAAGAAAAGTAATAACATTAAAAGCCCTCACCGGCCCTCGACACATCTAACGCTCTCCCTTTGAGATCCATCCCTTCAACCAATTCTTGCTCATTCATGTCATGATATAATATTATCTCACCCTTTCATTAAAACTAATGGAGTTTTTAAAACCGATTTAAATTTTCTCCCATTGGACGCCATGTCCATTGCGTAGTACTTGGGAAGTAAAGAGAAAAGGATGATGGCGTAGCTGAGGTGATAAGAATAGATTAGGAACCTTAATTCTATCAACGTTTTGGGTTTGTGTAAGGACCCAAGTTAGGACCATCAGCAGTCATTCGGGGGCATGAAATTCTTAAATAATAAATAGTTGTTTATCTTAAATGATTAGGGATCATTTATGCATTAGGGTTTCGTATAGTTAGAAAATGTTTGAAAATTTGATTTTGTAAGAGTACGAGAAAAGACCAATTCTTTGTTCGTAATCGTAAGTTCTCAACTAAAAAGAAGAATTAAATGGAAAATCTAGTGAAGTAAGTTGCAACTTCCACATTTCGAAGACCCCTAGTCATGTTGAACGTAACAAGTATTCAATAAATGATTTGGGGATTAAGGTACGAATTGGGAATGTATTACGCACTTAACTCGTCGTCATTTAACAACTTTTACAATGTCATGTTTGATAGATACATTGAAAACAAATTATTCACTTGGAAGGAAATGAATAAACTTTGTGATAACTTATCTACACATTATTGTAAGGACTCGAAAAACCGGTCAGTTGTCCTTTTACAAAAGGTATTGTAATTGAATAAAGGGAGTAAATAAGTTTAAAGAACCTTCGAATTAGAAAATTATTTTGAAGAAAATCATGAAAGGGCTCAATCCTCCACTACAAGCACGTTCACTGAAAGAGACAAACCGAAGGGACTACCGTGCACTGTAGGATCCGAATATTCACGTTTTAGAATAAAACTCCCGTATATGTAGAATATATAAGTACCTAACAATGTGGGTTCGGGAGCGAAGGTATTAAAAATTGGGAAAATATTAGGCACCCAATACGCCCGTTCAAATGATGGAGTCTACTAAATCAAGTTTGCTTACTATATTGACTACATGACTCCAATGTAAACATGATTAACAACCTAGATTAGCTATTAGTATGTTTTGCATCACCACAACTATTCATACGCATATTAGACATGCATTTGATTGAAAAGTTGAGCAGCACAATCACAAAACATGCTTAGTACAAGAAGAAAATTGGTATTTAGGAAGCAATAAACTGAGGTGGGTTATTTATTAGAAATAGTTTTCCAAATATTTAGATTCTAACGACTTCAAAATAAACAGTAGGCTATTTAGCAAAGATTAGCAAATAAAGAACTCAAGAGAAAAGAAAGAGGAGGAAGTTAGAACAAGAGGTTATTGTGAACTGATTTTCTTTGAAGACGGTGTGGTTTGAATGATGGTATGAGACGTTGTACTTATAGGTAACGGTATAAAGTTATACCGGGTAAAAGATAGGATCTCGTGGGCTCCCCGGAAGAAAACAATAGTAAAAAAGATAAGATGACCTCAATTGTCAACTGTTGAGGCGTCTGCTT
Organism: Tetragonia tetragonoides; assembly: GCA_038025085.1. NCBI lineage: Eukaryota > Viridiplantae > Streptophyta > Magnoliopsida > Caryophyllales > Aizoaceae > Tetragonia > Tetragonia tetragonoides. Next base: position 20,712,245 of record CM076149.1, read on the forward strand.
TAGTCGTTGATGGCTGATGCGGTAGTCATCGACAGTTGTGATATGCTTGTTTCAGCCGTCAACGACTATGGAAATGGATAAGCCTCAGCCGCTCAAATGAGGTGGATGACAACATTTGACGTAATTCGATCAATCAGAAAATTATCCGAATCTAATTAATCCGGAAAGCTATTTCGGATAATATATACTAAGAAAGTGAAATGAAGGTTATACCCTTTATAAAGTAAAATGATGGTTGTACCCTCGGTGATCTCGACAACAATGTCTTCGCATCCGGGTGTCAAAATAAAAGCCAAAAGTAATCGTTGGAAAGTTATTCGGTAACGTTATTTAATGAAGTTGGAAAGAAGATGGCGTTCAGATGATTGAGAACTCATTTACCTATCAAAGCATAATAGAAAACATGTACATAGAAAATTAATTACTTCATCATCGGGTTGTCATGGAGAAATCTGATGACACTTTTTAGGCATCTACAATTATCAATATTTGTGAAATTTACATCTTCCGATACATGATTTCATGACTATAACGGTTACAAAAGTTGTTAACTACTATTTATTTTCAGTTATGTATATTATAAGAGGGGTCATAAAAATGGTGTAACTAAATGTTAGCAAAATCTCAAATCAAATTAATCTCAAGTATCTCAAAATAAGGAAAGAAATACAGAGAGGGGAACTTGATGTTAGTACTTTCTAGAGTAGAATTGAGTTTCCTACCAAAGATAGGGGTTATGTGATCTGAATACTTCCTAAGAGGTCGTTAACAAGTGACTATGTTATCTGAATGAGAAGCTTATGAGTACTAATTTGAGTGAACAAGGTGAAAACGGGGGCTGGAACCCTAATTCTATAGAAAATGATCACTCTCAGGCGCTGCAAAATCATATTGTATACTCTAGGTCACGACGGGTGATTAGTGCTCCAAATGTTAACCATTGGGACATGACTGTCCTTAAAATAGCAAAAGTACTTAGCCTATAAGTTGCTAGACATCTTGGTTAATTATTCATTTGTCTGTCGTAGTAACACGTTTATGACAAGGTTAGGGTTCCAATATTAGTTCTTTGGTGTGGTTACTTATATGCCTAAGTCCCTTCAATTTAGTAATTTTACTTGGAATGTTCTGGATCCGACCATTTATATGAACATACGATATTACCCCTTATTTTTTAGATATTAATTTCTTTAGTTCTAGGTGGTTGTGTTCAAGAATGAGTTATTGTCTTCGAGTGATTTCAGTCATCGTCTTAATACACATTTTTCGTTCATCATCAGTTTGTTTATGGAGAAAATTGACAATAGTTATAAGGCGTCTACTCATATTTTGATTTCGAAGGCATTGCCAAAGAATGTCTTTTTTACTCTCTTTACTAACCCTAAGCTTTACTTCAAAGTTCGATACCTAATTTTCTATCGACTACGTCATGTGGGAACCATCAACATAGAGAAGTGGAAATTGATGGAATTAGAGTATTACACTTTTGAATTGTATTCATGGGAGGTTATAGAGAGAATGATTATCTTGGAACTCATTATAATGATTACATGGTTTCGTGGAGGGAACTGAATGAGAATATGGTAGACTAGTCTTTAGTGTAAGAAATGAGAATCTAAGAGAGAGAGAGAGAGAGAGAGAGAGAGAGAGAGAGAGAGACCGCATAACGAAAAATCCAAGTAATAGAGTAGTCTACATAAATTGATAGACTTGAGGAAGTTTCCAACAAAGTATCATGGTTTTTTATTTATTTAGTGGTTTACTCAATCTTCTTTATCCCTTTCTTTTAACGATTTCACCTTTATTATTCGGATTACCTATTTTTGTAAGTATATAATTTTATTTTAATTATTTTGTTTAGTGATGAATTGAAGATTAATGCAGAACATCATGTGCAACTAATTATGCAACTTCTTCCTACATACGAGGTATATATGTTAATCAAATTGCACATTATTACTTATACAATGATTTTGATATACAACTGTTATGTATCTAATTCATGGTACTTATGTCCTAAAAAGACATAAAAAAACTATAAATCAATATTATATATATCTTTGATATTCAATAATTTGTCCATAAGTAGATATAAAACTATAAACAATTATCAAGTCGTTATATATTCTCTTCTACTTATAAGTTTCGAATTGCTCTATTTTATGATCAGTTTGAGTTGCGATCTTCAGTGACCCGTTTCCGAGTACTTGTGCGTCGGTTGAAATCAAGTGTGGAGTATGTTCACTTTTCCAATGATAATACTTGATTACATAAAGATCCTTTTTACATTTTTATCTTTTATGACTAAAATGAAACAATGTCACACTTATTACTGTTATAAATCAGATCATCTAACAAGGTAGATTACTCAGATGAGGAAAGCCTAGGCATGTCTATGGATAGTAAAAGTCTTGAGGAAGAATACTTGGACTTGGAAGCCAAGGTAAAAGGTTATTGAAATTTACCATATTTATTTTCAAGTAGGTGTACTTTTTTCATATTTTGAAAAGCTATCTCCAATAATTTAGCTAATATATTATTTTATCACATCTTATAGCTCATTATCGCCTTTAGCTTGGTGGAAAGTATCAAAACTTTTTGTACTCTAGAGGAAGATTTCCCAAGGTATTGTCAATGAATATGTAGTATCACCCATTTCTCTTAGTTCGTATAAACCTTTAACCGTATAACATTATGAAATATTTTTATTGCAATTTGTCAATCGCAAATAGAAAAAAATAGGACTTAAGAATGGAATTGATAATATCTAGTTTATCCTAAATATTCTTTAATTTTTTCTTATGTGGGAATAATTGGCATGCTTCATATTGAAAGGAAAAGGAGAAGGAAAAGAAAATATATATCAAATGGGAAAAGGGAATAAAACTTAAATCGCTGTTGAAAATAATCGGCGTGCTTGAGTTTCAAGCAACCTTTGGGCTGACTTGTGCGAAAATAATATCTCATTAAATTGTCATATCTATTATTGTGTTTATTTAGAGATCACTTTGACTCATCTGCGGTCACTAGAAAGTTCATTTTTATTCTTTTATCGTTATTATTATTTTTTATGAAAACAATGATTGCATTTTGTAAATTCTCCCTCAAAATAATAATAATAATTTGGTGTTCTTCAATACGTACAGAAACGTAGTTAACAGTAAGTCATTTGTTTGTTGGCATCAACGTCTTCTTCCCTTGATTTTTTTTCTTCTATCTGATTTAGGTTAGTTAGGGACTTCAGCCAATATATATATATATATATATATATATATATATACAACAACAACACAACAACAACCCAGTAAGTATCTCGCCTAGGGCGGGGTCTGGGGAGGTCCAGATGTACGCAGTCTTACCCCTAACTAGCCGCCTAGAAGAGAGCCTGTTTCCGAAAGACCCACAAAATTTTTTTTTTTTTTTAAATACATTTGCAAAAAGGACTTTTTTTTTTTTTGGTAATAAAAAAGCAATAAAGGATGATCAAAAGGGCAAGAGAAGTAAAGCAGTAAACATACTAACACAAGATATTACTAAATGACCAACATAAAAACAACCCAGTAAGTATCTCGCCTAGGGCGGAGTCTGGGGAGGTCCAGATGTACGCAGTCTTACCCCTAACTAGCCGCCTAGAAGAGAGCCTGTTTCCGAAAGACCCACAAATTTTATTTATTTTTTTTTAAATACATTTGCAAAAAGGACTTTTTTTTTTTTTTGGTAATAAAAAAGCAATAAAGGATGATCAAAAGGGCAAGAGAAGTAAAGCAGTAAACATACTAACACAAGATATTACTAAATGAACAATATAAAGTGGATATATATATATATATATATATATATATATATATATATATATATATATATATATATATATATATATATATATATATATATATATATATATATATATATATATATATATAATATAAACCAAACCCTTAAAGAGAATTATTGAAAATTGTGCTTATGAGACCACACATTTGCAATTATGTGCAAATTGAAACATTGAATTATGTGAAAATGGGATTATTTTTGAAACATTAATTAAAATCTTTCTCTTTTTTTAATAATTAAGTAAATCATCTTATTAAATGTTGTACTACAATTGGATTGTTCTTGTTTTTTTTTTTTTGTTTTGCAATATAGAAAAAAATTGATCGTTGTTTAACCTTTATTTAGTATTTAGAAGTGTTTATAAAAGCTAGTTGGCTATTGATTAACCAAATAGTGATTGTCCAAGTGAGTTGATTTTACTAATAAAAACATTCCTAATGGTTAAATATATCAAATATAAAAAAAAACAACTTAGAATGTATTTCTCTTTATAAGAATGTTGTTTTTAATTTCTATGGTATCACCTTTTCAGAGAATGAACGAAACTAGTCTCTCTGAGTCTTATTACGTGGATCCCAACTTCTTTTTCTTCGTAATTTCCAAACTTAATTTTGTTATTTTTTTTGAAGATCTGAAAATTTACATATTTTCACTTACTAAAACTTTATTCCAGTTTAAGAGCAATACTATAAATACTCCCTCCGAACCACAAATAACTTTGCATTGGACTTTTTGCGCTCTTCAAGACACTTCTTTGGCCATATATAACTCTTACAATATGAAAATAAAAAGTATAATTTTTTTTATATTTTTAAAGTACTATTTGAAATGAATCTGGAAAAAGTACATTTATGTTGTAAAACATTATAATTTTTCATTAACTAAAGGTCAAAGTTTGTTTACTTTGAACCCAAAAATTTAAATGTAAAGTTATTTGTGGTCTAGAGGAAAAGGTTTATAAAGTGTATCTATATTCTAGTAAAATTTAAACTCACTGGTGAAAATCAATTTATCAAGGCTTATACAGAACTAATTCTATATGTTTGTGACCAGGAAATATGATCAACAGGTGAAGCACTTATTTGACGCATTTGGCAAACTCAAAGACGAATTTGAACGATTAGAGAAACCACTTCTACGAAGCGAGATGCCTAAAGAAATATTATGGGATGGAAAACCTCTAAGGTTACCACCCAAAGAGACTCCTAAGAAGCAGGAATCTAATGAAGGAGAATACTCTTCCAAAGGTTTGATGATGCATGGCAAACATCTTCTAGAATCAGAGGAAGCAACCCCAGAGTCAGAATCCGCACAATTTAACAAAGGCCAGGAGATCATTGATTGGGAGTTCGATGCAATAGAGAATTAATTACTAAACCTAGTACAACATAACATTTTTCTCTTCTTTGGGTGTTGTACGTAGGCCTAACAACGTCACCCGCATCAATAGATCCCATCCCCACACACCCCTAATAAATGGGCGAAAACTCGATTAACCGGTTTTCTGACGGATCGTTGGTTGATTGGGTTGAATTCAGATGATGATTTTCCACTTGTAAATCAACCTATCACTTATCTAATATTTTAATGTGTGAAATAAATAAAAATAAAACTACTACCAATTCTAAATGTTTCTTTCATCCTCCTTCACTTAGAGACTTCACTAAGTACTCCATTCCCCTCTCTTATGCTCTCCTCACTCAGAGGCTTTGGAATGGGGTCCAAACATTGGTGTTATGTCATACAGTAGCAAGCCCGCATGGACCGCCCCGGGTGTGGGCCAAACTAGTGCCGAGGTGATCGGAGGCCCGGGCCCGGCACTGCTACGACCCACGAACTAGTAGTGCGGGCTCGGTCTTGCCACGAAAAAAGCTCGGGTACAGCTATCTCCTTCCTCCTCCCAAAATTCATTATATCTCCTTTTTCCTCCCCAAAATACATCTCCAAATCCCCAACAATGGCAACAACTCCCCAATCCCAATTATCTCTCCTTCCTCTTCTCCAAAATACATCCCTACGGGCCAAAACTGGCTAAGGCCCCGCCAGGCCCGGGTGGACAGCCCGGCACGGCCTGCTACCTATCCATGTGAGCCAGTGCCTAGTTATTACGAAGCCCGGCCCACGAACGAAACGGACCGGCCCGTGGCCACCTCTAGTAGCAACCAAAAGCTCCACTTTATTAAATTTGACAACTAGCAAGCTAAGTGTAAGCACTTTCTATAATATGTCTTGTAGGCTGACATTAATAAACAACTCCTCTTTCTCTTAGGTTTATTTTACGCCATTTAATTTTACGTTAAATTATATCAGGATCTTCGCATTTACTTTACTTTATTTTTTCCCTCGTTAACCACTCGATCAACCCATTCACTCATGGATGATGGGTAGATTGGATTCAGGTGGAGTGTTTCGTGGGTGATGGGTGAATGTGTGTGGGTAGATGCAGGTGATGGACCACCCGCCCCGAACACGATCCATTGTCAATCCTAGTTGTAGGTAACCAATTACCAGTCCTCAATGGTTTTCTAGGACAAATGAAGGGATACAATGTCTCATTACTGAGTATTCTCTACAGAATGGGAGGGAGTTTCAGTAAATTCATTAATCACGTCCTCCAAAATAATGTTCATTTCTCTTGTATAACATGCATATTCTATCTATGTATACTATGACGTAATGAAGATTTCATGATCTTTGGATTTTTTACTCTGTAGGACATATTAAAAATTTGACATTAAAAGGACATGTTACCTTACTTGATTGCACCCGTTGGAGTTCATCGAGGTTGTCGTCAATTGTTTCATGGTTTGAGAACACAGACTTGCGCAAGAGAGGCGAGATCTATGGTCGTCGCCCAAACAATGGTGGTTGCTACCCATGGATTTGAAAACTCTGAACCTCAAAGAGAGAAAAACGAATAAAATAGAAGAGGGGGAGAGAGAGAAAGCATAATCAACGTCGAGACAGAGAGAGGGGGGGACATGGAGGCAGTAATGATATGGCGGTGGCTGCTTTGTGACGCTAGTGAAATAAAGGGAAGAAAGGCGAAGGGCAGGGACTAGAGAGAGAGAGAGGGAGAGAGAGAGAGGTAAAACGAAGGTTAGGGCTCATCTTGGGCATTTTATATATATGGGGGTTGGGAAATTACTGGATGGGTTGAACATGATTAGATGGCTTGCGTATGGACCTATAATCTTTGCTTATAGAGTAAATGATGATTTGCAGTCTATATGGTCCAAATCTAATCCATTTACATCTACAGTTGTCAATCCAGGTTAAACGATTGGATTGGCTTTTAGTTTTCTAACACATCAAAAATTAAGAGAAATGGTAGGAAATCAGTTTCAAACAAATTTTAGTGATGTGCTTATTATTCGTGATAAGTTCTATTTGTATAGGGTCGGGATTGGATTTTTTTAGATTTCATGTCAAGTTGTCATATTAGCTTGAGCATTCCCAACTCCAGTTACATTCCTATTTCCCAGGGAAGAGGGACATACAAGACAAGAGACACAATGCTGCAAGAGGTTTGAGCGGCAGCTCAACCGAGATTGCTGATAACCTCCGCAAGTATACGGATTTTATCAAGTAGTATAAAACATTTATCGTATCCACAGCGAGCTAGTATATCCAAGTATTAAGTTTTCTCAAATATATAACAAGCTAAGAAAATTCGAGTTGGATTTTTGATGATTCAACCAACGAAACCAAAGTGAATAAAATTTCGAAATCTAGCAAGATAAAAGATCTAGGGTTGACTTCACTTAACTAGATTACTTGATACGATAGATAAACTCAACTAGCAGGTCAATGTGGATCGTTGCAAGGACGAATAAAGAAGCCTAAACCTTCTCTCGAAGCGATAAAGACAAACTCAATGCAAACATAACTACCTATTCTCATGGAGTCAAGTAACATCAAGAGCATGAAGAGCGAAAATCAATCCAAAGCCCACAAGATATTGTAATCTACTTTCATGATTAGGCAATCAAGATAATTACTCGAAGTCCGACAATTAGCATCCCCCCCCCCCCCCCGATTTTATACTAATCATCCAAGTATTCAAAACTCTCTTTCAAGAATTATGAATAACAATAAGCAAACAAATAACTCATGTGCAACGATTCAACAAACATGCTACCATCAATTTAACAAGTCATCAAATAACCCAAATTAAAATTCATCAACCCTAGAATAAGAAAATTAGCTACTCATGATTAAAGAAACTAATAAGAAAATGATAAGAATTAAACTAAACATTGAATTATCAAAGTCAAAGAAATAAAAATAATAAACTAATGAATTAAAACTAAAAGCAATTGAGAAGGAGAAGAGAGACAATAGAGATGAGAAATAACCAAAAAGCTTTAATTTAAATTGCCCAAAGCTTGAACTTGTTTTTCGAAATTGCAAAATAAAACTAGAGAATTTGAGAGAAATCTAAGTGCTTAATTTAAACTCTAAGCTATTCTAATGGAGTAGAGAGAGATGATGGATAGATAGAGAGTTCGCCAGAAGCCCTTTTCTAAGCCTATAGACATTTAATCTCATGGGAGAAAAGAAGAGGAAATGTCTCTTGTCGATTATGCATAAATCGCACAGGAGCATGATCGTGCCAACATAGGCATGATCGTGCTTGCTCTTTTCTTCAAGATTTTCGGCTATTGACATTCCCATATGATGAAGCACGATCGTGCCTATTGGAAGCATGATCATGCATTGTAGAAAACTCAAAGACTTCACGTGTCTAGCATCACTTTTCATTCCAACTTTGATTCCTTCTTCTTTCTTTCTTCTCTTGACACTCCAAAGTCCATATTGATTCCGATTGTACATTTGAGCTCCAAAATGATACTAAAATCACATTGAACGCACAAACATACCCAAGTAGTGATCCTCATCGCAGATGAGTAAAATCCAATTATAAACGAGGATACTCACAAAAATATAGGATGGATGAGTGCATATATACAATAAAAATAAACACAATTTTGGCACTCATCAAACTCCCCCAAGCTTGAACCTTTGCTTGTCCCCAAGCAAAACAAGTCAAGACAACAGAAACGGGGAACAAAAGTCAAGAGATCACCTTCTCAAATTGAGTTTCAAAAGCAACATAGAATCCAAAAGAATCAACCCAAGCCAAGAACAAAAATCTCAAAGCCATTGGGATTCACATAGCACATCATGTAATCGTGATCCAAAACATCAGTGTCTTACCACAAGACCCACTCTTGAATGTAGCATAGTAAAGTAGATAGACCCTCAGTTTAGGTAAGTGAACACTCACACTCAAGTGTTTAAAATTGACAATCCAATTGAGTTTCTCTCAATACTCATCTCAAAAATCACGGTTTACCATAAGCTCACCATTCGTCTCACATCTACTCCGCTAAGAACAATTGAAATAAACGAGTTAAGAGGACTTTCATAGGTTGTAACGTAGGCTTAGGGTGAAGGGTAGGACAAATTCATTCGGATAGTTAGCTAAGGATATCATGAAACTAGTGGAGCAAAAATCTTTAATTTACCTCATGCATGGAGGTAAACAATGTGGAACTCCCACTAACAAAAAGTAACATCTAACAAATATCACCAAACTCTATTGAAATACTCTTCATTCAAGCACAACCTTACAAAATATCAACCTTTTTATTTTATTTTTTTTTCATTTCATATTTTATTTTTTTTTGAACTTTTCTAATTTCTTTTTTTTTTTCGAAACCAAACTTTGAATTTCAACCATTCTTTTAAGAGCTTACACAAACCACGGAGTTACACATTGTGAAATGTACCATAAACTCCAAAGATAATCCCTATTCCACAAGTCTCGTGACGAAAGGGTAAACATGGTTTTTTCGGTCAAAAGGCTTGTAATGCGGGTGAGAGCAAAGAATAGGCAAAGCTGAAAGTGGTTCACAAAGGATAAAATGCCAAGGTAGGCTTATTTGGCTAAGTGAGCTATAAGTTCAAAGAGTGCCTCAATCATACTCGTCCAATCAATGTCAAGTGCGGATTCGACAAAGAAATGACTTCTCTTCGGAGAGGTTATGGAACCTCTCCCCATGGTGAGTTCTAGAAACCGATGACTTAGAGAGAGTTTCACACATCAAAGACAAAGTGGAACATAGTGATGCACGGTCTTCAAGGCTCAAAACTAACGGGTCAATTTGGTCTATCCAACTCAGCTATACAACATTCAAGAGTCATCATCAAGCATGCCACAAACCATGAATTGCAACAACAATCATGCTGTGCAATTCTTAGACTCAAACACATTTCCACAAAAACAAGAGTTGATCTTTTCAGCTTTTCACAATAAACACAAATCATCATTGAAGGATCATATCTCAATCGTTTTTTTGGATTTTTCTTTTTCATTTTTTTTTTTTGGATTTGTTTTTTCATGCATGCAAAAATAAAAACTAAACTATATGCAAAACAAACAAACAAAAAAAAATGAAAAACTATTCTAACGATGCAAAATAAAAACAAAAACTATATGCAATTCACATTTCACAAAATATCATCAAAACCACCTCCCCAAAGCTTGAAACGAACATTGTCCCCAATGTGAGAAAAGACGACAAAATAGAGGGGAAGGGAGGAGAAAAAACTTACGGAACCTCCCCTGGCCTGGGATGAGTGGGAAAGTATTGTTGGCTTATATGCCAACTAGTTATTGCTTACAATCATCTCACTCACATATCCATTTTGACTTGCATGACAAAGAGTGCATCAAATCATATTGGTCTAGTGGTGGTGCTCTTCTTCTTTTTTTCATTCATCATCCTCTCCTTGAATTGATCATAACAAGCTAATGCACGTAGCATCTTGTCAAAGGCACTTGCAAAGATCTCAAAAGAACACAAGTTAGAGATCATTATCACAAAGAAACGATAAATAGTCAATGACCTCTTGAACTTGTCAAATGCCCTTGAAAAGTCAAAATGACAAGATGAGTCTTCCATAACTCTAAACTTATAACTCTCCCTATAAATCCCATTATACTTGTCACCTATGATATCCTCATAAACCCGGTGCATACAAGAATCATGAATCTCTAGTACATCGTTGGGGTTTAAATATGCATATCCAAGCGAGTTATCGACAGGGGGATTAATATGATGAGGATGCACAATTGTTGAAATTGGCATGCTTATGGATTTGGGGGGAAGTGAATCATAATGCTCAATATTAGAGAACTGGTTCTCTACAAAATTTTCAACAAGTTCTTCCTTAATTCAATGCTTAGATGAAGATGAACTATCCATGAGATTGAGTTGGGTCTCTATCAGTGCCATGTGGGAGGCAATTGAATCAACTTTAGAGCACAATTGCTCTATTAGTTCTTGTTGTTCATCATTAACCTTTTGTTGCATCACAATGAATTGCTCAAAGATGCTTTCCATTTTGAATTTGGTGGATGAGGGGGCAATAAAGTTTGGTCATCTCCATAGAAATAATTAGGAGAACACAAATTATCAAAATTATTGTCATGGAAATAAGGATTATATTGGTCACCTTGGTAGAGGTGATCAAATTGACATTCATCAGAATTATAACCAACATATTCATTCCAATCATAAGCGGCATTGGGCATATCACATTCATTCGCATTCACATAGTTATAACAAGTATAATCATATGAACTCGAATTATAATCATCATATCCCCCATGATGCCAAGAAGACATCAAGAAATCAAACCAAGTAAGACATAAGTGCTTAGTCTAGTCAATTCAAGAACTCCAAATATTGGAATATGCCAAGCTCCCCGGCAACGACGCCAAAAACATGATAGCCTCCGCAAGTATACGGATTTTATCGAGTAGTATAAAAAATTATCGTATCCACAGGGAGCTAGTATTTCCATGTATTAAGTTTTCTTAAATATGTAACAAGCTAAGCAATTCGAATTGGATTTTTTGAGTATTCAAACAAAGAAACTAAAGCGAACAAAATTTCTAGAATCTAGCAAGATAAAAGATCCAGTGTTGACTTCACTTAACTAGATTACTTGATGCGATAGATAAACTTAACTAGCATGTCAATATTAATCGTTGCAAGGACGGATAAAGAAGCCTAAACCGTCTCTCGAAGCGATAAATGCAAACTCAATGCAAACTTAACTACCTATTATCATGGAGTCAAGTAACATCAAGAGCATGAAAAACGAAAATCAAATCCAAAGCCCACAAGATATTCCAATCTACTTTCGTGATTAGGCAATCAAGATAATCATTCGAAGTCCGACAATTAGAAATCCCCATTCTATTTTATACTAATCATTCAAGTATTCAAAACTCTCTTTCAAGAATTATGAATAACAATAAGCAAAAAAATAATCATGTGCAACGATTCAACAAACATGCTAGCATCAATTTAACAAGACATCAAATAACCCAAATTAAACTTCATCAACCCTAGAATAAGAAAATTAGCTACTCATGATTAAAGAAATTAATAAGCAAATGATAAGAATTAAACTAAACATGAATTAGAAAACTCAAAGAAATAACAATCATAAACTAATGGATTAAAACTAAAAGCAATTGAGACGGGGAAGATAGAGAGAGTAGAGATGAGAAATAACCAAAAAAACTTCAATTGAAATTGCCCAAAGTTTTAACTTGTTCTTCAAAATTGCAAAATAAAACTGGAGAATTGAGAGAAATCTAAGTGCTTAATTTAAACTCTAAGCTATTCTAATGGAGTAGAGGGAGATTGTTAGAATGCACGACCCTAAGGCACAAGAAGGGAGGTTGAATTGTGTCACTAATTTTCATCTAATCTTTGCTTAATGAAGTAAAGGACCAACCAAGGAAACTGAGGTCCTATGGTTGTTCCTTCTGACAGAGTGTAAGTGCGGAAGCAAGATAATAATAAAGCATAAATGACACAAGACGTTTTTAACGTGGAAACCACCCAAGGCTCAATTGGGAGTAAAACCACGACCTACTCTCTCTAGTAGGATTTCACAACTTCTTGTTGTATACCTAGCAAACATTGTACAGGCCCATTCCTAACTTGCTACAATCACAACTTATCTTTAGTTGCCATGTCCTACCTTCCTCTATCACACAAGAGCAAGCGCAACTTCCCTACAAATTGCCAAGACTCACACGTCAATATAGGGCTCTGAGAAAACCTACAACTTCCCTACAAGTTGCCAAGACTCACAAGCCAACACTCGGCTTTGAGCAATTAAGGCAAGCTATCTCTAGCTTACAATGTCTCTCAAAAGGGTAAAGTAACACAACTTTTTGGTGCTTCTAGAATAAGCAAGTAAGGTTACAATATTTTCTATGTGTTGAGACTTATGAGAGTAGGGACTGACTAAGGAACAGTTTCTGGGCTTTCTTACTTTGGATATGTGGGCGCAATTTAAGAGCAAAGTGAAGAGAGATTTTTTTGTAAAATACTTTTGATAAAATCAGAATATTCTCTCTTAAGTTTTTCACAACCTCAGTTCATCTCTTATATAGAGGGAGCTTGAGGCCTTTGCTTAAGGATTAAATATTTTCGAAAAACAAGGCTCCAAAAGGTCAGATCAAGTCACATTTTATCTTTTGTAAAGCAACCTTAGAAATCAGTTTGATAAGTACAAAGGAGCCACCTTGATGTCTCAGAAAATGCAGCAACCGATTTTCAAAGTGAGGTTGCTTGTTTGACTTATGCAATGCACAACGCTCTAAAAAGGAAGTTTCCTTTTTAAGCCTAGATAGCATGCTTTAGCAAATCAAAAGTTCTTTTGCAGATTACCACTTTAAGGTGATTCCGTTTATGCACTAAAGAACCCATTGGATAAAAGGAGTTTGCTATGCAAGTTGCAAGATATTTTGGTTTTCGAAATTCATTTGTTAAAACTGTATTGGAGGTGGGACCTGACTGTGGGACCAAGGTTCCAGCTCAGGTTCTATTTCCAGTTTTACCCTCAAGTTAATTTCGCCCATTTTAATTCCTTAGTTCCAAACTCTATGAAATTAATATCAACACATTACATGAATCTAAAATAGATAATACCAATCTTTTATCTTGTTCTTCATGTTGCAAGTAGTTCGTCTTTTCAGCTTTTCCATCGTGTTGGGTATATGCGAATTAAACACAATTAAATTCAATGCATTAGTAATTTAATTAACATAAGTATATTTAGTTGTAATCATCATCAAAGCACATAGGGTCCAACAAATTCCCTCTTTTTGATGATGACAAACTAAATATGCTTTATGCCCAAATCATGAAAGCTTAAATGCCATGTGTATATACCTCAACCTTTGATCATCATTCCAAGGGAGATGAAAGCTCGAACATGAAGGGTTCTCTTCACATGAAGCCTTGGTCATGAATACAATTCAAGAAACTTTGACTAACAATCTTAGTCAATATAGATCAACATAAGTACAAGCATATTCTTTCCCCTTTTGGCACATCAAAAAGCAACATCAGACACAAAATAGAAATGATCCTCAGTTTAATATGGGATAAGTTTAACACTAAGCTTAGAGAGAGCTATTACCCTAGGTCTTTGAGAAGAAGGAAACAACAAGAGTTTGAGAAATTAAGGCAAGATAAGATGTCTGTAACTGAATATACTGCTAAGTTTAATGAGTTGTCGAGGTTTGCAGGACCTTTAGTTATGGATGATCTGGAGAGAATGGAAACATTTGAGGATGGTTTGAATTGGAAGTCACAAGAGTTAGTGGCAGGTTCTTCATCGACTTTTCAGGAAGCGTATAGAGATATTAATATGGAGAGGATATTTGATAAGAGAAATGCAATACTTGGGAAGAGAGCGAGAGATGATAGAGGTAAGAGTTCTTTTTGACCGATCTACAATTTGTGTAAATTGTACCTTACCTTTTGAGCAACTTTGGATTAGTGTGAAGGTGAAGTATATTGGTGTTGGTCATGACTGGTTTTATGACTTTGATCACTATGTTGCTGTTGTAGATAGATTCTGACTTTGGATGTTATTAAGTATGCCCTTATGCAAGCTGATCAGGAGTGGTGGTGTTCTACTAGAGATATGGTTGTGATTCCGGGGACAGTTGTGTTCTTTAGTGGGGATATTTTGATTCCTTTCCCACCACCTTTGTCGCCGCAGTCACCGCCCTTAGCTCCACCCACACCGGATCATGTAGGTTTTCCCGTTGTACCTTTGGATGTTCTTCCACAAGTAGAAGGTCCTCTTTTACATGGTTTTGGTTTCTTGCCGATAATGGTTTGATTGCTCCTAATCTTCCTGCAGATAGTTTACGTTCTACCTTGATCTGACTTAGTAAAATCAATAGCTCTTCTAGGCGACATAGCTGGTATCTCATCTGGAAAAACATCAGGGAACTCACAAACAAAAGGTATCTTATCCAACGTTCTGGCTGGGAGATTGAGAAATGTATTACATGAAGTTATTGGCACGCAGCAGGGGGCTTTTGTGAAGGGAAGGAGTATAGTCCATAACATCCTCTTGGCTCAAGAGCTCCTAGCACACTATGACAGGAAACAAGTCAGTGCAAGGATTGCAATTAAAGTTGACCTCCGCAAGGCCTATGACTCAATTGATTGGCAATTTTTACTATATTCTCTTGATAAACTGGGTTTTCCTGATTGTTTCATTAGATGGATTGAGTTGTGCGATACTACTGTTAAATACTCTCTTGTGATTAATGGTGAGCTAACTGGCTCCTTTGATGGGAAAAGGAGTGTGAGGCAAGGGGATCCCCTTTCTTCTTATCTGTTTGTCTTGGTAATGGAAGTGTTATCCAGGAGACTGTCTTTGTTTAAAGAGGACAGGGAGTTTAGACATCATCCTGAATGTGGAAGTCTGAACATGACTCACCTCAGCTATGCAGACGACCTTTTTTTGTTCTGTAAAGGAAATACAATATCTGTAAATTGTGTTCTTAGAGCTTTTAAGGAGTTTTCAGATGCATCTGGGCTTGTAGCTAACTTTGGAAAATGTCAATTATATTTTGGTGGAGTATCTGGTTTGGTTAAGGGAAGATTCAAGGAATTTTGCAGATGAAAGTAGGACAGTTGCCTATCCTCCTCACATCCAGATCACTTACCTCTGCTGATTGTATTTGCTTGGTGGCCAGAGTTACAACGAAAGCGAGAGCTTGGTCTAGCAAATTTCTATCTTATGCTGCTAGGGCTCAACTCATCAACACAGTCTTGTTCAGTTTACATAATTTTTGGGGTTCAATTGTTGTTCTCACCAAGAAGGTCATCAAGCAGGTTGAAGCTCTCTGTAGGAGCTTTCTCTGGAGTGGGAAGGAAAATTATAAACAGGCTTTCGTTGCATGGAAAGATATGTGCAAACCAAAACTGAATGGTGGTCTGGGATTCAAGGATCTCTATGATGTTAACACTGCACTGATATTGAAATTGGTTTGGTGTCTAGCAAATAAAGCAGATGTAATGTGGGTCAAATGGATTCATGAAGTGTATTTAGGAAAAGAGACTTTCTAGGATGTTCAGTTGTCATCTTCACAGTCATGGTGTTTTAGAAAGCTTCTCAAGCTCAGAGAAACAACACTAAAATTTGTTGACATACAAGATGGTGAGCTCAAATGGATAGCTGCACCCCCTCCTTTCTCTTCCAAAGCTGCATACAGTGCACTGCAACAAGCTTCACTTGCGCAACCTTGGGCAAAATTCATTTGGGGTAGGAACTGTTACCCTAAACACTGTTTTACAACCTGGATCTTCATGCAGAAGAAGCTTCTTACTAGGGACAGGATGTTGGCTAGAGGGATGCTGGTTGATGCAAAGTGTGTGATGTGTGCAAATGGAGATGAGTCACATAAGCATTTGTTTCTTGCTTGTGAGTTTGCCAAGCACGTTTGGCACGATGTTGGAGAGTTTATTCAGTTTAAAGTTCCCCCTGTCACCTGGGATGCTATGATGAAATGGGGCCTGAAATATATTAGAGGCTCATCTGCACAAAGATCTCTGTGTAAAGCAGGTGTCACAGTGTGCTTTTATCACATATGGGTTGCTAGAAACCATGTCATCTTCAGAGGAGAGAAGCCTGGGCTGGAACAAATCATAGCTCGGATAAAGTTTGAGCTGCGTGTACAGATGAGCAAGATTGACAGAATGAAGGATACAAGTAAAAACAGAACTTGGTGTGCTTCCATGCGCATTGAACCTGTTTTTACACACAGAAGATAGATTCAGAAAATTTTGTGTAGATGTTTTTACAGCAATATAGTTAGATTACTATATGTAGTAGGGGTAGAAGGGTAGCATTTTGTCAGCTCCCTTGATTGCTATAGTCTTTGTTTGTACGAACTACATTGCTCATTTTGGCAATGAATATATGCTCACATTCTATCAAAAAAAAAAAGGTATCTTATCCAACTCATTTTACTTTGGTGTATTATCACTTACTAGGCACAAAAAAACTTGGTAACCTTTCCTTATCTGAGTCGACATGTTCATTGCAGACATAATCTTAACTCTCGGTTCGGTCACAATACCCTTATAAGAAATTCTACCACCATTCGGAACTTTAAGTGACACCTTCTGGAAAGAACACTCTATACGCGGATGATACTTACTAAGCCAGTTCATTCACAAAATAACATCGAAATCACTAAGATCAAACTAAATCAAGTCTCTAGGTAAATCAACATTAAGAATCGTAATAGGACAATTCACGTGAAAGTAATTGCAAGAAACTTTAATACCATTAGGCGTAGTGATATCAACATCGTGTATAGTAGTGGGTTCTAACTTGTGCTTAGTGACAAATGCAGTGGATACGAATGAATGTGAAGCACCAGAATCAAACAGCAAAACTAGACAATGAATGAACATGAAAAATACCAGTCACAACATTAGGATCACTTTCAGCTTCAGCACAGTTCATAACAAAGATCCGACCTTGATTACAACAATTATTAGTAACTCTAGCACTTGCAGTTTGACTAACTGGAACAATAGGTGCAGGTTTAGGCACAGAACTCACAACTGGCAAGGTTAAGATTTACAGTAGGCTGAGAAGTACGGGTTTGATTACTAAAATTTCCAACAAAACTCCCAACTGGTCTAACTTGTCCACGACTCCTACACTCACTAGCTATATGACCCGGTTTCTGACAAATATAGCAATTAATCAAGCCACCAGAACAACTTCTCTCTGGGTGCGATATACAATTCTTTGTTGTAATACTAGAGTAAAAATGGTTGTCTAAGTGGATGACATAAGCGAGACTATGCTTTTGGGTCCTGATATGCAGTCCAAGATCTTCAGGAGAGTTATGCAGATAAAAGAAGAAGACCTTTAGAGTTTAAAGTTGGTGACAAAGTTCTTTCGAAAGTATCTCCTATGAAAGGAATTAAGCGATTTGGCAAGAAAGGGAAACTTAGTCCGAAGTTTATTGGTCCTTATGAGATTTTGGAGAAAATTGAAAAAGTTGCTTATCAATTGCCTTTACCGCCGGAATTGGCTAATGTGCATAATATTTTTCATGTATCGCAACTCCGTAAGTATATTTATGACTCGTCGGATGTGATTGAATCTGATCCCTTGAGGATATAAGAGAATTTGAGTTATGAGGAACAACATGTTCAGTTATTAGACCGTCAAGATAGCATTTTGAGAAATAAAGTCACAACTTTGGTTAAAGTTTTGTGGAGAAGTCAGACTCTAGAAGAAGCTACTTGGAAATCTAAGGATGATATGAGACTGCGTTATCCCCATCTTTTTAAAGGTTACTTTGCCCAAGTTTCGAGGACGAAACTACTTTTAAGAAGGGTGGACTGTAATATTACGAAAATTTTTAAACTTGCCTACTTGCTAATTAAACTCGCTTAGTGCTAATAATTATGTCTTAGTGACTAATGACACCTAATTATCTTAACTGTGCATGTTATACCTAATGGGTATTATTTATTTGTTTCGGGTCAAGCTAGTACATGAAATCGGGTCTCGGTTTTGTGGGTTTGAGTGTTCGGTTTTGTGGGCCGAAGCAGGCTTCTATTTCTCTTCAAAACCCGAGCCAAATTTCACTTGCAAACTATCGAAATTCAGCCAAGCAATATATTGGAATACTATAGAGAAATCATGATCTTTCTTGTTAGGCTTCGTCACTAAGTAAAGGAATTGCAATAGTAATTCTTGAACATAATCTAGCACATTTGGCAAATTCATTTTGGAATAATAATCTAGCCAAATATTCTTGTAATGATTCATTTCTCTTCTCAAAACATATTTGAGCCAAGATTACAAGCTATTGAATTCGTTTGAGCAAAAATTAGAACACTTTCTTCTCTTTGTTCTCTCTCCCTAACGGCTCACAATAACAACAACAACATTAAACATTTTCTCACATTCTCTCATTCAATCTCTACAACTTTGAATCCTTTGGGAAGACATTAGAGCTTGAAAAATCTAAGAGTAATATCTAAAGATTAAGGTAACAAAGCTATCACATTCATTCTTTCACAATTCATTTCGGCTTTGAGCTTGTATAATCATGTCTTGACTTTGTGTCTTTGTGTTGTTCTTGGCTTATTCTTCTCTTCATCAATTTTGAAACAAGAACCTTTGGAAGTTTTGAAACAAACATCGGATCCAGGACCTTCAAGCCCGAATCTAGGAGAATATTATTAAGGTTTATGTTCATATCTTTATTACCCAAACTCTCTTCTAAATCACTTAAGAAAGATTATGCATGAAAGATGACTTCGTTATAGTTTTAATAATTATTGTTGTGATGTTGTGTGAGTAAGTCACCTTGAAAGTTTAAGATCTAAAGAGCATGTTGATTGATGTGTGATATATGGGTTTAGAACCTATATGTGAATTAAGGTTGTTATTTTCGAAAGTATGCTTAAGAGGAGATTATGCTAGAGATTAATTAAGTTATGTCTTCCCATAGGCTTCAGCCAACTGAGTCATACTCCAAGTATCTTTAATAAAAATAAATCTCGCAACTTTAGTCAATTTGTCCATTATAACCCAAATAGAATTCAATCCTTTAGTCGTAGTAGGTAATCCAGTCACAAAATCCATAGAAATTGACTCCCATTTCCACTTAGGTATCTCCAAAGGCTGAACCAGTCCTCCTGGACGCTGATGTTAATTTTTCACTCTTTGACATACTAAACATCTCTCCACAAATCTTGCAACATCACATTTCATGCCTTTCCACCAAAAACACTTATTCAAATCACGATATAACTTATTACCTCCCGGATATTTTTACTCAGAAGCCTACCTTATGAGGTTTTGTATGGTAAGAAATGTAAAATTCCTTTGTGTTGGGATGACATAAGCGAGACTATGCTTCTAGGTCCTGATATGGTACATGAAACAATGGAACAAGTGAGAGTGACTAGAGAGAAAATGAAAGCAGACCAAGATCGTCAGAAGAGTTATGCAGATAAAAGAAGGAGACCTTTAGAGTTTAAAATTGGTGACAAAGTTCTTTGAAAGTATCTCCTATGAAAGGAATTAAGCGATTAGGGAAGAAAGGGAAACATAGTGCGAAGTTTATTGGTCCTTATGAGATTTTGGAAAGAATCAGAGAAGTTACTTATCGATTGGCTTTACCGCCGAAATTGGCCAATGTGCATAATGTTTTTCATGTGTCGCAATTCCGAAAGTATGTTTATAACTCGTCCCATGTGATTGAATATGAGCCCTTGAGGGTAGAAGAGAATTTGAGTTATGAGGAACAACCTGTTTAGATATTAAATCGTAAAGATAGAATTTTGAGGAATAAAATCACACATTTGGTTAAAGTTTTGTGGAGAAGTCAAACGGTAGAAGAAGCTACTTGGGAATCGGAGGATGATATTAGACAGCGTTATCCCCATATTTTTTACGGTTAGTTTGTTCATGTTTCGGGACGAAACTTCTTTTAAGAAGGGTAGAATGTAATATACGAAAAATTTTAAACTTGTTTACTTGCTAGTTAAACTCGCTTAGTGCTAGTACTTATGTCTTAGTGATTAATGACACTTAATTATTTTAATTGTGCATGTTATACCTAATGGGTATAATTTATTTGTTTTGGGTCAAGCTAGTAAATGAAATCAAGTTTCAGTTTTGTGGGTTTGTGTATTCGATTTTGTGGGCCGAAGCCCGTTTCTTTTTCTCTTCCACACCCGAGCCCAATTGCACTTTCAATCCATCAAAATTCAGCATTTGAATCCTCTGGAATTATCTAGAGTAGTCTTGATCTTTCTTTTAACCTTCGCCACTAAGTAATGAAATTGTACTAATAATTCTTGAACATAGTCAAGCATACTTGGCAATTTTATTTGGTAATATTAATCTAGTAAAATATTTTTAGCAATGATTCATATCTCTTCTCAAAACATATTTGATCCAAGATTACAAGTTATTTAATTCTTTTGTGCAAAAAGGCAATCACAATAGTCTATTTTCTTCTCTCTCTAACCGGTTGCATATTACACACAAGAACAATTATTTCTCTTCATTTTCTCACATAATCTCTACTAACATTGAATCCTTTGAAATCCATTAGAGCTTGTGAAAGCTAAGAGTAATCTCTAAGGTTTAAGAACCTTTGGAAGATTTGCAACAAACGTCGGATCCAGGACCTTCAAGACCGAATTTAAGGGAAGATTACTAAGGTTTGTGTTCATATATTTATTCCCCAAACTCTCTTCTAAATCACTTAAGAAAGAATATGCATGAAAGGTGACTTTGCTCTAGTTATGAGAATTATTGTTGTGATGTTGTGTGAGTAAATCACCTAGAAAGATTATGATCTAAAGAGTATGTTAAATGGTGTGTGATTTATGAGTCTCGAATCCTATGTATGAAGTAAGCTTATTATTTTCGAAAGTATGCTTAAGAGGAGATTATGCTAGATTAATTAAGTTATTTTGAAGCATGTGATTTTCGAGCCTTACAAAGGTTAGGATTGAGTTTGTGATAATTGCATCTTGAAGAATGATTATAAAAATCAAGTAAGATTAATTATTGTTTATTTATTAATGATGGCCGATGGATCTATGAGTTTGAGCATGTGTAAGTGATATGGGTGAATTTTATATTAATTTCGAATCATTGCATGTGGATTATACCTCGTAGATGTAAGGACCCAGGATTTTCGTCTAATCCTCAGATGTATTGGTTTCCACGGTACGTCCTTATAGAAAATTTGTAAGTTGAGGGTTTAGATAAGTTCAAGGGATCATCGAGTTAGAAAAGATTTTGTAAAGACTTGAATTGAATAAAAACCATGAAGGAGGTCACAAATCTACAATCGGCGTTTTATCGAAGGGACAAACCAGAGGGACAATCCGAAGGGACAACCCAATAGCGCGATAAGTGAACTAATCATGTTTTTAGAAAGACTCCACCTCATATAGAATATATGAGTACCCAAGAATAAAGGGTTTGGGGGCGAAGGTACGAGGTGGGAAGGTGCTAGGCACCCAACTCGCCCGTTTTATGACGGTCTCTACTAACTCAAGTTTTCTTAATAATTTAAAGTCATAATTCACACACAAACCGGATTAACAACCTAGACTTAGACTATTAATTGGTTCATCACAAGCATCACAATATTCATTTTTAACCCTTATTTCGACATGCATTCTATTTGACAAGTTGGGCAGCACAACGACTATACAGACAATATTTAGGAAGCAATAAAAATGTTATTCTAGCATGATATCTACATTATGACTACTGGAAAATAAACAATTAGACAATTAATTTAATTTGAGCCCTCAGGTGTTAGTACCTAAACTGTAGGCTATATTTGACAATAATAACAAAAGAAAAGATCTCAAATTTTGGAAGAAAGAGGGGGAAACTCAGTGTCAATACTCCCGAGAATAACGGTTGTCAACTGTAGACTGTGTGATTTGAACTGAGGAAGGAGGGTCATATTTATAGGCGTGGAGAAGTAGGGTTGGACGGCTGAAAAGGAGCCGAAACTCGAATTGGGCTTGAAAAATCAGTCGGGCCAGAAGCCACGTCAACGCAGCGAGCGGCCCTGGAATTTTAGTAAGCGCCGCTAACGGCCCTGGGTTTTATCCCAGGGCCGCTGACGGCTGTCAGCTGCCAGCTGGATGTCGTCATTATGACGACATCCATTCTATTTTTATTTCCCGGAGGTATTTTAGTATTCCGAAAAATATGAAAAGACCGTTTTACCCTTGGGCAGTAAAAGACGGTTCTACACCTGAATCGCAATTTGGCGATCGGGAGTCGAAAAGAGGCATGAGACGTGTCGGTGGAAAGCTCTTGAACGGGGATTTTGAATGGGATGGAAGTAAAGGAGTGTTTAGAGGAAAAACCTGAGACCTTATCTTAACTATTAAAGCAAAAATAGCGTTCAACTTCATAAATTACTTCTTTCATCATCAGGCTTTTGCGGAGAA
Organism: Tetragonia tetragonoides; assembly: GCA_038025085.1. Lineage (NCBI taxonomy): Eukaryota > Viridiplantae > Streptophyta > Magnoliopsida > Caryophyllales > Aizoaceae > Tetragonia > Tetragonia tetragonoides. The sequence continues at coordinate 20,735,455 of CM076149.1, forward strand.
ATCTAAAGGCGCTTTTTTGGCGTCTACAGAAGTCCCCACTTTGATCGAGCTTGAGTAAAAGCGAAGATCAAAGTATTCCGAAGGCGACATGCGGGATGCTGATGTGCACATGGTGTGTGAGGGTGTACAGTATGTATATGAAGACAAACCTAAGTTGAGACATGCTCGTAGCGTGCTAACATTTCATCTCTGTGAACACAAGAGAAAATAAAGGTTATGGTAGCAGGATAGAACACCGCTCGTGGATGATCTAAACGTCTACTAGGGACCTGTATTCAGAGTGAATGAAAAAGTTAGTAATACTTTGAGAATGATCAGCGCAGAGTGCTTCGACAAACAGGGTGTCAAGATTCCGTCCCTGTACGAGAAACGAAAAAAGTCAACGAGACAGAGCGATTAAAATAACGGCTATAAAATGGGAAGTAACACTAGTGAGAGTGAATAGTATAAATGCTTTATCGAGCAAACAGTGACTAAACCCCACTCGGCGGATGCCGAGATTCCGTCCCTGCACAAGAAACGAAAAGGTCGACGAGACAGCGCGATCAAAATGACGGCTGTATAATGGTTAAAACATATGAACAGTTTAAATGCAATAGCTTAAGCAATCATTGAATGAAACATTACAGTATAACCACAACAGTTTAAGCAATCATTGGCTGACACAAAATAAGTAACCTCGCAGAAGGACAGTTTAACCGCAATAGCTTAAGCGACCATTGACTCACCCCAAAATTTGTGATCTCGTAGAGGGACAGTTTAACCGCAATAGCTTAACCGATCATTGATTGACCCCAAAATTTCTGACCTCGCAGAAGGACAGTTTAACCGCAATAGCTTAAGCGATCATTGACTGACGCTAAAATTTTGTGACATTCGGATGTTTGGGATATTTGAGATATTTGGTAAGGCCGATAGACTTTCCGGGCTTAAAAATAATTTTGGGACTCTGGGCGGTAAAAGTTGTCGCAGTATATATAAGGGCTTCAGTATCTGGGACCTGCAAAAATAATCGGGTTAGCTTTACCTAAAAATAGTTGGTACCGTAAAATAGGCCAACTGTCGAATTTTAATTTGTGGGTCGAAGAGTCTTGCTCCCGCGTGCTTGGTACTGATATTTGTCGCGAACGAACCGGAATAACGAACTTTGGACTGGAAAAAGGGTCGTGGGTCAGCAAGTGGGGCCCGCGTGTGTAGGGCGGCTAGCAGCTCTAGCCAGCACCGCTAGCGGCGTTCAGCTTGAGCCAAATAAGAATTGCTTCAGCGTTTTTTTCATCTTTTCTTAAGGTAAGCCAATTCTTGACCAAATTCTTCGGTTTTTGTTTTCAACTTGCTTATTTTTTTCGCCTAGTTGCTGAATTTCGGGCTGCATTGTTGAATGGGTGCTTGTTTTTTGCGAATCTGAAACTTTTAATTTTCCACTTGTAGAGAGAGAAAGTTTCATTGTACTCACATGGCTCCCGTAGACAAAGAAAAATATCCCATGGGTGAGGGAGAGTATGACCGAGACCTTTTCTTTACTGGGCTTCCCTCCACTAGTGCACCTCCGACTAGTCATGCGGATGGAGCTCGACTGTATCAGGACTCATTTATGCGGCTGGACTAGCGCCCGGTTGGGGTTTGGGACCGTAGTATTTTACTACTAGAGAGGCAGAGTCATCTGTCTAACCTGAAGCTGGTATATTTTTTGACTCTCTCTTTTTTTCTGTTCAGTACATTTTTTTTTTTTGAACTGAAAATTGGAACTGTTAGTCCTTCGGCACACGAACAAATTGGGACTTGTACTGGATTGGTGGTCAACTGTATATAATTTGTGTAGAATTATTTTAGCTGTATTTGTAGTATATGGGGTGTTGAGAAAATTTTGTTTGTTGGCTAGGGTGTTGGCGTTTTGTTGCAGGCTCATGGGCTACCTCCCATTGGGCTATGATATTGAAGACTTTTTCAGTGGGAGCTAGGAATTTGGTATTGGGCTCGGGTCTTGACCATTTCTTGACTGTTATCCCTGCTTGTCACTCTGGGGATTCTAGGATTATTGCTAGGGGGATATTGGAGAGGTTTTGGGATTCCACGAACACTTTCCACACGCCTGTAGAAGAGATGTTCCCCACCCTTTATCAGTTTGCTGTGTTGACGGGTCTATCCTTCAGAGGGTGTCGTATTCGGCACGACGCGAGTTACTGGCGACGGAGTGATAGTTTGCTCGAGCTTTATGGCCATGTGTCTGCCCATTTTGATAAGGATCGGGTTTCTTTGGTGCTCTTATGGGCGACTTTGGCAGAGCACGGGCTTACCGAGAAGCAGAGTGCCCGTATTTTTCTGGCTTGCTTGTTGGGGTCGACCATCTTTGCTTAGAAGAAGAGCGTATGTCAAATCGGTTTCTTGACATGTTTAGAGGATTTGACCAAGGTCCATGAGTTCGGTGCTTCTGCTTATGCTTCCTTAGTGAGATGGTGTCGTCGGGCTTGTAGGCCTAAGCCGACAAGTGAGAGGGCGTCTATCTCGGGTCCGTGAAGGATACTGGAGGTAGGCCCATATATTTCACTTTTCCTTTGCTAAGTGATGGGTAAGGGGAAGATTTATCGGTCTAGGGCCGTTGATGTAAGTAGACTTTAACTTTTGTTTAGCTAAGTGAAGTGCTTAACTTAACATCTCGATCTTGATTGTCTGCAGATATCTCAAGCTTCGTCTTCGTTGGGACCTCGACTTTCTTCTGCTGCGAGGGCCTCTTTGGCAAGCAGACCGTCTGTTGCTCGTTCACCTCCCGTAGCTGTGACCAGGCATCCTGTTGATGAGGCGTCCGGACCTTCTATACTATACATTCCTGAGATGTTTTCTCCTGCGGGTTTCCAGCCTTCTCTTGGTAGCAATCTTATTGTTACTTCCACGGCTGGAGATTGGGCGAACGACCCTGGATGGGATGTGCCTCACACTGGGCCTCCGTATCAGGATGTGGCTATGGACTTTGCTAGTCAGGCCACAGAGAGCTTCTTCGGAGCGGGTTTTTCGGTAGGTACCCCCATGCGCGCACCTACATATGATAGGCGGGATATGAGGCCCAAGAACAGTAGGCCCATTTATAGCTCTTCTCTCCATTATTCGACCGGAAACTACGGTCAGGGGTCGTCCGTTGATGATGAGGCTGACAACAATGGCGATGACGACTCTGATTGAGCGGTGTTCGATTTCTTTGTAGACATTGCCCTTGAGGCTTTGAACTCCTGTTTTTATGCATTTTTATGATATGTATGATATGATGACTCGATTATGTCCGTCTAATATCTATGTATGCAATATGTTATGCGGTAGGGAAAAGGCCACAATTTAGGGAATAAAATAAGGAAAAAGGTAAAAACAAATGCAAGAAAAGCAAAATTACACATATTATACCCCCTAAAAAAATAGAAATAAAATAAAAATAAAAAAAATGGAAAAGATAAAACTAAGAGAGTCTCGGGCTTAGTAATTCACCGCGCGTATCAAAACTGGGCTTAAATCGAGCAGACTGGATCAATGCGGCGGGCTAGAGCGAGATGATTTGACCATAGGTCTCTCAAATTTCTCAAATCTTCCATCATGGTGAAATCCTTTGAAAAGATGTTCGATGTTTGGTGCAAAATTTTGACCATAGAAGACAATCTTGAACTGGCTCCGTTCCATGTCTCTACCATGCTGACATTAAAACCAACCAAAATATTGTGGCCCCTTCTTCGATCTGCTTTGAATTATTGGGACCCCGACTTGCATGTCTTCCATTTTGGTAATTCTGAATTATGCCCTTTAGTTAAAGAATTTGCTGCAATCGCTAATATGCCTGATGTTCTTCCACCCGACGTGCCTTATTTGAGGGATGGCTTTAGTGGTCTGTACAAGAAATCCTTAGGCTTGTCATCTGCAGAAACCAAAAGTATGATTCTTGGTGTCGATGTGGACTTTGTTCAACTTTGCGAAAAATTTGCTATTTCTTATGACAAAGGTGCAATAATTAGGCGTTGACGTCGACAGGCTTTTGTACTTTGCCTGTTGAACCGCCTATTGTTTGCTAATGCCGAGTCGCCTAACTTGGGTAGAGCCTCGTTGCTGCGAGTGGTAAATCAAATGGCTGAAGGGGCACTCTCCTTTGCATCTGGTTGTAGGGAAAACTATTATCAGGCTTGACAGGTTGAAGATCTTGATGAATGCCTAAATAGGGTTGATTTTCATGGTATATATGCACTCATCCGTCCTATATTTGTGTGAGTATCCTTGCTTTTGATTGGATTTTATTCATTTTATGATGAGGATCACTACTTTGGTATGTTTGTGCGTTTAATGTGATTTTCGGATCATTTTGGAGCAAACGTGCAATTGGAATTAACATAGACTTTGGAGTGTCAAGAGAAGAAGCAAAGAATAAGGAATCGAAGAAGGAATGAAAAGAGATGCTAGAAACGTGAGGTCTTGGAGTTTTCTACAGTGCATGACCATGCTTCCAATTGGCATGATCATGTGTCGTCATTTGGAAATGTCAGTAGCCGAAAATATCGAAGAAAAGAGCAAGCACGATCATGCCTATGTTGCCACTACCATGCTCCTGTGCGATTTATGCATAATCGACAAGAGACCTTTCCTCTTCTTTTCTCCCATGAGATTAAACGTGTATAGTCTTATAAAAGGGACTCCTCTCTTCTTCTTCCTCTCTCACTCACCCATCTATCTATCCATCATCTCTCTCTACTCCATTAGAATAGTTTAGAATTTAAATTAAGCACTTAGATTACTCTCAAATTCTCTAGTTTTATTTGCAATTTGAAGAATTTCAAGTTTTGGGCAATTTCAATTGAAGCTTCTTAGTTTATCTCTCATCCCTACTCTCTCTCTCTTCCCCCTCTCAATTGCTTTTAGTTTTTAATCCTTTAGTTTATGATCGTTATTTCTTTGAGTTTGCTAATTCATGTTTAGTTTGATTCTTATCATTTGTTTAGTAGTCTCTTTAATCATGAGTAGCTAATTTTCTTATTCTAGGGTTGATGTAGCTTAATTGGGTTGTTTGATGTCTTGATAAATTGATGCTAGCATGTTTGTTGAATCGGTGCACATGATTATTTGTTTGCTTATTGTTATTCATAATTCTTGATAGAGGGTTCTGAATACTTGGATGATTAGCATAAAACCGAAAAGGGAATGCTAATTGTCGGACATCGAATAATCATCTTGATTGCCTAATCACGAAAGTAGATTAGAATATCTTGTGGGCTTTGGATTGATCTTCGTTCTTCATGCTCTTGATGTTACTTGACTCCATGAGAATAGGTAGTTGAGTTTACATTGAGTTTGCCTTTATCGCTTCGAGAGAAGGTTAGGCTTCTTTATTCGTCCTTGCAACGATTGACATTGACATGCTAGTTGAGTTTATCTATCGCATCAAGTAATCTAGTTAAGTGAAATCAACTCTAGATATTTTTATCTTGCTAAACTCTCGTAATTTTATTCGCTTTATTTTCTTGGTTTGAAACAACAAAAATCCTATTCGAATTGCTTAGCTTGTTATATATTTGAGAAAACTTAATACTTGGATATACTAGCTCCCTGTGGATACGATAATCTTTTATACTACTCGATAAAATCCGTATACTTGCGGAGGCTATCAAGTTTTTGGCGCCGTTGCCAGGGAGCTAAGCTTTATTCCAATATTAGACGTTTCTTAAATAGGCTAGACTAAGCACCTGTGCATGTGTGTGTGTTTACTTGAGTGGCTTTGATTTCTTTTGCTTTTGCATTTGATCTCTTTTTCTAGTTTGTTGTGGTGCATGACCAGGAGCCAAGGGTCTGATAATCTTGAACCTTTGGACCCCGAGATTGAAAGAACATTGTGTGCCGCTAGAAAGAAAGCACGTAAGAGGATACAACAAGAGTTAGAGAGACAACAAGAGTTAGAGAAACAACAAGCTACCATGGGAGATGATAATAGATCTTTGAGGGATTTTTCCAATCCCACAGTTGGAAATATTGGCTCAAGTGTCACGAGGCTGGCCATTGCGGCCAACAACTTTGAGATCAAAACCTTATTCATCTCATTCATCAAAGAAGACCAATTCTATGGCCGCAATGGTGAGGATCTTAACGGTCACATTGCTCTCTTTTTGGAGAAGTGTGATACCTTGAAGATGAACGGGGTTAGTGATGATGCACTTCACCTCCGCTTATTCCCATTTTCCTTAGCGGGAAGGCGAAGCAATGGTTGAATAGCCAAGAGACCAACTCATTCACTACTTGGGAGGCTTTGTCCAATGTCTTTTTGATTCGGTACTTTCCACCGGATTTGGCTAATAAGTTGACAAATGACATCCATGCTTTCCATAGCGATGGAGAGTCACTGTATGAAGCTTGGGAGCGGTTCAAAGATTTGCAAAGAAAGTGCCCACCTCATGGCATTGAACCTTGGCTTCTAATTCAAACATTCTATATCGGATTAAATCCCACTATGAGAATGTTCATCGATGCCGTTGCGAGTGGCTCTATCATGGACTTGAAACCGAATGCTGCCAACACCTTACTTGAGAATATGGCCTCCAATAACTACCAATGTTCTTCCGATAGGCCGGGTAGTAAGAGGAGTAGTGGCAAGATTGATGTTGATGCGGTGACACTTTTGACAAGCAAGCTCGATGCTCTTTCTCACCAAGCTCAACGAATGCAACCAAGTAGCTCTCAAGGGCAAGTGTGCATGTGCAATGACCCTCAAGAGATAAAAATTGAACAATCCAATGCCCTCCATTATTTCAACCCCCGTCCTCCGAATGACCCTTTCTCCCAAACATATAATACGGGTTGGGGAAATCATCCTAACTTCTCCTACCGGAATCCGGTCCCCTTTCCACCACAAAATAATCCACCACAAAATACCAACATCCAACCTCCCGGTTTTCAACCAAGAGCTACGTATCAAAATCCTTCACCACAACCCCCAAAGTCCAACCTTGAAAGTCTCATGGAAACTTTTGTGAGTTCCCAAATGAAACAAAATGAGTCCACCCAGGAGTCCATTCGACAATTGACCTCAAAGTTTAACTCATTGGTCACTCACAATAGAATGCTTGAGAATCAAATTTTTCAACTATCTAGCCCTTCTAGTAGACCTCCGGGATAACTTCCAGGCAAGCCCGAGATGAATCCCAGGGGGCATGTAAATGCTATTTTCTTGAGAAATGGGGAGGACTTGGAGGACTTGTACATGGTGGAAAAGGTGAGTAAGAGGAACATAAGGGATGAAAGTGATAAAGTGGTGAAAGTTGTGAAGGCTTGTGAGGATGGAGGAAAATAGAAGAATGAGGAGGAGATTACGAGGCAAAAGGAGCCCAATGTTGTTCATGTTGAGGCATACAAGTCACCGGTTCCTTTTCCTCAACGGCTAGTGAATCCCACATTGTTGAAGAAGTATGGCAAGTTCTTAGAGGTACTCAAGAAGCTCAACATCAATATCCCATTCCTTGAGGCAATTTCAGAGATGCCTTCTTATGGGAAATTCTTGAAGGAGATACTATCCAACAAGTGCAAGTTTGATGAGAGTGAAACGGTGTCTTTAACGGAAGAATGTAGTGCAATTCTCCAAAACAAGTCACCTTCGAAGCTTAAGGATCCCGATTCATTCTCTATCCCTTGTGATATTGGTAAAATGGATTTTGATAGGGCTTTATGTGACCTTGGTGCAAGTGTGAGTTTAATGTCATTGTCTATTTGCAAGAAACATGGTTTGAGTGACTTGAAACCCACCTCCATGTCTTTGCAACTTGCCGATCGAACGGTGAAGTATCCGGTGGGTGTTTTGGAAATTGTACCTATTCAACTGGGTAAATTTTACATTCCTACGGATCTTGTTGTTCTAGAAATGACGATGTTAGGATCCCAATCATCCTCGGAAGGCCATTCCTTGCTACCGTCGAGGCGGTAATTGATGTTAAAGGAGGAAGGATTACTTTGAATATTGGTGATGAGAAAATTGAGTTTAGTTTCTCCCAAAATGTGATGACACCCTGCTTTGGGAATTCTTGTTATAGAGTTGAATTAATTGATCCTCCATTGCAAAAAGAACCCGATGATCTTCTTGAAGCATCTCTTGAATATGGTGGTCTCTCACTGTTTGAAGAAGAGAATGACATATTGGATAATCATGATCATGAGAACCCAAAAGGCGATGCACCTAATGACCATAAAGAGCCAAGTGTCAAGAAATCAATTCCAAGGGTGAGAAAGAGGGTGATCGACAAGGCTAAGGAAATTGTCATGGAATGGCGGCCTAAGTCCATTATCAAGTTCAAAGGGAGTAAGTGCAAGGTTCATGCCAGCAAGAGTGATCATGGTGGCAACATTCCCATTTTTGTGATCCATCCGGGATAAGTTCAATGCAAGTGTCAAGCTCACGACCTTAAAAGAGCGCTTCTTGGGAGGCAACCCAAGTTTTATTTGCTTTATTTTGATTTTCGCAAAAAAAAAAAGAGGAAAAAAAAAAGAAAAGAAGAAGAAGAAGAGCATCCCGCATCGAATATTGGGTTGTTGAGATTATGAGCATGATCATGCTCATGCTCATTCGAGCATGACCGTGCTTCAATGGATGTCAAAGTTCCAAGCTCCCTGTTGAAATTCACATGCTCATGTGCACTAGGATTTGTTACAGTGCATGATCATGCTCTACTGGAGTTTGAAGCTTGATCATGCTGATCCGAGTTCATTTTGAAGCATGATCATGCCTTTGAAGCTTTCCACAACTTTTCACAGAATCTCCCTCTCTTCCCCCACCAAATGGTGGGGCTCCGTGAGTTTTCTCTCCTCCCTTCCCCTCTATATTATTGCCTTTTCTCACATTGGGGAGAATGTTCGTTTCAAACTTGGGGGGGTGATTTTGATGCTACTTTGTGAAATGTGAATTGCATATAGTTTTTGTTTTATTTTGCATCGTTAGATTAGTTTTCATATTTTGTTTATTTTGTTTCTTTCTTTTGTTTTTGTTTGTTTTGCATATAGTTTAGGTTCTATTTTTGCATGCATGAAAAAAAAATTCCAAAAAAATAAAAATAAAATGAAAAATCCAAAAAAGATTGAGATATGATTCTTCAATGATGATTCGTATTTTATTGTGAAAACCCAAAAAGATCAACCCTTGTTCTTGTGCAAATTTGTTTGAGGCTAAGATTTACATAGCATGATTGTTGTTGCGATTCATGGTTTGTGGCATGCTTTATGATGACTCTTGAATGTTGTATAGTTGAGTTGGATAGACCAAATTGACCCGTGAGTTTTGAGCCTTGAAGACCGTGCATCACTACGGTCTACTTTGTCTTTGATGTGTGAAACTCTCTCTGAATCACCGGTTTCTAGAACTCACCTTGGGGAGAGGCTCCATAACCTCTCCGGAGAGAAGTCATTTCTCCTTTCTCCGTCAAATCCGTACTTGACATTGATTGAACGAGTGTGATTGAGGCATTCTTTGAATTTTTAGCTCACTTAGCCAAATAAGCCAACCTTGGCATTTTATCCTTTGTGAACCACTTTGAGCTTGGCCTATTCTTTGCTTTCACCCGCATTACAAACCTTTTGACCGGAAAAACCATATTTAACCCTTGTGTCATGAGACTTGTGGAGTAGGGACTAACTTTGGAGTTTATGTTACATTTCACAATGTATAACTCCGTAGTTTGTGTAAGCGCTTGGAAGGATGGTTGAAATTCATTGCTTGGTTTTAAAAAAAAAAAAGAGAAATAAAAAAAAGGGTTCTCAAAAAAAAAAGGAATAAAAAGGTTGAATTCTTGAAAGTTGTGCTTCAATGAAGAGTATTTCAATAGAGTTTGGTGATATTGGTTAGATGTTTTTTTTTTTTTGTTAGTCGGAGTTCCACATTATTTACCTTCATGCATGGGGTGAATTAATGATTTTTGCTCCACTAGTTTCACGACATCTTTAGCCAACTACCGAATGAATTTGTCCTGCCCTTCACCCTAAGCCTACGTTACAACCTTTGAAAGTCCTCTTGACTCGTTTATTTCAATTGTCCTTAGCGGAGGAGATGTGAGACGATTGGTGAGCTTATGGTAAACCGTAAGTTTTGAGATGAGTATTGAGTGAAACCCACTTGGATTGTCAATTTTAAACACTTGAGTGCGAGTGTCCACTTACCTAAAGTGAGGGTCTATCTACTTTACTATGCTACATTCAAAAATGGGTCTTCTGGTAAGATTTTGATGTTTTGGATCGCGATTACATGATGTGCTATGTGAATTCGAATGGCTTTGAGATTGTTGTTCTTGGTTTGGGCTGATTCTTTTGGATTCAATGTTTCTTTTGAAACTCAATTTGAGAAGGTGATCTCTTGACTTTTGTTCCCCGTTTCTGTTGTCTTGACTTGTTTTGCTTAGGGACAAGCAAAGGTTCAAGCTTGGGGGAGTTTGATGAGTGCCTAATTAAGGTTGATTTTCATGATATATATGTACTCACGTCCTATATTTGTGTGAGTATCCTCGCTTTTGATTGGATTTTATTCATGTTATGATGAGGATCACTACTTTGGTATGTTTGTGCGTTTAATCTGATTTTAGGATCATTTTGGAGCAAATGTGCAATTGGAATTAACATAGACTTTGGAGTGTCAAGAGAAGAAGCAAAGAAGAAGGAATCGAAGAAGGAATGAAAAGAGATGCTAGAAACGTGAAGTCTTGGAGTTTTCTACAGTGCATGACCATCCTTCCAATTGGCATGATCATGTGTCGTCATTTGGGAATGTCAATAGCCGAAAATCTCGAAGAAAAGAGCAAGCACGATCATGCCTATGTTGGCACGACCATGCTCCTGTGCGATTGATGCATAATCGACAAGAGACCTTTTCTCTTTTTTTCTCCCATGAGATTAAACGTGCATAGTCTTATAAAAGGGACTCCTCTCTTCTTCTTCCTCTCTCACTCACCCATCATCTCCCTCTACTCCATTAGAATAGCTTAGAATTTAAATTAAGCAGTAGATTACTCTCAAATTCTCTAGTTTTATTTGCAATTTGAAGAATAAGTTCAAGTTTTAGGCAATTCAATTGAAGTTTCTTTGTTTATCTCTCATCCCTACTCTCTCTCTTCCCCCTCTCAATTGCTTTTTATTTTTTAATCCTTTAGTTTATGATCGTTATTTCTTTGAGTTTGTTAATTCATGTTTAGTTTGATTCTTATCATTTGTTTAGTAGTCTCTTTAATCATGAGTAGCTAATTTTCTTATTCTAGGGTTGATGTAGCTTAATTGGGTTGTTTGATGTCTTGATAAATTGACGCTACCATGTTTGTTGAATCGGTGCAAATGATTATTTGTTTTCTTATTGTTATTCATAATTCTTGAAAGAGGGTTTTGAATACTTGGATGATTAGCATAAAATCGAAGGGGAATGCTAATTGTCGGACATCGAATAATCATCTTGATTGCCTAATCACGAAAGTATATTAGAATATCTTGTGGGCTTTGTATTGATCTTCGTTCTTCGTGCTCTTGATGTTACTTGACTCCATGAGAATAGGTAGTTGAGTTTACATTGAGTTTGCCTTTATCGCTTCGAGAGAAGGTTTAGGCTTCTTTATTCGTCCTTGTAATGATTGACATTGACATGCTAGTTGAGTTTATCTATCGCATCAAGTAATCTAGTTAAATGAAATCAACCCTAGATCTTTTTATCTTGCTTGACTCTCGTAATCTTATTCGCTTTATTTTCTTGGTTTGAAACAACAAAAATCCAGTTTGAATTGCTTAGCTTGTTATATACTTGAGAAAACTTAATACTTGGATATACTAGTTCCCTGTGGATACAATAATCTTTTATCCTACTCGATAAAATCCGTATACTTGCGTAGGCTATCAGATCTCTCCTCACGAAGCTTTTTCTGGCAGCCCCCTGCTACTTCATATTTGGTTATGTGAGCATCTAAGGCTAATAGAGTCACCAGAGAGGATGATAGCTCGTGTCCCTCCAGCCTGGTCAAAGAAAACTTATACTGCTGCTAGCTTTTTGGTTAGGAAGAGGCTATATTCTGAAAAATCGCTTGCTCAATGGGATGCCTTTTTCCATGCAGTTCCTGCTATCCTTTGGCACGTGACTTGGTGAGATTTGACTTCCTTAGTGGCCTGTGACAATTTTGTTCCTCATACTACCATAGTGGGTCTGTACAGGGGTACTTTCTTCTTTCCTTCTAGGGTTATGAGACAATTCGGGTTGAAGCAGGTTATCCCTCGTTAGGAGACGACAAGGCCAACTATCATAGCTTTGACCACTGAATTTGTTGAGGAATGGGGAAAGTATTGGCGTAGCCGGCACCGCTGGATTGTAACTCGGGTGATTACCCCAACTCAAGTTTCTGAGACCTACTTGAACTGGCTTTCCTACAGTGATGGAGAAGCGAGACGCGCCCTACGTCATGAGGAGTGGGGCCAACTAAAGCCTAAGTATGACTCAAGAACAGGAAGCAAGAAAAGAAAGGAAGGGCCTAATGAGGGAGGCTATCATGTACTGAAAAGAGGCAAGCCCCCAGCTCAAGGGAGCGATCATAGGTCGTCCTCAAGGCAGGATCCTTCAAAGAAAAACTCTTCAACGACGTCGTCTAAAGGGAAGAAGGATTAAAGTAGTTTTCTTAGAAAGCAAGTCTAGTTTTACAAAAATAATAATAAGAAGAATTTGTTTAGCTTAAACCCTCATAGTTGCATTATTTTTTATTTATTTTTTTTTTTTTGTAATCTTTGGAAGTTTAATTTTTGCAATTTAAGCTTATTCGTTCAGTTTGAATAAAGATTATCCCTTTTTGAATGAGTTGAAAGGAATTTTTCGATTGATTTTGGTCGGGCCTCTTAAAAGGGTTACCTACGTATCCAGTGTGGAATCAGGCCAGCGTAGTTCGTTCAATTTGTATACGCCTCTTTTTTAATTTTCAGATTTATTTATTTATTTATTTATTTTTGTTAGACGTAGCACTTCTTCAGTTGGTCCATATTGGTGAGCTGGCTGAACTCGATGCCATCAATATCCATGAGCCTGACTGCGCCTCCTGATAAAATGTCTTTGTTGATGAATGGCCCGGACCAGTTTGGTCGAAATTTGCCTCTGGGGTCGGTAACTGAGGCGCCTAATTCTTTCCAAACTAAATCGCCTTCCTTTAAACTCCGAGGTCGAACCTTTTTATTGAATGCTCTTGCCATGCGTTGTTGGTACATGTGGGAATGGTCTAGGGCCCGTACGCGTCTTTCATCCGTAAACATGAATTTTTCGTAGCGGGCTTGTAACCATTGGGTTTCAGGAATTTCACCCTCTAAGACTATGCGCATGGAGGGTAGTTGGACTTCTATGGGTAGAAAGCTTGCAATCCGAAGACTAGGGAATAAGGGGTTGCTCCCGTACAGGATCTTATGGATGTCCTATATCCTCAAAGGGCAAATGGGAGTTTTATGGGACAATCTTTGTAGTTTTCTATCATCTTTTCTATGATAGTCTTGAGGTTTTTGTTGGCGGCTTCTACTGCACCATTGATTTGGGGACGGTAAGGGGATGATTTGTGGTGCTGGATTTTGTAGTTTTTGAGGAGAGTGCATGGTTCGGCTTTGAAATGGGACCCATGGTCACGGATGATTTCATGCGGAATGTCGTATCAGCAAATGATGTTGTTCCTTATGAATTTGGATACTTGTTTGGAGGTAAGGACGGCATAGGATTAGGCTTCGACCCATTTGGTAAAATAGTCTATGGCTACTAGGATGTATTCATGTACTCCCGAGCCTTTTGGGGTGATCTTACCAATGATATCTATTCCCCATGCGGAAAACGGCCAAGGGGATGTGAAGTTGAGGAGCATTGAGGGTGGCATATGCTGCAGGTTGGCATATATCTGACATTTCTTGCACTTCTTGACATAGTCGTAACAATCCTTTTCCATAGTGGTCCAATAGTACCCAGTCGTAGGACCTTTCTAGAGAGCATTAGACCATTCATGTGTGGTCCGCACACCCCATTGTGTACCTTGTCCATAATCTCTGCGGCTTCTTCAGAGTTCACGCATCTGAGGTTGACCCCGTTGTGAGATTTTTTGTACAGAACCCCCTTGTATTCTATGTATTGCGCCGCTACGAGATGGATGGCCCGTTGAGCTCTTAGAGGTGCGTCTTGAGGGTATATTCCTTTGGTGATGTAGTTGAAGACGTCTTGGTACCAAGGGTCCTCTTCGATCGGAGCCAGGGTCATTGCAACAAGCTGGCTCGCTTCTTCCTTGTGGAGTGGCATTTTTGAGAGAGTTCAGATACTCAAATTCCTGTAAAAGGAGCTAATCTGTATTCTTGCTTTGAAAAGTTTACTTACATTGCTTAAATTGATTAGTTAATGATTTGTGCAACTTTGTGTTCATTGGATTTATCAATAGCCAAACAAAGAATGAAATGAGCAAGAGAAATTTTTATTAAATTACAAAAAGGGATAAGCACACATGACTTTAGAGAAGAGGGTCTCTAATTCCCGTCAAAAAGGAACTAAACTTAGAAAGAAAAGTAAGAGGGGAACACCCCCTATTCAAGACTCAACCTAAAGATTTAGCTAGGATCCTAACTCGACAAAACTTGGGGACTCAGACTCGATTCCTCTAGCTCATGCGGGTAACCAACTAATTCCAGGCATCCTCTTCTTCCTTTAGAGGCGGCGGAATTTTTCCACTGTCTATGATTTTCTGTATATCATCCTTCAGGCGGATGCAGTCATCCATGTAGTGGCCAAAGGTTTGGTGATAGCGGCAGTAGGAGTTCTTATCTTTGCTTATCTCCTGGAGATTGTGAGATGGAATCATGGGTTTAAGATCTCCTCTCCATTTGAGGGTATTCATGACGTTGCCGATGGGGATGTTCAGTTGTGTGTACTGTTTCTGGTCGAAGCGGCTCCATCCTTTTATAGCCCAGGCACTAGGTGACCACATGGTTCCTTGATCAATGAAGGTGGTGATTACCCTTTTTAGACGCTTGCATTGGTTGGTATGATTCCCATTGGCTTCACAATACTTGCACCGAAGATAGGGATTTCCGTCCCTGGGAAGCATTCGAGGGGTAGACCTTCTTGGATGAGCATATCCGTACTTGACCATCTTGCTAAACATTTCATCTTGTTGGAAAAAAGCTTCCCCTTTGGCCAGAATAATGTTGCATTCCGTGGGTCTTTCCAACGAGACGATTTTCCCCTTCATTTGCTGAATTGCGTTGTGGTGGTGTGCCACATAGATACATATCCCCTCGATGGTTTCTTTTATTTCTTCGAACTCATCAAGCTCTCCTATTTTTTTAGGAGGATAGGTCTCGAATTCTCTAGAACTACTTGAGTTGTAAGATTTGGTGTCTTCCTCTACGACGGCTACCTCTTCGGGAGAGAATCCCCAAAGGTCAATATCCTCGCTATCATGTTCTATTTTCAAGACAGAAGCTTTATCAATGATTGCTTTGATGGGGTTGGCTTTGATTTCCACAATTTCTCCTTCTAACATCATCTTGACTTTCTGGTGGAGGGTAGAGGCCACAGCATTTAAACCATGGAGCCAAGGTCGCCCCAATAACAAGTTGAAAGTGGCTGGAATGCCCATGACGTAAAAGTGGACCATTTTCTCTATAGCCCCAGAGGTGACATTCATAGTTATGATGCCAAGTACCTTTCTACTGGAGTTTTCATAAGCACGTAGACCTTGTGCTGAGTGAGCCAAATTCTTGATATCAATGCCCAATTTTACTGCGGTTCTCAATGGGCATACATTCACGGCAGATCCATTGTCCACTAGGGTCATGGGCACATACTTGCCCATGGCGAATACAGTCAAGTATAGAGCATTATTGTCTGAGGATCCTTCGGGAGGTAGCTCACTGTTGGAGAAGGTAATGGTCGGTTGAGGTTTATCTCCTACCAAGAAAATGACCAGCTCGTCAGGCGTCATATCTTGTGATACTGAGACTTTTGACAAGGCTTCCAAGATGGCCTGTCGATGTTCGTAGGATGAGGCTAAGAGTTGCCAAATGGAGATATCGGCTTTGATTCTTTTGAGCTGCCCTGTGATAGGAGATTTTTTGTCTTTTACGGGAACTTCTTCAACTTCTTCTTCAGCTGGAGGCTGGACCCTGTCACTGTAGATGTTCGGTGGCCTATAATGACGACCAGAACGTGTCAAGTGGGCCACACCTATGGGTGATCTGGTTTGGACCTCCCATACATCTTCCTCGTCACTGTCCCATATCCCGACAATCTCGAGTCCCAAGACATCTTCAATACTAATATGCAGGATTGCACCTAAACGGTTGCTGGAGTTGCTGGGTGCTTGACCAGATTTTGGTAAAGGTATGGTGTCGTTCTCAATTCTATCTTGGATAGAATGTTTAAGGGCCCAACAATTATCGGTGTCATGCCTTTTTTCCTTGATGGTACTTGCAGTATTCTCCCTCTTTCCAGTTGGAACTCTTAACAGATGGTTCTGGAGTAGGTCCGATAGGTTGCAGCAGATTATTTTTGATCATTCGTTCAAGATCATGTGACAAAGTCATACCGAGAGGGATGAATTCTCTTGGTGGCTTTCTTTCAGCAAATGTATTCAAAGCAACTACCTCATTAACCTGAGCGCCAGAAGAGGCTCCATCAGTTGTCCTCTTGTCTCTCCCATAAGTGAAGGGCTTAGGGGTGACCTGGTCTTTATTTTTGTTGAGATCATCTTCAATGAGGATGTCAACATCGTAAAGACGCTGGTATGAGTCAATGGCCTGATATTGAAGGTGGTTCTTATAGGCTGGTTGCAGGTTTTTAATGAAATGCCTAATTTGTTCGGTTTCAGAGGGTCTTTCCACCATTTCATCTATCTTGGATATCTATCGGCGGAGGAATGTAGTGAATCCCTCGTTCTTCTCTTGAGTTGTGATTTCAAGCTCACTCAAAGTGATGGGGAGAGTAGCGTTGTCCTTGTATCAAGCCAGGAACACTGTGGTAAAATCGGATCAGGTTGGGTAGCTTTCCAGATCCAGAGTGTAGAAGCACCGTCGAGCATGTTTATCAAGGGTTTGAGGAAACAGATGGGCATAGAGTTTCTTGTTGATTCCCCTTAGAGCCATAGCAGTAGTGAAGGACTTCAGGTGATCCTGCGGATTGTCAACTCCAGTGAAGATGGGTACTTCAGGCATAGAGAATTTGGCCAGAAGCTTGCCCTTGATCTTAGTGTCAAACTTTCCCACATTTACACTGTAGTTGGAAATCTGGTCGCTACTCTTGAGCACAGAGGTGATCTTAGCTAGCATTACATTTGGCCCTTCTTCCTCAGAATCGGAATCGGAAGGGACCTTGTTTCTTCTTATCTTTTCCTCTCTATATCTTCAACCTTGAGTCGTACCCTTGCTAGCTCACTCATGAGCTCATCCAGTCTTTCATCAGTGGTCTTAGGCATTGTGAAGTTGGGAGGGGTGATTGGAGTGGAAAAAAAGGTATGTAGTGATGGTGAATTTATTGATGGTGAGGCTGTTTGTGGTGGATGTAAACGAGAACCTGGCGGTGTAGACGGTTGCAGACGAACCAGCCTTGTCGAAGGCCGAGCCTAACTTTTCTCAAGGTTTCCTTTCTTCTTCAGACCCCTTATCCTGAATAGGAAGCTCGCACGGAGCACTTAGTAACGAGAAAAACCATGAGACTCTCACCTAAAAAAAGTTGACCCACATATAGCAAGCACATTGTCCTAAAAAAGGTCCTTAAGCCTAAATGCCCAAATATTTCCCTAATATCAAAAGGAAAATAAGGTCAATGAACGAAAATAAGAAAAAAAACAGAAAAAGACGGACTAACCTAATTTTATTATATTTCTTTTTTAGACTCAAAGACAATGGAAAAATGGGATAAAATAAAATAAAAAAAATTCAGTCTTTTTTTATTTTACTTTAATTTTCGGCGGCTTTTATATTTTGCCGATTTTTCTTTTTTTTGTTACCGATTTTTCTTTTTTTTTTTGACCGAATCGGAATTACATCAAAAGAAAAAGAAAATAATGAAATAGAACAAGGGAGAGGGGAAATTTGGAGACTGACTCTTTTTTTTTTTGCTAAAAAGATCCTAGAAAATTGTTCATGAATTTTTAGAATATATCATCGGGAAAAAGATAGATGTTCATTGAATTGAATTCTCGCACCATCTTCGGACATTAGGAACTAGCTAAAAATAAACGAATAGGCTCCTAGCACGTAAGTACATGTTGGCACATAATCACGATATTCATGCATTCAGGCAAGCATTACAACAACATAATTACAGACAAACATGTGATCAGACAGACATTACAACGATACACGCACAACAAGCAAGCGAATGCACGAATGTAGGCTAGAGGTTTTTGGCTCCTGTGAGGTTACCACGACAAATTACAATTTTCGTTCGGCGGATGGTCGGCACATCAATTGTAATTATCTTCATCAACAAGGATTGATGAGTCATGGGTGAGGAAGCGTCGATTTTCACGATAGGACAACTGTATATTTCTTTAGATATACGTGTTGTCTACGAGTTGCGACACAAACTTCCTCAAAGGTCGATAAGGGTCAAAATTGTGCAAAAGCACATGCAAATGATGCAAAAGTATGGAACATGTTTTAAAACAATTAAGCAAACTTGACTTTCAAGTCTCACCCTCTTAAATAAATCCCCAGTGAAGTCGCCACTGTAAGGACCCGGGATTTTCGTCCAATCCTCATATGTATTGGTTTCCACGGAGTACGTCCTTATAGAAAATTTGTAAGTTGGGGGTTTAGATAAGTTCAAGGGACCATCGAATTAGAAAAGATTTTGTAAAGACTTGAATTGAATAAAAACCATGAAAGAGGTCACAAATCTGCTATCGGCGTTTTATCGAAGGGACAATCCGAAGGGACAACCCAATAGCGCGATAAGTGAACTAATCATGTTTTTAGAAAGACTCCTGCTCATATAGAACATATGAGTACCCAAGAATAAAGGGTTCGGGGGCAAAGGTACGAGGTGGAAAGGTGTTAGGCACCCAACTTGCCCGTTTTATGACGGCCTCTACTAACTCAAGTTTGCTTAATAATTTAAAGACATAATTCCCACACAAACCGGATTAACAACCTAGACTTAGACTATTAATTGGTTCATCACAAGCATCACAACATTCATTTTTAACCCTTATTTAGACATGCATTTGATTTGACAAGTTGGGCAGCACAACGACTATACAGACAATATTTAGGAAACAATAAAAACATTATTCTAGCATGATATCTACATTATGACTACTGGAAAATAAACAATTAGGAAATTAATTTAATTTGAGCCCTCAGGAGTTAGTACCTGAACTGTAGGCTATATTTGACAAGAATAGCAAAAGACAAGATCTCAAATTTTGGAAGAAAGAGGGGGAAGCTCGATATCAATACTCCCGAGAATAGAGGTTGTCAACTGTAGATTGTGTGATTTGAACTGAGGGAGGAGGGTCATATTTATAGGCGTGGAGAAGTAGGGTTGGACGGCTAAAAAGAAGCCGAAAATCCAATTCGGCTTGAAAAATTAGTCGGGCCAGAAGCCGCGTCAGCGCAGCTAGCGGCCCTGGAAATTTAGTCAGCGCCGCTAGCGGCCCTGGGATACGGCTGTTAGCTGCCAGCTGGATGTCGTCATAATGAAGTCATCCAGTCTATTTTTATTTTCCAGAGGAATTTTAGTATTCCGAAAAATATAAAAAGACTGTTTTACCCTTGGGTAGTAAAAGACGGTTCTACCCCTGAGTCGCAACTTGGCGACCGGGAGTCGAAAAAAGGAATGAGACGTGTCATTGGAAAGTTCTTGAACGGGGCTTAAAGGAGTGTTTAGAGGAAAAACCTGAGAACTTATCTTAACTACTAAAGCAAAAATAGCGTTCAAGTTTATAAATTACTCCTTTCATCATCAGGCTTTTGCGAAGAAATCTGAAGATGCTTTTTTGGCGTCTACAGTAGAGTTGATTTATTAATTAATGGACGATTTTAGAAATAAGATGTGGTGATTATGAATTAAAGTGAAAATTCTGAAAATTGTTTGCTTGTAGTATTCTTGCTTGGCCGAAAGCATGTCTAGAAGGAAATAAGAGAATTGCTTTGAGTTTGGTTAATTTGTGAGAAGTATTATTTAGATTATTAATATAGAGAATTATTATTTACTATTAATAGGTGTTAAAGTTTAGAGTGGAAAAAGGATAAAAACCTTGTTTGCATTTTGGGATCGTTTGTAAGTGTAAGTGCATGTCCATCGCTTTCTCCTTGTCTATAACTATTTATAAAAGTATGTGTTGAGTGCTAAATAATGTGAAGTTACGTGCTAAGTGCAAAACATGAGAATTATATGCTAAGTGCGAATTAAACATGTTATATCATGAGATATGTGAAGTATGTGATTTATTGAACTATATGTGCATATATACGAAATATGACAATGATGTATGTGAAAGTATATAGAAAATACAGCAAAGTAATGAAATAAAATAAGGAAGATAAAATCATTGAAATACCTATCTAAGACATTATAAAATTACATAAAGTATGTGAGAAGTATTAGTGAGAATATGAGTTATACAAAAAGTAAGTACAGAGATGTACGTATACAGAAAGTGTGAAAATGATAATCGTATGATTGAGAATGATTATGTTATGCAAATATGCATAAGTATGAGTTGAGATTGAGATTGTTCTTTGATTTGTGGTATGACCTCCAAAAGGGTCATTGGACGGTTTCTGGAGTACACGTTGCATGCGCATTTATATATCTTGATACAGAAATTTTGATATGGCGATAGCCAAGGCGATAGCCAGAATTATGAATTGTGATAAGAAGTAATCTCCTACCAAGGGAAGAAAACTTGATCGTGTATCTCTTATACCACCTAACAGTTTTGCGAGAGCTAACATAATTCAGAAAAGATAGTGAAATACAGAAAAGACAGTGGAAGACAAAAAGACAATACCTTTAAAGAAGAACGTACATAAGATACTATATGTGTATTATTATCTATATTGACTACTATTATTACAATGAATATTACTATCTGATAAGTGCTATATGTATTTTTAATACATAAAATCTTGCATTTAACAAGGTGGAGTTTTCTTACTTACCTTCCGCTAATTTTCTGTTTTCTGTGTTCTTTGCATATCCATATCTACACTTGCACGTGCATGTTGATGACGTGCAGTCGTTGGATGTTAATTGGGGCGAGTGTGATCGTGTTTTGACGATACGCATGGCGTGGATTACGCTTCAGTTCTTTGTTGTAATAAATGTTAAGCTTAGTAATGGTTTAACTATAATTTGGATTAAAAGGTTGTTTGTAAGATACTACTATTTTAATTAAGTTTATAAAATCGACTTTCGTTTTCGAGTTCAGTTCTCTTTTGTTTTATTTCCGCTTTACCCTTTGCCTTGTGTTTGCCTTCGAGTGAGCACGGCGGTAGCTTTGGTTTTAGTACCACGTTTGGGTTATTTATTTTTTATTATTCTGCACTCTGATTAAGTGGTATTAAAATTGGGGCGTTACAAGTGTGAATGCACATGAAGATTTATCCGTTGTACTAGGGACGTGATTAAGACTGTCAAAAGTCGCCACCAAATTTAAGGAAATTTGTTACACTCGGAACCAAGTCAATAGTCTAAAAAGACGTTAACCCGATTCATGTGCATCTCAATCCCTATTGAGGAAATTACCTTCATTAATGAGTTCGGGAGCGTGAGTACGAGTTAGGAAGGTGTTAGGCACCCAACTCGCCCATTAACGACGACAGCCTTTACTAATTAGTTCAATGCAATTATTAATGCTACGGTTCCAAACAAAGTTCAATTTGTCCAAATTCATAGTTTTAACTAATGGGTTGAACAAACAATACTATTGTGACCACTTTTAACAACTTATCAAATTTACATGTTTTTTAATGCTAAAAACAATAAATATGCTAAAACATGCGAGTTAGAAGACAATCAAGACAATTCATCCAATCATTCACAAACAAGCATAATTATGGTAAAGAGCAATAAAAATCGACATTAATTCATTCATCCATTCATTCATTGGGTTTAATTCAAGCCCTTTTGCTCAAAACGCGTCATGCATGTACGTATCACATAAACCAAAATCATTAGTAAATAACAAGAAAATAAAAGAATTTATTGAAACTCTCAGGTTGGATTACATGGATGCTCACAGGTTGGATTACATGGATGCTCACAATGAACTTATTGGGTTTAATGTATGCTTAAATTCTTGCTCTTGATGAATTATGAAGGTTTTTTCTTGTGGTGCTAGGGCTAGCCAAAAGAAGGAGTAGAATCAAAAATTTAGGGATAAATGAGAGAGAAATCACTTAGGAGCCTCTAACTAAAGACTAACCAACAGAGAATGTCCAATCTCTTCAACTCAACCCTAAGGTTTGTTTATATAGAAGAGGGGGAGCTGCCAGGGTTTGGCACAGAAATGGAATGGGCCAAGAAATTGCCGTACGCGAAAAAGAGTCCAGGAGGCCATTGGGTCACGCCAAGCGGTTGAACCTCTAGGACAAGCGGTCGACCTTCCGGCAACCGCTTGAAAACAAGCGTGGCCGCTTGGACTTGGAGCGGTATGCTCAAACAGGCGCCTGATTGTATTTTTGCGTTGGGGAGGCTATTCCGTGGGGGTCCACATGGGATTGACTGAGTTCCCTTGTTTGACCAAGGGTTGACTCAAGGGTTTGGGACTTTGGGTTCCCTTTCCGGCCCTTAACTCAAAGAGGCTATCTTTCAGTTTTGGACTCCAAATGAATTAAGTCCAACTGGTTTGGATCACCTATACAAAAGGCTTTCCCTAGTTAATTCAAATGAACTGGGCTAATCATCAGAACAATTATTCTTGCAACCTAAGTTCGAGCAGAATCCAATCCTTTCATCATCAGGTTATTAGGGGACTTAACATAGGCATAATTTTTGGTGTCTACAATTAGGAAGTTTAGTAGCTTTAGGAACCTAAAATATTCCTTCTTTATCTCAACTCACCTTCCGAAAAACTCTCGAAAACAATCTACTTTCAATCTCACCTTTTGGAAAATATTTTTTGAAATCTGATTTTCTTGCCCCATAATTCCTGCCAAATTGCCGAAAATCGTGGCCCAAATATTGCTACAATATTTCGGCCATTACCGAAATATTGAGCCCAGATTTCTTTAATTTATTTTGGCCCAATTATAATTAATTAGGCACCTCAACTCTCATGAGCCCAATTAATATTTCTAAATCAAATTTCACATTTTCTTTTTAAATCATTATTATTCTAAAATGAATAATAATACGGGGTATTACAGTTTGCAAGAGAGAGAAAGAGAGAAAATAAGAGAGAGAAAGAGAGAGAGGGGGGGAGAGAGATTATCGTCGAGGAAGGGGCAGTGGAGCTAGTTGATTCCGGTGAGCGGGCGGAGGAGGGAGAGAGAGAGAGAGAGAGAGAGAGAGAGAGAGAGAGAGAGAGAGCGAGCCTGGTGAGAGAGAGTGGTCGGGTGAGTGAGAGAGGCCAAAGTGAGGGAGATGCAAACTGATTAATGAGCCTCTAACTTTGTTTATATACGCCTCTCTAGGTTCCCTAGTCAAAGAAAGTCAAATAAGAATTTAGAAAAGTTTTAATTTAATTTTCTGATTGAATTTGGTAACTAAAAAAATATAAAACAATTTTGAATAATTCATTTTCATATAAACTCTCAAATAATTTGATAAATATTAGTTCTGAAAGCTCCATAATAATAACTAATTGAATAAGTTGAGTCGTTGAATATAAATACGATTTAACTTACGAAACTATTTATAAATGAATTATTAATCAAAATAATAAATATTGGGGTATCACAAGAACTTGAGCGAGCAATACCCTGGAGAAAATATCAAAACCATGATTTGCTTTGAAGTCATTTTTTATCTATGAACCATTTTTTATCTTGAACCAAAAAAGGGCCATATAATTTCATTAAAATGACCTCTTTCACCCTAATTTCTGAGACGAAAATGGCGTCTGAGCTAAACAAAAACGCAAAGCGCACTACAACAAAAATGAAAATAGACAACACATAAAATGCCAACAATGTTTCAACCATTACCTTTGGTTATCTAAGGCAACAGTTTTCTTGTGTTGCATGATTTGTTTGTAACGCTACAAAAACTGTTGCTTTATACATGATAAGGCAACAATTACAACAACTGTTATCCATTTCTTGCATAAGGCAACAATTATTGAAAACGTTGCATTTAATAACAACAATATATTTGTTGTTGCCTTATAACACAACACTTATTGTTTTGATGCTTGTTTAGGCAACAATTTGGAAAACATAAGCAACACATTTTAAAAAGTTGCCTCTATATGCGTTATTATCTTTAACTAGTAAAGTAATGTATGCCAAAATAAATTCTTATAACCTTTACCCCAACTTATAATAAATGACATGATAACACTTTTAAGTATGATGAATTTAACATCATCCTCAATAATAATAATAATAATAATAATAATAATAATAATAATAATAATAATAATAATAATAATAATAATAATAATAATAATAATAATAATAATAATAATAGTTATTATTATTATTATTACAATAATTATTATTATTTTTATTTACTTATTTTATTTTATTTTATTTTTGTTAATTTTTTAATTAAAATTAGTTAGAAATTGAAGGAGTAATTAAGGATAACTTAGTTTTTATTTTGGAACATTATTAGAAATAAAATCAATTTTTTTAGGGGTATTTAAAACTAAAAGAGGTGATTGAATTCCTTAAGATAAATTTATAGTAAAAACATGACATGTATTTAACTCATCGAAAAAGTTTCCATAAAAATAGAAAGAAGTTTAAAATTTATTAAGAAAACAAAATTGTTCCATTGTTCATTTCAATTATAGTCGTAGTAGTAGATAATAAATAAATAAACTCATCATTAAGTGCGTCGTCAACATTACCATTAGACTCAGTGTGTGGGGGGGGTTGGGGGAGAGTTAAAATCCAGAGAAGACACACACTCGTGCTTTAGAATATATTGACAAAATAATCTGCTCCATAAATAAAACCTAGTAACGAGGTTGTTAATCTAGAGAATACTCATTATACATAGAAAAATACAATTAAGTACTATACAGAAAGGAAACTTTGAATTTAGATAATGTCAATTTTGACCCTTAAAATAAAACTAATCTCAAAACAGAATACAAATGTCAATAATCTAGGTGTCCACTTCTTTTTCAATGCACTCCATAAATAAAAAAAAAAAAAAAAAAAAAAAAAAAAAAAAAACCTCTGTTATACTTGTTGCAAAATATGTTAACAAAGTAAACAAAAAACTAAAATTGAGGGAAAAGCAAATATTGAAGGTAATAAGATTATAGCCAAAACAAAAAGAAGAAAAAAAATAAAGGAATTGAAATTCGTAAGTTAAAAATATGTACTAAATAAATTAATAACAAAAAGTTGACATGAAACAAAAGTTAGCTTGCTGGTTGAGAAGCCCTTTCTTGAAGATAGTTACACTTGGTTGCAGCTTCAAATCCCATTAGCATCACATGGGCATTTGTTTGAGAGATATTAATTGTGTATAGTAGTAAAGGTTCTTGGAAGAGGAATAGCTGGTTGGTTGGTATACGCATGAATTATTTTTTATCCCTCGTATAAATTATTTTATTTAATTATTTTTTGCATACATTGCAACGATTATATGTTTTTGCCTTCTAATTGTAAAGGCTACAGTTTTAAGATTGTTGCTAAAAGTGGCAGCGGTAGAAGACTGTTGCCTTTGTAAAACCGTTGCCTAAGGTACATTTTAGGTTTATCTTTAAAAACCGTTGCCTATTATGCAAAAACTGTTGCCTTAGGAAAAGGCATCGGAGGCAAATGCAACGCACTAGGTCTGTTGCCTTAGACTCAAGGCAACAGTTTTTTGATATTAGACAACAGTTTTTTATTGTTATCTTTGGTACTTTTTGTTGTAGTGGCGATTCTAAATTGTTGTTTCTGCGTAAGGAAATTGCTTGAGTTTTTTTTTTAACTTCTTTGGAGATAGCGGCTGAGCCAGAAATTGCGTTACTTTAAGTTTTTTAGAAAGTTAGAAAAACTTTCCCTTTTCTCTAAAAACTCATCTCATTTTTATTGTTGTGTTAAGAGTCCTCTAATGAAATTATCCTCCATGCACCATGGGTATGCATGTGCCCATTCAGACCCATGAAAAAAGAATATCAATTCAGTCTAGAAATGTCCAGTAATCCAAGTATATAAGCGCTATATCCATCGAACTAAATCCCCCAGTTATAGGCCCATGAGGCCGGAGTCTAATCTCACTTCATAAAGCATCATGATATCACAGTGACACAGACTATGTGACATTAATTTAGGGCCATGTGAAACAACCTTTTGCCTTTTGGATTTTTTTATTTTTTGTCCCTGGTGTTTCAACCTTTCAGTTTTACTCTTTCACTCTTGTAAGAGTTTGTGAGTTGTGGGCAGCCGATCAGAATGCTCAATCTTTTAATACAATTTTATTACTTTTTGCCTATAAAATTATATGTTCCTTAAATTATTCGGTATTCAAATGTTATGGGCGTTTATACGCTTTCCTTGCTACCAAAGAAAAAGCATTATGCTTGATACTTTTAATTCGTTCTCAAAATTAGCCCATTAGCATTTCAATTGAAGAAAAAGATGTAGTTATAAAATTTGAAAACCGAAAGTTAGATTAAAGTTTAGAGTTAACGAACTTAGCGAAGCTTTGTTACTTTTATCACGGACAATGTTTTTTTCTAATGATAAATTATTACATAGTTCGGAATCAATACTCTCACCTCTCACAAAATTATTAGAGCCACTCACGTTCACCTTCTAAAAAAGTGGTAATTGTGAGAGATCAGAGCATAATCCGGAACCCTCCGACAATTGTTGTAGCATGTAGCCACTAGATCTCCTTCACCTCCCTTTCCTTTTTCCCTATTTTCCGAAACAAATTTGGGTTATGAATTGATGGAAGCCGAACTTTAAGACCCATTACAATAGGATGAGGTAACCCAAAGGCCAAGATGGAGTGACCCAATGGTCAATAACAGTAAAACTAGTCTCAATTATGAAATCCTTGTTGGATAAATTGAAGATTACAACAACGGACTAATACTTCATTTATGTGCACTCATACAAACTACTCATAAATAACAACAAGCCCAATAATGGCTTCAAGTCACGTTAAATAACACTCTCCTTAAAACGTTATTTGTACCCCCGCAAGAGTGTGCAACAGGGTTCAACATATCGCCTTTAGGATACAATAAAGCCTACCATTAGAATGTTTGCACAAACACTCTAATCTTCATACCCTCCATGAGAATAGACCTTAACAAAGAACATGTACATGTGATATCTGCAGTATACACACATCATGGGTTTGATAGAAAATAAATTTTTGTGATAATCAAAACATGAAGGTTTTTGAGGTACTTATAGACAAAGCATTAGGCACAAGAGAATAGGATAACGTAGTTATTAATAAACCACTGGAACAACACAAAGAATAGAGAGTAACCGTAAGTGACCACTGGCACTGACAGTTCACAATGCCTGTGTGAAATTCCACACGGCCCGTGTGTACTTACAGAAAGTTCATAACTTCCTTTATTATTTCGCACAGGCCACGCAACTTTGCATAGGCCAGGCAGAATTCCAGTTTTCACTTTTGCTTGTTGAAAGGTCTCTCTTTTATTTTGTTTACAATTACCTACTCCCAATCATTTCTCTTGAAAATATTTCCAACAATCCTCTCCAGATAAATAAATAAATAAATAGTCATATGAAATTGGGGCCAACAACCCCCTCCCCTGATTATCCGTTAAGAAAAAGGTAATAAGAAAAAATGAACACAGATGAAGCAACTATTCGGCGAGAAACTAGGCCAAAGAACAAAAAGTTGCAGATTGTGCAACCGCACACCACCTATAATATATGTCAAAATATTTTCCTTATTAACAATATGAAACCTTGCAGTTAAACGGGATAGCATTGAGAAAGAGAAGGAAAAAAACAAAGGAAAAGAAAAGTTTTGATGAAGGCCAAATATTCGTAGAAGCTGCAAGCTTCAACTTTCCTCATAAGAGCAATTCTTTTGCTCATCCACGATCTCAGCTTTGTCATGGTGGCTGGTGCGATGATACTATGAAGCAGAGGATATGACATACCAAGAGATCCTTGTCAGTCCAAAGACAAAAAATGCATCCAACCACTGGATGGAAGCCAAACCGCTGCTTCCTCGATTGCTAATTCACATGCAACAGCTAAGAACCTTAACTAGAACCTGTCATCAACGATATGGTTTATACACGAAGGTTAGAAACTGCATGAAACTGAATCATTTTGAACTCATAGATGTTCTTAATGGAGCGCGCGCGCTCTCTCTCTCTCTCTAACTTTCTCTCTCCTTTCACTACCACCCCCCCTCTAGCTCCCGCTCTCTCTCTCTCTCTCGCTTCTCTCTCTCTCTCTCTCTCTCGATCTCTCTCTCAACTTTCTCTCTCTAGCTCTCTCTAGCCCTCGAGCTCTCGCTTTCTCTCTCTCTCTCTCTTTCTCTCTCTCTCTCTCGCTCTCCCTCTCTCCCCTCCCCCAAGGTCGGTGATCGCCGGTCGATCTACAAAGGTCGGTGACCGCCGACCCACTAGGGGCTGAGTAGACCTCCGAACACTTCGTCGGAGGTCTCAACTGTGCACCGGCGAAATCGCATCGCCGTGGGTAACCGCGGTGGGCCTGTGAATTCGAGCCCGTCGACCTCGATCTTCTGGGTCTGGAAAGTCAAGCTCGACGCCATCGCCGAGAGGCCCAGAATTGAGCTCGGGAGAAATCCTACCGCCGAGGACATACTGACCGGAGAAATTCCAGTCGGGAGGCCGGAGAAGCCTGCTGACCCACGAACAGCATCCCACGAACAGCCTGCTGACCATCGATTTTTGGGCCGAAAAGTCGAGCACATCGCCACAGCCCTCTGCCCGGAACAAATCCCGTCGTTGACAGGTAGTAGCGCCGTGGTAAGCACCGACGTAACCCCCTCTCCCCCTATCCGCCAGACCCGAGGCCTTAGTTTTCACAATTTATTTTCAAGTCAGATCCCTTTTTGCTTGGCTTTGACCCTCACTTTATTATTTATTTATTCTTGTTGTTGACTTCTCTGATCCTAGCATGTGAAGTTTGCTGTCTGGTATTGATTTGTGGAAATTATTTTTGTGTGCTACTCTGTCTCTTAAGTGGAACCTAGTAACATTTCTGTTTGTTTCTAGTTTTGTTTCTGTTTGTATCTCTAGTCTATTTAGTACTATTATTATTATTAGTATTATTAGTATTATTATTATTATTATTATTATTATTATTATTATTATTATTATTATTATTATTATTATTATTATTATTATTATTATTATTATTATTATTATTATAGTAGTAGTACTATTTAACTAATAGCTTTGCGGCTACTAATATTAAGTCAGACGTACCATTGTTTCGGTTGTTATTATAAGTAGTACTAGTAGTGTGTGTGGTTGCCTTTGTTGTGGTATTTGACACTTGGCAGTATTATTATTATTATCATAGTGTCGTTTAGTACTATTACCATTATTGTTAGCGAATTTTGTTGGCGAGCGTAGACGTGGTTGTTATAGATACGATTTGCGCTACCTAACCTTTTGGTGCGCTAGTACTTACTTAGTTCCATAGCTTTTCGAGTTATTATTTTGAGTTAACTGCTTGACCATTTTTTCGGTTGGGGTGGCGTCTTTGACTTCTATTGGTAGAGTTAGGGCCAGTCCTCCGGTGAGCGCTGGGTCTCGAAGGGGGAGAGTTGGGGCAAATAGACTGCGGTTTGGGACATGGAATGTAGGGACACTCACGGGAAGAACTCTGGAGTTAGTAGAGGTTTTAGAAAAATATAAGGTTAATATCGTGTGTGCCCAGGAGACGAGGTGGTCAGGCGCCAAGGGAAAAGAGATCAATGGATTCAAACTTTGGTATTCAGGGTGCACGAGTCAACGGAACGGGGTCGGGATCTTAGTCGATAAGGAACTTAAACATCATGTTGTAGAGGTAAAGAGAACCAATGATAGGATCATGTCTATCAAGGTGGTGATGAAGGAGGAGACCTTCAATGTCATTTGTGCATATGCACCGCAAGCAGGGTTGGATATGCAACTTAGGCGTCGCTTCTGGGAGGAGTTAGATGAGGTTATTCAGCAGATTCCCCCTAGTGAGAAACTCCTTGTAGGAGGAGACTTCAATGGACATATAGGGGCTACGTCGGATGGGTATTCTGGTGCACATGGAGGTTTCGGGTATGGAGTTAGGAATGATGGTGGCACATCGGTATTAGATTTTTCGACTGCATATGACCTAATGGTAAACAACTCTTTCTACAACAAAAGAGAGGAGCACCTAGTTACTTTTAGAAACAGCTCCGCTAAGACCCAAATAGATTATATTCTTGTTAGACGTGGCGATCGGGGTTTGTGCATGGATTGCAAGGTTTTACCAGGTGCGTGTGTGTCGACCCAACATAGGATGGTCGTTCTAGACCTTAAGATGAAGGGGTGGAAGAGGAAGAGAAGTGCACACGATTGTACCAAAATCAAGTGGTGGAAGCTTAGAGGAACTTTGGGGAGTCAATTTAAGGCCAAGGTTGAGTCGGATAGCATCTGGGAAAGAGAAGGCAACGCGAGTCAAATGTGGACAGGGGTGGCGGATCTCATAAGAAATGCGGCAAAGGAGACCTTAGGAGTTGCAAGAGGGATAGGAAGTAGCAGGAAGGAATCCTGGTGGTGGAGCGAGGACATTCAAAACAGGGTCAAGGCTAAGAAGGCTGCCTATAAAGCCCTAATAGATAGCACTGTAGACGAGGAAAGGGTGGAGAAGCGAGAAGTCTACAGAGCGGCAAAGAAGGAGGCAAAGAAATCAGTAGCAGAAGCCAAAAGTAAAGCCTATGAGAGCTTGTACCAAAAATTGGCCACCAAGGAGGGAGAACAGGATGTGTACAGGTTGGCGAGAGTTAGGGAGAGGAAGACTAGAGACCTGGATCAAGTTCGTTGTATTAAGGATGAGGCGGGGCGAGTTCTTGTGGACGACGTGAACATCAAGAGGAGGTGGCATGGATATTTCAATGAGCTTTTTAACAATGTTGGAGACGTAGCCATTTCGTTGGGAGACCTTACCACATCCGAGCAACACCGTAACTACAGCTTTTGTCGCCGCGTTACAAAGGAAGAAATCAAAGGGGCCATGCGGACGATGAAGAGTGGAAAGGCAGTAGGACCAGACGAGATACCCATAGAGGTATGGAAGAGTTTGGGGGAAGAAGGTTTATTGTGGTTAGTTAGGCTTTTCAACATGATCCTCAAATCTGCAAGGATGCCGGAGGAGTGGCGGCTCAGCACATTGATTCCCCTATATAAGAACAAGGGAGATATTCAAAGCTGCAACAACTATAGAGGTATTAAACTACTCAGTCACACCATGAAGCTATGGGAGAGAGTGATTGAGAAGAGACTAAGGAAGAGTACTCTTATCTCGGAGAACCAATTCGGTTTCATGCCAGGGAGGTCAACAACAGAAGCGATTCATCTGATTAGACGTTCTATGGAGTACTACAGAGATAGACAAAGGGACTTGCACATGGTTTTCATTGATTTGGAGAAGGCGTATGACAGGGTACCCAGAGAAGTTTTGTGGAGGTGCTTGGAAGCCAAGGGGGTTCCAGTCGCTTATATCCGAGTGATTAAGGATATATATGAGGGAGTGAGGACTAGGGTCAGGACTACAGGAGGGGAAACTGAGCAATTTTCTATAGATATTGGGTTACATCAAGGGTCATCGTTGAGTCCCTTCTTATTCGCAACCGTCATGGATGAGCTCACTAAGACTATCCAAGGGGATGTGCCTTGGTGTATGTTGTTTGCCGACGACATCGTCTTGATAGACAAGACTAGAGAAGGTGTGAATGCCAAACTAGAACTTTGGCGGGATACACTAGAGTCAAAGGGATTTAAGTTAAGTAGGACAAAGACCGAGTAGTTGGAATGCAAATTTACAGGAGATGGGGTTGCCTCGGATATGGAGATCAAGATTGGTACTGAAGTGGTACCGAAGAGGGATTGTTTCAAATATCTCGGTTCAATCATACAGGGCAACGGCGAGATTGATGACGACGTGACGCATCGTATCAGAACAGGGTGGCTAAAGTGGAGGAGTGCAACGGGAGTTTTATGTGATAGAAAAATCCCACTAAAACTTAAAGGCAAATTTTACTGTACAGCCATCAAGCCAGCTATGCTATATGGGGTGGAGTGTTGGCCGGTGAGGCAGGTGCATGTGCAGAAGATGCGGGTGACCGAGATGAGGATGCTTAGATGGATGTGCAACTCTACAAGAAGAGATAGAATTAGGAACGAAGTGTTGAGAGGCAAGGTGGGAGTGACCGATATAGATAACAAGATGCGAGAAACAAGGCTTAGGTGGCTTGGGCATGTGAGGAGGCGACATCGAGAGGCACCGGTGAGAAGGTGCGAGAGAATTACACTTAGAGACTGTAAACGAAGAAGAGGACACCCGAAGAAGACTTGGGGAGAGGTAATCAGGCAGGACTTGACCCTTCTAGCTCTTACCGAGGACTTGGTCCTAGATAGGAAATTATGGCGTAGCAGGATTCGTGTAGAGGATCCTCGTTAGATTATGGTTATGCATTGGCTAGTACTAGAGGTTGATTCATTTTGTTTACAGCCTGTAGCGTCTTCCGTCACTTTACGTTGTTCAGTTAGTAATATCTTGTGTTAGTATGTTGACTGCTTTACTTTTCTTGCCCTTTTGATCACTCTTTATTGCTTAAAAAAAAGCTTTTTGAAAATGTATTTGAAAAAAAAAAAAAAAAAAGGTTTTTGTGGGTCTTTCGGAAACAGTCTCTCTTCTAGGCGACTAGTTAGGGGTAAGACTGCGTACATCTGGACCTCCCCAGATCCCGCCCTAGGCGGGATACTTACTGGGTTGTTGTTGTTGTTGTTGTTGTTGTAGATGTTCTTAATGGAATTAATGATAGCGAAATAAACATGGTCAGAAGCACAATGCAACTGTACACAAGTGCAAAGCATAGCTGTCGCATTTTGACACAGGCCTAACACTATACTTCATGAACAGACCATACTCCATAGCAATAGTAACTCTTTCCCCTTATAAGGCTCCAGGACCGCGAAGTAGCATATAAAGATTCAGTGAGGAATAACAGGTCAAAACCAATGAAACCTTTATCACTTCAATTATAGTGCATTACTGTATCCCATATACTGTCTTTATTTGTTCAATCCCGACACAAGCAATACCTGTATGAATGTCTATCTGCGGGATAACTTTACATATTAACCAAAAATCCATATGCATATAAGCAATAAATATATTAAGGCTCTAGAAAGAGCTAAACAATCTTGGCAGAGTTAAGAGATACTGGCCCTGGGTCAAGACATTGATCTCATACTTCAGCAAACATCAACATCAACATAACCCCAAATGCCTCCACAGAGGTTCTACACAAACAGGGTAGGGGGATGTACATAGCATTACCCCTGTGAAAACAATGAGGATTTTTTCAATTGATCCTTGATCCGAAGTGAGAATACCATCAGTGACTTCATAATAATATGAAGTTTATACAATTTCATAAGTCATTTGATGTAATCCATTATATTCCAAAGTCAAAGAGATGAGAATCTTTTTAGGTCACTTTACTAGGTGACTAGTAGGGGTAAGACTGCGTACATCTGGACCTCCCCAGACCCCGCCCTAGGCGGGATATTTACTGGGTTGTTGTTGTTGTTGTTGTAAAGAGATGAGAATCTTTTGGCTCCATGCCTCCATTAGAAATGTCCTTTTGTAGACATCAAACATGAATTACTAATTTACTAATCATTGTCCAAGGACCATAGTCACCAACATCAACATTACCCCAGTGCCTCCAAAGAGGTTCCCGCCTAGGCAGGGTAAGGGGGGGTCGGTTGTACGCAGCCTTACCCCTGTGAGAGTCTCACAGAGAGGCTGTTTCCGTTTGACCCGAGATCCGAAATGCGACGGCCATCGACAACTTCACAATGAATAAGAAGTGCCAACAGTTTTATGAGCCATTTTGCTTTAGTCCATAACATTCCGAAGCCAAAAAGTAAAGAAGCTTTTGGCTCCACTGGAAATGGTGGACGATGTCCACGAACCATAGTAGTTTATTGAATTTGCTTTGCTCAAGTTCAGATGGGCAGATCAGACTTACTTATATCTACTGTATCATTAGCATATTCCCAAGAATAGATATAAGCAGCTGATGTACAAAATTATGAATTGTCACACTGAAGGTGAAGCCTTATCATAGCCCCTAAAGGTCGATAGACAAGTTAAAATCATAATCTCAGCCTTCATTGACCAGTCACTAAGGCTAGTGTTATCCAGATTAAGTTTAGGTAACTAATCAGGCTATAGTAAAACAGAGGTATATGAAGGGGGAGGCAGTACTGTGAAGGCTAACTAAGGCACACAATAAAGGTGATGAGCTACAGTCAAACAAAGGTGATCGCACAGTATTACTAAATTCTCTCCACAGCCTGGGTACCACGTACTGGTACTTGCACACACGCACTGCTTCCACTAACCAGTACTGCAACACTGGTGAGCCACCAAAATTTAAAGATTCAAGCAAAGTTTACAGAAAGACTTTCACCTCAGATTTGAAAATAGTTGTTAGTGTTAGACGGTTTCATTTTGTTTAGAGTTTGTCAAGGTATACCTTTTCTCTACAGCTTAACATGTTCTGATAAACTCAAGGAATCTGCAATCGTAACTCTTTGTGAGGACATCTTGTCCTCATTAGATGTTTTCTTGCAGCATTTATAACTAAAAAAATTCTCATATCTAAAAAACATGTCTGCAATTGATTCATCTATTAATGAATTTCCGCGTTGAATTTGTTTAGGTTGCTTAGAATTAGCCATTATGATCAATATATGTGGGAAATTGATTAGTGATCCAGACGATGTAGAACGTACCATAATCCAAAATGCATACGAAATCATTTACCCTTGTAAACATAAATCAGTTTTCAGTTGAAACCTAGGTAAAACAATCTACAGACCAAATACTAAAACTGTAAACATCCACTAATAATCTTGCAGTTCTTAAAAGCAGCATCCTGCATATTGTATACATCACTAAGAAGTAAGAAACAAACAAAAAGATAAATAAACAGTGGAAACAAGTAACTCAATCGAGCACCCGTGTTGGATACTTGGATACCAGACATGCCAACAAGGGTGTTAACTTAGACGCTTCAACTCAGGTGAAGAAGATGCAGAACATTCAGATTTTGGCTGAGTCGCACATCAGACACGTACCCATATTGGATACCTGTAACCAAGTCCTTGTAACATGATTTTTCAGCAATTACATGGAGATGAACAGTTTAATGGGAAAAGAGCACAATCTTCTTTTGATAAGAAAGAGTTTTATTGATGAATATAGGATATAAAAAACAAGAATAAAGCCGTTCTCCAAGATGGACACCACCAAACCTAAGAAAATAAGCTCATACAAAATCAATACTTAATCAAAAAACCCCGTTTTCAACCCGCACCCGTCATAGTTTATGCTTGATTTTAAATGCTCAAGCTCTCGACTACCCTTCCTTTTCCGGAAATTAACCTGAGACCCAAGAGCAAAGTCCTTTCCCATTGCACCAACCAATTTAATTTCCAATGCCTTAACAAGTATATTACCGCGCCAACTGGCTCCTCACTGCCAAGAGTCTCATCTGACAGCGATGGAGTTGGGAGAAGACCGCCTCCACAATCTGCAGACTTGCGGTTGTGAAGAAACAGGCTGTTGTGAAGACACCGGCTGTTGGGAAAAGAACACATTCTAAGAAACCAGATATCATGAACTTTTTTTTTGGGTGGGTCGAAGAACCCCTGTGCCCTATGTTACATGGACTCGGGTACGGGTGTCGGGTACGGGTGCGTATCCGGGAGTCGGACTCGCCTTGGCTGAAAAATTGGGACACGGGGACCTTTGGGACACGGGGACCTTGTCCTAAATTTGGACACAGGTGCGGGGATCCTTTATTCACAAAAATATTTATCTTTTTTTATTACATTTTTAAAGATTTTCTAAATAATAATTAATGTTTAAGTTAAAAAATTGTAATTGGAGTACTGTATTTGATTAATTGGGGCCTTAAGTCAAAGGCCATACTAGTTTTTATTTGACTGTGTCTGGGCTTCAAGGCTGGGAGATGTTTCATGATTAAACCTTCCAAAATTTTATGAGAAAAATAAAGTTAAAAGTTCATGTGACCTGAAGCTCAATTAAACCCGCGTGAGAGAGAAAGATACAATACAAGTGTAAACCCCTACTTCTCCTCTCCAACTATTAGCGCCGCCCAGGAGAAATGGAGAAGACAAGAGAGAGAAACAGCAACAATGGAGAACAACCAGCAATCCAGCAATGGCGAGTCACCTGGAACTTCTCTCTTCTCTTTCATCTTTTCAGTTTCCTCTTTCTCTCTCCTCCCTCATCCTTTATCTTTCTCTCTCCTTTGCTTACCGTGCAATCTGCCATGTCCAATTGCAAAGTGAAGGATCGGACACGTATTCCGCACCCGTATCCGTGTCGTGCCGTGTCGTGTCGACACGGGTACTAAGCCTATTTTGTCGAGTCCATGTAACCGAGCTTGTGCCCACCAACTGAAAATGGTTTCGAATCACGGTCACAGTCACGACCACAGAATGGTTATAAAACCACTTTCGCGAGTAGCGAGGAATATTCGTGGCAGTAATGTCAAAAAACCTTCCCGCAGCTCGCATCGCCGTCGCGGCCGATTTTTGAAACCATTAAGCTGAAATTCTGAACAAGTTCCAAAGTTTTAATAACCTTGTTTTTTAGATTTAGTAAGGAGCAGCCCGCAGCTTGGGGGATAAGTAGGGGATCCCAGGTCGTTGGCCATGAGTACCGAACCACATCTCGTGGATGAATGGTAGAAGTGGTAGCACCATTTGCCTCCCTGATTCTCAAGTTTTGATAACTTTCAACGATGATCGATGGAAGGTCATCCCTTAGTTACAACTTTAATTTAAAAATTCAATGCTTATTCATAATTTATGCTAAACTTTAAACGCTCAAGCTCTCGCATACCCTTCTTTTACCTAGAAGTAATCTGATTACCTAATGCCACCTCCTTACCCATGCGACCAACAAATGAAATACCCAATGCCCCAACAAGTGCATTTCCTCAGGCTTCCGCCTCCTCAGTACCGAGCGTAAGACCTGGCAGCGATGGGGTCGGAAAAAGGCCATCCCCACAGTCCACTGATACATCCTGTTGCGAAGAGCTGGGCTGCTGCATGAACTGTTGTACCATCTGTTGAGTAGACACAAAACCAACCTCTGAGGTTCCCATCTTAGCCAGCCATTGGCTCAAAGAACAATCAACTCCTTCTCATTAAAAAAGCAGCATCCTTAAAATTCACAGTAGGAGTCTCGGAGACATGAGAAGCCCAGTCCTCCCTCAAATTGTCCCTGCTAAGGTCATCTAACAACAAACCATTTCCCCTGCACTAAAATCATCTGCACAATATGAGCTATCATCCTCCTCTAAACTGAAACCCTCTCCTTGATCAATTCCAAAAAAAAGTCCATGTTCAATTCCCTTACTTGAACAGGCCTTATCCGTGCCCATATTCAAACAAGTACCTCCAGATACCACCTCAACTCTTCCTGTTCACCTTGAGGAGAAGTACCTCCCTGCACCTGAGATTGCTTCCCACTCTTGTCAACAATTAAGCCACCTCAGGAACTCTTCTCTAGACCTTGCTGTGAAGCATCCCCAGACACAGGTGAGCTCACCTCTAGCGAATTAGAAGCAATAGGACTAGTACCTTCAGGCTGTTGATTGCTTCCTAAGGTTAACCCAAGTTTTAACCCCTCCATAGGAAAATGGGCATTGGCAACAGCATTCACCAATGTAGGAGAGATTAACTTTCCCAAATCCAAAAGAATATATACTTTAATAGTCGATCCCAAGTTAGAGCTTTGGAGCTAGCCTATCTTTCACCCGAACTAACCTGAATAGGTATGACCCTAAGCGAAGCACAAGTGGCCCAATTCTTTTGGAGCTAAGTGATCAAAAAAGTTCCTAGATGAGAAAGGCCATATAACTATATAAGTGACTCTGTCCCAAAGCAGCTCATAACGATAAAGAGGATCAAAAAACAGAGAAGAGTCGGGCACCCATTTCCAACCATAAACACCAGACAATCGCCAAGAGGCACTACACCACATCATTTTCTTTCCTTCTCGAAAACCAGCATAGTGCACCAGCACGATATCAAAAATTGAAGATGGACAGACCCAAGATTTTCCATGAATGCTAAACAGCCTGCCCCAAAGAAACTATGCAGGATGCCAGCATCACAGTGAAAAAGCATACTGCAGGAACAAAGAGGAAACCTATCCTGGTAAAGGACTGCCCCCAACCTCCTCCTTTGCCGCATGTTGTTGATCTTTCCCAATGCAAAAGTCTACACAGCGGCCGCAACTTCAAAGGTGACTTAGCCTTCCAAAACATTTGGCAATGGGGAACGGGTGAAGTAAGAGGAAGCCGTTTGAGAAACAACTTACAAGAAAAAACACTCCTGTTGAGTGACAATTCCACTCTAGTATCTTCCCAGTCAGAGAGCTGTACAGAATCCAGGATAACAAGCAAAGGTACCAGCTCCTGATCATGTAAAGCATGCTGTAAATAGAGATTCCCAGAGACAGTACGCAGGGGACTAGCACTCAGAAATCAGGGCTTGATTAAGGTCCCAGAGTTAAAACAACCTAGGGAATCTAGGCAAAGGCTCTCCCTCTAATTACGGATCTCTCAGAATCTTCAACCTGTTCCAAAGTTTCAGATTAACCACAAGGAAGAAAATAATATATGACCTTTGCAGGGACGGAGCTCATCATCTTCTCAATTCTCTTCGCTACTGTCACTGGAATCTTAAACAAAGAGAGCTAATCTAATGGAATTCTAGAGAAAACATTATGATAGTGTAATCCATACTCACAAACAAAAAATATACCCTCTTCCGCCCCTAAAGTACTTCAGCAAAATTAATTCCAGCCATTGATTACCACCATGTGGCATTGCAATATATGTGAGTCTCTAAACAAGACTACAGATCAGCAAGTTCATCAAGATGCCTCTAATCCAAATAGATTCGAGCCACACTGCAATTAGCTTCTACAGGACAAAGAGGATGTTTTTGAATTTATCAATCACCACGGGGAAAGGAAAAAAAAAAAAAAGCAAGCAGGGTGTCATCTACAAGCTTCAAATGAGAGACGTGCAACCACATTTCCCTACCCACCCTTCACCCTTCAATCATCCCCGCCTCCGCACTCGTCTCCGAAATCTTACTTGCAGCATCCACCACTAGGGTGAACAGGGAAGGAGGAAGCCCCCACCTGAATACCCTACATGAAGAAACCCATTCCCTAGGCATTGAAAAAGCATCCCCTCCAACGTAAACCATAACCCTTTCTTTATATGAACTCTTCCCTGAAAGTGCAAGCGCAAACTCACCCTATCATAGTTTAGCTTGAACACCACCCCTTGTGACCCTTCCGCCTAGCTTTCTCCACTTCATCAGTACTCGACACAACTATGATGAAAGGGTATATGAAACAGATTAAAAAAACAAAAACAAAAAAGTTACGATTCTATCAAAACCAAAATCCCTGCTTGTGAGAGGTAAGGTTGAATACACCTCAACCTCTAGAGACCCTGTCCTCAGATGAATCTCACTACAGGATTGTGAGGGTGGTGGTTGTCGTCATTGTCATTGTCATTGTAATTTGTTTGTTTGTTTGTACTTTTATCCGAAAATAAGTTGTGTAACCATATATTGCATCGCAAACTAATCCACCAACATTTATCATTATGCAGCTGAAAACACTCATACACTTCAACAGGCAAATTCGAAAGCTAACACTCAACACCAATTACAAGAATACAGTCAGTTTGTTGGTTCAATACAGCTAAAAACAAATCACAGCAACAACAAATAGTCACAATTCCCACCGATATAATCATCACCACAAGCTTCTATCAAAACAATTAAACATACAAAAATCAGAATCACAAGTCACAGCAACAAACAAATAAGAGTGAATAAAATTCAGCACCCATTCTACAAACAAACACCATTCCCAAAAACATTTCATCATAACTAGTTTAAATAATTACCTTGGAGAACCGGCATTTCTTCCCCGATGAAGAATCCGAGTACCCGCCGAATC
Organism: Tetragonia tetragonoides; assembly: GCA_038025085.1. Classification (NCBI taxonomy): domain Eukaryota; kingdom Viridiplantae; phylum Streptophyta; class Magnoliopsida; order Caryophyllales; family Aizoaceae; genus Tetragonia; species Tetragonia tetragonoides. Next base: position 20,775,844 of record CM076149.1, read on the forward strand.
CCCATCTTCAATCAGCTCTCTCAACCCCAAATTCTCCACCTTTTCTTCTTTTTCCTCATTCTCCTCCTTCAACTCCTCCTTTTCTTCAACCCGACCCGCCTTCTTCGAAACCGAACTGCTTCCATTACCATTCCCTCTACACTGCAACCTCTCAAAATAATTCCCATAAATATACTCAGGAGTATACCCATCTTCCTCATCAAACAACATAATATGACCATGCCACTCCCAAACCCGATAATCCGACCCACTTTCCTCATGAAACCCAACACAAATATGATGTTCACCAATTGCAATAGCTTGACCTGAATTGGGTTTCAAAGTCTCAGTTTTTCCGCTAAGGATGATCTTGATCAACTCTTTTTCAAGCTTTGATTCTTCTTTAGCAAGCTGGGATTTCCCAGAAACCTCAAAGGGGTTTTCTTCGTTGTCTGAATTGTCTGAGAGGTTGTAGTTGGTTGTAGCGTCAAGAAGAAAATCCTCGAATGACTGAGAGAAAAGAGGGTGGTTTTGGTTTGGGTTAGTGGAGGGTTGTGGTGGTGGTGGGCGAATTTGAAGACGACCCATTAAAGATTGGAGAAGGAGATTGTCGAAGTTTGGGGTTGTGCTGTTGAACGAGCTCATCGTTGCTTTGGTTATGGCCTTATGGGGGTAGTGTAACTTACTCAGTCAGGGTTGTTGAGGGTGAGGCGAGAGAGAGAGAGAGAGAGAGAGAGAGAGAGGAGGATGAAATTGTGAATAGAAAGCTGGTTGGGGTTTTAGGGAGGTATTGAGAGTTGAAACCTGAGGGGGGAGGGGACTGGGGAGGAATGGAGAATTAAAAAGGAAACCAAAATTAACAGTAAATGTATAGTCAATCCCACCTTTTTGTATATACCAGAAGTTTTCGGGATTGACCATAACAAACAATCTAAACCAATAAAGGTGGTGGTTTAGTGGTTCCAAGCTTACTCTCAAGTGGTTTGGTAAGGTAAGGTTATGGGTTCGAATTCCCATTCCCCCCATGTCTTGTGTCTGCTGGCTTCTAGGAACTATACTAGCCCCTTGTTGGTGCTACATTGACGGAGTCAGTGCTTGCCCTGGTTGTTCAGCTAGTCTGATATGTTCGCTATTGAATACGAGAGTCCGAACATGATATAGCAGGGGGTGTCTCGGTCGCCATTCACTTGCACCCTCTTTTTGACTAGCAAAAAAAAAAAATTAAATCTCAATCGTTCATTCTAATTAATTTAAATTGCTATTTTTATATATATTGACATATCTCAATTTTGATACATGATCTGGTCATCATATACATGATATGAAGTAATCATGCCACATTAAGTCATATACGTAATTATTTTATATTAGTAGAATTCCATGCCCTTTCTTTTAACATTATCATACGTATGGCTTCCTTTCTTATTTTTTTGAGCTTATTAATTTAGCAATCAGGATGAACTAGATCTTACTTTGGTATTGACTAACATAATGCCCACAAAAAACGTTAACATATTATTGAATCATAAATATGAACTCATTTAAACAGTTGTATGGTTCAAACTAAATGGTTCTTTAGTTCAAACAAATATATCATTTTCCCTCAAAAATAAAAATTAATATATCATTTGACAATAAAAATGAAATGCAGAAGTCATGTAAGGAATATTCTAGAATCAACTTAACACATTACACACCAAAGGCATGCAACTTGAAAAATAAGTGTATAAAATACATATTTAAAAAGAACTAAATAATTCTTTGATTTGAACTATACAACTACTTATATATTGGCGAAAACAACAAATTTTAATAATTGTAAAAAAAAAAATTAATTTTTATTTATTTTGAGCATATTAATTTAGCTACGGGATGAGCTAGATCTCATTTTAGTATTGACTAACATAATGTTCCACAAAAAAGCTAACATATTATTGAATCATTAAATATGAAACCATTTAAACAGTTTTGTGGTCCAAACTAAATGGTTCTTTAGTTCAAACAAATATATCATTTTTCCTCAAAAATGAAATTTGACACATCATTTGGCAAAAAAATAAATAAATGAAGAAGTCATTTGGAAACATTCTAGTAATCAATGTAACACATTACACCTCAAAGGCATGCAAGTTAGAAAATAAGTGTATAAAACACATACTTAATTAAAAAGAACAAAATAATTCTTTGATTTGAATTATGTACAATGCAACTACTTATATGTTGGGGAAAACCATAAATTTTAATTATTCTAGAAAAGCAATTAAATTTATTTTATTTTGAGCTTATTAATTTAGCAACGGGATGAACTAGATCTCACTTTGTTATTGGCTAACATAATGCCCACAAAAACGTTAACAATTTATTGAATCATAAATATGAACTCATTTGAACAGTTTATGGTCCGAACTAAATGGTTATTTAGTTCAAACAAACGTATCATTTCCCCTCAAAAATTGTTACTAATAAATCATTTGGCAATAAAAACAAATGAAGAAGTCATTTGGAGAATATTCTAGTAATCAATGAAATACACTACACCCCAAAGGCATGCAATAACTTAGCTTGAAAAATAAGTGTATAAATTACATACTTAAAAAAAACTAAATAATTCTTTGATTTGACCTATGTACAACTACTTATATATAGGCAAAAACAATAAATTTTAATTATCGTACAGAAAAACTAAAATTTATGTTATTTTGAGCTTCTTAGTTTAGCTACAAGATGAACTAGATCTCAGTTTGGTATTGACTAACATAATGTTTCACAAAAAGCTAACATATTATCGAATCATAAATGTGAAACCATTTAAATTGTTTTATGGTACGAACTAAATGGTTCTTTAGTTCAAACAAGCAAAAATGAACATTAACATATCATTTGGATACATTCTAGTAATCAATGTAACACATTACACCTCAAGATCAAGTTGGAAAACGAGTGTATAAACACATATTTAAGAGGAACCGAACGCATGAGAACTAAAGAAATTTATTTGCGTATAAATAAAGTAGTCTAATTCTACAAACGGGAACGTCGTCAGGTCAGTAAAATTGAAAGCTAGGTTGACGACTAATATTGGTCATCCAATCGACTACCTTAATACCTTTGCGGAAAAAATTGGTTATAATAACTAACTTACGTCTAGTTAACATTTTGCATACATCAGTAAGCTCTAAATTAATTAGAATTGATAATTTCTCAAACCCACAAAATGACACATTTCAAAATGACTTGACAGATGAAGTAAACCGACCTGAATCCACCCAATCCATCTGGAAAGTTAAAGTATTTTGCTCAACCACTGAATTTATTTTATAACTCGTAATTGTACTCCCATTTGAAAATAGTTATTGTACATATTGAAATTTGGTTAAAATAAAAAATAATTTATATGAAACCATAAAAAGCAAAAAAAATTGTAAGTATTTTTTTTGGTAAGTCGTAAGTATATTAACCCCTTCAAATATATGTAAGGCCTACTCGAAAAATTAAATGAAAACAATAGGCAATATTGAAATTGAAAGGGTTAATTTTAAAATTATATAAAATATATGTAGTTTGAGTGAGATACTTGAGCAAATTAAATGACTGGTAAAAAAATTTAGTCATGATTAGTATCAATTGGGTCGGGAGGTGAGATTATCAATTGTTTGGCATATTTGTTATTATTGAAGAGCAAATTTGTGAAACCTCCAAAAAAAAAAAAAACATTTCGAGATCAAATACGTATCCATTGAAAAAATCAGCTACATGAGGTATGAGATGTGGCATGATGCATGATGATATGGATGGCATGGTAATGTTTATTAATGGGCATCGTTCCTTACTCATATTAGAAGGTTGTTGACATATATATTATATATAGAATGTTTAAATTTGATAATAATGAAGGGATGAGATATTATTCTATCTTAAATGAACGATTGAGATGACTTTGTTATGGTGAATCCCATTCGCTTCTGGTGTGCACAAAAAGGTGGGATTGACTATACATGTACCGCAAAATTAAACATAAATATCGTTCGGGGTGGTTACGAGTTTCAAGTTTTTGGTTTACAAACTTTTTTATTTTCTTATAGAAATTTTATTTGTAGATGAAATTTTTTCCATTATAATTTTCTACTTTATTTTAAAAAGAAAAATTTGATAAAAATAATCTGAAGTTTTAACAATCCGACAATAATAATCCCAAGATGAAAAATCTATGTCGTTAATCCGAAGTTGACACAACCAAGGAGGTGTGGTTGAGTGGTAGGGACTCATCCATCCTTAACCAAGGTCGAGGGTTCGAATCTCGCCTTGGACATGGAGCAGCTTTAAATTCCTTGACCAGCTGTCCCATCCTTTGAGGTGCCTACAAGCCAGCACGGGGGATAGCCACTGTGGTCAACAGTGGATATCCTTGATCGTGAACCAAAAAAAAAAAAAAATAATTCGAAGTTAACACATGTCCTACGATATTGGTCCAATAGCGAACTCCGTTAGCCTACCGTTAGTTTTGACATAATTTATGATTAATAATTATGATTAATTAATAATTAATTATTACTTGTAGTAGATTAAGGACTGGAACAAAAAAACCAACCTTCTCTCTCTCCGATGGCATCTGTTTTCTCTCTCCTATCACCCAACACCTTCCTCCACCATTATTCCACCACCACAACAACCAAACCCCTCACAATCAAATCCTCCACCACCATTGTCGACAACCTTCCCCCCACCACCAGGCCACCACCATTGTCGACAACCTTCCCCCATCACTAGGCCACCACCATTGTCGACAACCTTCCCACAATTTTCGACCACCGGCGACCCCACACTTCAGCCCACCACCGTCGACCTCCACCACAGAATCGCACCACCTTCCTCCACCTTCACCCCGACCCTTCTCCGCCACACCCCCACCACAAAATTCCAAACAAAACTCAGAAGATATCGATATAAATGAGCGATTCTAACTTCAAATTGGACAGCATTTGTTCTTAAATGAGATTAACAAACCCCAAAGCACCATCAAAACGCAGCAAATAAGTACGCATATCCCAAATCAACGGTTTTCCCCAACTTCGACATTTGATAACAGAGACATTTTCCAATAATTCAACACTAATCAAGCATATGATGCGTATTAAGATCAAAGGAGGGAAAATTTATCTAAGGATCACAAATTATTGCCCACAATACCAAAACGCCCAATTTTCGAGTTTATTGAGTGTATGATACGCCCAGAATTTATGGGGAGTTATGGGACGAAAATAAACCACTAATTTAGAAGAATCTCTTAAAATTATTAGAAGAAATTGAGAAGGATGTGATGTAAAAATGAAGATTGTGGAGCAAAAGTTGTTTTTAATTGTTTGGTAATGCTATGAACTGTAAAGTGTTAATGGAGAAGATGAAGCAGAGGGAACATAAATTTAGTTGAACAAATTAATGGAGAGAGAAAATTAATTACTGCCATCTCATCAAAGACATAACGGAATTGGAAACCAAAAATTGTGGTTTTCAAAAATTGGTTTTTAGTTTTTCAACTTTCTACACACTGGAGTTTTTCTTTATTTTGTAAACTTTGTTTCAATTCTACTTTACCTAGTGCCACTGTCACGCAAGAGTGTTATACTCTAGCATTTTACCCATATTACATACGGACGATCAAATTACCACTATATTAAAAAAGAAAAAATAGTACAGTATTTAATTTATCAAAATGTGACACTGGTACGTTGATTGCGCCTATTATAGACCTACAACTATATAAAACTATAGACCTCGTTATATTATGTACACCTATTCTCCCAAATATTCATCATCTGATCTATATCCAGTAAAAGTTTTAATTGTGTTGAAAACATCAAAATCGGATATTAATGTTATTTTAGATTGTATCAATGTAATTCTAACTAAAGAAAAAAGAATGAATATGATAGGCTAAGCAATTAATATAGGATATTGACATTACTCACCAAACTATAATAAAAAATAAAAAATAATTAATGACCAATCAAATTGTGACACTTGTCACGTTACCTATGGACCCAAAATTATATACCCACACTTATTCCACAAATATCAGTCACATGTTAATTGTCATATAACTTGCGCTTATTCCCATAAATATTAGTAAAATATCATCTACCATGTAATCCCCACAACTATATCAATCAGTTCAGGCGCTTTAATTGGCTAGTCTTACGCTTCATTGATCAAGGGACAATGTGGCCACCGTACACTTGGACAGTCAACTGGTGTCGTCATAGTCAAGAAAAATACACCCCTCTCTTTGTACCAATGGAAGCTGTTATGAACGCGTTGGCATGGAGAGGTGACATTCAACCCTACATCCCTTTGGAAAATGCCAAATCAGCACCAGGAGAAATTGACCCTACTTCAAGTATCATCGAGTATTCGGGCACCATACAGACGATTGTCTGCGCCTAAAGGACGACATCCAGGGTGTCATTGACAGAGGAGAGGTTCCACCGCCGCTAAAAGATGACAATGTCGACGATGAGGCATGAAACTAGTTGGCTACCCGCAGGAGCTAGAGAGCTCAAATCTGAGTCCCCAAATTTTGTCGAGTTAGGATCCTAGCTAAATCTTTAGGTTGAGTTTTGAATAGGGAGTGTTCCCTTTTTTACTTTTTCTAAGTCTAATTTCTTTTTGACGGGAATTAGAGACCCTCTTCTCTAAAGTTATGTGTGCTTATCTTTCGCTGCAAATCAATAAAAACTCCTCTTGATAATTTCTTTCTTTGTTTGGCTATTGATAAATCTAATGAAATCAAAGTTGCACAAATTATTAACTAATCAATTTAAGTAATGTAAAAAAAAAAAAACTTCGCAAAGCAAGAATACAGTTTATCTCTTTTACAGGAATTTGAGTAGTTGAACTCCCTCAACAATGTCACTCCACAAGAAGAAGCGAGTCAGCCTTTTGCAGCAACCTCGACACAGATATGACTCTGGCTCTGATAGAAGAAGATCCTTGATACCAAGACGTCTTCAACTACATCACCAAAGGAATATACCCTCAAGACGCACCACTAAGAGCTCGACGGGTCATTCGTCTCTTAGCGGCGCAATACATAGAATACAAGGAGATTCTATACAAGAAATCCCACATCGGGGTCAATCTCAGATGCGTGAACTCCGAAGAAGCTGCATAGATTATGGACGAGGTACACAATGGTGTGTGCGGACCACACATGAATGGTCGAATGATCTCTAGAAAGGTCCTACGACTAGGATACTATTGGACCACTATGGGAAGGGATTGTTATGACTATGTCAAGAAGTGCAAGAAGTGTCAGATATATGCCAACCTGCAGCATATGCCACCCTCAATGCTCCACAACTTCACATCCACTTGGCCATTTTCTGCATGGGGAATAGATATCATTGGTAAAATCACCCAAAAGGCTCGAGGGGGACATGAATACATCCTAGTAGCCATAGACTATTTTACCAAATGGGTTGAAGCCCAATCCTATGCCGTCCTTACCTCCAAACAAGTGTCCAAATTCATAAGGAACAACATCATTTGGAAATACGGCGTTCCGCATGAAATCATCAGTGACCATGGATCCCATTTCAAAGCCGAAACAGTCACCCTCCTCAAAACTACAAAATCCACCACCACAAATCATCCCCTTACCGTCCCCAAACCAACGGCGCAGTAAAAGCCGCCAACAAAAACCTCAAGACTATCATTGAAAAGATGATAGAAAACTACAAAGATTGGCCCATAAAACTCCCATTTGCCCTTTGGGGACATAGGACATTCATAAGATCCTCTACGGGAGCAACACCTCATTCCCTAGTCTACGGAATAGAAGCAGTGTTACCCATAGAAGTTCAACTACCCTCCATGCGCATAGCCTTAGAGGGAGAAATTCCCGAAACCCAATGGTTACAAGCCCGCTACGAAGAACTCATGTTCATATATGAAAGACGCCTACGGGCCCTAGATTACTCCCACATGTACCAACAACGCATGGCAAGAGCATTCAACAAAAAGGTTCGACCTCGAAATTTAAAGGAAGGGGACTTAGTTTGGAAAGAATTACGTGCCCCAGTTACTGATCCCACAGGCAAATTTTGACCAAACTGGTCCGGTCCGTTCATCATCAAAGACATTTTATCAGGAGGCGCAGTCAGACTCATGGACATTGACGGCATCGAGTTCAGTCAGCTCACCAATATGGACCAACTAAAGAAGTGCTACGTCTAAAAATAAAAATAAAAATAAAAAAAGGAGACGTACACAAATTGAACAAACTACGCTGGCCTAATTCCACACTGGATACGTAGGTAACTTTTTTAAGGGGCCCGGCCAAAATCAATCCAAAATTCCTTTCAACTCATTCAAAAAAGGGATAATCTTTATTCAAACTGAACGAATAAGCTTACATTGCAAAAGAAAAATAAAAAAAATTAAACTCACTAAGGTTAAGAAAAAAAAGTGCCACTACGAGGGTTTAAGCTAAACAAACTCTTATTACTTTTTTTTTTAAACTAGACTTGCTTTCTAAGAAAACTACTTTAATCCTTCTTCCCTTAGAAGGCTTCGTTAAAGAGTTCTTCTTTGAAGGACCCTGTCTTGAGGACGACCTATAATCGCTTCCTTGAGTTGGGGGCTTGCCTCTTTTTAGTACATGATAGCCTTTCTCAGAGGCCCTTCCTTTCTTTTCGTGCTTCCTGTTCTTGAGTCATACTTAGGCTTAAGTTGGTCTCACTCCTCATGACGAAGGGCTCGTCTCGCCTCTCCATCACTGCAGGAAAGCCAGTTCAAGTAGATCTCAGAAACTTGAGTTGGGGCAATCACCCGAGGTACTGTCCAACGATGTCCGCCACACCACTACTTTCCCCAATCCGCAGCAAATTCAGTGCTCAAAGTTGAGATAGGTGGCCTTGTGGTCTCCTGACGAGGGATAACCTACTTCAACCCATATTGTCTCATAACCCTAGAAGGAAAGAAGAAAGCACTCCTGTACAGACCCACTATGATAGTGTGAGGAACAAAATTGTCACAGGCCACTAAGGAAGTCAAGCTCCACCAGGTCACATGCCAACGGATAACAGGTCCTTCATGGAAAAAGGCATCCCATTCGGCAAGGCTCTTTTTCAGAATATAGCCTTTTCCTAACCAAGAAGCTAGCGACAGTATAAGTTTTCTTTGACCAGGCTCGAGGGATACGAGCTATCATCTTCTCTGGTGACTCTATTAACCTTAGATGCTCACATAACCAAATTTGAAGCAGCAGGGGGCTACAAGAAAAAGTTTCGTGAAAGGAGATTTTCAACCTGCCCTATAATAGTTTTCCCTACAACCAGATGCAAAGGAGAGTGCCCTTCAGCCATTTGATTCACCACTCGCAACAACGAGGCTCTACCCAAGTTAGGAGACTCTGCATTAGCAAACAATAGGCGGTTTAACAGGCAAAGTACAAAAGCCTGTCGGCGGCAACGCCTAAATATTGCATCTTTTTCAGAAGAAATAACAAACTTTTCACAGAGTTGAACTAAGTCAACATCGACACCAAGAATCATGCTTTTGGCTTCTGCAGATAACAAGCCTAGGGATTTTCTGTACTGACCACTAAAACCATCTCCCAATTAAGGCACAACTGGGGGAAGAACATCAGACATATTAGTGATTGCAGCAAATTCTTCAACTAAAAAGGGCATAATTCAGAGTTACCGAAACGGAAAAGGTGCAAATCGGGGTCCCAATAATTCAGAGCAGATCGGAGAAGGGGCCACAATATTTTGGTTGGTCTAAAAGTCAACAAGGTAGAGACATGGAACGAAGCCAGTTCAAGTTTATCTTCTATGGTCAGATTTTTGCACCAGGCATCGAATAAGTTTTCAAAGGATTTCACCATGGTAGAAGCTTTGGGAAATTTGAGAGAGCTAAAGACTGAAAAGTGATACAACATCAAGCATCCCATGAATCCTATTTATAGGAAAAAATTCAGGTCAAAAGAAGTCAGAAATCCGTGAAAAAGCCCAAACCAAGAGCCGTCAGCGGCTCTGGCCAGGGCCGCTATTTCCAGCCCAGTGCTGCTAGCGGCCCAGCCCAGCGCCGCTAGCGGCCCTAACCTTGGCCCAGTCCGTTATTTTCTCCTTTTTCTCCAGCCCGCTCGCTTGGTCATTTCTACTCGGTTTAAGCCTAGTTTTTATACGCACAACGAAATTACAAAACCCGAGACTCTCTTAGTTTTATCTTTTCAATTTTCTTTTTTATTATTATTTTATTTTATCTTTTTTTAGGGGTATAATATGTGTAATTTTTGTTATTTTCTTACAATTTTTACCTTTTTCTTATTTTATTCCCTAAATCGTGGCCTATTCCCTACTGCATAACACATTGCATACTTAGAGATCAGATGGGCGTAATCGAGTCATCATAACATACATATCATATAAATGCATAAAAAAAAAGGAGTTCAAAGTCTCAAGGCCAATGTTTACAAAGTAATCCTACACCGCTCAACCGGAGTCGTCATCGCCATTGTTGTCAGCCTCATCATCAATGGACGGTCACTGGCCATAGTTCCCAGTCGAATTGGGTACTAAATGATCTATAAATGGGCCCACTGTTGTTAGGCCCCATATCCCGCCTGTCATATGCTGGTGCACGCATGGGGGTACCTGCCGAAAACCCTGCTCCAAGAGGCTCTCCGTGGCATGACTAGCAAAATCCATAGCCACATCCTGATACGAAGGCCCAGTATGAGGCACATCCCATCCAAGGGCATTCGCCCAACCTCCAACCATGGGGGTAACAATGGGCCTACTATCAAGAGAAGGCTGAAACCCCGCGGGAGAAAACATCTCAGACACAGGAATGTACGACACAGAAGGTCCGGGCGCCTCATCAACAGAAGGCCTGGTCACAGCTACGGGAGTTGAACGAGCAATAAACGACCTGCTCGCCGAAGAGGCCCTCGCAGCAGAAGAATGTCGAGGTCCCACCAAAGACGAAGACTGGGACATCTGCCAACAATCAAAATCGAGATGTTAAGTTAAGCACTTCACTTAGCTAAACAAAGGATGAAAGTCTACTTACATCAACGGTCCTAGACCGAGAACTCTTCCCCTTACCCATCACCCCGCCGTAGCCTTGCTTCAACAGATGAATGAGCTTGAAGACTTAAGAAGTCTACACCCGGTTCAGCTACAAAAAAAAAAAAAAAAAAGAAAAAAAAAAAAAAAAAAAAGAGATTGAGTCAACACTTAAAAGCAAACACAAAACACAAGAAGAGATAAAAAGGAACTTACCCCCGTACAACCGCCAGGCAAGGGCAAGCCCTCCACAATCTCTCCATCAGCTATATGTAGAGGGAACTTCTCTACTATACGTCCCCCGCTCTCCCCAATATATCTAACCTCATTAGTCGGCAAGGTCACGCTTGGGGGCTGGTCCCGAGGAACTCTAGAATGGGACCTCCTGGACCCTGAGGAGCCAAACGATCCGCCTGCGAGACATAAAAAGTCAGTATATCACGCATATAGCTGAAAAGGCGCAGATAAACTTCTTACCTCATACGTAAGGTCAGGCATCAGGCGACCCAAGCAATACGCCAGGTACACAGCCGTGCAGTCCAAGCCACCAATCTCCGGCTCTAGAAACTCCGTGGCCGCCATCCCACGAGTCACGACCCTTAAATCCGCCACACTCAGACTGCGCAGATAGAACATGGTCAGGGGAGGATCCTCTGGAACCAGATGACCACCCAAGGCGGGATAGACCAGCCGAGTCAAACGGTCCCCCAAGTACCACACAAAGCCAAATGGCCCCTCAAAGACCACCCGCAAGGAGGACACTCTAAAAGACTACATGGTAATATGGGGCGGAAACCCAGGGACGTCGTCGAAGGCAGCCCACGACACCTGCAGATTACCAGTTCAAAAGTTCATTCACACCAAATGGACCAAAAAAAAAAACGAAAGATGCACAAGTCAACAACAACATACCGCACATGCAGCATGACTCTCGATGGTAGCCGGAAAATGCTCCAAGGAGGTAAATGGATGGTTATCTCTACCGATCCACCGTGAACCTAGGAGAAACATCCTCAAACCAGGACGGTGAGGACCAAAAGCGAAAATTCTCGAAAAACCACAACTGCCATACAAGCAAAAAAGAATAAGCTTCAAATTCAAAAGCATGCATATGCAAAGAAAAAAAAAACGTATGTGCCTACCTCCAGTATCTTCCATGGGCCCGAGATAGACGCCCTCTCACTCGTGGGCTTAGGCCTGCAAGCCCGACGACACCTTCTAACCAAGGTAGCATAGGCAAGAGCACCAAAGTTGTACTCATGGACCTTGGTCAAATCATCCAAACATGTCAAGAGGCCAACCTGACATACGCTCTTCTTCTAAGCGAAAATGGTCGACCCCAACAAGCAAGCTAAGAAAAAAAGAGCTCTCTGCTCCTCGGTAAGCCCCTGCTCCACCAGAGCCGCCCATAACCGTGACAAGGAAATCCAGTCATCTCTAAAACGGACGAACACAGGCCCGTAAAGCTCAAGTAGCTTGTCCCTCTGTCGATAGTAATTCATGTCGTACCGAATACAACGTCCTATAAAGGATAGACCCGTCAGCACATCGAACTGATAAGGGGTGGGGAACATCTCTCCTACAGGCGTATGGAAAGTGTTTGTAGTGTCCCAAAACTTCTCCAATAGCCCCCTAGAAATAATCCTAGTATCCCCAGAGTGACAAGCAGGGATAACAGTCAAGAAATGCTCAAAACCTGATCCCAATACCATATCCCTAGCTCCAACCGAAAATGTCTCCAACATCATGGCCCAATGGGAAGTAGACCCATGAGTCTTCACAAAACACCAATACCCCAGCCAACAAACAAAATTTTCTCAACACCCCATATACTACAAATACAGCCAAAATAATGCCACACAAATTATATACAGCTGACCACCAACCCAGTCCAAGTCCCAATTTGTTCGTGTGCCAAAGCACTAACAGTTCAAATTTTCAGTTCAAAAAAAATATACTGAACAGAAAAAAAAGAGTCAGAAAATATACCAACTCAGGGTTAGACAGATGACTCTGCCTGTCCGGTAGTAAGATACTACGATCCCAAACCCCAGTCGGGCGCCAGTCCAGTCGCATGAACGAGTCCTGGAACAAACGCACCCCGTCTGCATGACAAGCCGAAGGCGTGCTAGTAGAAGGAAGCCCAGTACGAAAGAGGTCCCGATCATCCTCCTCCTCACCCATGAGACGTTTTCCTTTGTTTGTGGGAGCCATGGAAGTACAATGAAGCTTTCTTTCTTTACAAGTGGAAAATTAAAAGTTTCATTTTCACAAGAAACAAGCATCCATTCAACAATGCAACCCAAAATTCAGCAACTAGGCGAAAAAATAAGCAAGTTGAAGACAAAAATCAAAGAGTATGGTCAAGAATTGACTTATCTCACGCAAGTTGAAGCACTCAACAATGGTGATAGTGCTCGGCAATGGCTCTCGGCGAGTGAAGATAAAGAAGTGAAGCGCGAGGAATAAATATTGCGACGCAATAAACTTATTTGGCACAAAACGAGCGCCGCTAGCGGCCCTCATCAGCAGCCCAGCGCCGCTAGCGGCCCTGCAGGGCCTGCACGTGCGGGGGCCCACCTGCTGTCTCACGACCTTTTTCAACCTACAATTCGTTTCTCTAGTTCGTTCCCGGCAAATATTAGTACCAAGCGCGCGGGAGCAAGTCTCTTTGGCCCACAAATTCAAATTAGACTGTTGGCTCATTTTACAGTACCAACTATTTTCAGGTAAAACTAACCCAAGTATTTTTGCAGGTCCCAAACACTGAAGCCCGGATATAAACCGCGACAACTTTTATCGCCCGGAGTGTCAGAATTATTTTTTTTTAGCCCGGTAAATCTGTCGGCTCATAAATGTCCAAAAAAAATCTTAATGACCCGATATCCAAAAAATTCCCGATGTCCCAATATCCAAAAAAAATCCCAAAGTCTCAATATCCCAAATGTCTCAAACGTGCCAAAGTCCCAATGTCTCAATGTCCCAATATCCCAAAGTCCCAATATCCCAAAGTCCCAAAGTCACAAATGTCCCAATGTCCCAAGGTCACAAATTTTAGGGTCAGTCAATGGTCTCTTAAGCTATTGCGGTTAAACTGTCCTTTTGCGAAGTCACAAATTTTGGGGTCAGTCAATGGTCGCTTAAGCTATTGCGGTTAAACTGTCCTTCTGCGAGGTCACAAATTTTGGGGTCAGTTAATGATCGCTTAAGCTATTGCGGTTAAACTGTCCTTCTACGAGGTTACTTATTTTGTGTCAGTCAATTTGATTTCTTAAACTGTTGCGATTATACTGTCCTTTATTTTTTATATGTTTCAGTCAATGATTGCTTAAGCTATTGCATTTAAACTGTTCACATATTTTAACCATTTTACAGCCATCTTTTTTTATCGCATTGTCTTGTCGACCTTTTCGTTTCTTTTGCAGGGACGGAATCTCGGCATCCGCCGAGTGGTGCTTAGTCACCTGTTTGCTCAGAATAAAACATTTATACTATTCACACTCACCAGTGTTACTTCCCATTTACAGCCATTATTTTTAATCGCGCTGCCTCGTCGACTTTTTCGTTTCTCGTACAGGGACGGAATCTCGATACCCGTCGAGCGGTGTTTAGTTACTGTTTGTTGAATCACTCTACATTGATCATTCTCAAAGTATTACTAACTTTTTCATTCACTCTGAATACAGGTCCCCAGCAGACGTTTAGACCATCTACGAGCGATGCTCTATCCTGCTAATCATAACCTTTTTTCTTGTGTTCACAGAGATGAAATCTTAGCACGCTACGAGCATGTCCCAACTCAGGTTTGTCTTCATATGCATACATATTGTACACTCGCACACACCGTGTGCACATCAGCATCCTGCATGTCGCATTCGGAATACTTTGATCTTCGCTTTTACTTAAGCTCGATCAAATTGGGGGCTTCTGTAGACGCCAAAAAAGCGCCTTCAGATTTCTCCGCAAAAGCCCGATGATGAAAGGAGTAATTTATAAACTTGAATGCTATTTTTGCTTTAATAGCTAATATAAGGTCTCAAGTTTTTCCTCGATCGCTCCTCTATTCTGATCCCATTCAAAAGCCCCGTTCAAGAGCTTTCCAACGACACCTCTCATGCCTTTTTCCGACTCCCGGTCGCCAAGTTGTGAACCAGGGGTAGAACCGTCTTTTACCGTCCAAGGGTAGTCTTTTCATATTTTTCGGAGTACAAAATTCATCCGGAAAATAAACATCCAGCTGGCTCCTCACAGCCGTCAGTGGGTCTGGATTAAAATCCAGCGCCGCTAGCGGCTGTGAGATGGGTCGCTAGCTGCGCTGACCAGGGCCGCTAGCGGCGCTGATTCAGCTCCAGACCCGGCTGTTTTTTCAAGCCCAATTCAAAAATATGGCTCTTTTCAGCCATCCAACCCTACTTCCCACGCCTATAAACACGACCCTCCTCCCTCAGTTCAAAACACACAGTCTACAGTTGACAACCTCTATTCTCGGGAGTATTGACACCGAGCTTCCCACTCTTTCTTCCAAACTTGAGATATTGTATTTACTATTTTTGTCAAACATAGCCTACAGTTCAAGTACTAACTCCTGAGAGCTCAAATTAAATTACTTGCCTAATTGTTTATTTTCTAGTAGTCATAATGTAGATATCATGCTAGTACACGTTTTTGTCGATTCCTAAATATTGTCTTTATAGTCGTTGTGTTGCCCAATTTGTCAAAACGAATGCATGTCTAAATAAGGTTTAAAAATAAATGTTTTGATGCTTGTGGTGAACCAACTAATAGTCAAAGTCTAGGTTGTTAATTCGGTTTTGCATGGGAATTATGTCTTTAAATTACTAAGCAAACTTGAGTTAGCAGAGGCCGTCATAATACGGGCGAGTTGGGTGCCTAACACCTTCCCATCTCGTGTCTTCGCCTCGAACCCTTTATTCTTGGGTACTCCTATGTTTTATATGAGTGGGAGTCTTTCTAAAAACATGATCAGTTCACTTATCGTGCTATTAGGTTGTCCCTTCGATAGAACGCCGATAGCAGATTTGTAACCTCTTTCATGGTTTTTATTCAATTCAAGTCTTTACAGAATCTTTTCTAACTCGATGATCCCTTAAACTTATCTAAACCTCCAGCTTACAAATTTTCTATAAAGACGTACTCCGTGGAAGCAGATGGATGGAAAAATCCCGGATCCTTACAGTTTTCCTACTTAGATAATTCGTTTTGTTAGGGCTATTGATGTTTTTGGTTTGTGGATTATTTATTTTGAGTTGTAATAGTTGAAGAATTAATTACTATGTTTAACCAATACTATCATTTTTTTTAGTCTTGTATCTAATTAAAATAAAATACGGCAACAAACCTCTCAGGTTTCCTATTTTTCACTACAAAGACTTATTTTATAAAAGGTGGAAATTTAAGGGTGTTTGAAATACAATTATTATTATTTTGATTTTTTAATTTGATTTTCGTGTTTTGTTTCTTTTTGGAAAATTTTCTTTTTTTCACCGCACCAAAATTTGATACGTGTCATTCCCGCAACGAAAATAAAGTAATTACTATTCACACAGATTGACGGACTCCTAAATGCAAGTTGTTCCCTAATTTTTCTTTACTGTAGCTACATCAGGATCGCCCTGTAAGCTAACCCTAACCACTAGAATAACCCTAATACACCACGCATACGATTTAATTCAATGGAAGCATGAGCAATAGAAAGTCATCATTATTCCTAGACAACTATTATACCACCTACGGGGTTAATTAAGCATATTTCATGTCTTACTCTAGTCAAATTGAAGCCTTTTTTATCAGTCCCAAACTTAAACTAATTGTCATTTATTGTTAAAAAATCTAAGCAACTACGGACTTAGACAATCACCTAGCAAAATAAATCATGTTAAAGCAATTAGGACGCCTCATAATCGATCTGACAATCAATCATGAACATTAAGAGCAAATTGCATAATATGAAGAATAAAATACTTGTCTCAAGAAGAACTATTACATAAATGTATACTCCCTCCGTTTCAAAATCTCTTAACCACTTTCCTTTTACATTCTGTTCAAAATTTACTATCCACTTTCCTTTTTAGTAATATTTTTGGGTGTTAAAAGATTCATATACCCTTATTTTTTCTTGTCATCATTACTTTCCAATCCACTATTAACCCACTTCTCTCTCATGGTAAAGTAAGGGCAAATAAGAACTTTTTGTTCCAAAATCAACTCCCGCTCATTTAAACTCCGTGACAATGAGAAGTGGATAACAGTTTTTGGAACGAAGGGAGTACATTGTTCATAAAACAAGTGGTTTCAATAACCTTTTACTATTATACCCGCATATCATTACACCCACCAAGTGACCCACCTCCCTTTATTCCCCAAAAAATAAGGGCAATATCTAAAAAAGTTAAACCCCTTCCCTTTGCCTTAGAACCTAGGTTGCACCGATACTTCTCAAAGGTGCAGTATCCCGTATCCGATACTTGTAGGATACCGATACTTGTAGGATACTTGTCTGATACTTGAGGATACTTGATCAGTAAATATAAGACATGTTTACATTGCTTATCTTTTTTTTCATCTTAAAAATTGTAAAATACACCTATGAAAAGATGTTTGCATTGTTTTCATTCACATTTTCTTAGTTATTTTCATAATATTAAGATTTAGTGCCTAGATTTCTGAGAAAAAAGAATAATTTTTACATATTATATTGTTTAATTATTACAGGTATCCGTTTTCTATTTCTATAGAGATGCAATATTCCATATCCGTATTCGTATTTGTCTCCACACCTGTATCTATATTTAATGTAAAAATTATAATGTATACATTTATCTACAATGAAAGAACTACATTTTAAAGTTACAAGTAGTCATATGCCAAACACAACTACATAGAAAATATTTATTAAACCCCAAAAAACGAATTGGATGCCAAGTATGGGTGAAAACATCCCCAATCTTCAACCCCTCGTGGTTAGTCGGTGAGCATATATTCCCATGAGGTTGGAATAATTCTTCCACAGATATGAAAGCTTGAAACCTTAGCTAAGAATTAAGATGCCTCACCTTCTCTTCACCACCCATATATCACAAATAAAAAAAATAAAATCAATCAATGACCAAATCAAAACGCAGTAAGCAACACTCAAAGCGCACACAACTTAACAACTTCTCTCTCTTTCACACTTTGGTAGGCCAATAAAAAATCTCTATCATAATATTGCTGTGATGCCAACATGGCAACTGGTGTGTATGTGATCTGAAAGGGTAGTATATTTGGCTGTGAGGTGCTCTCTCTGTTTCATAAAATCTTAAATATTTGCTTTTTAAAAGTCAAACTTAATAAATTTTGATCACTAATTTATGAAAATTTTGTTAGATTTATTTTTAAAAGTACCTTTAAAAAATCATATTTTTATAATTTTTATTTTCATATAGTTATATTTATTTATAGTCAAAGTGGTGTCTTAAAGACCATAAAAAAGTAAATGTTTAGAATTTTATGAAACGAATGGATAATATTTTATGGCAAATCTCATTACGCCCTTTTTATTGAGCATGTCTACTAGATTTTTTTATTGGCTTGTTTGACGTACGTAAACTATTACATACATTTGGGATTTATTTAATACGCACGGTAAGAATAGTAATTGCGACCTGCGTGTTCCTCGTATAAAAAAACCAAAAAAAAACTGATATGTATGTGTATACAACTGTAATTCACAATCACTCAGAGATCAGAATCTCCCTGATTCTATCCGCATTTGCCAATTTTCTCTCTCCTCCTAACCCAAAACGTAAAGCAATGTATTTTCCCCCACTTTTTTTTCCCTTTATTCTCCATTTTAAGTAATTAGGAAGTAGTACTGTCACAACTCACAACGTAGTAACGTCATCTTTTTCCTTTTCCTTTTCCTTTTCCTTTTCCTTTTTCTTTTTCTCTGATTTGCTCGCTTTAAAGATGGTGGTCACTGTAAACTAGAGAGCGGGAACGCGTTTAGCTCATTTCTCTCTCTCTCTCTCTCTCTCTCCTTTGCTTCACTTGACAGCCATTTCTCTCTTTCTCTCTCTGTCGTTTGCTTCTTTAACCTTCTATATCACGCGATCTCGGCCGTTTCAAGATCTCACAGGTAAAGATTTGTTTTCTTTTTCTTATTTTTTCTATTTTGTTTGGTTTTATGGTTTCGATTCTTTGATCGTCTTTGTAGCTAATTTGATGTTGCTGTGCTAAAATCCATTTCATTTCATTGCTCTGTGTCGGTGGGTTTATTTTGCCATGGTTTTATTTTGGGTTTTTTTGTTTTTTGTTTTGGTAATGTTATGTAAAATAATTACTATTCATGAAGGTTGAATGTTGTGCCCATTTTGAATTCGGTTTCCAAATGGTGTAAATTTCAATGCATCATTGAAATGGTCGCTTCTGCTATTGTCGGCCATGATAAATTGTTGTATTGGGGCATGGGTTTCAAAAATTTTGTTGCATTGGCTTTGTTAAATTAAAGTTGCTGTAGATTTGGACATGGGTATATTGTATATAGGTGGATTTTAGTTTCAATTGTTCTTTAGCATTATTTGGTGAGGTTGGAAAACTTGAGTATAAAATATGTGCATCTCAAAATGGCTAATCATCTGAAATCCTGAATTTATTTGTTGGTTTATGGTTTGAGCTGATAAAACAGTGAACAAGTAAACATTGTTTATGAAATGTTTTGATGATGGTTCATTTTTCTAAGAACACAGCTTATTACCACATTTCAGTAGATTTCATATGTGGGTAAAGTTAGTGGCAAGTGGGTAACATTGTTCTGGTGTTGTGATAATATGCTTGAAAATTTTTGTGTTATATAAAGAGGCATGAGAATTGACAAGTGATGGCTCTATTTTTAGGTGATAAACAATGGTGCCTCCTGTTGAGACCCAAACAAAGGTTTCATATTCACATCACTCATTGCATCCACCTCTAAATGAAAGGATTCTTTCATCGATGACCCGGAGGTCTGTTGCTGCACACCCTTGGCATGATCTCGAGATAGGTATTTCATTCTTGTTTGATCACGTGATTTCTGCTAATGTATATTGAGGGTTCGACCCTTCACTTGGATGTACATCCTGTTTCATTGTTGTTTCTTTTTCTGTGTCATTGATGTTTGTGTAGGTCCTGAAGCTCCTGTGATTTTCAACTGTGTAAGAACCCTAAACTGTGTTTGACATGCTACTTCTTGCTTTTATTATACTTGTGTATATGACAATGTGGTCTTTAGGAGGGTGTGCGTACAATGTTGCAGTTGAATTATTATTATAATTATTTTTGGATAGATAGTTTGAAGTTGATTTTGGATGGTCATATGTAAACAAATGTTTTGCGGTTGTACTATTTGAATTGACCTCATCACTGTGACATCTTGCTGGAGGTCTTTGACCTAGTATGTTGCACATGTAATGCAAATTTAAATATGAGCTATTTGTTTCCTTTTTCCCTTTTTTGGGGATTAGGCAAGGAAACTGGTCAATGACCAGAGTGGTCAACAAGCACATCAATAAGGGGGAGGGGAAAGGCACAATTACCACCCCCACCTTAAATGTGGAGGGGATGGAGAATCGAACACTCAACCTCAAAGATTGGGAAGGGGGAAGCTTTTATCGTTAGGCCAAACCCTGATTTCCACAAACTGTAATGTGCATATTGGCTTTACCTTCCCTTTGTGGAGAACTTTATTAACGAAACCTTTTACTTTTCTCAATTTAAATAGCTGGGATCTCAAACTTAGACTTAACCTGAATTTACTACTTTCAGAATTTGGTCATATCTTTTCAAGTCTTCCTTTTGACATTCTACCTATTGAGCAAAATAAATTTGCATAGCGTTGCATTGTCTTAAATCATTCAATTTATGGTGTTGTGGAATTGAGAAATTCCCTGTGTTTGACTCATGCAGGTGATTGAAATACCCAAAGGGAGTAAGGTGAAATATGAGCTTGACAAAAAGACTGGTCTGATTAAGGTACTGAAATGAACTTGATCAAATTGTTACTTGCTATGTTACATTGACTCGTGTCCAACTTGAGTATGTGTCCACGTGGAGGACTTGCTTATGTTTGGATACATGCCTCTTTTTAGTCTAAAATGAAGTGCCCATACCATATAAATGTTTAGTATCTTACACAAGTAGTTGAACGTGAATGAAGATTGAACACTATGTATCATAGTTAAGTTGTTAGCACTCTTTCAAGTCCATATTCTGATGTACCATGAAAAAAAATCTTGTGCAGGTTGATCGTGTCCTGTATTCATCAGTTGTCTACCCACACAACTATGGATTCGTCCCTAGAACTCTATGTGAGGATAATGACCCCATCGATGTCTTGGTTATTATGCAGGTATATTTAAATGATATGCATGTCCCAAGAATTTTATCCTTTTTAGCTTAATACTTTTGCATCCAATTGAGTGTGCATGTTTCTGTCTAAAAGAATAAACTCATTACGGAGAGATGTAATAATAGCTATCTTCTGCTGCTTACAAGAGTCTTCAATTATATCGGCTTGTAATCCATCTTGATTAATCCTAGAAGCTGTCCTTGATCAAAATCCTAGAAATCTATCACGATTAGCAACTATCCTTTTCAAACCTTTACTTGAATCCCTAGTCTGTCTACCTGCTGTTTTTTGTTTGTCATGAGAGATTACAGAATGCAGACCTTCTCTTAAAGTTAGCGAATAGAATAGCACTGCTAATTGATCTCATGAGTTTTATGTCTAAATTTGCCACTAAAACCCAAATGGTGAAACATTCATATGTAAATTGAGTTTCAAATTGGTGCCTCTGACAAGTTCCTATTCCTGTTACTGATTCCCAAACTTGTAGGAGCCTGTTGTTCCAGGGTGCTTCTTGCGGGCTAGAGCCATAGGACTGATGCCTATGATTGATCAGGTAATGTGTCACTGTGCGATGCTGCAGTAGTGTTAAGACTCTAAGTTAGGAATCCTCACTTTTTTATTTCCACAGGGGGAAAAAGATGACAAGATCATTGCTGTTTGTGCTGATGATCCCGAGTACCGAGATTACAATGACATCAAGGACCTCCCGCCACATCGTTTGGCTGAAATACGTCGCTTCTTTGAAGATTGTATCCTTGACTATTTATCTCTCTTAGTATAAATTGAACCCTTAAGTAACAAATTGCCCTTTATTTATTCTCCAAAGTCCAAACTGTGTATTGTCACCTACTAGACTTTGTAGTTTATTCCCTTCCTTTTTCACTGATTCTTGTGGAATACATAGCCTTTCCAAGGAAAGCTTGTACCCTACTGTGGTCATTTTTCTTATTTGACAACCTTCAGAGACAAAGCTTCTTTGGATTTGTATCTTTGTCTCTTCTTTTTCTTTCCTTTTTTTTTGGATTTGAACCCTTAAATTAAAAGTTCCCTATATCTTCTCTGCAAACCCTATTTTGCCACCTAGATATACTTCCATCCTTCCTTTTCCACTGTTTCTTGTGGAATTCGCATCCTTGTCTGTTTTTTTTTGTTTTTTGGTTAATTTTGGACCGTAAAAGTGCCCTTATCCTCTCTGCAAACCCTATTCCACCACCTAGACATTAATACTTTCATCCTTCTTTTTTCATTGTTTGTTCTTGTACTTCAGTCATTTTTGTTCATCTTTGACAATCTTCCCAGACAAGAAAAATGAAAACAAGGAAGTTGCAGTTGATGATTTTCTGCCTGCAACTACTGCTTATGAGGCAGTCCAGCATTCAATGTATGTGCTGTTCCTCTTCCAGAATCTATACTTTGTATTATTGAGTTTTTTCCGTACATTGACAGCTTTCTCTATTTTATCATTCTAAATTGTTAGATTCTGGACTAATGACATGAGAAGACAGTCATTTAGGAACATTGTCTTTAGATAATGACAACACATTTTTCTAAAAAAGAAAGATAATGGACAATCATTAATACTATTATCAAATTTGATATTGTTGTTAATTAATGAGAAAGAAAATAGAATGGCAGTAAATTTATCTTGGAAGGAAATGCTAAACAAGCTTCATGAACATGTCTACATCCCCCCATCAGAAATGGGAGAGATGTTTCTATCAAACTGTGAATGGTAAAAGTAACCAATTTTGTAAATAAGGATTGATGGCAAGAGAGGAAGCGTGAAAGCCGTGAATATCTAACAACCTATTTGTTTTATAGAGATTCTATAGAGTAACTTGTATTAGTCCAGAAGCTAATATAATTAGGTACTTATTCTAAATTAAGATGGTATAGGAGTTAGTTTAGATTTCATTCATTATAAAGAGTTTGAGCATTATCCACATCAGATTTCTCTGAACCATCTTGGATTGAAAACGTATCCTTGGTTTTTCTCTGAAGTCTCATTGTTGCCAATCGTATCTCAAAATGAATTGCAAGGTTGCAAAATCCTAGCTGGAACTGAACATCCTTTCTAGGTGCTTAAGACCCTAGTTAGCGGCATCTGGTGTAAAAAAACATAATGACATGTTTGTGTTTGATTACTAACAGTAGACAACTAAGATGTGCTAGGGATTGATGTCATATGTTCTTCGGTCTAGATAGATTGGATTAGCTATCTGGTTGTCGTGGCGACAAACAATGGCACAGCTCAGCAATCAATAGTAAAATTTGTTCAAATCTTTTGTTGTGTGCAGAACAGTGAACATATTTCTTAAAGCTGCTATATTTATTATGAGTAGATTTATGATCATCTTCCTTTAAATTGTTGTGGAGTCCACATGTGAATTGTTCCACCTCGAAGAAGAGGGAGAAATGACTTATTTGCTCCATAAGCCTATTATACCACTACATCCATTGTCAATTAGTGATAGGATGAACCTCGCCTAGGTTGTGTGCGGTCTCCCTCTTTCCCATGGGCATGGTCTAAGGGCCACGGGAAATCCAATTTTTTTTCATCTTGTTTGCGTTGGCTTCTGCACTGAATCTGCAATATACTTTCAAGGTCTTGCTGATATATTGCACAAATTATTTGACATATGACTTAAAATAATCTTATTTCGTCTTTGTTTATGAAGGGATCTCTATGCTAACTACATCGTCGAGACCTTGAGGCGATAGTGTTTGTTCATGCTTTGGAAGATGGTTTGCTATGAATTATGATGTCCTTATCTTCAGAAGAATTTTCATGTAGGAGTATATCTTCTTTGTCAAAGGAAAAGTAGTAATGAAAGAAGTCTACCTAAATTTGTATGCTCCTATAACATAGAGGAAGACATCTACCTAAATTTGTATGCTCCTATAACATGGATGCTTACGTTACGTATAGTAGTTTTGATCTTGAATATCAAAGTGATCGAAAAGATGAATGTAGTATTCGTTGTAGTGAAAATCCTGTAAAACTTAAAATTCCCTGAATGGTTTTGTTTGAATACTTCTCGTCTTGTACGACCATATGTTCAATTCTATTGTTATCAACTACCAAGCATTGTTGCATTCCATAAAAAAGCTACCTAAGCATAGTTCGTGCTAATCAGGGGCAGTCTTATTTCTTCATCCTTTATTGTTTTGAACGTCAAATTTTGAATTTTATTAATAGGCAACTAATTGTAAATCATAGTATCCCAGCACAAATGTTTTAGCTCTATCATTGTAAATCAAAGACACCCTTCTGCTCAGCAAGCTCCAATTCACCTTGTACCGATTGCTTTCATCCTTGTCTAAGTTTTTCCCTAGCCTGCACCTTTGACTAATTGGGAGTAGTCTTGATTCGTAGTAATATGAAATTCTGTTTGTTTTTCAAATATGTTGGAAAGAATAGGTGTGCAATAAAAGAATGAACAGAAAAGATTAATTATCAAAAAAAAAAAAAAATGAACAGAAAAGAAGATAAAATGGAAGGGCTTAACTGTATAGGAATGCGGTGGTGTAGCCCAAGAACCACTACCCTATATTTGAACCTCAATTCATGTATGGTAGGATTGGTAGCAGAACCAGGCAGTTATGCAAATCAGAGGCCCGTAAACACATTGCAAAAGTTGTTAACGCTAGTGTTTTTGTAACTCCAGTGGCCTTCAATCCGGATGTTGCCTTTGTGTCAAGTCTTACATCTTTGCTTATGATCCCAATGACACCCTTGAGAAGATTGTTGA
This sequence comes from Tetragonia tetragonoides, assembly GCA_038025085.1. Classification (NCBI taxonomy): domain Eukaryota; kingdom Viridiplantae; phylum Streptophyta; class Magnoliopsida; order Caryophyllales; family Aizoaceae; genus Tetragonia; species Tetragonia tetragonoides. The sequence continues at coordinate 20,801,028 of CM076149.1, forward strand.
GATAAACTATGGAGATTTCAATTGTCAACTCTTGTCTTGCCTTTTCTGGTGTATCTAGATTCTCTTGACAATCTGAAGAGGCATATTGAGCACCATAAAGTAATATAAATTCAAACAGCGAGCTCCTTAAAGGTTAGATTGCAAGGCGGCACTTGTGAAAAGTAAAAAAGCATTGTGGCGAATGCATTGTTAATGTAATTTCATTAGTCAGGGATACATTGATGCTATCATATAGCTGTATGAATTAACATTACCACAACAGACATCACAATCCAGTTAAAAAAGCGAGAAACTACATGTCTGATGATATATTTGTCTTAATTACACTTCCTCTGCTCGAACGATCTTATAAGACCCATAATCAGAGTTTTTATTAGTCATCAATCTGCTTTTCAGATTTATCAAGCATCTGACAGGGCAAAATGAGCGGCGAGGTGCTATCTGCTTTCATCAGACTTCCACGGCATTGATAAAGTCCAAACCTGCTCATCCATATCCAATCCAGATGAAAGCAATTGCATAAATGACAATATGCTGCCACCCAAGTCTTTCCAGCTCAAGGCGCTCAAAATATGTTCAGGTTTGACAAGAAAGATGAACTATAGAACACATACAGAATTCTACAGTAATTTTGTGCTTGTGTCTGGTGATGGAAGGGGTATGTGTGTTGGTGATGTAATAACCCCTGGACTATGGTACAGAAGAATTTGGGCTAGTTTCCACATGATAATCACAAGACAACAGCTTCCTGTTTAAGAGTTGTAGGAACAAATGGCTCAGTGATATAACAGATATTAGCTATCGTGGAGAATGGACATGGCTAACACGAGGTCGAAATGCCCCAATTCCTAGCAGGTCCTGCGATTAAATCAACGTATTTTAGATCATAAAAGCATGGTTTTGATTGCAAGACAAACATTAATAGAAGCATATGAATTTCAACAACACAGCATAGTAGGAAGCAACAATCACAGCAAATATTAACCTTGAGAAACTGAACACAGGCATATTTGGTATTGACAAACAAAACTTATTTCTGTTTAATTTCTCTCATCTCTACACCTTGCTTGTTTATTATAAGTTACGCAAGCAATCATATAAGGCACGCACTAACCAAATTTAATACCCTAGCCTCAGATTCAACATCAACATTAATATTGCCGCAGTGCCTCTGTCACCTGACATCTGTCTCTGTCGAGCTAGTAGTGAGTCCTCTTCACATGTTTTCCTGAGTTGTGAAGTTGCGCAGACTCTTTGGAGCAGATTATCCGGTATCATAGGTGAGGATTGGGAGTACCCAGACACTATCATGGAGTTCTTGCAAGCAAGGCATGTGGGGCTTGGATGGAGCAAGGAGAAGAAGTTGCTGTGGAAGAGTGCCACTTTTGCTACTTTGGTCTATCTGGTTAGAGAGGAATGCTAGGATATTTTCTGATTTTTCTATGTCAGTTGATGGGTTGTGGGATAGGGTAATCTACTTAGCCTCATTGCGGGCTAAGGCTGCTGGGTGTTTTCGGAGCTATCCTGTTACACAGGTTATACTTCATTGGGCTGACTTGTAAATAGACCCCCTTCGAGGACTCCTTGTCCTCTCAGGTTGTAAATCTGCTTTTCACTATGAATAATACTTTGTCTTTATCTAAAGAAACCTTGCCGCAGTGCCTCCTTCACAAGCGGGGTAAGGGGGGCCAGGTGTACACAGCACTACCCTTACGAAATAGAGACTGTTACCTTTGACCCTTAAACACGATGAGAGTGACCACTGACAACTTCACAAATAAGAAAGAAATGCAGATTGATACACTTTCCTCCATTTGTTTTTAAGGAGGTAAGGAATGATGACGCTAGGAGCCCCTCCTTTCGAGGGGAACTCCAAGCCTATCTTCCAAAACAACACGATCTAATTCTGCCTCCGTCGACTCATTCCAAGTCATGTTACCTTATACGGCTTGCCCAAGATTGGCGCAACAATTAGCCGTCTGGTACATTGTCCTTCATTGCTGACGGTGTAACTAAAAGTTTTAAGAGTGCTAATAACTGAAGAGCTTTTTCTACACCTATGTAATGTTCAATAGTTACCATGGTAATTAGCTAACATTTCCCTAACTGAATAAGGCTCCGGTTTATTACTTCTTTTTCCTATCCTGCAAGAAGCGAGGCTCTTAAGCCTAATACAACAAGGAAGCTCCAGTTTAGTACTGATAAACAAGACTCCCCCCATTCAAAGAACTTGTTCACAATGAGATCTCAAAAAGTAGCGTATTTTCATCATGGGACCTACAACGTGTTCCATGCAAAAAAGAAAAAAAAATATGCCACTAGCTATTGAATGGCCTTTCTTAGAGCAAATGCTATGTGCTTTGCATTTCCCTGCAAGATATATAAAGATGATCATGCTATGTGTGTCAACTGTCACCTATTCTGCTAGTTATGATGGGTCTCTTTTGAAACCTTTTGAGGCTAAGAAGGGATTGAGACAAGGTGATCCCCTTTCACCATATCTCTTTGTGTTGGGGATGGAGTACCTTTCTAGATGCCTTCATCAATTGAAGCTCCAGGCAGGGTTCAAATACCACCCAAAATGCAGCAAATTCAAACTTTGCCACAGCATTTTTGCAGACGATTTATTGCTGTTTTCTAGAGGAGACCAGAGTTCTGTAAACAGGCTTATGCATTATTTTAGCATGTTCTCTGATGCTTCTGGGTTGACAGAAAATGTTGATTAATCTGAGATATTTTTTGGGGATGAGTAGTGACCAACAAGAAGTTATACTGCAGGGTACTATGTTTGTGAAGGGCGGTCTGCCAGTGAAGTATTTAGGGGTTCCTTTATCATCCAAAAGACTTTGTGTGTCACAATGTCAACCTATTATTGATAAAATAGTTGCACGTATGTCCTCTTAGACCAGCAAAATGCTCTCTTATGCTGGAAGGATGCAATTGATAAAAAGTGTGATTTTTTCCATGCAAACCTACTGGTCACAGATCTTTTTCTACCACAATCAGTGGTGAACCATATTGATAAACTTCGCAGAACCTTCCTATTGACTGGTTCATGTTCATCATCTAGAAGAGCTCTAGTAGCTTGAGAACAGGTGTGTACCCCCAAGTCAAAAGAGGGTTTTGGAATTATTCACCTGAAATATTGAAATATAGCCTCTATTGGAAAATTGGTTTGGGATATCCACCATTTGAAAGAAAAATTGTGGATACAATGGATTTCTGCCTTCTACATCAAAAACAAGAACTTCTGGGATATGCCAAGTCCTTTGCAAGCTTCTTGGATGATTAAAAGGGTGTTTGATGACAGAATAGAAGTGAAGAGTTTTGTGCTCAATAATTCCAGGCACACAATTGGTAATGCATATAAAACTCTTCTTTCTGGTTCGGATCCAACTCCTTGGACCAAATTGTGTTGGTCTTCTTTAGCACTGCCTGAACAAGTCTTTTGCTTCTGGTTGGTATGTCTACAAAGATTGCCTACAGTTGACAGAATGTCCAGAATGGGGATTGGAAACATTACTGATTTGCAGTGTGTGTTATGTGAAATGGCTGCTGAGAGCCACCCTCACCTATTTTTTGAGTGTTCAGTCTCTAAGGAGCTACTTTCTGTTATGATGAACTGGATAGGAATGGCTATGCCAGTTTTCAGTTGGGACCAGGTTCTTATTTGGGCAAAGAAAGAAGTTGTTGGTAAAAGTGTAAAGAAAAAGTTGATTTGAGCTGTCGTTGCTGCAGTTTGTCACACTGTATGGGAGATGAGGAACTCCAAGATTTTTAGACAAGAGGTTAGCACAAACAAGGAAGCCAGCAAGAAGACAGTGAATCAATTACATGCTCGAGCTAACAATTCTGGATGTAATGCTTGATATGTTTAGCACTGTTTTAAATCACTTCCCTTAAAATGTAATTTGTTTGGTTTTTATCCCCTGTGTGGGAGTCGGTCTCTTTTCAGGATGTTGTTCCTGATTAAGTGTAGTTCAGTTGCCGCCCGCTGGGGTAAATTGGACAAGTGCTGTAATGCTTTACCATATTTTTTGGAATGAAATCTAATTAATTTTCCCCCCAAAAAAAAAACAATGCCACTAGCTGCACTGTGTTACAATTATGTGTTAAGGTGGGCATATCATACAGGACAACGGCGAGATTGATGATGACGTGACTCATCGTATTAGAACAGGGTGACTAAAGTGAAGGAGTGCAACAGGAGTTCTATGTGACAGAAAAATTCCACTAAAACTTAAAGGCAAATTCTATTGTACAGCCATCAGGCCAGCTATGCTATATGGGGTGGAGTGTTGGCCGGTGAGGCAGGTGCATGTGCAGAAGATGCGGGTGACCGAGATGAGGATGCTTCGCTGGATGTGCAACTCTACAAGAAGAGATAAAATTAGGAACGAAGTGTTGAGAGGCAAGGTGGGAGTGACCGATATTGACAACAAGATGTGAGAAACAAGGCTTAGGTGGCTTGGGCATGTGAGGAGGAGACATCGAGATGCACCGGTGAGAAGGTGTGAGAGAATTATACTTAGAGACTGTAAACGAAGAAGAGGACGCCCGAAGAAGACTTGGGGAGAGGTAATCAGGCAGGATTTGACCCTTCTAGAACTTACCGAAGACTTGGTCCTAGATAGGAAATTATGGCGTAGTAGGATTCGTATAGAGGATCCTCGTTAGATTATGGTTTTTGCATTGGCTAGTACTAGAGGTTGATTCATTTTGTTTATAGCCTGTAGTGTCTTCTTCACTTTATGTTGTTCATTTAGTAATATCTTGTGTTAGTATGTTTACTGCTTTACTTCTCTTGCCCTTTTGATCATCCTTTATTGCTTTTTTTATTACCAAAAAAAAAAAAAAAAAAAAAAAAAATCCTTTTTGCAAATGTATTTAAAAAAAAAAAAAAAGAAGTTTTTGTGGGTCTTTCGGAAACAGTCTCTCTTCTAGGCGACTAGTTAGGGGTAAGACTGCGTACATCTGGACCTCCCCAGACCCCGCCTTAGGCGGGATACTTACTGGGTTGTTGTTGTTGTTATTGTGGGCATGTGGCATGCCAAATACAGCTGAACCTTATGTTGACATCTAAAAAGTCATACCACCCCTACGGAAGGATTTCACTAGCTGCACTCTTGGCATGGACCTTTCGATTATGTAAGACATGCCTCCTCAACCTTATGTTGACATCTAGAAAGTTTACAAGAGCGGGATACACAAGGTGGTGACAAGTATTCAGCATGAGTTCTGAACCACACACCCATCTTATGTTTCTCGAGCAGTTTCACTATGTTCCTAACTTCCTATTTCATTCAAATAAAAGACAACAATCTCCCCTTCCGTATGTAAGGATCAGAGATATAACATTGTAAACATAACAGAAAATGAGCTAGAGTGCTAGACTAATTATGTTGAAAGTTCTTCCCATCACTGAAATTAGTTAACAAAGAAACATGAGTTGGAGGTATCTCAGATCTGTGTACAATATGAACTTGCTTAGAAGAGTTTCCAGACTTTTATCATAGATTTTACGGACTTTTAATCATATTGTTCAGAAAGATTTAACGGACTTTTAATGGCCTTCAATTTCAGCTAGTAAAGCACATAGAATTAAGATAACAAAAGTAAAACTGACAGATCTATTAGCAATACAAGACAAGTACTGACAGGTTATGATTTCCGGAAAAACAAAAGAAAAAAAAAGAAAGAACGAAATGAAAAACTAAAGGAGGCACTGAAGACAAACCTGGCATGCCTTGTTCTTGGCTCTGGTTTCCGCGGTACTGGGTATGTCATTATTGGGTTTTAAAAATCTCTTTTCCCGCCGTTCACAAGAACCCCATCCATCAGAGAACCTACCCCCCCTGATACAAAGCAATACTGAGAGTAAAATGCATGTGGCAAAAATTCACTGTGCCTCCTTAAACATGGGTAAATAAAACTTACTGCATATATGCGCGAACCACGAATTCAGCACGCTGAACGTTACGATTCTCATCAAATTCAATCTCCTTATCCTTGATTTCAAAAGAGACATTGAAGTATAATGCTATCTTCCTCCAACCTAAGCAGCACAAACCCGATTCAGTATTTTCATATCTTCTATGCAAACAGGGTTAGAAGGAAAAGAAGAAAAAAAATGAAGATAAAAGCCTTCATCCATCACCTGACTTTTTTATAAAAGGACTCCCAGATATCGTAGTATAATCTGATTTCTCAAGGAGCTGTGTGGTTCACAAGAAGACCAAAATTAGAAGCAAAAAGATAGAATTGACAGAGTAACAGTACCAAACTATCAAGACTTATTAGTTCTTACAATGGTGACAACTCGCTTGAGCAACCATATGAGTTATGTTAACAATCACCCTAAAATACAGGATTAGAAGACTATTACTATTGGAACCTCTATCTTGTTTTGGCCTAGTCCTTAAGGCCAATTAAATGAATGTGAAAAAAAGGACATGACAAAGCAGAGAAGTACTGAAATGAAGACAGGGTTATGAGTGTATGACACATGAGACATGACCATAAGATACTATTCTCTTGCAAGAGACAAACATAATTAACAACTTGAATAGCCTTATATGTGGATAAGGAAGAATTCTACTCGGAGCTTCAAACATACAACACCATACTGCAGTTTTAAGAATTTAAATACTCTTTTGATGTTTCCATTTAAGCATTTGTTTTTAGAGGATGTTTTACTCAATAAGTGGATCTTCAAATATAGCCTTATTACAATTAGGCTAGTACCTAAGCTCTACTGGACACCTTTTCTATCAATAAGTGCCAGAAAGGGTCATAATACCCCTTTATGCTATGTTATTTTTATAATAATTATACCTAAACTTTGGCTTTGTTAGAAAAGCTTTCTATTATTCATCGACCAAAAACAAAGGGAACATATAAGATGTAAGGAGACTAATATGACATTCTTAATCATTGATAAAGTAAAATGGAATCGCATGCAATTGTTGTTTTCACTGTTAAGGAGGTCCTATCTAGTATTAAATGTTTGTGCTTTTTGCTTTGTCCATACTAACTGCTACCCAAACTTCACAAAACAAATACCTATAACCTATGTGGCTGTTAACATGTATCACACATTTAAGATCCCACAGCAATGGTGGCAACTTCTACCATGTATGTATCACACACCTGTATGTTTGCAAATCCCTTTTAGGCTACATATAAAATGAAAGATATTTTTGGGTCGAAGTGAAGGAGATGGTGAAGTGTTCCAATACAAGCCATCCTAATTACTTTGGATCTCCAATATCAAAGGTGCAGACAGTAAGAAAATGTGCGCATTACACGACATCATTGACTTGCAAGTGAGCCACTATAGTGACTGACTGACTGACATGGCCATCTCAAAGGTCCCAAAGTACACCGAACAATCTTCTGCACCAGCACAAACACATTCCATAACGTTCTAGTCTTCCTAGCTTCATTGACTAAAACTACTGTGGTTTACAGAACGAGCCAAGTAACGATACCCATCAATGGTTTTTTTCATTTGTAATTAGCTAAAACTGTGCAAACTCAAAAATACAGATTATATATCATGTCTGGATTCTGGAATATAAAATCACCAATTCAGTCACCAAGTTCAAGAAAAACTGCTCAATTTTCCAGTCACTCTTGATTGCCAACATGGCTACATATAAATTACTAGCTTAACCACACAATCATGTACTTTTCATTTCTAACCTATAGCAATCTAAAAAACTACAGATTATATATCATAGCTGGAATATGTGAATTCGCAATTTACTCACCAAATAACAAAAATCAGCTCATGATTATGCCAGATAACTTCTTAATTGCCGACAGATAATACTAGCAAACTCAAAACTTCAGACTACATATCATAGCTCGAATACAAAATCACCACTTCAGGCACCAAGTTTATAAAAACTGCTCACCTTTCCAGTCTAATTACCTACATAAAAAAAATAATAAATACTAGCTTAACCATATGATTCAAAATACTGCAATCATGAACCAAAACAAATCAATTCAGTCTCAAAACTAACAAAAAACAGCTCAATTGTCCATCAATCAATTCCATAATCATACCAGATAACCTCTTTAACAGTCTACAGATAAAACCCTAGCTTAACCATATAGATTCATCAACATACTGCAATTGCAAAACTCAAAAAAATAAAATCAATATTTACCTCCATAGCAGCATCTTGATAATCCTTGAAGAGAGAAACAGTAGGAAACCTCCCGGACAAACAATGCCTAAATTTCTCCTCTTCCTTATGTTCACAACAACTCCTATTATAATCAAATTGTGGAGAAATATTATTATTAATCTCCGGAAACGGACTCATTTCTTTCACCGAAAACGCTCCTGAATCGGGCGACGAAAACACCGGTGACGTTGTAATCGATGAACCACCACGCTTGACGAGCATCAAATCAGGGCTAGTATTAATCTCACTCCTCGCAATTTTCAGCGGTCGATGGCTACTAACCGGAGTTTTGTGGTGAGAAGAAGGTGGGGAAGGAGAAGGAGGGAGGAGAACGTGAGGGGATTTTAGGGTTTGAGGTGGTTTCCGGAATTTGGAGGTGGTGGTGGTGATGGTGGTGGAGGAGGAGGAGGTGTAGGAGGCGGCGGCAGCGGAGTCGATGACGGCCCACAGAGCGGCGTCGTCGAGGTCTTTGTCGTCGTCGAGGGGATGGGGAAGAGGGAATGAAGCCATCATCGCCATTTTGGGGCTGAGTTTGAGAATTTGAGTTATGTGTTTCTGTTTTCCCTCTTTTGAGATTTGTGTTTGAATTCAAATTGGTTGAATAGCGGGAAATGAGAGTGGCTATTTTGAGGAGTTTGGACAGTCTATCGGGTTGTGGGTAAACCGGGGGTGTAGTTTACAAATTGCAAAAATTTGGGTGGACTAAGTCCACACAAGACACGTGGTTTATAAATTATTAATGGTGGTATATACCAACAAGGGTGGTGGTCTAGTCGTTCCAAGTTTACTCTCAAGTGATTTGGTAAGTTAAGATCAAGGGTTCGAATCCCCATTCCATCAGCTAAAATTTTTACTACAAACAAATAAATATATCATAAATGCGAAATGAGATTGACTAACCCTATCCTGCTAAAATTGATGTAAAATGCGGTATTACGAGAAATACGAACTCGAACACAACAAAAAAAACGGATAAAAGATGACTTACAACAACAACAAGTTTAATAATTATAATAATAATAACAACAATATATTTTATTAATAATATTTTATTAGTGTACTTTTATTATTATTATTATTATTATTATTATTATTATTATTATTATTATCATCATCATCATCATTATTATATTTTATTAATATTTTTATTGGTATTTTTAATGATATTATTTATTATTATTATTATTAAGAAAATAATCAAATATACAAAATTTCCAGTTTGCCCCACTTTCTCCCAGTTTGACCCAGTTTCTCCCAGTTTTCACCAGTTTCTCCCAATTACAAGTTACACTTTCCAGTTTTGCCCAGTTTTTCCTAGTTACCAGTTAGCAGTTAGCAGTTAGCAGTTGAAAAGAACGAGACCTTACTAGTCAAACTTCTCAGTTTTCACCAATTTTGCCCAATTTTTATCCAATTTCTCCCAATTACCAGTTGAAACGAACGAGACTTAAGGGTTATGTATTGAATCATGGGTCAAAAGAAAACAACCTCTTATTTCTCACAAGAATAAGTTTGTGTACATATAGACTTTTTCCCATTATTTATCCTGTTCTGGCGGTACTATTTTTTAGTTCTTAATGAAGGTCTTAAATGTAGTAACATTGGATATATTCAAGAAATAAAATTCTCATATAAGGCGGCCTCAAGGTGAGACCTCTTATACAAGTATGATATCATGACGATGTCATGCTTGTTTATAGAGATAGGCTCACCTTGAGGTGGCCACATACAAAACTTGTTGATTCAAGAAAGCATTGTTCGGTTTAATGGAACTTGAACCAATTCTCATTTTTGAATAATTATAAAGGGATATAATATAGAAAGAGAAAACTCAACATAAAATATTCACAAAGACATGATAAGCAAGTCCTTGCATTTTACTAATTTCCAAAAGAGTTAAATAACGTGTACTCTTGTCTCTTGACAATTACTTGAACTAGAAAGAGGTGTAGTACAAATAGACGTGTTTGAATCCTCTACTGTTTTGTTTTCTTTACTGGGTATTTCTTCTCTCTACGTCATTTATCTAAGGGTTCAAAACTCATCCCCTCAAATCGGAAGGTGGAGGCTTGGAAGACAATACTCTGCTTTAGGACAGCAGAGAATCCTCCCTCCAAGTAGACACACCAAAAGAACCACATTTCTCTGTATTGTTCCAATTTGATCAGATGTCTACGAAGAGACAGAAGAACCACATTTCTCATTCACATTCTATTGCATGCGAGAGTCGTTATCTTACAGATTAAAATTACCCTTGTCTAGAAGCATATACACTGCTAGAAGGTGTCAAAAAAAAATGAAAAAAATTCTTCCATTCATAATTTACTAATGGCAATAACTGTGGTCTTTCCTATACTATATCATGGCATAAGAAAAGAAGCAAATAACAAACATCTGAAACCTCCAGAATTTAGACATGTCCTATCTAATTGCGACTTTTTGTCCCCAGTACACCTATTCTTTTCCGAATCCTCTTTTTTTTTTTTTTTTTTTGCCATGCGCATTATAAAATTTCTAATTCTGATGGTTCCACTGCAACCAGGAAAATTGCCCACATCAGTCAGTTACTTGCTCCACTTTTTTCTCCAGCATAACTGTTCCATTGAATTCTGTTAGCTGAAGCTCCCTGGTATACATAGACAACTGCACCACAAAAAGATAAGCACTTTGTCAATATTTATCCAACAAGATCAACCAGAAAATGAAGCCTTAGTTCTAATTTGTTGTTTGAATGTAACAGGGAGGGGGATGAAGATTCGAAGCCTTTTGAAGCACATCCACAACCTTGTGGTTCAATAAGTGCTTAGGATCCAAAACACCTCTTATTTCCCTCTCTTCAGTTATCAAGTTAATGTTGTTCACCAAGGGAGTACAAGCATACTATACTCCCATTTTTCTCGGATTACAAGCAAGGACAAATTAAACGGATGCAAACTTCAAAGTAGATAGAGATGATTACTTACTCGTTCATGACCCACATCTCTAAAACCAAATCTATTAATCCACATGGCCTTGGCTTTCTCTGCTGCTGGAAGCACTAGGTTTTCCACCTTCAGGGAATACAGCAACTTCTCAATACGGGAGAATAAAGCCTGAAAGTAACCCTGTGACCGGAAGAGAAAAGATAACAATAATTAGAGGGACATGCAACTATACACCAGGGCTAACTTGATCCAACAGAAACTCTTTAGAAGCACTGAGAGCAACAACCCAGCTTGTCATTCATTAGAATTCAATCTGACCAAAAACAATGCTTACTTTTCCTTGATATTCCTTGCTCGTGGCCACAAGGGGAAGCTCAGCTACCTCACGACCAAATATTCTGAGAAGGCCGGCTGATACAACTACTGACCTGCATGTATTTAACAGGAAGACCCAGTAAGCAAATAATGCATTACCAGATTTCTTATCTTGTTTATATATCCTTACCAAGAAAGAAAACAGAGGTTAAAACAAAAAAGTACAGAGACAACAATCAACGCACAGAAAGAGAGAGATAGAGGAAACTATAAAGTGAACTTCAATATAACCAAATCAAGAAGATACTTACTTTACAGTTAAAAGCACACAGTACATTCCTCCAAATTCTTGGCCAGAAATATTTCTCCTGCAAAAAAAAGAAAGAAGCAAAAGCACAATGTATTACTCCACAGTAGCAATTAGCAAATGGGTGTTGCAGCAAGGTACCCTCATTTACCGAGTAGTCAAGAGTGAATTAATAGTGCCAACAACAACCAAGGACAGGGCAAGAGCTGATAATATCACCTTAATCAGTTACATCACTTACATGTACCCCCCCTTTAATCAGACAGGTAATTTCACATGCCTAAGCTAATGTTTCCAGTTTGAACATTCCAGATACAGCAATCAAAGAATAAAAGTTAAGTTCAACAATCAGAAACATTTTGAAAAGCAGGGAATAAAAGTTCATAATCATTGTTTAATTGCAATTGATTTCCTCTACCCACGGACGCAAAGGTGCCTCCCGTTAGGAAACAAATTCACACACTACATTTGTATTATCCAATATGAGAAGACAACACAAGAGCATTTCATACACAGAAAGTAAGAGTTAACACTGTAAGAGCAACAATCACTTAGTATCAGATTTTTCACAACTTTGATATCATGACATAATAGGCTCAGGTACCCATTAGCCATAACTTGCAAATTGCCTTAAAACCTAATGTCAAACTTTGTTATTTCCTTTCCTAACATCTCCTTCACAAAGGGAAAGGGACATGCATCTATGCTCAAGAGAGCTAGATGCAAATGCCCATAGAGTTACTAGTGCCACAATTACAGGAATTATACAATAATGTTGCTTTGCTCCTTAAATGAGTAAACAAAGTATTAACCCAAGTAAGAAGCAATGTTCTATGCAGCTGTAGGTTCCAGCATCACATAGAGCCTTTACAATGTATGTCTAGCATTCAACAATGCATTGTCATGCCAAATATAGATGATGCAAAAAAACCAGGTTAGGTTTAGGGATAAGGATGGGGAAGTCAAGGCACGGAGACAAGAATGTGCAGGATAAGGATGGAGAAAGTACAAGAGAGAATATGAGTGATGAAGTAACGGTAGACATGAACTATTGGCCAACCATGGCTATAAAAGAACAATAAAATACTAAGATGAAGTCACGGATACTGTCCACTGCAAACCACAATAAGAGGATCTAAATCCAAATAAAGAGCTTACCCATGGACCATTACTGGTATCAGATCACGGCCGGACTTTGCAGTTATAGGACTAAAACACTCCTGTCAAAAGTTATCAAAAAAAAGAGAAACACTCCGGTCAAAAAGGCAGTATGATGTAAGCAAGATTGCTGCGGAAACAGAAGTAAATCATGAATTTCAGGAAACATCCAAACTTAAGGTCATTCAACACCTTAAGTACACAATATTAGAAATAAAATAATCCCCAGCCTCATTAAGCCAAGAAATGATAGCATGAACATACAAACCTCAAAATTTCCCAAAGATACCATGAAACAATTGAAAGATTAAAGTTCACTATGAACAGCCAATTGAATTCATATATATCTCCGTAGATTCTGCTTAAGTTACACAGAAGAGGTTGCTTACAAAAATGTGTATGGAAACAATGTTCTATACCTATTAGTTCTCAAGCCAGCTAACAATTGAAAAAGAACAGGAAAGGGAACAGCGGAGAAGGAAGACAAGCAAAAAGAAAGTTCAATGTTCACATGAAAGAAGACATGCAACTACCCTCACAAGTGCATACAAATTAAGCTGTTAAGTTGCCAACAACTCACCGGCAAAGTACCAATACAGGCATGCATGCATGCACCACGACGCGGAGAGAAGTAATGAAAACAATTAAAACAACAACAACAACAACCAAGTATATCCCACCGAGGGTGGGGTCTGGGTAGGTCTAGATGTACGCAGCCTTACACTTAGCAGAGACGCTGTTTCCGATAAACCCACAAAAAATTGTTTTTTTGATAACATTCAAAAACGTTTGCAATATTCTGAAAGAAGCATGAGTACAATATGAATAGATGAATGAACGCCAAATGCGTGAGAGGTGACATGCATAAATAGGCGAGCATATAAAAGAAATGCGAAGAAAATATATAAAAACATAAGCATATTAAAAGTGCACCACCCAAGGTAATGGTAATGAAAACAATTACAAGACAAAATCATAGTAGAATAAACTATGTATATATTAGAGAGAACAAAGACATCTGCCTGTGCCTGTCACTAGCCTAACCTAGAACCACACAAGGAAAAGGCAAATTGTAGGTAAGTACTCACTCTAAAGATAGAAACAGCATCAGAAAGTAATGGAAGATGTTCGTCATGACGACATTTTCCACTCAATATATGCCAATGTACATCATTATCAGCAACCTCACTTAGTCCTTTGTCCAAAAGCTTCCTGCTTATTTTGAGTGACTCAGAAGATGAAATCATCTCTGCGCCTCTGTAAACAAGATCTTTCAAGGCAACATGAATCCTGTCACAATCATTGCAGCAGAACCACTTGCCCTTAGGAAGTTCCTGTGATCAGTGTGGTGAAAATTAGAACAGGAAGTGTAACAATTAAAAGATAACAAAGCTTATCTAGACTTACCTTGAGATCACAGCGCCCACCCATTCTCAAGCAACCAACGTGATACTCTTTCTCACACTGCACAAATTAAAATGACATATATGATCATCACACTTTCAAGAGTTGACAGAACATTGTAGAACAACATATGTATCCTGTGGAAAACATACTTGGTCACAGATTATAACAGTTCTATCATCAAATTTATCAGTGCTGAAATCATTTCCCCTGAACACAGTAAAAACAAAAAGTTCACATCAGTGTTAAGAGAAAGAGCAATCAAACTATATGCTTCCAGAAAATAACAAAAGAGAAGCTTTCAGGATGCATGATATGGACAATACAAAATCAGTTGCATGCAGAAACATAATGAAATTAACAAAAGAATTAATTGATATCATATGCTAGAGAAATCAGTGGTGAGAACTATAACTTACAACCTGAAACATCAGATGACCAATAATTAAGCAGAAAAAAAATGAAACGACCAAGCAAACATATTCCTAAAAAAAGACTGAAAATATTGTTTAAGGAAATACCCATATGTTCATGTTAAGAGGGTTTGGGTTGGGGGTAATGGATTAAGAGGGTAATGGATTGGATAAAAGGCTAAAATGGGAGGTGGTGGGTCTTAGATTTTGGGTTAAGGAGAGAGCAAGGGTAATTGTTACCACATTTGGAGGGTAATAGTTACCCTAACCCCTCCCTTCCCCCCCCCCCCCTCCCCAGGGTAACAATTCCTCCCCTTTCTCCCTTCATTTTCGCTGTCCTTCACCAAGTTGCACCACCCGCCACCAGCTCCACCTTCCCATTTTACCCTTTAATTTGCAACATCACCTCCCCCCCCCCCCCAATAATTTCGCTCAATCCAAGCATGCCCAAAAGGATGGCATTCGTCTTGGCCTATCTTAGTCTTAGAGGTGCAGTCAACTAGAATGTTTACAAGACAGAGCAACACAATGTCTACTCATACAACACAATTGTCTGAAATTGCGATAGGGAGGTAAAACATATACAAGCTTACCCCTCACAAGTCAAGTCTAGACAAACGAGAAACCTAAACAGCTAAACCAGAAAGCATTTAATGTCCATTTCTGCCAAATGATGAAAAGAAATGTCTGCTAGCACAAACGGAATTGTACAAGTCCATCTTTCTCATTCACCATACAACCTTAGTCACTGACGACCTTTGTCAGTAAGCACCACGTTGCAATTTGTAGATCAATATTACACAAACCTATAGCACCACCACCCACTGCTGGAAGATCTTCCAAATGGTCAAGCAATAAGACAAGTATACTTTTATGCAAAGCCATTGTTAAACCAGACAACTAAAGCAAGGAGAAGAAGAAGCTAAATCATTAAGAGCTCTCAGACCTGCAGAGAACGCAGCCACCACATTCCATTTCTTGTGTCTTGACAACTCGTGTCAACCTGATTATAATTGGTTTAGAACTATTAGAAGAATCTACAAAATCAGCTTTCCTGTCATTGCAGTTCGGGCAACGCCAATCACCGTCAGGGACAAGCTGCAATCCAAGACAAGCTGAAAACAATCCGAAACATGAAAGATAAGTCAACGTAATTCTTCTGTGTATAATTTAATCATACAGATAACAAAGAAAATATACAAGCAAACTTTCTTCAAGCAATTACTCTTATTCCAGAGTAATTCTCCTTATTGACTTTTCATGCATATTAACATAAGTGAAAATGTACCACGAATAATTGAGTTATGTATATTAAAAGCACAAAATGTAATTGATAGAGGACAGAATTTGAAGATCAATATAGAAAGTAGGACAATCACAGAGGAAACAAAGGGGGGAACAGCATTCTTTCTTCTTGCCCTCCCAACCTGTCCCCCCACAGTAGAAAGACTTTAAGATAAAATAAAAAAAAAATACTCTAAACCTTCCAGCCTCACCTCGCCTAACCAAAAAGACTAAAATCAACAAAAAAAACGAATCAAACAGGAAGGAACTAAAACATCTATGGTCCCTCACAAGGATCCATACCCCCTGATTCCCCCAGCTCCTTCAAAAGGTATCAACGAAATAAAGGTTAAGAGCAAACCTAGATATAACAGATCCTACAACTGGTAACCTCTCAAACTGCTGATAAAGAAACGTGAGCCAATAAGACAAAAATTTTTTTAGATAAAGAAAAAGTATATTAATAAGTAATCAGATTTACAGCACAGGAGAGGATAAGGTATCCTCTCCATTTAAGCATTTACAAACTGCCCCAATTCTGTTGCATATTTGTAATAGTATAATCCCGAAACGCCCCCGCAGCCCTGGCCCATAAAGAAGCGAGGTATTTGACCTTCTCCCACAACAAACCAGGAGTAACAGAAAGCCCATTGAACACCCGTGCATTGCGCTCCAACCAGATACACCACAATATCGCAAAAATAGCATTATGCTTCAACATTTTCTTCTCCTTCCCGCCCCCAGACCCCAGATTGCATCTGCAAAAAAGCCTCAACGCTAGAAGGATAGATCCACACCTCTCCAGGAAACAATCTACACCATAGGCTATGGGCCACATCACACCAAAGAAAGAGATGTGATGAAGTCTCACTGCTACCCCGACATAGAAAACACATGTCAGGTGCCAAAGCCACCAACGGCCTCCTCCGCTGCCTCACATCATTTGTGTTGACTCTATCCAGCACCAGAGTCCACACAAACCCTTTCACCTTCAGGGGCACCTTCGCTTTCCAAATAAAATCAGCCAGAGGAAATCGAGGGAGAGGCGTCCCCAAAACACGGAAAAAAGACTTACAGGAAAAATCCCCCGAAGGATCACCAACCCACCTCCTAGAGTCATCCGTACTCGTAAAATGGACGGGGTCCAAAAGTTCCAGAAGAGAAATGAGCTCCTGCATCTCCCTGTCACGTGGTGGCCGACGAAGATGTAGATTCCAAGATTTACTGTGCGCGGAGAAGAAATCGCTAACCACAGCACCGTGAAGAGTTGATAACCGAAACAACCGAGGAAACCTCGTAGAAAAACGCTGACCACCCCTCCAAGTATCCTCCCAGAATCTAAAACGCAAACCATTCCCAAGTTGCAGCTCAACACGTGGAAGGAAATGCGGAAAAACTTGTGAGATAAACTTCCACGGACTAGCATGTGTAGAGGACCTGGTAACTTGTACATCCCACCCATTCTGTTACAGTCCATACCTACTCAGAATAACTCGATGCCAAAGACTATCCGCTTCCCGCGGGAACCGCCAAAGCCAATTGCCCACAAGAGAAATATTTTTATCCACCAGCCTGCCCACACCTAACCCCCCTTCTTCCTTAGGACGACACACCCTATCCCAACTCACCAAATGATTCTTCCTCTCCCCATCCACTCTGGACCACAAAAAGTCACGCATAAGTTTCTCAATCCTCTGCGCCACCGCTGCTGGAATTCGGAACAAAGAGAGGTAATACAATGGAATACTGGAAAGGCAAGACTAAACTAAGGTAATCCTACCCCCCAAAGAGAAATACACCCGCTCCCATCCATCTAGGCGCTTGGACACCCGCTGCACAACCGGCTCCCAAAAAGCCTCCGATCGCGGGTTACCTCCCAAAGGTACTCCAAGGTACGTCATAGGCCACCCCTGTATTTGACATCCTGCCATTGCTAGAAAATCATCACCCACATTTATTCCAGCCAGACTACACTTGGCTAAGTTAACCCGCATCCCTGAAATCAGTTCAAAGATCTGTAGAATCGTCAAAACGTTTTTAAACTTGTCAATATCTGCTGCCAGGAAAAGCATAGTGTCGTCTGCAAACTGTAGATGCGAAACATTAACCCTGTCACGACCAACCTTCAAACCCTCAATTACTCCCGTCTCAACACCCCTCTCCAACAACCTACTAAGCACATCCACCACAAGTGTAAACAGGAAAGGTGACAAAGGATCCCCTTGCCTCAAACCCCTAGAAGAAGAGAACCATTCCCTGGGCGCTCCATTAACCAACACTGAGAAGTGGGCATTTGAAAAACAACCTTTGATCCACCGTCTCCAAAGCTCTCCAAAGCCCTTTCTCTCCAAAACCATGTCAAGGAATCGCCAACTTACCCTATCGTAAGCCTTCTCAAAGTCCAACTTGAAGACAACCCCCTGCACCCCTCTCCGTCTAGCATCATCAATTGTCTCATTTGCCACCAGAGCGGCATCCAAAATTTGTCTCCCCTCAACAAAAGCACTTTGAGAATAAGAAATAGTTGAAGATAGAACATCCCCAATCCTCACAGAAAGAACCTTTGTGATGATTTTATAAACACTAGTAACCAGGCTAATAGGCCGATAATCCTTCACCTTAATCGAACGATCCTTTTTCGGAACTAGGGTGATGAAATTTGAGTTAATACTTTTCCCCAGAACACCCTGCACATGAAATTCAGCCATAACACCAAGTAGATCAGTTTTAATCACCTCCCAGCAGTGTTGGAAAAAAGCCATTGTGAAACCATCTGGGCCGGGTGCTTTCTCCCTATCCAGTAAATATTGCTGCATTAACCTCCTCTAACTCGAAAGGATGTTCTAGCCGAGCCCTTAATAACGGAGAAATAGGATTCCAATCTAGACCCTCGATCCGAGGTCGTAACAAATCCTCCTCACTGAAAAGGGAACGATAATAAGATGTGATCTCCCGACTTATCTCTCCAACATCGGTAACTACCTCCCCATTATCAACCTCTAACTCTTTAATAAAACTCCTCCTCCTCCTACCATTCACCATCTTGAAGAAAAGTCTAGAATTTGTGTCACCCTCCTTGGCCCACTTCACCTTCATTCTCTGCTGTTGTCGCTGTTTTTCTCTCAGATCACCTCTTGTAATGCATTTTTCAACTCAACACTCTTACCCACAAGCTCCTCCCCCCATCTCCTTCACTAATCACCTGATCAACCTGTGCAATTTAACTCAACAACGCACTCTTCCTCTGGTTAATATCCCCAAAAACCTCCTTATTCCACCCTTTAAGTTGTTCTTTAACATATTTCAGTTTCTTCATGAAACGGTAACCCTGCCAGCCCGGCTCATCACAAGCACCCCACCCGGCTCATCACAAGCACCCCACCACTCTGCCACCTTCCTCTGGAAATCTGGATGTAAAGTCCACATATTCTCAAATCGAAACGGAGTTGGGCCCCACTGCACTGGCCTAGAATGGAGTATAACCGGAAAGTGATCCGAGCAAGGACGTGAAAACACCTCCTGTGATAACAAAGGGAACTCGTCTTCGACTGCATTAGTAAACAAAAAACGATCCAGCCTAGAAGAAGCATTCCGACGCCCACTCACACTCCATGTAAATCGAGCATTCTGCAAAGGTGGATCTCGCAACTCACACTCCCTAATAACAGTATCAAACTCTCTCATGTCACCCAACCCCCCCGAACCACCCAACCGTTCCCCCACATTGCGCACTACATTGAAATCCCCTCCAACAATCCAACGCGGAGAACAAAGCCCTGCCAAATCACATAATTCCTCAAAAAAGGATTGTCGGTCAGTATGCCTGCACGGACCGTACACCGAACAAAACCACCACTCTCCCCTTCCTCGAACCTGCAAACACACTGTCACAGAGAAAGATCCCAGCAGAACATCAACCTTCTTAGCAAATCTAGTATCCCAGATCACTAAGATACCACCAGAAGCTCCGACAGATGGAAAAACCGCCCAATCGTTATCCTGTGACTCCCAACAGCTCCTAATAAATAATATATCAACCACATTGACCTTTGTCTCTTGTAAAAACACCACATCCGGAGAAGTTTTACAGATAACCTCTCTCACCACATCCCTCTTCTCCCTCCTCCCCAACCCATTCACGTTCCAGCCGAGAATCTTCATAAAGAACGATTACGACCCCTCTCTCTACGGCCAGCCTCAACGCCATAGTTAATGCTAGTCTGGAGATTGCGAAGCTCCTTCTCCCAATTTTCCCCTTTCTCCGAGAGTGCCAATAAGACAAAAATAAAAGCAAGAAAGTTTCTTATGTGGGAAACAAATGATTTTAACTTTTCCACAATTTCCACTATTACCATAATGTTATCAAGGTCTGCAAACCTCAAATTGCCCTCCCCAGCATCAAATTTTAAGTTAGAAAAAAGGAAGAAAGAAAAAAAAAAGAAAAGAAAAAAGCAGTAACATTTGTAAAATGGCAACTCAACTAAGCACAATAAATATCATATATGCACAAACAAACATTATAACAGCAACACAGAATGTATTAAGCCGAGGGCAGAGTCTAGGGAGATATAAATGTGTAAATGGATGGGAAAACTTCAGTTAATAACAAAAACAATCAACAGAGCACATGGATAAAGAGCTTACTTTGGTGATAAGCCCTAGGACAACCACCGCAAGGAATCAACTCTCCTCTATCTCCACACACGGTACACATGTCATCATTGTTTCCAGTTGTTATACTTTGTCCATTAGCTAGAGAAATGGCTATGTCATGGAGTGCAAGCCCACTGGAAG
Source organism: Tetragonia tetragonoides (assembly GCA_038025085.1). Taxonomy (NCBI): domain Eukaryota; kingdom Viridiplantae; phylum Streptophyta; class Magnoliopsida; order Caryophyllales; family Aizoaceae; genus Tetragonia; species Tetragonia tetragonoides. Next base: position 20,821,825 of record CM076149.1, read on the forward strand.
TATATATATGACGATAGCTGCAGATGAAAAAGATTCAGTAAGACAACTTTTCATGTTCAACACCACATATAAAGCACTTTATCATTACTCACGGTTGCCTCCTAACAGCCCATCCTGCATGAGCTTCAAACTGTGAAGGACTAATCTGCTCAATAGATAGACAAAAAGTCAAGCATCACCAAAGCAACAAATCCATCAGCACAGCAACAAAGATTAACATACAAAATTTTACCTCACAGTCACAATGACCGCAGACAATGCCATTACCCTGCTTGTAACCATCAAGGATTTTCTGTACAGGAAGAGATATCAATATGATCAACATCTCCACATGCAAAGATGATGAATAAAGGAAATACATGCTCCTACTATAGACACCTAGTGACCTGACACACAAATGATCCCAGAAAGTACACATTAAAAAAAGTAAAAATAATAGAGAACCTGTCCTTTGGTATAGTAAGCCAATTCCGCACCATCTGGAAGACCATTTGGCATGAAAAGCAATCGATGCAGGTCATTGTCCCTGTAACATGCACAATGTGAGATCCTTAAAAGCAGAGAAAAAAGTAGCAGCTCTAAAGATAAAAGCAAATTGCTACACATAGCAGATTCAGAATATTACCTCTTTTTAGTACCACCTTCAGTACTCCTCTTCTGTGATACAGTGCAATGTGACGTAGAAGAACAGGACCTACACAAAAACAAAACAAACTCAAACGGTTAAACCTACGATCGATGTCACCATTTGAAAGATAACAAGGTAGAGGGAGATGTTTCAGCTAGCAACCTTTTGCGTACATGTTTTGTAAAATTTGCTTTTCGTTTGACAACCCTTTGCTCATCATCCATACCTCTGTTTGCAGGATTGAGAAAGTTGTTCAGATACGGAGAAAGATGCAAAAAAGCAGGGCTGGATAATCATAAAACTGCCAGCCAATTCCACAACCTAAAATACAAAAGACTATTCTACAACCATATATGAACTCTCACCAACTCAAGGATCAAATAACTGAGATGATTTTCCACAAGAACAATATAGTTAACATTTGCTCTTTGTGCAAACCCAATCCAGTCAAAGAACCAAGTAGTACAAAAAGATCAACAAGGAAAAGAAGAAAATTCATTATGTTACGGTACTCATCACAAAATGCCATGGAGAATGCATTGACCATTTTATTGGTAAGAATGGTCTTTCTAGAATTGGTGCCCCTAAGAAATTTGGCATGAAAGAGATCAACACTATGCCAACTATGCAACCATGAACACAGCTCAGATCTCAAAACCCTCAACCCACACCCACCCACAACTCGAGAGAAAAACAAAGAGAAAAGAAGAAGAAAAAAGAAGCAAACAAAAAAAAAAGAAAACAAAAGGGAAAATAGGTTAAAGGTAAGATACAGATCAGAACTACAAAAATCCAACCGCGCAACACCAATAAAAAAAAGGCCAAACTCTAGCCTAACGGAAAACACAAAATAACAAAAATCCCAAATGCACAAACAAAAATAAAATAAAATAAAAGGTAATAGATAATCTATTCAAAATTGAAGTTTAAGTAAATGAAGGAGGTATTAGAGAACACCAACAATAGGAACAGATTTCTGCAACAAAACAAAACAAGTCGTTTTCCCAATATCTTTTCAACTATTGAACTAACAAAAAAGCTCATTAGATCAGAAACTGGTTGCCAGAGTGATAGAAGAAACTGACACATATAATATTCAGACCTATCTTTTCGGGCCATCTTCGTGAAAGAATAATTTGAGACAGAGCTTCAAGCACTTCTCATAAATATAGATCAAATGTGAAGGAAGAGCAGAACAGGTTAACAACTAAGCCTAGAAGGAAGAGGAAAGGGAATCGAGGCGGACATAAATCAGAAAGAAAAGATAAGTGATATGCGGCAAGTCAAATCAAATAGAATACATGAAATTATGAGACGGGGAAACCGCTGCAGTAGGAAACAGATCTAGAAAATAGGAAATTTATTATTTTCTTCATTAGTGAATGATGAAAAAAGATACACCCGGAAACCAGCAAGTGAAAAAAACTCTTTATTTTAAAACTTTTCCAAACAGTCACTGAGGATATGGTTTGTGGGCAAATTCCTTCACATATTAAATTGTATGCTACCACATAAAATTGAAAGAACTTGATATCAAATATAACACAAGAAAATGCTGCCAAAAGAGCCAAAAACTGACAAGGTATTAGGAATCTAGCAACATTAGAGCACTTTTCAATTTTCTTAAGAATGAGGCAGTAGGTAATCAGGTTACCTCAAGGAAAAAGAAGGGTATGCAAGAGCTTGAGCGCTTAAAGTCTAGCATAGATTATAACTGGCGCAAGTTAAGGACGGGCTTGTTGAATAAGCATTGAATTTGTATAGACTTATTCTCTTAGGATTGGTTTTTAATCTTCTAAGCGACTAGTTAGTTAGGGGTAAGGCTGCGTACATCTGAACCTTCCCAGATCCTGCCCTAGGCGGGATACCGGGTTGTTGTTGGTTTGGTTAGGGTCCTTTCTTAATGATGTGTATTCTCTCTATATTTCTTAATAAAATTCTTTCTCTTATCTAAAAAGAAAATAATAACTTTTTTATTTTCATATACCTCCTCAACGAATGGTAAGGATACAGATGTAATCCTATTTCAATGCAAATGAAGTTATGTTACAAAAAAATTATAACACACTTCAGGAAAAGAAAAAAAAAAACTGTCTTCTGCTCATCAAAGAACTACGCCGTGTACATACTATGCTACTACTTGTAGATTTGGGAAACCATGACCACAATGAACTTCTCAAAACTGCAAACAGGAAAAGACATGACCCTTCGACGTGTTTCTCGTTGTTATGCATTCTTCTTGTTTACATCACAATTTTGTCAAGCTATGTGGGGATTTTCAGAGATAATGCAAAACTTTGTATCCAAAAGTAGGCATCAAGAGGTAAAATACGGGTTTTCTATTTTCTTGGCCACTCAATAATCAAGGATGGGAATTTACAAGTTACAACCAAGAGATAATGATGCCAATAATAAGAGGCACTGGAAAAGCAAGATAAAGATTTAGTAGTTCAATAGTTTCCATAATTTATTCAGGCTTCTCGAGAATTTACTTTAATACTGAAATCTTAAAAAATACATTGCATAATTTCTCCTACTGTGTAGATTACCTTTAACAGTCCTTACAGGTTAAACTCAAACCGATTTCACTATGGTATCAATTTATAGCCAGCTTCTAAGTACCAAAAAAGAAATACAGCTACATTTGTAATTACTCCAAAAACATAAAGGTTATATAAGCATTATATCCATTTATTACTTGATTCTCAAAAGTATAAGCAACAAACCCTATGATGCATTACTTTAGAACAGACACTCAAGGAAGGAAATCATCAGCAAAAAAAAAATCCCTACCCCCTCCGTTCATAAATCTCCTTTCCACTTTCCATTTTGGGTTGTTCCATATTCTCCTTTACATTTCCCGATTTGGTATAAGTTTTCTGTGAAAAAGGACCCTCCTACCCCAAGTTAGGTCACTTGCACCCATGTGCAACTCTTTCTATCTCCTCCTTTTCACCTTAATTCAAACTAAACAATGGGAAAAGGGGGGAATAAGGTGCAAAGGAAGGTTGTTTTGGTCTTTGTGCAAAAACACAATGGAAAGGAGATTTCGGAACGGAGGGACTATTACTTTTTAGCACTTGACTGAGTTTAACTCATGTCAGCTTCAGAATTTGAAACAATACCACATTTAATAGTACATGTAATTGCCTCTTGCAATATCATTTTACTCTATTCCAGGATCTTAAAGATTTATCTACATATGCTTGGCTCGAGTTACTCTTTTGAAGAGTTCACTATTCACAATCAAGGCATCTGTTCAAATGATAAATGAGTTAGCCTTCCCAACAGGATCACCTGGGTAACTGGGTTCCATCGCAGATGGCATCACTCTCCTATTTCAAAATAGGATGGAAAGCACCGTTTGGAGTAGGCCAGGTTCGTCAAGGGAAGACGATGCCTAAGGCCTAAGGGTGTTAGGCTCAATTCTTAACTCCATACAAGGTATTAGTTGGGCTATAATTGGTACATGTTTACAGAATATTTATCAAAACTAAGTGCTTGTTTGGTTGACATTTACAAAACATAGGAAGTGCTACTTCCTAGGAAATGTGATTCTCCTTTTTGTTTGGTTGACAAAAACAATGTGGGAACTTACTTCCTATGGGAAGTAACTTCCCTCAAAATGAAGGAAGTTGCTTACCTAGTCTCCCCTTGGTAAGCAACTTCCAACATTAATTCCCATGTATTTCTAATTCCCTTATTCAAGCAAACAAGATTAGACACTTCCCTTAAATTTCTATTTCCCATAGGAACTTACTTCCCATAGGAACTTACTTCCCATGGTTAACCAAACAACCACTAAGCTTGTTAGCTAGGTTTCTAACTTTCTGATACAACTTATTACAGCTTCCAGGTCTGAGGTCTCACAAGTTACCACGTGTCAATCATAATCAACATTATGTAACGTTTAATTAACTGAATTGTCCTACTGCAAGATAACACCCTATACTTTGGAGTTTGGACAAGCCAATCAATGGTTGATCCAGGGAGCTCAGAAACAAGACCATCACCAAAGAAGTCTCAATAAGCAGAAAAAACCCAATTACAAAACAAATTACAACCATCACTACTATAAGTAACCCATCATCCCTTGGACAAGAGGGGCTGGATAAAGACTTCAGATGATGCCAAATTAACAGAAAAGAAAGCCCAAGACTTTTACCTCATATGCATTGGGTAATTAAAGGTAGGTTTTTTTTGGCACTTCTTATCTGCCTGAACCAATCCACTGCATTGTTGACTCGCTGAAGCATATATACAAGAGCTAGTCAGGTTAAATACAGGAACGCATTAGCTACAGAATAAACTCATGATCCCATCATAATTCATCGTACACTATACATATTTGGAAAATCATCATCACCTTTCCAAGCATGATATGAACCTTCATTGACGGACGAACCAGCCATATCTTTAACCAGTTCCACAAGCATGCCAAGAGGGGAAGTCTTCAATTCTTCAATGATGCTGTATATCGGCCTACCATTCTCCAAAAATATGTGATTGTTTGGGTGTCTCGTTTTCGATCCACCAGCATGCTGCTCAAATTCATAGGCACTAAGGACCTGCGTATAATCATTGAATTTAGTAGGATGAAAATTTCAGAAAATAAATTTACAATCCATATAATATCCAAAACTAAGAAACTCACATTGGTAAAATTGCACTCTACGCAACCACAGAGGTACCCACAACCTCTTATTTCTCCAGGTATCTCCTTCTGTGAATCAATGAAACATGTTAACAAAAAATCACACCACAAAAACATCTGTGCATTAGAAGAAAAAGAATCAACCTACATCTCCCGAAGTGGAAATATATTTCACTCTTGCACCTTCCAATATCCTGGTAGACAACAGCTTCTTCACATTCGTAGGGTAGCTATCAGAAACAACCTTCTTCGACATCTTCAATTCCATATTATATGAGAAACGATCACTTGAATCCTCCAATCCCATCTCATCATTTGAATCAATAACTGAATCACCCTCATGAATCACATTACAAAGCCCTTCAGGTACCGAGGTAGACAATTTGCTTTCATACTCCTCCTTACTCTTACTAAACTTAAACGTAATCTTTCGAATCCCAGTTGTACTAGCGTGTTCAGGAATCTCCAAAGTAACTAAAGAGGTCGAAACACCACTTGAGAAATGGCTCCTACTCCCCTCAATCTCATCACTACAACTCACAGAACAAGAGTTCCCCGAACTTTCTGACGTTATTTCCCCGGTATTAACATGATTATGATTATGATTACTCATACTACCCAACTCAGCTGGGACGCTACTACTAGTTTCCAAACTTGACACATTCTCATTCTCTCTCATTGGAGATGATGCAACAGTAGGGTCAGTAACTTCTGACCATACATCATCAGTGTTTACGTTTGTATTTGAAACTCGTTTCTTTTTCGGAGATGAAAGCCCTAGCTCTGCTGTTTCTTCTTCATTCACAATGCAATCCAATACTCGCTTTTTCAATTCAACATTTGAATTATTATTGTTCACAATTTCAACTTCCTTTTCCCCTTCTCCCATATTAACCGACTTTGATTCCCACAACACTTGAAACCTCTATTTAACGAAATTGCCAAACTTAGCAATAACACCACCATCCAATACGAAAATCCAATTGTAATGTAGTCACTGTGCCGAGACAAGAAATTCCAAAAGCAGAAAAGAAAAATCAATGCAAGAATTTAGAAGATAAACATGAAATCATCGGAAATTTGTACCATTGAATTGATTTGAATTCGAATTGAAATATTTCTTTTTGTTTGGTTTCATACCTTCTTCTGATTTGAATCTTGACGGAGAAACCGTTAATCCAGTTTTGGAAAGAACAGATCTTGTGGAGATTCAAACGAGAAAAAATTCCCCAAAGTATGAATAGATCTGAAATGATTGTATTTTCGAAGAGAGAGAGAAAAAAAGAGGGAGACTTTTAGGGTTTTGGTTAGGCTTGGAGAAGAAGGTGTCGTTTGAGCGGCAAAGGGCGAAAACGAAAAAGCTAGTTTCGCGGTCCAGATTTTTGACGAGGGAGAGAGAAAATTTGGAAACCAGAAAGGACGAGTGGATATATATACTCTATTTCAGTTTCCGCAACAGGTCGCACGGGGTGAAAATATTTTTTGTTAAGTCATCTTTGATTAAACATAATTATCACAATTTATATTTTATTTTTCATTTCATGTGCTTGCCTTATCATGCTTCACTGCATGGCATAGCTAATTAATATTTTAGTGCTTTTTAAAACACTAGTTTTTAAGCTTGTGTAATGTTCAGATTGTGTGTTAATAACATGTTGGATATAATTCTAAATACAAAAACTTAGTTTGCATGTGAATTTAAATCAATTAAAAAATTTAAATATTATGGTAAATATTTTTTTAGATAAAAGAAAATTGTATATTAATAAAGTTGTGAAAACAACAGCAAAGGACAAGTTATCCTCATGAAATTACAACAAATTATGTCAATTTCTCTGAAGCTCAGTAATTGAGTAACTCTTAAAAGCCCCTTTCGTCTTAACCCACATAGAAGCTAAATAAGTCACTCTACCCCAAAGTACCTCCAGTGGTAGGGAACCTCTAGAGAAAATTCTGGCATTCCGCTTTAGCCAGCAACACCATAGGATAGCAAAAATAGCATTGCCCCACAGTAGCTTCATCTCCTTATCCCTCCCAAACGCCCGAAAGCGCACCTAGCATCTCCAACACTGTGGCAGGAAACACCCATTGTTCCCCTACAAGCTAAGGGCAAACAACTTTCCTCATAAAATACGAACCAAATCACAGTGAAGGAAATGTGAACTTGTCTCACTACTAGCACGACATAAGACACACAAGTCAAACGAGATAGCCAGTCCCGGACGCCTCCTCTGTAGCATATCGTTAGTATTAATTCTTTCCAACGCATCATCCAAACAAAGCTCTAACCTTCAAAGGAACCTTTGCCTTCCACAAAAGGGTGGCTATAGGAAAAGGAACATTGGTATCACCCAAAGGCGCTAGAAATGATTTTGAAGAAAACTCCCCATTGGTATCACCCTTCCAAACTCTGTCATCATCATTACCAGAAGGTCGAATAGTTTCCAGCAACCCAAGTAGATCAATCAGCTCCCCCATCGATCTCCACCTCACGCAAAGGTCGACGAAACTGGAGATCCCAGGAATCATCCATACTTCTATAGCACTCCATCACTCGACTCTCATGCCCCTGTGATAAACGATACAATCGAGGAAACCTCTCACAAAATGCTAGCTCCCCACACCAAGTATCTTCCCAAAATCGAATACGGGACCTGTTGTCATACCCCAATATTTTCTATAATTATAATATCGATTTATAATTCTTTTATAAATAATTTTGGAGATTTAAATCATATATTTATACAATGATTCGATTTATTCAATTAAAGCATAATAATATTAACTATCATTATGGGACTTTCGTGATTTATATTTATCAAATTGGGGGATTTAACTAAATTGTTTTTTTTGAGGAAAAAAATAGAAATTGCATTAATAATAGGCCATACGACACCTACAAACCATATCAAATTCAACAATAGACGGATCAAAAACATCAGAAAACATTCTAATAATACTATCAAGCACTTGAGATTTGACAATTCCGAACGGCTTCCTCTTTATCGTTGTTTTCCATATCACAACCTCTTTGCGGAAGACCCTGTCATAGCCTCGATGAATGCATAACTTTGATATTGTAGACTGCCTCTTGAAAAAATAGATCTGCGTTATCACCGTACGAACGAACTGAAGCAGCAAACTATCAACTTCATGTTCTACCTTCAATTCCGAACTAACTAAATAGAGACTAAGATGTCCTATAGCCAAGAAGAAAATCCTCCGAGCAGAGGACACCCAACCGTACTCCATAAACCACAAAACTACCAACCCTTCAAAGATTAAGAGATAATCCTCACATAAAGGAGTCAAAGTGAACCTCACAAATGGAGTCAAAATGAACCTCACAAAAGGAGTCAAATTAACCTCACAATTGGTTTGATCAAAACCCACCAAAAGGAGCGATTAAAACCTCACAATAGAGCGAAATTTATTGACCTACTGAATCAAAAAGCCAGATAACAATGGAAAATGGAAAAAACCTAGTAAAAAGAGGGGCTTATCGCTGGTAGATGACCAACGACAGCCCCGATTTCATACCGTATGGAGCTTCAAGAGTTGAGAGAAAAGGGAGGCCATGGTTTTTTGAGAGAAAAGAGAGGCTAGGGTTTCAAGAATAAGAAAGAAAAAAAAGCAATTAAATTATTTTATGTATGAGTAAGGGTTATTCATATTGTTTTAATTAGTTTTAATTAGCATTTAAATCAGAAAATTATTCCTAAACCTAGTGGTTTGACTTTGGTTGACTGGAGACCTATATAAGCAAAAATATGGGCAATTTCGTTAGTTTACAAAACTGAACCAAACCTCATAAACCTCACTTTCTCTCTCATCTTTCTCACGACACACTCTCTCCTCTCTTTCTCACTCAACCGACTCTCTCTCTCCTCCTGCTCAGTCGCCCGTCGCCGAAGAACCACCAGCCCGTCGCTGGTTAGCCTCCCTTCTCTTCTCTCTCTTCCTTTCTCTCTCTTTCTCCTTCTCTCTCTCTCTCGTGCTTTGTTTCTCTCTCCCTCTCTGTTTTTCGCGGGCAGCGACTGTCGCGCCACTGCCGCACCACCAATTGAACCTCAAAATCATTTATTTTATTTGACATATCAACTGGTTGGTTTACTTCGTCAATTGGTTAGCCCACATTATGATTTCAATTGGAATCTAAAATACAAAAAATATTCATTTTTACTTCATAGATTGGTTTGCTCCATCAATCTATATAACCCGTCATTAAATAAAAAAAAAAGCATGTGCAATTGGTGTGTTGTATGAAATCTTCAAGAAAAATTCATGGTGTGTTCAATGAGATCAGCTGCTATGGACGAATACCTTAAGCAATTCACCACTGATGCAATTACCGAGACAATTAGTCAAACAATACCCACAATAGTTCAGTCTTCAATGGCTGGAGCCATAGCCAATTAGCCATGGACGAACGCTTCCGTCCTGGCCAAGACTTTTCATGACCTAGTGGCAGAATCAAAGAAACTACAACAAGATGGTACAGTTGCACAATACTACGAGAAATTTATTGATCAATTGATGGGCAAGGTACAACTATCTGACTCTTTTGCTCTTAGTTGGTTTGTGGCTGAGCTACAATGTGAAATCAGAAAGAGGGTAAACTTGTTCAAAATAAAATCAATAGAAGATACTTATTGCTTAGCCCATTGCAATAAACATCACTTAAATCTGTGTAAAGGCAAACATATGCCCGTGATAATAACCCAAGAAAGTTCCAAACCCCCACTAAATTTTAATCCCTGGAATAGCATTCATCATCTTCGTTTTGTAAAAGTTAAAATATGATTCAAGCCTCAAGTTTTAATTATCCTTCTCAAAAAACCATAAAACAAATTCTCAAAATCTTGAACATAATATTGGTGAGACGCCAATTCTCAGTGTCCAAAGGGTGCTCGATGAAATATTTGGGCCAAACATTGTTTGTCTTTCGGGAGAAATTGGAGGTTGACTATAGCACTAAGAATTGTCCATGAACCTGAGCTGCGAATTTAAAAGGGAGGTCATTGGATCTAATGAAGCTAAGGTGATAAATAGCAAAAAAAAATTGCCTCCTAGGAAAGAAACAAGGTATTTGGAACCCTCTTTGTCATGTATTCTTGATCCCATGATTGGATGTGCATGTTGCTTCGCATATAACTTTGTTGATAGTTGTTTCATTAAGCAATATAATGCATATCTACTTGAGGGAACTTGCGAGGCTAGAAAATATGCACTGACAGTGGATAAACAAGATGATTATGGTGTCCTATGTCTCTTGGGACATATAGCAAATAAAATGGCTAGGAAAGTATTTGTTGACTCCAATGAGGTTCATAGTTGGGGTGCACTTTAATTGTGCTTATCAACATTCTTGCCCACATACCATTTATATTGGAGTCTAATAATGAAAAATAGAAATATGAGAGGAAACAATTTGTTAAGAAGTAGTTCAGATGAAGATGCAACTTATGATAACCTTGGTTACTATACGAAAAAATGGGATGAAAAAGTCCAAGCAAATCAGAATTATTTATGTGTTTTTCTTATTCTTAATCCACAATGCTTGTCTTATTCCATCGTGAAGTCTTGGCTTGCTATCTATTTGTCTTTACATCTAGCAAGTTCTCTTTGTTGTGGGAGTTTTGATATATGTTTCACAAATAGAAATATCTTAGTATTTGACCAAGGAGGACATTTCTACAGTTCTTGCTTTTGATTGGTCTAGTTCTTCAATGGTTATGTGATGAAAATAATAGTGTTGCATATGTACTGCAAGACATTGGAGCAATCGGTTCTAAGAAGAACCATGACAATACTAGCTCAGGTGAGAATAATTAATCAGCTACAACGTGGAACAATTCAGCTGATTAATATCATTGAAGGAGAATATCTTATTTTTCTAGTGACTAACTAAGAATAAGGACAACATGCTCTCTCTCTCTCTCTCTCTCTCTCTCTCTCTCTCTCTCTCTCTCCTTTTTTGGTTATATCTTTTGCAACAGAAGATCTTGTTGCTATATATACGAACAATGTTTTGCAACGACCACTTTTGTTGCTGTATGTGGTGCTGAACAATATCAACGATACATGTCATCGCAAATAATTAGAGTACATATTTTGCAACAACCTCTACTGTTGCAGAAATTGTACCCTAAACATCAAGTTAGCCCGCTAAAATTTTGGTAGGAGGGAAAAATGAAAACCGCACTCTTCTAGTTTGTAGCACATTTTGTCGCATGCCTATAAAGATACTTTTCCATGCACACATTTTTCATATAAACTCCGCTTATTCTAGTGCCACATTAAACACCACAATGAAAACACGAGCTAATATTTTTCCCTCACCCTACTCTTCGATTTCAATGACATTATATTCACCACGACTCCTTCTTCTTCCATCAGCTCCACCTCAATCACCATAATCTCATTTTGCACTTTTTCTAAAATGGTTTTGAGCACGATAACATCTTCAACTCAAACTCACAATATTACTCCTATTACTAGAAAATTTTCCACCGGATGGTAGTGACCTGGTGTTATAAATGGCGGAGTTTTTCCGGTTTGAGAAGAGAGAGTGAAATTGAGATTCGCTGGTCGCTCCATTGTTGTTTTGATTTCGAAAAAGTAAAATTGGCTTATTCAAGTCAATTTCTCTCCACATCAATGAAACAGTCCCTCATCTAATCGACCGTTACGATTTTGTTAACAAAGTCATTAAAAGCCAAAAAAAGGAGAAAATTTTAGTTCTCTACAACGCCATAGATGCGATAACTCAGGAATCCGGACATGCCAATTCTTATTGCCTACACCCCGACTCCACACAGCTATATATGTGAAACCAATAAAACTATACCTTGATAAAAATGAAACTATAACTAAGAAAAATATAACTACTCTGTACATATAACTTAGATGAGTATCATATTTTTCTATTGAGTGTTATTTTATTTACCTATAGTTTCATTTGATCCACACCGCTACCTTGAGTCGTTGAATCCAGGCAATAATTTTCACGGATAGACCCAAATACCCAACCAATACCCGCTCCTTTTGCCCATACGGCCATATGATACCAAACCCGATACCAATTTTTGATTCAAAACCCGAAGACTATTGACTAATCTTTTTTTCATTATACTCCCACTTACCTTGTTCTTTCGACTGTTGATCTGCTTTGCGCATTTCAGGTCTTTGCAAGTCAGTCTCTCATGGCGACGACACAATTCCAACTACGGAATGCCATAGCTCTCTCTTTCTTCCTTTCTCTCTCTTATCTACTGGGATCCTCCTTTGCTGTTCCGAACCAAGACCTGCAAATCACTAATGCTGAACGGCGAGTAAGTTTCTAATCGTCAATCCTGTTATTTTTACCAATCACCGAGTTTCAATTGCTTGTTTTTTTGTTGTAATTTATGTTTCTGTTTGAAATCTTTAAAGTTAAATCGGATGAATTTATTCATTTGGTGGTCTATGTTGAGGAACTTTATTGTATCCCTGATTAAGAGATCATAAACTTGCTGATCTTTGTTGCAGATCGATTTGACATCACACATTATCAAGGTCTTTTTAACACTCAAGGTATTATTACTGATTCTCAATCTCTTAAATAGTCCCTATTAGTTAATTGAGCAGCATTTGTACCATGATTTTCCTTGTTGAAACTAAAACATTGGTAGTTTTTAATACTTTGGATTTGGTTTCCCTTTTGATGGAATTAATGAAACCGAAGTTCCGAATAGCATTTAGGGAACTAAAAAATATGTGTTTCCCATTCTTTCTTTCCGGAGGTAGGTAATTTTATTTTTGCATAAAAGAAAATTTGTATTAATAAAGCCGTGAAAACCGCAGCAGAAGACCAGTTGTCCTCAAGAAATTACAACAAATTATGCCAATTTCTCTGAAGCTCATTAATCAAGTAACTCTTAGAAGCCCCTCCCGCCTTAGCCCACACAGAAGCTAAGTAAGTAACTCTATTCCAAAGTGCCTCCGGTGGTAGGGAACTTCTAGAGAGTATTCTGGCATTCCGCTCTAGCTAGCAACACCAAGGATAGCAAAAACAGCGTTGCAACACAGTAGCTTCATCTCCTTATCCCTCCCAAAAGCCCTAAAGTGCACCTGCAACATCTTCAACACTGTGACAGGAAACACCCATTGCTCCCCCATATAGCCAAACAACTTCCCCCATAAAATACTAACGATATCACTGTGAAGGAAATGTGATAATTTTAACTTTCAATAAATTTTTAATTGCCCCAGTCTTCTCTTGAAAGATAACATTCTGCCAACATAAAACCCTGATGGGGTGCTCAGTTGGTAAGACCTCTGAGATCTATTCCAGAGGTCCAAAGTTCGAGTCCCTTTGCTGGAGGTTTCCTGGTCGTTAACTTCAGGGCCCATGGGATTAGTCAAGCAAAAAAAGTTTGGATACCCATGTTATCTTAAAAATACATTCTACCAACATAATGTATGCTTACTGGTTGATAAAGTAAAGTGTCTGTATATTGGTATCTTGGTATTTGACACGGTAAATCCCTTCAGGTTGAAAATGTGGGGACATCTCCTGCCTCGGAAATCCTCCTTGCTTTTCCTCCTTCCCAGGAAGATCATTTATCACTCCTAAAGGCAGCCTTGGTTGGAGGAAAGAAAAGAAAGAAAACATACACTTCGCTTGATGTCAAGCCCAAGTTGCCCGACGGACCAAATGGGATGAAATATTTCTCCTTGGCTTTATCTGAAGCCCTGAAAAGTGGTGAATCTGTAACAGTAGAGGTCCTATACATATTGACGAGCTCCCTTGAGCCATTCCCATCGGAAATAAGTCAATCAGAGTCTCAGCTTGTTTATTACCGTGATAGCGCAATCATATTGTCACCATATCATATCAAGCAACAGACGACGTTTATGAGGACACCAAGTACCAGGGTGGAATCATACACAATTGTGGAGCCAACCAACCGTGCTGGTGTTGAGTTGAAGTATGGGCCATACAGTGATAAGCCCCCCCACTCGTTTTCACCTGTTATTGTCCACTTTGAGAACAACCAACCATTTTCTGTTGTTGAGGAGCTTGTACGTGAAGTTGAAATATCTCACTGGGGTAGCGTACAAGTTAGAGAGCATTACAGATTGGCTCATGCTGGTGCTCGGCTTAAAGGAGTATTTTCCAGGTACACATATTTTGTTGGGAATGGGGGTAGTAGATACGCTGTCTCCTGTCGTATCTACATGAAAATATGCTACTCTCTTTTCAAGCATGTTTGCTCCAACTTTCTTATTACTAGTCTGGCTTGACTCATGCTTGCATGCCACTGCTGATTCTCGAGCTCTTAAGTTTATTGTTTTATTAAGCATTTCAATGGTTTATTTGGCAGGTTGGAATATCAGTCTAGGCCTTCTGTAAGTGATGTTGGTTCATTCAAGCAACTTCTTGCTCGACTACCACCAAGAGTTCACTCTGTTTACTATAGAGATGATATAGGAAACATCTCATCATCACATTTGCGAGTGGACCCAAAACAGGTAATTTTTTTAACATATGCTTTATCTTCCATTATATTTCTTAAGCAGTTTTGCTGCCAAATATATCTAAAAAAAATGGTTTGCTGTCATTTGATATGCGCAGAAGCATGTAGATGAGTTTTCATTGAGAATGATAGCTATTTGCCTATCTAGACACTTAAAATTCCTAAATTCCTGTATTAATAAGTTTTTGTATGACGCTATATTGCTATCTCATTTAGGATTTTTGATTGAGCCCTATGAAAATTTCTTTTGTGCTACAAATTTTTATCTCTATTTAGTAAATCAATGTGAATCCTGAGTGGTAGCTCAGGTGGCATAACCAGGGTTACCTAATCCACAATAAGCTCAGTCCGCGAACGTAGTCGAGTTCGCAATTCACGTTTCTAGGGGACTTCTTGAATTAAGGTATTACATATAATCAGATCCTGCCCTCAGTGGGATCCTATCTGGGATAGGCTACTTTGGGAGACTTTACTAATCAGACAAAAAAAGAAGGAACAAAGAATGAAAGGGAATAATAGTACAAATTCTGACTCAGCCAAATAGGCTTTAAGAGGAGGGGTTGGAGAGGGGGGTGGGTGGGAGCGGTTGTGGGTCAGCCAATCAAATTCAGACTTTTCCAGTTCTGTTGTATCTCTCTAAGAGAGGACCTCTAATGGCACCATCAGTTTTAGCTAGAGACACCACCTCACATAGAAGCCTTTCAGCATTAGTTCAAATAATACCCCATATGCTAGGTTTTATGTTGCATTTGGATGGACAGGATTGCAAGGGTGTTTAGTGGAGTTTTTGTCTCTCTTGAGATCCTCAAGGATAGGTTACATATTTAGGATCATTATGGGCTAGTGCTGCAAGGAGCGTTTAGGAGCTATACAATTTCAGGGGTCCAGTGGACTGGGGCTAACTTGTAATTTTATTTCTTGAGCGGATGTCTTGTCCTCTTATGCTGTATAGCAGAGGGGTTAGCTTCGCTGGTAAAACTTCTGAGATTTATTCAAGAGGTCTAAGGTCCGATTCCCTGAGTGCAACTAGAGGTTTTCTTGGTTGTTAACTTCAGGACCCATGGGATTAGTCAAGCAAAGCTTGAATACCCATGCTATCTGAAAAATGCTGTATATTTGATACTCACTATTATATCTAAACTACCTCGAAAAAAATGCAAGATCTCCATAAGATTACAGTCTAAACCGCAACTCAACACTAGAAGACAAGGACAAAGAAAAAGAAGATGAAGAGGACGAGAATGAAGGATCTGTGCAAATAGACTCAGTTTGGGGTAGTGAAAACGGTTCTTGAACAGGGGTGGTTATATTGGTAGATGGCTAGGAGAGAGAGGGGAGGACGGCATGGGGGGGGGGAATTATGGGGAAAATAATATTGTGCTACAAAAAAGTAGAATTAAAAAAAAAAAAAATGAGAATTTAATAATGCAAGGGCAAATAGTTAATGTGAAGTCATTTCGGTGGTCTTTTCGATAAACGGTGGTTTTGTACATAAAAATAATTAGCATGTCTTGTGTGGACTTAGTCCACCGTGGACCAAGAACACTAGTAGAATTATTTAGGGACATGGGGGGTATATTTAAAAAGATTTAGGCCATTGGTCGGTTGGTCCACCATGGACTAAGTCCATACGAGTTTTTGTAAAAAAAAATATACTAATTGGTTCTGTGCAAAGTGATTGTAGGTAAGGTGGTTCTCAGCAATGTTTTTTCTTTTGTATTTTTACTACCAATTTCTGATTTTTGCTTGCAAGTGTTGGAAGACGATCTGATGTCTTTCGTATCTTTGGTTATCATTTTTTACATCTAGTAAATTCTTTCCTTTGTCTCAGAAAAGGAAAATTATGTAGGTTGCTAATACCAAGTGTGTGCTTAAATACTGTCAATAACGTAACCCCCCCCCCCCAAAGAAAAATAAAAAAATAAACTAAATAGCGGTGGTTTGGGGAAAAGAACGGGAACTAGGGAAAGGAACGGAAACTATATTCTTAGTTGTGCTTTAATAGGGGAATTTTGATAATGAGAGTTGTATGCTTGACTTTGACTCTGTCGTTGCCACAATGTTAGTGCTTATCTACATTGGAAGGTAAAAAAGGTGCTTGGCATAATTTTGATATGAAGTAAGTGCTTTTGCTGATATTTTTGTTTTGTTGACAGTCAGTGCTGGAAATAGAACCTCGCTATCCTCTTTTTGGAGGTTGGAAAGCCTCTTTTGTCATCGGATATGGACTACCTTTGCAAGACTTCCTTTATGAGTCAACTGATGGAAGGCGTTATCTGAACTTCACATTCGGATGTCCTATAGCAGACACTGTTGTGGATAAGCTTACTCTCAAAGTATGTTTGGTTGTTGCACTTTCCTAGTTTCTCCTCTGCTTTTACCCCAGCAGATGATGCTTGTCTTTTCTTCGATTGTCCCTAAATCTGTGTTGTATGTACTCCCATTGTAGGTGGCTCTGCCAGAGGGATCAAAAGACCCTAAAGTTGTTGTGCCATTTGCAGTGAAGCAACATTTGGAGGTAGATCTCTTACATCAAAATCAGATCTTGCATCATCATGCTTGATCTGCATGACTTAATTATATATTTAAATCTAAGTGCTTAATACTGTTACTGTATGTATTTGAAAATAATGCATCTTCTTGCTCTGTCCCATTTTCTTTTAAGTTAAAAATCGCTCGTGTACAAACGTAACTTTTTGTAGCAAATTCCCACCATTTTCAGGGAAAAAAAGAGAGGGTGTCTTGTATACTATGTTACTCGGATTCTTCATTTCTACAAAAGTATCCATGTCCAATCTTGGGACACTGGGATACGATATGACACACGTAAACTTCAAATTAGACTAAAAACAAGAAAGAAAATCCTTTAATATGGATGAGTCTGATCCTCGTATTCACACACGACTTGGTCTCGGATTCGAAGTCTGAGAAACATAGCTATATCATGTGCACACACGCATAGTAAAAAATCACCCTATTGTGTACAAACTCATCCTTTTTCCAGTAAAAACATACCCTTTTCTAGAAAACCCACCCTTTATAAGCAAAAAATGTGGGTGTTTTTTATAGTAAAAATATCACCCTCCTGTAAACGAAAACTTACCTTTTTCGAATAACATTTCCCCCTTTTCGAATAACATATCTCCCTTTTTGGAAAAAACTCATTCTCTGTAACAAAATTCATTCTGTTTTTTGTGTACAAACCCATAATAGAAAGCAACCTATTATGTACACTCACCATTTTCTAGTTTTTTTAAAAACCACCCATTTTCAAGAGAAACTTGAAAGTGTTTTTCGAGTAAAAAATCACCTTGCTGTTTGCAAACTCACTCATTTCTATAAAAAAATCATTTCTAGCAAATAGTCGCTCTTATTTATATGTTTAAACTTGGATTGTCATCCCGTATATGCTGCTAAGTTTTTTTTTTGTTGTGTGCAGACCACTTATTCTTATCTTGATGTCATCGGAAGGACTGTTGTGGTGTTGGAAAAGAGGAATGTGGTGCCAGAACACATTGTCCCCTTTCAGGTGAGAGAATTAACTTGTCTTGATTTGATGTGGCATAAATCTGATATATTTATCCAATTGAACATCACAAAAGAATGCTTGAATTGTTTAATACATTATTGTGTGCCTCCAGCTCTTTACAAATTCAGTTTTGGGTAGTTCGAAGTCATGATATATGTCAAGAGAATTTAAAATTGTCAACTTTTGTGAAAATTTGTCCGTCCCTTTATTTTGATTTTGGAACTTCTTTTATCTTATTATGATCAATTAGTGACTTGTCTGCCTAGCATGGAGTTTTTGGTTCATTACTTTCTTTGTAGGTGTTTGATTTGATGTCACAACTTGATTATCACTTGCTGGACGAAACGAAAATGACCATTCAGAAGGTTGTGCTATCAAAGTGCATAGGTCTAAATTTATTAGGTTTGCTTTCATATAGGAAATTGTTTGTCAAAATTTTTAATGATTCTTCATATGTTGTACATCCAAGAATGAACCGGCAATAATCGATGTCGACCTCTAACGATGGTATGCCAAGGAATAAGGTTTCACTTTCACCTATTCTAAAATGTTTGCACAAGGATTTCTTTGAGTAGAACAAAATGACAATGTGCCTAGATACGTGTTATTAAGGAAATGTATGAAGGTGTGAAGAGTAGAGTAGGACGATTTGGAGGAGATACAGATGATTTCTACGCCTCCACATTTCTACTTTAGTAGCACCACCTGGAAACTCAGCCCTCAAATCTTTGGTCCAACAGCTTAAAAGTGCTCTCATGCTCTCATCATAAGAGGTGGTCTGATATGATCCTAATTCCTAAGCCTATTATATGTACACACATGACAAGGCCTTTTGGTATGTTAAGGTGAAGGACATTGTGCTTTGTTGGTTCTTCAATACGAAATAGAACTAAATTTTTTTGGTAGCAACTATTTGCGGAAAATATGGTAACTCTACCCTTCCCGATTATAGAGCCTGAGCTTTATTGCCACTGAAGACAGATCTTGAATGCTTTGTGTGTGTCAAAATTGGCCTTCCACCATGATGAGATGTTGTACCAGATCTAATAAGTTACTTAACATTGAATGAAAAGGTGTTGAGTACTGAATAGTCTCCAAGTCTGTTAGAAAAATGATAGCCTGTATAATCACCCAGTGATACTTCTCTGATCACTGTGGGGCCTTTTGTGCTGATTCGTTGTGCTTGGGTCTGGGTTGCCAACAGGAAACTTGCTTTTTAGAAAGACTTCCATATAATTTGAGCTTAGTCCCAATCTGACAGTTAAACACTTAGTCATTGCAATCCTTGAGACTTGAGACTTGAGAGTGAACCGGCTGTGCTTGTTAAAGTTTCAAACAGTGGTTTCTTTTTTGGAAGAATATTCTCAGTGGAATTTTTTCGGAAGGATTCAGACACACATTTGGCAATGTAGGGAGATGCATAAAGTGAAACTGCTTATCAAGTTCCTTGTACAGTGGTGCATAACAGAGTCCTATCAACTGCCTCCTTCTCAACTCCCCATATCTGCAATGTACCCCAATGTACCGTCCTGCTGAAATTTGGCAGGATACAGTCTAACAGCCTCATTGAACCTAGTATTATTCAAGATTGATATTGCACCTATTGATAGGAGCAGCACCTCTAGGCGACTAGTTAGGGGTAAGACTGCGTACATCTGGACCTCCCCAGACCCCGCCCTAGGCGGGATACTTACTGGGTTGTTGTTGTTGATAGGAGCAGCACTTGCAATGAAGCCCTGCTTGACCATTAAGTGAAGAGTAGTATTACAACTTTATCTGCTTCCTTGATTCCTTTTCCTAGTGAATAACGTCCAGAAGGGTCCAGCACAATGACTTTTTCAGGGATAGGTTGAGTGACATCGATTTCAATGAGAACCCGAGCAAAAGAGATACGGATTTGGCGGCTAGTACATTCATCAGCATATAGAGGAGTTCCTAGGTCACTAGCAATTCGACTCAGTGCATCCTCACTCCAGCAGTTGAGTGGTAAATTTGGGAATTTCACCCATAGTGGAAGAACCCTAAGAAATTCTTCTTTGAAATTAAATTCAGCTGTCCACAACCGAAGCACCATAGGCTTATTATTCATCAAGTGTGGACCAGTGAAAAGGACTTCATCCCTATCCTCCTCCGATTGAAATTGAACAACAAAATATCCAGCTGCATGAAGAAAAATATCAGGTTTAGTCGCAAAATTCCAGAATTTGGCAATATAACCCTCCATATAACTGAAAGAAGGCGTATCCCCAACAACATAGACAACAAGAGAATTCTTCCAGACAGCAGTTTGTTTTTCAAAATCAGATTTATCCAGTTCAACAATAGTCTTACCTCTTTGATCTTAGGAACAATATAAGAAAGTGACATACCTCGTGACGACGCACGATTAGGCTAAAAAATCCCCGTCCATGGTTCCTCCGGTAACTACACGGGTTCCTGAACTGGTGTTCCATCTGGATTCAAGATCAATCGTCGAGCCACCCGTGGTTGTGCAGTCGAGGATGATGTAGTTTCATCAGTATCTTGGCAGACCAAACCGCCAGTCAGAGAAGACCCAGCTAAAACTTCAGCATCTTGGTTCGAATCTTCAATGGGGGGTAGTCGCAAAGATCACAGGTTGCTGGTTGAGGCCGGCCTCGACCTCGCTCCTGACCGCGTCCCTGACCCCCTCTCGGCATAGCAGTGCATGACAGCAGACCCGCCTAATCGTGCGCTGCTATAGCTTAGAGAGAGAAAGTTCTTTTTTCCTGTTTGTTTTGGCTACTTCATTGTAACTTGTGATCGTCTTATTAAAAGCTTTTGAAGGATCGTGCCATTCGAGCCTTGTTTTCATGCTTTCCCAGAGGTCTGGAGAAAGCTGCAGTCTCCTGAATGCATTTGTGTAGATGTAAAGTACGCCTTGGAGAGTGATATGCAGGTTTCCTACTTTGAACCACCGACAAACTCCTTGAATTCCAAGAAGAATCTTAAGCTCCATATGCTATTCTTCTCACCCCCCGCCTCCCTTTTCATATTTAAGCAAACGTGTCTACTTGTCCATAATCTCTCTCATTCCCTTTTGTTATCCTGATCCCAAGAGCAGCTCCAGTGTTCCAGGTCTCTTGGGCTGCAGCTTCTACATTGTTGTACCCTGGAACAAGACTCTTCGTGAGGAGATACTATTCACAGAGTACTCTTCTTGCTGTGTATCCTTTGCACCCCTTCCCCTTGATAAGCCAAGAGTTCCATCTTTTAAAGGAAAGTTTAGTGGGTGTTCTTTTTTGTCCTTTTAATCATTGTCATCCTCATGAGGACTGTGTTTTTAGGAGGAATAAAATACAGACATGGACATTGGATAATAGCCCTTCAATATGTAACACTTCATCAAAATGCAGCATTTGTATCGGGCAACTTTGATTAGAAGCCTATTCCAGATTCTGGATAGCCAGATTTCTAGTATCCAGTCCCACAAAACCAAAACAGTTCTTTCTTAGCATATCTTGTATGAACACTATATTTAGGGTCATGGGGGGTATATTTAACAAGATTTAGACCATTGGTCCAAGTTTTTGTAGTTCTTTATTTGGACATATGTCAACGGCCTTTCTTCATCTCGAAAAGACTTCCAGAAACTAAGCAACACGTACTTCTTTTTTTTGCTAATCAAGCAACACGTACTTCAGCGGGGAAGTTTACGGATAACCATTTATGGCATTGGACCCTTGACAAAAATTAATGTTGTTCATGAAATGAGTCGGAGAAGAGTTGTGAGTTGTTTGTTTGCTATTGGGGATCCTATGACTGCTGTTGAATGACCTGATTTTCAGAAGAGTTGGAGTTTGGAGGCTGATTAGCGCGTCAAACTAAGCCAGAATTTAATTTTCAGTAGGGTTTGACCAGTTTCCAGACAAAGGTAGCTGAGAAACGTTTTGGCTGAACCCCATCTCATTACGTGATTAGTTTGTTTTTTATAATGGAACTTTAACTACCTACATAGATCCCAAATTTCCAGACCCCGTTATTGTATCATTTGAAAGGGTTCATTAGAGTGCAAGAAACAATTTGCAGTTAGCCCGAGCCTTTGTTGCTGAGATACGGAAACTAGAAGCATATGCTTTGCAAAATGGATCACAACTTGATTATGAAATTATATTTTTTTCCTTTTGTTTATTTGTGTGGAAAAAGACGCTACATTTATAAATATTGTAATTTGAAGCGTAATTTGGTGAAAACCACCTATAAAGTTTCACTTTTTGTCCAGAACCCCTAAATCGTGGCTTTTTGTTCAGTACCCCCTTAAACGTTACAAACGTCATGAAACTCACCCCTTAAGTGAGTTGCAGGCCAAATTTCATATTTTTCTTCCCGTTTTACCCTCACGTGTAAGTCACATGCCACTTAAATGACCCTCAGTTTGACCCAATTAATTACCCCATTTGACCCTTTAATTAATTAACATTTGACTTAATTAACAAAAGTAATACACCCCTCCTAAAAAAGAACACAGTCTTTCCTTCTCTTTTTCATTTTCACGACATTTCTCCTTCCACCATTGTTCCTTTCTGCCATTGTCCACATTTCTCCATCATCTCCATCTGTGATAGGGAAAGCGGGAGATCTAGGTAACTCCTCGCCTTCTTCTTTTCCTCTTGTCCTCATTATCTCTCCTCTTTTTCTTTCCCCAATATTTCAGTGAATTAGGTTTCGTTTAATTGTCCCAAGCAAATTTTCTTTCCCAATTTTTCGTTTAATTGTCCCCATATTATTTTGTTGATTTTGTCGTGCTTTGATTTTGCAAGCTTAAAGATGTCAAGCACCAAATCAACCCAATCTTCATGGCCTCCGATTTGCAAATGTAACAAAAGGGCCTCCCTTGTCAAATCTAAGACAAAGAAGAACCCATGAAGACATATTTTTTGCTGTGGTTGATTATTTAGTGATCATGAGAATTGTAGTGTACAAGTTCCTTCTCTAGGTTGTGTCTTCGATTTTGCTGATGTCGTCTTGGCCAGAGAAAAAAAATGAGAGAAAGAGAGATGAAGAGTTACAGAGGAGAGAGAATGTCAGAGTTACAGAGAAATAAAGAGAGAGATTAAGTTAAGTGATGAAGAGAGAAAACAGAGATGGAGAGAGAGAGAAGACATACATGGAGAGAGCGAGAGATGACAAAGATGGAGGAAGGGGAATTATTTCTACTAAAGGGGGTAGGGTGAAAAAATTAAGGAAAAATGGACGTGAATAATCCCACATTTGGGCGGTCGTACAAGAATAATCCCACAAATGATATTAGCCCAAAATAATCTCACAAATGAACTATGTTAACACGAATGAGTTAAATGAGGACGGAGTTAAGCATCCGTTAACTCTTGCTGATGTGGCACTCTCTCCTCCCTTATCTCTCTCTCATTTTCCTTTCAGCCATGGAAGAACACCAAGAACCTTCAAAACCACCAAAATTTGGATCTGTTTTTTTGTGGGTTTCATCCATAGAACAAAATCAAGCCCAAATCTTCATAAGAGAACCCAAAAACTCCAAATAGTCATCGATTGGTGATTCTTTGAAGAAAACCCACAAATTCGGCAACTTGCGAGCTATGCTTCAAATTCG
Source organism: Tetragonia tetragonoides (assembly GCA_038025085.1). Lineage (NCBI taxonomy): Eukaryota > Viridiplantae > Streptophyta > Magnoliopsida > Caryophyllales > Aizoaceae > Tetragonia > Tetragonia tetragonoides. The sequence goes on from CM076149.1 coordinate 20,845,744, forward strand.
GCAAATTTGGCAGACTTCAAATGATTCATCATCAATGGGGGACACTTCAAAGAAAATTGACACCATAGCTTCAAAACCCTCAAAAGATATCCCAACAACTTCATCCCAAATGAAAAATTGTACAACATTAGCTTTCAAATATGCCCTGCTAGTAAACTAAAGTCTATCCTTCAAGATTTAAGCTATCTCAATTTTAAGGAACATGATTCTGGTATTTTCCAAGTGACAACATTAATGGTAATAATAACAACTCATCTAGCTCTTGAGGGGCTGTATTTAGGTGGTTGGAAGGTTTTCTTCCATAGTTCCATGGCTGAAAGGCTTGAGAGAGAGAGAGAGTGAGGAGAAAGACAGTCACTTCAACTAGGAGTTAACGGATGTCCTCATTGAGTCTATTGACGTTAACGCTATTTATTTGTGGGATTATTTTGGGCTAAAGTCATTTGTGGGATTATTCTTATACGACCGCCCAAATGTGGGATTATTCACATCCATTTTTCCAAAAATTAAAGACTAAATTTTGAATATTAATTCAACTTGGTCAAATAGGGGGGTCATTTAAGTGGCATGTGACTTACACGTGAGGGTAAAACGGAGAGAGAAATATGAAATTTGGCCGGCAAATCACTTAAGGGATGAGTGTCAGGGCATTTGTAGCGTTTAAGGGGGTACTGAACAAAAAGCAACGATTCAGGAGGTTCTGAACAAAAAGTGGAACTTTGTAGGTGGTTTTCACAAATTGCACTAATTTGAAACATCTGGGAAATGGCTTTGAAGATACAATAATCCTTGCTATTGTGATGATGATGAGTCTTACAAGTTTGAGATTTGTGACATTTGTAACTGAGAGATCAGTAGAAAGAAAATAAGTTGTGGCATTTAGAGGTGTAAGAAAGCGAAGAATCTTCTGGTATAAGTGTATAATGGATAGGTTCCTCTAAATTTGTTGGGAGTATTGGAAATGAGTTACGTCTGAGTTGAATAATGATACCTTCATAAAGTTTCTACCATTCCTGTCTTTTTGTCTCTTGTTCTTTCTATTGGTTGCTGGTGCATATTGACACATAGCCTTGTTTTGTCCTCCAAGCGTCCAAGGTCATTTACCATATCTGTGTCGTCATTTGCTATGCTGTTCCAAAATATGGGAAATGGAACTAACTAATGCGTTTACCAACAGCTAGCGTTGTCGATGCAGTTTGACCCATTACCCTCTGGTCATCAATCTCTTTCCTATGGTTGAGTAAGAACACCAAAGTTGAGAATACTAATACACACTGATGGTTTCTGGGCCAATTTCTTCCAATGAGCTACCTTTTGTTGTATAGCTACCAAAATCTTCATAAGTGCCTCATGGCAACACTGAGATTCATACCACATTTTCAGATCAGTTATACGCTTGCAAGAAATTCAGTTTCAACATATTAGGCACAGCCGGAAGCCCGGCACTCCATGGGCTCGTAACGCTGTTGTGCTGAATTTATTTGCCAAAATTGACGTGTGTGTAATCAAAACAAATTTTATTGCGTACGTGCACAGGGAATATAAGTTAGTGATACCAAGTGTAAGAGATTTTTGTGTTCCTGCAAGCACTTTGAAATTTGTCATTCATTGTAATGATTCTAGTCTTAGCATTTGACATCCTCATTTCGTGAGAAATTTGAACATTCCTTCTTGGTAATCAGTTAAAAGTTAAAAGTTCAGAAGTTCGTATGCTCCTGTGGCCTTTTTGCTTGGTTTAGTTCATTTAGACATAAAACCTGTTCAGAGGAAATCTAAAGGAAACTCTCCAGCCTACTGTGTTTACAGACTAGCTGAAACATAAGCCTTTTTTTATATCTGGACTGTTTCAATTGCCTTTTGTATGCATGCGTTTTAATTGGAAGTTTCATCTCCCTTGCTCATGTGCTCTGCTGCTCCTGATCTGTTTGTCCAATCTTTTATTTTGCTACTTCCACTTACAAAAACCCGGTTGCTCCTTGCACTATAAACTTAATTATCGTTACTCTGTTGTTTCTGCAGGTGTACTACAATTTTAACCCCATATTCATGCTCGGCGAACCATTGATTTTGGTGTCTGTATTTTTCTTATTTTTCCTGGGTTGTGTAGCCTACCTACACATTGATCTCTCTATCCAGAAATACAAATCATCTTGACCTTTCATGGGGATATAAGGGTAAGTTTCTTTTATTAGCAGTGATAATCTTCAATTTGTTACCCAAGCTGACAAGCCCCTCTTGGTATTTCGCAGATATTGGAGCGGGACATCGGGTTAGTCTTGAAAGTGAATACTGAGAAAACATTTCGATGGAGAGACCCTTGTAGTTTACATTTTGCCATCTAGCTTTTAGCCAAGTAACATGTAACCAAAAGGGGCGTTAAGATATTGTATTGACGGAATTACAAAGTTTTGGCAGCATTTTGGTTGTAGCCTTGTAGGTACTCAGTAAGTCATTGAGTTAAAATATATTGGAATAGTTACAGTGGTTGACGTCTTGACGATAGATATCTTTAATGTGAACCAAAAATATATTGGAATATCTACTAGTAGTATGAACCAGTAAGGTTTCCTTTTTATCAAAGTATACTTAACATAATTTTCATATACGAGTATTAACTATATGTGTACAAAAATTTAGCTTGGGAAACCTGTATTTTGGACTTCGACTTTGAATGGATGGTCCAAGATAAAAATGAAAATCCAATATAAATTCTTGAAAGTCAACTCAAAATCGAATTATTTGATTAAGCATGATTTGGACTTGGAATTTGATTCAAATAGGTTTTAACCATAAGAATGCAAATTTTTCAAAGGCTTAAATGTATACATAATTAACCACTTTTTTTTGGGAGGGGAAAAAAATAAATTAGCAACATACATTGAATTAGCAAAAATTAGAAAAATTAACCACTTAATAAAACTAATATGAGTCAAAATATTTACAATTAGCAATATACATTAAATTAGGTGTTTAATTAACTATTAGTATGACATGGCTCACACAATCAAATGATGATGATAGACGCTTAGGATGCACATTAGGCATGTGAGAGATGAGAAATAGGCATGAGAGTCAAGCATGTGAGTCGTTGGATCTAATCGAACGAATAGAAAGAACACGAAGCAATTGGGGCATGTTTAAAGTGTCTAGGTATAAAAAGCTCAAAATCAAAAAGAAAAGATGAACGACGATCCTTTTCTCTCTCCTCGTGCGCTCCCTCTGCCCTCGGTCTTTTTACCCTTTATCTTCCCCTCAACCCTCCCATCACAAGGTGATGACGTTTATCCGCTGATGTCGTCTTTCTTTTCTTCACACCATCGAACAAGGTGGTCAACAAACGTGACTGATGTTGAAGCAATGCAACTGGTGTCATGGTGGACCTCCACATTTGCAAAGATTACTGAAATCCTACAATAGAAATTGAGTTATATTCTCACACCTTATCCTTTCGAATCTTACAAATTGGGGCTTGGTTTAGAAAAAATTATCGAAAACTACTTATAAAATCAACTTTTATGCAATAACCACCTTACAAATTATTATTTGTTTCATATAATCACCTTATAAGCTATTATTTTTTTTCACTTAACCACATATTCTGATATTTAAACCTTTAAATCACCACATCAGCCCACTTTTTGACAAATCTTGAAAAAAAATAACCATTTTGCCCCAGGTCAAATATTTTTCAAACAAAGGTCATCAAGTACAGGGATAAAATGGTCATTTTTTTTCAAAATTTGGTTTGAAAGTGGTATGATGTGATTTAAAAGTTGAAACTCCATAAAACGTAGTTATTTGAAAGATTTTTTTTTACAAAGGGGTTATTGCCAAAAAGTTGATTTTACAAGGTGTTTTCGAATAGTTTTCCTTTATTTTATAGATTTTCAATTTATATTGCAAGTTTTATATAATTGTTTGATATTCAATATCCCCCCACCCCCCAATTTATTGTAATGGCTCGGCTTCCTGATTTGGAAGAGTTGTATAAGTAGTTCAATCAAGATTTTCGTTATTGCGTTGGATTAGCCTTCAGCCGTGCTTGGGATGACTGGCACTTGAATCAAAATTTTATCATAAAAGAAAACTGATTTATGGACGTAGATGGCTAGATGAAACCCAATTTGAGTAATGATTAATATGAGAACCTTCGAATTACCAGATGAGTATATGAAAATACACTCTGTTAACATATGTGTATCTTTTGTCTTTGATGACACTTGGGTATGTTAAAATATACTTTCTACGCATATGGTCCAAATTTTCTATGCCAGTAAGAATTTTTATTAAAACAAGGATGATAATACATATCTTCTTAGAAGACAGTGTTATTTTTTAATATATTTACTACAACTTCAAAAAACAATTCCATATAACACTATCTTCTAAAAAGTAAATTACAAGGGTTATTAAAATATCGAAATCTATTTTTTCATTTTAAATTCTTTTACTTATTTCTTTTTCTGATATATTTCAATTTTCATTCTCTCTTTCGACCTTCTTTTCTTTATCTAGACGAGTCATCTATGTCTTTCTCGACCTCTTTATTCTCTCTTGCTCTTCCTTGTCTTAATAATGCCGCTCGACCCTCTTACTTATATCACACACATATAGACCTTCTGATAGGCGCGTAAGTGTACGGATTGTATCAAAGTAATAAAATATTGGTCTACAAGGAGCATGTGATTTCAAGTATTAAGTTTTCCCAAGTTAATGAGCTAAGCAATTATCAATTGGTTTGTTGGATTGAAACAAGGAAAAATAATCACTAATATATGGGAAAATAATAAGATAAAAAGCATAAGGTTGATATCCCTTAATCAAGATCTTAGATGCCAATACAAAAGTTTCAACTAGCTTGTCCTGTCGAATGTTGCAAGGACGGAAATAAGAATCCTAAAACTTTCTCTCGAACCGATAAAAGAATACTCAATATAAGACTCAACTACCTATTCTCATTGAGTTAAGAAAATATCAAGAGCATGAAGTATACAATTTTCTGTTAGAAATGGGTGTACCCAAACAGATGTTTGGTCAGTCCCAAAGATAAACTGGCAGAAACAGAACACGAAAGTAACTTGCTGCGCCGTGAGATTAACCACTGCCTTAAAAGCGATTTCGCCTCGATCTAGGTGCAAATTGATCACCCAACGCTCGCTTTCCAAGGTTAACACAACACCCTTACTCGTGTGCACTCACGAGGAAGGATTGGAACAAAACTCAACTTGCTCAGGAATAATGGAATATAGTAGGGAGAGAGAAAGGAAGATGGATGTGTTTCTCTTACGTATTTTTCAACAAGATTGACAGAGCTTTTATAGTCAAAAGAGGGTTGAAACTTTCCCATCAATAGGAAATCAAATAAGGCAATTAATGAGCAGAGAATCAAGGAAATCAATGACTTGGAGATCAAGGATATAATATCACGATAAAAGATATTGGGCTGAAAATCAGGGGTTGTTATATACAAGAATTAAGGATCATAATAGCAGAAACGGATCTCATTAATTCTGTGATTTCAGCAATTAAGATCTCGCGAATCTGGATACGATTGGGTGGAAACAAACTCAGATTGGTCATAACCAAACTCCAACTCTGAGCATTGTTTCCAACAATCCTCCACCAATGCGAAAGAGAGATAAGATTTCCAAAGAGAATGAATGAGCAAAGTTTCCTGAGCAAACAAACGACTTGACACTTAAGTGCTAATATCTTACGATTTGAATTAACACATAGTGGATTGAGGTCATACCGAACATCAAGGAGTGAAGTTAGTCTTGAACTCCAAGACGTAAAGGTGACACCTCAATACACGCACATTATCACTTTATTAAGATTTTGTCCCGCGATAATAAACACATATAAATGGCCAAGAGAACCTCAGGTACTCATGAGTGCTATAGAAAAAAGCCCATAAATCTTTCATAGAAGGTGGCCAAACCTTCTCACTCACGTAGGTGATTTTCTATGGGTCCAACACAATCAGGTCTACCCAAACTTACTTTTGGGTCTGACCATCAAACACCAGGACCGTGAAATCATTAAGAGCAATGAGTGCTCATCCTCACATAACCAAGCGGTGAATCCATCAAGTTCGTCTCACAAGGACCACCCATCCAGGGTTATGAATTCATTAAGAGCTTAAACTCGACCTCATAAAATTAAGCGGTGAATCCATCAAGTCCGTCTCTCAAGGACCACCCAACTAGGGCTATGAATTCTTTAAGAGCAAAAAGCTCATCCTTACAAATAGCACCAATAATCGCCATAGGGATGGGTAGGATGGTGCTCATTGGGTCTCCTCATGGCTTAGTTTGACCACATTGAACCTTGAAAGGTTGGGTATCCACCATGATTCTCTCAATCCAAGGGCTTTAAGCCCATCCCCCTCGACGCATTTATGACCATTTTTCTGGTCAACATTTGGTTAAAGGATCCGCCAAATTTATTTTGGATTTTAAGTACTCCAAAGAGAGTACACCATTCTTTATCAATTGTCTCACCATGTCTTATGCGTAAATGTATTTTCTTACCATCATATGTGTGATTCTTAGTTACCGAGATGGATGCTACTTAATCAAAATGAATTAAGACACGAGATGCTTTCTCCACAAAAGAGCATCCGCAAGCTAGTTCGATAACCATTTGACTTCTTTATTGTTTATAGCTTCTTTCCAAAAGCTAGCATCAACCAAAAGACATAGCCTCTGCAAAAGAATTAGGCTCTTCATCAATCATAATAAAAATAAATTATATTCTTATCTAATTCATCAATATTTAAATCTTCGGTTAGAAAAACATTCATAAAGTCAGAACCAAAGTTGGTATCGGTTCTAACGATTTTACTCCTTCGTGGTTCAACACCATACACATCATTATTAAAAGGAGTAGGTAACAAAAAGAAGAATGCATAGTCACAACAATAACACATGATTCGACATTCATTTTCAAAGAAAAGATATGCTCAAAGATTTCAACATCTCTAGATTCAATAATAGAATACTTATTCAAACACATGAATCTATATGCTATACTTATATTTGAGCATAACCAACTAAAATCAGAACCAATAGTTTTAAGCCCAAAACTCGTGTGCTTATGACTAGGCAAAACTACTTTATTTAAGCACCCCCACAATTTCAGATAAGTGAAGTTTAGTGCAAAACAATGAAAATTACACATAGGGATTTATTTATTAAGTACTCTATGCGATAAGTAAATAAAACCGCTAACCCCTCACATGCTCCCAAAACTAATAAGCATTATTGGAAGTAACTGGGATGGGTTTAGACTTATCTTTGAGTATGATTGACTTCCTCAATCCTCATGTGCCCAGCCAACTCCTCAAGTGACATGTCCTTCTTCTTGTGCTTCAAATGACCACGAAAGTCGTTCCAAGAATTGGGCAATTTCTCGATCAAGACATTGGCTTGTAAGATCTCACACATCTCCATGCCTTCGGACAACACATTGGCACAAAGGTTCTCATATTAGTGCACTTGGTTCATGATTGGTTTATCATCGACCATCTGAAATTCGATCTAAAAACCAACCACATACTTCTTCTTTCTAGCATCATCGGCACCATATTTCCTCTCAAGAGTATCCCAAATCGACTTGGCGGATTTTTCTTTGATGAACAAGTCGAAGAGGGAGTTTTTCATATGACTTAACATATGACCACGAACAAATTTGTTGTCCTTCTCGAACTTTCTTTTGAGTTTCTCATCAACATCATTCTTGGTCTTCTCCGTAACATCATTATCATCATCTTCACCAAATTGGTGGGTTGAATATGACATAGTCCAATTCAAATTGTTCGAAAACGATGAGCATCTTTTGGGACCACCTCTTATAATTGTTCCAGAGGCTCAATTTTCGACATGTCAGTGTAGTCTGGTTCAACACAAGGGCCATTTGATCAAAAGGAAAAGGAAAGTCGCTTTTAAATTGTTAGAATGGGTGTACCCAAACAGATGTTTGGTCAGTCCCAAAGATCAATTGGCAAAAACAGAACACGAAAGTAACTTGCTGCGCCGTGGGATTAACCACTGTCTTAAAAGCGATTTCGCCTTGATCTAGGTGCAAATTGATCTAGGTGCACTCACGAGGAAGGATTGGAACAAAACTCAACTTGCTCAGGAATAATGGAATATAGTAGGGAGAGAGAAAGGAAGATGGATGTGCTTCTCTTATGTATTTTCCAGCAAGATTGACAGAGCTTTTATAGTCAAAAGAGGGTTGGAATATTCCTCTCAATAGGAAATAAAATAAGGCAATTAATGGGGAGAGAATCAAGGAAATCAATGACTTGGAGATCAAGGATATAATATCACGATACAGATATTGGGCTGAAAATAAGGAGCTGTTATATACAAGAATAAAGGATTATAATAGCAGAAACATATCTCATTAATTCCGTGATTTCAGCAATTAAGATCTCGCGAATCTGGATACTATTGGGTGGAACCAAACTCAGATTGGTCATAACCAAACTCCAACTCTGAGCATTGTTTTCAACATTTTCTTTCCAATAGTCCCAAGTTTTCTAAACCAATCTCGCGATTAGGCAAACTTGATGAATGATTGAGTTACAACGATTAAAATCTTCTCTCAGATTTGAATTAATCATCTAATATAAGCAATAAGATTACAATCAAACATTGTGCAACAACTCTATTGACATGCCAATTTCTACTTATTTAATTAAGCATTATATATAGGATTCGATTAAGCTCCCTCAACCCTAGAAAAGAATTAGCTACTCATAATCTCAACAAGTACAACTAAGTACGTAATGAAATTCATGCTAAAATCAAATAAATAATAAATGATTAAACTACATAAAGCAATTGGAATTAGAAGCATGAAGAGAGGGGAAGAGAGTAGAGAAAATAAATAAACCAAGTAGCTTCAATTATAATCTACAAAGATAAAATAGAAGAACTAGTTACATGGTGAACACTTAGTTGCAGTCTTGTTGTAGGGAAGAACTTCATCACATCTGGGAGACTTGTTTCTAGAAAAGTTGGTGTTGGGTGTAACTTTGGAGACTTCCTATGAGCGTGTCTTTCGACATGCCTCTTGCTTATTATTAATAAAATTTCCTAATTATAAAAAAAACAAAGAAAAATTGGATTGAAATAATCCCACCTTTTACCTGTCAACTGATAATAATCCCACCTTCAGTATTTGATTTCATTAATCCAACCTTTTCCCTTTAGTGCTTCCAGTGCTCCCAAAGTGACGGATTAAAAATTCCGTCAAGTAGTCTTATTTTGCCCCAAGCCTCTTATTTCTCTTTTTGCTACTTACATTTATCTTCAAATTTCTTCCTTTGCAAATTGCATAGCTAGTAATAGCTCTCCTAAATGCATTTCTACTGAGAAATCTACCACCTGGAACCCAAACTAGCTTTGGTGAAGTCGGTGGGCTTATCAATCAATGGAGCTCTACCTTTCCTTTTATTCCTCAATACATCATCATTCTCACTATGGGTTCTGCTTCAATGATGGTGAAATTTTCTTATTTGTGCTTCAGTTGTTAGAGAAATTAACGAGGATGAGGTGAGAGAAAGAAGGGTTAGCAAGGAGGTAGGTGAATGTAGCAGGGAAGGTGAGTGAATGTAGCAGGGAGGGATTTAATTTCGTGGGTGAAATAAAATAAAGGGGATTTAATTTTACGGGTGAAATAAAATAAAAGGGATTTAAGTTTTGGGTGAAATAAAATAAAGAGATGAGCTTTTAAGCCTTCACCGTTACAATTTGGGCGCCAGTTTTCTTTCCCATTGATACGCAGGCAGACTACTTGACGGAATTTTTAACCCTGTCAGTTTGGGTGCACTGGAAGCACTAAAGTTAAAAGGTTGGATTATTAAAATTAAATAGTGAAGGTGGGATCATTATCAGTTGACGGGTAAAAGGTGAGATTATTTCAATCCAATTTTCCTCAAGAAAAAAGATAAAATAGAAAAATGCTTGAACTCGATCTTCGATTACAACAACGAACTAATAAAGCTTGAAAGAATTCTAAGTGGTTATATTCTTACTACTAGTAGTCTAGAAAGCATAAAATGGACTAGAGAATGAGATATGATATGAGATGGTGTAAGATGGGATGCCCCTATAAGTTAGGATGAGAGCTTATTTATAGGAAAACATCACAACGAACCTATACGATTTACACAAAGTAATCCCCTAATCAACAATAAGTCGCCAAGTAATTCTGAAAATAACTAAGGCACTAGTAACTCACTGCTACAATACTTTTCAATGCCTTGATGCATCCAAAAAGAATCTAATGTCGTTCTTCAATACTCTTCACAACTTGCTCTTACTTTGATTATGTTAGCATCCAAAGAGAACCCTAAGTCCTTTGCATGTGGAGATTAATTTGACTCTAAACTCACAATTAAAACGCCGAAATACCAAAGTAGTAATCCTCATATAAAATTACTCATAAATCTGTAAAATATAAGAGAAATTACGTAAACATAGGATAAATGAGTGCGGTCTAGACATGAATGATAACACTATTTGCGCACTCATCGCGTCCAAATAAACTTTCAAATGCCTTGACCACGCCAGCAAAACAAATATATTGGCCATACCTATGATTCAAAATAAGTTCTGAATTAAAAATAGCATTTCCTTTACGACTCAACACAATTTGAAGAAAATTTGCTTACATCATAAGAACAAATTTAAAGTATGCTTATATTACATAGCTTGCCAAGGAATTAGTTTTCAAATGCAAAATTGTGCGCCAAAAATTCATAAAAAAAAAAAGCGATACAATTTGATTACCACGAGGTGCACTCAAACAAACACATTTCAAGTATTTGATCTATAACTCCCTCCATACTAATGAGAATTGGGTTTCAAGATAATCAAATGAAAACACATTCAATAAGGATTCCTTTGCAAATGAAAAAATTGACTAACTCGAAACGAAGAAGTTGCTGGCTTTTGTTATAGGTCGAGCGCCAAAAAGTCGATGGAGGCCAGTGGCTAGCTGCCAAGGCTAGCATCCAACCATCGGGCTCGTATTTTCAGTTTTTTGAATTATACTATTGTAGAAACTTTCTAACCCTTTGCATAACTTTTTTTTTATAATCGAGAAATAATAATTTATAATCAATCTTGCCCAAGGGAAAGTCCAAGAACTTTGAGAGAAAAATACATCTTCTTTTACTCCTTTACTGAGAGATTTTTGAAATAAAACTTCACTCAATTCATTCACAAGCCAAGAACTCCAAGCACCCAGCCTTTGATGAAAGACCAATAACCTCTGAATTTGGTGTTTTTTTTTTGGACCATAGGGATTTTGTGTTTCATTAAGTGAATAATCATGTATTACATCTTGAATTTCCTTTATTAGAATTCATATATGCAAACAAACTTTCTGAAACTTTTAATAATTGTAGAATTTGATTGGCAATAACGTTTTTTAGTGGAATTTGTAGTGTAGTTATACTTATTGTGATCTTTAGACATTTACTTATCTATAAACAACATGATTTTGGTGTGTTTCAATAACATGAACTCAAATTTCATGATGTTCAACTATAAATAACAAGATCATGACCTTTAACGGACCAATTTTCCAAATATTTCTCTAAAGATTTTAGGGTTAATATGATGTAATATTCAACTTTCATATAAAAAAAGGAAAAATGGATGTGAATAATCCCACATTTAGGCAGTTGTATAAGAATAAATCCACATTTGACTTTAGCCTAGAATAATCCCACAAATAAACGGCGTTAACGCGAGTGGGTTAATCTCTCTCTCTCTCTCTCTCTCTCTCTCTCTCTCTCTCTCTCTCTCTCTCTCTCTCTCTCTCTCTCTCTCTCTCTCTCCATGCTTGTGAGCTGATAGTAAAATTCAATGGCGAAACCAAATGACGAATCGAAATCAGATGGATTATTAGATAGGTTGGCAATTGAAAATGAGCTTCAACCGAAATCAGAGGACTTATCAGGGTTTTGGCCTTCATTTTGGACTTAGGAGTTGAAATTGAGATGACCCATATTAGATTATGTGAGTTTAATGAGTTCCACATTAAGGAGCTCTATAATGTAATATTTCATTTGGGTTTTTGTTATTGTATGATTTTTCATCATTGTGGTGCTACAAATGAGATCTATTTGGTTGTTTATAGGTTGCAATGGCGTGTTCAATGCAAGAAGGCATATATTTCTCATCTGGATAGTCTCATTTTTGTGAGAAATTGCGGTTGATAATTATATTGGATTCATTGTATTATTGTGAAGATTTTATTGGGTTTAAGGGAAGTTTGAGAAATGTGATTACTCTAATATGACTTTTTGAAGACTTTTTTCTGGAATTATGTCATTTTCAATAATTTGGTACAAGATTTTGCATTAGTTTTGAGTGCCTACTAGGTTTATATGGCTGTGCAAGTTTCATAATTGTGCTAGTAATAGATGTAGGTACATGACACATGATGCTGATTCTTGCTATGAAGTAGTGTTGCAATGGCAAATAGGGGTTCTCCCTCATGAGGATTCGTTGTCGAAACTCGTTGTTTTAGAGAGAGTGAACGTCAATAAGGAGTTAACGAAGTGTTAACTCCGTCCTCATTTAACTCATTCACGTTAACACCGTTTATTTGTGGGATTATTTAGGGCTAAAGTCAAATATGGAATTATTCTTGTAGGATCGCCCAAATGTGGGATTATTCACATCCATTTTTACTATAAAAAACAGTGATGTAATGTTCTTTATTTGTCTTGCTGATACTTTGAAGGATATTCATTGTGATTGTTATTTAGTTTTATATTTTCTTTAGGCATATTTTTATAAAATAAAAGTGCAATTTGAGGAAAACCATCCAAAATTTGTTGCCTTTTGTTACATACTCCCTAATTATTCAGATTTGTTGAGTATACTCATAAAAATCACTTCCGTCGTGTGAGTCACCTCTTAAGTGACTCTGCGACCAATTCTAACTCATTTATTCCCGAATGCCTTTACATGAAATGCATGTGAGTCACTCAAAACTTTCCATTTGACCTTTTACCTGTTTATTTAGTCATTTCTTCTTTAATTAGGTTTACTAATCACTACCGGACAATTAAATAACTAACTTCATCACCCCATTTATTTCTGAAGTTCAAATTATTTCCCCCATTACCCCTCTCTCTGTCATTTTTGACTTTTCTCTCTACCTCTCTCCGTCTCTCAATGCCAAATTCAAAAACTCCTAAAGTAATCTCTCTACCCCTCTTTGATTTCATTCCATTCTATCATAATCCCTGTGTCTTTCACTATCTTCCTCTCTTTCTCTCTCTTTGATTATTTTTTGTGGTAGGATTTGGGTTTGGAATTGTGGTATCAATTAGGATTTCCTTAGATGATTGTGTAGCTAGGGTTAATTTATCCCAAATTTGGCTAAAATGAACCCCATCCAGAACTTAAGGAGAACTATGGAAAATTGTCAAATAAATAAATTTGTTGTGGGAAGTAGGTGATAGATTAAAGGCCGAATAAATTTAGGCAATTGTTAACTAAGTGGGTTGGGGCAATTCAAACTAAGCATCCAAGCAGGTCAAGGAGGGCATTTTGGGAAAAATAACAAAAGTTTGGTCGGAAATTTAATCAGTGACTAACATCGGGAAGTGATTTATATGGAGGGGGGAATACTCAAAAAATCTGAACAATTAAGAGGAATCGTGACAAAAAGGCAACACATTTTAGATTGTTTTCGCCAAGTTGCGCAAATTCTAAATACCATAGATTAGATCGATAAAATTGTTATCTCTACATTCTTAGGCTCACGATTTTGTACTTACTTTTCATATCTTTTGACAATCACATAGGATTAAAAAACGGAGAGCTAATATTCAAAAATAAAAAAATCTACTAGTACAAAAATAATATTTGTATATTGATAAAAGAAATTCGAGTTCAAGCGTAATTTGACTTTACGGCTCGAACCAATTTTGAGCCAAGCCCAAACTTTTCATTTTCCGACTTGGCTTGGTCTCAGCTTTTACTTCTAAAAATACATTTATGGCATGTTGAATTGGGGTAATGATTGAGGGGGTAATGGAACAATTAAAATGTAAAATAGTAAGATGAAGTGGTGATGAGGATAATCATTAAGGGGATAATGGAGAAAATGAAGCGAAAATAGGAAAAAGTCATTACCATAGGAGGAGGTAGGTAACTATTATCCCCAAATAGGGTAATCATTACCCTCCTTTTCCCCATTGCAACCCATAAATTCAATCTACTACCCCTTCAATCATTACCTCAATCCAAATATCCCCTAGATGCTATATCAATTATAAATCCTCTCAAAAAAAAAAGAGATGGTTATAATGCCTTACTATCACCGGAAAACACACCGAAAAACACCAATTAAGTATCCTCATGTAAGGAGAATAATAAAAATCTCCTCTATCTTTCTTTGTAGGGAAGGTCCTCTTCTACTTGAGCCCATCGGCCCATCAAAAAATGGCTTGACTTGCCCGGAGCGTATGATTTGCGGGCTATTGTATGCGTCCTTGTAGCAAAAAAAAGAAAGTACTTCGATAATTTTGTTCCGCAAATACATTTAGATGCTACATTTTCACGTCCAAATTCACTCCTAGATTACGGATATCTTTCACCTGAACAGAACTCGATGATCAATTGGGTGGAACGTCTACAATCACAAGACACCCTTAACCTGTGGTTTGGACATAAGCAAGATGGTCCTTCAACAGAGAAAACTAAACCTGAAAAGCATGCAGCAGCGACATTCTGTACAATTTTAACTCCCTATACTGCCAGCTCCGATCCAAGGGTTTAAACAGGGCTTCAAAAATTAAGCCCGCCCAACAAAAGAAAACACCTCGTCGTTCTTCATAAACTTTTACCTTCAATTATACACAAGCAGGATACTCGTTCATCGGAATACGCATTTAGTTTGCGACCTGAAAAGTCTGGAAGCTTTCACCTTACAGATACACCTTCAATTGTGACAATACCCAAATGGCTCACACCACATAGGCAACAATGTCCGAAAAACCACTCAGCCATTCAAAGTACAGGCGCTTGACTTTCAGGTAGTCATATGTTTTGCTCATCTTCAGGTAGTCATATGTAGTTGCCTGAAAGAGTCTGTCAATCATCAATTAATGAAATCATGTATGTCAAGCCCTCATTGACCCTCGTGTAATTATACAAGCCCGCAGTCCTCTCAAAGAATCAATGGCTTTCTTAACTCCTGACAGATTCTGAACTTATTCGCCCATTGTTAAACTCATCGTGAAGATTGAATCCAGTCACAGGAAAAGCAATTGATTGATGAGCGAAGTCCATCAACACCCTACGCTGGTGTTCATAAGTGTGAGGGAGACTTGCACGCAGGAGCTCGACCGGCATCTCCCTGTGGATAGCCCTTGCTGCTTCCGAGCTTGTAATTTCGGAACTTGACTGTCCTTGGGTCAACATAGATTGCATTATTGTGTCGTACTTACTTACACAGTACTTTGTAAGTAGAGTAAAGAAAGTACCAAATGAAGCCTTCCAGAAGTTACGGTTGGGAATATTACAGCTGCTTGTGGCCTGCGGATTAGGATTTGTTAGCAGTTCAGTTGCTCTATCAAGTACAGATTTCAAAATAACAGAGGCATGGTCTCCAGCAGCACTTCCAAGTGGACGAAGTGGTGGCTGCTCTGAAGAACAAACAACGGCAGCAAGAGAAGCACTAAGACCACGGAGATCCATGCCACCGACACAAGTAGAAACCGCCTTACAAAGATTCACAGTAGCCTCAGCAGCTCCAGATTCAGATGGAAGGCCGCCAAACAGAAACCTCAAATGGCGGAAAACCGCCATGCAGACAATCCGACCCAGCTCACTTGCAGGCCCAGGGCTAATAGTGAGAAGCTGAAGGTACCTGGAGAGAAGTTTCCGACCCTTTGGAATAGAAACAAGACGCATGAACACAATATCATCCCCTGGACCAACTGTGTGACCCCCACTGCCAAGAGGATCAACGAGCTGAAGCGAGGCTGCCAAAGCTTCGAGCAGAACCAACCGTTTCCGCCTAAGCTGAGACCCACCATCTTGAGGGGGACTAAATTGCAGAAAACGATCAATATCATCTATGTCAAGAAGAAGGGTAAGTGCATCTTCCACAGCAATTCTAGCAGCAAACATTGGTTCTTGTTCCAGTGATCTGCATTCTGCAGTCCCATCACTACATCCTGAGGAAGGAAGTTCAATTTCAAGAAGAGGGCGAGGCCTACGAATGGATGACAAAGCAAGCCTTCTTAACGTATCCAATGACTGATGACCATGCTGATCAGAACTAACGTTATGTGCACGAGAAGGTAGATCCCGCAAATGCAACGGAGCAAAGTGGTGTTTCAGCCTTGATCCAGTAGATTTTTTTGCTGCACAAGCTTGGTGGTAGTAATCATCTATATATGGATCATTGCTGTGAGTTGTGTGCTGCATTTTCAGAATACTGTCAATCTCTTCAGCAGTCATATACTTGGATCTGAACTGTATACTATCACTCTTCTGGCCAGCTGAATCTGATCCTTGTTGACTAAACCGGTGATTCTGCTTACCTCGCATCGATTTAGGTCTTTGTTCCCTCATCTCAGCAATACCATACATACTGTCATACTTTCTGAAAACATGCGACGATGGGGATGGATGAGCACCCATGATTTGGGACTGCAAAAATGAAAGATGTGCTAACGACGATAGCGGCTGATGCAAACCCTGTTGTTGCAGCTGTTGTCGTGGTGACATTAGTGGTGAAGAGGCCAACCCATTTTGATGAGTCAATTGTTGTTGCAATAAATTGTTCAAAATCATAGCATGATCCCCATGCAACAAACCGGCACGGTTGCTCCACTGACTTCGTGGCTGATGACTGATTCCATGGCCTGGTGTGAGGCTTGACATGCTTCCGCCATAACGCAATCCATGAGAATTGGATAGCCCACCAAAATGAAGACCAGAGTCAGAAATAGGTGACAAATTAGGTCCGGAGAAAGTTCGATCAGGACCAGAGTTCAGAGAGGAAATATTCAGAGGAAGCGAATGATGGTGAGACAAAGGCTGCTGAGGTCTGCCACCAGGAGGAGGAAAAGAGGTGAAGGATGACTTGGGACTTGAAAATGTTTCGCTTGAATACTGTTGTTGAATATGCTGATGCTGTAGTTGCTGCTGCAGTAGTTGCTGCTCTGGGTAAGACAATGCTCTGTACAAAGGTTTATATTCCCCAGGATGACTGGACGAGCAGTGAGGCTGAGATGACCACCTCTTACTTTCCAAAGCAGTTTCCACATCTGACGGACACTGGTCCAACCACCCATCTCTTGACCGGTCTGCAGCTGATGAACCTGAATGCAAAGAATTCGCTAACCATCTTTAAAATCTGAACACACAAAACTGCAAACTGCTGAAGTGCTTATACACAATTCAATGTGAAGGCAGAAAACCGAAGATAATTCGCTACCCAACCACAAAAGCAGATTCAGGAAACCCCAGAGTCTTCATAAATCACATTAAACTTAACCACCCTAAGCTCAAAGTCTTTAGCGATAAGGGATTTTTCAAAAATGATGTAAACACATGGGTGTTACTCTTAATTCTTTGTTGCTCCAATCCTCCATCAATCTAAAAGACTAGGTTAGACATATATCCTATCAACGCACGACATGCATACTGAACATAAAACCAATAGAACAGCAAAGAGCATTACAGATCTAGCTAGCATATAAATGTAAGTAAAATTCAAACATTTTATATAATTAAGTTTCTGTAGATGAATGGAAGTTTGTTTGAATTTGAATGGTTAAATTGAGCTTTTTCACAAGTTGCTTGCGAACATATTGGGGCTGACTACACTCCTATAGGCTACATGGGTATGACAATGACTTTATATAGTCCAATCAAGAAATGCTTGCTTTCTCAAAATCAACCATTGGGTTTCAACCAAAGAAACGAAATACCCGCAGACAGCTCACACTTTAAAAGATATTTAGCCTACTTCATTCTCTCAAAGGGTCAAATATCACCAGATAACCCGAATAAAAGTTGCCAAAAGTAAGAGCAATAAAAGACAAATGCTCAGTGTTCTCAGGTTTCACCTACTATGACAAACAAGAAAACAAATACAGAAAAAGATCAAACATATACATCAGGAGTCCTACAATTTGTGAAGTTAACCTGATCTGAATCTGGAGAGAACTAATGGGTCATGAGTTAAAATAGAATTCTTTTTGATAGTGCAAGGTATCTAAAAAATTATTTTATTAAAAAATATTTATTTTCAAAAATAAAATAAATTAGATAAAGAAAAGTTATTAAAACCTGGAGAAAACTAATGGGTCATCAGTTGAAAAGATCAAACAGATCAATAATTTTTTATAGAGCGACTGTTTTGGAGTTCCTGCAATTATAGCTTGTGGGATTTGGGCGGAGGAAGGAGAAAGCGAGAAACAATTGCTCTGGCAGAATACTATTTCGTGCGGTGCTTTGGTACCTTTGGTTGGAGAGTATGCACGAATTTGTAAGGGGATGAATATCTCCTGATCTACTTTGGGATAGGGTCACTTATTTAGCTTCCTTATGGTCTAGGGCCGCAGGGGTATTAGGAGCTACAGTACCCCACAGATACAAAGACATTGGGCTTTGTAGATAGTTCTTTTGGCTTCTGCAGACGACTGCTCGTTCTCTCTTGCTGTATTTCTTAATTCTTGTCAACATACACTTTTTCTGTACTTCAAAAAAAATAAAGCGAGAGAGAGAATATACAAACAAAGGATTCTTTTTCAGAGATAAGAATCGCAAATAGGATTCTTCAGGCTCGTTGATCCCGCAAATGCTATGAAGTAACAAATCCTTAAAGTGAAATCATTTTTAGATAACATGGGAAATCCAGACTAATCCCAAGGGCCCTGAAGTTAATGGCCAAGAAAACCACCAGTGGCACTAAAAGGGCTCGAACTTGGGACCTCTGGAATAGATTTTTTTTTAGATAAGAAATTTTTTATTAATCAATTCAGAAATCAATACAAAAAAGAGGATAAGGCATCCTCATAAGCAATCAAAAGAAACTACAGATCTCAGAGGTCATACCAGAGGACCCACTCAGGGGAGTCAGGGATGCCTCCTATAAACTCCTAATAGAACAATACAATGTTCTAACTTATAAATAATCTCAGCATATAAAGTATTTTGAACTCATGAAGAGAAGAGAACAAAAACGCATCAAAACAAATACGGGGAACGGAACAGACAGAGTCGAGCAACGTAAAAATCCAGGAGATAAAAAAAATCATGAACTACAAAAACACGAATGAAACATTAAGAAAACGAGGGACAAAAACTCGAACAGGAATAGCAAGGCAAATAACTTGAGGCCGCAACTAATAAGGCACTGCCTTCTGGAACAGACTAAGGGGAAAAACATAAAGATCTAAGTGTTAGGCCTTACTTTCTCTTGACAAAGATCCAGATCCTCTATCACCAATAACCCCTGGATTCCTTGGTCCAGTCACAACTCTGTTCAGCTGCCAACAAAATAATTCTTATGTAGTGAAAAAACCAATAATTATCGCAAGCAAATGATAATACTGCATTTAATAGTACAACTACACTAAACAACATACTAAAACCAAACAATTTAAAGGCAACAAGTGGAAACAGAAGACAAATATCAACCTTAATGTGCAAAACTACCACTTCCTATGATAGCCGATGTCAAATAAGCTTCGCTAATGTGCCCATCAGTGCTATCACTTCACTGCATTGATACACTAAACGTCTAAACCTTATTACCATTTGTTTTCTGCTATTTCTAATTAATCAAAAGTCAACTGTGAAAATTTCTGTGAAAGAGTGGGGACTCAGCAGATATGTTACTTCTTCAATAGTATACATTAAATTTACAAACACAAATTGGTCATTTGCCTAGAACAATCTGAATCCCAAGCTATACGCATCGGTATTCAACCACAACCAAATTATTCTAACCTCTGTCACAAATAACAGAATAAATAAAAATGGGGGTAATAAAATTGTTACCAAACCATAAAACATCATCAATGATTGAAGACTAAAAGTGACATGGTAACTCACCTTTGAAAATGTTGTTGCCAGATCATCCACATCAGACAAAGATCCTAGAGCAACATCCTGCCCCTGAAAAGTATTGATAAAGAAAGTTCAAATATTAGCATTGCTGGTCTGCAC
Source organism: Tetragonia tetragonoides (assembly GCA_038025085.1). Lineage (NCBI taxonomy): Eukaryota > Viridiplantae > Streptophyta > Magnoliopsida > Caryophyllales > Aizoaceae > Tetragonia > Tetragonia tetragonoides. The sequence continues at coordinate 20,865,975 of CM076149.1, forward strand.
TGGTCACTGAGTTCGAAAGCAGACTTTACTTGACAGAAAATTTGACCATAGATGTTTCAGAAAAGAAGTCAACTTAGAGCATTTTTGTTATGAAATTGATAGGGGTATGGAACTTAGGCAATAATACACACTACAGCCAAATCACCACTAAAACAGACGCATCATGATACCAACTTTAATTACCAAGAAAACATAAACTGATTCAGTGAAAAATTAGAACAGATAAATCATACTGGTGGCATAAATTCAAGTCAAGAAAACAAAAACCCTTCCAATGAAGAAGGGATTTTAGCTCATCAGAATGGACAATCCAGTAGCTTTTGAACAGGTGTAGTATTACAGAGACTCAGAGAGTAGTATTGAAGAGATTTTATGATCATAGCATCAGAGCTCAACGTAAGTTCACCACCATTAACAATTAAGAGTTATGATATAAATCTAACAGAGGCGACAGAGCTATGAGAGTTCGACGTAAATTTCACCATCATTAACAATTAAGAGTTATGATGTAAATCTAACACAGGTGAAGAGAGATATTAAGTCAATTTGACGTTAACATATTTTTTTTGTGATTACTTAAACAATTTGGATGGTGTTAATGGCAGTACAAATATGTCTGTGTTGATCTACTGCATTGAAAGATCATGAAATTGGTTAGATGTTAATCAATAGGTGGCTTGTGTAGTTGTGTTTATGACCTTCACTTAAAATCAAATTGTAAACCATAAATTGTACATCTAGCTAAGCAAAATTCGTTAGAAGAGGAAAATATTCCATCTCTATTTGTAGTAAAATTTATGAAAAAATTGCCAATAACCAACTTATAAAAGCAAGTTTTTGGCAGTAATCACCTTTAAATTTTGTTTTTGTAATAACCACCTTTTATGACCTTTTTGCTTTTATTTCACCACATCCAATGATTTGGCGGCCAAATTAAGACATAGACTACCCAATTTGCCCCTGCATTTTGTCCCCTTAGTTTTTGATGGAGAAATCAGAAAAGGACGGTATGTGCCAAAACAACTTAGGCCCTGTTCTCTTCAACGGAATGGTGCGGGACGGTGAGGAACGGAACGGAACGGAACGGCATGGCGCGGATAATTCAAAAATATGTGAGACAAAATGAAGTACAGAATGCGGCGTGGAACGGAACGGAACGGAACGGAACGGATTGGAACGGAACGGAACGGAACGGAACGCAGCATGAAATCGACGAAAAGAACAGGGCCTTACTTAGATTGGATTTTTGAGAGGATTTTTGATCAATGACAAATGAATGATAGGGAAAGGAGACATTATGGGTGACTTTCATGCAGGTGGTGACAAACAGCAGTCACGTGGACTTTTTTGATGACTCATCTCAAAGTCATGCTCATGGACCCATGGTGCGTGGCATACTCTTTTTCTAAAATTGGGTGATTTTTTTAAAGACTCATCTCTGCACCACTCCCAGTTTCCCACAGCAATCACTCCCGGATGCATGACCAGGTAGAGAAGTACTTCAAGGAATGCCTTTGCAATCCAAGGGATGGTATTTCCTTTGCTTGCGGGCTTGGGGAGTCCCTGAGGTGCCTCAAATCATCACCAGTTTCCATACCAAGGCTAGCCATGAAGTCTCTCTCTTCTTCCTTCTTACTAGGGTTGTCAATTGTCACAGAAATTATTGCTTATTGTTAAACATATTAAGAGTTTTCCAAACTCTTAATGGCCATGGCCTCTTAAACATTTGGAATTTATGTCTTCTCATTGTTTCCAACTTAGTTCTTTTATTTATATATTTTTAGATTGTCATCCAAGCTTTGCTTGACTAATCCCATGGCCCTGAAGTTAACACCAAGGAAAACCTCCAGTGGTCCTGAGGGGACTCGAACCTAGGACCTCTGGAATACTTCTCCAGAGGTCTTACAAGCTGAGCCACCCCCTCCGGATTCCAACTTAGTTCTTATATTAAAGGACATTTTTATATGGTGGCTCGTTCACTGGAAACCTGGAAGGGTGAGTAATCTTCGTAAATAGGTTGCCTAGAGGCCGGAATTTGGCTGATTGTTCACCTAGAGGATGAAACTTGGCCGTTTGTCTTCTTCTTCCCCTCTCTTCTTCTGCCGATTCATATGGCAGATTTGGTCAGCTTAGCTTCGAATCATTGGTGGTCGTGGTTGGTGGGGAAAGAGCGTGAAACCAAGGGAAACAAAGGTAAAGGCAAATCGGGTAGTTCATGCCTTCATTTGGCTGGAAAGTCACCAACGGTGGTGAACTAAAAACAAAAGGTCCATAAAAGGTGGTTATGACACAAAATACTTTAAAAGGTGATAATTGCCAAAATCTTATAGAAAAAGGTGGTTACCGGCAACTTTTCCTAATATTTATTCCAACCATGTTACAAAAGAAAATAGAGAAGCTTATCCTTCCCGGTCCAATGTCTTAGGTGCCAGCTATTTGATAAATGACAAAGAGCAATGCGCATCTCATCAAAGCTTTTAAAAGTAAACCGGGAAGGTCCATATATTGAACCAATTCAACACCAGATGATAGCAGAAAAGAGAAAATGCTGCCACTAAGTCTGCTTCAAACACCTACCCAACTCAGATACCCCAAACAGAAAAAAATCAAAAGCTAAAAAACAAAACAATCCTTTATTTTTGAAACCTGCACGTGGTGCCCCTAAAATTTGTAGAATGTAATCATTTTTATGAGCCCTTAACTCTGTTAAGTAAAGGTCGTATAGACCTCTTTACTCTCATTTTGATTTGCAGTGAAAAGGGGGGGCCTCTAGGCAAGAAAAGAAAAACTAGCTTCAGAAAATAGTCATTCCTGCCTCTGACAGATGATGACAGATGGTGAAGGTAATGGAATATTTTTGAAAAATAACCACAAGGGCAGCAAGTAAATTCTGTACATGTTTGTTAAAAACCCATTCCACATCAAAAACATACACGGAGGTCGAGGTTTCGTCATGTATTAGGCATGCATAGGTGTTTTGAACTATATGGGTACCACGTGCAGATCTCAAAAAGAATGGATATCCTTGCCAAAAGTACAGGGGTACCAATTGCAGATCTCAAAAAGAATGAATACCTTTGCCACACGTAAAGGGGCACCCCTTGATGATTTTGAAAACTTTAATGAAAGAGTAAAACTAGAGACCAAAATAGCCTATGTTGACTGTTATATGAATGTCACAAATAAATGCAATAGAGCAGATTAGTTATACCTCATCTTTATCAAACAAATGATATTCATCCCTTTGCAACCCACTGAGAGGAACACCGTCGTCGTCTTCCTTTACGCCACCCAACTCAACCTCCTCGACTACACTTTGACCAAAGAATGCATACTGGGATGCATCAAAAAGTGAACTATCTGCATCGTCAGAGAATAAAATTATCTTCACATATCACACAGATCATAAACCCAGACAAAGGCGATCAATAACACATGTGATGATGTTGGTATAAGCCAAATACTATCATGTTCGTTAGTTTGAAGGCCACTGCAAATGAATGAGCTAATTGCTAAATAGAAAGTGATCATCTCCCCCTTTGAAGGAAGGCAAAACAAACCAACAATATTGTAAAACCATCAGCACAACATGAAGCTCAGGGGTCCAAATCTATACTATTCAAATATGGAAAGGTACACAGCTTACAAAAGCAAGCAGTATGCTCCTTATTTCCACTCAGAACGCTGCGAATTATCAGGACCAACACAAAGCTGAAGCAACTTAAAGATCTAGTTAGCATTTTACCCAGCTAGTTCATAGTATGTGTAATCATCAGAGAGATTTTTATATCGATCAGGTTACAACCAAGAGAGGATAATGTTTTTGTTAGGACAAAGACAGGGGATATGTTGACGACTTAGGACTGGAGACATTCTACTTCCAATGCCTTGGGAAAAACATACAGCAATAGGGAGATTATGACTTTTTCATGAGTATCAGCCATCAAATACAGGGTCATTTTTGCGCATTCTCAAAATACCTTATTTGGTAATCACATGCAGCAAGCAATCCCAAAAACTTAACAGCTTAAGAAGGCAAGGAATAGAGGGGAACGAAGGAGGCAAAACCTAACTCGAGGCAGTCACATTGGGTAGTGGGTGTGTTTTTCTGGAAATCAATGTTAAAATGAAAAAATAAATTGATATATAAAATAAACCAACAAAGCAGAAACGTGCACAAGGCTTTTTTTTCCATAGTAAAACGAACAAGATACAAGCAACTAAACAACTTTTAGAAGTAAACCAACAACCAAATTAGATGATTCAATGCTATCTTACGCCATTCAATTGCTGATATTTTAGCATACACAAAACCCTAGTTATCCTTGATTTTTTGCACTACCGCATCAATTTGCCTTTAAGAAAGGGTCCAGGGAAAAGTAGGTTCTCATAAGGGTGTTAGGATTGCTTACTTTCCCTAGAAAAGGATCCAGAACCTGTATCACCAATAATTCCAGCCATTCTTGATCTAGTTGCTACCTGCCAAGAGAAAAAATTATGTGAGTCGTTCAGTATGGTAAAGATAACATATATACAACTAATATACAAAGTTTTGACTGCTAAGTAGCAAAGACAACCATCAACAGCCGCATAAAATTTCCTTCCAGACAGAAACATTAATAAACTGCACACATGCAATACAAGAATATGATACATCGAGCAGACACAAATAAGGGTATGAAGCTGCGTAAATATTTATATTATCTAAATTATGGAACTTCCTTGCACACATGTAATATTTATATTATCTAAGTTATAAGCAAGTAACTTCTAGGAAGCCAAAAACAGGAAGGGTGATCATGAAAAAGGATGTGCAATCAACCTCTTAGAATATTAATTTCATGAGGAGCCCTCATGATACTGCTATAGAAAAGGATGTGCAATCAATCTCTTGAAATAACTTCATGAGGAGCCCACATGATAAGACATCTACCGGGTTTTGATGTGCTCAACTTTATTCTTTGTTGAATGCAAAAAAAAAATGGTACGGTGATTGTTTTTATATTGATAGGAAAATATGGGAGGGTGATGGTATCATGTTTTCCTGTGATGTATAAATCTAATGTCCCGCCGATGAGGATGTCAACACAGTGCTGGAGATAGTTAATTACTTGTCACAGGCTCGCACCTTTGCAGGTTGAACAGAAACAATTGACATTGCATAGATGTGTTTGATCTGGAAGTTACTTGTTTTTGTATTGTCAACGAGAAGTCGAGAAGAGTGGTTATGTTCTGACCATGTCATGGAGCATTTACAAGTGAACTAAGATAGCTTTGGGAAAGAGGAGAGTTTAGTGTTTTTGAAAATTTCTTGCCACAGGTTCTCGATATTTAGAGAGACGTCCAATGCAATGTCCCGTGTTAAATTAAGTTAGGATGTTTTTCTTTCATTGATAAGGTCTCGTGCCACAGGTTTATTTAAAGAGATTGCTTCAACATACTGGCAGGGCAATTGGCTTCTCATCAATGCTAACTTATTCACTCACTCTGGTAGGATACTTAGATCTTCTCTTTTCAAATAAGAAAGAGAATTATATTGATAGAGGGAAATTCACATAAAATAGCAATGACAAGGAGTTCGCAACAAAGACAAGAAAAACAAAACAATGAAGTCATCTGATGTATTGGTAAATTAGCCAGACACACCCCGAGACACAACTGATGCATGATATAGACCACCTTATCCCAAAGGACCCAAACTAAAGCGCTTGGCAGAGGCTAAAAACCTACTATTCCTTTCCACTTAGATGCACTAGACAATAGCAAGAACGGCACATCGCCAAAGACTTTTCCCCTCTTCGCCCAAAAATCCCCTATACTTACCTTCAATCATCCCTCAAGGACGGCAAACCTAATGTTCCTCGCAAATACCGCTCAACCCCCTCCTAATTCTCCACCAAGCGAACAATACAAAAACCTAGCACACAAACATTCAGCACAAATGATTTATAGAACATTCAAAATTTTCCCCCACCAGTACAAAAAGAAATACAAGCCAAAATGTGTATATGTCATAACAGAAGATAAACGAGAATTAAAGGGTCTCTCCAACTTGAAACATGATGTCCCATTCTTCAAAAGGGAAAATCATCACTAAGATCTCATACTACTTATTTAACCCTTCCTAAGCCTAGCTTTGCAGTATTCAATAACCCACATCCCCTAGATTCAATTTGATATGGAAGGCTAACGTTCTCTCGAAGGTTCGAGCCTTTGCCCATGCCACGATTCTCCGCAAGGTAAACACTATAGACATGTTGCAAGTTGTTGGAACCTTTGCGTGGATGTGTGATGTGCCCTTGGGGTAGTGAATTTGGTAAAGCTTCTTTCTTCTCTCGTTAGAATATACAAATTACAAGCACTCATTTAGATGGTCAAACAGGAGTAAGGCAAGTTGATAAAAAAACTCAACCTTAAATTACCCAGAACTTAGTAAACCAAATACGAAATTACTGATTTATCACTTGAACATTTGTGTTGGACATAAACTGAACGAAATTTAATAGAAATTAGTGAAGAAATTATCACCCATAAAGTACTGAACAAAAGAAATGTAGATTAACCAGACTTTTGATCGGCCAACCTCACTAACAATTTATTGGCGAGTAGAAACATTATTCGCCATGAGCAAACAAAGAAAAGATAACGAGAAAAACTAAACATCATTCAGCAAACTACATCTGTACTCGGTAGCTAAGTCATCAACAGTACAAGTACAGGAGATAAAAACACCAAACTTAAACTGAACGAAAATCAACTGAAATTACCCAGGCTTTCAATCATAAAATTATCACAAATACATAGAGCATCAAACATGAAACTTGAGAACGCATCAAATCAAATTGACCCAAAACAAACAATTTTTATAACCTACAACTTAGATTTACTTACTTTCGATTAACCAAAATTAAGCACAAATAATTCATTAAAGAAAACCCATGAATTAGCTACAAGATTAGACGAAAGTAGATGGAAAACTAACTGAAATCACAAATTAGAAGTGGTGGATCGCCGGTGTCTTTCTCTCAGGAGCTGCCACAGATTACCCAGTAATTTGACTGCAAACAACGCGATCCAACACAACCCCCTTTTTAATTCGACAAATATTCCAATTAAATGAAGGAACCCTAATTCTCAAAGGGGCGAAAATAAACAAAAATTTAGGTCGAGCATGGCTGGGAGGGTTTCCGGGGAGATGAGCTGAGCTGAACAACTACTGGGTTTGTCGTCTGGAGAGTGGAGAGAGAAAGGGAGAAGCGAGGGGGGGGGGGGGGGGGGGGGTTGCCGGATGGGCGAGAAATGAGAATGAGATGGATTCTTCATCGACTAATGGGTTAAGGCTTTAAGTTTACACTAGCTTTATTTATTTTTTCGGCCCAATTGAAAACAAAATAATATTAAAATAAAAATTTACTCCTTGTCTTGTCGATCCAAAAACGAAAAAATTACACGCTGATTCTTCTTTTTAAACTTTGACCATTAATTTAATAAGATAAAAATTTGTATAAAATAGTCTATTATAAATTTATAACTTTTGATAAGACGAAGATCACTCTATAGTAAAATAAGGGTCACTATTTATTTTAAATGACTCCTATATTTTTAAATAGTAACCCTTTTTTATTGCGAGTTGGTCTTATATAAGAATTGCTCTTTAAGAAAAGTATAAATATTTAAAAAGTAAAAATAGTATTATTAAATTTATTTTTTATTTTATTTTCAAAATATTACATTTTTATAATTTTTATAGTTATAGAATTACAATTATCGATGGTCAAAGTGTCGTGTTGGAGATCGTAAAAAGTCAAGTGGAAAAAGAAAAAGAAAAAGAAACGGTTAACTTCAACTCCAAAAATCAACCAAAAGAGTGAAGCAACACATGGCAGAACATTAATAGGCTAAAGGTTTATATTGAGAAGCAAGGTTCTTATCTAAGGCCATGATGGAAGAAATGGAGAGCATCCCTATGCAAGAGAAAACCTCTTCCCCATCTGTGGAAGAAACTGACAACCTTCACCGCTCGAATAAGAAGGTCAAGCGGAAAACCTACGACTTACGAAGCTTTCATGCCTCTGTGGAAACCCAGGACACTATTGTCCCTGAGACCATTAACGGTAACTCCACTCTTGTAAGACCGGTGGGTCAAGAGAATGGTTTCTATAGCCAACAGCTCCAAGCGACGGGTCCGGGTCATACGGCATGGTCGGGTATTGGTCCAGGCATGTTTGATGATAAGATCTCTGATGATGATGAACCTCCACCCGAAGAGGAAGAAGACCCTAGGTGCCCTACAATTCTTCTCATGAAGGAGGAGAAGAAAATGTTGAGAGGGCCATGGAAATATTTTTTGATCATTAAGGTATTCAATTAGAAAATAGGGTATTATCAGTTAATGAAAAAATTGAATACAAAATGGAATCTCAATGGTCACTTAAGGCTCATAGACACTGGCTTTGATTATTATGTAGCCAGATTCACTAATATTGATAATTACCACTATGTTTTAACACAAGACCCTTGTATGATCAATGGCCATTATCTCATGGTGCGTAAATGGGTCCATGATTTCATACCATATGATTCACCCACTCGGTTGTAAACAGCCTGGATTAGGATCCCATTCCTGCCAGTGGAGTACTTGAACGCTACGTTCCTCAAGAAAATAGCAGACAAGGTCGGCAAAATTGTTAGAATTGATAGTAATACGGCAGCTGCTGAAAGAGCACAATTTACCTGTCTTAGCGTGGAGGTTGATTTATCTAAGCTGCTGCTATCTATGTTCAGTCTCCATGGGAAAGTGTGGCATATTCAATGGGAAGGTATCAAGCTTATATGCTATGAATGCGGGAAGATGGGACATAGTGAGGAGGACTACGCGTCTCATCATGGAGCAGAGCAGAGGAAAATAGCAAGCAACGAAGCTCCTGTAAACCAAGGGCTAGCCCATGGTGAGGATAGGATGGGGGATGCAGTCCATCAATTCCAAGCCAAATCTATGGCTCTTGGATGATTGCCAAGAAACCACCATGCACGAAATACCACAGAGAACCTGAATACGAAAAATGGAGCTTCTGGGTCGGGTGGGCAGAGACAGGGAGCACCAAACAACTCTCCAGCTTAGAATTTGCGGGTCAATGGGCGAAATCCAAGGAGGAATAATCAGAACCGCAATATTGGTGGGTCTCGGTTTGACGCACTTGCCAATTTGGAGTAGGGAAATGACGGGCAAGATGATAATTTGAATTTAGAAATAAATCAAAATATTTCGAACCCTGCAGAGGAAGGTATCCTGGAGGGGCAAAATACTCAGGATGTTGACATAATTCAAGGCGAGAATCAAGGCGAAATTAATGAAATCCTTGAGAAGAAAGCAGTTAGGCAGCGAGATTCTACTAAGAATAATATCCCCACAGAAAATCACAAGGATAATTCCTTTTCACAAGACCAAAATGGTATTGAGAATCTTGAGGAGAATTTTATGGAAGTAAATATTAATGAGAGCGGAAATCCAGTGGAAGTTATCAACTTGGGGTCTACTACTACTCCTAGAGAGGCTCGATTCTCTGCAACTAAGAAGCCTACCCAAAAGCCCAGTAGTTCCAAACAAAGCTACCAAACTGGTAAGAAGCAGAGCCCTAACACGAGCCTACATTCCCAAAGAATCATACCACGACACCAACAATTCATCGCGAAGGAGAACCACAACCCAAATTCACCTGTCCCACCCATCTTCAATTCACCGCCCACCTTAATCATGGCTTCTCCATCGCTGCGTCTTATCACTTCGATGATCCCCCCATCCCTCCTCGCGTTTTCCAGTATAACCAAGGAGGAACCTGTTCTGGGGGTGGCTATTCCATTAGTACACAAGTTGGAGGTCCGGATCAAGCTGATCCCAGACCCAATGATCATCCCTCCGGAGCTGCTATTTGAGATGTCTTTGACTCTTGACGTCTCTCGCGTGTATGATCAGCCTTGCTTATGTGGATACTTTACCTCTAATCCCTGTTTTAATGGAAGATACATACCCTCAATTATTACCACCCAAAACCATGCAACTAAGCTTTTTGGTATGGAATGTACAAGGAGCGGGGACCTCCTAATTTCTCTCAACTTCGAAGGAAATAATTCGTGTGAACCACCCTTCGGTTATTGCTCTTGTGGAAATTCATCTCGATGGCAGTAGAGCGGAGCGCCTGGGTTCCAAAATTCACTATGATGGTCACACTAGAGTTGACGCGGAGGGACATAGTAGTGGTATTTGGTTATTTTGGAATAAATTTGAAGTTGATGTTACTGCTCACACGTATCATTCTCAACATACTACAGTCAAAATTGAACGAAGGGGAGAGGACTCTTGGTTCCTTACGACGGTATATGCTAGTCCAGATAACATCAAGCGACGTGAATTATGGGATAACTTATCTAACCTGGTTGCATCTATTAACCTTTCATGGATGCTAGTAGGAGATTTTAATGATACAATCTCGCTTGAAGAGATGCATGGGGGAAACCAAGAGATGCAGAGGAGATGCGACTTATTTCGTCATTGGATAGAAAACACCTCTTTGCTTAATCTTGGGTTTAGTGGCCCTCGTTTTACCTGGACTCGAGGCCGCAATGTGGATACCCGCCAAGGAGCTCGGTTGGACCGAGCCCTTTGCAACTCTATTTGGAGGTTGCGTTTTGATGAGGTTGTGGTAAGACACTTCCCGACATAAACTCTGACCACTCCCCACTGTTAATAAAGTCAAAAATGGGTTTATTTCACTACCTAGGGGACCAAAACCTTTTGGATTCTTATCCGCTTGGCTCTCGCATGGGAAATTTTCTGACTATGTGAAGAATACTTGGCGTAATGATGTACCAATTGTCCCCTTCCTCACGCAATTTGCACATGCTTTACAGCAATGAAATAGAAACTTCTTTGGTAATATTTTTCAAAGGAAAAGGAGCCTACGGGCACGCATTGATGGGGTTCAAAAAAAATTAGCAGAGAATGGTGAGAGACATTTATTAAAACTTGAAGCCAAGCTTCGAATTGAATTGAATGAGGTTCTCTTGTAAGATGAGGAGTCGTGGTTCCAAAAATCAAGAATGGAGTCTCTTCGAGATGGGGATCGTAATACCACTTACTTTCATACCTCAACGATTATTCGACGCAAAAATAATAAAGTTGAGGCTTTGAAAGACGCCACCGGTGAGTGGGTGACGGATCCAAATACTGTGAAATCAATGATGGTTTGTTTTTTTAGTGAGCTCTACACAGCTGAGGAGAGCCAGGGGTTGCTCTCAGACGTACCTACAGATCACTTCCCTCCCATCTTGGTCAGTGATTATTATAAACTGACCTGACCTTTTACTAAGAGTGATATCAAAGCTGTGAATTTCCCTATGGGACCCTATAAAGCTTCAGGGCCCGATGGCTTTCAAGCACTTTTCTTTCAACGACACTGGGAGACTATTAAGGAGAGTTTTTGTGATACTGTAATAAAAATTCTTCAAGGCAGGTCAATACCCGAGGGCCTGAATGATACTCACCTTGTACTTATTCCTAGGGTCAACCACCCTGAGCTAACCTCTCAATTTAGGCCAATTAGCATTTGTAATGTCCTTTATAAGACGTGAATAAGTTGAAGCCAATACTCTCTTACATGATTTCCCTGACTCAAGGAGCTTTTGTTCCGGAGCGTCAAATCACTGACAACATTATCATTGTACAAGAGGCGCTACATTCAACGAGGAAAAAACAAGGACGAGTGGGCTATATGGCGATGAAAATTGACTTGGCTAAAGCATATGACCGACTTCGATGGGATTTCATCAAGGATACGCTGATGGAGATGAGTATTCCAGAATTACTACTGGAGGTCATCATGCTTTGTGTCACGACCTCCTCCATGAAGATCTTATGGGATGGCGAGGCTACCACTGAATTTACTCCATCTCGGGGTATTCACCAAGGTAACCCTTTGTCCCCATATATCTTTGTTATGTGCATGGAAAATCTCAACCATATTATTGAACAAGCGGTCAATGGAGGTCTGTGGAAACATGTTTATTGTTCACGTGGAGGACCTCCGATCACCAACCTCTTCTTTGCGGATGATATTGTGCTCTTTGCCGAAGCAAATCCCGAGCAAGCTACACTGATTAAAGGGTGTCTTGACATGTTTTATGGGGCGTCGGGTGAACTTGTTTCTCACCCCAAATCTCGAGTGCTTTTCTCAACTAATGTCAGTGATGAGTTAGTGTATGAAACAAGCGAGGTTTTGGGAATTAAGCAAACTAATGACTTGGGTTTTTATCTTGGCATACCCACTATCAATGGGAGGGTCACCAAAGCAACATTTCAACATGTTCTTGATAAAGTAGCAAGAGATTGAGCGGCTAGAAATCGAAATGCTTATCACTAGCTGGGCGCACAACGCTCACAAAAATCTGTGTTGTCCTCCCTGGCTTACTACTCAATGCAATCTGCTCGTATCCCACGTGGGGCTTGTGATTTTATCGATCGCAAATCACGCATGTTCTTATGGGGAGAGTCGATGGAGGAGCGAAATCTACACTTAGTACCTTGGAACACAGTTCAGAAAAGATCGAAAGGAAGGGGGACTCGGGATTTGTTCAACGCGCCAAGCCAATGCAGCCTTCCTCACGAAGCTGGGATAGAGAGTACTAGCTGAACCCGGCTCACTATGGTCTCAAGTCCTACGTACCAAGTATTGTAAAGGGAGATGCGACCTCGATATGTTCACAACTACACGTAATGCTTCCAATACTTGGCAAGGGATTACTGAAAATGCAAAATTTGTGAGAGAAGGAACTAGAGTAGCGATTGGTAATGGTCGAAGAACGCTATTTTGGGACCATCGCTGGGCATTTGAGACCCCGCTATCCTCCATGATTGTTACGTCAATCCCACTGGACGAGCAAGATAAAACAGTAGAGGAATATTGGGATGAGAGGGGTGACTACAAATGGGATGAGTTCACTCATCTATTACCCATCGATGCAATAAAAATGATTGCGTCCCATAGGTTAATTCAGGATGAAGATGCAGATGATGCTCTTTATTGGAGCGGTGAACAAGGGGGTGAGTTCACAATCAAATCCGCCCTTAAGCTTATGAGACTCCCCTTGGATAGTAATACTAACAAGATGTGGGATGTAGCATGGCGTGCTCCAGTTTCACAGTGTATACGCACCTTCTTGTGGTTAGTATTACATGATCGCCTTCTTACTAATGCACATCGAGTAGTTCGTCACCTCTCGGATGACCCTAGTTGTCCTCGTTGTGGGGTAGAGGAAGAAACTATTGATCATCTCTTGAGACGTTGCCCCTTCTCTCGTATGGTGTGGAATGGATTGGGCACAACGAGCCCAAATTCACGATTCTGGACAATGCCTATTACTGAATGGGTTGTGAGAAATTTGGATAACATTGATCCATTTTATGATGTTGATGGTCCATTAAAATTTTCAATAACTATTTGGTGGCTCTAGAAGTGGTGTAATTTTGGAATTTTTGATCGAGCATATGAGATCCCTCACTACCCAAAAACCTTCCTTCACCGCAGGTTTGAGGAGATGAAGGTTGCCCTGACAAAAGTCGAGAGTGCTGGGCGTGATGGACTGAATAGCCGTGCAGAAGTGCTTGTGAAGTGGGTGGCACCGGAGGTAGGATGGTTCATGCTTAATTGTGATGGAGCCTCGCGTGGAAACCCAGGTTAAGATGGCAGAGGTGGGTTAGTGCGTGACCAGCATGGACACATGATTCGTGCTTTCTCTAAGAACTATGGCGTTTGCACTGTAACCGGGGCTGAAGTCTTAGCACTTTTGAGGGGCCTAACCATGACACGGGAGCTAGAGATAACCAAGTTATTGGTATAACTGAATTCGCTTGTGGTAGTTCAACTGATGGTGAAATATGATGTACGCGAAGGTCCTGCGGCCTTTATGGTATGTAAATGTGAAAGAATGATTCATGAACAAGGGTGGGAAGTACAACTGTACAAGTGTAATACCCCAATATTTTCTATAAATATAATATCGATTTATAATTCATTTATAAATAGTTTCGAAGATTTAAATCGTATATTTATATAACGATTCGATCTATTCAAATTAAGCCATAATAATATTATTTATTATTATGGGAATTTCGTGGTTTACAATTATCAAATTGAGGGATTTAATTAAAATGGTTTTGTATATGAATAAGGTTTATTCATATTGTTTTAACTAGTTTTAATTAAGTATTTAATTAGTTTTAATTGTTTGTAATTAGCAATTAAATCAGAAATTAATCCTAGCTCTAGTAGGTTTTGACTTTCATTTACTAGGCACCTATATAAGCTATGAGATGGGCCAGTTGATCAGTTTGCAAAAACTGAGCCAAAACCTCACAATTTCTCTCTCTCCTCACCCGACACTCTCTCTTTCTTCTCTCTCTCTCTCGGCCTCATGCGCGCGCGCACACACACACACACACACACACACACACACACTCTCTCTCTCTCTCTCTCTCTCTCTCTCTCTCTCTCTCTCTCTCTCTCTCTCTCTCTCTCTCTCTCCTCCCCCTTGCTGCCGCCGTCGACCACCGGAGAGCCACCACCCATGAGCTCCTTCCCCCTCTCTCCCTTCTCTCTCTCTTTCTCCCTTTCTCCCTCGCGACAACGCACATTTTCTCTCCCCTGTTTTGCTCGTCAGCGGCCTGGCGCCACCGCCGCCGCCTGGCCTAGTGGTCAACCCCCGCCCCCTTTCTCTCCATCAGTCGCTCTCTCTCTCGTTCTCCTTCTCTCCCTCTCTCGCAAACACTCTCTCTTGTTTTCTCTCTCCGCCGTGGCTCCGGAGCCACCGGTGCCACCACCGACCAAGGGTGGTCAGTGGGTGGTGATGGTGCTGATGGGCCCAACCATGGGTCCCCTTGTGGGTGACCGTGATCGAGACTTGCACAATAAGTTAGAGTTTCGAATTTGATTTTCGTTTTAATTAATTTCGGATTCTAGTATTTTTCAATAATTGTTTCTATTTTTTTGTACTCGTTTGGAGTCCGAATCCCATTTTTCGAAAGCCTGGATTGATTAAAATAAATCAAAAAATTTAATTAAAATATTATATTAATATTTTATTATTGTTTGTATTTTCATATTTACTGATTATGTCTCAGTAATTGTTTTTAATTAGGACCAAACGGACAAGCGTGATCGGGTTGTGATTAGAAAGGTTACCTACTACGTAGTGAGTGTTTTTTAGTTAAGAAATTGTGCCTACCTCTTTCCAAAGCGCCATCAAAACTATTTTGATGTGTTATGTGCTAATTAAATATTGTTGTGAATTTAATATGCGAAGCATGATTAAATTATATCATTGCTAATTATGAGAATTAGAAATATATTCTTCGCTGTAAATATCAATTATATTGAGTATGATAAGTTTATGAAGTTTCGTTAATTAATTAGTTCATATGCTAATTATTGAGCATGTATGGCGATGTTGAATATCTAATATTATTATGATATAATATACGTGCTATTTGGAATGGGTTATTATTGAGTGCTAATGAGTACCTAATATATCTTGATGGTTTATTTGTGGAAGTGTAATATTTGGATATCATGTTTTACTGCCGAAGTGCTGCCGAAATTTCGTTAGACATATATGAAACATGATTATTCTTAATATACATTTATGCCGTTATTGTCGTTATTATTATTCATTATCATGAGCATGTAATGAAGTAGTATGTCATGGTCTCGTTGTACCATTAGGTCAATCAATGCAAGTATGTGAATTGAATTATAAATGAGAATAAGACTCCTAATGGATACCAAGGACTAGTCGAGCAATCGAGACTTATCTAATTGATATAGTCTAGGGATGCGTGATTCCCAGGTTACTATTATGGACACCTCGTAGTGTGTTCGGGACGGATCATTCCCCATTGTTTAATTCTCTACGTATCGATTATTATGTTAGAGATAGTGTGAGTATACACTAGCGTAAGTCCATGGCATGTCTATATCTATCTATGAACAGTATGGGTATTCGCTGTTCTATTTGCTCTCTTATTGCTCTAATCAAGATGGTTCATCTATTTGTGTTCAAATGATCGCTAAAGCAAGAATTGCATGTAATTGAATATTGAGTATGCGTGTGCTTGATTGTATGACTACTTGTGCATGCAAATGAATTTCAATGATTCTTCTAAAACCCAGGTAAGGTTTACGAAAGTGTTTTTACTGGGTATGGACAACGTTTATTCAGTTTATCTGCTTTTTGTTTTTCTTTTGTTTCTTCTATTTTCTTCTGTACCTTGTTTCCGTCACGGAAACCAAAGTACAGGTTTTGCTGAGTGAGGACGGATAGCTGTGAAGTTTGATTATAGGTTTGTTCTCTAGACTTATGATTTATTTGGATTATTGGGATTTTTGGTTTGTGCCCTTGAAGGCAAAGTTGTAATAAGACTTTAATGGACTTAAGATCACTTGATAGACAACTCTGATATTAACGTTTAATTTGTTTAGATGCTTCCTTTGACAACTAGTTTTTCCTTTCTGCTTAGCATTTATTCCTTAGTGATAATGTTGCAGTAATTAACCCTCGGGTTTTGGACGATTCAGCGGTGTCGAGTCGTGTATAGCGACGTCGATAGTTCCCAGGAAATCGTTGCGAATTCGGGGGTGTTACAACAAGTCTCTCATTGCTATCGCAAAGCTAACCGAAGTGCAGACTGGCTTGCCAATGCTGGGTGTGATCAGAATGAAACGTTTGTGACTTATGAGGAGGCTCCTCCAGCTCTTTGGACTATTTTTTATGAAGATGTAATAGGGGTTGCCTTGTCACGTTTAGTTCCTAGCCTGTAGATTTTGTTTTTTATTTACTTGTTCTCGGGGCATGCCCCTCTCTAGCACCAAAAAAAAATCTATTGATAAGCGATAAGTGGGTAAGGGGGCTCATCACAAGGTAATAACCCTAACAACTGATACAACTAAGTGAATGCTCGTGTGTTCCACAGTTCGTGGTCAATGTAACGTGGTAATTCATCTCATCGAAAGTCAACATATAATTATCATTTATGAAAAACTTATTTTTAGTGGAGCCAAAAGGTAATTACTTTTTGGTTCGAAATATAATGGACTAGATTCTAATAGGAGGGAGTCTCTTTATGGGCACTGGGATAATGTTGAAGTTAATATAATCATTTTAGCATTATCAATGTCATATAATAAGAATATTATTTTCCCTTACAAGGGGCACCATGAACCATTTTAGCGCTTATTACGACTTTCAATGATTTTTATTTTAAAATTTTTACCATACATTAAAAGTATATTATTAGTTGCCTTTTTTCTTGAGTTTAGTTATCTTCATTTTGAAGGGTTTAGTTTTTTTTTTCTTTTTTTTTGGTAGAGTAAGGTATTATATTGAAACTCAAACTACCTTTTAGATGAAATTAACATTCGTTTTTTAATATATAGTGATTGATTGTCTAATTGTCCATTGTTAAAACATTTTTGAGACAAAAGTATTGACGAAGTATGAGGAAAATGTTTCGATAATGTTAATTGTCCTAGTTTTTCTTATAGTTAATTATTTTCTTTGAATGAATGGGAATTTGTTGCCAAGACTATAACCCTATAATCTTTCCTGGTGAAGAGGAGGTTATGGACATGATTGAAGTTTCATTCCTAACTAGAAAATAACCCGTGCTACGCACGGACTGTCCGTTTATTACCATATCTCTAATATTATCAGCTAAAATTTCGAAGTTTTTAAAATTTAAAAATATATATATAAAATAATGAATATAGTGATTGGCCAAAATGTTACGTGTCATATTACTTATCATTGTCCTATTGTAGGCTGCCGTATTTTTCTCCCCTCTTTTCCGCGTGCCTTCCCTCGACCCTCCTTTCGGGAATCGGGTTTCCGGACAACCTGGGAGAACGCCTTGGGTGGTCGAATTTCGTGAATCTTTTAGTGTGTATGCACATAGAGATTTATGTACCAAATACATGATTAAGATTGTCGGAAGTCGCCACCAAATTTCAAGGTAATTTGGAAACCTTGGAGATCAAGTCGATAGTCTAGAAAGACGTCAACTCAACTCCAGCCCAATCCCTATTGGAGAAATTGACTTCATAAATGAGTTCGGGGGCGTAGGTACGAGCTAGGGAGGTGTTAGGCACCCAACTCGCCCGTTAACAACAACGACCTTTACTAATCGATTCAATATAATTATTAAAATGCTACGGTTCCAAACAATGTTCAATTTGTCCAAATTCCTAATTTTAACTAATGGCTTTGAACAAGCATTATTATTGTGACCACTTTTAACAATTTATCAAATTACATGCTTTTATTGCTAAAAGACGATAAATATGCTAAAACCTGCAATTTAGAGGACAAATACATAATTCATCCACCAATCCACAAACAAAGCATGATTCATTCATAATAAAGCAATAAATAACAAAATTAAAGCAATAATTCATCCATTAACTAGGCTAAATACAAGCCCTTTCGCTCAAAACGCGCCATGCATGTACATATCACATAAACAAAAAACGTTAGTAATAACAAGCAAAATAAATATTATTGAAAACCCTCAGGTTGGATTACTTGGATGCTCACAATTAACTTATTGGGTTGTATTGCTTGAATTCCGATGCTCTTGATGAAATGTGAAGGTTTATTTTGTGGTGCTAGGGCTAATCCTAAAGACGGAGTAGAATCAGAATTTAGGGTTTTTTAATATGAGAGAGAGAATGTCAACCAACTCTAAAATTCCCAACCAAAAGACCAACCTCTTCAACTGAACTCTAAGGTTTGTTTATATAGAAGAGGGGAACTGCCAGGGTTTGGCACGGAAATCGAATGGGCCTCAAATTTGCCGTCCGCAAAAAAGGGTCTAGGCGGCCAAACCGCTAGGCCGAGCGGCCAAACCGGCAGGCCAAGCGGCTTAGCCGCAAGGCAAGCGGTCAAACCGCTTGGCCTAGCGGCCACCATTGAGCCCAAGCGTGGCCGCTTAGACCTAGAGCGGTGTGCCTGCATAGGCTCCTGGCATGGTTTTCGTGCGAGGAGGCTTTTTCGAGGGGGTCCACGCGGGATTGACTGAGCTCCCTTGTTTGACCAAGGGTTGACTCATGGGTTTGGGTTCCCTTTCGGGCCCTTAGGTTCAAAGAGGCTTATCTCTCAGTTTTGGACTCCAATTGAATTGAGTCCAACTGGTTTGGATCACCTGTACAAAAGGCTTCCACTGGTTAATTCAAATGAACGGACTAATCATCAGAGCAATTATTCTCGCAACCTAAGATCGAGCAAAATCCAATCCTTTCATCATCGGGTTTTTACGGGGACTTATTATAGACACAATTTTTAGGGTCTACAGAAGCCCCTACTTTGGCCGAGCTCGAATAGAGCGAAGGTCAAAGTATTCCTATGACAGTACCTGCAATAAAACATGAAAACTGAGTGAGGTGACAATCAGTTAAAGATAAACAATGATTTTTAGAGCAATAAATTTCCCGGTTTATTTGACTGAGAGTTTGACCCTGTGCTGTAGGTCAGACAATAAACGTCCTCCGATTTTCGGTCGAAGGGGACCCTATGCTGTAAGTTACACAATAAACGTCCTCCGATTTTCGGTCGAAGGGGACCCTATGTTGTAGGTTACACAATAAAATATTTCGTTAGAAATAAGATAAGTGATAAAAATCTTTCGATTTTTAGTCGAAAGGTGACCCTACGCTGTAGGTCAAACAATGAACGTCCTCCGATTTTCAGTCGAAGGGGACGCTATGCTGTAGGTTACACAATAAAAATATTTTGCTATAAATAAGATATGAGATAAGAAATCTTTTGATTATCAATCAAAAAGTGACCCTATGCTGTAGGTCAAACAATAAACGTCCTTCGATTTTTAGTCGAAGGGGAACCCTATGCTGTAGGTTACACAGTAAAAATGTTTCGTTAGAAATATTTCGTTAGTAATAAGATAAGATAAGAAGTAAGGGTAATAATAAGATAAGTAGTAAGGATAAGTAGTAGGTTACGTAGTAGTAAGGGGAACCTTAGGTCGGGTTTGAGTCCATGCCATTTGGCCAAGTATAAATGTGCAAACCTGTGGGTTTAAAGTAGTCCTGTTTTCGTAAACGGACTTTGGCGCACAAATAAATGTTATGGACCTCGTGTGGGGCCCCCTAATTTTGAACCAATGGCCCAAAGAAACGTCAGAGATGAGAGTGTGGGCCAGGCGATCAAACCGCCACGTCAAGCGGTTCAACCACTACGTGGAGCGGCTCGGCCGTTGGCTGGAGCGGTTGTGCCGCTGGCTGGAGCGGCTATGCCGCTTGGTGGAGCGGCCTGGCCGTTTGGCTTGCGGTCTGACCGCCAGCTGGGCGGTCTGACCGTCCACGTGGCGGTTTGACCGGCCACTAGGTCATTTCACGGTTTGCATAAAAGGAGAAAGGGGAGGCCGAAATGGGTCATCTTCCATTTCGTGCCTTCTCTTTCTCTTTCCTCCATTTTGCTCAAACTCTTCAACCTCCATCAAAGCCCCTAGCTCCAAATCTTGAGGTTTCTTGCTCAAATTCTTAGTAAAACTTGATTTTGTTGGTTGTTCTTGTGTTTTTGAGTGTCAAAACTCAAAATTGTGTGAATTTGTAAGTTTTGTGAGTTTCGCTCAAATTTTGCAAAAAGTTCATCTTTTGTTCTTCATCCTTGGCCCCCAAACTTAGAGGAGGTAGGAAAAGGAAGGGGCAAGAGATTGTTGTCCATGAGACGCCGAATGTTTTCACTCGGGTCTTCGTTTTCGGTATACCGCATCACCGGGTGGGTGAGAGCCGGTTAGTCCAGGACGAGTTCACTCGTAGTGATTTTTATCCTACCGATCGTTGGGAGCCCAGCGATCTTGTTTTCAAGAAGAAGGAGCATTTGGTTATCGTTGGTACCAAATGTCGGGTATGTCATTTTTTTTTTCTTTGCTCTTTTACACTTAGAAAATTATGTGTAGGCAAACATAGAATTCCTAGGTTGAGAACTGTAGTGTAGCTAAATGTGGAAAAACCAATTTGATTGAAATTGTTTTTCTGGTTAATTTGCGAATTCTCGTAGGACTCTTGTATTATATATGCATGTGAAGAATGAATTTGTGTGAAATTCATCTTTAATTTGTGGAAACTATGTTTGTATGAAATTTATTTATTTTCGTTGCAATTATATATATTTCTGTGAAAATAAACTTGAATGAAGTTCATTTTTGTGAGGGTAAATGGTTTTTTGAGTATATTTGTGGAGAATAACTTGTGTGAAATTTGCTCTCTTTTAAATTTACTCTTGTCATATTGGTTTAGCTAAAATGATAAATTTTACGAGTTATAAAAATTTAGGACTAAACCGGAGACTGGGAGTTGTTACTAGGATCACCTAGCTAATTGTCTTTTCAATTATTTGTGCTGTTTTAGGACGTCGACACGGCCATGCGGGGTTACGGTAGCCTTTGGGTATTGAGAAGGCCCGTAAGTACGTGACTTCTTCGGTTAACGCTATTGTGGCGCGTTGTGGCTTCAGTCACTTCTTAGCGTCCATGGCTTCTGCCGAGCTCTCCGACCGCTTATTGGTTAGAGGTCTTGCGAAGCGGTACTGGGATACTACCAGTACTTTTCATTTTCCTATGGGTGAGATCATGATCACCTCTTTTGAGTTTGGCCTCATTTCCGGGCTCCCTTGCACCGGTACTCCTGTCACTTATGGAGATGTGAGAAGGGAGGTTATGGTTGATATGTTTGGTCTTTTTGGGTCCAACTGGGATGGTAGGGAGTATGGTCGAACTGACGTCATGGTCCAGTTTCTGAACAACCCGAGGAAGTTGAAGAAGTTCACAGCGGAGCAGTGCGCCCGCCTTTTCTTGGCCCTTGTTCGGATAAGGCTAGTAGGTACCATGTTCGTTATTTCCTGTGCTTGCGGGATTTGGATAGAGTTGCGGGGTACAACTGGGGTCTTCCCCCATACTCTTGTCTTCTACGGTGTTTGAGGCAGTCCAGTCGCCTCAGTGGAGAGGAGGGCGAATCTCGCGTCTCCTTAGTCGGTTTTTTGAAGGTTATGGAGGTAATTTCCTTTTTCCCTTCTTGTACTTTGTGTTTCGGCTCTTTATTAATAACTTGTGCCTAATCCATGTACTTTGGATGTCTTAGATTTGGTTTTATGAGCATTTCTCCGACCTTGCCCCTTTTCTCGAGACAGGGGATTTGTCGTTTCCAACGATGCAGACCTGGAGGGGACGAGCTTCTTGCCCATTTACTACACTGCATGCCCTTAAGGAGGCGATATATCCCTTGACCGCTCAGGATGTAAGCAACTTTCCTTTGTACTTCTTTGGTCCTTTTATCCTTTTATGTGCTCATTCCTGATGGTTCTCCTGGACGGATTACCTCACGGGCCTCTCGGATAGATTCTTGGGTGCTCGGTGTACGACCAGAGCAGGATCCTCATTGAGGGTCCTTTCGGTTTTGAGTGGTTCTTGGGGGGGAGACTGATTAGGCAGACTTTCCCTGACCTTCCGACTCCGAGGGTTCCTTTGGATCCTCCGGATTCTATGCTTTATGTTCGTCACCTAACAGTGGAGTAGGTGAGGGCGGCCATTGTTGGGGATAATGCCCTTGAGTATTTGCTTCCGGTTGATCCTGAGGTGGATATCATGGTGGCTTATACTGATTTTGTTGAGGCGCGGTTATCCCAACTTCTCTACCGATCCGGTAAGTGATGTACTTTTGCTTCTTAATTTCGTTTGGAAATTTAGAAATGTGTCTGACATTCTTAAATCTTTGCAGAGTGATTCGAGCTTCTCCGCTGTTTCCGCTCCCCGTCCTACTCCTCCTACTTTGTCAGTGAGTTATACTGGAGCGGACGGGTCTACACAGGTTATACAGGTTCCTGAGTTTCGTGGCCCTGATGAGGAGGTTGAGGGATTGTCTCTACCAGCTGGCTGTAGGGGGGTAAGTGAGAATTCATTGTAATTTGCAGTGTTTCCTTTGTATTTATGCTGATTCATTTTCTTATGTGCACAGTTGGATGCTGCTGAGACACGGAAGGTTTTCAGAGGCATGCATGCCCTTAAGACTTGGATATCCAGATTCGTGTCTCGGAGTGTATGCACGAGTCATCGGTCCGACGTTCGAGAGGTATGTTCATTTCAAGTAATAATGCTTGATTTGAATTCTCGGTAATTTCCTGACCTTGAGCTTTTTTCGCAGCATGTTCTCGTGGTGAGGCCTCCTATGCCTCCTATTGTTCGCACTCCGGAGTCAGTGTCTACACCGCAGCGTACTCCTACTAGACAGGAGAGTATGGAGGTGCGTTAGGGGACACCCCGAGCTAGAGTGGATACGGGGAGCTCGCCCCAAGTGCCTTCTCTTCCACAATGGCCTGCACCGCCTCCCTACATGGGGTATCCGGGCTATCATATGCCCATGTATCCTCCAAGGGGTTCTTGGAGTCAGGAGAGTACGGGGTATGACGGTTATCCTGGCATGTCGGAGCCACCTCATCATTCATTGGATCCCGCTTACTTGACGGGTTCATTATTCGCTTTCAACCCTAGAGCTTGGGCGATGTCTCAGCCCGGTCCTTCAGGTGCTCCATCATCGAGTGGACCCGGAGAGTCGTCTCAGGCGGGTCTGAGTACTGGCGACGATGGCCAGTGATATTTGTTGTAGTGCATTTCGAACTTTTGGGCTTGTACTAAACCTGTTACAAAATTATTGCATTTTATTCACGCACAAACATATCACGCAAATGCCCATATGTGAACTTCAATCAACTAATTTCCAAGTGGGAAATCACAAATCACGACATTCAGGAATTTAGGATTCCCGAGAATTTAGCACCTTTGGGGTACCCCTTCCCCAAAAATAAAGTAAAGAAAAGTAAAATAGAAAAAGATAATTAAAGGGGAAAATATTAATAAAGGAAATCAGAAAATAAAATGAATAAAAGTGGAACTTGATAATCAAGATAAAAAGAAGGAAATAAAATAAAGAGGGAATAAATAGAAAAGTGGCAAGAGCCAAAATTAAGGTAAGGAAAATATAAGGGAAGGCTTCCAATATCTGTCCAAGTAGGAATTAGGAAGGTAGAGCCCTGTCAAGCATGAGGATGGGTGAACCGAGGTCTCTCGCGAAAAGAGCACACCAGGGCCCCTATACAGGGTGACCGCTAGAGCTCCTAGCAGCTGTGCTAGAGCTCTAGCGGTTGCTTCTTGGGCATGCCGCTTGGGCTTGCGGTTTGGCCGCTTGTCCTAGCGGTCAAGCCGCTTGCTGGAGCGGTTTGGCCGCTTGTCCCAGCGGCTTAGTCGTCCGGACTAGTTTCAAGGCCGCCTGACCCTTTTTCGAGGTTTGTTTGAATTTCCTTCAATTTTCGACGAGAATCCAACCGTAGCCTCTATTTAGTTGGGTTTCTTTCTCTTCTCTTCTCACCACTTGCTTTAAGCTTTTAGAGAGAGAATTCCTTGAGAGAAAATCCTTAATCTTAACAATGGTGAACTTTGATGATGTTTTTTATGCTTGGCTGGCTTCCATGACTGTAAGGAGAGGTTAGAGCTCACTCCCTTCCACCTTAATGCCTTCTTTCACCTTAAACAAGTCAAGATTGTGTGGGATTTCCTTCATGCTTCCATTGAGTTTTGGGACCCAAAATTCCATGTCTTCCGCTTCGGTGCTGACGAGATGTGCCCTTTGGTGGAGGAGTTCTCCGACATAATTGGCTTTCCAACCGAAAGCCCTCCTGCCGTTCCCTACTTGAGGAATGCTTTCATAGGTGATTTTCAAAGTTACCTTGGGTTGTCTCCCCGTCAAGCGGGTCAAGTACTTCATGGTGAGGACGTTGATCTTGCCAAGCTTGTGACTTTCTTCACTTCCAAGGCCTAGGGTGCGATGGATATGAGGTACAAGAAACGTGCCTTTGTATTTTGCCTCCTCCATCGTTATTTGTTTGTTGGTGGTAATGGAGACGCCCTTATTCCATTCGAAAAGAAGCTTACCATAAATAGGGGCAAAGCTTGTCTTCTTAGGGTGACCGAGCAAATTCAATAGGATAGCTCTCCTATGCACTTGGTCATGGGAGAGACAATCCTAGCTTTAGATAGGCTCATGAGCAATCCTCAAGATTCTTTCACCGGGAGCCCTTTACTCCTTCAAGTAAGTATTGTGATAAAGCCTTAATCTTTGTGGAATTAATTTTATTTGGTGAAATTCTTATCTTGTATTAACTTGAACTTTTCTCTTGTGTAGATATGTCTCCAAGAGAGGCTTAACATCCTTGAGATGCCTTCCATACATACCAGAAAATATTTACCCAAGCAACTCCCGGCGAGATGTTGATAGTTTTCCCTATCTTCCCGCGAGGAGTGTTTGGAATTCTTTTATACTAAGACCCAAATGGGTTGGTTCATCCCGTGGTGGCATACCACCAAACTCGTCGGGTGTAGCGAGGATGCGCCCTTCACTCGGATCATAGGCTTACGTACCTTAAATTCTTTTTTGCCAAACCGCCTTTTGAGACAATATGGTTTACGACAAAGAATTCCAAATGTAAGCTGTGTGTGCCCTTGTCAACGATCATTGACTCCTTCCTTAGTGTTCTATTGGGAGCGATATTGGGGTCGTTGTCAAATATGGGTTAAACCAGTATTTCCTCAATCTCATGGGCTGACGGTTTTCTACGAGCAATGGATTTGGAGCGGTGATCGTCGAGTCAACCCGAAGCTTCTAGATGAAGAAAGAGCGTTGTTCAAGGCCTGCAAATATGATGAGCCTAGCGGTGTAAAGATAACTCCAATTGATGGGCCCGCTAAACCTTCCAAGCCCCAAATTAAGGGTAAGGGAAAAGGCAAGGCAAAGGCCCGATCCAAGAAAAGGAAGAATCCGGCCCACTCGACCAAGCAAGTAACTTTAAGTGGGCCCAATGATCACGAGGTCTGTTCTAGCTATGGTCGGGAAAGATGGGCTCCAAAAGAACGAATGGAACTTGATGAGCCTAGCGAACCCATCCAAGAGCCCGAAGTCAAAGACAAGGAGGAGTAGTCCACCTTTAATTGTCTAGCAAGTCTTGTCCTTTTTGCTTAGTAGTATAATTCGAATAACGGGTTTGTATGCCCAAGTAGATGTAGCTTAGAATTGCGCTATTATTATTATTATTATTATTATTATTATTATTATTATTATTATTATTATTATTATTATTATTATTATTATTATTATTATTATTATTATTATTATTATTATTATTATTATGTTTTTCGCACTCTTTTTTATTTTTATTTTTATTTTTATATATTAGAGCATGTAATGGACTTTAGCCATATTAGTGAAAGACTTGCTTATTTTTTCATTAATCAAATGGATCAAAACTTCCTTTGGAGATTTATTTTGTTAAAGTAGCCGGGCCCAGGTTGTATGGGTTACCTACATATCCACGCGGAATCAGGTTGTATGGATCAAAACCAAATCTCGTTTTTTTTTTTTTCGGGTCGTGGGTCCCACATGGATGAGTTGACCGATTTTGACTTGGATTTGGTGCCTTAGTGGGCTCTCTCAAAGATTTAACATTTATGCATAGAATCGCTTAAGTTGGTCCATGTTTGTGAGTTGTGTGAACTTGTTGCCATCTAAGCCCATTAGTTTTACCGCTCCACCGGATAATATTGTCTTAATAAGGTATGGGCCGGCCCAATTAGGCTTGAACTTTCCCCGAGGATCAGCCACAATTGGTCTCACCTCTTTTAGGATTAAGTCTCCTTCTTTTAGTCCTCTAGCCTTGTACCGTTGATCAAAATGCCTTGCCATTCTTGCTTGGTAGACATGACCATAATGTAGGGCATTTAGTCGTCTTTCATCTAGCAAGATCAATTGATCATACCGGGCTTGGGCCCAATCTACTTCGGGTAATTCACTTTCCAAAGCTATCCTTAAAGAGGGGATTTCTACCTCGACTGGGAGTACCGCTTCCATTCCGTATACTAAAGAATAAGGTGTTGCTCCCGTTGAAGATCGAATAGTGGTTCTATATCCCCATAAGGCGAATTGTAGCTTGTCCGGCCAATCTTCATAGTGTTCCGTCATCTTAGCTATCATTTGTTTCACATTTTTATTTGCAGATTCCACGGCTCCATTGGTTTGTGGCCTGTAAGGTGAAGACTGTCGATGTTGAATTTTAAACTTAGTGAAAAGCTCGGCAACATCCTTTTTGAATTGGGACCCGTGATCACTTATGATTTCGTGGGGTACCCCATATCTGGTAATGATGTTGTCATGTATGAACTTTGCCACATGTTTTGACGCTATCCTCGCATACGAACGAGCTTCAACCCATTTGGTAAAGTAGTGTATCGCGACTAGTATGTATTCGTGCCCTCCTTTTCGTGTAGGGGTGATTTTTCCAATGATGTCGATACCCCATGCAGAAAACGGCCATGGTGAAGTGAATGTATGTAGAGGAGTAGGAGGTCTATGTTGTAAATTAGCGTGGAATTGGCAGCGTGTGCACTTTCTCACGTATTCAATGCAGTCCTTTTCCATCGTAGTCCAATAGTATCCTTGCCTTAGGATTTTCGTGACCAAGGTGAGTCCATTCATATGGGGACCACATACGCCATTATATATATCGCTCATGACTTTGATGACCTCACGTTCCTTTAAGCACAGAAGACTTAACCCTTGTGGTGTCTTTTTATAAAGTTTGCCTTGCACTTGTATGTATTGTGCGACTAGTCTTCTTAAAGCTTTTTGTGCCCTAGGCGTGGATTGCGGAGGGTAAACGCCTTTGGCGAGTAGATTGAAAATGTCGGTAAACCATTCCTCATCTTCTTCCTCGTTGAGGCATACTTCAAGTGCATTACAAAAGGCGGGCTCAGTGCGCCTTTGAATGTGAATAGGCATGGAGATTACATAATCGAGGATATTTATCATGGAAGCCATTTTTGCTAAGGCATTCGCGAACTGGTTGTCATCTCTAAGAAGGTATGTGAAACGGACATAAGTGAAATATTTGGCTATCTTTTCAAGATATTTTTGGTAAGGTGTCAGGGATTCGCTTTTCACTTTCCATTTTTTGGAGACTTGGTTTATAATGAGAGTTGAATCTCCATATACCTTTAGATCCTTAATTTGTATCTCTATTGCCGCTTCTAAACCGATGATGCATGCTTCATATTCGGCGCCGTTGTTGGTTACCTCATGGTCTAATTTGACGTCTATGGGAGTATGTGCGCCTTCGGGGCTGACTAATAATACTCCTATGCCATAACCTTTTTGCTTTGATGCTCCGTCAAAGTATAATTGCCAAGTGTTCTCCTCGACACTCATTATTCCTTTGCCAGGAAAGTCATGTGTAGCATCTTCACTAGTAACTGGGTTTTCAGCGAGATCTTCAGAAATGGCATGTCCTTTGATCGCCTTTTGGTTTTCAAAAGTTAGATCGAATTCTGAAAGCATGACGGTCCATCTTGCTATTCTTCCACTAAGAATGGATTTTTCGAACAAGTACTTTAATGGATTCATCCTTGACTTTATATGAATGGAATGTTGTAGCATGTAGTGTCGAAGTTTCTTTGTTGCAGTGACCAATGCAAGACACGTTTTCTCTAGGGTGGAGTATCGTGTTTCGTATTATATGAATTTCTTGTTAAGGTAACAAGCCTTTCATCATTCTCCACCTTTTGGGCCAACATAGCACCCATGGCGGTTTCTGTGACTGTTAGGTATAACATAAGTGGTTTTCCCGGAATTGGCGGAACCAATACGGGTGGATTAGCTAAGTATTCCTTAATCTTGTCGAAGGCTTGCTGGCTTTGATATCCCAGGTAGATTTAGTGTCCTTTTTGAGCTTCTTGAACATGGGCTCGCATGTAATAGTCTATTTGGATATGAATCGACTTATATATTGGAGCTTTCCTAGGAATCCTCTTATCTCCTTTTCATTTTTGGGAGATGGCATATCCCTTATAGCTTTGATTTTGGTAGGATCAATTTAAATGCCTCTTGTGGTTATGACGAATCCTAAGAGCTTGCCCGAAGTTACTCCAAATGCGCACTTTTGAGGATTTAATCTCATATTGTAATTCCGAAGCTTGTCAAAGAATTTCCTTAGAGAGGGTGTATGCCCTTCTCTCTCCTTGGATTTGATGAACATATCGTCCACATACATCTCGGCTTCCTTGTGCATCATGTCAAGTAAAAGGGAAGTTGCGGTTCTTTTGTATGTTGCTCCAGCGTTCTTCAACCAGAAAGTGGTTTCCTCCATATCTTCTTCGGCCATTTGCATTTGGTTATACCCGACATAGCCATCCATGAATGATAAGAGGGCATGTCCTGCGGTATTATCCACCAGTAGGTCTATATGTGGCAAGGGAAAGTCGTCCTTTGGACTTGCCTTGTTTAGATCTCTAAAATCAACGCACATCCTTACTTTGCCATCCTTTTTTGGAACGAGCACTATGTTAGCAACCCATTCTAGATATTGGGCAACCCTAATAAAACTTGCTGCGAGCTGTTTTTGCACCTCTTCTTTGATTTTCAGTGCCCACTCAGGCTTCATTCTCCGAAGTTTTTGCTTTACCGGTTTTGAATCCGGATTGAGCGGTATTGTATGCTGTGCTATCTCACGACTTGTTCCCGGCATATCTTTGTAGGACCAAGCGAAAACGTCTATGTATTCTTTTAAGAGATTTATAAAGCTTTCTCGCTCTTTGGGAGTTAACGATAAGCCAATGCGCACTTGGCGCGGCTCTTTATCGTTTGCAAGATTGATTAATTCTGTTTCTTCCACAATTGAAGTCTTTTGTTCATGCTCTAATAGTGCATTAGTTACTTCTTTGGACAATTCTTGTTCATCTTTTGAATTGTTAGCTACCAAGTAACCCAAGAAGTAAGCATAATCAGTAATCATTTCATTGATAGAGGAAACTGAAACATTAACTGAGCCATTACTATTGACTTTAACATCTTTAGACTTACAAACAGAATTAAACATAGATTTGGGTGGACCACCCGACTCTACTATATTGGACTCGTCTTCAGAATCAGACTCAGCCCGGTCGGAATCAGTGTCGGTGTCAGGCTTGGATTCTTCGGAGATCGTGATCTTGATCTTCTTTACATTGGCTCCTGTCCAACTTATAGTACGTTTCTGCTTTGTGAGTTGACCCTCGTTTGGAGTGATCAACTTAGTTGGGTCAAAGTTTGCATCTTGAACTGCATTATTGACATTGTGTAGCTCTTAATCTTTTTGATGGCGATGTTCTTGTCTAAATAATAGACCCAAAGCGTTGTTGGGTGTGTTCTCTACCCAATCAAAGTTCAGCCTCCTTCTTACAGGCAAAGGAGTTTCTTCCAGTACATAGAAATCTTGAAAAACTTCGAATCTGGGAACTTGGATTCCGTAAACAGGGAGAACATAGGGTTCAGGAAAGCCATAATAAGGGAATGGATCTCCAGATTGGACGAATTGCTCGTTCAGTGTGTGCGGGTATGGTGCCATGGGGATGTCATAGACTTTATTTTCCTTAATGGACCTTTTCTTCACCTTTTCTTTAGCGACGTATTCCCGTAACTCCTGCTTGGTGGGGTTATAGCCTAACCCGAAAAGATTGTTTCTGGTTTTGGATGACCAAACTAGAAGTGGTTTGGAGACATCTTTGTCTAGAGATGTGCCAGGGAAGTGTCCCTGATTTCTTAAAATGAAATTAATTCCTAGGTGAGAATATGGTGCGAAAGGAGCTATATCTTGCTCGAGTACGGTGACGCCTTCAGTCATAAAGCCCCAGAATTCTTCGTCTTGCGCAGTGTGCTCGACTTTAAGAACTAGAACGTCTTCAATGCTAGCAACCATAGAATCAGCTCTAACCTCTAGAACTACCCCTCCGACCATCATTTTGACCTATTGGTGTAATGTTGAAGCTATCGCGTTTAGTCCATGGAGCCATGGGCGCCCTAGGAGTAAATTGAAGGAAGCTGGGATGTCGATGACATGGAATTGTACCATTTTCTCAATGGGTCCGGTGTTAAGGTTGATTGAAAATATGCCTAGAACGTTTAGTTTGGAGTTGTCATAGGCTCTCAACCCTTGTGCGGCATGCGCGAGGTTGTTGACATTTATTCACAAACATTGAGCGGTCCTTTTAGGAAAAACCTTGACAGCGGACCCGTTGTCTACTAAAGTTATTGGCACTTGTTTCTTTTCGCATATGGAAGTTAGGTAGAGTGCCTTATTGTGATGAGTTCCTTCGGGTGGAAGGTCTTCATTAGTGAACGCAATTGCTTGCAAGGAATTTCCTTTTGTGAGTAGGTTGACTAAGTCATCCGGAGTAGCTTCCGGGGAAACCATAGTTTGATTAAGTGCTTTTAGTAAAGCATTCCTGTGTACTTGGGAAGTTGTAGGCTGCCATTATTTTACCTCCCCTTTTTTTCCTCTTTTCCTCGCGCCCTATCTTCGTCCCTCCTTTCGGGGGGTCGGGCTTTTGCTGAAAGCCTGGGAGAGCGCTTTGGGTGATCGAATTTCGTGATCTTTTAGTGTATGTGCACATGGAGATTTTGTCCAAGGACATGATTAAGATTGTCGGAAGTCGCCACCAAATTTTAAGGTAATTTGAAAACCTTGGAGATCAAGTCGATAGTCTAGAAAGACGTCAACTCAACTCCTATGCACCCCAATCCCTATTGGTGAAATTGACTTCATTAATGAGTTCGGGGGCGTAGGTACGAGATAGAAAGGTGTTAGGCACCCAACTCGCCCGTTTAACAACAAACGGTCTTTACTAATCGATTCACTATAGTTATTAATGCTACGGTTCCAAACAAGGTTCAATTTGTCTAATTCCTAGTTTTAACTAATGGGTTTGAACAATTATTATTAATGTGACCACTTTTAACAATTTATAAAATTACATGCTTTTATTGCTAGAAAACGATAAATATGCTTAAACTTGCGAGTTAGAAAGGAAACAAGCAAATCATCCATCAATTCACAAACAAAGCATGATTTAATTACAAGAAGCGATAAATAACAATAATAAAACATTCAATCATCAGGCTTAATACAAGCCCTTTTGCTCAAAACACGCCATGCATGTACATATCACATAAACTAAATTCGTTAGTAATAACAAGCAATTTATATAATTTATTGAAAACCCTCAGGATGGATTACCTGAATGCTCACAATGAACTTATTGGGTCGTTATGCTTGAAATCTTGCTCTTGATGAAGTATGAAGGTTTATTTTGTGGTGCTAGGGGTTAATCCTAAAGAAGGAGTAGAATCAGAATTTAGGGTTTATAATATGAGTGAGAATGTTAACCTAAAAGCCAACTTCTGAGAGAGAAACTGTCAACCTCTTCAACTGAACCCTAAGGTTTGTTTATATAGAAGAGGAGAGCTGCCATGGTTTGGCACGGAAATCGAATGGGCCTCAAAATTTGCCGTCCGCGAGAAAAGGTCCAGGCGACCAAGCTGCTAGGACAAGCGGTCTAGCCGGCAGGCCAAGCGGTCAAACCGCTTGGCAAGCGGCTTAGCCGCAAGGCAAGCGGCCAAACCGCTTGGCCAAGCGGCACAACCGCTTGTCCTAGCGGCCACCACTTGAACCCAAGCGTGTCCGCTTGGACCTGGAGCGGTGTGCCTGCATATGCGTCGGGCATAGTTTTTGTGCGGGGGAGGCTTTTCGAGGGGGTCCATGTGGGATTGATTGAGTTCCCTTGTTTGACCAAGGGTTGACTCATGGGTTTGGGTTCCCTTTCGGGCCCTAAGGTTCAAAGAGGCCTATCTCTCAGTTTTGAACTCCAATTGAATTGAGTCCAACTTGTTTGGATCACCTGTACAAAAGGCTTCCACTGGTAAATTCAAATGAACTGGGCTAATAATCAGAGCAATTATTCTCGCAACCCAAGTTCGAGCAAAATCCAATCCTTTCATCATCGGGTTTTTACGGGGACTTATTATAGACACAATTTTTGGTGTCTAGAGAAGCCCCTACTTTGGCCGATCTCGAATAGAGCGAAGGTCAAAGTATTCCTGTGCCAATACCTGCAATAAAACAGGAAAACTGAGTGAGATGACAATCAGTTATAGATAAACAATCATTAATTCCTCGATTTATTTGACCGAGAGTTTGACCCT
The DNA here is from genome assembly GCA_038025085.1 of Tetragonia tetragonoides. Lineage (NCBI taxonomy): Eukaryota > Viridiplantae > Streptophyta > Magnoliopsida > Caryophyllales > Aizoaceae > Tetragonia > Tetragonia tetragonoides. The sequence goes on from CM076149.1 coordinate 20,899,145, forward strand.
ATGTTGTAGGTCAGACAATAAACGTCATTCGATTTTCAGTCGAAGGGGACCCTATGCTGTAGGTTACACAATAAATGTCCTCCGACTTTTAGTTGGAGGGGACCTTATGTTGTAGGTTACACAATAAAAATATTTTGTCATAAGATAAGAGATAAAAATCTTTCGATCCTTGGTCGAAAGGTGACCCTATGCTGTAGGTCAAATAATAAATGTCCTTCGATTCTCAGTCGAAGGGGAACCCTATTCTGTAGGTTAAACAATAAACGTCCTTCAATTTCCAAGTCGAAGGGGACCCTATGATGTAGGTTACACAATAAAAATATTTCGTTAGAAATAATATAAGAGATAAGGAATCTTTCGATTTTTAGTCGAAAGGTGACCCTATGCTGTAGGTCAAACAATAAACGTCCTTCGACTTTCAGTCGAAGGGGAACCTTATGCTGTAGGTTACACAATAATAATATTTCGTTAGAAATAATATAAGAGATAAGAAATCTTTCGATTTTTAGTCGAAAGGTGACCCTTTGCTGTAGGTCAAACAATAAACGTCCTTCGACTTTCAGTCGAAGAGGAACCCTATGCTGTAGGTTACACAATAATAATATTTCGTTAGAAATAATATAAGAGATAAGAAGTCTTTCGATTTTTTAACCGAAAGGTGACCCTATGCTGTAGGTCAAACAATAAACGTCCTTCGACTTTCAGTCGAAGGGGAACCCTATGCTGTAGGTTACACAATAAAAAGTATTTCATCAGAAATAATATAAGAGATAAGAAATCTTTCGATTTTTAGTCGAAAGGTGACCCTATGCTGTAGGTCAAACAATAAACGTCCTTCGACTTTCAGTCGAAGGGGAACCCTATGCTGTAGGTTACACAATAAAAATTATTTCATCAGAAAGAATATAAGAGATAAGGGGTAATAAAGTGTTGCTCAGACCTTAGGTCGGGTTTGAGCCCATGCCATTTGGCAAAGTATAAATGTGCAAACCTATGGGTTTAAAGTAGTCAACTTTTTATTTATAACGGACTTTGGCGCGCAAATAACTGCTATGGACCTCGTATGGGGCCCACCGATTTTGAACCAATGGCCCAAAGATGCGTAAGAGAAGAGAAAGTGGGCCAGGCGGTCAAACCGCCACGTCAAGCGGTTAGACGGCTACGTGGAGCGGTCTGGCCACTGGTTGGAGCGGCTATGCTGCTTGGCTTGCGGTCTGACCGCCAGCTGGGCGGACTGACAGTCCACGTGGCGGTTTGACCGGCCACTAGGTCATTGTGCGGTTTTTGCATAAAAAGAGAAAGGGGTGGCCGAAATGGGTCATCTTCCCATTTCGTGCTCTCTCTTTCTCTCTCCTCCATTTTTGCTCAAGCTTTCAAACTCAATCAAAGCCCATAACTCCAATTCTTAAGGTTTTCTTGCTCAAATTCTTAGTAGAACTTGATTTTGTTGGTTGTTCTTGTGTTTTTGAGTGTCAAAACTCAAAATTGTGTGAATTGTGAGTTTTGTGAGTTTCACTCAAATTTCAAAAAACTTCATTTTTGTTTTTCATCCATGGCTCCTAAGTTTAGAGGAGGTAGGAAAAGGAAGGGGCAAGAGATTGTTTCTCATGAGGCCCCGAATGTTTTCACTTGGGTTTTTGTTTCCGGTATACCCCATCATCGGGTGGGCGAGAGCCGGTTGGTCCAGGACGAGTTCGCTCGTAGTGATTTTCATCCTACAGATCGTTGGGAGCCCAGCGATCTAGTTTTCAAGAAGAAGGAGCATTTGGTTACCGTTGGTACCAAATTTCGGGTATGTCACTTATTTTTCTTTTTGCTCTTTTACACTTAGAAATCATGTGTAGGCGAACATAGAATTTCTAGGTTGAGAACTGTAGTGTAGTTAAATGTGGAAAAACCAATTTGCGTGAAACCGTTTTTCTGGTTAATTTGTGAGTTCCCGTAGGATTCTTGTATTATATGAAGAATGAATTTGTGTGAAATTCATCTTTAATTTGTGGAAAATAAATTTGCAAGAAATTTATTCTCGTTGCAAATATATATTTCTCCAAAAAATAAATTTGCGTGAAGTTTACTTTTGTCGTGGTGGTAAACGGTTTTTCGAGTATATTACGTGAAAAATAAATTTATGTGAAATTTTCTCTCCTTAAAATTTACTCTTGCCACGTTGGTTTAGCTAAGATGCTAAATTTTACGATTTGTAAAAATTTAGGACTAAACCGGAGACTGTTAGTTGTTACTAGGATCACCTAGCTAATTGTCTTTTGCAATTATTTGTGCTGTTTTATGATGTTGACACGGCCATGCGGGGTTACGGTAGCCTCACGGGCATCGAGAAAGCCCGTAGGTACGTGACTCCTACGGTGGACGCCATTGTGGCATGTTGTGGTTTCGATCACTTTATAGAGTCCATGGCTTCTGCCGAGCGCTCCGATCGCCTATTGGTTAGAGGCCTTACGGAGCGGTATTGGGATACTACCAGTACCTTTCGTTTTCCTATGGGTGAGATCATGATCACCCCCTTCGAGTTCGGTCTCATTTCCGGGCTCCCTTGCACCGGTACTCCTGTTACTTATGGAGATGTGAGCCGGGAGGTTATGGTGGAGATGTTTGGTCTTTTTGGGACCAGCTGGGATGGTAGGGAGTATGGTCGGACCGATGTCATGGTCCAGTTTTTGACCAACCCGAGGAAGCTGAAGAAGATCTCAGCGGAGCAGCACGCCCGCCTTTTCTTGGCCCTTGTGCTAGCTTGTTCCGTCTTTTCGGATAAAGCTAGTAGGTATCATGTTCATTACTTCCTGTGCTTGCGGGATTTGAATAGAGTTGCGGAGTACAATTGGGGTCTTCCCGCATACTCTTGTCTTCTGCAGTGTTTGAGGCAATCTAGTCGCCTTAGCGGAGAGGAAGGCGCATCTCGCGTCTCCTTAGTCGGTTATTGGAAGGTCATGGAGGTAATTTCCTTTTACCCTTCTTGTACTTTGTGTCTTTGGCTCTTTATTAATAACTTGTGCCTAATCCATGTACTTGGCATGTCTTAGATTTGGTTTTATGAGCATTTCCCTGACCTTCCCCCCTTCTCGAAACAGGGGATTTGTCCTTTCCAGCGATGCAGACCTGGAGGGGATGGGATTCTTGCCCATTTACTACACTGCACGCCCTTAGAGAGGCGATATATTCCTTGACTGCTTAGGATGTAAGCAACTTTCCTTTGTGCTTCTTTGGCTCTTTTATCCTTTTGTATGCTTATTTTTACTTTTGCGGGTCGACTGGTTCCCCTGGACGGATTATCTACCGGGTCTCTCGGATAGATTCTTGGGTGCTCGGGTGTATGACCAGAGGAGGATCCTCATTGAGGGTCCTTTCGGTTTTGAGTGGTTCTTAGGGGAGAGACTGATTAGGCAGACTTTCCCCGACCTTCCGGCTCCGAGGGTCCCTTTGGATCCTCCGGGTTCTGTGCTTTATGTTCGTCACCTTACCGTGGAGCAGGTGAGGGCGAATGCCCTTGAGTATTTGCTTCCAGCTGATCCTGAGGTGGATCTTATGGTGACTTATACAAATTTTGTTGAGGCGCGGTTATGCCCAAACTTCTCTACCAATCCGGTAAGTAATGTGCTTTTGTTTCTTAATTTCGTTTGGAAATTTAGAAATGTGTCTGACATTCTTTAATCTTTGTAGAGTGCTTCGAGCTCTTCGGCTGTTTCCGCTCCGCGTCCTACTCCTCCTACTTTGTCGGTGAGTTATACCGGAGCGGACGGGTCTCTTCAGGTTATACAGGTTCCTGAGTTTCGTGGCCCTGGTGAGGAGGTTGAGGGATTGCCTCTACCTGCTGGGTGTAGGGGGGTAAGTTAGAATTCATTGTTATTTGCAATGTTTCCTTTGTATTTATGCTGATTCTTTTTTTTTTCCTTATGTGCACAGTTGGATGCTGCGGAGACACTGAAGGTTTTTAGGGGCATGCATGCCCTTAAGAGCCTGATTTCCAAATTCATGTCTCGGAGTGTATGCACGAATCGTTGGTTTGACGTCTGAGAGGTATGTTCATTTCAAGTAGTAATGCTTGATTTGAATTTTGGTAGCTTCTCTGACTTTGAGCTTATTTTCGCAGCCTGTTCTTGTGGTGAGGCCTCCTAGGCCTTCAGTTGTTCGTACTCCAGAATTGGTGTCTACACCACAGCGTCCTTCTCCCAGACAGGAGAGTGTGGAGGTGCGTCAGGGGACGCCTCGGGCTAGAGTGGATACGGGGAGTTCGCCCTAAGTGCCTTCTCTTCCGCAGTGGCCTGCACCGCTTCCCTATATGGGGTATCCAGGCTATCATATGCCCATGTATCCTCCACTCCCTTCGAGGGGTTCTTAGAGTCAGGAGAGTACGGGGTACGACGGTTATCCTGGCATGTCGGAGCCACGCCGTCATTCATTGGATCCCGCTTACTTGACGGGTTCATTATTTGGTTTCGGCCCTAGGGCTTGGGCGATGTCTCAGCCCGGTCCTTCAGGTGCTTCACCATCGAGTGGACCCGGAGAGTCATCTCAGGCGGGTACGAGTACTGGCGAAGATGGCCAGTGATATTTGTTGTAGTGCATTTCGAACTTTCGGGCTTGTATTAAACCTGCTACAAATTATTGCATTTTATTCACGCACAAACATATCATACAAATGCCCATATGTGAACTTCAATCAATTAGTTTCCGAATGGGAAATCACGAATCACGACATTCTGGAATTTAGGATTCCCGAGAATTTAGCACGTTTGGGGTACCCCTTCCCCTAAAATAAAAATAAAGTAAAGAAAACTAAAAATAGAAAAAAGGTAATTAAAGGGGAAAATATTAATAAAGGAAATCAGAAAATAAAAGGAATAAATATGGAACTTGATAATCAAAATAAAAAGAAGGAAAGAAAATAAAGGGGGAATAAATAGAAAAGTGGCAAGAGCCAAAAATAAGGTAAGGAAAATATAAGGGGAGTCTTCCAAAATCTGTCCAAGTGGGAATTAGGAAGGTGGAACTCTATCCAGCATGGGGTTGGTTAACCCGAGGTCTCTCGCGAAAAATGCATGCCAGGCGCCTATATAGGATGACCGCTAGAGCTCCTAGCGGCTGTGCTAGAGCTTTAGCGGCTGCCGTGTGGACAAGCGGCTATGCCGCTTGGCTTGCGGTTTGGCCGCTTGTCCTAGCGCTCACGCCGCTTGCTGGAGCGGTTTGGCCGCTTGTCCTAGCGGCTTAGCCGCTTGGACCAGTTCCACGGCCGCCTGCCCCTTTTTCGTCGGTTGTCTGAATTTTCTTAAATTTTCGACGAGAATCAAACCGTAGCCTCTATATAGTTGGGTTCTTTTCCTTTCTCTTCTCACCACTTACTTCAAGCCCCTAGAGAGAGAAAACCTTGAGAGAAAAAATCCTTAATCTTAACAATGGTGAACTTTGATGATGTTTTTGATGCTTGGCTAGCTTCCATGACTGGAGAGGAGAGGTTGGAGCTCACCCCTTTTCACCTCAATGCCTTCTTTCACCTTAAACAATTCAAGATTCTATGGGAATTTCTTCATGCTTCGGTCGAGTTTTGGGACCCGAAATTTCATGTTTTCCGTTTCGGTGCTCAGGAGATGTGCCCTTTGGTGGAGGAGTTCTCCGACATTATTGGCTTTCCAATCGAAAGTCCTCCTGCCGTTCCCTACTTGGGGAATGCTTTCGTGGATGATTTCCAAAGGTACCTTGGAATTTCTCCCCGTCAGGCGGGTCAAGTGCTTCATGGTGAGGATGTCGACCTTGCGAAGCTTGTGAGTTTCTTCACTTCCAAGGCCCAAGGTGCGATGGATATGAGGTACAAGAAGCGTGCCTTTGTATTTTGCCTCCTCCATCGTTATTTGTTTGTTGGTGATAATGAAGATGCTCTTATTCCCTCCGAAAAGAAGCTTACCATCAACAGGGGCAAAGCTTGCCTTCTTAGGGTGACCGAACAAATTCAATGGGATAGCTCCTATGCACTTGGTTGTGGGAGAGACAATCCTTGCTTTAGATAGGCTCAAGAGCAATCCTCAAGAGTCCTTCACTGGTAGCCCTTTACTCCTTCAAGTAAGTATGGTGATAAAGTCTTAGTCTTTGTTGATATAACTTTATTGGGTGAAATTCTTATCTTGTATTGACTTGAATTTTTATTTTTGTTGTTTTTGTGTAGATATGGCTCCAAGAGAGGCTTCACTTGCTTGAGGCTCCAATTGATACTAGAAAGTTCCTCCCTAAACACTTTCCGACGAGGCGTCGAAAGTTCTCCGAGTCCTCTCGGGAGGAGTGGGTAGGCTATCTCTATTCCCACATCCAACCGGCTTGGTTCATCCCATGGTGGCGTACCACCAAGATCGTAGGGTGTAGTGAGAACGTGCCTTTTACTAGGATCATTGGTTTTTACACCTTGACGTTCTTCTTGCCGAACCGCCTCCTCCGCCAATATGGCTTAAGGCAAAGGATTCCGAATGTAAGTTGTGAACCTCCTTGTCAAAGGCCCTTAACATCCTCTTTGGTGTCTAATTGGGAGCGGCACTGGAACCGTCGCCAAGTATGGACCAAACCGGTCTACCCGCACTCAAACGGGTTGTCTAGCTTTTACGAGGAGTGGATTTGGAGCGGTGACCATCAAGTCAACCAAAGGCTCCTGGAAGAGGAAAATGAGTTGTTCAAAGCCCGCAAGTATGGTGAGCCAAGCGGTATAAGGATCACTCCCATGGATAGGCCCGCTAAACCTTCCAAGCCCCAAGCTACGGGTAAGGGGAAGGGTAAGGCAAAGGCCCAATCCAAGAAAAGGAAGAATCCGGCCCATTCAGCCAAGCAAGTAATTCTAAGTGGGCCCAATGACCACGAGGCCTCTTCTAGCTATGGTAGGGAAAGGTGGGCTCCAAAAGAACGAATGGAACTTGATGAGCCTAACGAACCCATCCCAGAGCCCGAAGTCAAAGACAAAGAGGAGTAGTCCACCTCTAGTTGTCTAGAAAGTCTCTTTCTTTTTGCTTAGTAGTATAATTCAAATAACGGGTTTGCATGCCCAAGTAGATGTAGTTTAGAATTGCCCTTTTATTTATTTATTATTATTATGTTTTTATTATTATTGTTGTTATTTTTCGCACTTTATTTTTTTTTTTATATTAGAGTATGTAATGGACTTTAGCCATATTAATGAAAGACTTGCTTATTTCTGCATTAATCGAATGGGTCAAAACTCCCTTAAGAGATTTATTGTGTTAAAGTGGCCGGGCCCAAGTTATATGGGTTACCTACATATCCATGCGGAATCAGGCCAATGTAGTTTGTAAAATCAAATCTCGTTTCTTTTCTTTTATTTTATTTTTCGGTCGTGGGTCCCACGTGGACGGGTTGACCGATTTTGACTTGGATTTGGTGCCTTAGTGGGCTCTCTCAAAGATTTAACATTTATGCATAGAATCGCTTAAGTTGGTCCATATTTGTGAGTTGAGTGAACTCGTTGCCGTCTAAGTCCATTAACTTTACCGCTCCACCGGATAATATTGTCTTAATAAGGTATGGGCCGGCCCAATTAAGCTTGAACTTTCCCCGAGGATCGGCCACAATTGGTCTCACCTCTTTTAGGACTAAGTCTCCTTCTTTTAGTCCTCTAGCCTTGAATCGTTGATCAAAATGCCTTGCCATCTTTGCTTGGTAGACGTGACCGTAATGTAGGGCATTTAGTCGTCTTTCATCTAACAAGATTAATTGGTCATACAGGGCTTGGACCCACTCTACTTCGGGTAATTCACTTTCCAAAGCTACCCTCAAGGAGGGAATTTCTACCTCGACTGGGAGTACCGCCTCCATTCCATACCAAAGAATAAGGTGTTGCTCCTGTTGAGGATCGGATGGTGGTTCTATATCCCCATAAGGCAAATTGTAGCTTGTCGGGCCAATCTTTGTAGTTTTCCGTCATCTTAGCTATCATTTACTTCACGTTCTTGTTTGCGGATTCTACGGCTCCATTTGTTTGTGGCCTGTAAGGTGAAGATTGTCGATGTTGAATTTTAAACTTAGTGAAAAGCTCGGCAACATTCTTTTTTAATTGGGACCCGTGATCACTTATGATCTCTTGGGGCACCCCATATCTGGTGATGATGTTGCCATGTATGAACTTTGCCACGTGTTTGGACGCTATCCTTGCGTACGAACGAGCTTCGACCCATTTGGTAAAGTAGTCTATCGTGACTAATATCTATTCATGGCCTCCTTTTTCTGTAGGGGTGATCTTTCCAATGATGTCAATGCCCCATGCAGAGAACGACAATGGTGAAGTGAATGTATGTAAAGGGGTAGGTGGTTTATGTTGTAAATTAGCGTGAAATTGGCAGCGTGTGCACTTTCTCACGTATTCGATGCAATCTCTTTCCATCGTAGTCCAATAGTATCCTTGCCTTAGGATTTTCTTGGCCAAGGTGAGTCCATTCATATGGGGACCACATACGCCATTATGCATATCGCTCATGACTTTGATAACCTCGCGTTTTTTTAGACACAGAAGACTTAACCCTTGTGGGGTTTTTTTATAGAGTTTGCCTTGCACATGTATGTATTGTGCGGCTAGCCTTCTCAATGCTCTTTGTGCCCTAGGTGTGGACTGTAGAGGATAAACGCTTTTGGCGAGTAAATTGAGAATATCGGTAAACCATTCCTCCTCTTCTTCCTCGTTTAGGCATACTTGAAGTGCATTACAAAAGGCGGGCTCAGTGCGCCTTTGAATGTCGATGGGCATGGACATTACACCATCTGGGATATTTATCATAGAAGCCATCTTTGCTAAGGCATCTGCGAACTGGTTATCGTCTCTAGGAAGGTATGTGAAATGGACACAAGTGAAATATTTGGCTATCTTTTCAAGATATTCCTGATAAGGTGCCAAGGATTTGCTTTTCACTTTCCATGTTTTGGAAACTTGGTTTACGATAAGAGTTGAATCTCCATATACCTTTAGATCCTTAATTTGTAGTTCTATTGCCGCTTCTAGACCAATGATGCATGCTTCATATTCTGCGCCGTTGTTGGTTACCTCATGATCTAACTTGACGGCTATGGGAGTCTGTGCGCCTTCGGGGTTGACTAATAATACTCCTACGCCATAAACTTTTTGGTTTGATGCTCCGTCAAAGTATAATTCCCAAGTGTTTTCTTCGACACTCATTATTCCTTCATCTGGAAAGTCATGCGTAGCATCTTTGCTAATAACTGGGTTTTTAGCAAGATGTTCAGAAATGACATGTCCTTTGATCGCCTTTTGGTGTTCAAAAGTTAGATCGAATTCTGAAAGCATGACGGTCCATCTTGCTATTCTTCCACTAAGGATGGGTTTTTCGAACAAGTACTTTAATGGGTTCATCCTTGACTTTATATGAACGGAATGTTGTAGCATATAGTGTCGGAGCTTCTTGGTTGCAGTGACCAATGCGAGACACATTTTCTCTAGAGTGGAGTATCGTGTTTCGTATTCTAGGAATTTCTTGCTAAGATAGTATATTGCCTTTTCGTCATTCTCCACCTTTTGGGCCAACATAGCGCCCCTGGCGGTTTCTGTGACTGTTAGGTATAGCATAAGTGGTTTTCCCGGAATGGGTGGAACCAGTATGGGCGGTTTAGCTAAGTACTCCTTAATTTTGTCGAAGGCTTGTTGGTATTGATCATCCCAAGTAGATTTAGTGTCCTTTTTGAGCTTTTTGAAGATAGGCTTGCATGTAGTAGTCAATTTGGATATGAGTCGACCTATATATTGGAGACGTCCCACGAAACCCCTTATCTCCTTTTCATTTTTTGGGGACGGCATGTCCCTTATGGCTTTGATTTTGGTGGGATCGATTTCAATACCTCTTGTGCTTATAACGAATCGTAAGAGCTTGCCCGAAGTTACTCCAAACGCGCACTTTTAGGGATTCAATCTCATGTTGTAATTCCGAAGCCTGTCAAAGAATTTCCTTAGAGAGGGTATATGCCCTTCTCTCTCCTTTGATTTAATGATCATATCATCCACGTATACTTCGGCTTCCTTGTGTATCATGTCATGTAGAAGGGAAGTTGCGGTTCTTTGGTATGTTGCTCCCGCGTTCTTCAACCCGAAAGGCATGACGGTATAGCAATAACTCCCCCATTGGGTAATGGAAGTGGTTTTCTCCATATCTTCTTCGGCCATTTGTATTTTGTTGTACCCTGCATAGCCATCCATGAATGATAAGAGGGCATGTCCTGCGGTATTATCCACCAATACATCTATATCTGGCAAGGGAAAGTCGTCCTTTGGACTTGCCTTATTCAGATCTCTAAAGTCAACACACATCCTTACTTTGCCATCCTTTTTTGGAGCGGGTACTATGTTAGCAACCCATTCTGGATATTGAGCAACTCTGATAAAACCTGATGCGAGCTGTTTTTGCACTTCTTCTTTGATCTTCTGTGCCCACTCAGGCTTCATTCTCCGAAGTTTCTGCTTTACTGGCTTTGAATCCGGGTTGAGCGGTATTGTATGTTGTGCTATTTAGCGACTTATTCCCGGCATATCTTTGTAGGACCAAGCAAAAACGTCTATGTATTCTTTTAAGAGATTTATAAAGCTTTCTCGCTCTTTGGGAGTTAATGATAAGCCAATGCGCCTTGGCGCGGCTCTTGATCGTTTGCAAGATTGATTAGTTCTGTTTCTTCCACAATTGAAGTCTTTTATTCGTGCTCTAATAGTGCTTTAGTTACTTCTTTGGGCAATTCTTGTTCATCTTTTGAATTAATAGCTACTAAGTAATCCAAGAAGTAAGTAGAATCAGTAATTATTTCATTGATAGGGGGAACTGAAAACATCAACTGAGCCATTACTATTGGCTTTAACATCTTTCGACTTGCAAACGGAATTAAATATAGATTTGGGTGGACCGCCCGACTCTACTATATTAGACTCGTCTTCGGAGTCGGACTCGGTCCGGTCGGAATCAGTGTCGGAGTCAGGCTTGGATTCTTCGGAGATCGTGATCTTGATCTTCTTCCCATTGGCTCCTGTCCTGCTTATAGTACGCTTCTGCTTTGTGAGTTGACCCTCGTGTGGAGTAATCAACTTAGTTGGGTCAAAGTTTACATCCTGAATCGCATTATTGACATTGTGGAGCTCTTCATCTTTTGGATGGCGATGCTCTTGTCCAAATAATAAACCCAAAGCATTGTTGGGTATGTCCTCTACCCAATCAAAGTTCAACCTCCTTCTTACAGGCAAAGGAGTTTCTTCTAGTACATAGCAGTCTTGAAAGACTTCGAATCCGAGAACTTGGATTCCGTAAACCGAGAGAACATAGGGTTCATGAAAGCAATAATAAGGGAATGGGTCTCCGGACTGGACGAATTGCCCATTCAGTGTGTGCGGGTATGGTGCCATGAGGATGTCATAGACTTTATTTTCCTTAATGGCCTTTTTCTTCGCCTTTTCCTTGGCAATGTGTTCCCGTAGTTCCTTCTTGGTGGGGTTATAGCCTAACCCGAAAAGATTGTTTCCGATTTTGGATGACCAAACTGGAAGTGGTTTGGAAACATCTTTGCCTAGAGATGTGCCAGGGAAGTGTCCCTGGTTTCTTAAAATGGCATTTATTCCTAGGTGGGAATATGGTGCGAAAGGAGCTATATCTTGTTCGAGTACGGCGACGCCTTCAGTCATAAAACCCCAAAATTCTTCGTATTGCGCAGTGTGCTCGACTTTAAGAATTGTAACGTCTTCGATGCTAGCGATCATAGAATCAGCTCTAACCTCTAAAACTACCCCTCCGACCATCATATTAACCTTTTGATGTAATGTTGAAGCTATCGCATTTAGCCCATGGAGCCAGGGACGCCCTAGGAGTAAATTGAAAGAAGCTGGGATATCGATGACATGGAATTGTACTGTTTTCTCAACGGGTTCATTGTTAAGGTTGATTGAGAAGATGCCTAGGACGTTCCGTTTGGAGTTGTCATAGGCTCTCAATCCTTGTGCAGAGTGTGCAAGGTTGTTGACGTCTATGCCCAAGCATTGAGCAGTCTTTAGAGGGCAAACGTTGACAGCGGATCCGTTGTCTACTAAAGTCATTGGGACTTGTTTCCTTTCGCATATGGAAGTTAGGTAGAGTGCTCTATTGTGATGAGTTCCTTCAGGTGGAATGTCTTCTTAGTGAATGCAATTGCCTGTGGGGAATCTCCTTTTGTGAGGAGGTTGACCAAGTCATCCGGAGTAGCTTCGGGGGAAACCATGGTTTGATTAAGTGCCTTTAATAAAGCATTCCTGTGTACTTGGGAGGTAGTTAGGATTTGCCATATGGAGATATCGGCTTTAGTCTTTTGAAGTTGTTTAAGTAGTGTGGCGCCATCATCCTCGTTTGGAGGATTTTGGTCCTTGTTCTGGACCAACGGAGAATCTCTCATTTGCGGTAAAATCGAAGTTGTGCTTTGCAGTGGATCCTTATTTTGGAGATGGGGAGGTATGTAGTGCCTTCCCGACCTCGTGAGGTGTTCAACTTCAGGAGATTCGTCGTCTGTAGAGTCATCCCATATTTTAGAAATCTGGAGAGTAGCATCTTCTTCGTCGCTATCGCTTTCCCAAAGTCTGGCTACCTCTAAATGAAGGGAGTCAATCTCAAATGGTGGGATACGATGTCCTATTGGCACAATCAGGCGAGAGGGGTCCTCTTCCTCTTTTTCATTTGTAATGACGAAAACTGCGCCCAGGGGATTGGTGTTGTTATTTGGAGTGGGAACATTCTTTGGCTTGGGAATAGTCCCATTGTCAAAAAAGGTCCCGAATTTTATTCTTGAGTGTGCAATACTTCTCGGTGTCATGTCCTTTTCCTCTATGGAATTTGCAGTAAAGATTAGGGTTCCTTAACGGGCTCCACTTTTCGACGTTGGGATCCGGGGTGGGGCCCACGACATTGAGGTAGTCGTTTTTGACAATCTTTTCCAAAGCTTTAGCATAGGTCATACCAAATGGGGTGTATTGCCTTTGCGATTTGTCGTAGACAGCATTGATTTCATTAACCTTGTTGCAAGAGTTTCCCGAATTGGGGTTGTTCTTGTAGCTTGAGTTATAAGCACCTTTGTTGTAGAAGTCCTTGTTTTTCTCCTTTTTGAGTGTTTGATCATCCTCTATGAGCAGTCCCACACTATTGAGTTGTGCGTATGAAGTAATTGCTTGGTATTTGAGAGGATTCAAGTAAGGAGGTTGTAGGTTCTTGATGAGTTTCCGAATTTGCTCTTCCTTAGATGGACGGTCGAGCATTTCGGCCACTTTAGTTCTCCATTTCTTGACAAAATCAGTGAAGCTTTCATTTTCACCTTGCTTGATTGCTTCCAACTCTCTCATGGTGGTTGTTTGGATGACGTTACCGGCATACCTAGTGAGGAATAAACTGGACACTTTGTTCCATTCCTGAACCTGATTGGGCTCGAGCTTGAAAAACCATGCCCTAACAATGGGGTCCAAAGTTTGTGAGAAAAGATGAATATAGAGGTCAGTATCTACTCCTCTTAGGCCCATTGCAGTGGTGAAAGCCCTTATGTGATCTTTTGGATCATCGGTCCCTTTGAAGATGGGGACTTCGGGCATAGAGAACTTTTGTGGGATCTTCCCCTTGATGTGAGAGGAATATCCTTCAGCATTGATCATGTAGTCACTTATGATCTTGCTTTGAGTTAGAACCAACTCAAGGTTCTTAATTTGAGCACTTAGCTCTTCTACTTTGTCATCTCGAGGTGGAGGATCATCCTGGTTAAGAGGATCGGTTTCTTTGACCTTGCTCTCTATCCATTTCACACGGTTTCCCATAGTTTCTAACATTTTCATCATTTCAGTCAACATCTCATCATTAGTCTTAGGTGGTGGATGGGGCACATCATCTTCGGCCATTTTAGTCAATTTAGAACAAGATGGTCGATACGGAGGGGGAGTAACAAATACTGCGTCAGACCTAGTTTCGCTCGAGGGGGGAGATTCCAATACGAGTTTCCTAACCAGACGTTGATTACTATGATCGCGTTCCCAACTTTTCGGACAGACTGTTTTCTTCCCAATCCTGAACAGCGGATAACACTTAGAAAAGGAAAGACTAACAAGTTCCACGAAAGAAAAGTTTTAAAACAAATATGGGAAGTTTCTATCTAGAATATTCTAGCAACATAGTTAGCCTTGGGGACTAAGTAATGGGTTTAGGTTAAAAGATCTCGACTCAATATGGGATAAAGCAAAAGATATTATACTCTTGACCAAAAGGAGAGGGGAGATATATTATCTCGACTCAATATAGGATAAAGCAAAAGATATTATACTCTTGACATAAAGGAGAGGGGAGAGATATTATCTCGACTCAATATTGGATAAAGCAAAAGGTATTATACTCTTGACTAAAAGGAGAGGGGAGAGATATTACCTCGACTCAATATGGGATAAAGCAAAAGATATTATACTCTTGACTAAAAGGAGAGGGGAGAGATATTATCGAGGTCTTCTGACCTAGACTCACTAAATAAAGGGAAAGAATATAGCAACCAAATCTTTCCTAAGGTAACGAGCATCATATAGAACATTCGGGGATATTATTTCCTAAAAATACAGATTCTAGACTCGACCTTGGGACAAAATCTAGACTCAAAAAAGGAAAAGATCCTAATTGGGGTCTAACCTAATATTCTATGACAGCCAAAAGGATTACGTAAAGATTGCGTTCACATATGGGCAAACAGCGAACAATGCAATATGGCATGATTATGCAAATCTAGCATGGACATGGGACTGAGTTTCAACCTAAAACATTGGTTCCAGTTCATGCAATGGGGTAGGCTTAAGGGTTTTGGTCAAAAGGTACTCATGATCAAGAATGTACTACAATCCGGGAGATGCGCGACAATGTGAGGCATTCTATTTATCCTACTCGTCGAGTGGATGAATGCGTAGGAAGGTACATGAGGTGGGGGATCCATGTTGCTTGGCAAAGAAGAATCGAGTGGATTCTCAGCAAGGCACTTCACCACATTCCATTGGCTAAAAACTGGTTTGAACTTGTGAAAATAAGCTCGAAAGTCGTGCAAGCGCATGCAGATGGATGCAATGAATGCAAATTAATAGATGAATGACAAGTCACAAAATAATAATAAGAACACTCAAGGTAATGAACCAAGCAAAAATAATTACAATGAATTGATTTGCAAGTTACACCCTCTTAATCATGTCCCCAGTGAAGTCGCCACTGTAGGCTGCCGTTATTTTATCTCCCTTTTTTTTCCTCTTTTCCGCGCGCCTTACCTTCGTCCCTCCTTTCGGGGGGTCGGGCTTTTGCGGACAGCCTGGGAGAGCGCTTTGGGTGATCGAATTTCGTGAATCTTTTAGTGTATGTGCACATGGAGATTTTGTCCCAAGGACATGATTAAGATTGTCGGAAGTCGCCACCAAATTTTAAGGTAATTGGAAACCTTGGAGATCAAGCCGATAGTCTAGAAAGACGTCAACTCAACTCCTATGCACCCCAATCCTTATTGGGAAAATTGACTTCATTAATGAGTTCGGGGGCGTGGGTACGAGCTAGGAAGGTGTTAGGCACCCAACTCGCCAGTTTAACAACAAACGACCTTTACTAATCGATTCACTATAATTATTAATGCTACGTTTCCAAACAAGGTTCAATTTGTCCAATTCCTAGTTTTAACTAATGGGTTTGAACAATTATTATTAATGTGACCACTTTCAACAATTTATCAAATTACATGCTTTTATTGCTAGAAAACGATAAATATGCTAAAACCTGCAAGTTAGAAAGGAAACAAGCAAATCATCCATCAATTCACAAGCAAAGCATGATTTAGTTATAAGAAGCGATAAATAACAAAAATAAAACATTCATTCATTAGGCTTAATACAAGCCCTTTTGCTCAAAACACGCCATGCATGTACATATCACATAAACCAAATTCGTTAGTAATAACAAGCAATTTATAAAATTTATTGAAAACCCTCAGGATGGATCACCTGAATGCTCACAATGAACTTATTAGGTCGTTATGCTTGAATTCTTGCTCTTGATGTAGTATGAAGGTTTATTTTGTGGTGCTAGGGGCTAATCTTAAAGCAGGAGTAGAATCTGAATTTAGGGTTAATAATATGAGAGAGAATGTTAATCTAAAAGCCAACTTGTGAGAGAGAAACTGTCAACCTAAAAGCCAACTTCTGAGAGAGAAACTGTCAACCTCTTGAACTGAACCCTAAGGTTTGTTTATATAGAAGAGGAGAGCTTCCAGGGTTTGGCACGGAAATTGAATGGGCCTCGAAATTTGCCGTCCACGAGAAAAGGTCCAGGCGGCCAAGCCGCTAGGACAAGCGGTCTAGCCGGCAGGCCAAGCGGTCAAACCGCTTGGCAATCGGCTTAGCCGCAAGACAAGCGACCAAACCGCTTGTCCTAGCGGCCACCGCTTGAACCCAAGCGTGGCCGCTTGGACCTGGAGCGATGTGCCTGCATAGGCGCCGGGCATAGTTTTTGTACGGGGGAGGCTTTTCGAGGGGGTCCACGCCGGATTGAGTGAGTTCCCTTGTTTGACCAAGGGTTGACTCATGGGTTTGGGTTCTCTTTCGGGCCCTAAGGTTCAAAAAGGCCTATCTCTCAGTTTTGGACTGTAATTGAATTGAGTCCAACTGGTTTGGATCACCTGTACAAAAGGCTTCCACTGGTTAATTCAAATGAACTGGGCTAATCATCAGAGCAATTATTCTCGCAACCCAAGTTCGAGCAAAATCCAATCCTTTAATCATTGAGTTTTCACGGAGACTTATTATAGATACAATTTTTGGTGTCTAAAGAAGTAGTCAAGAGTTTCCATATAGAGATATCGGCCTTAGTCTTTTGATGCTGTTTAAGCAGTGTAGTGTCATCATCCTCGTTTGGAGGGTTTTGGTCCTTGTTCTGGACTAGTGGAGAGTCTCTCACTTGGGGTATAACTGAAGCTGTGTTTTGTAGTGGATCCTTATTTTGGAGATGGGGTGGTATATAGTGCCTTCCCGACTTCGTGAGGTGTTCAACTTCAGGAGATTCGTCACCGGTGAAGTCATACCATGCTTTAGTTATCTGGAGGGTAGCATCTTCCTCGTCGTTATCGCTTTCCCAAAGTTCGGCTACCTCTAGGTGGAGGGAGTCAAGCTTAAATGGTGGGACGGGATGTCCAATTGGCACAATCAGGAGAGAGGGGTCCTTTTCCTCTTCTTCATTTGTGATGACAAAAACAGCGCCTAGAGGATTGGTGTTGTTATTTGGAGTGGGAACATTCTTTGGCTTGGGAATAGTCCCATTGTCAAAAAGATCCTGGATTTTATTCTTGAGTGTCCAACATTTCTCGGTGTCATGTCCTTTTCTTCTATGGAATTTGCAATAAAGATTAGGGTTCCATGACGGGCTCCACTTTTCAACGTCGGGATCCCGAGCGGCGCCCACGACATTGAGCTAGTCATTCTTGACAAGCTTTTCCAAAGCTTTAGCATAGGTCATACCCAATGGGGTGTATTGTCTTTAAGGTTTGTCGTAGACAACATTGACTTCATTAACCTTGTTGGAAGAGTTTCCCGGATTGGGGTTCTTCTTGTAGCTCGAGTTATAAGTGCCCTTGTTAAAGAAGTCCTTGCTTTTGTCCTTTTTGAGTGCTTGATCATCCTCTATGAGCAATCCCACACTATTGAGTTGTGTGTATGAAGTAATCGCTTGGTATTTGAGAGGATTCAAGTGAGAAGGTTGTAAGTTCTTGATGAGTTTCCGAATTTGCTCTTCCTCGGATGGACGGTCGAGCATTTCGGCCACTTTAGTTCTCCATTTCTTAACAAAATTCGTGAAACTTTCATTTTCACCTTGCTTGATTGCTTCCAACTCCCTCATGGTAGTTGGTTGGATGACATTGTCGACATACCTAGTGAGGAATAAACTGGATACTTTGTTCCATTACTGAACCTGATTGGGCTCAATCTTGAAAAACCATGCCCTAACAATGGGGTCCATGGTTTGTGAGAAAAGATGAATATAGAGGTCAGGATCTACTCCTCTTACGCTCATCGCAGTGGTGAAAGCCCTTATGTGATCTTTTGGATCATCGGTCCCTTTGAAGATGGGGACTTCAGGCATAGAGAACTTTTGTGGGAGCTTTCCCTTTATGTGAGAGGAGTATCCTTCAGCATTGATCATGTAGTCACTTATGATCTTGTTTTGAGTTAGAGCTAACTCAAGGTTCTTAATTTGAGCACTTAGCTCTTCTAATTTGTCATCTCGAGGTGGAGGATCATCCTGGTTAAGAGGGTCGGCTTCTTTGACCTTGCTCTCTATCCATGTCACACGGTTTCCCACAGTTTTCAACATTTTCATCATTTAAGTCAACATCTCATCAGTAGTCTTAGGTTGTGAAGGTGGTACATCGTCGTCAGCCATTTCAGTCAACTTAGAACAAGATGGTTGATACGGAGGGGGAGTAACAAATATTGCGTCAGACCTAGCTTTGCTCGAAGGGGGAGATTCCAATACGAGCTTCCTAATCAGACGTTGATTACTATGATCGCGTTCCCAACTTTTCGGACAGACTGTTTTCTTCCCAATCCTGGACAGCGGATAAGACTTAGAAATGGAAAGACTAACAAGTTCCACAAAAGAAAAGTTTTAAAACAAAGATGGGGATTTTCTATCTAGAATATTCTATCAACAAAGTTACCCTTGGGGACTAAGTAATGGGTTTAGGTCAAAAGATCTCGACACGGGAAAAGAAAGACAAAAGGTATTATACTCTTGAATAAAAGGAAAGGGGAGAGATATTATCTCGACTCAATATGGGATAAAGCGAAAGATATTATATTCTTGACTAAAAGGGGAGGGGAGAGATATTATTTCGACTCAATATGGGATAAAGCGAAAGATATTATACTCTTGACTAAAAGGAAAGGGGAGAGATATTATCTCGACTCAATATGGGATAACGGAAAAGATATTATACTCTTGACTAAAAGGGGAGGGGAGAGATAGTATCTCGACTCAATATGGGATAAAGCAAAAGATATTATACTCTTGACTAAAAGGAGAGGGGAGAGATATTATCTTGACTCAATATGGGATAAAGCAAAAGATATTATACTCTTGACTAAAAGGAGAGGGGAGAGATATTATCTCGACTCAATATGGGATAAAGAAAAAGATATTCTACTCTTGACTAAAAGGAGAGAGGACAGATATTGAGATCCTTTGACCTAGACTCACTATCTAAATAAAAGGAAAGAATATAGCAACCAAATCTTTTCTAAGGTAAGGAGCATCATATAGAACAATCAGGGATATTATTTCCTAAATATAAAGATTCTAGACTCGATCTTAAGACAAAATTTAGACTCAAAAAAAGAAAATATCCTAATTGGGGTCTAACCTAATATTCTATGACGACCAACAAGACTATGCAAAGATTGCGTTCACATATGGGCAAACAGCACAACAACGCAATATGACATGATTATGCAAATCTAGCATGTACATGGGACTGAGTTTCAACCTAAAACATTGGTTCTAGTTCATGCAATGGGGTAGGCTTAACGGTTTTGGTCAAAAGGTACTCATGATCAAGAATGTACTATAATCCGCGGGATGCGCGACAATGTGAGGCATTCTAGTTATCCTACTCGTCGAGTGGACGAATGCGTAGGAAGGTACATGAGGTGGAGGGATCCATGTTTCTTGGCAAAGAAGAATCGAGGGGATTCTCACCAAGGCACTTCACCACACTCCATTGGCTAAAAACAGGTTTGAACTTGTAAAAAACAAGCTCGGAACTCGCGCAAGCGCATGCACATGAATGCAATGAATGCAAGTTAATAGATGAATGACAAGTCACAAAATAATAATAATAAGAACACTCAAGGTACTGAACCAAGCAAAAATAATTATGATGAATCGATTTTCAAAATACACCCTCTTAATCATGTCCGCAGTGAAGTCGCCACTGTAGGCTGCCGTATTTTTCTCCCCTCTTTTCCGCGTGCCTTCCCTCGACCCTCCTTTCGGGGATTGGGTTTCCGGACAGCCTGGGAGAGCGAGTTGGGTGATCGAATTTCGTGAATCTTTTAGTGTGTATGCACATAGAGATTTATGTACCAAAGACATGATTAAGATTGTCGGAAGTCGCCACCAAATTTTAAGGCAATTTGGAAACCTTGGAGATCAAGTCGATAGTCTAGAAAGACGTCAACGCAACTCCCGTGCACCCCAATCCCTATTGGGGGAAATTGACTTCATAAATGAGTTCGGAGGCGTAGGTACGAGCTAGGAAGGTGTTAGGCACCCAACTCGCTCGTTAATAACAACGGCCTTTACTAATCGATTCAATATAATTATTAATGCTACGGTTCCAAACAATGTTCAATTTGTCCAAATTCCTAGTTTTAACTAATGAGTTTGAACAAGCATTATTATTGTGACCACTTTTAACAATTTATCAAATTACATGCTTTTATTGCTAAAAGACGATATATATGCTAAAACCTGCAATTTAGAGGACAAATACATAATTCATCCACCAATCCACAAACAAAGCATGATTCATTCATAATAAAGAAATAAATAATAAAATTAAAGAAATCATTCATCCATTAACTAGGCTTAATACAAGCCCTTTCGCTCAAAACACGCCATGCATGTACATATCACATAAAGCAAAGACGTTAGTAATAACAAGCAAAATAAATATTATTGAAAACCCTAAGGTTGGATTACCTGGGTGCTCACAATGAACTTATTGGGTTGTATTGCTTGAATTCATGCTCTTGATGAAGTGTGAAGGTTTATTTTGTGGTGTTAGGGATAATCCTAAAGAAGGAGTAGAATCAGAATTTAGGATTTTTTAATACACAAAAGTCTTGTTAGGCCACCCAAGTGACACAAAAGGTCTTGATAGACCACCCAAGTAACTTTTAGCCTTGCTAGACCACCCAAGTGCCAAAAAAGGTCTTGCTAGACCACTCACTAAGGCAATTGTATCTCACTCTCTCCAAAGTGAGTGAGAAAAAAATTAACAACCATAAAACCCTTGAAAAAAAAAAAGAGCAAATATTCACCACCCACTAAATATTTCACGCTTGAAAAAAACCTCACTTTTAGAAAATTCATTAACCTGCTACACAAAAAAAAAAAAACATTAACTTCCCGAAAACTCAGGCTTGAAACACAAACCCCAACGCTTGAAATAAGACTAACCTCCCAAATCAAAAGCATTTTATGATTGACAGAACCAAATAGATGCATTGTTGATAAACTCCTATGCCACTGATACAATTGTTGCTACTAGACATATCGAAGGAAACTTTACCTCCAATGCACAAAGTAATACTCAAGAGAGCCACAGTACTACTACGTCTATGGGCCGATTTCAAGACAAATTTCAATGACTTCTTTTTTTTAAAAAAAAAAATTCCTATGTAGAGTGATTGTCTGCTTGTTATTTCGTGGGGAAAACATATTTATGGCATACCTAATGGATATTATTTTTCCTTTTGCAACTTTTTTGTACTTAAATTGAATCGCGAAAGATTTTTTTAGAGAACTTTGATTGATTTTAGTTTAATTTTGGTGCTTATGAATCATTAATATTATTAATAAATAATATTATTATTTATTTTAAAGAGAGTGAGGTACACTTGTCTAGTGGTCTAGCAAGACTTTTTTTACTACTTGGGTGGTCTAGAAGGACCAAAACTCACTTGGGTGGTCTAGCAAGATCTTTTGTATCACTTGGGTGGCCTAGCAAGACTTTAGTGTTTTTTAATATAAGAGAGAGAATGCCAACCAACTCTAAAATTCCCAACCAAAAGACCAACCTTTTCAACTGAACCATAAGGTTTGTTTATATAGAAGAGGGGGAACTGTCAGGGTTTGGCACGGAAATTGAGTGTGTCTCGAATTTGTTGTCTACGAGAAAGGGTCCAGGAGGCCAAACCGCTAGGCCGAGCGGCCAAACCGGCAGGCCAAGTGGCTTAGCCGCAAGGCAAGCGGTCAAACCGCTTGGCCTAGCGGCACAGCCGCTTGGACTTGGAGCGGTGTGCCTGCATAGGCGTCTGGCATGATTTTCGTGCGGGGAGGCTTTTCGAGGGGGTGCACGCGGGATTGACTGAGCTCCATTGTTTGACCAAGGGTTGACTCATGGGTTGGGGTTCCCTTTTGAGCCCTTAGGTTCAAAGAGGCCTATCTCTCAGTTTTGGACTCCAATTGAATTGAGTCCAACT
The DNA here is from genome assembly GCA_038025085.1 of Tetragonia tetragonoides. Classification (NCBI taxonomy): domain Eukaryota; kingdom Viridiplantae; phylum Streptophyta; class Magnoliopsida; order Caryophyllales; family Aizoaceae; genus Tetragonia; species Tetragonia tetragonoides. The sequence continues at coordinate 20,921,400 of CM076149.1, forward strand.
GGTTTGGATCACCTGTACAAAAGGCTTCCACTGGTTAATTCAAATGAACTACGCTAATCATCAGAGCAATTTTTCTCGCAACCCAAGTTCGAGCAAAATCCAATCATTTCATCATCGGGTTTTTACGGGGACTTATTATAGACACCGTTTTTGGTATCTACACCTATTAAAAAAAATATCTATAAATTGTCACCAAAATTGCGATTGTACATCTAAAATATAACTTATAAACAAATTGCGCTATAAATGTGAGACATGTCATTTTATGTTCGCTTATCTGTGCAAAATTTAGTCACATGTCTAACCTATATATTTTATACCCTCAAATATAAATCTTAATTAAAATTTGAACACCGTCATATTAATGGTGATGATCCCACAAATAATAGTACATTTTCACGTAACATACGCTTATACGAATTAGTATATTTTTGTTATTAAACAATTATCAGTTTGATTACACCCTCCCTTAATGTGTATTTCACTAATTCGAATTTAGAAATTGGAAGTCTAACTTCCTTTCAAATGGAAAAACAATTGCAAACAACTCACCATCTAAGAAAATAAAAAATAATAGGTAAATCCTCAAAATGTGACTCTTGTACGTTAGATGCGCTTATACCCACAGTTACGTAAAACTTATTATATATTATATGCATCTATTCCCCAAATATTCATCGTCTATACTCCATTAAAGTTTTTTAAATTTTGATAACGTTAAAACTGGACATTAATGTTATTTTAGATTAATCAAATTAAGACACTTGTACGTCGCATGAGCTTTTACCCACAAGTATATAATATTTTTTTTATATACCGTGCGAAAGATTCATCCTTTATACCGAATTCATTTGAAATTTTAATTATTTTTTTAATAGAAAATATAGTATTTTTTTTAGACAACTAATTGTCAAGTCAAGCATCCTTACCTGAATAGTCAAAAGTTATAATTGACAATGTTAATGGGGTAGATTAATGCTATTTTAAGTTGTATTAATGTAATTTTAATATTTAATAAAAATAAGAAATATGAAAAGGTTATAGCAATTATTATATGATAGTTATTTTTGAGAATTCATTACTCACCATAATAAAAACCAAAATTAAAAAATAAATATTAACCAATCAAAGTGTGACATTTGTCACGTTACCGGCGATCTTTTATATATATATATATATATATATATATATATATATATATATATATATATATATATATTTGATGATGTTCATGCAGTCTGAACCTTTATTAGAAAATAACCTGCTTCTAAGCTGAACCTTTATTAGAAAATAACCTGCTTCTAAGCTGAAATCAATGTTGCTCTGCGTGGTATTGTCACTATTATCTATTAAGGACGACGAATAAATAAATGACAAATGAGTCTTGTTTTAATGTGAGTTTTACGTTCTTTCCATTGGTGTAAGATATTTGAATTTTGGAAGCGTGAAAGAAAAGTTATATGATACTTTCTATTTTTTTATCTCCAACTATTACTGTTATACCTCTAATATTATCTTCTTCCTAATTTCTATTTACAGTATTATTGTTACTAAAACTATTTTTTTTAAATTTTAATAGCTCGCTTAGGTGGCACAACTATAAAAACCACGCTTAGCTGGACAGTTCCAATGCTTTTAGAAAATGCCTGACTTTGGATTGAAATATGGCCTAGTCTAAACCCAATTCAAAAAAATTTGGATGCGAAATTTTAAGTCCAAATCCAATCCAAACTATTTTGGACTCATATTTTAAGTCCGAAATCCAATTCAAACTATTTTCTCTAATCCAATATGATCCGAATAGTCCAATTTTTTCTGATTTTTTAGAACAAGGTCCATTAGTTATTAAAAAAAATCATCGATAAGATATTAGTACATATGATAAATAGATAACAATATCGGCTAACTAAAGTGAGTTTGGAGGAGTGTAGAGAGAGAAAGAGGAAGTGAGTAAGTAGCTGATATATTGAGTGAGTTGTTTAATGGGGTAGTTGATACATGGTTTTTTCTCTTGCTTTATATATGCGTTTTAGTTTGCGCTTTTGGGCTTTAATTAGTATCTTAAGTTTTAATTTGGGATATATATATATTTTTTGATTATATATATATTTTTTTTCATAGATATTTATATAATTTGGATTGGATATTTGGACTCCAAAAGGGCAAGTCCGAATCCCAATCCAAAAATCTATTTTTTATTTATTTATTTGGAGTTAGAATCCAATTTGAAATTTGAAAAGTCCAACTCGAATCGCCTAATTTGTATTGGATTGGATTTTAAATTTAATTCGAATAAGTTTCACCCCTAGATACTATATATATATATATATATATATATATATATATATATATATATATATATATATATATATATATATAATGATTGTAGGTGTGAATTACACTTATGAATTATGATTGGAGACCCATTGGACTCTGCACGACGCCCAGACACTCAGGCTAAGCCGAATCCATCCTTTTTTTTTAACGCCTACTAAAGGGAAAACCCAAAAAAAGGATCAGGGTTGCCCAAATCCAAAGGCCCCCAATCACAAGTTTTAAGCCACCTTACATCAACACAAAACAAATCAAAAAAGAAAACATAAAAACCTACGTACACATGGCACAACAAAATAAACACTAAATACAACAAAAAGCCATGTATTCATGTACAAAATTGACACTACGATCATTAAACTGGAGACCGTGAATGACCACCATCAGCGAGGTGGTGGAGCACCACCATGAACAAAAAACATTGACCCACATCAGCAAAGACAGATCAAGACTGCACACCAGCCAACGTTGATGATGCGGCGATGGGTGGTAAATCAAGAGCAAAAGCATCCGATTAGATCTCTTAATGGTGGATTGGAACAATCGTGGAGGGATCTGAAGCGCCAAGGAGGACCTACCACTTCACCATCTATCAGCAAGAAGATAAAGGAAAGTGGGAGACCATTACCAAATCTAGAAGCAAAAAAGTAAGGAACCACCAACTTTAGTGATTGCGGAGTAAAGACACCATCGACGGTGCATGTGAACGTTTACACAAGAAGCAAATATCAAAACCAGATGCATCGTCATAAGCGGCGAATCTAGTGATGAGCCAAGCGACTACAATTGAGTCAGAGTAAGTGGGGCTGAAAGTTAGCGCGGTGCTCTGAACTGTGGGGCTGATCACTGATGAGCTAGCGACTAGGGGATGATGTAATATTTTGAGGCAGTGGTTATGAAGAGAGTTAGAGAGAGGCTCAAGCCTCTCTCGCACATCTTTTTGATCTTTATAGTGTAAGATGACATAAAAAAATAATAAATAATTTCATGACTTATTGCAATTGTTATATCTCAAATGTATGAATTTGCTATTAATACTTTTAAATGTGAGTATTGTATTAGTACTCATAAATTAATATTGAGTATTTTTAAGGACAATTTGGCCAAAACCCCCAAGATCTTTACACTTTTTGATAAGAACACCCAGAAAAAAAAAAGTTTGTCAAGAACCCCCAAACTAAATGAAAAAGCCGTGGTTTTACCCCCAAGCAGTACTTTCCGGGCAAATGAAATTTTTTTGGACTGTTTTACCCTCACGTGCAGAGCACGTGTTTCACTTAATGAAAATTGAATTTTTTTTTTTTTTTTTTTTAGAGAAAAACAAAGAAAAAGGCCACAATCGTGGAAAAAAAAAAAAATTCAATTTTCATTAAGTGAAACACGTGCTCTGCACTTGAGGGTAAAACGGTCCAAAAAAAATTTTATTTGCCCGGAAAGTACTGCTTGGGGGTAAAACCACGGCTTTTTCATTTAGTTTGGGGGTTTTTGACAAACTTTTTTTTTTCTGGGTGTTCTTATCAAAAAGTGTAAAGATCTTGGGGGTTTTGGCCAAATTTTCCTATTTTTAAATTTGTTAGTTAATTGCTACTTGTTATTTATTTCTTTAAGTGAGTATTGAATACGAATCTTTTGACTAACAAGGTACTTTTAAGAGGCAACCAACTTAACGGGTTAGTGAGTATTTTGGGAAACGTACTACCACTGAAAAATGAAGATACAGACTTGTGTGTAAGATTTGTGCACGAATAAAAAGGATTCAACCACCTTTGTCATGGTGAATATACATGATACAAGAACACCAACCCGAGCGACGCTTGCAAACGACTCGTTGTATGGGAATCATGTCATTAAATCACTGTCCAAATCCTGCAAGCACGAGATATAGTAAACATGATACCTACTAGCTTTGTCCGGAAAGATGGAACAAGCTAGAATATAAAGCCAAGAAAAGGCGAACGTGCTGCTCCACCATAATTTTCTTCAGCTTCCTCGGGTTAGTCAAGAACTGGACCATTTTTTACATCAGTCCGCCCGCACTTCATACCATCCGAGTTGGCCCCGAAAAGGCCAAACATCTCCACCATGTCATCCCTACTCACCTCTCCATAAGTAAGAGAGATACCGGTGCAAGGGAGCCCGGAAATGAGATCAAACTCGAAAGGGGTGATCATACCCATAGGAAAATGAAAAGTACTGCTAGTATCACAGTACCGCTCCGCAAGACCTCTAACAAGTAAGTGGTCGGAGCGCTCAGCGGAAGTGATAGACGCTAACAGATGACCGAAGCCGCAACGTTCCACTATGGCAGTTGCCTCAAAAGTCACATACCTACAGGCTTTCTCAATCCCGGAAAGGCTACCGGAACCCCGCATGGTAGTGTATGCATCCTATACAACACAATAATTGCAAGACAATTAGTTAGGTGATTCTAGTAACAACTATCAGTCTTCGTTTTAGTCCTAAATTTTTACAACCTGTAAAATTTAGCATTCTACCTAAACCAATATAACAAGAGTGAGTTTTAACGAGAATAAATGTCACACAAGTTTATTTTCCACAAATTTAATCAAAAATCATCTACCATCACAACAAAATAAAATAAAGTAAACTTCACTCTCAAGTTTAACTTCACCAAAGTGTGATAATTGCAACGTGAATAAATTTCACACACCATTTAAAGGTGAATTTCACACAAATTCATTCTTTACATGGAAAAGTAATTCTACGAGAATTTGCAAACTAGCAAGAAAAACAATTTCACGCAAATTGGTTTTCCACATTATCTACACTACAATTCTCAACCTAAAAATTCTATCTTTGCCTACACATGATTTTCTAAGTGTAAAAGAGCAAAGAGAAAACAAATGACATACCGGTGTAACCAAATGCTCATTCTTCTTAAAAATAAGATCGTGGGGCTCTCAACGATCAGCGTGATGGAAATCACTACGAGTGAACTCGTCCTGGACTAACCGGTGCTCACCCACCCAGTGATGGGGTATACCAGAAATGAAGACCCGGGTGAAAATATTCGGGGCCTCCCTCACAACAATCTCTTGTTCCTTCCTTTTCCTATCTCCTCTAAGCCTGGGAGCCATGAATAAAGAACGAAAGAAAATGAAGTTTTCGAAATTTGAGTGAAATTCCCAAAACTCACAAATTCACACAATTTTGAGTTTTGACACTCAAAAACCCAAGAACAACTAAAAAAATCAAGTTCTTTTAAGAATTTCAGTAAGAAGACCTCAAGATTTGGAGGTAGGGGCTTTGATGGAGGGTTGAGAGCTTTAAGAAAACGGAGGAGAGAGAGAGAGAGAGAAGAAGGCTCAACTTGGAAGAAGATCCATTTCAGCCTCCCCCCCCCCCCCCCTCTTTTCCTTTTGTTCCACCCTTGAAACCTAGCGACCGATTGAACCGTCCAAGTGGACGATCAAACCGCCAGACTGTTATTAGAAAATATTTTGAGGCAGTGGTTATGAAGAGAGTTAGAGAGAGGCTCAAGCCTCTCTCACACATCTTTTTGATCTTTATAGTGTAAGATGACATAAAAAAATAATAAATAATTTCATGACTTATTGCAATTGTTATATCTCAAATGTATGAATTTGCTATTAATACTTTTAAATGTGAGTATTGTATTAGTACTCATAAATTAATATTGAGTATTTTTAAATTTGTTAGTTAATTGCTACTTGTTATTTATTTCTTTAAGTGAGTATTGAATACGAATCTTTTGACTAACAAGGTACTTTTAAGAGGCAATCAACTTAACGGGTTAGTGAGTATTTTGGGAAACGTACTACCATTGAAAAATGAAGATACAGACTTGTGTGTAAGATTTGTGCACGAATAAAAAGAATTCAACCACCTTTGTCATGGTGAATATACATGATACAAGAACACCAACCCGAGCGACGCTTGCAAACGACTCGTTGTATGGGAAATGATTCAGGTCTTGAACCGGACGAAACTCAAATTTCCGATTATACCAATCAAACACCAGGCGCAAGTATACAATTGTGCTAAAATGGTAAAAGAGCTTAGTAGATAAATTATAGATGATGAATGATAGTAAAATGTTGTCATACCTTTGGTCAGACGCGTGCCCATGTCATAGGCCGAGTATAAACGTACAAACCTGATGATTTGAGTAGTCCCACTTTCATAAACGGACTTTGGAGCACAAATAACTATTATGGGCCCCACGTGGGGCCCATTGATTTTGAACAAATGGCCTTCAATAGAATATTATGAGAGGAGAAGTGTCAAACGGCTAAACCGCCAGTGCAAACGACTAAACCTCTTGTTGGAGCAGTCAAGCCGCTTGCTGGAGCGGGCATGCCGTTGGCTGGAGCGATTGAACCGTTCTGCCAAATGGTTGAGCCGTTTGGGAAAGCGGCCAAGCCGCGTGGCTTGCGGATTAATTGCCAGTCTGGCGGTTTGATCGTCCACTTGGACGGTTCAACCTGTCGCTAGGTTTCAAGGGTGGAACAAAAGGAAAAGAGGGGGGGGGAGGCCGAAATGGATCTTTTTCCAATTTGAGCCTTCTTCTCTCTCTCTCTCTCTCCTCCATTTTCTTAAAGCTCTCAACCCTCCATCAAAGCTCCTACCTCCAAATCTTGAGGTCTTCTTACTCAAATTCTTAAAAGAACTTGATTTTTTTAGTTGTTCTTGGATTTTTGAGTGTCAAAACTCAAAATTGTGTGAATTTGTGAGTTTTGGGAATTTCAATCAAATTTCAAAAACTTCATTTTCTTTCGTTCTTTATTCATGGCTCCCAGGCTTAGAGGAGATAGGAAAAGGAAGGAACAAGAGATTGTTGTGAGGGAGGCCCCGAATATTTTCACCCGGGTCTTCATTTCCGGTATACCCCATCACTGGGTGGGTGAGCACCGGTTAGTCCAGGACGAGTTCACTCGTAGTGATTTCCATCGCGCTGATCGTTGAGAGCCCCACGATCTTATTTTCAAGAAGAATGAGCATTTGGTTACACCGGTATGTCATTTGTTTTCTCTTTGCTCTTTTACACTTAGAAAATCATGTGTAGGCAAAGATAAAATTTTTAGGTTGAGAATTGTAGTGTAGATAATGTGGAAAACCAATTTGCGTGAAATTGTTTTTCTTGCTAGTTTGCAAATTCTCGTAGAATTACTTTTCCATGTAAAGAATGAATGTGTGAAATTCACCTTTAAATGGTGGAAAACAAAATTGTGTGAAATTTATTCACGTTGCAATTATCACTCTTTGGTGAAGTTAAACTTGAGAGTGAAGTTTACTTTATTTTATTTTGTTGTGATGGTAGACGATTTTTGATTAAATTTGTGGAAAATAAACTTGTGTGAAATTTATTCTCGTTAAAACTCACTCTTGTTATATTGGTTTAGGTAGAATGCTAAATTTACAGGTTGTAAAAATTTAGGACTAAAACGAAGACTGATAGTTGTTACTAGGATCACCTAACTAATTGTCTTGCAATTATTGTGTTGTATAGGATGCATACACTACCATGCGGGGTTCCGGTAGCCTTTCCGGGATTGAGAAAGCCTGTAGCTATGTGACTTTTGAGGCAACCGCCATAGTGGAACGTTGCGGCTTCGGTCATCTGTTAGCGTCTATCACTTCCGCTGAGCGCTCCGACCACTTACTTGTTAGAGGTCTTGCGGAGCGGTACTGTGATACTAGCAGTACTTTTCATTTTCCTATGGGTATGATCACCCCTTTCGAGTTTGATCTCATTTTCGGGCTCCCTTGCACCGGTATCTCTCTCACTTATGGAGAGGTGAGTAGGGATGACATGGTGGAGATGTTTGGCCTTTTCGGGGCCAACTAGGATGGTATGAAGTGCGGGCGGACTGATGTAAAAAATGGTCCAGTTCTTGACTAACCCGAGGAAGCTGAAGAAAATTATGGTGGAGCAGCACGTTCGCCTTTTCTTGGCTTTATATTCTAGCTTGTTCCATCTTTCCGGACAAAGCTAGTAGGTATCATGTTTACTATATCTCGTGCTTGCGGGATTTGGACAGTGTTGCGGAGTACAACTGGGGTCTTTCCGTACACTCATGTCTTCTGCGGTGTTTGAGGCAGTCTAGTCGCCTCAGTGGGGAGGAGGGTGTTCCTCGCATCTCCTTGGTCGGTTATGGGAAAGTCATGGAGGTAATTTCTTTTTATCCTTCTGGTATTCTTCGTTTCCACTTTTACTCATGTCTCGTGCCTAATCCATGTGCTTTGCATGTCTTAGATTTGGTTTTATGAGCATTTTCCTAACCTTGCCCCGCTTCTCGAGACATAGGATTTGTCATTTCCAGCAATGCAGACGTGGAGGGGACGGGCATCTTGACCATTCACCACACTGCACGCCCTTAGGGAGGCGATATATCCCTTGACCGCCTAGGATGTAAGTGATTACCTTTGGCATTTTATTGTCCTTTTCATCTTTTTGAGCGCTTATTCTTTTCTTTTGCAGGTTATCTGGTTCCCTTGGACGGAGTACCTCCCGAGCGTCTCAAACCGATTTTTAGGTGCCCCAGAGTACGACCAGAAGAGAGTCCTCATTGAGGGTCCTTTTGGTTTTGTTCTTGGGAGCGAAACTGATTAGGCAGACGTTCTTCAACCTTCCAGCTTCGAGGATTCCTTTGGATCCTCCGGATTCTATGCTTTACGTTCGTCACCTTACCATGGAGCATGTAAGGATGGCCACCATTGGGGGGAATTGAGTATTTATTTGCTCCCGGCTGACCCAGGGGTGGATATCATGGTAGCGTATACCGAGTATGCTGAGGCTCGGTTGTGCCCTAACTTCTCCACTGATCCGGTGATCGTTTTGGAAATTTAGAAATGTGTTTAATACTTTCAAGCTTTGCAGAGTGCTGCGAGTTCTTCAACGTCCCATGTGACTACTTCTTCTCCGCGCCCTACTCCTCCTACCATGTCGGTGGGTTATACAGGAACGGACATGTCTCCTCAGATTCTTTTGATTCCTGAGTATTGTGGTCCCGATGAGGATTAGGAACTATTTAAAAATAAAAGGAAAAGACTCCTCGCACGTAAGTACATGTTGGCACATAGTCACGACATTCATGCATTCTGGCAAGCATTACCGTAGACGCCAAAAAAGCGTCGTCAAATTTCTCCGCCAAAGCCCGATGATGAAAAGATTAATTTATAAACTTAAATGCTATTTTTGCTTTGATAGGTAAAATAAGGTCTCAAAATTTTCCTTGATCACTCCTTTATTTAGATCACATTCAAAAGTCTCGTTCAACAACTTTCCAACGACACCTCTCGTGTCGCTTTTCGACTCCAGGTTGCAAAGTTGCTAACCGAGGGTAAAACGGTCTTTTACCGCAGAGGGGTAAAACAGTCTTTTCGTATTTTCAGAATATTTAAAAATCCTCCGAAAATCTAAATTTGATGGATGTCGTCATTATTACGACGTCTAGCTGGCAAGCTCACAGCCGCCAGCGACCCTGACATTTCAGCTAGGGCCGCCAGCGGCTGTGGCGAGGGCCATCAGCGGCCCTCGACAGGGCCGCCAGCGGCCGTCACGGCCAGCTGGCACCAGCCCTTTTTCGGCCTGATCTTTTCAAATTTCGGACATTCTTGACCCGTCCAACCCTACTCATTCGCCTATAAATATAACCCTTCACCCTTAGTTCAAAAACACACAGTCTAGAGTTGACAACCTCTATTCTTGGTTGAGTACTCTCGGGATTCCCTCTCTTTCTTCCAAATTTATTATTTGCTTGAGATCTATTTTTACTATTCAATTGATAAATAGCCTACAGTTTATGTACTAACTCTTGAGGTCTCATATTAAATTAAGGGATTAAATTAATTGCTTAACTATTTATTTTCTAGTAGTCATAATGTAGATATCATGCTAATCATGTCTGTTATTACTTACTAAACTCTGAATTACCAAATTGGCATTTTAAAAATACCCTCCAAGCCAATTTGGCTTTTTAATAAAGTCCAGCGATAATCAAGCATTTTAAAAAGTTAACCCGGTCATTTAAGCACTTTAGCGTTATCGGCGGGGAATCTTTGCGTCTTTTTCAAATTTTCTATTTTCTTTGCTTTTATGGTTTTCTCATCATTTATCTAATTTGTCCTAATTTGTTTAATTTTAAATATTGGTGAAAAAACAAATATATTTCATTCTCACCCAATTTCTCTCTCTCTCCTTCTACTTGGGACAATTGGTTGTTGATATGTTTTTGTTTTTTTTTGTTAAATTTGATATATTGAGAATTGAATTAATAGAAAGAGAACACATTAGAAGGAGAGAGAATGTCGGCATCACAGAGGTGTTTATTGGAAAAGAACAAAGAGGATTGGAAGAGTTCTGACATTTTTGCAACCTTGATTTATTTTTGGTGATAATGAACTTGTTTACTAATTGATATTGGCATGCATTTACTCCCAACATTTTGAGATTTGAATTGATTCTTGCAATTGTGACATCAAAATCACATCATGTAGTGAACTGAACTACTCCTATGAAATCTAGAAGTAAATAGGGAAGAGGGAAGAAGGGTGAGAATGAATTTAAAGGATATTTGTTTTTGTTTCACCCATACTTGATTTTAAACAAATTAGGACAAATTAAATAAATAATAAGAAAATTCATAAAAGCAAAGAAAATAGAAAAATTCACAAAAAAAATGCAAAAGATTTTCTGCCGACAAGGTTAAAGTGCCTAAATGACCGAGTTAGCTTTTTAAAATACTTGATTGTCACAGGACTTTATTAAAATGCCAAGTTGGTTTGGAGGACGTTTTTAAAATGCCAATCTGGTAATTTGGGGGCTTACTAGTTGTCTTTCAATTCTGTAAATAAGCATGTCTAATTGTTGTAATGCTCAACTTGCCAATCGAATGCATGTCTAAATAAGGGTCAGTAATAAATGTTATGATGCTTGTGATGAACCAATTAATAGTCTAATCTAGGTTATTAATCCAGTTTTGTGTGGAAATCATGTCATTAAATTATTATGCAAACTTGAGTTAGTAGAGACCGTCATAAAACGGGCGGTTGGGTGCCTAAACCATCCCACCTTGTACCTTTGCCCCCGAACCCTTTAGTCTTGGGTACTCATGTTATACCCCAATACTTTCTATAATTATAATTTCGATTTGTAATTCATTTATAAATAATTTCGAAGATTTAAATCATACATTTACATAACGATTCGATTTACTTAAATTAAAGCCATAATTATTATTATGGAAATTTCGTGATTTATAATTATCAAATTGAGGGATTTAATTAAAGTGGTTTTGTATATGAATAAGGTTTATTCATATTGTTTTAATTCGTTTTAATTAGCATTTAATTGGTTTTAAATTGTTTTAATTAGCAATTAAATCAGAAAATTAATCTCTTTCTCTCCCGCACTTTCTCTCGTTTTTTTCTCCTCCATCGCCGACGCTCCGGCGAGCCACCGCCGACCATGGTGGTCGGTGAGTGGTGGTCTTGGTGATGGGCTAGGTCGTGGGTCCCCATTCTTGGTGTATCACGACCTATACTCGAAAAACCGATTAGGGTTTTGTTTAATAATTTCGTTTTAATTAATTTCGGATTTTCAGTATTTTTCAATAATTGTTTTTATTTTTCTGTACTCGTTTGGAGTCCGAATCCGGATTTTCGAAAGCCTATATTGATTTAAATAAATAAAGGAATTCAAATAAGATATTAGATTAATATTTTATTACTGTTTGTATTTTCGTATTTACTGATTATGCCTCGGTAATTATTTTTTAATTAGGACCAAATGGACAAGCGTGATCGGGTTGTGATTTGCAAGGTTACCTGCTGCGTAGTGAGCATTTGTTAGGTAAGAGATTGTGCCTACCTCTTTCCAAAGCCCCATCAAAACTATTTTGATGTGTTATGTGCAAATTGATAAATTATTGTGAATTTAATATGTGAAGCATGATTAAATTATATCATCGTTAATTATGAGAATTAGAAATATATTTCTTCGCTGTAAATATGATTTATATTGAGTATGAAAAGTTTATGAAGTTTCGTTAATTAATTAGTTCATATGCTAATTATTGAGCATGTATGGCGATGTTGAATTTCGTAGTATTATTATGATATAATATACGTGCTATTTGGAAAGAGTTATTATTGAGTGCTAATTAGCACCTATTATATGTTGACGGTTTATTGGTTAAAGTGTAATTTTTGGATATCATGATTTACAGTCGAAGTGTTGCCGAAATTTCGTTAGACATATGTGAAGCATGATTATGTTAATATGCATTAATATCGCTATCGTCGCTATTATTATTCATTATCATGAGCATGAAATAAAGTAGTATGTCGTGGTCTCGTTGTACCACTAGGTCAATCAATGCAAGTATGTGAATTGAATTATAAATGAGAATAAAACTCCTAATGGATCACTAGGAGTAGTCGAGCAATCGAGACTTATCTAATTGATATAGTCTAGGGATGCGTGATTTCCAAGTTACTTTTATGGACACCTCGTAGTGTGTTCGGGACGGATCATTCCCCATTGTTTAATTCTCTATGTATCGATTATTATGTTAGAGATAGTGTGAGTATACACTAGAGTAAGTCCATGGCATGTCTATATCTATCTATGAATAGTATGGGTAATCGCTGTTCTATTCGCTCTCTTATTACTCTAATCAAGATGGTTTACCTGTTTGTGTTCGAATGATCACTAATGCAAGACTTGCATGTAATTGAATGTTGAGTATGCGTGTGCTTGATTGTATGACTACTTGTGCATGCAAATGAATTTCTATGATTATTCTAAAACCCAAGTAAGGTTTGCGAAAGTGTTTTTATTGGGTATGGACGATGTTTATTCAGTTTATCTGATTTTTGATTTCTTTTGTTTCTTCTCTTTTCTCTTGTACCTTGTTTCCATCACGGAAACCAAAGTGCAGGTGTAGCTGAGTGAGGACGGATAGGTTGAAGTGTTAATGTGGGCCGTCTCTTTAGAACTATTGGTTACTTTGGATTATTGGGATTTTGTTTGGTTTGTGCCCTTGAAGGCAAAGTTGTAATAATACTTTAATGGACTTAAGTTCACTTGATTGACAACTCTGATATTAATGTTTAGTTCGTTTAGATGCTTCCTTTGATACCTAGTTTTTCCTTTCGGCTTAGCATTTATTCCTTAGTGATAAATGTTGCAGTAACTAACGCTTGGATTTGTGACGGTTCATCGTTGTCGAGTCGTTTACAGCGACGCCAATAGTTCCCGGCAAATCGTTGCGTATTCGGGGGTGTTACAAATGGTATCAGAGCCCTAGGTTTAAAAGGTTGCATAGGTTTAATAAATGAATTAATAAAGATTAGTTTCATTATGGGAAAAATAAAATGTAATTAAAGCCGTTGAGCGTAGTAGTCCTAAAAGTTAGGAATTTCTTGAAATCACCTTAATTGTGATTTAAATGTTCTTATTGCTTGATTGCTCTTTTGTAGATGGCAATTACTCGTTTGATCTCGATGAAGTCAACTAGAGGTAGAAAACCGCGAGCGATGATCGTTGCACCTGAGCACGAGGTGGAGTACGTAGATATTTCTGATAGCGAGCCAACGCACAACGAGCGTGAAGAGGTCGCACAAGAGCCTGAGGCGCACGACAATGGCGCGCATGAGCCCGAGGTGGAACAACCCGTGCATGAGGATTGTGATGATGACGTTCCAATTGAGCCTAACCATGACTTGGAAGCTAACGAGGATCCTGATTCTGAAGAGGAACCTACTGATTTTGAACCTTAAGCTGACGATGCTCCTGCTGACGAGCCAAGCGTTGAGCCTAATTCTGTTGATCTAGAGATGCGATTTGAGTATGGAGCTAGTGTCCCTGATTCACCTAGCATGCCAGACTTAGAGGATATTGGTGATGCAAGCGGCAATAACTCTGTACCTCCTTCGCCTCCTGCTGATGTGTCTCCTCCTTTGGAGCCTTTCTTTGCCACTGATGCCGAGCTAGAGAACATCCTTGCCTACATCGATCGTGCATACACTACGATCGAGCGTTATGAATATGAGAACCGTACGAGGATACACCAAGGTTTCTGGGTAGAACTCTTACTAGTTGGTTTACCCAACATGCATCCTTGGACAGGTCTCAAGGAGAAGTATGACGATGTGGTACTGAAGAGTGGCTACATCAACGATGAGAAGTACGGCAAAGGCAATCGTTGGGCGCTGAGTTTTCAGGGTGTTGGCAATGAGTTATGCTTGTCTGAGTTTGAGTGGAAAGTTAACAACGTCCTAGTGCCTGCTCCGAAGGACATCTGCGAGAGCTGCTGGTCAAAGTAGCGCAAGCTTGTGGATAAATTTAGAAGGCGCTTCATGCCTCAGAAATTAAGAGGTGACAAGCATCCTTACACGCCATGCAGGGAAGTGAAGCCAAGGAGGGACGATGATGATGATACGCCTCATGGATCGAAGCAAAACCCAGTTGCTGTTTAGCTATTTTATTGACTAGAGTTAGTCATTGTGTTTAGAAACATTATTTCATTTTTGTGATGGACCTGCGTGGTCAAGATTGGTGTGGTGTGTAGTTGCCTAAGCAACAAGTATTTATAACTCTTATTTATTTTGCAATCTATCTTTTTGCAAAACTATTTCATTTGATTATATGATAGTCATTATGATTTGTTTACATCATTGTTGTGTCACATATTTGCATGGTTGACTAAAAGCATTAATGCTCTCTCTTATCGTCGTGACATGATGGGAAATCCATGTTGAAATTATGGCAAAATTTTTGTCGAGCATTATCAACTCTTTTGTGAGCCAAGATCTACAGCATATCAATATGATTAAGTGTGATTGTCTATTGGCCTACTAAAATAGTATGGAGCCTCATTATGTCCATTATGAACATCTTTGTCTATTCATGTGAGAACTATGTGTCTAAGGTGTATTGTATGCCTATCGAACTGTTATGCATGAGAACTGAGAACAATAAAGTAAGTATGTTGCTTAGACCTACAATGTAAGGTCGATCCTCGAAACTTATATGCTATATGCTAAATGTCAAGAGAAAGGTTTCAATTAAACTGTACAATTGTTAATTAGGAATTCAACCTCCCAACCCACGCCCCCCAAAAAAAAGAAATAAAAATGCAAAAATTTACAATCACTAATTAAAATTTGGAATATTATCCAATGATACAATTTTAAATAATCTGCAAAATTATTTAGAAACTTCAATCGCAAATTGATAAAAAAAAAACTTCAATGTAAAAAAAAAAGTTACCACTATCCGCTGGGCAGAGTTAGGCGATCGACTCTCGTGGTTGCCCTATAAGCGTCTATGTCATGAAAGATTGCAGAAGAAAAGTATCAGGGATTTGAGTATTTCGTTGAGACTTAGGAAACTTCTCCCTCAATAAATGATGGAAAGAGAATATGAAGAATTTGGCCAATAAAAAGAGTAATTATGGGAAGGAATTAGTACTACAAGCTGAATTTGGAAAATGTAGTCAATTAATCATCTCTTAATAGTTGGCTGGAAAGAGAGAAAAAAGAAGGAGAGAGAACAGAGAACAGAGAAGAGATGCGTATAGACAAACTTGGAAATTGAGCCAAACTTAATTACTGTTAGACTTTTTACTGGATTCTACTTTTCTGATTTTTTCCTTTAACACTGAACTTGTTCAGCAAATATGGGCCTTAAGGCTTCAACTTAGAACAACAATTGGGCCCTTGCAGTCTTGGAGGCCCTGTGAAGGTGCACTGGCTGCACCTGCCCAGGGACGGGCCTGGTCACTCTCAATCGCCTCCATCTTCTCTCACATCCCCTGTTCCTCTCCCTCTCTATCCACCACCACCGCACCAAATCCCGCTACCCATAACCCGTGATTGTTCCCATCATCCATCACTTCCACCAACTGACCCACTGAACCGCGCCCCTCCAACCCCCGTCAGTACTGCCCCTCCATTGTACCATGGTCGACAATTGTGTCGGGTGCCCCGTGCTTGCTTTTGTGGTCCATTTCGCTGGTTTTCCACTCAAAATCTTTGCTATAGTGGTTCTTTGCGGATTATCTTGAGGTAGTATAGAATTTCCCCTCTGAATTTCGGCTCCAAACTATTTTTACGACTATATCATTGATGAAGTTGAGGTAACGCAGTTGAGAATTATGGACAAGGATTACTTTTGGACCTTGGTGAATTGGTTACTAGTGGTTGGTGAATTGGTAACAAGTTGGTTTATTATTACTAAAATTGGTTGACTTGTGTTCAATTGGTTGAGATTTCGGTCAATTACTTGTTGGACGTTTTCTTGTATTAGTTGAATATCGAGTTTGCATTATGGTGATTTGGTCTCTTTCTTGATTGATTATTGGTTGCGATTACGGGTGTCGGTCGTGTCAAAGGTAAATGCAATGGACGTGCTCATTTGCCAATTCGTTGATCTTCAATGGCAAGTACTATTGCACGGATGATGAAATGAGTAATTTTTAAACTTGAATGCTATTTTTTCTTTAATAGGTAAAGCAAGGTCTCAGATTTTTCCTCGATCACTCCTTCATTTCGATCCCATTCAAAAGCCCCGTTCAAGAGCTTTCCGACGACACATCTCGTGTCTTTTTCCGACTCCCCGTCGCCAAGTTGCGAGTGTAACACCCCCGAATTCGCAACGATTTCCAGGGAACCATCAACGTCGCTATACACGACTCGACGCCGCTGAACCGTCCCGAACTCGAGGGAGTGCTACTGCAACATTTATCACTAAGGAGTAAATGCTAAGCAGAAAGAAAGACTAGGCATCAAAAGGAGCTTCTAAGGAACTAATAAATCTAAAATAGTTAATATCAGAGTTGTCTATATAGTGAGCTAAAACCATTAAACCAAATTTATTACAACTGGTCTTTAAGAGCAAAACCAAATCCAAATAATTAATCCCACGATCTAAACTGAACAGAAACAGTTCTATGAACCGACGCCAACTCAAACCTTCCAAGCTGTACGTCCTCAATCAACTAAACTTGCACATTGGTTCCCGTGACGGAAAAAAAAAAATACAGAAGAAAAGAAAAGAAACAAAAGAGAAACAAAAATCAGATAAACTGAATAAACGTCATCCTTACCCAGTAAAAATATTTTGCAAACCTTACCTGAGGTATTAGAAGAATCATTGAAATTCATTTGCATATGCACATAAGCAGGTAATCAAGCATACGCATAACGACATTCTTTTACATACAATTCTTGTATAGTGATCATACGAAATACAACACAGACAATTCGTCTTGATTAGAGAGATGTAAGAGAGCTTATAAAACAGCGATTACCCATACTATTTATCGAAGATACAATCACGCTATGGACTTAATGACTCTAGTGTGCACACTACCTCTAGTACAATTACACGAGCCTAGAAGACTTAGTAAATGGGGAATGATCCGTCCCAGACACACTATGAGGTGTCCATAAGTAACTTGGGAATTACTCATCCCTTGAACTACACCATTAGGTGCAATCCCGATTGCTCGACTACTCCTAGGGATCCATTAGGAGTCTTACTCTCATTTAATTCAATTCACATAATTTGCATTGGTTGACATAAGTGGTACTATGAGACCACGACTTACTAATTCATTTCATGCTCTAGACAATGAATAGTAAATAACGATGATAATGATAATCTAATGCGATGAGAATGAAACATGCTTTAATTCAATAACGACGATGATTCAATAATGATGACAAGTAATGTCTAGCCAAATTTCGGCAGCACTTCGGCAGGGTAACATGATATCAAAAAACTCACAAATCATCCAAGACATTCAATCAATAATTTATAGGTGCTCACTAGTACTCAATAATACCCATACCAATTAGCACTTATTTAATAGCATAATAATACTAATAGTTCATCATTCAATAATTGTCCAATAATCATCATATGGACTAATTAATTCCCAAAACATGATAACATCAACATGCTCATTATAAATCATATTTACAGCAGTGAATCATGCTAAATAACTTCATAATAACGACGATATAATTTAATCATGCATTGCATATTAAATTCACAACAAATTCCCAATTAGCACATAACACATCAAAATAGTTTTGATCGGGCTTTGGAAGAAGGTAGGCATGAGCGCTTACCACTAATATGCTACCAACAGTAAGTATGCTCCAATTAATCGACAATATCATGCTTGCTCGTTAGGTCCTAATTAAAAATAATTACCGAATCAGTATTAATTAAATATGAAAATATAAACAGTAACGAAATCTCAGTCTGATATTTTTATTAAATGCCTTGATTTATTTCAACCAATATAGGCTTTTGAAAATCCAAATTCCGATTCCGAATGAGTACAGAAAAATAAAAACATTAAATCAAAAATACTGAAAATCGAATTAATAATTACGAAAAACATAAAAGCGAAACCCTAACTTCAAAACTAGGTCTAGGTCACGGGTACCCATGCATGGGACCCATAACCCGACCCATTACCACCACCACCACCCACTGGCCACCATGGCCGGTGGTGATGGTCGCCGGAGCGCGCCGGTGAGGAGAGGAGAGAGAAAACACGAAGGAACGAGAAAAGAGAGTGCGAGCGAGAGAGAAAGAAACAAAGAGAGAGAGAGAGAGAGCCAGGGGCTCGGTGCCGTGGCCTAGGCCATCACCGGCGACCACCCAGGCACTGGGCGGGGAACAAAAACAGAGCAAGGGGAGAGAGAGAGGGAAAACGCGAGAGAAAGAGAGAGGGAGAGAGAAAGAGACTTACCGCCGGCGAGGGAGAGACGCCGGTGATGTCTCCTGTGATCAGGCGGCAGTGAGGAGATAGAGAGAGCTTGGTTGAGAGAGAGAGAGAGAGAAGGCCGTGAGGGAGAGAGAGAGAGGACGGGTGAGAGAGAGAGAGTGTGTGAGGGTTTGGCTCAGTTTACAAAACTGATCAATTGACTCACCCTTTTCCTTATATAGGCCCTCAGTCAACCAAATCAAAGACTACTAGGTTAAGGAATTTATTTGATAATTTTCTGAATTAAAAAGCTAATTAAAACCAATTAAAACCATATGAATAACTCTTATTCATATATTAAACATTTTAATTAAACTCCTCAAAATTGATAAATACAATTTATGAAAGTCCCATAATAATAATTAATATTATTGTGGCTTGAATTGAATAAATCAAATCCTTAATTGAATATATGATTAAATCTCCGAAACTATTTATAAATCATTTATAAATCAATATAATAATTATAGAAAATATTGGGGTATCACAGCGAGTCCGGGGTAAAACGATCTTTTACCGAAGAAGGGTAAAACGGCCTTTTCACATTTTCTGAATACTAAAATTCCTCGAAAAATTAAAATAGACTGGATGTTGTCATAATGACGACACCATCAGCGGCCGTGGGTTAACAGCCAGGGCCGCTAGCGGCTCTCGCCAGCGCCACTAGCGGCGCTCGCTGGGTCTCCGGGCTCGATTTTTTTAAGCTCAAAATCTGAATTTCGGCCTCCCTTCACCCGTCCAATCCTACTTCCTTCGCCTATAAATACGACCCTAGTATTCAAAATGTAGATATCATGTTAACAACGTCTTTTATTGCTTACTAAATATCGTCTTTTAAAGCATGTCTAGCCGTTGTAATGCTCAATTTGTCAATCGAATGCATGTCTAAACAAGGGTTATAAATAAATGTCATGATGCTTGTGATGAACCAATTAATAGTCTAAGTCTAGGTGTTGTTAATCCGGTTTTGCATGGGAATTATGTCTTTAAATTATTAAGCATACTTGAGTTAGTAGAGGCCGTCATAAAACGGGCGAGTTGGGTGCCTAACACCTTCCCACCTCGTCCCTTCGCCCCCGAACCTTTTATTCTTGGGTACTCATATGTTCTATATGAGCGGGAGTCTTTTTAAAAACATGATCAGTTCACTTATCGCACTATTGGCTTGTCCCTTCGGATTGTCCCTTCGGTTTGTCCCTTCGATAAAACGTTGAAAGCAGATTTGTGACCTCTTTCATGGTTTTTATTCAATTCAAGTCTTTACAAAAGCTTTTCTAACTCGATGGTCCCTTGAACTTATCTAAACCCCCAACTTACAACTTTTCTATAAGGATGTACTCTGTGGCCGTAGAAATCCCGGGTCCTTACAATCTCAAGCAAAGAATAGAATTGATTCGAAAGAAAGAAGGAAAAGCTCATTGTTAATACTCGTGAGAAAAGAAGTTGTCAACTGTAAATTGTGTGTTCTGAACTAAGGGTGGAGGGTCGTATTTATAGTGGACGAGGTAGGATTGATCAGGTGAAAAGATAGAGCTAAAAAATGAAGAGATCGGGTAGAAAGCTATCGCCAGCTAGCGGCTCTGGATTTTTATCCACGGCCGCTAGCGGCTCTAGGCATAGGTGTTTGCGGCTCTCGAGCACCAGTTGGATGTCCCAACATGACGAGATCGAGTCATTTTTGTGATTTTTCGGATGAAATTGGATATTTCGAAATTGTGAAAAGACCATTTTACCATTCAGCGGTGAAAGACGGTTTTACGCTCAATTGACAACTTTGCAACTG
Source organism: Tetragonia tetragonoides (assembly GCA_038025085.1). Classification (NCBI taxonomy): domain Eukaryota; kingdom Viridiplantae; phylum Streptophyta; class Magnoliopsida; order Caryophyllales; family Aizoaceae; genus Tetragonia; species Tetragonia tetragonoides. The sequence goes on from CM076149.1 coordinate 20,942,289, forward strand.
AGGGTCGAAAAAGGACACGAGAGGTGTCATTGGAAAGCTTTTCAACGAGTCTTTTGAATGTGATCGAGATAAAGGAGTGGTTGGGAAAAACTTGAGACCTCATTTTACTTATCAAAGCAAAAATAGCATTCAAGTTTATAAATTACTCCTTTCATCATCCGGCTTTTGCGGGAAATCTAACGACGTTTTTTAAGCGTCTACCGTCCTCCCTGGCGTAATGACCAATGATGATAACCTATAATCATGTTAAAGAAACAAATTTCAATGCTAACTTATTCCGAAATTGTGAAAAGACCGTTTTACCATTCTGCGGTGAAAGACGATTTTACATTCAATTGACAACTTTGCAACCGAGTATCGGAAAAGGACACGAGAGGTGTCGTTGGAAAGCTCTTCAATGAGGCTTTTGAATGTGATCGAGATAAAGGAGTGGTTGGGAAAAACTTGAGACCTCATTTTACCTATCAAAGCAAAAATAACATTCAAGTTTATATATTACTCCTTTCATCATCGGGCTTTTACGGGAAATCTAACGACGTTTTTTAAGCGTCTACCGGCCCCCTGGCGTAACGCCCAATAATGATAACCTATAATTATGTTAAAGAAACAAATGTCAATGCTTGAAGTACCTATGCTCATTTGAAACCCTTTATCTATCCTCATTCATGATTTCAATATTTTTCATATCACAAATAGCACTTTCCCTAAGCTTTCCAACATCATCTCATTTGTCCCAAACGAACGCCGGAGTCAAAATTATGATTTAATGAAGTTATATGCCAAAAACGATGTTCTAATATCCGCATATCACGATTGAAGAACGAATTTTAGCCATGCGAGGATGAATTGGATTATGAGCCCAAATAACTTGTATTCCCTTTTGAATTAGCTTTCCAGTGATATATTGTGGGCTAAATTCCTATTCGAATCGAAAGAGAAATGATCCGATGATTGATTAATGCGTTGAAACAGACACCAGTGGATTTTTCTTGGTAGCGGAGACTAAAACTCGGGCCGCGGAGCAGAGTCCCAGCGACTGGGCCCCTGACCCCAGCGGTATGCCATTAGAGTCCAAGAGGCATCCGCCAGATGCCAGCGGCATTATCGAGTGTCGTTGGAGCTCTACCTATGCTCTGTGGCACTGCTGAAGACCAATTTCGACTCGAGAAACCCTAATTTGACCTTCTTTTTGGCCCATTTCGATAAATACCACTCTAAACTCACTTTAACGGGGTTACAAGTCATTATTACAGGATTCCACACAAGGGAACCCTAATCTCTCTCTCTCTCTCTCTCTCTCTCTCTCTCTCTCTCTCTCTCTCTCTCTCTCTCTCTCTCTCTCTCTCTCTCTCTCTCATTCAACCGTAATCGAATTATTCAAGCTTTCTTCAACAACCATTCAAGAGCAACTTCATACACAAGAGCAAGGCAAATACAAAAGCAATTGACATTTAATTCTAGTGAAATAAAAGGTTAACTTGAGAGCAATTTTCTCAATCTTTCAAAACTCTTTTTAAATCATGTTTTACTTTTATTATAATTATGGTTGATTTGTTTATCATGTTTTGATTGTTTTAATTGATTTAATTACTGTAGCAGGCTTAGAAACTTTTGTTATTGATCATATTCATGTATAGATAATTAACTTGCATGTTCTAATTAGTCCATTACATAATTAGAGTTATAACTTGCATATTTTTCATGTTTATTTAGTCTAATTCAAGTTTAATGCATGTTTAGTGTAAATATTGCATTTTTGCATGATTAGTATATTTAATTAGCATATTAGCATATAATTAGGGTTCTGCATATAGTTATCCCTAACTAACAATCTTATTGGTGTGCATATGTAATTTGGCGTGTTTAGCAAGAACGGTAAGGTGAAGATTTTTTTTTTTAATCTTATTATTGGTTTGGAGTATGCTTGTTATTTAATGCATGCAATTGGATAATATGTGCAAAGCAATTACATTAATAATTTGGTTTGTTCAACCCACCTAATTAATTTAGGAACTTGGACGATCGATTTGTATGGAACCTCTCAATGTGAATTAAGTATCAACATAGATGAGATTAGTAAAGGTCATTATTATGGGCGATTTAGATCAGATTCGTTTTATGCACCCATACCCTCGAACTCAATATTTGGCCCTTTTGGGTTTAATGAGTCAATGTTCAATCGGAATTGGATGGACTTTGATGGTTTCCAATTATTTTCTTAAAAATTGGTGTCAGCTTCACAATTTGCTTACTAATTCCCCAATCACGCAATAATCATAAATAATCATCATCCCATTTTTTAGAATTGCTAATCCCAACTAAATTTTAATTAGCGTCGAAAGGCGAGGGTTCTTACACAAATAATTTGATTTGAGCCCTCAGGATTTAGTATCTGTAGCCGCTGTAATCTATTTAGACATTTAATTTTAAAAAAAAATTCTCAAGCAAAGAAATGGGGAGAAGCTCAGTGTCAATACTCCTAAGAATAGAGTTATATTAGAAAATACTGTGTGTGTTTTGTGAGAGGGGTCCATGGTTGTATTTATAGTGGACGAAGTAGGGTGGCACGGATGGAAGATAGGATCAACAGGATCTTAATCCCGAAGGAGAATCGTTGCTACCAGCTGGCACGCTAATGGTTGTGGCGGAAGCCAACCTCTGGTCCGCAACCGCTAGTGGTTGTGGGGCTTCACCCCTTAGCCGCTAACGGCTGCTGTAAAAGATAAGATTATCTTTTATGGAGCCAATTGGATGCCGACGCCATGTATTTGGATGATATTATTCTATATTTTTAGAAGGTGAAAGTACGACTTTCCGTTGAGGGAGTAAAGACGGATTTACCCTCGGTTTTGACATTTCTTCACCGGGAGTCAGATGAGGCTCAAGAAGTATCGTTGGAAAACTCTTGAGTGAGGCTATATAATGGAATGGAAATGGAGAGGTCTTTTGGAAGACTTAAGACCTTATTTACCTATCAAAGCATATTAGCAAACATGCACATTTAAAGTTACTCATTTCATAATAGGGCTTTTGCGGATAAGACTGATTATACTTTTTATGTGTCTACAATAGGTAATTTAGGTTGTTAATAAGATTTTCATAGTGGTCATGTTGTCAATATATTAAGCAAATTTTAGTTAGTAAAGTCTGTCATTTAAATGGGTTGATTGGGTACCTAACAGCTTCCCAATTCGTGCATTCGTCCCTACTCCCGTATTCTTGGTACTCATATGTTCCATAATAGCGAGAGTCATTCTAAAACGTGAATAGTCAGATCCTCCAACGTAGGGTATTCCCATCAGTTTTTCCATTCTGTTTGTCCTATTCGGGAAACGTGCCTGTAAAAGAGGATATGGCATTTTCCCCTCTGGCAAGCTGCAGTTCCAGCACACTGCTGTTGGTACTATTAAAAATTCATGGAAATGAGGGATGAGTTCCCTATGACATGTGATTAGAGATTACAGAAGGATTATAAAGATGTTGATGGTTATAGGTATATGAGACCTAAGGGCCAAGCGCAACTTCATTTTCTGATTGGCAAATAGGAGCAGATTACTCACAAAAGATAGCATGTTGCAGAATTTTCAGATGATAGTGGATCCACGATGTGTATTATGCAGAGGGGCAACTGAAAGCCATGAGCATCTATTCTTTGCTTGTCCCTGGGATGTTAACCTGAAAAAGATAGTATGTAGTTGGATCCTAGCTGATCAAATTCCAGACATATATGGAAGGTGGTTTAGATGGCTTGATAACAAGAAAAATATGTGTAGAAGCCAAAAGAAAATGGTTGCAACCTATCTAGCAGTTATAACATATTCCTCTTGGATTGAGAGAAACCGAAGGATAATTCAAAATGTGTGCAGGAATACGGAAATGATTAGCAAATCAATCATACGGGAGCTGAAAATGAGAGTTAGTCTTGCAGTGCTGGGTAGAATAGAGACAAAAACTTTATGGACTTGATTTTGTAAGTATGTTTTTGTTGAGGCTTGGGAAATTTGGGAATGATCACCTTTATAGAAGGTGGCCAATTTTTTTCCCCCATCCCTCCCTTAGTCTGTTACGTTGTTTAATTTTCAGTAGTTGGTAATAGACACACTAACCGTTTACCCAAAAAAAAAAATATATATTTTACTTGATGGTTCCTTGAACTTAGTTAGTCCTTTGATCCGATTACAATACAAATGTATACGGATCACTTTGGCCGATTTTCTAGGGTTCTTACAGAAACTAGCTAGAATTTCAATGTTATTGTGTTTGTTGGGATATGTTAAATGGGTGTTTGCAATAGCATGGGGTTTGGGGATCTTGGTGAATTATCTTGCAAGCATGTTTTTTTTATTTAATCATGAGGTGGCGTTTAATGCCTTCCCTATTACCAAGAAAAAAAAAGAATTAATCAAGAGGTGATATAATTTATGAGTTGAATTATTGTATATTGAAAGTGTAGGAAAGGTATATTGTGAATGTGGTTATCAATAGAGAATTTAAGTTCATCACTCATGTATGCCATGAGAAAATTGAAACTAAATTGGATGTTCATGTTATACTGAGTCACCCTATGATGAATACTTGAGATCTATGCAAAGAAATATGAACTTTTTTATTATGTTGTCACAATCATTAAAATTAAATTAGAGTTAAGACTTCTTTGTTATGGATTATCTTGGTGAATTATCTTGCAAGCATGAACTTTTTTATTATGTTGTCACATATATTGAGTCATACTATGACTGAACTATTAGACTACGGATAAAAGGGGCCTCACTTGCACATTTGAAATTTCATTCCATACATGAGAATTGAGTAAATTAGTCTCTTCTTTAGATTGGGTGAACTGTTCTTCTTGTAAACCTTGATGGTGAGGGAGGGTGTGCACATTCCAGAACGCTAGCTCAGAGTACTTTTTATGGAGTTGTTAACTTCATGACTTTATCCCACCACTATTATGCAATGAGTATATCCTATTGTTGGATTAAGTTGAGTGATTCCTTAAATCGTCTAACTCGTTTACTTCTCTCTAATTGGAACTTGGCTGACGGAGTTAAAGAACGAGATTTATTATTGTTTGGCTTTTGTTTAAAGCATGATTATTATTTATGGAGTTTATTATATTGTCAAGTATATTGATTTAAGATGAAGCTTATAATGTGGTTTCGATTGTAAATTGAATTACCCATCTTTGTTGACTTTGATGATTTTCTTTCAATGTTTCATGTTTTCCATTTCATTTCATGGTGGACCTATGATGAACATATGTAAAATTCTGAATGTCGATTTCTATTATTTGGAGTTTCGATTGGGATTGAAGACGAAGGAAGAAGATTGTTATCTTCTTAAAACTTTAGTTATTGAGAAACTATTAACATTGGATTATTGTATGGATAAATTACATTGAGCTATACTGAGATTTGGTGAAATTACAGAGAGGTATACCCACGTTGACTAAATACACTAAGGTATACTCTGAGTAGATTCTGGTCACTTTTGACTGTTGAAAAAAGTCAAACTAATTTTTGAACATAACTACCCCTAGTATATACCTCACGAAAATTTATAGATAAAAATATTGTGCAATGATTTTCCACTTCTTTGCATGTCATGCTCGTATATATTTTGCCGATTTGTGTCATGGTGCTCAAATTTGTTACCAAGATCGACATAGTTGGCAGCAAACTCTCATAACTTTAGATCGGTGGCATTTTTTTGGTGCAGCACAAGATTAAACTTGTGTAGTCAAACTTTTGCATGGAGAGAGAACTATTTAAATCGAGCCTCGAAATGTATCAAAACTAGTCGGCAAAATATATACGAGCATATAATGCAAAGAAGTGAGAAATCATTGCACAACACATTCTTTTAAAACCTTCATTGAGGTATGCTAGGGGTATTTATGTCCACAAGATAGTTTGACTTTTGTCATGGTCAAAAAGTGGTCATAATCTCGTAAGAGTATACCTCAGTATATTTAGTCAATCGTGGGTATTTCTCTCTGTAACTTCTCCAAACCTCAATGTTCCTCAATGTAATATACCCTTATTGTATATTGGATTAATTCCTTTGTTTGACAATTATATTGGATTATTATTTTTATGTTTGAGGTTTATTTGTTGTTAGAATTTAGTAGCTGGAGTTAGTTATTAAGTTTATTAATCGCTATTTATGCCCGTTATATTTTTAGTTTTTCTTTAGCCTTGTATTTAGTTAATTTCAATTTGACGATAAAGTACTTGAATTTCCTATTTTTTTGCTGCAAAGTCTTATTTGATAAATGGTGGAAATTTGAAGGTGTTACACTCCCCCTTGGATATTATGCAAGCGTTTTGTCACCCTGGTGTCATTCAATCATCATCACTCACTTTACAACATTACAAGTATCTAGTTGAGTGGGCACAAGAGGCGGAGACTTGGTACCGCAACTAGTGGAGTTGCCCTTGGCTTCATTGCATCTGGGAGTTTCCACGTGAAGCAGTGTACCAAGTTCGCAACACACATCTCAAGCGTGTACAACCCAAGCTACATGCCCAGGCAAGACCTCCGACCCGACCCAAATGGGATGAACTTGAAGTTGCCTCCTTTGAAATCGGGCATTCCCTCGTTAAGGAATCGGGTCGGGTTGAATGAATTCGGGTTGGACCACAAGCTCGGATCACGCCCGATAGCAAACGTATTAATCATGACCCGAGCTTTTTTAGGAATTTGATACCCTCCAATCACAGTGTCCTCGGCCGTCTCGTGGAGAAGGAGGGGGACAGGTGGGTGAAGGCGGAGGGTCTCCTTGATACAACACCTGAAAAATGGGAGCTTGTCGAGATCTGATTCGACGACCCGTCGGGTTAATCCCACAATGTCAATTAGCTCTTGTTGGACCCTCTAAGGTCCTCGGGGCTTCTCATTAGCTCAGCCATGACCCAATCTATTACGGAGACCACAGTCTCTGTTCCACCAAACATCACATCCTGTAGGATTCAAAGGCCAAGGCCCATATTAGATATGCATACGACAATGTTTTATAAGGAAGACATGCAAGTATCACAGATATACAAGCAACCTATCAAATGGATATCACCATAGAGTTATGAGATCCTCTTCTATATAAATGTTGTGGTAAACCATGTGGTACCTGTTTATTAGACTATGGAATCAAGAGATGCTCTATTGATAAGGAGTGTCCTCATCCAACCTTCAACTTGATCCTATCAAAGAGCTTTGTATCTTCACATCACCAATACAATCACACACGCACGCACGCATGCATAAAGGTATTTGTGCCTCCCAAAAAGAAAGTTGTTTTATTAACTCTAACGGGATAACTATCAAACTAAACATTATTTAAAGTACTTTGTAAAAATTGCTGACATTAGTCATAACAATAAAAAAATTTAGTTATTTATTGCGCATTGTATGAATCCAATTAAAAAGTGTGATAAAAATTACGATTTATTTGGATATGTATATCATTGTAGTTAAATATTGAGTATTATAGGATTTACCGAACCGCTTATTACAAAAATGATCTCATTTCCCATTAGAAGCATTTCATTGTTTTACCTCTTTTTGAAAATATAACGCTACATGTGATGCTTAGAAAATCTACACTTGAAAACAAAGATGTCGCTACATTTAAGAAAAGAAAACAAAAACAAAAATAAAAACTCTAATGGGTCAGAAACAAGAAAATTGAGGTCATATGATGTAAATTTTTATGTGATCTTAGGTGTATGTACTACTTTTATTGTTTTTTTGGCCTTTATACTTACATAGACATAAAAATGCATATTTACATGCTTGGGAGCACATACTCCCGAGATTAGGATAGAACTAGGACTTTACCAGTGCGACATACTGACGAACCATTAATCACTTTATTTTTATGTTCAAATAATTTTTGGAATTTTTACAATTATACATAGGTATATATAAAGAGTAATGAAAAATGGTAATCTGCCGAAATGTTTCACAAGTCATACCACTCATCACTCTTCGATTAAAAAAAACTAATATTTTTCACTTATCAATTAACTTGCAACTGTACATCATATAGTATAACTTTATATATTGTCACTCCAAATGTGACCCATGTCATTGTATTTAAGTATATCCTTACAAAATTTATGTGTAATAACCTGTGTTTATACCTTCATATAAAACATAATTAGATATTTAACGCTTGTTATATTAACGACGATTATCCCCACAAATAATGGTCAATTTTCACATATTCTACGCTTCTACCAACTTGTAAAATTCTTGTTTTAAACAACTATTGTCTGATCAGACTATTCCTTAATGTGTATTTCAATATTTGGAATCTAAAAGTTAAAAGACTTACTTTCTTTCAATTGGAAAAAAATATCGACAACTCACTATTTAGAAAAAAGGGAAAATAATATGTAATTTATCAAAATGTGACACTTGTACGTTACATGCGCTTATACACACAACTATATAACCCTTATTATGTTATGTGGTATATTCCCCAGCTATTTATCATCTAATCTATACTCGACAAAAGTTTTTATTGTGTTGAAAACATTAAAACTGGACATCAAGGCAATTTTAGATTGTATTAATGTAATTCTATTTAAAGAAAAAAGAAAGAATATGAATAGTTATAGCAATTATTGTAGGATGTTGACAACGAATTACTCACCAAAATAAAACAAAAAAGAAAAATAATTAATGTCCAATCAAATTGTGACACTTGTCACGTTACTTGTGATCTTACCCAAAACTATATACCTACACTTATTCCACAAATTATCAGTCACATGTTAATTGTCACAAAATCTACGATTATCCACGCAAATATTAGTCAAATATCATGTAATACCCACAACTATACTACAATTTGAAAAAAAAATAGCTTTTTATGTAACCATTGTCACACATGCGCTTATAATTGTAAAATTAGGGAAATAAATGTTAGTGACATGTTTTTTGTCACATGACCTATACTTATCGCCGCAAATATTAGTGAAATATCACCTAACACGTAATACCCACAATATAATACTTAATAAAAAATAATGACTCTATATGTAACCCTTATCATATAACACACACTTATCACGTCAAACATTTTGCACGTCAAAATACATTTTTTCCCAAAATAATAAAACTCAATAAAAGTGGTGACATTAAGTGGTCTTGTACTCACAAATATAAAAAATAATAAAAGTGATGACCCAAAATAGTATTTAAATTAAATATGATCAAGTATTAGATATGGCCTTTTATTATTACATTTCATACATAAACTTAATGATCACCATAAAAATCATGAGGACAAAAAAGAAGAAAAAACAATAGTCATTAAGAATGTGACACATGTCATACATGTCATATATATATATATATATATATATATATATATATATATAATTTCATAATTAGGAAGGACCCTAATCTTATAATGGGGTGATATTAAGTATGCAAGTGGGAGAGGGGGAAGGAGAGAGAAAGGAAGAGGAAGGAGAGAAAGAGTAGAGATGTTCCAACTCTTGAAATCATGAACTAACCATTGTAGATTGCTGGTCATATGACATAACATACTAAAATAGTGGACTTTTTTTTATCCCCTATTTAGGCTCCGTTTGATTCACCTGGATAAAACTGATCTGAACTGAACTGACCTGATCTGAACTGAACTAAACTGAATTGATTTTTTAAACTTGACCGTTAACCATTTAAAATTTGTCCAAACATAGTCAATATTGGACTCATTTGAAAGTATGCTTTGAGATCTTTCCGATGACATAATTATCATCATAAAATTATTTCGGAATAAAAAGTTAAATGAGTTCTAAAGTTACGCATGAACTGAACTGAACTGAACTGAATTGGACTGAACTGAACTGAATTTAAGTAAAATTAAGGTGAATCAAACAGAGCCTTAGTCTCAAGTGACAACTAATATCCTACCCTATAGAAACATGCATCCACTGGGTGCTTAGAAAAAATGCTTCCGCTTGTAATTTGTGATACTTAAATGTATATCTTCCTTGAGTGACATATAAAAATAAACTGGTGAATACATTAGTTCTCATGTTTAATTTATTATTTATCAGTTGTATGTAAATATATTATAACCGATATTTTTGTCTCCCTTACACCAAAAACTATTTTCTCTTAACATCTCCAAAAATTCGCTCATAACCATTGTTCTTAGAAATTTTACGGAAGTTATAGAAAAGGTCGATAAAAATCGACTCACTCATTGTAAAGATTGGAACACAATGCTCCTATATCCTAACTGTTAGATATTCGACATTAATATGTTAAGTTTGAGGCTCGAATGTAGAGACCTTTATCGATTATATAATTCTACTTTCCTAACTAATGTAATCTAAATAATTAAATTAAAAACGCAAGTAATAAACGATAGCTTGACACTAAGCCTCCAAGTCACCCTCCACATAGCCATTTAGTTGTTAGCGTTGAAAAGAAAGTGAAATTACCCACTAGCAACAACGGAACCAAGCATTCAATGATTATTTCGTAATCAACAGGTCAACATATATTGACTAACACTCTCTATCTCTCTCCCTCCATCGCCATCTCCCTTTTCCCTCGAGAGGCAAATGAGTGTTGGGAAGCTGTTGAATTCATTTCTTCCATTGGTTTTTAGTTCTCTCTTTGCCATCAGAGTAGCCCGATCAATTCCACATTCAATTTTCATTTGTAAGTAATTGTGCTTTTCTTTTTTTACATATAATTATTATTATTATTTTTGGTTTCTCGAAATTTGATTATATTTATGACCTATGGGGCAGGAATTGGGGGGAATTTGTATCTGTATAGATTGTTGAGTTATATTTATGATACGACAATCAATTAATGAGTTGTTTTGTTTGATGGGACGATAATTTTTCTACTCAAGAACAACGCCACGGAATTGAATTGAAGCATGGGGCATCTTGTTTGACAGGTAATGAAAAATTAGTTTCGTTCAAGGTGAGTCCTATTTTGAAATAAGAAAATAATTGTTTAACATTTCTATATTCTCAATTGTGCAAGGTCAATTTGGATTTGGAAACTACTATGTTTATTTTCTTTCTTCACCTGCCTTTTATAAGAAATTGTCACAGCATAAACCCCTTTTTAAGATAATTTCTTCCATTTATTTCTATTTTTTTTCATCTTTTATTGTTTCGGTGGATCGAATGGATTCAATCAAATTTAGATAATTATTACTGTATGGTTAATTTATTGTGGATTTGTTTTTTCCTCTATTTAAGCAGTACCTATCAATTTTTTTTTTGAGAAACGTATCCTATCAAAATTCAAGGGTTATTGATGTGATTAAACCCAACAATGACTTGCAAATGGTAAAATTTTCCATTGCAAACGCCAGAATAGGAAAACAATTACACAGTTTTCGGTTGCAAGGAGCATTGTAGTAATTACAGGCTCAGCAACACACCCTCAACATTACTACCATACAACTTTACAAATCTAGCACACACATTTAGTTGGATCTGCCTAATTATACAATTAACAAATCTTTACTTACTTTGGAACATCTTGTAATTCCTCTCAACCCATAACTGATAAATTGTGGCAATAAGAGCAGCTCTCTGTACTCTATGCATCAGAGTCTTCCTCCAGCAAAACTTCGAGAACCACCAATTCATGACCCAGACTGAACACACCTCTCTTCATGCCTACCCAGCAGAGGATTTGCTTCCAGACAAGGGCTGAAATAGGGCACTGGAAAAACAAATGTGAGCAATCTTCAGTTGCTCCTCCACAAATACCACAATCACTATCAACCTTCAATCCCCTGTCAATCAATAAACTTCTAGTGAGTAGCCGTTTGTGGCATGAAAGCCAAGCTATGAAAGAGTGTCTTGGCCTTGCACCCCTCTCTCAGACAATCTTGTTCCAGCTAACTTTACACTTGCTCGTCGCAAAGAATTCATAATCTTGTTGTAGTTGGAATTTTGCACCTCGAACCATAGCATGTACCTCTCTATGTGCTGCAGTAGTAGAGCCACATTTCTCCACAATGCCATCGCGTACCTGTAATAGCCGTCTCCAAAGCCAAGAATGGGAAAGGCTGGCATTAGTGTCCCATTTTGTCTTTTTCTTGGTCATGAAAGCCTGACACAATTGGCTCCAACACCCATTCTTACCAGAGTCTAACCACTAAATATTCTTGCGTATAGTAGCACGATTCCATGTTTCCATATCTCTAACATTCAGGCCACCTTGCTCTTTTGGACTGCATATCTTATCCCAGCTTATAGGAATAATAGAGTGAGACTTTTCCAGCTTACCTTAAATGAAAGCTCTCCCCAACTTTTGTATGTCATATATCACCTATATTGACAAAAGAAAGATTGCACACCAGTAGTTAACTTTAGAGAAAATTACAGCATTCCATAGTTGAAGCCTTCCTGCATAGCTCAACATCTTGCAGGCCCAATTGTTAACCCGTCTGAAAATGAAGTTAATGAGAGGAGCGCGCAGGTTCTTGGTGAGGCGCAAGGCAGAGAGGGGAACTCCCAAATATTTGAAAGGAAGTTCCCCTTCCTGGAATCCAGTGTCGTGTAGATTATTTACTTTCTCATCAAATGGGACATCCCAAAATAGAAACACCCCATATCATTAGCCAATCGTGCAGACATCTCTGCAAACTTGTTAAAAGTACTGACTGCAATGTTAACAGAAACCCTATCCCACCTTGTGAAGATCTGTAAATCATTGGCAAAAACAAGATGAGTGAAGCCCACCCTCTCACATTTAGCATAGAAGTTAAAATCACCACAAGCTGTCATGCCTCTAAACATTCTAGATAGCCCCTCCATACAGAGTACGAACAAGTACGGTGACATCGGGTCCCCTTGTTTCAAGTCCCCATCACCTCTAAAGAAGCCCTGCAGACCCCCATTAATGTTGATAGAGAATTGGGCAGTTGACACACAAATCATCACACGACTCTCAAACCAAGCAGGGAACCCCAAGAGTTTAAGCATACCCTCCAAAAACCCCCAACTAATGGAATCATACGCTTTTTTGATGTCTATCTTAAGCATGGATCTAGGGGAAATGCCTTTCCTGCAACACTTATGGAAAAGCTCATGTGCAAGTAAGATATTATCAGTAATTCTTCTTCCAACAATAAACGCAAATATTGTTCCCCAACTACAACTTTCAATTTTTCAGTTAAGAGCTTAGTAATAACCATGTAGATAATGTGGCAGCATCCTATTGGGCGAAAATCCCCTACTTTGGTAGGTTCTCACATTTGGGAACCAAGGTAATAGCTGTAGAGTTGGTGGCCTTGAGCATTTTCCTACTCTTCAGGAGCTCTCTAACCGGACAAAAAGTATCAGCTCCCACAACTGCCCATGTCTTTCTGAAAAAGAAAGAGTTGAATCCATCTAGACATGGCGCTTTGTTGTCTGGGATGCTAAACAGCGCCTCTTTCACCTCTAGATCAGTAATAACAGGAATGATGCCTTCTTGCTGTTGTGAAGTGAGACAAGGGTCATTCCTAAAACAAGATGGGTCAAAAGGTTTCACAGCATGTGTTGTGCCAAAAAGTTTCTGATAGAACCCATATATGTGATCTGCAATAGCCTCTGGTTCCTTATAAAATACCCCTGCTTCATCATACAACATGTGGATTTGCAGCCTCGCCATTCTCTCTTTAACTCTAGCATGAAATTATGCATTGTTGTCATCCCCTAGTGCAATATCTTGACATTTTGCTTGTTTTTTCAACACAGCCTCATCAACTTGTCTTAGAGTCCAATAGACTCCAATTTTTTTCCCATTCATCCTCAATAAGCTAGGCATCATATGGTGTCTTATTGAGATGGTTTTGAATCTAGTTCAACTCACTAGAAGCAGTAGCAACTCTACACGAGATCCTTGAGTAATTCTTACCATGAAACCATTTTAGCTCCTTCTTTAATTTTTGGACCTTTTTTGCAATTCTGTACAAAGCACACCCTCTAACATCCTCATTCGAAAAATTCTGAAAAATCTTCAAAGTAGGATCATCAACCCAACAATTGAGAAATCTGAATGTTTATGCAGTTATTTTACCCCCTTGCTTAATCTCAATCAGACATGGCGAATGATCTGAGATTCCCCTGTTACGAAACTCAACTGCTGCATGAACTTGAACCTCAAACCACTTATCATTCCCTAAAGCCCTATCCAGTTTGGAGAGGACCTTAGAGGACGACTCCTGCTTATTACACCACATGTAAATAGGGCCAACAAAAGGCAAGTCCTGGAGTTTACAGTGCCCAAAACAACTAACAAAATCCCACAATATCACCCATGCCAAGGGCAGTATTAGAGATTCTTTCTTCAGTTGACAACACAACATTAAAGTCCCCAGTGATAAGCCAGGGCTCATGAATGATAGCATCTCTGTGCCTCAAGTCCTCCCAAAGATCCCTTTTGAAAACTCCTGCTTTGATGCATAAACAATGGACATGTAACAACTAAACCCTCCAGATTTACATGAAATTTTGAAATGAATGGCTTGAGTACTCATTCCCACCACAACATCTTCTATTGTAGCTTCTTTCCACATACACCAAATTCTACCATTATAATGCTCAGCATGATTTGTAACCCACTTATATCCCCTAAGTTGATTATTAGTTGCTAAACTTATTTTTTGAGCTTTTATTATAGTTTCAACAGCTGCAAATAAAATCAAGACCCTGTTTATGGAGGAATTTTTTAGCCTCCTTTATTTTTAGGGGCTTATTACATTCCCTAATGTTCCACATTGCTATCTTCATGTATCAGGTGGATCCACCATCCCTCCACCCATATCCTCATCCCCATCATTCTTATTACCCATACAATCATTAATCAAAGCCCTAAAGCCATTGCTGATAGGGAGAACCTTACCATAGACATGCCTTTCCTCTAATCGCCATAGTCGTTGTACAATTGAAAAGGCCATGTCGAGAGCAGTTCCCGCACCCTTCCTAGCAGTAACAACTCTGAAATCCTCTTCCTGAGTCACTACTGGCTCCTTACTAGCCCTCTCAATTGTGTCACCTTGCTTCCCAGATGACCCCTCCTCAAGCTCTGTAATAGTTTGTTCTCCCTTTCCCACGTCCTTAGACAAAGGCTCCTTAGGAACATTCTGGTTCACTCCTGGCTTCACCCTCCATTGTTTGTTACCACACTGACCCATAACATGACCCAACTTGCTGCATTTTTTACAAAACAATGGTAACTTTTCAAACTCTGCCTTCTGCCTAAATTTCATACCAAGAGGAAAGGTCAAGGTAATGTAATCAGGCAGGTCCTTTCTTAGTTCAACTTCCACTTATAAGCGAGCATAAGATATTCGAGTTTTTTGTGTAGTACATTTATGAGCATAAAGTGGAACACCAACCTTACTTCCTGCTTTGCTTAAGCCTCGTTGCGTCCAGAACTGGATGTCCAGATTGGGATAAGTAACCCAAACTGGAATATTACACCTCCTCCCCTCCAAATGCAAATTCACGGGTCTATGGTTTCAAGACCATGAGCCTGTCACCAAGGTACCAAGATCCACCATCCAAGATAACCTCCCTTGCCTCATCATTATGAAACTTTAATAGGAACCAGCCTTTAGTGTCCATATAAATTTGGGTTTCTCCACATGTTGCCATAATTTCTCCACAGACTTTTGCAAAGCATAGAAACTAACCTTTTCCCCAAGAACATAACCCACAAGGGTATGTTGTCAAAAATCAATGCCTTCTTGAAATGTATTCAAGGACCATTTGAACTTCATCAGATTCTCCCAAATCAATAAATGACAATTTCATCCCCTGTAGTGGGTCACGGTTCTACTTGAACAGCTTGCTCCAATCGCCTCGCTCTTTTTGCCCAGTTTTCTTACCAAGCCCAGTTGGCGATGGCTGATGTTCAGATCGTACCGTGGAGTGCACAGGTGAATGTTAACGGGGTGGGGTATGGCAAACCCTAGCCTCCATTGATTGAGCTCTCTCAACTTCATCCGCACAACTCTCTCTCCGATTATTCTTGAAATTTAGCGAATTCGAACCCCGAACTTCAAGAAACCCTAATTCTTCCAATTCAAATGAACATGGCTCAACCGTAGATCCTTCAAAGAATTATCCCCATAACCCCCAATTGATTGCGTGAAATCACCAAGAACCGGGCTTCTATGTTTCAGAGATGGATGAATCACCACCTTCTTCTCTTTATCCCCCGTTGGTTCAGGCACCTGCTTCTTCTTTGGACGTCCTCTCTTTCCATCTCCCATGACGGCAAAGTGGATGGGCGAAGAAATCGCTTTCCCCACCAGAGTTTCTCTCTAGACACTACCTCAATATCAGTCACATAAGAGACCTGACTTGAAAGTTTGATATTTTAGTAACCCAATCTAATAATAGATTGAGGTATTGTATCTAGTTCCTACAAAAGTCAAAATGAAGAAGGAATTTTCAAAGAAATGAGGATATTAGAAAATTAAAATAGGTTGCAGCTTAAGAAATAGAGTGATTGAGAGTACATTGATCCATAACCATTTGTGTGGCTTACATCAGGAAATTCATAGAAGAAACTCTCACTCAAGGTCATGTGCAGTTCATTGCTCTAACAAAATGACGGGTAGTAGCTTTTTAGTTTAATAAACACATCTTTAATTTTGTAAATAGCAGAACTTTGGAGGTAAACCCATCAAGTCCCTCGTGGTGAATTGGTTATTTGTTGTGCAGATCAGGCCATAAAAAGATAGAGGGAGAGAAACACGAGAAAGCTTATTCAGATGGATTAACTTCTGTTGGCTAACTATATGGTTTACCTGATTGTGATGGCTTATTTATTTTACTCTAAACTGAATTTAGATTATTTATTTATGGTGCGAAGATTTATATGTTATGTACTTTACGCTCCATTGGTCAATCATTTGAAGTAATTGAATGATTTATTTTTCTCGATCATCTAAGTAGATTGTTTGTGATACATCTGGATCTTTCTTGGGTTATATCACTCATTTGTGATCTGCACAATTTATTTTGGGATTTGAAGTGCATGCATAAACAAACAAACATATTTTGTACAAGGACATAACTTTTTGAAAAAAGTATATATCTTTTGTGTATGAGGTGACTAAAGCTATTGGAGCTGTTAAATGTCTGGGTCTAAAGAGATAGACCCATGATCAAACTAAATGATCAATTATTTTTTTTTTTTGATAGGACAAATGGTCCCAAGTTTATCTGGACTAGAAGATGGGTAACAAGCTTTTATGTTAGTATTAAAAAAAACACTAGATACATTGGAGATAGAGAGGAAAACGAATAGCTTCAGCTACATTCATTGGAGTTTGATATTCTTTATTTTTCTGAATGATTTGTTACACAGTATAATCATTTAAAACACATTTTGCGTTCTTATGCATAAGAAGTTAAGCGCCACTTTATAAGATTATGATAACAAATAAAATTGATTATAAGGGTAATGAGATTACAAGGAAAATAAAGGAGAGCTTCTTCACGTTATAACGTGGCTTTCGTTGAGGTTGCAATGAAAAAAAATTTGGTTATTGTAAATCCTGCTAACCACTTGCATAATCATTGGAAGGTGCAGGTTACTGTTTGGTTCCAATTTTTCTTAGGTGCTTTTTCATCACTATTTGTTTTGGTTTCTTTGTTGTTAATTAATTTAAGTACAGAATGCTTTTAGAGAAGTTTGAGTGTTTTGGTTGATAACTATTCAGATTCGTACCTCGAAAAACATGGTGGATTCAAAAGGTGATGATTTCATTTTTTATTTTACTGACTAAGAGTCATTAAAATACTGTATTAACTGTTTTTTTTCTTTTGGACCAGACACTGTATTGCAGAAACAAGCTTGAATATAGGAATTTACAATGATTATTTCCCTTACGTTGGGAAATAGCTTATTAAGTAGTATGATCAACTACATAGCCTGATCGACTACCTAGCCCTTTGTTCTTTTTTTCCTGGATAGCAAATTAATTAGCCCGCTCTCTCTTTTTTTTTTTTTTTTTTTTTTTTTTTACTATGCATTAGTAGTCGCTCTCCAAAATCACAGGGCTCTTATGTTCAAATTTAAATTATATAAAAGAAACGAAAGAACATACAAGAAATATGTGTACCTTGAATTAAAGGAGAGTTTTAATCATATTGTTCATGAACCCATGTATTAGTGTCTTGATTATCACATTGGATAGTAATGCTTCAACATTCATAATCTCATTGAACTTTTTTTGTTATTTTTCATTTATCTGTTTGTTTGTCCATGATCATTAGAGTGTTGAGTCAATGCTCATATGTGATCATTACTGAGTTGTGCAGGTAACTATTGAAAATACCCGAAACTGACTTTCCTGAGTTGGAGAAGAAAAGACAAGTCTATTTTCATCAACGTTGGACTCTATAAATATTCCAATGCTTTTGAAAATGATTACCTGTTTTGATGATTTGTCACCATTTCTCTGTAAATGTTTTGCTTGATATTGTGAATGCATTAGGATAACAACTCCATCCTGCATATTTCAGATGATTGGTAGTATAACATCCCCCCCCCCCTCCCACAACCAAGGCATAAGGCATAAGGGAGAGTTCATTGTCATCTTATGAGCTTATTACTTTGAGTGTTGGATGACCCCGTTGTGTGTTCATGGAGATTGTTATGGAAGGCTCAAAATTATAAGATGCACATAGAAAAGATGGGCGACACTAAAGGTGGTGAACTATAAGGATTATGTTGTCTGTGCAAAATGTTTTGACTGTTCATAAGATTCTTTCTTGTAAGAATGACTGTAATTGATGGTAATGTTGATGGACCTTTGATTATGTCTTGAACATATAAAATGAATTTTTCAGGAATTGAGGGGAACTTAAACACTTTCCAATAATTAGAAATTGCTTACATCAGGATTAATGTATCACATTATTGATAGATCTCTACCGGGGGTGATATAGATATATTAGTGGCTTTATACTGCAGAGGACCTAATCTGAATCTTTGCTTGTCTTCTTACTTTTGTTAATGATTTCCGTGGCAATTTCTGAGGGTATCCAATTTCATCCATTTTCTATGGATTATGTGTGTTGATCTATTATTTTAAAAATTCCAGTTTCTTAAATTCTACCCTCCAACAATGAGGCATGTCTATCTTTGTTTCCAGCTTGGTAGTTGAAGAGATATTCGCCCCGGAGAGACACCTCAAACTCCAGAAGACAAAATTGCTAAACAAGCTTGCAAGGCCAGATTAACATGGATCACAAGCAAAGAGCAGACTGTGAGAAGGTATTCTAAGGTACTTATCACATTGAAATGAAAAGCAAATTCCTAAAATTTCCCAATGGTCACCTTTGAATACCAAAACTACTCATGCTAATTTACTAGATAAAGGCACTACTCATTTAATGAAATTACACAATTATATATTCGCAGATGGATATAGATTTATCTAAAGCTAACAAATCCTAATAGAACAGATATTCTAAAAGGTAATTGTAAGAATTATAACTCAAACTATTCAAGAAAAATCAGAATCAAGTTGCACCCGAGATGCGATCTTTTGAACTCTTAAAAGAATAAGACTTGCATGTTGATTACGTTTCACGTACAATAGAAGTTTGTTTGGATGGTTTACTACTTATTCTATCATTTTCACTCCTCCCCAAACTTGGTAAGAAATAACTTTAATATCTATTCTCTTATTTGATTGTGTACTCTTTTACAGGCATTGAAAATGTGGTGATTACTGATGGTGTGGGAGGCTGAAAGAGGGGGGATTAGCCCTACAAAATATCTCCCTACAACACACACTCTCACACAACACAACACAACACACACACAACAGAAGACAACACACACGCACACGCACGCACGCACGCACGCACGCATGCACACACAACATACAACACACACATGTTGAATCTTTTGAGATAAAAATGGTTTTCTGATTCAATTATTACATGCTATTTTTATGTACTTGATATTTTACTAGTAGGAAGACATTATTCACATATTTTAATATCAAACCTGTTTAGGTGTTTGAAGACGAACAAATGTGTATAAGAAAAAGTAAATGTCAAATCCCCTGAGGTTGTATTTAATGGGATGTTTCCTATTAAACTATTTTTGTTTTTTTCAAATAGAAATTATGGACAACTCTAGCAATAAGAAAGTTATGGAATAACTGCCCTTTGAAATTTGAGCACATGGTAAGCGACAACGCTCTCCTAAACTACAAAGCATGAAGTTCAACTACTCACCTGCATTTATTCATAAACCTATAAGATATTCCCAACCATATTAAGATTTATTTATTTTGGTCCCTTTAATTGTTTTTTAAGCTAAAAATAAGCTACCATTTTTATTGTTTGCATTGTGAAGGCCCTTGATGATAGAAGCGCTTTGTACATTTTTATTTTATTTTATATATTTTTATATTTTTATTTTTATAGGTATGATTTGTGTGAAGTTAGAAGCTCCTTCTCTCGAAGGAACCTCCGGCTAAAAGAATTTGGTCAAGTTCTAGAAAGCACTTTGTACATTCAACATTTGAGTTTATATTTTATTTGCTAAATAATATATTCTTAGATTGAATTGGAGTTTTTCTATCACGACTTAATGTACTACTATAGTATTACTATGTAAGCAACTTATATTTGTTGCTTAATAAGTGGAAATCAAACATTAAAATGAAAACTAACCTTATATATATATAATGTGATCCACTTTCCAATCAATGAGTTAGAGTAGTTTTTAGGAATAATATAAAAAAAATTAGGGGAAGAATAAGGAACTTTGTACTGAGTAGTAGTTTGTATGGATTTTGAAATAATACAACACTTAAAATAAACCACTATTGTGATTTTCCGTTTTATTTAAGTAAAGATTGCTTTTAGAAGTTTTTTTCTCTCGGCTAGGGTTTCTGCCGTAGAGAAACTTCCCTTCGCCCTAGGTGTGAGGATTAGAGTGGTTTTTCTACAGGTTTTTCTCAATTTCTTTCAGCTTTTTCTCTCCACATGCTTGTTTCTCCTGGGATTTTCTCTCCACATGCTTGTTTCTCCTGGGATTTTCTCCTTCAGCATGTCTTGGCTTCGATGCCGTTTGATCACGAGGGTTTTATTCCCGAGGAAGCGATCACATGCGTGGTAGAGTAGAACTAGGTCTATTTAGAGTATTCCATGGCTAAGGAACTAGAGGATAGGTTAAAGCAGATGTGATTGACGGAAGATGAGGAATAGGTTTTTATTTGTGACGAGTCGTTTGATGAAGTTATGAATGACCAAGTAGCTTTTTGTCTTGTGGGTAGATTGTTGACAAAGGGTCTGTACAATGCAAAGGCAATGAAGAAGGTGCTAAAGATGGTGTGGAATCCTGTTAGGGGTCTGGTTATACGGGACGTGGAGCAAAACCTTTTTGTCTTTTAGTTTTTCCGTGGCCCTGATCGTTCGAAGGTGATGTTGGAAGGCCCATGGTCCTTTGATGGGCACCCCCTTTTATTGAAGGAGATAGTCAGTTCCGGGCAACCCTCTGAAATTATATTTGATCATATTTGATTTTGGGTTAAGGCTTATGATGTTCCTTTTGGGAAGCGTAATGTATCAATGGCTAAGTTCATGGCAAGATCGGAAAATTTGTTGAGTATGATACGTCTGACCCTTCGGGTTGGAGACCTTTCCTTCATTTTCGCGTAGATTTGGACTTGTCAAAACCTCTACGTAGGAGCATGTAGCTGATGGTTGAGGTACGGGGTAAATGGATTGATTTTAGATATGAAAAGTTGGGTAACCTGTATTATGCTTGCGGAAAGTTTGGCCATGTTTACAAGGGATGTGACTTGTTAGATGAAGAGACTAGTGAAGACCAACTACCTTATGGGGGGTGATTTCATGCATCTCCTGCTAAAAAGCGGAGGGTTGTGGATGTTCAAAAGGAGGAGGAGAATAAAATTGTCAGTGCTTTTAGGGAAGGTCTGAAGGAAAAAAAGGTAAGGTAACAATTAGTTTTTAAAGGGAGGTACAAAACAGAGGGAGTTTTGGGAGTGAGAAAGGGAAAGGGAGTGGGAGTGGGAGGGGGGATGATTTTTTTTAGTGCGCAACACCCAAGAGGAGGTGATCAGATTTTCATTTAAAACAATGTTTTGAATGAAGATCTAGGTCATTCCGAACCACCTGAAGATGTTGGACTTTGTTAACAACCTCATGGTAAGAAAATGAAGCATTGCGATGAAGATAAGACTAGGTATGGAGGTGGGGCTGCTCCTTTCGCTACCCCGCCTACTTTTGATCAACTTATGTATGATGATAATAATGTTCTTGGGCAGATGGCTGATGAGGCCTTAATATCTTCGGCGGAGGTTGGAAGGATCCAATTCCGCTTTCAACAATGAACTGCTTGAGCTACAACTGTCGGGGCTTGGCGACCAATGAGCAGTTGAGTGTTTGAAAAAGTTGCTACGATTAGAGGGGTCGGATGTTGTTTTTTTAATAGAGACGAAGTTGAGTGCTGTTGAGACGGAATTAGTTCGTCAAAATTTGGGTGATTATTATGGTTCTTTGTGGACTCGGCGGTTAGGTCCGGGGGGTCTAGCTTTACTCTGGCATGATCATGTTGATGTTACAGTCTGTCTTCATCTCTTAATCATCTGGACTGTGAAGTAAAAGGTATGTTTGGGGCTTGTCCTTGGCGTTTTACGGGTTTCTATGAGTAGTCTAAAAAGACAGAGAAACATCTGTCTTGGGATCTTATTAAATCTCTGAAAAATGGCACTACCTTACCTTGGGTGGTGGGGGTGATTTTAATCAAGTTTTGTTTGATGCAGAGAAAGAAGGAGGTCCACCAAGAGAACAACGTCTAATGGATGATTTTCGTGACGCACTCGATTTTTTGTGGGCTAAAAGATGTGGATTATGAGGGTAACATCTATACATGGTGGAATGGGCGTGCCATTCCTGGGAGTGTGCTGGAACGTTTGTATCGGTTTGTTGCTAATATACAGTGGTTGGAACTTCATCCCAGGGCTACTGTTATACATATGAACAAGGAACGTTCGGATCATGTCCCTATAAAGTTAATGGAGTCTTATCCACGCCGATGGAAAAAATCTTTCAAATTTGAAGATATGTGAGGAACGCCGGAGGACTGCGAGAAAGTGATAAAGGATGCATGGGTGAGTTCGAACGGGCTCGGAAATGCCCTAGAAAATTTGACCAAATTAAAGAACTGTTCAGAAGCTCTAGCAACCTGGAATGTGAATTTTTTTGGGAACGTTCATAAAGAAATACGTGAAGTGACACTGAAACTAAGAGCTCTTGATTCGATTGCACCTATTGTGGAAGTGGTTCTAGAGAGAAAGGCTTTGGAGGGGAAGTTCGAGGAGTTACTTGTGCGTGAGGAGAAGGCAAAGATCGAGAATTAATAATTTCAATGAGGCTGATAGGAATACAAAGTTTTTTTCATGTGAAGGCCTCGGCTCGTAGACGGAAAAATTTGATTATGGGTATTAATAATAGTGATGGGATAAGGGTTGAGAATGAGGAGGAAATTGAGATAGTAGACATGCAATACTATAAGGGCCTTTTTTCTACTTCTAACCCTTTATACTGTGATGTAGCTTTTGCATGAATTTCACCCAAGGTGAAGGAGGCAATGATTCAGGAACGCACTAGATCTTTTGATCCCGGTGAAGTTTTTGTTTTCCTTAAACAGATGCATCCTAGTAAAGCCCCCAGTCCCGATTGTATGAATGCAAAAAATTTCAGAAATTTTTCCATATCGTCTGTCTAGTTGTTTCAAATTATATGATTTCTCTGTTAAAAGGCATCTGTGAATTTTCTGAGATAAATTCCACTAATATAGTGTTGATTCCTAAGTGCAAAACCCCTTCTTCCATGACCGAATTTAGGCATATTAGCCTCTGTAATGTGCTTTATAAACTTGCTTCTAAAGTGCTGGCTAATAGGCTTAAGTTGGTCATCGCTCACATAATTTCTCATAATCAGAGTGCTTTTACTCCTAGTCGTCTTATTACAGATAACGTCATGATTGCTTTTGAATGTTTTCATTATATGAAGAATGTGACGTCGGGGAATAGGGGAGCTATGTCTCTTAAGCTAGACAAGAGTAAAGCGTATGATAGAGTGGAATGGGGTTTTTTGGATGAGGCGGTGAGGAGACTGAGTTTTTGTGATAGATGGGTGGATATGGTCATGCGGTGTGTTCGGACTGTCTCTTTTGCTGTCCTTGTTAATGGTAGTCCCACTGAAAAAATTTTACCGGAGAGAGGAATTAGGCAGGGTGACCCCATTTCTCCTTGTCTTTTTCTTATGTGTGCTGAAATATTTTCAAGTTTGTTGGAGAGGGAGGTGAGGCATAAGGGTTTGGAGGGAATTTCTATCTCTATGGGTGCCCCGATTATCTCACATGTTTTTTTTTTTTTGCAGACGATAACATTATTTTTTGCAGGGCAAATAATTGCAATGTGGCTGCTATTATGAGAACTTTGAATACTTATGAAGCTGCGTCAGGACAAAAAACCAATTTTAACAAATTTGAAATTGTTTTTAGTCCCAATGTGGTAGATGATGTGAAATTGCATATAGCAGAGAGGCTGGAGGCACAAGTCACAGAGGGGTTTGTGAAGTATTTGGAGTTGCCAACTACTGTTGTGAGATCAAAAAAACATGTTTTTGCCCCAATAAAAGAGAAGATTTGGAAAAGATGGAAGTAAGAGTTGTTATCTTTTGCTGGTAGAGAGGTCCTCATAAAGAAAGTTGTCCAATCGATCCCTACTTATTGGATGAGTTTATTCAAGCTTCCGGAAAGCCTTTGCAAGGAAATCCAGTTTCTAGTGGCCAAGTTTTGGTGGGGTAGTAGCAAGAAAGGAGAGAGGAAAATCTGCTGGGTAGCGTGGGAGAAATCGTGTTGGCCAAAGATGTTTCGGGGTATTGGTTTTAGGCATCTAGAGTATTTCAATGATGCAATGTTGGTTAAACAAGTTTGGAGACTATTGGAAGTGCCAAATTGTTTAGCAGCGAGGATCATGAAGGCCTGTTAATTCCCAGTTGGTAGTAATGTCTTAGATTCTCAGCTCGGAAATCGCCCAAGTTATGTTTGGAGAAGCTTTTTAAATGCAAAATGGGTGGTCGAACAAGGAAGTAGATGACTGGTAGGAGATGGGGTGAGTATTAATGTTTGGAGTGATCGATAGAAGGTTTCTGCTCCGTCCTTCAAGGTCATCTCTCCTTGCAAACCAGTCATGGAGGCCTTGCGTGTAGCTGACCTGATCGATGAGTATCATAGATGGCGCGTCGATATTGTAAATGAGATGTTTATTCAGTGGGAAGCGAATAAAATTCTGGATATCCCTCTTTGTTAGAATGGCACCGAAGATAAGTTGGTGTGGCATTATGCTCAGGATGGTCGGTACTCTGTTAAGACAGGATATCATTTTATCCGGTGGAGAAAACTAGAGGAGGGGCAAGGGTCGAGCTCATTTGTCGACACAAATGTTTGGAAGAGAATTTGGAGTATGAGCGTTCCGCCAAAAGTCAGAACGTTTGTATGGCGATTCTGCTGAGTTGCTCTCCCAACGAAAGCGAATATACAACGTAGGATTGAACATGCAGATGCAGGATGCCTTAGGTGTCCATGTCCCTACAAGACTGACTTACATGCGCTGGTTTCTTGCCCGGAGGCAGAGCAGATTTGGGTGGAAGCTGGTTTTACTGAGGTAATGGAGTCGAATATTGAACAACGAGCTCTATAATGGTGGTGTATGATTACAGATAAGCTTAGTGAGGAAGAGAGGTGTCGTCTTGCTATTATTTTGCGAGCAAACTAGAATGAGAGAAATAGATTGTTACATGAGGTAGGGGCGGTGCGTAGTATGGGAATAGCGGATAAGGCTATGGCCTACTTGAAAGCGTACTGGGATGCTGCGGAGGGTGCACGCCCTTTGAGTATTCCGCTGCAGGTGGTGGGTCAAAATCAATGGACCCCGTCTGGGCATGGAGTAACCAAGGTAAACGTTGATGCTGTTGTGTTCTGGGATGTTGGTACTGGTTTAGGCAGGGATGGTGTTGCGTAGAGATAATGGTTCAGTTGTGAGATCTGCGTGCAATCAAGTATGGGATCGATGGGAGCCAAGTATTGCAGAGGCCAAGGCAATTCTCTTTGGACTTCTCATGGCACGACAAGAGGCTTGCTCCAACTTGTGGTGGAAAGTGACAGCGTTAAAGATATTTCTTTACTTAGGAGTAGAGATTTTCCTCTTAATTATTTAGGGAATATTTGTAGGGAGATTATTTATGTTTCTTCTTGTTTTTTGGCTTGCTCTTGGAGCCATGTGGGGCGGAAATAAGGTCGCTCATCTCCTGGCTCATTCTCAACCCCTTGATTTCTCTACTAGAGTATGTGTTGGTTATGGACCATCGAAGTTGATGGATTTTATTTCCGAAGACTATTGTAATTCCTTTATGCAGTAATAAATGTTGCTCATGTTTTCCATAAAAAAAAACATCACTATTGTGGCTGGAAAGAGAGTCAGAATGCTCAAAAACATCTGAATAAGAAAAACTAGCATATGAACTTAAAACAAGCAAATAATAATGTGATTATTGAGTTTATGATGAAAAAATTAACCAAAAATAACTTATACCCGTGCAACGCATGGAACGCACACTAATTTCCTATTTATTAGAGATAATATTTCGGAATAGTGTTTAACTAGGAAAATGTATATTTCCTAGAGTTAGAAAGGATCTAGGATTAGTCTATATAAAGAGTGTACCTCCTATTCTAGTTCATTTAGGGTTAGGAAAGTTGGCGCCTATAAATATCGAGCCATAGGTCAATGTTACTGTGCTCGAAAGAGTCAACAAGTTGTGTACTATGTGAGACAAGAGTCACCAAGTTAGGCTGTTAAGAGCTACAATGTGAGGGGGCGCTAAACATTTGTTGGGGTGCTACCATGGGAGGTGGTCACCAAACTTGGGTTGGACTCCAAAGAGAGACACTAAAGTTAGATGCACAACTTCAACTCTTATACGAATGAATGAATTGCTAATATTGTGAACATTAGTAAAATGATGATCGTTGATGTAGGCCATTGAGATTAGGCTGAACCATGTTAAAAATATCGATTGATTTTCTTGTTGATCTTGTTTTTGTTCTTATTTGTCATTATTTTTGTAGTTCAAATGTTTACTTATATCATACAACCACTATCAAATTGACATCCTTAAATAATTAATATTTCTTATTACTTATCAAGAGTATTCATCTCTAATATTTCTATACGTCTACTTATTAGAATGATACATTTTGTTCTTTCTATTTTTCTCGTTTGGTCTAGTAAAATACCAACATACTCTTCTCTCTCCCTCCCATCACAAAAAGCAAATTACTTTGCTCATATCTCTCTCTCTCACCTTGCCTCTCACAACCTATATGGATCTCATGTCCCCTTAAATGTATCACTTCATATCCCAACCACATCATGGTCGTCCATGGTTTTATCATGCATCTCAATTTAATAATCAATAATATTTAAAAACTGGCATATTGAATGTATACGGAAGTGAGATAAGAGATGGCAAACAAAATGGGACAGAATCCATACTCTCTCTCTCTCTCTCTCATTTAGGCATTTGTGGAAATTTTGGGATAATTATTAAATATGACTATTATAAAACATTGTATCATTTTTCATAATGAAAGAAACAAATAGGAACAGTGATATTTTTGTTCCTCAACTCGCAATTCCCTCCTAAATTTTTATTAGCAGGCTTTGTTGTCAAAATTCCATAAAGTTACGGGTATGCAAACTCCCTTTTTTCCACTAAAATCTTGTCACTTTCTTTGGGCACAAGTTTTTAAAAGCACAATTTTGACCTTAAATCATCTCACTTTTCCTTGGTTAATATCAGAGTTTGCATGTGAGACAACCTAAAAGGGGGTTTAATTTGCACCAAAAAAAAGGGGATTTAATCAAATGGAGATTGCTAAATATAAATCGCAAATTACTAAACGCACTTTTTTTTCCTTGGAATACCCTTAACAAGTTACTCACACTTCCTTTCTCCCAATCAGTTCTCTCTTCCCCTAGAAGAAATAAAAACAATCAAAAAAAAAGATAAAATAAAAAAGCCCAACCCCTTGTGACCCCCGCATGACCACCCCCTCCCCCCAACAACTCACAAACCACCACACCTCGGCATGGAGCTCCCCAAGCCCCCAGCCCAAACGTCAAATCCGCCAAACTCCGACGATCAAAACTCAGAACTCCAACAGGAGCCAGCCACCCCCTTGTTAAGCCCTCGTCCCGCCGCCCCAGGTAACCACCCCTTCCTGTCCCCTTTCAACTCCCTGTTAGAACCCCCACCCACCAAGCACTATCGAACCCCCTGGTGTCTCTCTCCTCAGCGACACTCTCACTCCTAGTCAGTCACCTGTCCCCCGGCTACCAGTCTCCCCTGCCACCACGTCCTCAACCACCACCATACCCTCAATCAGCCAACACTCAAATCACCCATTTAACCCTAAACAATTACTCAATAATTATAAAATTTTAATTTGAAATTTCACAAGTCACTAATATATGGCCATTAATTTCATAAAAAAACATTCTTTCGGTTAAAGTTATCATACATATTGATTACTCATCTAGGTTTGTCTATAATGAACAACAGAGAGATTTGAGAGGAAAAAGAATAGGTTGGAAAAATCAGCATTGCAAATAAAAAGAGTATTTTTGGAAGTATTATGGTAAAAAGATTTGCGTTGAGTCATTTTAAATTTATTTTAAGCAGCTTCGAATCAAATTTGTCAACTATAGACAGGCCAGAGAAATGTAAGGATATTTGAGTGTTTTACTAAAAAAAATCGTTACAAGTTACAAAACGACAAGACTTAGTGAGACAAACTAAAATAAAAAACAACAAAGCTTAGTGGGACGAATGGAGTACTATACTTTGCTTTGAGATGGAAAAGTCAACAACTTAATTATTCGTATAGTCAATCCAACTTAATTTAAGAACATGAAATAGTTATCTGTTGTTATGTTCGTCGAGCATTGTCACTGAATAGTGACAACTAAAATTCTTTTCATAAAATGGAATCACCATATTAAAGATTTTTGGTGTTATTTGGTATCTCGACTATTGTCTCAATCCTTTATAAATTTATTCATCACTTTTTTTTAATTAATTTTGTTAATAATTTTTAATTAATGCACGGACGGTTAATATTAAGGGCATGTTCTTTTCACTTTTCTTTCAACTTTGTCCAGTTTTTTCTAATTGTTTCCTAACTTTCACCAGTTTTAGTTAAAAAATACAACTTTTTTTTTTCCAATTTCTCCCAATGTCTCCAAATTTTACCTAATTTCTCTCAGTGAGACAAGAGATGATACACAAAATGGGACAAGTGATCAGAATTGATTTCCCAAACCTTATTTAGTAATGAATTTAATTGCACCCTCAATTATTTTATTTTATTTTGAGGGAGTTGCAGCATCAATAGTGGTAATTATATGGGAAGTTGTTACACGTCTATTCAAAAGACAAAATATTGTCTATTGAATTTTATTTATTTATTTTGGTTACATGGAAGGCGTTAGACGCCCAAACGGAGGAAACAATAAAAATAAAATTAAGTAATAATCATCCTAGGCTTTGAAAAACCTACAAGGTCCTCAAAAAGTACACTCATCATGGTAGGGATGGGGACCTCAAATTCACGGAATAAATCCGGAACGACTAAGCTGTAGTTCGCAAGCCAATTTGCGGATGCATTGGCTGTCTATTGAATTATCTAGTTAGCTAAAACATCCATTTTTTTTTTTTTTTTTTTTACTTCAATATCAACTTCTTTTACTAAAAACAATTTATTTTCGAAAAGGCTGATGTTATTGTCAGGTCAACAATCACTATTGTCAGGTCCAATATCAAAGGGCTTACCTTTTCATATTTCCATATGTAGAAAAATATGACATAAAATAACCTAACAATAGTGTTTTATGATCTGACAATAATATTGCTCTTCAAAAATTACAAACAACGGCTTAGTTTCATAAAACATCAGTTTTGTTTACTAAAATCATCAATTTATTTTCTATCAAAAAATCATCAATTTTATTAACTAAATTATCACTTTTGTTTACTAAAATATCAGTACTAAAATATCATATTTGTGTACGTACTAAAACTTCCACCTACACAACTAGTTAGTAGTACTTGTCTATTAAATAGACCTCAAATATTATATAATTAGACGACTTACCATGATGATGCCTTTGATGTTGTTCATAGTAAGCTTGATAGCATTTTGTGGGTCTTCAGATTCATTTACGTTAGCTTCATCAGTGTAAAAATTCAATAAAGCATCCACCATATCTTCCTCTTCATTAACAGCACCTTCTTTCTCTCTCTCCCTCTTCTTGCCAATATGATCATCAATAATCACATCAATAAACCTATCAAGCGACCCACGGGCCTTAGCAAGCCTATCAGTAAGCCCATGCGGGTCAATCCACCTCAAAAATGGAATAAAATCCGCAATATGAAACGCCCCCAAAAGCCTCGAAAACTCTTGCAAGATACATATAAACTCTTCCTGTCCCTCGGACAAGCTCGACCCAAAGGCGGCCCGAAAAATAAAACTTCTGGTAAGGTTGAACACTTTTCTCCGACATTAACGGATGACCCTACCCGGCCCGCAATGGCCCGGACAATACCGTCAACCTCATCACGAACCGACTGCCATGACTCGGCTCGCTTACGACTGAAGAGGTGCATGACGCAGAGCTTGCGCATCTGGCGCAAGAACGGGCCGTAGTGGGTGAACACCATGTCAGCCCGATCATAAGTGAGGTATCTAATTGCCACCGTGGCGGGCCGGTTCGAGAAAATGATGTCTTGGACTTGCAAGACTTGACGGGCTACATCCGGGCTTGAAACGACGATCATGTGGACGAAGCCCATCTTCAAGTAGAATAGCCCGCCGTAGCGCTTGGCTAAACGGGCTAGTCCATGGTGATTTAGTTGGTTCATCACCATCATGTTGCCGATTAGTGGAAGGCCCGGCGGGCCCGGTGGGTACGGCTTACGTCTTAGTTTAGAGATTATGCCTAGTAGGAACATTATTGAGGCGACGAACATGAGAAGGCTCATTGTCACAGAGCTTCCTTGAAGAGAGTCTATCCATGATTGTAGCTCATTATTTTTCATGCTTAATATGATTGTAGTTTTTTCGGTGCTTAGCCAATAGGTTCCAAGTGGATATATATCTACTGGAAAAAAAAAAGGATTTTTTGCTTAAAACTATCTTTGGTTTAGCACTTTTTGAAAAAAACTACCTTAATTTCGCAACTTTGTGAAAAACTACCTTGTTTCCATTTTCTTTTGCGAAAGACTACCATTTGACGGAAAAATGACTAACGGGGTTAACTTTGAGTGTAAAATACCATATTACCCCTCACTTAAGTTAGTTGACTGAGTCAAAATCATTTCCCTTTCATTTGCTATTTTGCATGCCATTCTCTCTCTCTCTCACCTTCTCTCTTTCTCTCTCCACCTTCTTTACCTTCAACGTCACAAACAAGAAACAAGAAAAGCTTGAGAGTTTTTTCGTTAATGGCGGTTGATCAAGCAAGGCAAGTCAACAATTTCTTCAGAGAAATGCTAAGCACTGCTGGAAATACCGCCATTAATCCGATCCAAACCGGCAACATCAACAACAACAACATCAATCTTTACAACAACAACATGATTTCAACGGCGAATCTTAACGAGTCTCTTTTGTTACCGTTCTATAACCTTAACGATGTCGTTTTCGCCGGAAAACTTCAACTCCATTCGGATTGTTTCCTTAATTGGTGTCCTGTTTCCTCTTTAACACTTTTCTGATTTTAGCTCATTCGGATTGTTCAATTTGTTCTCTCTCTACTCTTTTTCTCAATTAATAAAACTTGAATTTGCCCATTCATCACTCACTGAAAATTAGGAAAATGTGTAAATTGGGAGATGGTGAACGGTAGAATTTGAACGGTCTTTATTAGCTATGAATTTGAGGTTCACAAACAATGAATTTAAGCTTGGTTACAATGAAGCTGTGGTTAAATGAATTAATTCGCTGGCACCCATTATAGTTTTTCAAGCTCAAGTTCAGTACATTAATGGAGTGAGAGAGGACAGAAAAATAGAGTGAAAAATAGAGGAATTCCAATCAACCTCCGCACCGTTTCTACCATCTCCATTCAGCCATGGGAACTTTGCAGCTAGCTAGTTGGGGCTTAACAGAGAGACACTCGCTGTTGTTGGTGGTGGTTCGCCATTGCTGGTTTGAGGAGAGAGAAAGTGAGAGAGTGAGGGTGGAAAGGGGCCAATGGAGTGGTGAAGTGGTCAGAGAGGGAGGAGAGAGAGATGTGGGTGACAGTGAGGCACGTGAGGGGCACGTATTTTTGGTTCATAAATGAGGGGTATTATGGTCAAATCAAGTTGTTCACATTCAAAGTTAACCCCATTAGTCATTTTTCCGTCAAATGGTAGTCTTTCGCAAAAAAAAAATGGAAAACAAGGTAGTTTCTCACAAAATCGCGAAAATAAGGTAGTTTTTTTCAAAAAGTATTAAACCGAAGGTAGTTTTAAGCAAAAAACCCAAAAAAAAAACGTTGCAAAAAGTGCGTGGGACCGAATAATGTTGCTGATCAAGGAGATTATATTATTGGGGATTATAATCATTATTTACGACACAAAGCACAAGAGCATGAGGTGTGAGCAGTGAGCATAAATGGAAAGTGTCCTATTTTCACAATATACTGATTAGGAGTTAAATTCTTATCTATGTATGGGAAATATAAATTCTCTTTCACCTTTTTGTGTAGGGAAGACATCCTTTTTTATCTGAGTCTGTCAGCCTATTAAGGCTCCTTTTGTTTTATCTGGATAAAACGAATCTGAACTGAAATGAACTGATCTGAACTGAACCAAACTGAACTTAATTGATTTTTTGAACTTGATTGTTAACCATTTAAAATTCGTCCAAACATAGTCAATATTGGACTCATTTGAAAATATGCTTTGAGATCTTTCCGATAACATAATTTTCATCATGAAATTATTTCGGAATGAAAAGTTATATGAGTAATAAAGTTACACATGAACTGAACTGAACTAAACTGAATTTAAGTAAAATTAAGGTTAATTGAACAGAGCCTAAAGATGGGTTGACTTACATGATACATGTAGTTTGTCGACTATTGCATACTCCCTCTCTCCCCTCTTTACGTTGGTAGTTTCCATTTTAGTCCGTCCCCTTTTTACGTTGGTACTTCCGTTTTAAGTAAGAAAAAAGTAATGAGATTACTTATATACCCACTTAAGGGACCACCATATTCTCTCTCATACTTAATGGACCACAAGGGACCACCATATTCTCTCTCATACTAAAGCAAGGGTCTTTGAGTCATTTTTGAGCCAAAATTTCTTTGTCTTAAACTTCGTTCCAAGTCAAACTACCAACGTAAAAAGGGGACGGAGGGAGGGAGTATATATATTCGTCCTTGTAGAAAAACAAATGCTAATAAAAATAATTATTTACACCAAGCACAAAATCATTACGGGGGATTATACTCATTATATTTCATGCTTACATAATATGATTGTATCTTTACTGTACTGTGCTTCCTAGTTCCTATTGCATATTATACGACGGAGGAGATAATCGGGGGATTAATGGATTATACACAAAGCACATGGTAGTGGTGGGGTTCATCTGGTGCTTGATAAATCAAATAATTGGAAAGCTGGTCTGAGTAGTTGGCCTCATGAATCACCTGAACTATTATAAAAATGTATGTACTTCTATTTGCATATATGTACATTAAAACTTGTATGGTGGTTAGCGGTATTAATATAGCCATCACAACTTTACATAACAGCCATTGATTATCATATTGGTCGAACCATATCATTCGTTGTACTTTGATTGCAACTATAATAATAATAATAATAGTTGGCTAGTGGTTCTAACCAATTCTTTAATCGGTCATAAATATTCTACCAATAGTCAACTTGTTTTGACCGATAGTATAACTGGTTCTGACCAAACTAACATTAAAAAATTAATCTAAATTGGGTAGTATCAAATTAAAATTAGTCTTATCCAATTTAGTCAAACCAATTAACAATTGAGAATGAAATCGACGGTTGTAGTACATAATTTTGGTGACTATAATTCAGTGGTAACCATCATACAGAAGGTGGCATGTAAATGCTAGTTTCTATATAGGGTAATGAATATTTTAGCACATTATTGTTAGACTGTCCGTTAGTCTATTGAATTCCATTATTACTCTAATCAGCTCCCGTGATAATTTGATGACCCGTAGTTTTGTTGGTGGGGTGTGATGATTTCAATCCCTTTAATGCTTGTTTTGGACATAAGCTACCATGACAAAAATTAAAAGAAGTGCATATTCTAGTAGTTCCGGTATGGAGATTTAGGGGGTGTCCTTTAAAGCTATTTGGTCATAGTTCAGTTTAGTTCATTCTAATTCGGTTAATTTCAGTTCAGCGATGCTTTTGTGTCAGTTCAGTGTTTCTTAATTTACTTCCATAAGGTTTAGTTCGATCACTACAATTGAATGGTGTTCAAATCAGAAACATACATTTGATCTCAATTATCAAGTGGTGCCAGTTCAATTCAGTGAAAGATCTTAATCTGTTCAATAGTACTTAATTTAATCCAGTTTAATCCTAAGGAACACACCGTAATTTAATTCCTATTTGCATGTTAGTTCAATGTTATATTTTTTCTAGCATATTTGTTGTTCATTTGGTTTCTTTTAGCTCTTTTTCTTGCATCTTTGAGTACGTAGTAAAGCTGCTGAATTTCAGAACTTTGTGTTCGGTTTCCATAATCAATTGCTAGTATGTATATTGATGAATTGGTAGGTCGTATTATTGTCAAGGCCGTGAAAGCTATTAGTTCAATATTCTTTAATTTATTAGTTTGTGTTTGTGCAGTGCACGAGATTTCTTTTTAATCTTGAACTACGATACATATAATTTAAATAAATTAAAAGAACAAAAAGAATACATAAAATTATGTGCAAATATAAGCAAATCGAATTTTGAAAGAAGTAGGCAAAGTTAAAAGATGATGTGTTTTCTCTCAACTTTGACCTAATATTTTTATATGTGTTTTTTTTTTTATCATACTTTTATATGTGTTAAATATACTTAATCCTTTCAATATTTTGTTAGTCCGGGATTCAAACACTTGTTTTCTTTTTAAATATATCGATTAAACTTTCTACACTTAATGATGGACAAAAGGTTAAGAAATATGTGTTTTATTTTAACTTTAGCATTGTGTTTATATACATACTTATTATTTAGTTTCTTATTTATTTTTCTGATGTGGGATTCATTGGAGGATCGTATATACATACTTTTACATAAATTAACCATCAATTTTAAACCATTTTCTTAATCTTAGAAAATAAAAAGTAATAAATAATCATACTGACTTCCATTTGTGTTAAAAATAACACTTGATCTTAGCGTAAAGGCCAAAAATATGTCTGGCTCCAAGCTTTGATACCCTATTTTTAGTACCCTTTTTTCAATTAAGAAATTATTTTAATATCGTCGCTAATCAATGCTTTTATATGTAAGGACCCGAGATTTTCACCAACTTTTATTTCCACGGAGTGCGTCCTTATAGAAAATTTGTCAGTTGGGACCATCGAGTTAGAAAAGCTTTTGAAAAGACTTGAATTGAATAAAAACCATGAAAGAGGTCACAAATCTGCTATTTGCGTTTTATCGAAGGAACAAACTGAAGGGACAAACCGAAGGGACAACGCGAAAAGTGAACTAATCATGTTTTTAGAAGGACTCCCGCTTATATAAAACATATAAGTACCCAAGAATAAAGGGTTCGGGGCGAAGGTACGGGGTGGGAAGGTGTTAGGCACCCAACTCGCCCATATTATGACGGCCTCTACTAATTCAAGTTTGCTTAATAATTTAAAGACATAATTCCCACACAAACTGGATTAGCAACCTAGACTTAGACTATTAATTGGTTCATCACAAGCATCACAACATTTATTTCTAACCCTTATTTAGACATGCATTCGATTTGACAAGTTGGGCAGCACAACGACTATACAGACGATATTTATTAATAAAAACGTTATTCTACCATGATATCTACATTATGACTACTGGAAAATAAACAGTTAAGCAATTAATTTAATTTGAGCCCTTAGGGATTTGTACCTGAACTGTAGGCTATATTTGACAAGAATAGTAAAAATAGATCTCAAGTTTTTAGAAGAAAGAGGGGGAAGCTTAGTGTTAATACTCCTGAGAATAGAGGTTGCCAATTGTAGACTGTGTGTTTTGAACTCAGGGTGAAGGGTTGTTTATATAGGCGAGTGAAGTAGGGTTGTACGGTCGAAAATTGAGCCGAAAACGAGACGGGCTTGAAAAATGAGCTTGGCCCGAAGGGAAAGTCAGCGCCGCTAGCGGCGCTTGTCTGGGCCGCTAGCGGCCCTGGGAAATTTGTCAGAGCCGCTAGCAGCCCTGGGACTTTTCCCAGGGCCGCTGACGGCTGTCAGCAGCCAGCTGGATGACGTCATCCAGCCCATTTTCTTTTTCTGGAAGATTTTAAATATTCCGAAAAATATGAAAAGACCGGTTTACCCCTGAACTGTAAAATACGGTTTTACCCTTAAATCGCAACTTGGCGATCGGGCGCCCGAATGAGGCATGAGTGTCGTTGGAAAGCTCTTGAACTGGGCTTCTGAATGGAATGGAATGAAGGAGTGTTTAGAGGGAAAAACCTGAGACCTTGCCGACCAACGAGGTGAGGTATTTTACAGAGAGTGGGGGACGCATAGTGGAGGAGTTCCCCGTTGATATTGCTGATGGAGAGGCGGTGGAGGGCCTGCCCTTGCCCGTTGGTTTCACGGGTAAGCCATCTTCTCTGTCTTTCTTTTGTACTTGTGTTTGCTTTTGAGTGTTTGACTTTATTTTGTGGCTCTCTCTCTCTCTCTCTTATAGTTGAACCGGGAGCAGACCTCTCAAGTCTTCAAGCTCATTCATCTGTTGAAGAAAGGCTATGGTCGAGCGATGGGCAAGGGGAAGAGTTCTCGGTCTAAGACCGTTGATGTAAGTAAACTCTCTTCTCTCTTTTTTTTGTTTGTTTAGCTAAGTGAGGTGCTTAACTTAACATTTTAACTTTGATTGTCTGCAGATGTCTCAGTCTTCGTCTTCGGTAGGACCACGCCACTCTTCTGCAGCGAGGGCTTCTTCAGCGAGCAAACCATCTATTGCTCGTTCTCCTCATGTGGTGGTGACTGGGCCTCCTGTTGATGAGGCGCCCGGACCTTCTGTGCCGTATGTCCCGAAGATGTTCTCTCCTGCTGATTTCCGGCCTTCTCTTGATAGGTTGCCCGTTGCTACGCCCTTGGCTGGAGGTTGGGCGAACGCCCCTGGATGGGATATGTCATATGCTGGGCCTTCTCATCAGGATGTGGCTATGGATTTCACCAGTCAGGCCACGACGAACTTCTTTGCCTCGGGGTTTTCGGCAAGTACCCCTATGCGGGCCCCAACGTATGATGGACGGGACATGAGGCCTGAGAACAACAGGCCCATATATAGCTCGTCTTTCCATTATTAGACCGGAAACTACGGTCAGGGGCTGTCCATTGATGATGAGGCTGATAGCAACGATTCTAGTTGAACGATGTTGGGCCGCTTTTGTGAACATTGACCTTGGAATTTCGAACTCCTGTTTTTGGTGCAACACATTTTTTTTTTGATATGTATAATATGCTATGATGACTCAATTATGCCCCTCTGATCTACTTATGCAATGTGTTGTGCAGTAAGACAAAGCCGTAAATTTAGGGAATAATAATAATAAGAAGAAAAAGGTAAAAATTGCAAGGAAAAAGCAAAATTTTACACATATTACACCCCCTAAAAAAATAGAAAATAGAAAAAAAAAAAGAAAAGAAAAAATGAAAAAGGATAAATCTAAGAGAGTCTCGGGCTTTGTAATTCCGCGCGGGTATTAAAAACTGGGCTGAAATCGGGTCGACTGGATCAAAAGAGCAAACTGGAGCAAAAGGGAAATTCGGACCAGGTCAGGGTCTGGGCCGCTAGCGGCACTGACCAGTCCTGCGGACAGCTTTTTTTTTTTTTGTGTGTGGATTTTTGGCTTTTTCGGCCCACGTTCCTGTCTATAAATAGGACTTTCGGGGTGCTTGATGTTGTACCACTTTTTTTTGTATACCTTTAGCTCTCCCAAACTTTTCCAATTTTCTGCCATGGTGAAATCCTTTGAAGATCTGTTCGATGCCTGGTGCAAAAATCTGACCGTAGAAGATAAACTTGAACTAGCCCCGTTTCATGTTTCTACCTTGCTAAACTTAAAACCAACCAAAATATTGTGGCCCCTTCTTCGGTCTGCTTTGAATTATTGGGATCCTGACCTGCATGTTTTCCGGTTTGGTAATTCTGAACTATGCCCTTTGGTTGAGGAATTTGCTGCGATCACTAATATTCCTGATGTTCTTCGCCCAGTTGTACCTTATGTGAGAGATGGTTTTAGGGATCAATACAGAAAATCCCTGGGCTTGTCATCTGCAGAAGCCAAAAACATGGTGCTCGGTGTCGATGTGGACTTGGTTCAACTTTGCGAAAAATTCGCTATTTCTTCTGAAAAAGGTGCCATATTCAGGCGTTGCCGTCAATAGGCTTTTGTACTGTGCCTGTTAAACCGTTTGTTGTTTGTTAATGTAGAATCTTCCAAGTTGGGTAGAGCCTCATTGCTGCGAGTGGTTAATCAAATGGTTGAAGGACATACTCCCTTACATCTGGTCGTACGGGAAACCATTATTGGGCTTGATAGGTTGAAGACATCTCCTAACCAAGCTTTTTCGGGCAGCCCCCTGCTGCTTCAAATCTGGTTATGTGAGCATCTGAGGTTGGTAGAGTCGCCAGATAATCTGATTATTCGTGTTCCTCGGACTTGGTCAAAGAAAACCTATACTGTTGCTAGCTTTCTGGTTAGGAAAAGGCTATATTCTGAAAAGTCCCTTGCAGAATGGGATGCCTTTTTCAAAGCGGGACCTATCATCCGATGGCATCTGCCCTGGTGGAGCTTGACTTCTTTAGTGGCTTGTGATGACTTGATCCTTCATACTACCATACTGGGTCTGTACAGGACCACTTTCTTCTTTCCCTCTAGAGTCATGAGGCAATACGGTTTGAAGCAGGTGATCCCCCCTCATGAGAGTACGAGACCAAATGTCGTAGCCTTAACCACTGAATTCCCTGCGCAGTGGGGAAGGTATTGGCGTAGCCGGCATCGCTGGACTGTACCTCGTGTGATTGCCCCAACTCAGGTCTCTGAGATCTACCTAAACTGGCTTTCTTGCAGTAATGGAGAAGTGAGACGAGCCCTTCGTCATGAGGAGTGGGACCAACTAAAGCCTAGGTACGACTCACAAACAAGAGGCAAGAAAAGAAAGGATCTGTCTCAAATGGGAGACTATCATGTATTGAAAAGAGGCAAGCCCCCAACTCAAGGAAACGATCACACGTCGTCCTCAAGCCAGGGTCTTTCAAAGAAGAACTCTTCGACGATGCCTTCTTAAGGGAAGATGTTTAAAAGGAGTATTAAAGTAGTTTTCTAGGAAAGCAAGTCTAGTTTTCAAAAGAAAACAATAATAGGAATTTATTTAACTTAAACCCTCACAGTTGCATTATTTCCTTAGGAAGTTTTAATTCTTGCAATGTAAGCGTATTCGTTCAGTTTGAATAAAGATTATCCTTTTCGAATGAGTTGAAAGGAATTTGTGGATTGATTTTGGCCGGGCCCCTTTGCAAGGGTTACCTACGTATCCAATGTGGAATCAGACCAGCGTAGTTCGTTCAAATAGTGTGCGTCTTTTTCTTTTTTTTTAAGTTTTTTTTTTTTTTAGACGTAACACTTCTTTAGTTGATCCATATTGGTGAGCTGGCTGAACTCGATGCCATCAAGATCCATGAGTCTGACGGCGCCTCCTGATAGGATGTCTTTGATGATGAATGGTCCGGACCAGTTTGGTCGAAACTTGCCTCTGGGTCGGTTACTGGGGCTCATAATTCCTTCCAAACTAAGTCTCCTTCCTTTAAATTTCGAGGTCGAACCTTTTTGTTGAATGCTCTGGCCATGCGTTGTTGATACGTGTGGGAATGGTCTAGGGCCCGTAGGCGTCTTTCATCTGTGAACATGAGCTCTTCATAGCGGGCTTGCAACCATTGGGTTTCAGGAATGTCTCCTTCTAAGGTTATGCGCATGGAGGGTAGTTGGATTTCTATGGGTAGAACTGCTTCCATTCCATAGACTAGGGAGTAAGGTGTTGCTCCCGTAGAGGATCTTATGGATGTCCTATACCCCCAAAGGGCAAATGAAAGTTTGATGGGCCAATCTTTGTAGTTTTCTATCATCTTTTCAATGATAGTCTTGAGGTTTTTGTTGGCGGCCTCTACTGCGCCATTGGTTTGGGGACGGTAAGGGGATGATTTGTGGTGCTGGATTTTCTAGCTTTTGAGAAGGGTGGCTGTTTCGGCTTTGAAGTGGGATCCATGGTCACTTATGATTTCATGTGGAACACCATATCGGCAAATGATGTTATTCCTTATGAATTTGGACACTTGTTTAGAGGTAAGGACGGCATAGGACTGGGCTTCAACCCACTTGGAAAAATAATCTATGGCTACTAGGATGTATTCATGTCCTCCCGAGCCCTTCGGGGTGATCTTTCCAATGATGTCTATTCCCCATGCAGAAAATGGCCACGGTGAAGTGAAGTTGTGGAGCGTCGAGGGTGGCATATGCTGTAGGTTGGCATATATCTGACACTTCTTACACTTCTTAACGTAGTCGTAACAATCCCTTTCCATAGTAGTCCAGTAGTATCCCAGTCGTAGAATCTTTTTGGAGAGAATTCGACCATTCATGTGTGGTCCACACACCCCATTGTGTACCTCGTCCATGATCTCTGGCGTTCACACATCTGAGGTTAACCCCGTTGTGGGATTTTTTGTACAAAACCCCCTTGTATTCTATGTATTGCGCCGCTAAGAGACGGATGACCCATTGAGCTCTTAGTGGTGCATCTTGAGGGTACACTCCTTTGGTGATGTAGTTGAAGACGTCTTGGTACCAAGGATCTTCTTCGATCGGAGCCAAAGTCATTTCTATTTCGAGGTTGTTGAAAAAGGCTGGTTCGCTTCTTTTTCAGGGAGTGGCATCATTGAGGGAGTTCAGCTGCTCGAATTCCTGCAAAAGTGAAAATATGTATTCCTGCTTTGCGAAGTTTTACTTACACTGCTTGAATTGATTAGTTAATGATTTGTGCAACTTTGTATTCATTGGATTTGTCAATAGTTAAACAAAAAAAGAAATGAGCAAGATGACTTTTATTGATTTGCAAAAATAGATAAGCACACACGACTTTAGAGAAGGGGGTCTCTAATACCCATCAAAAAAAGAAACTAGACTTAGAAGGAAAATAAAAGGGGAACACCCCTTATTCAAGACTCAACCTAAAGATTTAGCTAGGACTCTAACTCGACAAAACTTGGAGACTCAGACTCGACTCCTCTAGCTCCTGCAAGTAACCAATCAGTTCTAGGGTTCCTCTTCTTCCTTTAGAGGTGGTGGTACTTCCCCACTATCTATGATCTTCTGTATGTCGTCCTTCAGGCGAATGCAGTCATCTGTGTAGTGGCCAAAAATCTGATGATAGCGACAGTAAGAGTTTTGATCCCTATTCACCTCCTGGAGATTGTCAGCGGGACGTTGGTTTAAGGTCTCCTCTCCATATGAGGGTGTTCAGGACGTTGCCAATGGGGACATTCAGCTGGGTATACTCCTTTTGGTTAAAGCGGCGCCACCCCTTTATAGCCCACGAGCTAGGTGACCACATGGTCCCTCGATCAATGAAGGTGGTGATTACCCTCTTTAGACGCTTGCATTGGTTAGTGTGGTGCCCATTAGCTTCACAGTATTTGCATCGAAGATAGGGATTTCCGTCCCTGGGAAGAATGTGAGGGGTAGGCCTCCTTGGATGGGCATATCCATACTTGACCATCTTGCTGAACATTTCATCTTGTTGGAAGCAAGCTTCTCCTTTGGCCAGAATAATGTTGCATTCTGTGGGTCATTCCAACGAGGCAATTTTCTCTTTCATTCGCCGAATTGCATGGTGGTGGTGTGCCACATAGATGGACATTCCCTCAATGGTTTCCTTTACTTCTTCGAACTCATCCTGTTCCCCTATTTCTTCGGAAAGATAGGTCTCGAACTCCCTAGAACTGTCTGAGCTGTGAGATTTAGTGTCTTCTTCTATGAGGGCTACCTCTTCAGGGGAGAATCCCCACAGGTCAATGTCTTCACTATCGTGTTCTATCTTCAAGACAGGAGTCTTGTCAATAGTTGCCTTGATGGGGTTAGCCTCGATTTCCACAATTTCTCCCTCCAATATCATCTTGACCTTCTGGTGCAGGGTAGAGGCTATAGCATTTAAACCATGGAGCCAAGGTCGTTCTAACAACAAGTTGAAAGTAGTTGGAATATCCATCACATAAAACTGGACCATTTTCTCTATAGCCCCAGAGGTGACATTCATAGTTATGGTGCCTAAAACCTTTCGACTGGAATTGTCATAAGCGCGCAAGCCTTGTGCTGAGTGAGCCAAATTGTTGACATTGATGCCCAGTTTTGCTGCGGTTCTCAACAGGCATACATTTACGGCCGAGCCGTTGTCCACTAGGGTCATGGGTACATACTTGTCCATGGCGAATACAGTCAAGTATAGAGCATTATTGTTTGAAGATCCTTCTGGTGGTAACTCATTGTCAGAAAAAGTGATGGATGGCCTAGTTTTATCCCCTACCAAGAAACTGACCAGTTCGTCAGGCCTCATATCTGGCGATACCGAAAGCTTTGACAAGGTTTGCAAAATGGCCTGGCGATGTTCATAGGACGAGACTAGAAGTTGCCAAATGGAGATGTCGGCTTTGATTCTCTTGAGTTGTCCTGTGATGGGAGATTCTTTATCTTTTGCGGGAACTTCTTCCACTTCTTCTTCAGCTGGAGGTTGGATTCTGTCATTATAGATGTTTGATGGCCTATAATGACGACCGGAGCGTGTAAAGTGGGCCACTCCTACGGGCGATGTGGTTTGGATCTCCCATACGTCTTCTTCATCACTGTCCCATATTCCAGCAATTTCAAATCCCAAGGCATCTTCAATAGTTATATGTAAAATGGCACCCAAAGGGTTATTCGAGTTGCTGGGTGCTTGACCAGGTTTTGGTAAGGGTATGGTGTTGTTCTCAATTCTATCTTAGATAGCATGTTTAAGAGCCCAACAGTTGTCAGTGTCGTGCCCTTTTCCTTGATGGTACTTGCAGTACTCCCCTTCTTTCCAGTTACGACTCTTAACAGATGGTTCCGGAGTTGGTCCAATAGGCTGCAACAGATTATTTTTGATCATTCTTTCGAGAGCATGTGACAAAGTCATTCCAAGAGAGGTGAATTCTCTTTGTTATTTTCTTTCGGCAAAGGTATTCACAGCAGCGACCTCATTGACCTGAGCAGCAGAAGAGGTTCCGGTAGTTGCCATCTTGTCTCTCCCATAAGTGAAAGGCTTAGGGTGGCATGGTCCTTATTTTTGTTGATATCATCTTCGATGAGGATACCAATGTCATATAGACGCTGATATGAGTCAATGGCCTGATACTGAAGGTGACTCTTATAAGCCGGTTGCAGGTTCTTAATGAAATGCCTGATCTACTCGGTTTCAGAGGGTCTTTCCACCATTTCAGCTATCTTGGACTTCCATCGACGGAGGAATTTAGTGAATCCCTCATTCCTCTCTTGGGTGGTAATTTCGAGCTCCCTCAAAGTGATGGGGAGAGTAGCGTTGTCCTTGTATCGAGCCAGGAAGACCGTGGTAAAATCAGACCAAGTTGGGTAGCTTTCCAAATCTAGGGAGTAGAACCATCATCGAGCATGTGTATCCAGGATCTGGGGAAACAGATGTGCATAGAGTTTCTTGTTGATTCCCCTTAGAGCCACAGCAGTAGTGAAGGATTTCAGGTGATCCTGCGGATTGTCAACTCCCGTGAAGGTGGGTACTTCAGGCATAGAGAATTTGGCCGGAAGTTTACCCTTGATCTTAGTGTCAAACTTTCCTACGTTAGCACTATAGTTGGAGATCAAGCCGCTACTCTTGAGCACAGAGGTGATCTTAGCCAGCATGGCATCTGACCCTTCTTCCTCAGAATCGGAATCGGAAGGGATCCTTGCTTCTTCTTCTCTTTTTCTTTCTATGTCTTCAACTTTGAGTCGAACCTTTTCCCACTCGCTCATGAGCTCATCAAACCTTTCATCCATGGTCTTAGGCATTGTGAAGTTGGGAGGGGTGATTGGTATGGAGAAAAAAGTATGTAGTGACGGTGAATTTATTGATGGTGAAGCTGTTTGTGGTAGAGGTAAACGAGGACCTGGTGTTGTAGATGGTTGTAGACGAACCAGCCTTGCCGAAGGCCGAGCCCAACTTTTCTCAAGATTTTCTTTCTTCTTTGGACCCCCGATCCTGAATAGGAAGCACGGAGTACTTAGTAACAAAAATCATGAGACTCTCATCTAATGAAAAATTGACCCA
This sequence comes from Tetragonia tetragonoides, assembly GCA_038025085.1. NCBI lineage: Eukaryota > Viridiplantae > Streptophyta > Magnoliopsida > Caryophyllales > Aizoaceae > Tetragonia > Tetragonia tetragonoides. The sequence continues at coordinate 20,987,023 of CM076149.1, forward strand.
CACATAGAAAACACATTGTCCTAAAAGGCAAAAGACCTTAAGCCTAAATGGCCAAATATTTCTCTAAATATCCAAGGAAAATAAAGTCAACGAACGAAAATAAGAAAAAATTGAAAAAGATGACTATCCTCATTTTTTTTTTTTAGACTCAAAGGAAATGAAAAATGAGATAAAATAAAATAAAAAGAAATTTCGGTCCCCCTTTTTATTTTTCGATTTTTTATTGATTTTGCTTTTTTGATTTTTTTTTATTTCTCTTTTTTTTTAGACCGAATCTGAATTACATCAAAAGAAAAAGAGAATACATAAATAAGAAAAGGGAAAGGGGAAATTGAAAGACTTACTCTTTTTTTTTTTGCTAAAGAGATCCTAGAAATTGTTCATGACTTTGAGAATATATCACTGGGAAAATGATGAGTGTTCATTGAATTTGAATTCTCGCACCATCTTCGAGCACTAGGAACTAGCTAAAAAAAAAAAGAAATGACTCCTAGCACGTAAGTACATGTTGGCACATAATCACGTAATTCATGCATTCAGGCAAGCATTATAACAACGCAGTTTTACAGGCAAACATATGATCAGATGAGCATTAGAACGACACATGCACAACAAGCAAGCAGATGCATGAATGTGGGTTAAAGGCTTTTGGCTCCTGTGAGGTTACCATGACAAATTACAATTTCCGTTCGGCGGATGGTCGACACATCGATTGTAATTCTTTTCATCAACAAAGGATTGATGAGTCATGGGTGAGGAAGCGTCGATTTGCACGATAGGACAACTGTATATGATATACGGGTTGTCTACGAGTTGCGATACAAACTTTCTCGTGGATTGATAAGGGTCAAAAGGTTGTGCCAAGGCACATGCAAATGATGCAAAAATATGGAACATGTAATTAAACAATTAAGCAAACTTGACTTTCGAGTCTCACCCTCTTAAATAAGTTCCCAGTGAAGTCGCCACTGTAAGGACCCGAGATTTCCACCAACCTTTGTTTCCACGGAGTGCGTCCTTATAGAAAATTTGTTAGTTGGGGGCTTAGATAAGTTCAAGGGACCATCGAGTTAGAAAAGCTTTTGAAAAGACATGAATTGAATAAAAACTATGAAAGAGGTCACAAATCTGCTATCAGCGTTTTATCGAAGGGACAAACCGAAGGGACAACCCAATAGCGCGAAAAGTGAACTAATCATGTTTTTAGAAAAACTCCCGCTTATATAAAACATATAAGTATCCAAGAATATAGGGTTCGGGGGCGAAGGTACGAGGTGGGAAGGTGTTAGGCACCCAACTCGCCCGTATTATGACGGCCTCTACTAACTCAAGTTTGCTTAATAATTTAAAGACATAATTCCCACACGAACCGGATTAACAACCTAGACTTAGACTATTAATTGGTTCATCACAAGCATCACAACATTTATTTCTAACCCTTATTTAGACATGCATTCGATTTGACAAGTTGAGCAGCACAACGACTATACAGACGATATTTATTAATGAAAACGTTATTCTAGCATGATATCTACATTATGACTACTGAAAAATAAACAGTTAAGCAATTAATTTAATTTGAGCCCTTAGGGATTTGTACTTGAACTGTAGCCTATATTTGACAAGAATAGTAAAAATAGATCTCAAGTTTTTAGAAGAAAGAGGGGGAAGCTCGGTGTTAATACTCCTGAGAATAGAGGTTGCCAACTGTAGGCTGTGTGTTTTGAACTGAGGGTGAAGGGTTGTTTATATATGCGAGGGAAGTAGGGTTTTACGGTAGAAAATTGAGCCGAAAATGAGACGGGCTTGAAAAATGAGCCGGGCCCGAAGGAAAAGTCAGCGCCGCTAGCGGCGCTGGTCAGGGCTGCTAGCAGCCCTGAGAAATTTGTCAGAGCTGCTAGCAGCCCTGGGACTTTCCCAGCCCATTTTCATTTTCTTGAAGATTTTAAATATTCCGAAAAATATGAAAAGACCGTTTTACCCCTGAACGATAAAAGACGGTTTTACCCTTTAAATCGCAACTTGGCGACCGAGCATCGGAATGAGGCATGAGACGTGTCGTTGGAAAGTTCTTGAACGGGGCTTCTGAATGGAATGGAATGAAGGAGTGTTTGGAGGGAAAAACCTGAGACCTTATCTTAACTATTAAAGCAAAAATAGCAGTTCAAGCTTAAAAATTACTCCTTTCATCATCGGCCTTTTGAGGAGAAATCTGAAGACGCTTTTTGGCGTCTACACATATTAAAAATTAGGACTTGAACTTAGGCAAAAGACTAAGAAAGGTATAAAGGTAATGCTTATGTCCTATTTTTGCCCCCTATTTTTATACTTCTTCATCACTTCATTTCTCTCTTAAGTTTTAATATGGGGCTCATATTGATAAAATTTGTGACTCCTAATTGATAAAATTAGTGTCTTTTAAGCATATTCTACCACTTGTTCGTTCACAACATGTATAGTGGCTACCATTGTTTTGTAGCCACCACAATATTTTAATTGTAACCATTGATTAGGTACCATTAAATCTGGATCCTTTATTAGTTTGACCCTAAAAATAGTAATTTTAATATTTTTAAAATAAAAAAGTAATTAAAAACTATAGATATTAATTAAGAAGGGTTTGTTTGGAAGTAATAGAATGGGAAAATAGGATAGAGTCCTTATGCCGAAAACCGAACATTTTGCCAGCGACTGGAAAGATGATCGAAGTTGAGGTATAACAACATTCAAATAATAAAAAAGAAAAAAGAAAATGAGATATAACAAGTAAAGAAAGAGGATGCAAGGCAGCCAACTCGGTGGCCGTCGGTTGGTGTAAGGTAGGAGATGTCTGATTCCGACTTATGGTGGTGATCAGAAATCTTTTTAAGGCATTGCAGACAGTGGCGGTTCCAGGAATCACAGAGTGGGTATGCACAATTTAACACAAAATGTAACGTCTAGATACTATTTGAGATGTCAATTAAATATTAAAGCTAAAAACATTCAAATATTATTCCCACACAAATATTTTATCAGTAATGTTAAAAAACTTGTTAATCTTTAAAGCTCATGTTAATTCATTCACTAATCACTAATAAGAATAAGGATTACACTACAAAAATAAATTATTGTGAAAGAGAGGAAGTGGGCTGATGACAGCAAATCAAAAACAAAATATATTAAACCAAATAATTGCTTTAAGAATCGAACCAGGGTCTTGAGTACAACAACAAAGAGCAAAACCAATTGCTCAAGCACCAAGGTTACATACTATTATGCACAACTTTTATTTATACAGGGTATGCAAGTGCATACCTTTATGTTGCTGTAGATCCGCCACTGATTGCAGATGTGTTACAGTTACTGTTAAGTTGCAGAAATTTGGTTCCTTGCACAGTTGTTGGTAGGAAATTTGCACGAAACTTGCTTCACATTCTTTTCAATATCTTTTTGGTAATCCTCTACTTTCAACATGTTGTGCTTTTTAATTAATCATTTCACTAAAAAATATCTTTGTTTTTTATGAGAAAAACTTTAGATAGTTAAACTTAAAGTGCTTTTCCTCTCAGCCATATTCCTAGAAATGTGGATAGGGTTGGAAGCTATCCTTGGGTGGAGACGCTCCTAACGTCACCATTTCCTTACCATTATTATAAATAAAAAAGTGCTCCTAGTAATTCGAAAATCACACATTGAATGCTATGTTCTTTTCTCCTTCTCTGTTTAGTTTTCGGTTTAGTTCAGATTAGATTAGTTCAGCTCACCTTGGTTCAATTTTGCTACAAACTTCTTTTTCTCAAATATTTATATTTCTTCAGTTCACTAAAAAGTTGAGTTAAGTTCAATACAATTTAGTGACTTTTAGATACAAATTACACACCCTAAATTATCACACACCATTTTGACCTTTTTCCCCCAACAATTGATATTTTACTAATGACAATGGTCAATTAGTCACAACCAAGTAAAAAAGTAACCGCAACCAAATATAAAATTTGTATATGTATACACTTCTCCAACCTCATCAATTTAAGGCAAAATCTTCGTTAGTAAACTTGTTTAAACAAATAAATTAATTAAGGAACATATTTATCGGGTAATCTAAGTCAAGACTAATTTTCAATTGGATGTGGAATAACTTTGCATAATATTTAAATATTATTATAAGAATACAGGTTTAATACTATAATAAAAAAAAATATACACATTTTAAAATCTTTTAAACAATTAGCTTGTGTTTCAATGTTCTTATGTGTTGTTGCGTACCACCTACTCAATCATCATTGAAAAATCGTTCTCAAGCTAAGTGAATTGTTTTACTTTCGTCTTCATTTTTTTTTCCTTATTTACTCTCTTTGTTAGATAATTATTTATTTATTCTTATGAAGCTAAAAAAAGTTGTGTTTAACAAGTAATGTATATAGAAAAAATGAAAGAAGATAATCACATCTATGAACAAGTATAAATCTGTCACATATCACTTATCAAAAATGGTTAGACTTGATAAAATATATAGTCACAACTAAATGAAATATTATTGATAAAAAAATATGATTACATTCAACCATACTAATATCCCGTAACAAACTAACTAGAATCGATATGATTATATTGTTTTTAAACCGAATCATGTGGCTCAACAAATTAGATAGATTGCGTGAACTCATCCCAAACTTTAGATATGACAAATTTAAAATTTAGTTATGTATGTTATATGTGATCATGAAGAGATCATTTACCTGTGAATATATATATTTCTTGGTTTAACTAAATAAATGGAAGTCGAAGAAAACATTAAATGATCGAAGTGGTGGAACTTCTTTTTTTTTTTTTTTTTTTTTTTGTAATTGATCATTACCAAATTTTCTATTAGACAGGTCTATGTCTGCGAGTCGTAGCTCCAACGTAATACTTGTATCCATATATTGTGATTGGGCAAGTAAGTTTTGTGGACGAAACAATTCTTCTTGTAAACCTAAGGGTTAAGAGAGGGTATGTATACTTAGAAACATTTGAAGTACTTAGGGAGTCACCTATACTCCGAGACAATTGATCCCTCTTTTTGCCAATGTACACGGGACTAAGATACTATTGAATCGACTGCGCTTGGTTTGACAATTCATGCGATTCTCTTCTCTTTAATTAACTTGGCTAATGGATACTAATAAATTTTGGATTTATTATTTGGTGTTTATGCGTGTTTTTAAATTAAAGCATGTTGTCTTTTATTTTCTTAAAGTACGATTATTTATTTTATTAAGCATGTTGGCTTAACTTGGAGATTCAAATGGAATATGTGGTTATGAATTACTCAGCGTAGCTGATTGGTTGTTTTTCTTTCTACTTGTGTTTGTTGTCCATTTCTCTTCAATGATGGGCATATGATAAACCTATATGCAATTCGTCTATTTGGGGGAGTAAATTGACAGGTCTTGTAGCTCGTGTTGGAGTTAGAGGAAGGCGACTTAAGAAGGTAGTAGTATATATTCTAAGAACATTTATCTTTATTGTTTAGCATTGGATTCTTGTAGTGTTGGGAATTTTATATTGTAATGAGATTAATTCTCTTGCATGAGAATTAATAGTTTAGTATTTCTTAATTCATTTGGATTATTTATTTTAAGTTAGCTTTGGAAGATAATTATTATTTAATAATCTAGTATGTGTGTTGGGATATAAACATTTTGTTTCTTTCTAACCTTTAATTTGTACATTATATATGGGGGTGACGTTTCGAATTTCTAGAATTTTTCCGTTGCAACTCGTGATTTTAAATGGTTTTAAATTAAACGAAAATTCGTAATGTTATACACACAATCAATTTTACTACCCATTTCAAAGCTATAGGGACTAATGGATGAAGTAAGGGGTTGATGGAGCCAAAACCCAAGCCAATAACTTAATGCATCTCTCAAAGACCCATGAAATAGTCTATTAATTGGTCAGCATGTTTTGTGTGGATTTAGTCAACCGTGGATCAAGTAAATTTGAGAGGTAGCTTCAGGTGAAATAGGGGGTGGCTCCACTATTAGACGATTGGCTACAAGTGAAGTATGGGGTGGCTCCACTATTAGAGGGGTGACGTCAAGTATAAATTTGAGGGGTAGCTCCAGGTGAAGTAGGGGGTGGCTCCACTATTAGAGGGGTGACGCCAAGTAAAAATTTTAGGGGTGGCTTCTGGTAAAGTACGGGGTGGCTCCGGGTGAAGTAAGGGGTGACTCCACTATTAGAAGGGTAACTCAAGGTGAAGTATAGGGTGACTCCACTATTAGAGGACGACTCTAGATAAAGTATTGGTCTACGATGTACTGAGGCCACACAAATTTTTGTATTAAGGTACATATCTTAGTATCTTCCACCGGTTCCCTACAGATCAAGAAAACTAATATATTAATAAACAAACAAATTAATTGAGATCTGCTTGCTAGTGTTGCTACGGTGCACATTACTCACGTATAGAAGCATTGTGTGGTAACCAAATTAGTTTGGTCTACTGGTTGAATTTTGAGGTTTTTCCTTCACTAATAGGATTTAAATTTCATTAGTGTACCAATAAGTAGTTGGTGTGAGTGATTCGGTACTCTCATCCCTTAAGTAAGGTTGTGGGTTCGAATTATGTGAATGAAAAAACTATTTAGTGGGAAGCTGGGATCACTTTATCCCTTCATGGGCCGACCCGATTCGAACATGATTACTCTTGGCCCAAAGAATTTAGGTGAACCTATGGTTAAACCAAAAAAATCAATTCCACTAGCGTCATTTAGGATTCTCTTTCCCTTTATTTCTTGCTTTCCTCAAAATGTCAGGCCACTTACTCTCAGACCTTATCTCGAGATGGGCCGGCACAAAGTGGCACTTTCCGTACCTTATAAAAAGAAAATAGCATAATGTTGTTCCTGATTACTTTTTTTTTTGTTTCTTTTTGAATAGTTCTCAATTAATTTTAGCAAGTGCCTAAATATCATTTAACTAGAAGGTTACCCGTGCTACATACAGATAATTGATAGGCCCGCAACTATACGGGTTGTATCGAAGTAATAAAATATCGAACTACAGGGATCTATCGATTACAAGTACTAAATTTTCTTAAATTTAACAAGCTAAGCGATTCACAAATTGGTATGTTGGATTAAAACAAATAAACTAATCACTAATATAAGAGAAAATAATAAGAAAAAAAAAACTTAGGATTGATTTCACTTAAACAAGATCGTAGATGCGGATAAACAAGTATCAAATAGCATGTCACGTCGAATGTTGCAATGACGGAAATATGAATCCTAAAATCTTCTCTCGAATCGAGAAAGGAATACTCAATATAATTCTCAACTACCTATTCTCATGTAGTTAAGAAAATATCAAGAGCATGAAGTATATATAATTTCCTTTCCAGTAGTCCCAAGATATTCCAAACTATTCTCGAGACTAGGCAAACTTGATGAATGATTGAGGTACGTCAATTAAGAAGCTTCTCTCGAATTTGACTTAATCATCTAATATACGCAACAAGATTACAATCTAATATTGTGCAACAATTCGAATGACATGCCAATTTGTACTTATCTAATTTAGCATTATAGGATTTAATTAAGTTACATCAACCCTAGATAAAAGAAATTAGCTACTCATGATCTCTACAATTACATATAAATACGTAATAAAATTCATGCTAAAATCAATTAAACTAAATAAAGCAATTGAAATAAGAACCATGGGAAGAGGGGGAAAGAAAGAGTAGGGATAAGAAAATAAACCAAGTCGCTTCAATTATAATCTTTAAGAGAAATAAAAGAACGCTTGAACTTCATCCATGATTAAAAGAACGAATTAATAAAACTGTAAAAAGTCTACATTTTGTTCTCACTACTACTAATCTAGAGAGCGTAAAGTGGACTAGGAAAAATAGACTATGGAAAGAAATCATATATGATGGGATGAGATGTGATCCTATTTATAAGAAAACACCAAGACGAACCTATACAATTTACACATTGTAATCCCCTAAACAACAATAAGTCACCAACATAACTCCCAAAAGAGTTAAAGCCACTAGTAACTCCATTTCAATGTCTAGATGCATCCAAAAGGAATCCAATGCTCTCTTCATAACTTGGTCTTGCTTTGATCAACTTGAGCATCCAAAGAGAATCCGAAGTCCTTTGCAGATGGAGTTTAATTTGACCCTAAAATCACAATTAAAATATTAAAATACCAAAGTAGTAGTCCTCATATATAATTACTCATAAATTAGTAAAATATAAGAGAAATTAAGTAAACATAGGATAAATGAGTGCAGTCTACACAAGACTATTAGCACTATTTATGCACTCATCAAACTCCCCCAAGCTTAAGTCTTTGCTTATCCCCAAGCAACACACTATCAACAAGACATCATAGGGAGAGTAGGACATCACATTCTCAAACCATACCAAAAGAAACATCAAGCTTAAAGGAAAAGGCTCAACAAGTATGACCAACAAATCAAAAACCAGTTAAAACTCATAGCATAGAATGTAAATTGTGAACCAAACCATCAATATTACCACAAGACCCACCTTCGATTGTAGCATAGAAGTCTGAACAAACCCTCACTCTAGGAATGTGAACACTCACACTCATGTGTTTAGGTTATATCAATATAACTCTCAAGACTCAATCCAAACGCGGTACCTACCATAAGCTTGCCCATATTCTAAATCGCCATCACCAAAGATAATTACTCGTACAAGAATCAAGAAGACTTTTATGGGGTTGTAATGAGGCTCAGGGTAAAGGTAGGATGATACATTTGGGAATGTGAACTAGGAGCAAAAACTAGTGGAGTCAAAAACACTTTCTCAAATCCCCGCGAAAGATCAAGATAGCACAAAAACTTCACTCACAAACTCCAACCAATTACCAAAAGATCAAAGCCATTAAAACCCACAAAGAGACTACGAAGGAGAAGTCATTATGAAGAACTTTATATATATATGTTTTTTCTTTCCTCTTCTACCTTCTTGTCTCACTCATACAAAACAATTATTCAATGAAATTTTTTTCTTTTTTTCAAGATACAACAACTAAAATTTCACCAATTCACATGAAACACCAACTTAAAACCCAATGCCAATCTTTGCTTTCATCATCACAAATCACAACTTCCATATATAAATTAACTCCACTAGCCTAGGCTTAGTGAAAGATATGTGTTTAGGAAATCAAAGCTTGTAATGTGGTTTTATCCAAATAAAATGGCTCAAGCCTCAAAGGGGTTTACAAATGGTGAAACATGTATCAAGGCAGCTATTTGGAAATGTAGCTAAAAACAAAGAATGCTTCTATCATTTCCTAGCATGAGCTTGTCAAGTGCAATTTTGATAAGAAACCGGGCAAGTTCTAGAGAAATCGCAATTTAGAGAGTCACACACACAAGAAAGAAACCATAAGATCGAAAGTGATAAATCGATCAACCAAAGGCTCAAAATCTCACATGGGTATTTTTTTGTCTATCCAAATCAACTATGCAACATCGAGGGAAACAAACATGCATTCCACAATCCAATGGTCCACAATCACAATCATGCTATGAGATTGAATGGCTAAAGACCGTTATTCACAAAGTTGAGACAATTCCTTCGATTTTTTCACAAAAAGAACTTCAATCAATGAAGGATAATATCTCACTCATTTTTTTGATTTTTTGATTTTTAAATTTTTTTGTTGTCTTTTTTTAAATGCATACGAAAATAAAATCTAAACTATAAGAACTAAGTGCATGAAAATTAACAAATAAAACTAAAGAGCAGAAAAAAAAAATAATAATAAAATTAATAAAAGAAAATACGAAAATTTCTATCTAAATGCAACCTAATATTATTCTATATGCAAAATGCAATTTCTAAACTATATGAAATCACATTTCATATATCGCCATAGATTCTCATCAATAATAAGCACCTGCCCCAAACTTAGCAAGGATCATAGAGAGAGGGGAATGAAAGAGAGAAAGATCACAAGGCCCCCTCGGATGGGGGTGAAGAATCAAGGTTAGCAAATGAGCTCGTGCAATAGTGCTTGCCATTGAAGATCAACGAATTGGCAAATGAGCATATGCAATGCGTTTACCTTTGACACGACCGATACCCGTAATCGCAACCAATAATCAATCAAGCAAGAGACCAAATCACCATAATGCAAACTTGATATTCAACTAATACAAGAAAACGTCCAACAAGTAATGGACCGAAATCTCAACCAATTGAACACAAGTCAACCAATTTTAGTACCAATAGACCAACTTGTTACCAATTCACCAACCCCTAGTAACCAATTCACCAAGGTCCAAAAGTAATCCTTGTCCATAATTCTCAAATGTGTCACCTCAACTTTATCAATGATAGAGTCGTAAAAACAGTTTGGAGCCGAAATTCAGAGGGGAAATTCTATAGTACCTCAAGATAACCCGCAGAGAACCACTACAACAAAGATGTTGAGTGGAAACCCAGCAAAATGGACCACAGAACCAAGCCCAGGGCACCTGACACAATTGCCGACCATGGTACAATGGAGGGGCAGTGCTGACGGGGGTTGGAGGGGCGCGATTCAATGGGTCAATTGGTGGTAGTGATGAGTGATGGGAACAATCACATGTTATGGCTAGCGGGATTTGGTGCGATGGTGGTGGATAGAGCGAGAGAGGAACAGGGGATGTGAGAGAAAATGGAGGCGATTGAGAGTGACCAGGCCCGTTCCTGGGCAGGTGCAGCCAGTGCACCAGGGCCTCCAAGAATGCAAGGGCCCATTTGTTGTTCTAAGTTGAAGCCTAAGGCCCATATTTGCTGAACAAGTTCAGTGTAAAAGGGAAAAATCGAAAAAGTAAAGTCCAATAAAAAGTCTAACAGTAATTAAGTTTGGCTCAATTTCCAAGTTTGTCTATACGCATCTCTTCTCTGTTCTCTGTTTTCTCTCCTTCTTTTTTCTCTCTTTCTATCCAACTATGGAGAGATGAGTAATTGACTACATTTTCCAAATTCAGCTTGCAGTACTAATTCCTTCCATAATTACTCTTTTTATTGGCCAAATTCTTCATATTCTCTTTCCATTATTTATCGAGTGAGAAGCTTCCTAAGTGTCAACGAAATACTCAAATCTCTAGTACTTTTCTTCTCCTATATTTCATGACATAGATGCTATCATATAGGGCAACCCCCGAGAGTCAATCGCCTAACTTTACCCAGCGAATAGTGGTAAATTTTTTTTTACATTGAAGTTTTTTTTTGATCAAATTTACGATTGAAGTTTCTAAATAATTTTCAGATTATTTAATATTGTATCATTGGATAATATTCCAAATTTTAATTAGTGATTGTAAATTTTTGCATTTTTATTTCTTATTTTTGGGGGGTGGGTGGGGAGGTTGAATTCCTAATTAACGATTGTACAGTTTTTTTCTCAATTATTGCATATAAATCGAATTTCTAATATCATTCAAGAGAAAAAGAAGAAAAAAAAGCAAATAGATATTGATTATTTATTTATGTTGATGGTAGCAATTAGAAAATAGGTATTGTTTGAAGTTTCTAATAATTTTCATGAATGGGAAAAGGAAAAGAGGGAGTAAATTTCAGTAAACTTAAGAGAAATTTGATTTTTGTAACACAACCGATGGTATTGTAGTATAATTATAGGCCAGAATTTTAATCACTAAAAAATTACCATATTTTTCTATTTTAAACTAGGGCCTAATTTTAAATTATGGCACAGGCCCTCCAAATTCTCAGAGACAGCACTGAGAGTGTAATACTCCGTTAAATTTAAAACTTTTAAATGAACTTGTGCATTTTGGGTTAGCATTTATTTAATTAAATAGTTTCAGATTTGGTTGGACTTCATTTATTCGGTTATTATTTTGGTAAAATATATATTAGTTTTGATTTTAGCATTTAAAGGAAAAAAAAAATGAATTTTGAATTTTTTATTCTAATTAAAATAAAAATCAGCTTTTTAGTGGTTTAATAGGTTTCAAATTGTGTTTTGGCTAGAATCAAATACTAGCTTCACTTTGATTCACATTTCTTCCCCCTTTTCTCCACTAACCGATTAGAAACAGAAAACAAAAACAAAACAAAAAAAAAGATCTGCTTCTTCTTCTGATCAGTCGCACGTTTAAAGAAAAAAATAGAGTTCAAGCCCTTTTCTCTTTGCCTCTCATCAAATCAAACCATTCAAGCTCTTCCTTTCTCATTTGTTTTGGAATCAAGGATTAACAATCTTCCTTTTTTCTTCAAAGTAAGTATTTTTTTTATATTTTTCTGTTTTGGGTTCAATTTTACTAGTTTTGTTTTGGGAAAAAAAATATGAGAACCTTAAATTTTGTTTGAACTGTGAAATTCGTGTTTGGGTTTGATTCTTGTATAGTTTAATGCATAAAAATCATAGGGGATTACTATTTTAGGGTTTTGGTTGATTAATTTGTGCCTAGTTTTGTATTTTGGAAATATTAAAGCATGAAAAGAATTGGTTTTTATGAAAAATCCGAATTGATTAATTCTGGAAATAAATTAGTCATTCACAAACCTATTTGTTGCTGTAATTTTAGTTTAGATTTTTCTGGAATTTTTGCAAAACAGAGAAACAGAAAACAGAATTTTCCGTGCTCCGTTGTTGCTGTCACTGTATTGCTGCTGGCTGCTGTTTGGGCTGCTGGACAGCCTGTTGGTGGCTGGCCGCCAGCAGCCAGTAGCGATGGTGGTGACTTGTGGTGGCGGGTTGCGATTTCTAGGTGTTTAAGCGAGTTTTCACGGAGTAAATTGTTTATTTTGTTGAGCTGAAATTTTGGAAAGCAAAATTGTTTTGGGAATTCTGAAAAATAATTTCAGAATATTAGAGTCTGTAAAAACAGAAAGTAAACCTTGTTTTTATTGGGTTTTAGTGGTTAGAAAGCAAGTTATTGATTAGTTTTTATTTGTGGATGTTATAGAACCCGAGGTCGCCCAAAACGATAGTTAGGAGCTAACGTTAGTGTTCTGTGAGCGTGGACGAAGGTAATTCCTCGTCTACTATTCTTCTCAACCCCAATGAAAAGTTTATGATGTGCTAAGTGTGAAAAGCATGCTTTGGTGATGCAACTTGTTATGCGCAATGGGCATGGTTATGGTATTGAATAAATAAATTGCAAGCATGCTTATGATTAGTTGACAGGAATTGTATGTATAATGATTGATGGGTTGGGGTTGAAGGGTATTTGTTTTAGTAGCATGAATTGAATGAATGTTTATAAACTGTGAGATTATCCATGTGAGAAGAATGATATGAATGGTGAACACTTATTATTATCTTTTGTATAAGCTATGGTGAAGTATGGATATATGAGTTGATAATGATCGTCGGTTGGAATCGTCTTGATATGGCTGGTGCCATTGTTGGAAACTTGGTTATGATGTACTGAAATTAACTTGGTTGTTTATGTGATTATTTTATTTGAGTATGGACACTTACCTTAAAACTATGTCGAGGGCAAGAACTCCTTTAGGTAGGAATGTAGGATTCCCTAAGGGTTATGAACACATGCAACTTATGAGAGCAGATTTGTGGGGCAGGTCTCCCACAAACCCTCTTATGAGATTATTTTGATTACTCATGAACTTGGGGTAATCCTTTTGATTATGAATATTTTGGTTACTCATGAACTTGGGGTAATCAGTCTTCTCCTAGCCATGAACCACTATGGCAGACTATGGTCTTGAAAACCCCATAGGGCTAGGAGGGTGTGCACACTAGGGACTTGGCCATTTGATTTGATTTGATTTGTGATCAGCATTGCGCTGAATGTTGAGATTGATGAACTTGCAATCTCTGGCCGTTCTCTTCCCTCTAAACAAGCTGGCTAATTAAATAAATGAATATTGTTATGAGTCTGCGCATGCTTGATTATGTGATTAACTGTGCATGAAATGAATTTCAAATAAAAGAATTTCAAAAATAAAGGGCAGGGTTTTCCAAATGAATTTTACGGGGTAGAGTTGGATTACCAGCTTTTGCTGATTTTCTTTCTTTGTGTTTTCCTCTACTTCTTATATTTTTGCAGGTGATGTGATTAGGATGGTGGTGAGTGACGACGAAGTCCAAGAGTAGTTATCTTAGTTATAAACATTTTTGTCTAGTTTGGATATTAGTTGGTTTAAGTCAATCAGTTGTAATGGTTATTTATTATTGTTAGTTGGGTTGGATTTATTTATGTTTTAGACCACTAGTACTAATGTTTGAGGAGCTTTGTTTTGAGGACTTACTATTGTTGAGCCTTGAACTCATCCGTATGAGTGAATGTGGCGGTGACTCCCTGGATATTGGTCTTCCGCTGTTGGGTTTTATATTTATTATCTTCTGTTTAAGCAGGTTTCAGTTTGTCGATAACTTAGGATGCCTATTTACAAAGGAAACTCTGCCCGATTTTCTCCGTGAGTTTATTCATTTTTATTTATTTATTATTTAGAAAATCCGGGGTGTTACAGAGAGTGACGAAGCATTTGGGAGTTATGTGAGGAGAGAGAGTGGAAGTGGGCTAACGAGTCGGGGCTGAGCCATGGAAGGCGGGCCTGGTCGGTTGGTGTGAGGCTGAAAATGGCTCGACCAGGTGCGCTAGACAAAGGGCTCGAGATGGTGGTGCACGGTCGGGTGGTGGAGTGGGTAAAACGCTGCTCGGTCGGGCACGGCGTGGTGGTGAGAAGTGGAGCTCTTGGGGCCCGGTCGAGCATGGTAGTGAGCGAAGATTCACTAGGTCAAGTGGGTGATACAGAGAGCACAAGCTGGTAGCTCCCGGTCAGGCGCTGTGAAGCTCGAAATCGCGCCTACTCGTGCAACAAACAATGGCGTGTTGATCGAACTGTTGGACCCCTCCTTTCTAACTTTTTTTTATTTCAAATTGTACCTATAAAATAAACACAAAAAGAAATAAAATCGAATTAAAGTATCTAACTAACCTTTGTTTTTCTTTTTAAACAAGCTAAAGCAATAAAATTTGGGTTGCCTTCCAAGAAGCGCTCTTCTAAGTTAAGAGCTCGACCCCTTTGAGTTAGTACGGGTGGATCTAAAACCTTGCCATGAACCTTGATAAATACTTTCTTTAATCGATCATCATAGAAAGCCAAAGCTCGCAATAATTTATCAAATGCGCTTGAGCTCATTTGAACAAGACATATGTTATTGATCATTCTCAGAAAAATGTAATAAAGAATTAATGACCTCTTGAACTTGTCGAATGCTTTTGAAAAATCAAAATGACAAGATGAAGATCCCCAATGAACAAACTTATGATCTTCCCCACTACTCTTGTTGAACTTGTCATTCACATGCTTATGTACCCGATCGAAATAAGAGTCATGATTGAAGTAATACACTATCCTGTTCACAATTACATATCCAAGAAAGGTATTGGGCAGGGGGATTGAAATGAGGATGCACGATTGTAGAAATTGACATGTCTATGGGTTTAGGGGGAAATGAATCATGATGCTCAATATCATTAAACTTGTTCTCAATCAACTCATCTACAACCTCATGCTCAATGGAACGTTGAGATGAGGACAAATTTATGGAATTGATTCGAGTCTCCATCATTTCCATATGAGAGGCAATTGAATCAACTTTAGACCACAATTGCTCTACTTACACATTGGATTGCTCCAAAAGGATTTTCAAGTTTGACATGGGTGGATTAAGGGGAAATTGAGTTTGGTCTTCTCCATAAAAAGAATTAGGATACCCCATATTACCATGATTATAGTCCTCAAAACAAGGTACATTATGGTTACCTTGGTAGGGGTAATCAAAATGACATTCATTAGTATTACAACCACCCCATCCATTCCAATTATATGAGTCATTGGGCATATCACGTTCATTCGCATTGGCATAGTTACCACAAGTATAATCATATGAAAAAGAATCATAATCATCTAACCTCCATGATGCACGAAAGATGACATATCAAAGAAAGAAAAAAAATGCTTAGTCTAGTCAATTCAAGAAACTCCTAATATTGGAATAACGCCAAGCTCCCCGGCAAAGGTGCCAAAAATTTGATATTCCCGCAAGTGTAAGAGTTGTATCGAAGTAATAAAATATCGAACCACAGGGAGCTATCGATTTCAACTACTAAGTTTTCTTAAATTTAACAAGCTAAGCGATT
Source organism: Tetragonia tetragonoides (assembly GCA_038025085.1). Taxonomy (NCBI): domain Eukaryota; kingdom Viridiplantae; phylum Streptophyta; class Magnoliopsida; order Caryophyllales; family Aizoaceae; genus Tetragonia; species Tetragonia tetragonoides. The sequence continues at coordinate 21,003,173 of CM076149.1, forward strand.
CATAAATTGGTTTGTTGGATTAAAACAAATAAACTAATCACTAATATAAGAGAAAATAATAAGAAAAAGAACCTAGGGTTATTTCACTTAATCAAGATCGTAGATGCGGATAAACACGTATCAACTAGCATGTCATGTCGAATATTGAAAGGACGAAAATATGAATCCTAAAACCTTCTCTTCAAGCGAGAAAGGAATACTCTATATAATTCTCAACTGCCTTTTCTCATGGAGTTAAGAAAGCAGAACCAGCGTTTAAGAAAGAGTAGTTACTAGGTCACCAGCTAATAGCAGGCATTTCGGATTCCACTTAGAAAGCTATGTCTCAAGAAGGCCTTCCTTCTAACGAAAGCAAATGGTCTGGATATAGATAGGCCGACGTTGCCAATACAAGTCAAGCGCGTAAACAACCTTCAGATTGGCATTAGAAGAATCAAGCTGAGAGTGGAACTAGTGGCATTCATTACATTTCAGTGAGACAAGTACTTAGCCAAGCATTCTCACTCTCTTTCTGAACGGATCCGCTTCATAGGTATGCGTCTTAGGGGAACTTGAAGACCAAGCCAAAGCTTATAATAGTCTATTTAAAACCATTCCTACCTATCTATCATTAACCACCCGGCCAGGCTTGTGCGCCAAGATTATATAAAACTCGAAAAGAAAGTCCTGCCAGCGTGCTTGATTTGGTGACAACTTCTTTTGGATCTGGAAGTCGCTTGTAGCTACATTGGTTGTCTTGACCAAAAATGGACTGCCAAGCGGATAGCGCCTCCAAACCCTCAAATAATGCACAACTACTGTCATCTCTTTCTTTCTCCTGGACTGTATTGTATAGGAATGGCTATAAGGCCTCCACTATACCCCTTGAGGTACAGTAAAAGCCCTGTAGAATATCATTGAAAGGTCTTGAAGAAGTTTTTCTCGATCTATTTTCTGGTCTCTTTCTCTTTGTATATAACTTATAATATGGAAAGCTTTTTACTCGTTAGATGAGTTAGCTTTATTCAAGAGCATGAAGTATATATAATTTCCTTTCCAACAGTCACAAGTTATTCTAAACTACTCTCGTGATTAGGCAAACTTGATGAATGATACAACAATTAAGAAGCTTTTCTCGAATTTGACTTAATCATCTAATATACTAATAAGTATTTATTTGTATATATCTTTAGTGTAATTTAGTTCTAGTTTACTAGGTTAATTGATGGTTTTTCGTTCTCTTTTTATTAGTTTTATCCTTTTTTGTTCTATTTTATGTTTTTAGTTTACCTTCTTGTGTAGATAACCGTTCTTGGAGAAAACGTGAGTTGTTGATCGTTGAACGATCTCAAATGTTGGGGAGATTGTGATGGAGACTCAAGCATGAGCAAGGATGATCAAAGAAAGAAAAGAAATATCAATGAGAGAACTTTAGAATAAACCATGAGAAAGCCATGTCTCAAACATGGTCATGGTTCATCTTCAAGAGGCAAGGAAATAGCATCAGAGTCTACCATAACTTGTGAAGTCAAGCCATGACCTGGTCGTGGTTCGCCTTAGCTAGTAATTTACTCTTAAAAGCATCAGATGCGAACCATGACCTGGTCGCGATTCGCTAGTTTTGGTCACGGTTCGCTATCTGAGGTCATGGTTGACCATTTTGACTTGTAAAACCCCTATATAAGTGACATTTTCTTGGAGAAGGGGGCATGCTTCATTTTTGGTGCTAGACTAGAACTTTTCTTAGGGTTTTTAGGGTTCTTCAAGAACTAAGCTTAGGTATTTTAGTAAATACTAATCTTGGGTATTTTATTTCTAATCTTCTCTTTAATCAACATTATTGGTTGTAAGTTTTCTCTCTCTTCCCTCTTTTTATCAATACTTGCAAGTTTAAATCTTTATTATTGAATGTTAATGGTATTGTTATTATGAAATTTATTTTGCTTAATTCCATGATTAGTGAGTCGTTTAATTAGTTCTAGGATTTGGGTAGCCCTAATCCATGCTCTTGTTTGTTGGTTTGCCCATTCCACAAGTTTAATTCCAAGCTTCTATCAATGTTAAGCATGTGCCTAACAAGTGTTTGATAAATTGCTTGATCAACATTTTATCTTATTTGTACCTATTGTTAAGCGTGGAAATGTGTTTGATGATAGTGGTTGCTAGATTATTATTGATGCTTGAGAGTTAATACCACGAAAGTGGATCACTTCTTTTGTGATCATATAATTAGCTTAGTTTAATATAACCCATGGCTAATTAGGATCCTAGAAATAGGTGTCTTGGTTTGTATTTGGGTAAAAATCACTCCCCTTCAATAAGAAGGTGTTTGTGATACCTTTGCTAATTGTCAAGTGGTTTGTTATTTAAGTTTGTGGGTTATTTGGGGCTAATTAACTTTCAAGGTGCATGATTAGTGGTGAATCCTATCCTAGAATCGTCTCCATTATTGTTTTACACCCTTATTTGCTTTCATCGATTAGTTTACTTAGGTTAATCAATATACTCAACTACTCTTTAACCGGTTTAGATACCCTATAATTTAGGGATATTTAGTACTCTATCAACGAGTCTCTGTGGTACGAACTTGATTATTACTTCGAAATATACCGTGCACTTGCGATTATGTCAAGTTCTTGGCGCCGTTGCCGGGGACTCGGCGATAGATATTAGAAATCCTTCAATTTGGCTAGATTAGACCATTTTCTTTTCTTTTCTTTTTTTTCGCTTTTAGTACAGTTGCTTTGAGTAATTATGGCATATAACAACTTTGAGATGGGAACCTTATGGCATCAAGAGGGTCATGGTAATTGTCATTCGAATTCATATGCTTATGATTATGGAAATAACAATCAATATTATGATTATATGAGTGCGAATGGATATGATGTGCCTATGTTTTCTTATGGTTATTATGGTTATTTTGGACATGAGTATAATGTGCGTCAATTTAGTCATGAAAATGATAATTATGCCAATACCTTATACCAAGATAACCAAAATGGTCATGATTTTCATCCACGTAAGTCATACTTGGAGAGTCTTTTTGAAAAATATATTGAAAAAACACAAAAGAATATCGAGGAGTCACAAAAGGTTACGAATGAGTTACAACTGATGAATAATGAGTTGGGAGAATTCATAAGAAAAATGAGCTCTAAAGTTGATACATTTCCCCTTCACATTGACAAGCACGAGACCCAACTAGCTCAAGTGGCTAGTTTGTCTACACTTGGGGATTGCTTTGAAGAAAAGATCGTTGTTGAGTCGAGAGAATATGAGTTTTGTGATATCGGGTATCAAGATCCATTCTCAACCGGGTGCATTGATATGCTCTCTAATCCGATCTTGTATCCTCTTAATGATTCCTCTTCTCACAAGTCTTTTGGAGTTGTCCTTGTAAATTCCGGTAGTGCACTCGTGATTTATGATTCTTCCAACTTTCGGGTCGATGAGCTTATAGTGAACGAAATGCCTAAAGGGAGGCATGAGGACAATCATAAGCCAATTGGGTGGAAAGCTTCTTCTCGTCCTTCTTCCGACTTTTCAAGAGCATATGAAAAATTCAAGAGATCTAAGATTATTGGTTATATTTTTATGACAAGGATCTCTTATTTGTGTCCTTTTGAGATGTGGGCAAGTGATTTTGATAAGTTGTTACGGGCCTTGACTTCTTATAATGATGGATTAAAGAAGAACATGATGATGAATGAGAGAAGAAGCAAAGTCACCATTGGATCATATACCACCAACCCAAAAGTTTCAAACTACCAATGATATATTTGGAAGGAAGTGCAAGCTTTCAGTCTCCCGTCTCGATCCTTCGCCTTCAAGCACCACCAAGGTTCTTCAATAGCACCTAAGAGGGTATGAAAAAATTCTCGGGGAGACGCTTCTTCTTCCCACCCGGCCCACCCCAATTGCTTTGTAAGTACTCCCCTCCCCTCCTTTCACTTTATTTCCTTTACATTGAGGACAATGCAAAATTTATGCATAGGGGGGTTGATATCTTATTATTGTTCTTGTTGGTGATAAGTTGTGGTGGTGAGATATTGTGGTGTTGTGGTGATACTTGATGAATTATGATTTGGTGGATGTCATCATGCTGTAATGATTATGGTTGGTGATTGGAGTTGTGCTAGTTTAGTGTAGAAGCATGTCAGGTCATTTAGTTGCATGACTTTATAGAAATTATCATTTAGAATTGCATGGAGCGTGTTTTAGGCTTGCATATCACCTAGGTTGCATTTCAAATAAAAATATTAGAAAAAAATGAAAATTGGAAATTGAAAATTGAAAAAAAAATGAAAAAATCCAAAAAATGAAAAAATGAATACCCAAAATAGAGAGAAGTGATCTTTGTATGATGACCATAGAGGAACATTGGTTGGTGTTTATATGTGGCACAAGACATGAGCTTTGAAGTGACAATTTTGAAAAATGTGATTTCTTAATCATGATTTTTAAAATTGGACTTTATTCACTCGGTCTTGGTATGCAAGCATGAGTGTTGACACGTTGTCAATCACTTGCTAATCCTCCTTACTTCGTCAAGTGGTTAGTTTTAGATGGACTTTAACCGGTGAGAATTGAGACCAAAAACCGACACCTTCATATCAGTTTATTTTCTTTCCATGTGTGCTTGATTCACTTCGGTTGGCGTTACTCTAGAACTTGCCTTGATTCTTGGTCAAAATTGTATTAGACAACCATTTTGCATCGGACGGAGGCATTCATTTGTTTATTTGTACTTAAGCTATTTTAAGCCAAATAGCCTACCTTATGCATCATTTTCCCACTTTGGAGCCCCTTTGAGCTTGTGCCCTTTCTTTGGTGAACTTCATTACATGCCTTCTCTTCCCCAAACACATCCTCCCTCTCTCGAGTCTAAGACTAGAGGAATTTGTCCTTCTCGTTGGTCGAATGTTTAATTGTGGATTTGAGTAAATGATGAAAAATGAGGGTGCCTTTTGTGAGAAATGGAATGAAAATGGTTGACCTTGAGTTTCAAGAAGCTTTAGTATATATAGAAAAGAAAAAAAAAAGAAAAAGAAAATAAAGGGGAGTAAATAAATGTTTTAGGACTAGAAGAAGAGATTTATCTCATTTAGTCATCTCGCCCCGATACTCCTAGTCATGAAGTTTGGTCAAAGTTGTAAACAAAGGTTGGTTTGGTGAGTGTCGCATAAAATTGGAGTTAGTGTTTTTGATTTTCGGAGATATTTTTGCACCCCCTTGATCTTTTCTAGACGGATCTAGCGGGATATTTGTGTTTCCACTATGTCTTTTTTACTCTAGTTCCACATCCCAAATGTATTCCCACTTTACCTTAAGCCTCGTTACTAACCCAAAAGTCCTCCCGATCTTTGCATATGGAGTTGTCAACTAGCGGTAGAGATTGTAGAAGATAGGCACGCATATGCTAGGATGCCACCGAAGTTTGAGTCCCGAGTGTTGAATATTGCATGATTACCCAAAACACATGAGAGTGAGGGACTTACATTTCCTAAAGTGAGAGTCTCTCGGACTAACTTGCTTTACTTCTTGAGGAAAATTACCAAGTCGGTTGAGTGCTTGTATGCTTTGTAATTCGTGAACTTGTTTCATAACTTTTATAAACTTGGGTTTAAGCTGGTTTGAAAACTTGTTTTGGCCTCAAGGGTCTCGAATTCTTATGTTCATGTTAAGTGCGTTGTCAATGTTCCTCACTTGAGGAGGTGATCTCTCGACTACTTTATGCAAACCTTCAATCTTACTTGATGTGATTATTTAGTGTTTGCTTGAGGACAAGAAAAGGTTAAGCATGGGGGAGTTTGATAAGTGTTTATTTGTATATATCTTTAGTGTAATTTAGTTCTAGTTTACTATGTTAATTGATGGTTTTTCGTTCTCTATTTATTAGTTTTATCCTTCTTTGTTCTATTTTGCGTTTTTGGTTTACCTTCTTGTGTAGATAACCGTTGTTGTAGCAAAACATGACATGTTGATTGTTAAAACGATCTCAAATGTTGGGGAGATTGTGATGGAGACTCAAGCATGAGCAAGGATGATCAAAGGAAGCAAGGAAATATCAAGAAGAGACCTGTAGAATGAAACATGAGCAAGCCATGTCTCAAACATGGTCATGGTTCACCTTCAAGAGGCAAGGAAATAGCATCAGAGTCTACCATGACTTGTGAAGTCGAGTCATGACTTGGTCGTGGTTCGCCTTAGCTAGTAAGTTACTCTTAAAAGCATCAGATGTGAACCATGACCTGGTCGCAGTTCGCTAGTTTTGGTCACGGTTCGCTATCTGAGGTCACGGTTGACCATTTTGTCTTGTAAAACATCTATATAAGTGACATTTTTCTTGGAGAAGGGGGCATGCTTCATTTTTGGTGCTAGACTAGAACTTTTCTTAGAGTTTTTAGGGTTCTTCAAGAACTAAGCTTAGGTATTTTAGTAAACTTTAATCTTGGGTATATTATTTCTAATCTTCTCTTTAATCAACATTATTGGTTGTAAGTTTTCTCTCTCTTCTCTCTTTCTATCAATACTTGCAAGTTTAAATCTTTGTTATTGAATGTTAATGGGTATTGTTATTATGAAGTTTATTTTTTGCTTAATTCCATGCTGAGTGAGTAGTTTAATTAGTTCTAGGATTTGGGTAGCTCTAATCCATTGATTGATCAACATTTTATCTTATTTGTACCTATTGTTAAGCATGAAAATGTGTTTGATGATAGTGGTTGCTTGATTATTGATACTTGAGAGTTAATACCACGAAAGTGGATTACTTCTTTTGGGACCATATAATTAGTTTAGTTTAATATAACTCATGCCTAATTAGAATTCTAGAAATAGGTCTCTTGGTTTGTGTTTGGGTAAATATCACTCCCCTTCGAAAGAAGTTGTTTGTGATACCTTTGCTAATTGTCAAGTGGTTTGTTATTTAAGTTTGTGGGTTATTTGGGGCTAATTGACTTTCAAGGTGCATGATTAGTGGTGAATCCTATCCTAGAATTGTCTCCATTATTGTTTTACACCCTTATTTGCTTTCATCGATTAGTTTACTTAGGTTAATCAAGCTACTCAACTACTCTTTAATCGGTTTAGATAGCTTATAATTTAGGGATATTTAGTACTCTATCAACGAGTCTCCGTGGTACGAACTTGATTATTACTTTGACATACACCATGCACTTGCGGTTATGTCATATACGCAATAAAATTACCATCAAACATTGAGCACTAATTCTAATGACATGCCAATTTCTACTTATCTAATTTAGCATCGTAGGATTTAATTAAGTTACATCAAGCCTAGATAAAAGAAATAAGCTACTCATGATCTCTAAAAATTACATATAAGTACGTAATAAAATTCATGCTAAAATCAATTAAAATAAATAAAGCAATTGAAATAAGAAGCATGGACAGAGGGGGAAAGAAAGAGTAGGGATAAGAAAATAAACCAAGTCGCTTCAATTATAATTTTCAAGAGAAATAAAAAAACGCTTGAACTTCATCCCCGATTAACAGAACGAACTAATAAAACTGTAAACAGTCTACATTTTGTTCTCATTACTACTAATCTAGAAAGCGTAAAGTAGACTAGGAAAAATAGACTAAGTAAAGAGATCGTATATGATGGGATGAAATGTGATCCTATTTATAAGAAAACACCAAGACGAACCTAGACAATTTACACATTGTAACCTGCTAAACAACAATAAGTCACCAACATAACTCCTAAAAGAGTTAAAGCTACTAGTAACTCCATTTCAATGTCTAGATGCGTCCAAAAAGGAATTCAATGCTTTCTTCAATACTTTTCATAACTTGCTCTTGCTTTGATAATCTTTTGCTTCCAAAGAAAATCCTAAGTCCTTTGCATGAGTTTAATTTGACCTAAAATCATAATTAAAACACCAAAATACCAAAGTAGTAATCCTCATATATAATTACTCATAAATTAGTAAAATATAAGAGAAATTACGTAAACGTATGATAAATGAGTGCAGTCTACACAAGAATATTAGCACTATTTATGCACTCATCAACTATCCTTTTATTTTATAACTTTTTATATGTTTTGATATATTTTTTTAATTATACAAAAAAAAAATTGAATGAAAATGGTGATGATGGTCATAATATTATATTGTTATATTTTTTATATGCTCCGGTTTGCTTTTTTTAATAGTATAAAAAGATTTTTGAATGAAACTGGTGATGGTCAAAAGATTATACTTGTCCTAAGTAATTGACTTATCTCCAAAAGTATGTATCAATGCAATTATGCGTCAAAATAATAAAATAATAATATTTATTACTGATCACCAAACCGCCATTGTAACTCAAATATATAACTTAACAAACCGTCACTCTATATGTGACCATGCTTGTCATTTTCTTTGATTGGCCTATCCTTGAAAATTTTAGTCACATGTCAATCTGGTGGTTCTATCCTCAACCAGTTTGATCCGATCTTGTTCCTTAATATGTATTTCACTAATTAGAATTTAAAAGTTGAAAGTCTAACCTTTTTTTCAAATGGAATAAAAATAATTTGAGAAATCACCATCTAAAAAAAAATATAATAAAATTTATCAAGATGTGATACTTGTAGTTACCTGCTCTTATACCCACAACTATGTAACACTCGTTATGTTTCTCCCCTAAAAAAAATAAATTGTAAAACTTGTTATATTGCGTGCATCTATTCCCATAATATTCATCATATATACCTAATTAGAAGCTTATTTATCACCAAAAAAAAAATTAGAAGTTTTATTTTTTTATTGAATGCAAATAGGATATATTATAAACTTTTAATAGTCAAATCTAGCCCCCTACATGGCCTAATTAGTTAACAATTAGAAACGTTAAAGTTGTACATTAATCCCATTTTAGATTGTATTTAATAAAAAAATATGAATAGTCCATAATAATTATTATAGGATATTTATTTATTACCACTCATTACAATCCATAATAAAAGCAAAAATATAACTTGGAAAAACAAAGAATAACCAATCAATATATATATATATATATATATAAAATTAGATTAAATATGTACTTTTCTTTTATGTTTTTGGCGACCGTTTACTTGCACCCATTAGCCCATCAAACTCCGCAATAAAAATCAAATCACAAAAAACACAGTAATATATGTTAGAAACAAGGCTAATGAAGGAACAAACTTATCTCAAAAGAAAGTCGTGGCGTGACGAATCACTGCCCTAAAGTCGAATTTGCCCCCACACGTACACTAGGAAATTTCAGGCAACCGACCTCCAGGGATACACGACAACCAAAGCTCCGGTGTACTGCGATGCAATGGTTTTGAGAGCAAACTGATCTACTGCCAAGACTCAAGAAGAAGAGAGGATTTGAGAGTGTATGTTTTTAGTGTACCCAAAAGAAATCAAGAAACAAAGTATATAAAGAGAAGAAATATGTAACCGCAAAACAATTAATGTGGGGCGGATTTTTAGGGAGGTAATAATGGGTAGTTATTTTGTAACGGTTACAGAATCTTTTTAGAATCTTTTTGCCGGTCAAGCGAAACACTTTTCTCTTCTCTACCAATGTGGGACAATGGATTTTATGAACAAGGCTTTTGTGGGACTTTACCTTGAAGCATACCAAGCTTCATGAAGCATACCAAGCTTCATTTCCAACAATCCCCCACATGATTCAAAGAAAAGTGGTAGAAGAAGTCCATGGCAGTAGGAGGTCGCACGTTACGATACTAATGTCTTGTGGACTTGAATTAGTACCTTGTGCTTACAAGTTTGCCCAACAACCATTTAGGTGGAAAAAATTCCTTGAACCTTTCACGGTATTTGTTCAGTACAAACTGCGCACTAGTTTAACCTCAAAATCAAATTTACTCTCGCGAAAACATATATACATTAGCCCCTTACGTGCCTGGATATTTCTGTGAACGCTCTAGAGAGTCATTAGCCCAAATGCTCTCATAGGGGGCGGGCAATTCCCCCACATTCACATAGGTGAGTTCATCAAGTGTGTACTGTCTCACACCACCTTACAAGGCTATGAACTCATTAAGAGCTAAAATGCTCAACCTCACACACATGACAGTATACGAAAAAATACTACATCATTTTATAGAGGAATGGGGTTTGTAGTACATGACTGGAGTTGTTTTGTGATTTCGTTTGACCTCATTGAACCTGGATATATTCCAGGTTGGGTATCCATCATAATTCACTCCCACTGGGCTGAAGCCCCATTCCTAGTGCTGACTCAAGCACTATCTTTCCACAAAGGCCTTTGGAAGAGGATTTGCAAGTTCCTCTCCAACTTAACACACTCGAGTGATATCACATTATATCTAATCAGATTTTTCACAATTCCATGTCTAAGGCGTACATGCCTTCTCTTTCCGTTGAAAGAATAGTTGTGGGCTACTCTATTAGCCACTTGACAAACACAACACATGGATACTAGTGGAGCCGGTCTCCCCCACAATGGAATATCTGCATGCAAACTTTTTAGCCATTCGGCTTTGTAACCTGCCATATTCTTGAATAAAAACTTAGATTCCATTGTGAAACTTTGCAACACAAAAATGTTTGGAAACTTTCCAAAATATAGCAGCACTAGCAAGAGTATTTCATCATTCTTGCAGATTTAATATGCATGGCAAATTCCTTCAAACACAAGGAAAAACTTATAGTGCAAACTAAACCCAAAATAATAGTACCTTACAAATACTTCAATAAAATAATCAAAGTATTCTAATGCTCACGATTGGGCCTATGAGTATATCTACTCAACCTGCATACGTCATATGCTATATTTGGTATGTTATAACTCATCAACACTTTCAGCACTCTTAACATATTCTCCTTATAATACACTATTACTTCTATTCTTTTCTAACTGAATATTAGAATCATAAACGAGAGTAGAATCAAAATTGACTAAACTTTTTTTTTTTTTTTTATATATTATAAATTCTCAACTTTATGAGACTGATTCAAACTCAAACTCTCAGAAATTCTAGTGATTTTAATGTCAAGAATGAATTACAACATCATTACCCTTATCTTTCATAGCATAGCATGATTTCAAGAAAGTCCATGTTGTGTTTATCACATCAATACTTATACTAAAATCAAACATGTCATCCACAACCGGACAATTTGTGGCACATTCATGCTCATCATATTTATAATAAACACAAGTATTATGATCATCAACCTTGAAACCATCTAAATCAAAGTGCAATGAAACTTATCATACCATTGTTTAGTGTTCGAAATACTTCAAAGCAGATATATGTTATTGATACCTTTTTCCATCTCAGCTAGCCCACTATATATATACACCATGAATTAATTGCTGGCTGTTGAGATATCATTTTACCGTTCCAAATCCCAGTAAAAGAGAAGCGTTACTTATTGGAATCAATCTCCAGCAATCAGTAAAATAAAGTAGCTAATGAATGTATATAATATTGGCTCCTTTTGCAATAAAGAAAATAACGTACAGTTACTTTCAAATACTGGTAACAGTAGGGCTTTAGACTACTTCTCCCACATTAAACCAATATTAAATTGTCATAAAACCACCACTAGCTAGTATCAATATATGCAACGGCAATAGTTTGGAAACAATTAATATCAGTAAGAAAGAGTTTACTAATAAAAAGGAATTTTAAATCATTAGAATATTTTTTCCAATAATTCCCCACATGATTTAAAATTCAATTATAATATTTTAAATAACTTGAGCATATACTACCATGTAATAGGTGTAAGGTACCTCTCGGGTTGAACCTACACTTAGTGTTAGTGAGTCTCCATCTAAAGAAACAATAGAGGCGTGAATGTCTTGATCTAAGTCCTTGTGATTAGACTTCAACTCACAAAAAACCGTAACAGTTTTCAGACTAAAGGAACAATATTTAATCACAATAAATGAGGCTCAATTATAGTCCTCATAACTCTCACCACTAACAATTACTTACAATGATTACATTAATTTTGTATTTCTTTCGAAATACTCACTTACTACCAAGTACCTTAAAATCCCGAGGAAGACATATACTATCCAAGTATTATTGCACATCAAGATTGATTCCTTTTCAACTATTTATAACTTCGTTACAATAATTAGAATCAATGAATCTCATGGTTTTCTCATAATATCTAAGCTCAAAATTAGACATCATGACTAGGCATATAAAATTAATGTAGAACCAGTATTACAATATGAAGTCCATATGATCCGGCATAACCACAAAAACAAAATTCATCCATTGAATTGAACAATTGCTTTTTTAACCCAATATAATAATACCACAGATTTACGTACGTATGTAATTATAACAGTGACCTCACCTCACCAGAGTATATAGTAAAAAAGCACATTTTGACATTAAGTCTAAAGATGACCTTTGTCTCACAAAATTTAATCATTCAGTACGGCATTTTGTCTATTGTGGGTACATGAACTTCAAAGTGGGAATCTTAAATGAGTCATCACCATATTAAATAATTATATACTTAAGGTATAAAACCTATCACTGTCAATGTCTAATGCAGATCATGTAACAAACTTGGAGAAAGCAAACATGACCTATATTGAATAGCATTAATAACACTATTGGGGTTTTTCATCAAATCTCCAAGTTTTTATTTTTATTTTTAAAACAAGCAGTAGTAAAGAGCCTTGATAATTTAATTTAAATAAAGCAAATCGAGATTGTACCAATTACATACATGATACAAGACACTCTTGCCTTGGTAGCATTATATGTTACAACACACATATGCTTCCAGGACCTCAATAATAAGTGTTAGTTATTAACTACGTATACAAAATCACACTTATTATATTAGTAACCTCCAAGTTGTTTTATTGTCTCTATATCACTCTAAAATGAGTTAATGACATTAACTTAATTAGCATAACTCCTTTACAATGAGCATAAAAGTATTTCACAAATGAAATATTATTGTTATTACACTATATGATGCATCAATACATAATATGGAGAACATGTAATTTACGGTGATTTCGTTGCTTAGAACAAGTCAACGTATTGATTTCAAAACACATGGTGGAAAACTTTTTTTCAAAGCAATTATATACGAATAAGTCAGGCCAACAAATGGAATATTGCAAATCTATGAGGCAACGCAAGTTGATACGCAAAGTTGATATGACCGGGCGTAGTAGAATGGAGCTGGTAATTCCACGATTATTAACACCATTAGTAGTCATTATTTACTCAAAGTAAAACCAACAGTACATGACAAAAACAACACTTCTTAGATAAACCAAACAATAGCCAATTATCCACAAGTATATTAAGCCAAGTAGCAACCCCAAATACTAAAGTAATAGATATTGGAACTTTGGAGCACTAAATTACGCAAGTATTTCACTTTGATGAGATAGCACAAAATATCAACTTATAATCAGTCGAGTCACTCACGGCAATCAGCAAGTTAGGTAACTGAATAAAAGACCTAAAAGACCAAGTGAAAAGCCATACAAAGTACCCCCAAAATAATCATACTTTGCAGATGCAAGAGACACTTAATAATAATCCAAGCGTAATAAAAGTGGAAAGAATCCAATTAACCAAGCACCAATATAAAACCACCGCAATGAAGTTAATTATACATAGAACAATATTTGTAACTAATATCAATCCTACAAGTAAAACATTATTATACTTCACAATATTGAAACTTAAAAATAATGACCAACAAATTTGGTTCACATTAGCGAAATTCTAACTTGGGAAAGATCATTCATACAAGAACAATTATAACAACATGCACAGACCCAATCCTTTTTTTTTTTTTTTAATTTACTTTTCCCATCAAACATTTTTAATACAAACATATGAGGAATGAACTATTGGGCATCATAGATCAAACATAATTTCATCACTAGCCATAGTAGAAAATAAATTTCGACTTTAGAATGTTAGAAACAAGGCTAATGAAGGAACAAACTTATCTCAAAAGAAAGTCGTGGCGTGACGAATCACTGCCCTAAAGTCGAATTTGCCCCCACACGTACACTAGGAAATTTCAGGCAACCGACCTCCAGGGATACACGACAACCAAAGCTCCGGTGTACTGCGATGCAATGGTTTTGAGAGCAAACTGATCTACTGCCAAGACTCAAGAAGAAGAGAGGATTTGAGAGTGTATGTTTTTAGTGTACCCAAAAGAAATCAAGAAACAAAGTATATAAAGAGAAGAAATATGTAACCGCAAAACAATTAATGTGGGGCGGATTTTTAGAGAGGTAATAATGGGTAGTTATTTTGTAACGGTTACAGAATCTTTTTAGAATCTTTTTGCCGGTCAAGCGAAACACTTTTCTCTTCTCTACCAATGTGGGACAATGGATTTTATAAACAAGGCTTTTATGGGACTTTACTGTGAAGCATACCAAGCTTCATGAAGCATACCAAGCTTCATTTCCAACAATATATACTGTGCAAAGTCAGTCAACATGTTGTTTTTTCCCATCTCTTTTTTCTGTTTTGGTTTTTTGTGATTCACCACCAAGGATATCCACCATCGACTACAGTGACTATTTCCTTGCGCTACCTTTTAGTCATCTCAAAGGGTGGAACAGTTGGCCAAGAAATTTAAACCTGCTCCATGCCCAACACGAGATTCGAAACCTTGACCTTGTTTAATGATGGATGAATCTCTATCACACCTCTTTTTATATCTATTATTGGGAAATAAATGCCAGTGCAATCCTGCTGCAGCAACAAATTAAAACCAATTCTAATGGGTTGAGAAGAGATAACGCTCACTGGGAAACTCCGCCAGAAGGATGGTTGAAGATGGATACATTATTGACGAATTCGCCATCGGAAAGTTCGGTCCAACGGTTATGAAATGTGTTTAAAGGATGTTGAGGCCACAATTCAAGGTGTATCAACTATTTGTTTGAGGATTATGGATTCCAACATGGCTGAGTTAAAAGCTCTCAAACATGCATATACTCAATCTTTATATTTGCGTACATGTTTTGAGAGTGATTCTTATTGTTGAGTGAGTTACAAACAAGCAAGATCCTCCTTGAAAACAATGGAGGCATTTTGGATCAGAGAACTCGATTCCCTTTTTGCTAGTCTAGGTAGTAATTAATATAAACTGTACAACATGTATAGTACGCGAGAAAAATGGGGAAGCATACATTATCCTAGCTAAAATAGGTGCAAAATAGCAGGCAACACAACATGTATACTTTCGTTGTACTTTTGGTGAATTCTTTGGTAAGGGCGGCCCTTTCGAACCTTTGTGTATGTTTTTTGGTTCACGACCAAGAGTATACACCGTCGATCACATTAATTATCCCCGCGCTGGCTTGTAGGTACTTTAAATCAACATACACAAAGATTTAACGTAATAAGTTGTCGAGTAATAATATGTGGTTTTGGTTGTTAAAAAAAAAACAAATATCTCCACGGAATTTACACAACCTTGCTTGTATTAATTCATCATTATATTATCAATTGATTAGGGACACCCAACACATAATTATGAAATTAATCTGATTTAAGTACGTACTCAACTATTTCCTGTAAAAAAAAATGTTTGAACTTAAGTCCAAAGGGGCATTATTTTTCAAAACATTATGGGTCAATTTTGAGATTTTGGAGGCCCTATGCTAAGCAAAAAATTAGGCACTAATTTAAAGAGTCTTTTTTATATTAAATGAACCTCTCTTGACCAACATGAAAAATTATACAAAAAATCCAAAAAATATACATAGTTACTACTCCTATTAAACTATCAAATACTACAAAGTTATCATAAGAATTCTTACAATTAATAATGAACAATTTGATTAAGAAAAAAGTATACATTTGACAAGCAAATTCGAAGTTTCTATTCAATAAATGAAATAATTGAGATTCCAAACAAAGAAATAAAAATAAAATAAACTGAAGAGTGCCTAAGTTACTATAGAGGGGAGTGAATAGAGTGACTCCAATTTCTCGCGTTTTTGCAACTTGAGAACAGGGTTGTTCCTATTAGAGCTGCACAAATTTCGGTCCAAACCTGATTTTGGACCGGACCTGACCTGAATAGACCGGACCTGACCTGGACCTGGTGGAATCGGCCCAGTCCTCGGTCCTTCAATTTATGGATTTTGGTTTTTCGGTCTGGTCCGGTCCAAAACCTGCATAGACCTGTTTGTACCTATTCGGACCTGATAACTAGAAAAATTACTATTTTTTCATTAAATTGAGAATTTAATTATTATTTTTGAATAAATTATTTTCCTCGCTACTTATATGTAGCGTTTTAAATGATATATGCTTTAGTACATTCTAAGTTTTGCAAAATCGATTATAAAGGTAAGGTTATATACATCTGTTTCTCCTTAAAATCACACACTCGTAAGGATACTTATTGAGTTGTTGCTATTGGTGTTAGGTTTGGCATGAAGGTTTATTAAAACCGATATAAATTTGTGGGAAAAAAAACCATAAAAGTAATGTTGGTCCATATAGGTCCTGGTCGGTCCGGTCCAGGATAATTCAGGTTCGGGCCGGTCCGAGACCTGAAAGTTTTAGGTCCGGTCTTAGGTCTAATGATTTTTCAGATTCTGGTTTAGGTCTGGCCCGGTCCGGTCTTGGACCTGTGTGCAGCCCTAGTTCCTATGCATTAGACTAAGACAGAATGTAAACAACTGAATGCAAATAACACAAGGCTTTTTAACGTGGAAAACCTCCTAGGCTCAATAGGAGTAAAAACCACGACCCAGTTACTTGGGATTTTGTACTTATCTTATAACCAGAGCCAAAACCAGGATACAACACAGTATCCTAACACCACCACACACCATCACTGATGTGTTGCCTATCTCTTCAAGTCACACACTGACATGAGAGAAACTCTACGCTCGTTACTAAGCTGGAGCAATTACAAATAACCAGATTGTTTGTCATATTACACGCTTCAATACTAAGCAAAATAAGACCACAGAAAAACCTATTATGCAATGACCAATCTAAGCAAAGACTCAAACTGACCAGCACAGGGAACAGGGTTCAAGGTTGTTCTTTGTGAGTATAGGACGTATCTGGTTGGGACGATTTAACACTTTGCACAAATGATTCTAATCTCAATCACGCACGCAAAGCTTAACCTACAACTGAGCCTATCAGGCGCCTTATATAGGCAGGTCAAAAAAGCTCAGTCCAATTAGGTTAAATCTATTCAGAATATAAAAGATAAGATTTACGAAAAGATAGGATAGAGTTTAAGTAAAGATCAAAGACATTTCCTTAACTCAACCTATGAGACAAAAATCGTCCAAATACTTTAACAGAAAATCTTGGCCATCTAGCAAGTGATTTATCAGAAGATAATCTCTAAAAGATAATTAGAAATATTCCAAAAGATAATTCACTTACTTAACAATATAAACTTGGCCATTAAGTAAAATACTTTTTCCAAGATAATATCTTTGAAAAATAAAATAGTTTTCTGTTTAAAATACGATTTTGCAATATTCATTTTTCCAAAATAAATTACATTTCTTCAGAAGAATATTTGTGTGAATATCTAAAAAGATAATACACAAAATATTTGTAGAAATGATAAATATGATATTATGCAAACTCGTCCAGATACACAGCATAAAAGGAATAGGGTCCAACTAGTTGTTCCCCTTTGATTCCTTCATGCTGTAGTGCTGGTCATAGAGAACAAGGTTCACAAGAATGCTCCCCTGTACTCATAGACGCATGCATTCAGTCCTACAACCTTGTTCCCTTGTCATGATCAATTTAGACTCTTGCTAACTAGTCAAGCATAGTACATAAAGACTAATGACAAATGTACTTAACTACATTACATTGTATTCATGTCTTGTTAGGATCCAAGCATCTCCTTGAGCAATCATACTTTGAGCATTATACCTTCTTGCATCCTTAAGTCAACCTTCCATCATAATTAGTTCACACATAGATAAGAACACTTTATTTTTTATTATCAAAACTAAGAACCTAACATAAACTCTCAAGATTAGTGATTAGAAAAAATAAATCATTCCATTACCAATAACCAACTAGATTAAGCAATTTAGAATTAGATTCATTAAACAGAAAACACACAATCTGATTCAAAAGTTTATTTAAATTTAAAAACATCAGAACCACAACTCACAAAAGACAAAACCAAAAATAAAGAACATTACATTCTTAAATTCAAATGGGTTGCCTTTCCATTAGCCATTACGGTACCATTTGATTCACCTGGATAAAACTAATCTGCACTGAACTGAACTGAACTTAAATGAATTGAAATGAACTGAACTAATTTTTTTAAAGTTGACCTTTAACCATTTAAAATTTGTCCAAGCATAATTAATATTGGACTGATCATTTGAAAGTATGCTTTGAGATCTTTCCGATAATATAGTTATCATTATGAAATTCTTCCGGAATAAAAAGTTATATGAGTGATAAAGTTACACATGAACTGAACTGAACTGAACTGGACTGAACTGAATTGAACTGGACTGAACTGAACTAAACTAAACTGAAATGAACCGAACTAAATTTAAGTAAAACTAAGGTGAACAAACAGAGCCTACCTTTAGTAGTATGACAGGCGGTGGTCTATGACGATGTCTATTGAAGTGGGTTGTCCCACATTGATCAATACAGAGTGCCTTGAGATGTTTATAACTAAGGGAGTTACTCCACCCATTGCCAATTGGTTTTGGGTTGGAACCTTCTTTATATTATGAACACTCTATTAATGGACAATTATAAAAGTTAACATAATATCAGAGCGAGTTTCGATCCTACTTTTATGACCCCTTGTTGGCCAATATGTTGAAGCCAAAATGAGGCATTTATATGCGGCGAGGTAGTTTAATTTGACCCCTGTTTAGCCCACGCGTATGTGACTGGCCCGAAGTTGGCTTCATTGTGCACGCTTCAGCCCAAGATGGGTCTTTGCGTGCGGCGGGGTGTTGAAGTGGGTTGTCCCATATTGATCAAGAAAGAGTGCTTTCAGATGTTTATAACTAAGGGAGTTACTCCATTCATTGCCAATCAGTTTTGGGTTGGAACCTCCTTTATGTTATGAACACTATCTTAATGTGCCCAATTATAGAAGTTAACACGATGTCGGTGTCATGGAAAATATGAAAAGTAGAGTAGTACTGCAAGAAACTATTTTTACAACTAATGCAAGTAAAATACTTGAGAAAAAGAAAAATACTAGAAGTGTATGGGTAGAAGCCTCACGCTGACATCCTGAGCCAGTTTGCAAGCTTCGTATTATATGCTCTTTGACAGATCTATTACTACAACAACTTGCTACAAAACAAACAAGCATTTAAAGGGATTGAAACCATTATACCCCATCTCCAGCAAATCAGCAATACGGGTCATCAATTTATCATGAAACTAGCATGTAGTACATATATATGAACTCTTCGTACATACTAATACCACCTCCTATGTGCAAATAGTACTGTATATATTCCTTTTAGCAGCATATACCTTTAGAATGGTTCACGTGATTGACCACTGTGTGGCCTACCTTTTTCCACAACTTCTACTTCACACGTCTGATAGTTCTTGGTCATCTGATAGTCCTCAACCACTGCCCTTGTGACCACACACAAACTTCTATAAAGGTGAAATAAAGCTACAATTAGACTAGTAGTAGAACTTACAATTTCTCGCTTCTTCTTTTCTATCCATTTCTACCTTTATTTTAATTTTTAAAAATTCGAAATGGAGGCGAACTTCTAAAAATTCGAAATGGAAGCGAACTTCTAAAAATTCGAAATGGAGGCGAAAGTGGAGAAATATGAGGTGATAAAAATAATTATGGGAGAAAAAGTTGAAATTTAGAGAGTTATGTCAAACAAGGCATTTTTTTCATCAAGCAACAAATGAAAATGTCCTCTAGCTAGGAACAACTAATTAGAATCAGTACCCAAGACTCCTATCGGCTTATCAATTTTTTAGGCAAACAAATGAATCCCCGCCCCTACTACTGCATGACAGGCCACACCGCCATGTGCTTTGTGTATATAACCCCCTTACTATCTCCTCGGCAATATGTGCTTTGTATGCTATATTTGCTATTGCATGCAATCAATCAATATTTTATCCAATATGCACACTCCAAAAATAGAAGAGTAATTGTTATGAGTTGTTGGTGAAAAAGAAAAATGTCCCCAGCCAACATTATTAATGCTGTACTTGATTGCTTTTCCGTCACCAACATTTTTGGTGTTGATATTGATAGGACATAGGAGTCACGCACTAACTAACCTGTTTCATACATCATATATTTACATGTGTGCCTAATTGATTCAATGGTGGAAAGTCCCAGTAAATAATCCATGCACGGTAAATACAAACTACTCCCTCCGTCCCGTAAGACATACAAATTTTTTTAAATTTGGATGTTGTAAAATATTGCAAATCAACTCAATAAATTTGTATTGAAACTCCAAATATGCCAAAATATTCAAATTGTATACACACATAAAAAATAAAATTCAATAGGAGACAATGTATTAAATGATGTTCCCTTAATTTTTACTATTTTCAAAATGTTGCATACTTAGTGGGACGGAGGGAGTAATACTTTTTGAACTTTGACCAAGTTACAATGTTATACAATTTAAAAATAATATTGCTAGATTCATTTTAAATAGTATTTTTCATAATATTATCTTGTTATAAGTGATCTATAACTATGAAACCATAAATATTTATGGTCTAAGTAACGTTTTAAAAATTGTAAAAAGTTTAACGTAAATATAAACTTAGAAGGGAGGGAGTATGTCTATCTCTCCTTCACCAGGCGCTCAATTATTGATGGCCATATACACACATGCATTTTTGAGGTCTAGTGCACGTAATAAGATAGATATATATTATAAAGATTTGATGTGACTTGGCTGGGTAAACATAGCTCTTGGTGCTATTCGTGAACTTGTCTCGGTCTATCGTGGATTATATCAATATATGTTTTAGTGGGTTTAGTAGAATATCTTGTGATGAATATTTTCTATTCAATCACACATTTCGATAGATTCAAAAAAAATCACAAGTAATTAACAAGAAAAAGAATTTGGTAATTTATAAAATTAATAAATAATAGTTGTGTCGATCAATTTTAAGCTGTAATTTCCTTAATTGAGGTCTCGTTTGGTTTAAAATTTGGTATGGATTTGGAATCAGGAATCAATAAATCAACGGGGTTTCGATTTGAAAACTAATACTCGATATATGGTGTTTTGTTGAGAAAATTACAATTTACGAAGCCGGTAACTAATTGTTGTTGGAAATTAATTAGAAATTTCAAATAAAGAAATAAAGAAAAAAAATCAAGAAAAGAAATAGAAGTGGAAGTGGAAGTGGCGTTGAAAGGTGCTAGTAAAACCAGTGGCGGATCCACTCTTCGGAGAATGGATTCCGCCGAATCCACTTGAATTAAAAAAAATATTCCTTTATAAATTAAAAAATTTCAATACAATAATTAAGAATTGTCTTATGTATTATAAAGGATGAACCCACTTGATTTGATTTCTGCATCCGCCACTGAGTAAAACACCATTTAACTTCATTGGAAAATAAATAAAGTAGCTTGAAACTACTTTGTTAATTAATATTGAGATCTAACGTTCAAACACTAAATGGAGGAGGTTATAGGTACTACCCACTTGGGTTTTGAATGCTTGTACTTCTATACCTTAATTAATGAAGAAGTTGGTTTAGCAAAAAATAAAAATAAATGGAGGAGGTTATAGAGTTATATAGAGAAACTCAAGAGTTTCACTTCTCCACCTATAAATAGAGGTGTGTGGAAGGAGTTAGAAAATTCATCCAATGCATAAGAAGTGTGAGATAAACACAAGTGTGAGTGTGTTATGTTGTTGAAATTTTAGTATTTCTATTCCTTGTAACTCTTGAGTGACGAACTCGGGTTTGTAGGGTGGTATACAAAGTAAGGGAGAGTTTTCAAGTTTTCAACAAAACTTGTAATCTTATTTGAGATAGTGAATATTGTCATTGTCTGTAGACACCAATATGTCTCACCTTTTTTCTATGTCCAATGATGATAACCAACATTTAATAATATTAATTATATGTCAATGCTCGATTAACTTGCATCTAATTTATTCTGTATCATAACCCTTTCTATAAGCTTTCCAACGTCCCTTACCTCGTCCCAGACGGACAACGGAGTCAAAAGGTGTGATTCGATAAAGTTATGAGACAAAAACGATGCTCTAATTACCGCACTCCATGATTCAAATAGGATTTTCCTCCAATAATTTCCAAGTGGAACTAATTTATATGGACTCCTCGTACAAATACCTTCAAAAAGTCCAAGTCCAATAAGAAATGAATGAGATATGATCCAATTACCACAAGGTATACTGAAATAGACACCTCTCTAATTTATGGGTCATCACTCCCAAAGTACTAATGCGAATTGGGCTTATAATATCTCCAAACAAGGCACTTTGAATAAGAAATCTAATGAAAAAAGAATCAGGTCAAATGGATGTCAAACGAAAACTTTATGGCCCGCCAAAGATCAAAAACCGCTAGTTGGAACGGTCAAACCGTTTGGCAAACCGCTAAGCCGCTTGCCCAAGCGGCTGAACCGTTTGGCTAATGGCTTGACCGCTTGGCCAAGCGGCTAGACTGTTTGTCCAAGCGTTTAGCCGCTTGCTGGAGTGGTAGCCGCTTGGACTCCAAACGGTCTATCCCAAAGGCACCTGTTTGACTTCTTTTGTCAGTTTCGTCCCTGACCTAACCCTACCTCTATATATACTCTTTTTCTCCGTGTTTCAAGAGGAACAGAATGGTGAACTCAAATTCAACCTAGAGCTCTCTAAGTAACCCTATTCTCTCAATATTCCTCCAACATCAAAGAAACAACCCTAAACACCATCAGAATACATTCAAACTCCACCATTCAACCTCAAATTCAACCTTCAATATTTCCACCACTCAAAAATCAACCTTCACCATTCTCAAGTTCAAGTTCAAGAGCATTGACATTCAACTCTAATTCATTCAAGGTTCCACCTGAGGGCTCTATTTAGTCTTCAAATCTATTTTCTATTAATTTAATCATGTTTTATTTTATATTTGATTATGGTTAATTCAATTGCATTATTTTAATTGCTTTGAAGTTACTAACTCATTTGTTAATGAAATTTAGCAACTTGGCGCGTTTAGCAATCAAGGTAGGGTTGGAGGTTTTTTATTATTTTTATTGCTTTATTTTATTTCAGCATGAAATATTTAATCTTTTTCGATTATTCTTCTGCAAATCGGATTAGATTAGTCAAGAGTAATCCCTTCATTAGCCAAGAGTATTCCCCTTCCCCAACTCCATAATATTTCCATCCCTAATCAAGAGTATATATTCCCTTCCCTATTTAGGAGTATTTTTCGCCTTTAAGTCGAGAATATTTCCACTCCTAGTTAAGAGTATATATTCCCTTCTTTGGTCGAGAGTATTTCATTCCCTCTTCGAAAATCCCATTTTCTATCTCAAAATTTTCCTTTTCTCTCATCTCATTTTCCTTTCTCAAAAAAAAATAAAAAAAAATAAAAAATAACTTCCTCCCTATTTTAATATCCAATTTTTCAGGTCCAAAAAAAAATAACGGAAATTAAAAAAAAAATTCCGAAAATTCTTGAATAAGTAAATAAAAAAGGGACTACATTATTGGATAAATCTTTTTTTTCCTCTTTTTCTCTCTTTCTCTTTCTCTTCAATTTATTTTTCTATTTCTCCTTGACCCAGGATAGGAAAGTCGAGCCCAAAGTGGGAAAGGCCAAATCAAAAAGTAAGATTAGTTAGGAAACTATATCCGTCACCACCTCCTAACTCGAGATCAAGTTCAAATTCAGATTCAACTACATTTTCTACCATGCCAGTTGATGACATGAAAGCCATTATGGAGAAGCTCAATGTGATGAACACACGTCTCAAAGATCAAGATGAGGAAATCAAGAAGCTTAGAGATGAAGTTAAGGCTAAACCTCATACTAATGAAGATGATGATGGAAATCATACTCCTCCAAGCAAGCTTGATAGAACGCTTGAAAAGCTTGAGCAACTAATGCGTAAAAACTCCGCATATAGCACCTACAATATGGAAGAAGAAGAAGAAGAGGGGCTCGATGCCGATTTGCATGCAAAACTTCCAAAAAAGGTCACCTTGACCGATCTCCTCAAGTTCAAGGGAGTGGATGACCCATATGGTCACGTAAGGAACTTTACTACATCTATGTAAATCAAAGGGATTGATTCGATTCTCTTTGCAAAGATATTTCCTAAGACACTTGAAGGTCCAACTACAAAATGGTTCAACACATTAGGCCCACTCAAGGCCAAATGGGTCTCCATCAAACACGAGTTTGTGTTGCAATACTCCTATAACAATGAACTCCCTATGACTCTAAAGGAACTAGATATAACCAAACAGAATGAAAATGAAGACTTCATCACATTCTTGACCCGTTGGAGAGAGAAAGCGCCCAACTCATCAATCGCCCTTCTGAAGAGGATCAAGTGGGAATCATTGTTCGCAATCTCAAGCCCAAGTAGAAAGACCATATGAGGTTCCAACCCATTGAAACATTCAATAGACTCTAAAAGGTTGGGATCCAAATTGAGAATGAACATAAATCCTCCAATGGCAAGAGCTTTTACTCCAAAGACAAAAAGAGTAACCGCTCTAATTCCAAGGGTCTTGAAGTTAGTGCTATAAATGATGGCAAGCCCATTCAAAGGACTTTTTCCCCATTAGGGACGCCATTAGGCAAGGCATTCAAAAATATTCATATAAATGGATTTCTGTATCCCACGAGTTCAACTCCATTTCCATTACCCGAGAAGAAATCTAAATCCTGGGATCCAGAGGCTTTTGCAAATTCCATCGAGGTAAATGTCACAATACTGATAGTTGTTGGGTTTTGAAACATAAGATCCAAGATCTCATAGATAATGGTACCATTTTAGCCCCAAATATCAAGAAACCCAACAACATGATTAATCCATCGGGCACTCATGAGTAAGTCCTAAATGCCTCCACCTTAGAGATCCACCTTTTGAAGTCCAAGCTAAGAGCGTCCAGAGAAGCATCAAGATGTCAAACGCCTTCAAGACTAGTCTTCAATTAGGATTTATTTTGTTTTTCGAGTTCAATAAGATTAGCATGAGTCGCAGAGTCACCCCACTTTCTTTGTTTTCCAATTCGAGTCCAAGTCCACTTAGGAGTCATTAAGTCTTTAAACCTTGTATCCCTTTTCATACAATCAATGAGATCGATTTCTTTTGCCATTTGTGCTATCTTCTATCTGTGGAACACTAAAATTCAATGATGAATTTAAGTTGCAAATATCCCAATGATGCTAAAGGTAAAGATGATCAATTTAATGCAAAGGAAAAAAGAACAAAAAAAACATGTGTCTACAAGTCGTGTTAAAGGACAAGAGGCATTCATTTGACACTCTTCATCAATCCTTTCAATCCTTATTCAAATATCCACTCGCAATCAATTTGGGCCTCAAACACATAGCCATTCATTTTTCACATACATTAGTCTAACCTGGGGGCTTTAAGTGTGCAAACAATAAGGTCACTGGTACGTGTCGTTAGGCCTACTAAATTAAACATTATTTATACCACCTAAATATAAATAACAAATAATATAGGGAAAATAAGGATCGATCCCACGAGGAGATAATCTAATTCCTAATTTGAAAGTCTAATCTACTATACAATATTCAGAATATTCACATCAATTGGGGGGTTTTCAATGAGTGATAACTAAACTTAAAGAACTAAATGAATTAATACTAATAGTAACTTAAGAAACAAGCACCACAGTAATAAGCATAAATACCTTCAGAATACCTTCGTTCTCAACTAATCAATCAAGAACCCTTCTTTAGTAATTTCATTAGAATTAATGATAGTAATCTGTAAAGTTCCTAGTAATAGGACCTCCCTATCTTTTCGCACTTATAATCAATCTTGAACTAAGTCGAAGTTGACTCAAAACTAATTTAATCATGGCAAATATATCACAACTTACAAAGATCAAACTAGAAGCATTAATCATTAGAAAGATATCAATTACCTTGTCAAAACTTAGCACATAAATGCTAAAATTTCAGTAGATCAAAATACATAACTAGCCTAAATCTTAAGCATATCGCAGATTTAACTTATACTAGAACCACTTATATTGCATAATTTAAACTAAGCCGAACCATACAATTAGTAAAAGCTACCAATTTATAACAAGAGAGATAACACATCAAGTATAAACTGTAACTTGGAATTAAAAGCTGACGTAATCTTAATACCACTAAAACTAGAAATTATCAAAGGAAATTCAATTCTCGTCGAATGGGTTCAAAATCAATACTGAAAATAAGTAATGCTAAGTACACAAGATAATAAGTAAAATCTGAATTTGCTAAAGGAATCAAATTGGAAAGAGAAGAACTTATGAATTATAACCGAGAACGTTTCACTTGCTTCAGATTCGACTCCTTGGACAGGTTCTGATTCTCCACCCCTTGGATGTATAGACTAAGCTCCACTCCAAGGTTGTCTTCAACTTCTAATTGACCCTTTCGCTCCTCTCGATCTCACAAACACTCAAGTGTTTGTCTCGCAATTCTGAATTGTAGGTTGCTTGGATGATCAAATTGAGGACTGAGACACTTGTTTTATACTAGCTAAACCCTAACCGTTTGGGTGTTGGGATAGAGTTTGCCCCCTTGAAATACTGATGGAGATAGGAGAAATCAGTTGCCTTCAGTTTCCTGGTTGTAAACGGCATCTTGATTGTGGGGAGATGAATTTCTGAGTTAGTGTAGGACTCTTGGGCTACTCGTTGCTCTGTGTCGTAGCCTTCTCCACTTTTCTGGCTGGTGAAGCCTAGTGTTATAGTTTCCTTCTCCCTTGAGTATTCTATTCATTTGCAAACTCTTAGTGCCTCCTTGTTTGTAAATATATGGGCCTTAGTGCCTCCTTGTTTGTAAATATGTGGGCTCCATCACCTCTAAGTCACGTACAAATGGGCTTAGAGTTCAACTAATAAAGTCCTGATTATTAATTTAAACCTACACAATTAAAAGAATAGAAAATTCAGTCATAAAACAATTAAAATAAGAAAAAAAAGTATCATAAAGCAAAATATAAAAACTACTATAATGCTAATAAAAACCCTTAAAGACAATATAAATAACTAAACATAAGGGGTAAAAACATTTTAAATATTGCACTTATCAAATTCCCTCACACTTAGCTCTTTGTCGTCCGGACTAAAGTAAAACACAACTAACAAGTAAGAACTAAAGTAACAATGCAAATGTAATCTATCCACCATCAAACACCTTAAAGGGTAAATTGAAGACAACAAGTAAATCAGAAGTTCCAAGATAGATAATCCTTTAAAACAGAGACATGAGACTTGACTGCTCACAGATTTTCTAATAGATGTAATAGAATGGAAAGACAAAAGCCAACTTAAATAAAGACACACGAATGAAAAACTATGTAAACATGGTAGGTCCCCGGGTGGTCGCGGTCGCGTCATTTGGAGGGAATCGAATTTCGAAATTTTTGAGTGTTCTTGACAGTTCAGAATTAATTAATTATTTTCAGATTAATTTTCGAATTTCAGTGAATTTGATTTCGTGTTTTATTTATTTAAAAAGTTTTACAATTATTAATGTTTAAGTTTTCTTTTTCAATTTAGTAGGCTATTTTATACCTAGCATTTTCTTTCTACTTCGAATTTTTTCCTTAGCGATAAATGTGGCAATAGCACCACCCCCGGGTTTGGGTCGATTCAGCGGTGCCGAGTCATGGATAATGACGTCGAACAACCCCAAAAATCGTTGCAAATTTGGGGGGTCTTACACCTCGCCACAGGAACAGGCTACAAAAGTAAACTCAAGGTTAGGAACAAAAAAAAAATTCAAAATTCAAATCCAGCACTACTACTGGAAATCAATATACCTCTCGAACATCGACCTACGACTCATATACATACTCCGAGTCTCGAACTTGGAAATCCACTACTTAAGGGCATGAACACCCCTGTACACCTTCCGCTTCCCGGCAACATCCAACTGTACAAATCAAATAAGAGTTAGTATAAACATAAAAGAAATGGTGCAAATCGTAATGGATTTTAACTTAACCCCCTACAACTAGCTGGTAGAGGCAATCTCTTGACCTCCTTATCAGGACCACAAAACTCATGAACCTTAAGAACCTGCGCAGACCCATCCGCTAAGAATTAGTTGTATGAGACGACGAAGAACTCACAACACTATATGACACTAAAAAGTGTTAGATACATTTCTAAATTTCCAAACGAAATTAAGAAACAAAATAAACTGCTTACTAGATCAGTGGTGAAGTTGGGGCCCAACCGAGCCTCAGCATACCAGGTATACGCCACCATAAGATCCACCCCCTGGTCAGGTGAGAGCGAGTACTCAAGTGCATTCACCCCAACCATAGCCATCCTTACCTGCTCAACGGTAAGATGACGAACATGGAGCATATAATCCAGAGGATCCAAGAGAATCCTCGAGTCGGGAAGGTCGGAGAAAGTCTTCCTAACCAGTCTCTCTCCCAAGAAC
Organism: Tetragonia tetragonoides; assembly: GCA_038025085.1. NCBI lineage: Eukaryota > Viridiplantae > Streptophyta > Magnoliopsida > Caryophyllales > Aizoaceae > Tetragonia > Tetragonia tetragonoides. The sequence continues at coordinate 21,031,839 of CM076149.1, forward strand.
CATTCAAAACCAAAAGGGCCCTCAATAAGGGCCCTTTTCTGGCCATACTCGTAAGCACCCAGGAACCGGTCCGAGAGGTCTGAGAGATAATCCGCCCAGTGGAACCAGATAACCTGCAAAGTAAAAATGAGTAAATAGACCAAAGAAAAAAAAAAAGGACAAAAAGATGTCAAAAGTAATCACTTACTCCCTAAGAGCGTGCAGTGTGGTGAAAGGAAAAGATGCCCGCCCTTCCGTTTGCATCGCTGGAAAAGATAAAGCATTTGTCTCAATACCCGAAGCAAGGTCCGAGAAATGCTCATAGAACCAAATCTAAGACATGCAAAGCACATGGATTAGACACAAAGATATGAATAAAATACTAGACACAAATATAAAAAGGGAAAAAGAAATTACCTCCTAAACCTTCCAATAACTGACTAAGGATATACGAGGAGTGCCTTCTTCTCCACGGAGGCGGATGGATTGCCTCAAACACCGCAAAAGGCAAGAGTATGCGGGAAGCCCCCAGTTATACTCCGCAATTCTATCCAAATCCCGTAAGCACGGGATAGAGTGAACATGGTACTTACTAGCTTTATCCATAAAAACGGAACAAGCTAGAACATAAGCCAAGAAAAGGCCAACGTGCTGCTCTGCCAAAAGCTTCTTCAGCTTCCTCAGATTGGTCAAGAATATAATTGGGCCATTACATCTGTCCGCCAAAACTTCATACCATCCCAATTGGCCCCGAAGAGACCATACATGTCCACCATAGCATTCCTACTCATCTCTCCATAAGTGAGAGGGATGCCGGTGCAAGCAACTCCAGAAATACCAAACTCAAAAGGGATGATCATGATCTCACCCATGAAAAAATGAAAAGTACTGGTAGTATCCCAGTACCGCTCCGCAAGACCTCTAACAAATAGACGGTCGGAACGCTCAGCTGAAATAATGGAGGCTAAAAGGTTCCCAAAGCCACAACGCACCACAATGGCGTGGACCTCAGGAGCCACAAACCTAAGGGCCTTCTCAACTCCATAAAGGCTCCCGTAGCCCCGCACAATAGCATCCACATCCTATATAATACAATAATTGCAAGACAATTAGTTAGGTGATCCTAGTAAAAACTACCAATCTCCGATTTAGTCCAAAATTTTTACAATCAGTAAAATTTAGCATTCTAACTAAACCAACACAAGAAGAGTACATTTCAACGAAAGTAAATTTCACACAAATTTATTTTCCACAAATTTAGTCAAAATTGTTTACCACCATTATCAAAACAATAAATTTCACTCAAATTTATTTCCACCAATTAACGACAATCGCAACGAGAGTAAATTTCACACAAATTCATTCTTCACCTTCAAAAATAACAATAAATTCTACGAGAATTTATACACTACGAAGAAAAAAACAATTTCATAGAAATTGGGTTTCCACACAAATACGCTACAGTTCTCAACCTAAAAATTCTATGTTTTGCCTACACATGATTTTCTAGTGTAAAAGAGAAAAATTAGAAAACATACCCAACATTTGGTGCCCAAGGTAACTAGATGCTCCTTCTTCTTGAAAAGAAGATCATGCGACTTCTAACGGTCTGTAGAATAAAAATCACTACGAGTAAACTCGTCCTGGGCCAACCGATGCTTACCCATTCGGTGATGGGGTATACTGGAAACAAAGATCTGAGTAAAAACATTCGGGGTGTCCCTCACAACAATCTCCTGATCTTTCCTCTTCCTACCTCCTCTAAGCATGGGATCCAGGGATGAAGTACAAGTCGGCCTACGACATAGGTTCGCATCCGACCGAAGGTCTGAGCAACATTTTATCACTTCTTTACAATTACATTTCTCACTTTCCTAATAAATACATTTATTGTGTGACATACAGCACATGGTTCTTGCTTCGATTTAAAGTCGAGCAAAATATTTAACTTATTTCTGACGAAATACATTTATTGTGTGACCTACAACATATGCATGGTTCTTCCTTTGATTGAAAATCGAGCAGAATATTTATCTTATTTCTCACGAAATACATTTATTGTGTGACCTACAGCACAAGGTCTCCATTGAATTGATAATCGAAGGATTTTTATTGTGTGACCTACAGCACATGGTCTCCGTTGAACTGATAATCGAAGGATTTTTATTGTGTGACCTACAGCACAGGGTCTCCGTTCGACCGATAATCGAAGGATTTTATTGTGTGACCTACAACACAGGATATCCGTTCGACTGATAATCGAAGGATTTTTATTGTGTGACCTACAACACAAGGTCTCCTTTGGACTAATTATAGAAGGATTTTTATTGTGCGACCTACAGCACAGGGTCAACTCTCGATCAAAAAATCGGAGGAAATATTATCTACTCTAACTGTTTGTCACCCCATTCAGTTTACTTATCTCTAACTGTTTATCACCCCATTTAGTTTATTCATATCTAACTATGTCACCCTATTTAGTTTACTTATCTCTAATTGTTCGTCGCCCCATTCAGTTTACTTATCTCTAACAATTTGTCATCCCATTCAGTTTACTTATCTCTAACTGTTTGTCACCCCATTCAATTTATTTATCTCTAATTGTTTGTCACCTAACTCAGTTTGCTTGAATGTCAAATCATGTAGGTATTAGCCGAGGATTAATTTGACCTTCGCTCTATTCGAGCTCGACCAAAGCAGGGGCTTCTGTACACACCAAAAATTGTGTTTATGTTTTGTCCTCCTAAAAATTCGATGATGAAAGGATTGGATTTTGCTCTAACTTGGGTCGCAAAAATACTTGCTCTGATAATTAGCCCAGTTCATTTCAATTAACTAGTGGAAGCTCTTTGTACTGGTAATCCAAACTAGTTGGACTCAATTCAATTGGAGTCCAAAACTGAAAAATAGGCCTCTTTGAGCCAAAGGGCCCAAAAAGGAACCCAAACCCTTGAGTAATCCATTGGTCAATAAGGGAACTCAGTCAAACCCATGTGGACCCCCACGGAATAGCCTCCCCCGCGCAAAATGTTAGTCAGGCACCTGTTTGAGCACACCATTCCAGGTCCAAGCGGCCATGCTTGTTTTCAAGCCGTTGCCGCTAAGACTAGTAACTATGTCGTTAGCCAAGCAGCTTGACCGCTTGCCTAACGACTAAGCGGCTAGCCAAGAGGCTTGACCGCTTGTCCTAGTGGCTTGGTCGTTTGGCCTAGCCCAATGGCCGCCTACACCCTTTTTGGTAGACGGCAATTTCTTGGCTCATTCGTTTTCCGTGCCAAACCCTGGAAGCTCCCCCTCTTCGATATAAACAAATCGTAGGGCTCACTTGAAGAGGTTGGCAGTTAGAGACTCATAGGTATATTATTTTCTCTCTCAAATAGTAACCCTAAATTCTGATTCTACTCATTCTATAGGCTAGCCCTAACACCACAAAAGAAAACCTTCATCAAGAGAAATAATTCAAGCATCAAACCCAATAAGTTCATCGTGAACATCCAGGTAATCCAACTTGAGGCTTTCAATAAATTCATTTATTTGCTTGTTATTTACTAACGATTTTGGTTTATAAGATATGTACATGCACGGTGCGTTTTGAGCAAAAAGGGCTTGTATTAAGCCCCAATTAATGAATGTCTATTTTTAGTGCTACTTATCATAATTATGCTTGTTTGCGATTGTTGGGATGAATTGCTTTGTTTGTCCTCTAATTTGCAGGTTTTAGCGTATTTTTTGTTTTTAGCATTAAAAAACATGTAAATTTGATAAGAAGTTAAAAATGGTCACAATAGTTAATGTTTGTTCAACCCACTAGTAACTTAGGAATTTGAACAAATTGAATCTTGTTTGGAACTTTAGCATTAATAATTGCATTGAAGTAACTAGTAAAGCCCGTTGTCGTTAACGGACGACTTGGGTGCCTAACACCTTCCCAACTCGTACTCACGTCCCTAAACTCATAAATGAAGTCAATTTTCCCAATTGATTGGGGTGCACATGCATCGGGTTGCCGTCTTTCTAGAATATCGACTTTTTTTTTAGGGTTCCAAAATTTCCTTAAATTTGGTGGCGACTTCTATCAATCTTAATCATGTCCCTAGTACAATGAATAAATCTTTATGTGCATTCACACTCGAAATATTCACACTCAACAAGATTTTCTAGACTACTCTCCTCCTTTCCCCCGCGTCTGCGTCCCGACGAAAGGGGCAAGAGCGCGTCCTTCGCCCTCAGGGGAGGTAGTCAATCCCAGTAGTTTACACCTTGGCATGTTGGCGAGTAGCATAAGAGATTGACTCTTAGGTGATGAGGATTGAAAATTATTTTTACGAAAATTGAAATCTCGTAATGATTCAATTATGAATTGGTCCAGAGTGGACTTTTGAAAGCCTGTGATGGCTATGTTATTGAGAGCCTATTATGGCTATGTTATTAAGAGCCTCTGATGGCTATGGTTATGTTATTGATTTTGATTTTTGCAGAATTTACCGCTAATTCGCTTTCCTCATGTCCAATGCTAGGAGTTAATGACCAAGGGCAAATGACACATGTATTGGGATAATTGAGTGATTAGCATAGTGGTATTAGTGAGCATTTGGGATATGAGACGTTATAGTTATATCCTTTGGGATTGAATGTAAGGTCTAAGAAGACCTAAGTTGTGTATTGACTGCGTGACACAACTGCAATAATAGCTTATGAATATATTTATATGAAACTATGACATTATTTATCGTCCGATGAAATGTTGAGTTACTCAGCCTTGCTGACTGATTGCTTTTGTGCTATGTGTATTTATTGTCCATATCTCTTCAATGGTGGGTCTATGATGAACCTATGCAAAGTTTGTTTGCATGGGGGAATAGATTGGTAATTGGCTTAGAGGTTACATTAAAGAATTAAAAAGTTTGGATGATCGAATAGAGCTGCCAAGAAGTTGGTCTTGTATATGTTCTGCACATCATTTGTAATGAATAGTCATTTATTGTACGATCGAGTTTGTTGAGAGTTTTATCGTTAGCCTTGCACTCATTCGTTGCAGTGAGTGTGGCGATAACGCCCTGTATTTTGCATAGAAGTCTTCTGCATTTGTAAATATTACTGATTTTAAAGGTTTTTATTGGTCCCGAAATCCAGCCAATTGGCCTCTTTGGTTCTCATGTGACTAATCAGCTCTTGGAAGCACATATCCTTCTTTTTGTGTTTGAGTTTGCGACGATAGTCACTCCAAGATTTGGGAAAGTTCTCCAGCAAAACAATGGCTTGGAGGACCTCGCATATTTTCATTCCCTCGGACAGAATATCAGCCACCAGATTCTCGTACTTATGGACTTATTCCATAATAGGCTTGCCATCCTCAACTTGGAAATCCAGCCAATTTTCAACAATAGCATCGCCACCACTATACCTTTTCTCCAGGATGTCCCAGATTTCCTTAGTAGATTTGTGGTTCACAAACAAATCAAACAAGGAATTGGACATGTGATGTAGAAGATATCCTCTAACAGTCCTATTATCTTTGTCATATTTTTGTTTGGTTTCAACATCATCAGGTTTTCTGGTAGGGTCACCGGTAGTAATGGTGATAGTAGCCACCACACTGAGAGAAGTAGGAGTTGGGGTGGATGGCATTGCAAGAGTAGAGTCAGTAGGGGTTTGGTTGGAGGATCAGTGAACAAGACATAGTCGATCTATAATTGTTCAAAGAAAATAAGCAATTTTTGTGACCATCCCTTGTAGTTAATACCATTAAGGGGTTTTGATTTTGGACAGATCAGGAAGGAATTTGTTGTTAGGGAAAGCCATGACAGTTCTTTAACTAGTAGTTTCACTTTCAAATGGTTGGGAACGATGGATGTTAAAGAATTGTAAAACAAGACGTTACCGAAAAGTTGTGTCGTGTTGTGAAGGCCACTGCCTTGAAAGTGAAATTCTGACACGACCAATGTGCAAATCGAAGGTGTGAATCACTCCCCAACGTTAACAACGAGTCTCAAAGACGTGCACTCATCGTTGAGAACTTGGAACTCGGATAATACAATTGCCCAGAAAAACAAGGAGAAGAAAAATTTCCGGGGAGGAACATTTTTGGATGATGAAAACTAATTTTGGACCAAATCATTTTAAAGAGGCAAGAAAAACCGTTTTGGAAAACGAAAAAGATTTCCGTAATGAAATTGGAGTAAATCAATCAATAAACGGTTTTGTAACGTTTATAAATGACTGTGAATCAATTACTAAAGATTTCGATAACAAACAGTATCTTAGAGTGTGCGTGGCCCGTTCCGGGTGTGGGTGTGCGCGGGCATTTTACTTTGGACTCTAACTTTTTGGGCATTTTCTCAACGTTTTTGTAAACCGTATCTTAGAGTCCAAAGTAAAACGCCCGGCCACACCAGCCCCGACCGGACCGAGCGGGCGCAGGCAACGTGCGTGCGAGCATGTGGGCTTAGCCCGCTCTCTCCTCAAAAGTTCGTTCTTATTAGTTCAAACAAAAGGAAGTACACTCTAATATATAAACACAAGATTTTCTCCTTCTCCCACCAATGTGGAACTCTTGAACAAGACAAAATAGCTTAAAACACACACACACGCGGGGGCAAAGTGCGCGCGCGCATGTGGGCTTAGCCCACTCTCTCTTCAAAAGCCCGTTCTTATTAGTTCAAACAAAAGTAAGTACACTCTAATATATAAACACAAGCTTCTCTCCTTCTCCCACTAATGTGGGATTCTTGAACTAGACAAAATAGCTTAAACACACACACACACACACACACACACACAGTGGCAGCCATTAAAGCAAGGAGCAGTGCTCCATTCCCAACAATCAGTTACCACGAAATTGACACCATATAGCAGAATTTCTAAACCAACACTGGCAGCGTACGGTGGTGCCGAAGGCTGGAGCTGTAAAAGTGGTGGTGGTGGAGTGGCAACCAATAAAGCATGGAGAGTGCTCCATTTTCAACAATCGGTTACCTTGAAATTAACACCATATAGCAGAATTTCTAAACCAACACTGGCAGCGTCGAAGGCAGAGGCGGTGGAAGTGGCGGTGGCGCCGAAGGCTGGAGCGGTAAAAGTGGTGGTGGTGGCGCCGATGGCTGGAGCGGTAAAAGTGGTGGTGGTGGCGCCGAAGGGAGAGGCGGTTGAAGTGCGGCGTAGGAAGATGGAAAACACAATGAGTTTTTGATGAATATGTTTCTTTTTTTTGAGTAGGTGATTAAGAAAAAAAAAATTAATGAAATAATATTCCTCCTAGTCCGATCCTACGTGGCGTATATATTGGAAAATATTTTTGAGTCGAAGCTATTTTGAGAATATTTATATTATTGATGTTTATTTAAGGAAATCACTAGAGTGAGCCAATTATATGTTGCCAACTTTTAAATTCTATTTGCTTTGTAGTTTATGTTACTTAAATAAATTTGTTATTCTGAGGTGAATTTCCTATGAATTTGAATGTAGTTTTACCACTTAGGATATGTTTGGCACAACTAACTGTTTTGCTAACTGAAAAATCAGAATATGGTAACAAATCAGCAGAACATTGCTAAAACTTTTATAAAATGGTAACAAATTAGTTGTTTTGCTAGCTGAAATTGAAAGCTTGCTTGGGTAACATTCAGATTTTAACTGTTTCTGGAACTGAAAGTTGAAAATAATCCGATAAGTTGTTTGGTAACAGAAAGTGAAAGCTGTAACTAAAAGATGAAAGCTGTAACTTTAATCTAAAAACTAGTTGTCTCTGCCAAAGATATATACCCTTATTTGGATTACGTCGAAACCTTTTTTGTAGTAATTTTTTTATAAGTTAATTTGACCGTTTATGGAATGTCATTATTGTTGCTTATTACAACTTTCTATTCCAGCATTAGTTACAATGATGAGGAAGATGAAGACTTTGTTGAATTGCTTATATTGTGTAGTCTACAAGAATATCATGCTACGTATATTGATAGACAACCATATAGAAATAGTTGCTATATCGGAGTTATGTTTATTTGGGGAGTTTTACAAGGTCATCCAGCCATATGTTATGATTTGTTTAGAATTGAAAAGTATGTGTTCCTAGACCTATGCAATACAATGCGAGATAAATCTTGGTTGAAAAATACAAGATATGTATTAAGTGTCGGGGAGCAAATGAGAATATTTCTCATGACTCTAGGACATAATGAAAGGAATAGAATGATCGCAGATAAGTTTCATCACTCGAGTAAGACAATCAGTAGATACTTTAGGAAAGTATTGAGAACAATGAACAAACTTGGAAAAGAGATCATTAGGCCACCTTCATTTCAGAGCACTACACCAGTGATTCGTCATAATCCTAAATATTATCCATGGTTTAAGGTATGCGAACAAATTATTGTTACGTATTTTTTAATTAAAATATTATTATCATAATCTTAATCATTTAATTGTTTTTTTAATGCATGGTTGAAGAATTGCATTGGAGCAATTGATGGAACCCATATCGGTTTATTTGTTCCTTTAAACGAACAGATCCCATTTAGAGGTACATAAAGTACAGTGACACAAAATGTGGCATGTGCTTGCTCTTTTGACATGAAGTTCACATTTGTTTATGTTGGTGGGAGGGAACAACCTATGATTCACGAGTATTTTTAGAGGTTGTTACTAATGAAAGACTCAAATTTTCCAAGCCACCTCAATGTATATACATATTCCATTATACATATTGTTTTACTAATATATGTTTGTTTTACAACTTTTAACAAACATGATGTATATGTTTTGTTTTTATAGGGAAATGCTATGTGGTAGATTCGGGATATACAAATTTGCCAGATTTCCTAACACCATATCATGGAGAGCGATACCACTTGAGAGAGTACAGGGTCAGTGGTCTTCGTCCAACTGGTAAGAAAGAACTTTTGAATTATGTTCACTCTTCTCTAAGAAACGTGATTGAAAGATACTTTGGAGTACTGAAATCCTTATTTTCCTATTTAAAAGTTAGTGCCTTCGTACTCCCTCCAGACATAATGATTGTTGTAGTATGTGTTGTGCATAACTTTATTAGGATCAAGTCTCAAGAAGATATAGGTTTTCGACTATATGACGACAACGATAATTTGCTTGTAGAGGATGACTCAAGAAACAACAGACGTGCCCATAGCCAAATAATTGAGCCCAATAGGGAAGTTGCAGCTCTTCAAGATCAAAATTGCTAATGCCATGAGAGTTGCGTATGGTTTTAACTAGCTGTAGATATTATTAAACTTTTTACTAGAATCATCTCATTTAATTTAGGTTCATATAAGTTACTCCCAAGACGTTGTGGACTTCTATATCTTTTTAAATTTTAATGCTATCCAAAAATGTTTTCTTGTAACTACTTTTGAGTGTTAATTGAACCAAACAAAATTATTTCATAAAAAGTATTTTTTAAAATAAAAATAGAAAAACAAATTTTAATCTTTTAAAAACAAAAACACTAGAAGTTGAAACAAACACTACCATAAATGACCACAATTTGTTTCGAATTTAAAACTTAAAAGCCAAACAAAACTCATAGGGCATGACCATATTAGAGTTGATGAAGAGCTTGGGGTGGATAGAGAGGCGTACCCCACTTTCATCAATCACCTGAGGGGGAGCTTGGGGTGGAAAATGTGTACGCATTTTCGCTTTTCCCCAGTAATAATCTAAGATCGAGTCTCATTACCCTCAAAGAGGGTGACTTACTTACAATTTCATAAAAAAAAATAATATCAATCATGTGAGGGCGTTTATGAAGTGCGGATGATAATATAATTTGAGAGTCTGGATATGGGATTTGATTTGGGGGATAAATAATTTGTGTTAGGGATGTAAATGAATCAACACACTCGCAAACAAACTCGGTCGAAGTTTGTTTATTGGCGAGTTAGCTGAGCTCGAATAGGTTTTTCGAGCACAACAAACGAGTCGAGCTCGAAATATCCAAAGAAAAAGCTTGTATGTTGTTGTCCTTTAGGCCCTTTGTCGATCTCATGTCCTTCATTTACTTATGAGTTAACATGGATTGATAATTTGACATATGAATTTTAGAATATCCTGTATGTGTAAGATCGTTTCACGATCAAATAGTTAAAATAATACATTTTAATCAAAATGTGACATTATATATACATTAGAATAGAATATGTTAATTAATGTACCTAATTTGTTTTCAACCAATATCTTGTTGGAAATGAAGCTTAGTGATATGCTTCAAAGTAAAAGTCCCACAAAAGTAAAACCCATAAATCCATTGTCCCACATTGGTAGAGAAGAGAAGAGAAGAGCATTTCTTTTGACCGACAAAGATTCTGTAACCGTTACAAAATAATTGCCCATTATTACCTTCCTAAAAATCCGCCCCGCATTAATTATTTTCGGTTACATATTTATTCTCTTTATATACTTTGTTTCTTCACTTCTTTTGGGAGATACAGGAAAACACATTCTCTCCATTCTCTTCTCTTATTTCCGATTGGCAGTTGTTCAGTTTACTCTCAAAATCATTGCACCGTAGTACACAGGAGCTTTGGTTGCCGTGTATCCCTGGAGGTCGGTTGCCTGAAATTCCCTAGTGTACGTGTGGGGGCAAATTCGACTTTAGGGCAGTGATTTATCAAGCCACGGCTTTCGTTCGAGATAAGTTTGTTCTATCATTAGCCTTGTTTCTAACATTCTAAAGTCGAATTTATGTTTTATACTATGGCAATTGATGATGGACTTATTATTAAGAATAATATTGTGTTCAATATTTACGTGTTTAGTATTTTGTCTTGAACTAAAAATGGACCCATATTTGCTATTTTCGTGCTCAGGATTTGTATTTTATTCGGTCTTAACACCTGGATAAATTTGTGTGTTCGCTTACCGTTTCAACAAACGTCTAAATTTTTTTTGTAGAGATTATTATTCTGGTTTTGATCCACCAGTGTTGTGCTTTTAAATGCATATTTCTCCTTTTAAATGAGTTGGGCCCCATGTATTAATGTGCTGGGAGTTGAGACTAGTTTGTAACGTTTAATTAGGTTTGATCAATTTAGTCTCTAATCCCATTGACCTTTTGTCTTCAATGGGAAAGCTATAGTTGATAACCTCGTTCACATTATTTGGCTTGTTAAGGATATTAGGCCATATTGGTTTTCTTTGTTTTAGCCATTCTCATTCTACTGGTGGAATCAATAGATTGTAGTATGCATTGTGCATATTTGTTTCAACTCTAGTTAATTATTAATTTAAGTAGTCGTTTTATAGAGTCTGATGCAATTACAAAAAAAAAAAAAAAAAATGATTCGTATCTGTGTTGTGATGCGGGATAGTTTATATTTGATTTGGATATTAAAATTGCGAGTCAGTTGGTTTTGGGTTTCAAACTTAAAATCTTGTGGAGTACTAAATTTCAGCTTATGGAATTATATACTGTTACAGAGTAAAAACTTATTCTTATTTAATTGGTATGAAAGTCTAATTGAATTATCTATTTTTTGGATAATGGTCCAAAGTGTCGAATGAATCTGTATGAATATGTTCTACACGAAATGGTTTGACGGTCAATTTCTTCTTCAAAGGTATGCACTATAATTTACAAAGGTATCACTTCACATCAGTTTAATGTGATTGGTGAGCACTATAATTTGTGGTTTTTGGTCTGAGGCTTGTTCATTCATTGGAAAACTGAAGCTCTTGAGATTTTTACATCAGTTGGTTTAATTGTAAGCTCACTGAGTATGACTTTTAAGTTTGTTAGCCATTGGCACATTAAGATTGTCGTTATTCAATCAACGACATGGGGTCTAGTGGTGTCAATTAACGGTAATTCAGTGGATTTAATTATCTCTCTTTGTATTGTGAATACTTTGTCCAATTTGTAATTTGGAAATTTTGCTTCCTTTTTATCAAGAGTTTACATGCTTTTTGTGTGAGATAGAATTAAGGAAAAAAATTTCCCTGTTTGTGTGCTTACATAGGTAAGTAATTGTTAGTGTGAGAGTTATATAATGACTGTAATTGAGCCTCATTTATTGTGATTAAAGATTGTTCCTTTATTTTGAAAACCGTTACGAGTCTTTGTGAGTTTATTAAATTAAATGATTTTTTTTAATATTTGGGAACATTGTGTGAATAGTGATGCTAGTTGTAGTTCACGACATACTACAAAATTCACATTTTTTGGTTCTTTGATATTATCAACTTGTAGTATATTGATATTTATTATCTTATATTTCTATCAAATTAAAGACATTGATATTAAATTGATGAAAAGAATATGATTTTTGATATGTATATTGAGAACATGCATGTGAGGAAAGTTGTATAACTATATTTATAGTTAGTTGTTGATGTTCTCAATATAATTTGGTCGAACCCAATTCTTTGAAAATGTGGGGGTAACTAATTAAAATTTAGTTTACCGAAATCTTTGTGAGTTTTGTATGAGACCTAAGATATTTGAATGGTTATGTATATTTCTTTTATACTCGTAAAATGTTACATATAATTCTAGAGATATCTTGAGCATAAAAATGATGATTTTAGTGAAATCATTTATTATTCTTGTATAGTTTATGTGCAATGTGCAAAGGGTAATCTAATTTTTGGCACTATGTGTTTGTGCTAGATAAAACCATATTATTTATATATGGATTTATCATAATATTGAAAGAGGCCAATATTTTTATGTTCTCGATGTGAGAAACTCATGATAGCATATCACATAAGAACAACTAAGGTTCTAAATATATATTTTTTTTATTTTGTGTATGCTAGAGTTATTGAATTAATATGACATACATTAACTTGTGTTTGCACTTTCATAGACATCTTTATCTTGTTTGATGGGTATATTGGTGCAAAATATGTCACAAGTTAATAATATATATACTTGTGTAAGTGAATATGTCTTTCCCCTTGTTGGGGTGTTGTCTCTAAAACTTGATTTATATAGCATGTTATCATGGCATATGATTTAGAGACATGTTGAAATACATTGCGAAAAGCTAAGTGTGACAATTTCTTTTAATTGTGATTTGTCAAAATCAGTGTGTAATGGTAAGAGATGACTCGTTTACGATAGACAAACTGCATCAAGTAACCATATAAATTAAAGAAAAAGTGTTCTTTAGTTTGTTGTTGAATCATCGAGAGGATGAATCTTAAAGCCCTTAGATTGAGGAAATCATGGTGGGCATTGGTTCAATGTGGTCAAACGAAGCCATGAGATTACTCAATATGCACCATAACAATGGTATGATAAATTCCATTGCACTTTGATTTTGATGGTTTCAAGGTTGATAATTATAATGCTTGTGTTGATTATAAATATGATGAGCATAAATGTGCTACAAATTGTCTTTTTGTGGATGACATGCTTGATTTTAGTACAAGTATTGATGTGATAAACGCAATATAGATGAACTTTCTTGAAATCATGTTGTGTTATGAAAGATAAGGGTAAAGATGCTGTAATTCATTCTTGAAATTAAAATCACTAGAACTTCTGAGAGTTTGAGTTTGAATTAGTCTCATAAAGTTGAGAAATTCAAAAAAAAAAAAAAAAAAAAAAAAGTTTAGTCAATTTTGATTATACTCTCGTTTATGATTCTAACATTCAGTTAGAAAAGAATAGAGGTAATAGTATATTGCAAGAAGAATATGTTAAGAGTCTTGGAAGTGTTTGATGAGTTATATGATACCAAATATAGCACATGACGTATGCAGGTTGATTAGATATACTCATAAGCCCAATCGCGATTAATCCAATACTTTGATTATTTTATTGAAGTATTTGTAAGGTACTATTAATTTGGGTTTAATTTGCACTACAAGAGTTTTCCTTGTATTTGAAGGATTTTGCCATGCCAACTACATTTGCAAGAATGATGAAGTACTCTTGCTAGTGCTGCTATATTTTGGAAAGCTTCCAAACATTTTTGTGTCTTAAAGTTTTACAATGGAATCTAAGTTTTTATTCAAGAATGTGGCAGGTTACAAAGCCGAATGGCTAAGAGGTTTGCCTGCAGATATTCCATTATGGAGGAGACCGGCTCCGCTAGTATCCATGTGTTGTGATTGTCAATTGTGTTTGTCAAGTGGCTAATAGAGTAACCCACAACTATTCTTTCAACAGAAAGAGAAGGCATGTACGCCTAAGACATGGCCTTGTGAAAAATCTGATCAGATATAATGTGATATCACTCGAGTGTGTTAAGTTGGAGAGGAACTTGTAAATCCTCTTCCAAAGGCCTTTGTGGAAAGATAGTGCTTGAGTCAGCATTAGGAATGAGGCTTCCGCCCAATGGGAGTGAATTGTGATAGATACCCAACCTGGAATATATCTGAGTTCAATGTGGTCAAACGAAATCAGAAAACAACTCAAGTAATGTACTACAAACCCCATCATTCCTCTATAAAATGATGTAGTACTTTTTTGTATACTGTCATGTGTGTGAGGTTGAGCATTTTAGCTCTTAATGAGTTCATAGCCTTGTAAGGTGGTGTGAGACAGTACATACTTGATGAACTCACCTATGTGAATGTGGGGGAATTGCCCGCCCCTATGAGAGCATTTTGGGCCAATGACTCTCTAGAGCGTTCACAGAAATATCCAGGCACGTAAGGGGCTAATGTATATATGTTTTTCGCGAGAGTAAATCTGATTTTGAGTTTAAACAAGTGCGCAGTTTGTACTGAACAAATACCGTGAAGGTTCAATGAATTTTTTCCACCTAAATGGTTGTTGGGCAAACTTGTAAGCACAAGGTACTAATTCAAGTTCACAAGACATTAGTATCGGAACGTGCGACCTCCTACTGCCATGAACTTGTTCTACCACTTTTTCTTTGAATCATGTGGGGGATTGTTGGAAATGAAGCTTAGTGATATGCTTCAAAGTAAAAGTCTCACAAAAGTAAAACCCATAAATCCATTGTCCCACATTGGTAGAGAAGAGAAGAGCATTTCTTTTGACCGACAAAGATTCTGTACCCGTTACAAAATAATTGCCCATTATTACCTTCCTAAAAATCCGCCTCGCATTAATTATTTTCGGTTACATATTTATTCTCTTTATATACTTTGTTTTTTCACTTCTTTTGGGAGATACAGAAAAACACATTCTCTCCATTCTCTTCTCTTATTTCCGATTGGCAGTTGTTCAATTTACTCTCAAAATCATTGCACCGTAGTACATCGGAGCTTTGGTTGCCGTGTATCCCTGGAGGTCGATTGTCGGAAATTCCCTAGTGTACGTGTGGGGGCAAATTCGACTTTAGGGCAGTGATTTATCACGCCACGGCTTTCGTTCGAGATAAGTTTGTTCTATCATTAGCCTTGTTTCTAACATATCTTAAAAGCCAAAGAAAACCTGTTGGCCATAGATATATCAGAGTTGATGAAGAGTTTTAGATGGATAATAGAGAGTTGTTCCCCACTTTCATTAATAACCCGAGGACGTTTGGAAAGTGAATGTCATAATTTGAGGCTCTCTTTGAGGGGTCGGGATCCATTGTTGTATTGTCGTGGTGTTATCCCTATTTGCTCTTGTAAATAGGGGGTGAGTTTGGAAAATAACACTCTTCAGTGAGAGAGAGAAAGAGCAGTACAAGAACAACACAACAGAGGCTCCATACTCCTCTTTGAGTATGATTTAGTTTTCAAAATTTTGAACTTTGAATAACCAAAATTAAGTATTGAGTCCTGAGATTTTATTTTAGAGTAAATCTCTAGCACACTAGTCCCTAGGTTAGCTTATAATTATCATGCACGTATTGTACGTTTATTCCCATGCGTAAGTTTACGGAAGTGACAAACCTTTGGGAGGGGGCAGATCAGAGATGAGAGAGAGAGAGAGAATGCAAGCAACGACGAGTCAATAGTGATCCTTCACCTTTTTTTCAATTCTGTAGCGACCTCCTATCCTTCTACGATAGCGCGACACCTTATACGTTCTAAGCAACCTACCCACAACTTAAACCGATATAGAGATAGTAAGAACTATTTATCCCCTGCCCAATTTCGGTGTGTAGTTTTCAAAATGGCTGAGAAACTATAATTTAGCTCCAAGTCTCTAATGTCATTAAAGTGGCAAAATCTGCATTCAACTTTATGATAGTAAATTAGCTTACAAAGTTCTATTCCCACCCCAATTACAGACCTCATGTGAATTAAATACCATTTTATTTCCCATATTTTCCCCTTCTATTCCCTATCTATTTTTTTTCATTTTTTGATAAACTTCTATTGCCTATATATTGCAGTTGCATGAACATGGAATTTTAAGAATCTAATAGTCTTATCCGTATCCAAGATTTATTATATTTCCACCAAACATAACATTTTAAAATAAAATCTCATTTCCAAACAAAGTTGAAAACTTCATTAATATTCAAAAAATATAAATATTTGTGTTGATGATGTAAAAAAAAAAAAAAAAAAAACTCTTAAAAAACCTCAATTTTTCTGGTGTTACGGTAACACCAGGTAACTGTATTACCTTCTCACAATCTCCTAAAAATGGAGGTGGTTTTGAATTATTCGAAAAAAAAAGAAAAAAAATAGTTTAAAATTATTCTATTGGTTTGGTAACACCTAATCAGCAATATGGGTTTTTTTTTTTTTTTGACGAGAAAGGAAGGGCAAGGCCCTACTTATACAGAAACCGAACGAGTCAAAGCGATGCTAGCTGCATCATACAACAATAAAGGATGTAAAACTTTAGGAGCTACCACTAGGTGATGTTTCCCCCCAAGGGAAAGTGAGAGCCAAATTTGACAACTTATCAGCACACTGGTTTGCCTCTCTATAGACATGACGTAACTCGAAACCATTCTCCGCTTCTAGTACTGCTCTACACTCTTGGATGAGAGCTCCATACTCGTTGTTTCCCCGACTGCTCTTCACCAACTGGACCGCAACCCATGAGTCAGACTCAATTACGAGGCTTCTTATTCCAAGCTCCTTAGCAAGTTGTAGTCCCGCCCATAAAGTTATCAACTCAGCCCTGGTAACCGTAGATACACCCAAGTTAAAAACAAATCCATGGATCCACTCCCCACACCAATTGCAGAGCACGCCCTCAGCCCCTGCAGGACCCGGGTTTCCCTTCGAACACCCATCAATGTTTAGCTTGAAAGTAGATGGAGGGGGAGGAGACCAGCTAATATTAATAAGGTGAGTGCTCCTGCCACTAACTTGACATCCAAACTGTTGCCATGCTACCATAGTATCTTTAGCCTGTCCAAGTAGGAAAGAAGTAGGATGTCTAGGCTTACCATCATTACCTAGTGCCCATGAATTGCATCGCCATTTCCACAGCCACCAGCAAGTCACAACAAAAATAATATTGCATGGTGCTCGATGTGCCTGTGAGTCAACTGTTTGTAAGTTGTACTGCCACCAATTTATGAAGTTATCTCCATAAAAATTGTGGCTTGTAGCAACAACACCCAAAGCGTCCCACACCTATCTAGCACGTGGACAAAATCTTAAAATGTGCTCTGTGTCTTTGATCGCTGCGCCACATGCTCTACAGCTCATGTCACTAGTGAAGCCACGTTGCTCATTTGTAGCAAATCTATTAAGAATGGCTCTCCATAAGAAGTACCTGACTCTTTAAGAAGCTTTTAGCTTCCAAACAAGAACCCAATTAAACATTGGGCTATGCAGACCATGACTTGCAATTAAACAATAGGCTGAAGCAACTGTAAAACTTCCTGAAGGTGAGTCACTCCAACACAGCCTATCATGTTCCTTACTGTCAATCAAAACAGGAACACTAGCGATTTTCATTGCTACAGTCAAAGGAATTTTATGATCATATCTCTACCAATCCCAAGTCTCATCATTACGCACCAACTCGCAGACCAACAACGCCAACTCGTCATCTGTAACCGGAGAATTTGCTACCTCATACAGAGGTTGTGAATCTATCCATGGGTCAGTCCAAAATTTAATGGATCTCCCATCGGATGCCACTTTTAATTGCTGAAATTCCTTGTTGTAAGCCTCTGTAAACGTGCGAAATCCCAAATTTTGGAGACATATTTAAGCAGCTCTGTGTGCCAAAATATATATATTTTGCACGAATTACCTGTGCCCAGAGTGAAGTATCACCATAAGCCACTTTCCAACCCAATTTACCAAGCATTGCAGTATTCATCATCCGAGCGGAACGAAGGCCCAAGCCCCTCTCTCCTTTTGGTTTGCAAATTTGGTCCCAAGATACCCAGTGAGTCTTCCTTTCAAGATGGGTCCCCGCCCCCCCCCCAAAAAAAAACGTCGACAATTTTATCTAGCTCATCACATATCCCCATTGGTAGCCTTGTAGATTGCATTATGTAGGACGAGATAGCTGCGAGAACGGACTGTGTCAGTGTAACTCTTCCCGGTAAAGATAGGCACTTTGCCTTCCAAGAGCTGAGTTTTCTCTGAATTTCTCCAACAACCCACTATATGTGTTCTTTGATGACCGCCGTGAACAATTGGTGAACCTAAGTAAATACCCAATTCCGTGGTTGTCGGAATCCTACTAAGGGCCTCAAGCTTACCAATCAGTTCAGCATCTGTATTGGGAGAATATTAAACACACGATTTTTCCCAATTAATAATCTGGCCTGACTCATACAAAAATTGTTGGAACATATCCACTATAAGAACCAATTACTCCTCTGTAGATTCCGCAAAAAACATTAAGTCGTCTGCGACAAAAATATGGGATAGCTCTGGCCCTCTCCTGCTAGCTGTAACTGTTGGAATTACTCTACATCTTGTTGTAATTATGTTATTAGCTAGAAGCTTAATACAAACAATGTACAGAGTCTGTTAGTTTGTACAGTATACAGAGTCTGTTAGTTGTATCAGTGTACAGAGTCCGTTAGTTTGTACAGAGTCTGTTAGTTGTAACGGCATACAGAGTCTGTTAGTTTGTACAGAGTCTGTTAGTTGTAACGGCATACAGAGTCTGTTAGTTTGTACGGTGTACAGAGTCTGTTAGCTTGTACAGAGTCTGTTAGTATAGCTTAGCTTTAATGTGTTGTATATAAGCTCAAGTCAACTTGTAAAATAATTAATCAAAAAAAAAAAAATGAGAATTAGTTTTTCCTGTTTTTCTCAAAACACTTTCTCTCACTAAACAATTCTCTCTCTCTTGTTCTTCCCCTTTTTTCACGAGCTCGAGCTGGTTTCACCTCGATCAACATGGTATCAGAGCACCGATCAGCTCGAACCGCTCGAATTCACATTCTCTGAATCATACTTTATCAAGATCATTTGATTTTTCGATTGTTTAATTTGATTCCTCAAACAATCTCGCTCATAATTCACCTTTCGAGTGTTTATCTCAAAAAGGTATTCACATAAATTTTTCACTTCTATTTCGAACAATTGATTTGCCTTCATCAATTGTTCTTGCTCATCAATTGATTCAGAGAGCCTGATTTTCTTGATAGTCGCGATTCTTCAATCACAGAATTGCAAAATTTTTCATTCTTGATTTTTCTGATTTTTCGTGTTCTTGATTTTAATCATCACAATTCTTCACTCATAGAATTGTAGAGCTAATCATCACAATCATCAATTGTTTCTTTTTCGCAAAATCTCACCTGAAATCATCGTCTCTGTAACAGATTCGATTTCACTGTTCCATTGGTTTACTGTTCGTGCTTCTTGATTTCGCTGTTCGTGCTTCTTGATTTCGCTGTTCGTGTTCTTCTTGATTTCACTGTTCGATTGATCAAGGATGTCTCAAATAGACTCAAATCCACTATACCTACATCCATCAGACCACCCTGGAATGATGCTGGTTGCAAAACCTTTTGATGGTTCAAGCTTTGGCTCTTGGAAGAAATCTATGTCTATAGGTTTATCCGCAAAGAACAAACTAGGCATGGTCAATGGTGCTGTTGCTCAGCCTGCGAACACTGATGCTTCGTTTAATGTCTGGCAGAGATGCAATGACATGGTTACTTCATGGATCTTGAATGTGCTGTCCACTGACATAGCAGAAAGCGTATTGTATTGCAACTCTGCTCATCAAATTTGGACTGAGCTAGAGGACAGGTATGGACAAGCTAGTGGTGCAAAATTATATCATTTGCAGAAAAATATCAATGAGATTAACCAAGGTGCTAGTGATATTGCATCATATTTTACTAAAATAAAACGAAATTGGGATGAGCTCAATGTGTTAAGCTGTCTACCAACCTGCACTTGTGGAGCAGTTCAGGCTATTACCAAGCATGAACAAGATCAAAGACTTGTTCAGTTTTTAATGGGATTAAATCCAGCTTATGATAATATTAGAGGGAATATACTCATGATGAAACCTCTACCTAGCATTAGTCAAGCTTATGCTCTCTTGATTCAAGATGAGAATCAAAGAGGAAATCACTCACCCACTCAATTCATTTCTGAGTCAGCAGCAATGTATGCTAATCAGCATACCAAACAGCAACAAAATCCATCACAAGGCAACTACAAAGGCAGATTTGACAACAGATAATCTATTATTTGCACTCACTGCAAAAAGGCAGGTCACAGTGCAAGTAAATGCTACAGAATTGTAGGCTTTCCCAAAGATTTCAAGTTCACAAGAACTAAATCTTATGCAGCCAATGCTCAAGGAGATTCTGGAGATGAGCAGTGTCATGTAGAACACAACTGTTCTGTTGACAGTAGCTCAGTCAAGACTGCTTCTGTTATTCCTGGACTATCACAAGCAGACTGCAACAACCTTCTGGCACTGCTGAACAAGACTCAAGTTGGAAGTGCAAATGGTGCTAAAAGCACTTATGACCCTGGTCTTTCTCCTCATCACATCAACTCCTTTGTAAACTGTGCTGGTAAGGTTTCTGGTATCTCTCACAACTTTTCAGGTTCATGTATTTGCTCTATTTGTTGTTCTGCATCTGCTGATTATACCTGGATTTTAGACACTGGAGCCTCAGACCACATGTGCCATGATCTTTCTTTTTTTACCAACATCATATCTCTTAACTCACCTCACCTTATTTCCCTTCCAAATGGCCAAAATATTGCTGTTGATCGGATTGGTACAGTCCAGATTACAGACAAGATATTGTCGAACAATGTCTTTTATGTTCCTCAATTTAGATATAATCTACTTTCCATTGGTAGATTATGTAAACAATCACATTGCTATGCTATATTTACTGAGATGCAATGCTTTCTATTGTTCCTACAGGGCCCTTCACTGAAGAGGCCTCAGGCTCTTGGTGATAATCACAACCTCATAGATTTTGGTCATGCACATGCCGGATTATTCTTGTTGAAAATGAAAATACCTGTTGCCTCACATAGTTCTGATGTTGCTGCTGGAATTCCTGCTTCAGAATTAGATAATAATGTTGACAAAGTTCATTTTCTTGTCAACAATTCTTCAATTCCTGATTGTTGTAATGTCATGGAAAATGACAATTCCCATTCCCTTGTTCATGATGTTATTGGTGATGCTCAATGTAATAATGCACACAGAAACAATGCTTGCTTGTGGCACACTAGGCTTGGTCACCTTCCCCTATACAAGTTAAAATCCATGGATTTATTTGATGACAATTCTGGTGACAATGTTGTTTCTAGTTGTGATGTATGCCCTAAAGCCAGACAACATAGAAATCCCTTTCCCCACAGCCAAATTCATACCTCCCAACCATTTCAACTCATCCATATTGATCTTTGGGGAGCCTATCACACTTCTACATATAATGGCTACAATTATTTCATCACCATAGTTGATGATTTTACTAGAACTACTTGGACACATCTTCTCAGTGCCAAGAGCAATGCCCTACCTATTATACAAGCCTTTTCAGAAATGATTTCCACTCAATACCAAGCCAATATCCAGATTGTAAGATCAGATAATGCCTTGGAATTAGGATTAAGCAAAGAAGCCACCAATTTCTTTCTTTCTAAAGGCATTGTACATCAAACAAGTTGCACTGACACACCACAGCAGAATGGAATAGTAGAGAGGAAACACAAGCACCTCTTAGAAACTGCTAGAGCTCTTCTTTTTCAGTCCAATCTACCTGTGAGATTTTGGGGTGACTGTGTCCTTACAGCCACATACTTGATAAACAGATTTCCCTCCAAACTTCTCAAGAACAAAACCCCTCATGAGTTGCTCACTGGTTCCAAACCTACATACAGTCATATGAGGAATTTTGGATGCCTTTGCTATGCCTCCACATTAAAAAGAGGTCGAGATAAATTCAAACCTAGGGCATCTACATGTATTTTCCTAGGATATCCCTTTGGAAAGAAAGCTTACAAGTTGTATAACATGGATACAAAGAAAGTTCAAGTTTCCAGGGATGTCATCTTCCATGAAGATATATTTCCCTACAAAACCTCCTCTACCACCACAGATTCCTCACATTCTCTATTTCCTTTTCAATCCATGCCTCATACTTTCAATTCTGATCCTTCACTCTCAAATATTCTTTCCAACTCTCAAAATCAATCCACAGATTCATCTCAATCCACACCTGATCCTCAAGATCAAGGTTCAACTCAACTTCACCATTCTGATCCTCAAGCTCAAACACATTTTCCCTCTCACTCTCACACTGAAGTCAGGAGATCCAGCAGGACCATTACAGTTCCTAAGCATTTACAGGACTATGTGTGCACTAGTATTTGCAGCAATGCTACATCACCTCATCTCTCTGAATCTACCTCATGTCCTCATACCATCACATCCTCTATAGACCTACCACAACATGTTTGCTTTAGCTCTTTATCAGCCAATAGTCAGCATTTGTTGAACAATGTTTTGCAAATAAATGAACCTAATTGTTTTGAAGATGCAGTTACTAACCCTTCATGGCAGGAAGCAATGTCTAAGGAGTTTGAAGCCCTAGAGGCTAATGAAACATGGACAATCACTGACTTGCCTGCTAATAAGAAGCCTATTAGTTGCAAGTGGGTCTATAAAATCAAGCTAAAGGCTGATGGATCTATTGAAAGATACAAAGCTAGATTGGTGGTTAGAGGCTTCACTCAAATTGAAGGAATTGACTATACTGAAACTTTTTCTCCAGTGGTCAAAATGACCACTGTAAGAGCACTTATTGCCACTGCAATCAAGAGAGGTTGGAGTATACATCAACTTGATGTTAACAATGCATTTCTCCATGGAGACTTGCATGAGGAAATTTACATGAAACCACCACCAGGCCTATCTCTCTCAAAGCCTAACCAAGTCTGTAAGCTTAGAAAATCTCTCTATGGTCTAAAACAGGCTTCAAGGCAATGGTATGGGAAGCTATCTGACTCTCTCAAGTCCAGAGGCTATCAAATGTCTCAAAATGACCATTCTTTATTTCACAAGAAAATGATCAACTCTACAGTGTTCATTGCTGTTTATGTTGATGATATTATCATCACAGGAAACAATGAGGCAGAAATTGAAGATTTAAAATCATTCCTAGACAATACTTTCAAGATCAAAGACTTGGGATCTTTGAACTACTTTCTGGGAATAGAAATATTACATAGCAAAAATGGGGTTATCCTGACTCAAAGGAAGTTTGTTCATGAACTCCTCAAGGAGTTTTGCTGTTCTTCAGAAGCTACAGCCATCTGTCCTTTAGAAACAAACATTAAACTGAAGCTTGATGAGGGTACCCCTCTACATGATCCTGGCCAATTCAGAAAGCTTGTTGGCAAGCTCAATTTCCTTACACATACAAGGCCTGATCTAGGCTTTGCTGTTCAGTATTTGAGCCAATTCATGCACAGCCCAAGGCAACCTCACATGGATGCAGCTCTTCATGTCTTAAAGTATCTCACAAAGGACCCTGGTCAAGGCTTATTCATGAACTCAGGGTCTAACTATGCATTACAAGCATACTGTGACTCAGACTGGGCAGCTTGTCCTCACACAAGAAGATCAGTAAGTGGCTATTTCATCATGCTTGGTGGCAGTCCAATTTCTTGGAAGTCCAAGAAACAGGCCACTGTATCTCTGTCCAGTGCAGAAGCTGAATATAGAAGTTTGAGGAGAGTTACTTCGGAATTAGCTTGGCTTTCCAGATTACTCAGTGAGCTCACAGTTCCTGATATTGTTCCCATTGCTGTTAAATGTGATAGTCAAGCAGCAATTTATATTGCTAAAAACCCTGTATTTCACGAACGCACCAAACACATAGAGCTTGATTGCCATTATGTTCGGGAACAACTACAAGCAGGATTAATCACTTTGCATCATGTGAGAACAGATGAGCAGCTGGCAGATTTGTTCACAAAGAGTTTGCCAGGGCGCCAACATAATTATTTACTCAGCAAGTTAGGAGTGTTATCCCCTCCACCTTGAGGGGGGGTGTTGGAATTACTCTACATCTTGTTGTAATTATGTTATTAGCTAGAAGCTTAATACAAACAATGTACAGAGTCTGTTAGTTTGTACAGTATACAGAGTCTGTTAGTTGTACCAGTGTACAGAGTCCGTTAGTTTGTACAGAGTCTGTTAGTTGTAACGGTATACAGAGTCTGTTAGTTTGTACGGTGTACAGAGTCTGTTAGCTTGTACAGAGTCTGTTAGTATAGCTTAGCTTTAATGTGTTGTATATAAGCTCAAGTCAACTTGTAAAATAATTAATCAAAAAAAAAAAATGAGAATTAGTTTTTCCTGTTTTTCTCAAAACACTTTCTCTCACTAAACAATTCTCTCTCTCTTGTTCTTCCCCTTTTTTCACGAGCTCGAGCTGGTTTCACCTCGATCAACAGTAACAGGCTTCCACCTCCCATCGCTAACAGCTTTGAAAATTAATTTTGACACTTGTTCAATACACAGAACAAACAAATAGGGGCTTAGAGAGTCCCCTTGCCGAACACCTCTAGATGAGACAATATGACTTTGTTACCGTAATCCTTTAAATTTTTCGTAAAAAAACTTGTAATTTCAAGTGAAACGATGCGTGTTAGGCACCATACGTTCAAAGCTGCATTGCAATTTCCAATCGTGTAAGTGACAGTGAAAAGGTGAGAGAGAGAGCGTAAAAAGTGAAAACTTGGTCCTGACGAGTTTTGAATAATTTTGAGACCCCGCTCTCAATTCAAACCCCCAACGGTTGTGCCTTTTCCCCTATTCAATTAACCCCATCTATCAAAATTCAAAGCAACCTCATTCCCCCCTCCTTCCTTTCTCTCTCTCTCTCTCTCTCCTCACCTCCTTCACTCTCTTCATCTCAGACACCATCTCTGTGTCTCTCTCTCACTCCACAACCCCATGCCTCCATCAAAGAAACTCCCATTACAAACCAGCAACCACATCAACATCCAACAACAACCATCAGATGGAAAAACAATCGAAGAAATGTACCAAAAAAAGACCCAATTAGAACACATTCTTCTTCGACCCGATACCTACATCGGCTCAATTGAAAAACACGATCAGATGCTCTGGGTTTACGACCAAAACCAAGAGATGATTTACCGTAACGTCAGCTATGTCCCTGGTCTCTACAAGATCTTCGATGAAATCCTCGTTAACGCCGCTGATAACAAACAAAGAGACACAAAAATGGACCGTGTTGAGGTTGTAATCGATCAAGCTCAAAACCTAATCAGTGTTTACAATACTGGTGATGGTATTCCTGTTGAGATGCATAAAGAAGAAGGGGTTTATGTACCTGAGTTGATTTTTGGGCATTTGTTGACTAGTAGTAATTATAATGATAATGAGAAGAAAACTACTGGTGGAAGAAATGGTTATGGTGCTAAACTTACTAACATTTTTTCTACCAAGTTTATTATTGAAAGTGCTGATGGAAAACGCCAATTGAAGTATAAACAGGTATATATATTCTCTCTCTTTTCCCCTTTTGGGTTCGTGTTTTAGGGTTTTGATTGCTCGGATTATGTTTGGTTTCGATTTTAGGGTTTATACTCTCGGACTGTTCAATTTAGCATTCACTCATACCTGATTGCGTTTTAGTTTTCGAATCAATTGCTTTTTGTGCGAGGTTTTGTTAATTACTAATATGTAAGTGAAATTGATGTAGTTGTTGCGTTGATTAGTGAACAACAATTTGTTGTATCTATATGTTTTCGCTACTCATATATTTGGTGATGATAGATTTTATCAATGGTTTCCTTTTACCTGTTTATTTAGTGACATGTTGAGTTGATGCATTTGTTGCCTTGTTTCTCCCTCAGCACTGAACTCTGAACAACAACTATTGTTTAGTATGTAGTTTCTCTTTCTTGTAACTTGTAAGTGATGATGGCTATTTCATGATATTTATGTAATTATGTTTTCAATTGTTCCTCATATGATAGTTTTTCTTCCCATGCAAGCATGAATATGATGTTTCATTTGTATCCTAAATTTATAATGGAAGGCTCACTCAAAAAAGAAAAAAATTATAATAATGGGAGGTGCATTATTGTATAGGTGTTCTCCGACAACATGGGTTACAAGGGGGATCCTGAGATCCAAAAATGTAAGGCCAGTGAGAACTGGACCAAAGTCACATTCCATCCTGACTTGGCTAAGTTCAACATGATCCATCTAGAAGACGATGTAGTTGCTTTGATGAAGAAAAGGGTCGTTGACTTGGCTGGATGCTTGGCTGCATGTCCTGGCAAGAAAGTAAAAGTTCTTTTGAATGGTAAAGAGATTGAAGTGAAGTCGTTTCACGACTATGCTCAGCTTTACCTCAATTCTGCTAAAAAGAACAGAGATAATCCCCTACCCAGGTTCATATCAATATATGTGTTTGGTTTATAATTTGTGTATCATTAATTAGGATATTTGATTTCAGAAGTTTGTCTATGTTTTATTTTCTCAAACAGGATCGATAATAACACGAAAGATGACTCCAACCCGAGGTGGCAGATTTCTGTCAGTCAAAGTGATGGGCAGTTTCAACAGGTAGGGTACCAAATCAAGAGTTCCCAGTCACTAAGTTCTTCTTCCTCTCCAAGCACAAGTTTAGCTAACCTGTGGAGTTCTGTAAACAGGTCAGCTTTGTTAACAGCATTAACACCATAAAAGGGGGTACCCATGTTGAACATATTACAGCTCAGATCACCAAGTGTGTTATAGATGCTGTGAAGAAGAAGAATAAGAATGCGAACCTCAAGCCGCATAACGTGAAGAACTATTTGTGGGTTTTTGTCAATGCTCTCATTGACAACCCTGCCTTTGATTCACAGACGAAGGAAACTTTAACAACTCGCCCTAGCAGTTTTGGAACTACTTGTGAACTCTCAGACAAATTCCTAAAGAGAGATTTGCTAATTGTCATCTGCTGTTAGTACAGAATGTAATTTTTAATGTGGTTCCAATGTTTTTCCATATGCTGTTCCCGTTGCAGTGGTGGATGGTTCTGGTGTTGTGGAAAGCCTCCTTTCATGGGCGGACTTTGAGCTGACCAAAGATCTCAAGAAAACTGATGGGACAAAGACCCGAAGGATACTAGACGTTCCAAAGCTAGAGGATGCCAACGAGGCTGGGGGAAGTAAATCTCATCAATGCACCTTGATTCTAACAGAAGGAGACTCCGCAAAAGCACTTGCAGTAAGTTGTCAAGGTCCATGCATGAGTGTTGTTATGGTACTTCTTGTGTCTAGTTTTTGATTCCCCTGTGTGAAATGACTTCTTGCAGATGGCTGGGCTTTCTGTTGTTGATCGAGATTACTATGGTGTGTTTCCTCTCAGAGGCAAATTGCTGAATGTGAGGGAAGCAAGCCCTAAGCAGATTACTGAGAACGCGGAGATAAATAATCTGAAAAAGATTCTGGGACTAAAACAAGGAGAAAAGTATGATAAGGAAAGCAGTGTTAAGTCATTGCGGTATGGTCATCTAATGATCATGGCAGATCAGGTTGGACTTCTATCATTGTCAAATTGTTATACACCAGTCAGGCAGACGTATTATCCAAATGGATTTCATCAACAAGGTCTGATTGTTTTGTTTGTGTAGGATAATGACGGTTCACATATCAAGGGGCTCATTAGTAATTTCATTCACACATTTTGGCCGTCGTTGCTGAGAAATCCATCCTTTATGCTTGAGTTTATTACACCTATAGTGAAGGTCTGCAGGGCTTTGGAATTAACTCCTTTGCTTGAGCAATGTTATGTGCAGATAGATTAATGCATCTACAGAAGGTTAATGTTTTATCCATGTATCATGCAGGCAAGTCGAGGAAAAGGGAAAAACAAAGAGGTCATACCCTTCTATACCATGCCTGACTACGAGGATTGGGTGAAAAACTTAGGTGGTAATGTGAAAAACTGGACAATCAAGTACTAAAAGGTGTGCTTGGGTAGATTGATCACTGTCAGTGCACATGAATTTCAATCTTTGTATGCTTTGATTTTTGCTGCTAAACCTAAAGGAATGTTGTTTCAGGGGTTGGGAACAAGTGATGCAAACGAAGGAAAGGAGTATTTTGGAAATCTCCAGAGGCACAGGAAGGTTTTTGTTTGGCAAGACAACCAAGATGGAGATGCAATTGAGCTGGCTTTCAGTAAGAAGAAAATTGAAGCGAGGAAGGATTGGCTTCGAGAGGATGAGGTTTGAGCCGGTTCTGATTTTCATATATTAAAGTGTCCTGGTAGTAAATTAGAAAAATCTAATCTCTCTTGTTATGCATGTAGGCTGAGGGTGGCCTTGATCACAAGGAAGAAAGAATCAAGTACAGTGATTTTGTGCACAAGGAACTGAAATTGTTTTCGAGGGCAGACCTTCAGCGATCAATTCCTTCCATGGTTGATAGACTGAAGCCAACACAGAGAAAAGTTCTGTTTGCTGCATTTAAGAAAAACTTGGTCAATGAAATAAAAGTTGCTCAGTTCAGTGGTTATGTGTCGGAAAAATCAGCATATCATCATGGTGAAGCAAGCATACAGACAACAATTGTGGGCATGGCACAGAATTTTATGGGCTCGAATAATGTTAATCTTCTTATGCCAAATGGCCAGTTTGGCACACGTAACTTGGTATGTTGGGCAAAGTGGCAACTGGCTAGGCATAGAATGTCTGAGATAATTATGGATTCAGTCTGTTTACACTCCAACTAATTTTTACATGGTTTTTTACAGGGAGGAAAGGATGCGGCCAGTCCAAGATACATCCACACTAGGCTTGCAGAGATTACAAGATGCATGTTCCCTAAGGAGGATGATGTACTCCTTGATTACTTGAATGAAGATGGTTTATACATTGAGCCTGCTTGGTGAGTCCTTCCTAAGGTGGTGGTGTCTTTTGACTTTTGTGTCAACTGTCTGCAGACTAAGCTAACTTACCAAGTGATGCAGGTATATGCCAATTATACCAATGGTTCTGGTGAATGGGTCTGTGCGCTACTTTTTGTTAAAGTTTCTCCCTTTTCCTTTTCCTTTTCCTTTTCCCGTTCCCTTTTTTTTTGGTTTTGTTTTGTTTCTTTCTTTTTATTCATTCTTTTTTGACAAAGCAAAGTTTGTGTGATGTTAATTGTTAACTTGTTAAGCTTCCCTTCTTCTTTTTTTGATACAATTTTTTGGTTTTTTTCACAAGAACTTATATAGTTGTATGAGACCGTCTCACAATGAAACTCCTTTTATTTGTGCTAGGTAAGCTTTTTTTTATAGAGTAATTTTTATTAATTTTTATCACTTTCTTAATTTAGTCCATTGTCGATATTTTTTATCCATATCATAATACACAAAAACGTCTATAAGACGCTCTTTCTGTAATTTTCGTTGAGATGAGGGTCACGTTTAATTGAAACAATGGTCACATTTCATAAAACTGACCTCATTTCATTGTGAGTTTGTCTCACTCAAGACTTACTCATCATAATATTACGTCTAATTCTTTTTGTACAATTACTATCATTATTTGTATATAATCTTTAAAAATATTTGCCCCCCTAAACATAAATCCTGGTTCCGCCACTGGTCTGCACTGAAACAAAAGATTACACCATTAATCTCTACACTTAAATGATAAACTGAAAAGGAAATTAGAAATCATAATTGTTTAATGTCATGATAATATAATAAAGCTTCTATAACTCTTTGAGAAAGCAACTTCTCAGCTTTGGTGTCAACATTTTGAACTGCCAAGTTTACCCTCCTCCAATTCTATTTTAAGCTATATTGCAAAAGGATCAAAATGTCCACCTACTAATAAGTTCAATAAAATAAAATAAAAACTAAAAAACAAAAGGAACAGTCGTGTTATACTTTAGAGCAATGGTTCTCGGTTTTTTTCTCCACTCTATAGTATTCAGTTCACTAAACCACGATCCTGCTCTCCAAACAACAACTGACATTTTCTTGAAAGAATAGTGTCATGTGAACTGCCAAGTAGGCCATTAATCGCTAGTTAGCTATCCCTACTCTTCCTTAACCACATTCGGTGCAAAAGAATGGTCTGATAACAATTTTCCAAAAAAATTCTTCATCTCACAAATGGAAAACTTCGGTTAACAAATCATCAGTCATTTGTGATTTGTCATATCCCGAACTTGGTTTTGTTACTATTTCCAAAAACTTTTCAAGACATTTATTATATTGGTAAGTTACTATGGACAAAAAGAATCTTCCAATTCGTGTATCAACATCAATGAATAAAAGGTTGATCAAGGTTTGGATGGCTATATCAGTGACTTAACTGTTTATTTTGTCATATCTATAGTCAATAGCGTTTTACTAACTCTGTTTACCTTTCATTTTTGTAGAGGTTAAAGTAGATTGTCAACCAGGCTAATCTAAGAAAAGTTGCAAATTTTCATTATTATAAATTGTTAGTATACTTCTCGCTTGCTCTCTTACTATTTTCCTTTTTTATTTTTTGTAAATGTAGCACTATTGCATTACTAATCCCGGGCACATTTCCAAATTGGTCTTTTTTGACTGACTCGTGCACTTAAGTACCAAAATTACCTTTCCGGCCAATTTTTCGCTTGAAAGTTATTATTGATATTTTCTTATTTTGAGGGCACTTTTTTATTTTCTTAAATGTTTTTAAAATAAACCCAAGCTTCTGCCATTGATGAGAAAGTTGTGCTCTATTTTTATTAGGCTCCGTCTTCTCATTTTCTCACCTTCTGCTCATTTCCATTGTCATCGTTACCCAAAGTCTGCCTCTCTTCTTTTCCTTTCTCCGTCTACTTCTATAAATTTCATCTTGACCATTCGTAAAAGTTCCACAAATTTCATTTGCCTTCATTCCAATTCTTGGTTGGTCCCAAACTCCCAATTAGACTTTTTTTTCCTCATTCAATTAGATTTTTTGTTAACATGCATTAAATGCATCTAAATGCTTCAATTTGTCTCTTGGCTTTCCACCATTAAATCAGAGACTCACTTCCCCTTATTTCTTATTCTTTCTTTCTCACTTAACTTTTCTTCTCCATTTTTTCTAGAATAATCCACTAACATATTTGGGACATTACCCAACACTTGTGAATGTGATTTTTCTTCAAAAACAGATCAGTGAGGGGAGAGAGAAGGAAATCGAGATTGAGAGGAGAGAGAAAATGGAGCTTGAAGAAATGATGAACGAATCGAAGGTACATACATTAAACTCAATAAAGTGGGAAACAACATAGCATGAGTTCATCATTAATGGCAGAGACCCCATTTTGTGACACTGCACAGAACGCAAAAAAAAAAAGGAAAAAAAAAGTCCTTTTGTTTAGGGGGCATTTGAAAAGCATTTAAGAAAATACAAAAAGGGTCCTAAAATAAGAAAACACTCAAGAATACTCAATAACTGACTTTCGATGGAAAAATTGGCCGGAAATGTGATTTTGGTACTTAAATGCACGAATCAGCTTATATTAAAATCTTAATGATGCCGGAACAATTTAAAAGACCAATGTGGCAAAGAAGGTCAACTAAAAATACCAATCTGAAAATGCGGCGTACTAATCCCCCTGGTATCATCATTGCAACTTTTCTTTTTTTTTTTTTTTTTATAATAGAAATACTTTCATATTTTTTATATTAATGTTCAACAATATCAAGCTTAAAAATACTATGGTGCATTTCCTTTCACTAAACTCTTACATCGGTAGACAAGCATTGTCGTTATTGTGGCACCAAGATAGTCCACCTTTTAATTGGCACCAAGATAGTCCACCTTCAATTCTACCATCCTGTTTGTGGACCGAAGTCCCCAGCTAATTAAAGCCATTTACAGAATTTTTTTAATAAATATTTTGTCTCTTATGCTACACGTACAATATATAAATGGACCGATGCTTTATGGGTCATGTATTATGGGTTGTACATGTTATTCTCATCTATAAGTGCCTTTATAATCCTATATGATTTTTTTATGGAATATTCTATATGGTATATTGATTAATTGGTTATTTATGGGTTGTACATGTTACTACCATTTGTAAATGCATTCATAATCCTATATGTGTTATTGATTAATTGGTTAGTTATGTAATTGTACATATTACTGTCATCTCTAAATTGTTATACTGAATTACCATGAACATCCAGTAATCATGGTGAAATTATTAGACTACATGTAGATCCTTTTAAACAAATACATGTATCAATTACATCTAAGATAAATTATTGGAATGAAATTATTAATGGGTGCCATCTGTTATTAGACATCACTCTTAGCACCATTGTCTCAGTGTTCATTCAAGTAACCAAACAGAATCAAACTTCTACATGGTATGGTTACATAGAATTTTGAGATCAACGTGCAATTGTTGCATTGAATTTTGAGATCAACGTGCGATTGGTAGAAGTATGAGGAGGATACTTAATTTTGATGAGTACAATTATTTCATTTTTTTTTTGGTCAATAACAAACTCATTTTATTAATCAAGAATAACGTTACATTACAACTGGGGTTTGACACTACCACCCAGCACTCATAATACAAACAATTAAACAAGATGCACTTACTATCAGTAGATAGCAATTCTGTCACCTTCTAGGAAGGGTACAGAATTGAATCATCATCATAGGAGCATACAAGCGTTTACAATTGAGGAAAACAATTAAACTGCACTAAAACTTTCTCCCATTTCTCAATTCTTGCTCCCCTCAAGTGCAGTTCATCGACAATTGCGTGCAAGATACTAAGAGCAGATGGAAGTTCTTGCACAAAGCGCAATTTATTTCTCGTCATCCATATGTGATACACTGTTGATTCAAATAGGAAGGTGAGAATGCAAAGCTGAGGTTTATTATTACTCACTATTTTCTGTAGCCAGAGAACCTCATCATCCCAGCTACGTGGGTTTCTGTTTATCCCATACCATCTCAGAATTGCAGACCAGATTTCATTTGAGAATTTACATTCAAAAAATAAGTGCGCCATAGTTTCCACTGCACCAGAATTACACAGAGAGCAAGCAAGAGGGACATGTAATCCCCAGACAGTGCATCTACTAGCTGTGTTCAATCTTCCATGCAAAGCAATCCAAAAAATGAATTTGTATCTAGGAATCAATCCTGGTGCCATGATCAGTCTTTTCCAAGGAACACTAGGAGGGGAAGGGCATAAGAACTGATAAGCTAGCTTAATGCTAAATTTACCCATATTTGTGCATTTCTGAAGTTGTTGTTGCACAGAGCTACCAACTCCCAACCATTTCCTGCTCTCTATAACTTTCCTGACCAACCAGCTAACATGGATAGGCAGGGTAGTAGAAAGCACAGAGTCATGTTTCAGATAGAAAGCATGTACCCATTTTACCCATAGCTTGTACCCATTTCATATTTTTTATTGATAATCTTTTAGTTGTAGGAAGGGTAAAATAGAAAATTCAAAATGTTGACACCAAATCTCAAGTGCTCCTTTCTATAAGAGTAAACTATCATATATATATATATATATATATATATATATATATATATATATATATATATATATATATATATATATATATATATATATATATATATATTGTCAATTTTAAGGGTACACTATAGTCAATTTTAATCTATAAAGCTTATTAGATTACTATAGTTTAGGCGATTGAGGAGAGAGAATTAGATAGGGGCTAAAATGGATGGTTGTTTGAGGAGAGAAAATTAGATAGGGGCTAAAATGGATGGTTGTACACACAAAAATTAGATTACTAATGAGTACACACAAACTAAAAACTGTATAAACTTTAATTTATTTTTGTATGATTATTCCATACAATTTTTTTAATGAGTATTATATGATGCATGCTATATATTTGTGTTCAGAGTTTTTATATGCCTATTTATTATGGTAAACATATAGTTAAACACATTCCATTCATGTTTATTTCTATATAAATGTTAAGATCATATATCATGCCTAGAATATGAATCGATATCTAAACTCACATATTACATGTTTAACCATTTATTAACGTATATTAGGTGTTATAAGAAGTGAAATAAGCAAAATAGCTAGCCTTTTTTTTTCTCTACTTCCATATAGTATGAACCTCCATATTTAATCAATATGACTACCAAACAAATAATTTAAGAATTCTCTCATTTCTTATTAATTAAGCAACAATTTTTTAAAATTCTTTAGTTCTATAATGGACACGGAAAGAGGTGAACGCACCCAACAACGAAGAGCTGACTTGAGATATTATCAATCAAGGAGAAGAGAGTCACTTAGTTTAGAAAACGAGCACGCATACATGCAGCAAGACAAGCCAGATATAGAGAGTGTACCCGTCGTTCCAGCATCCCAAGTGTCCAACACACTCAAAATGACCAAGATCAAGACATTCCTCATCCAACTGAACTTCTCCAAAATTTTCAGGATAATAATGGTCGACGTACTATGATCGACCAAGCAAATGATGGCATTGCGACCGGTGAGTCGTCACTGGTTAGAAGGCCACTTTCTGACATCACCAACCATAACCATGGTGGTTTAGTCAAACAAACATCACCTCATTGTAAGTTTGTGATAACTAAATTAATTTCCACAATTTCAATAATTTTTCATTCCATTTGTAAAAAAAAAAAAAAAAAAAAAAAAAAAAAAAAAAAACACTTAACTTCTAAAACGTGATACTGTCCACATTCAACCACTTCGTATTTTGTGACAATAACATGTCAAAATATTTCAATCGAGATCACACTCCTAACGTCGATGTGGTAGAAAACCAAGAAGTTTAGACCATCGTGTTTTTTTGTGTTGGTGAAAGTAGTACATTAACATCATCCACAACAAGTGAGACATCCACCAATCCTTGGATTTGGAGAGTTGAAAGGCATGGATATCGAAATTGTGCATGGAACTAACACGAGAGCGCAGGGGTACCCATCCATATTTTGCCTTTGCCAACTATATGAACTTATTGCCAGGCGCGGCTTTTTCATAGTGAATGTTCTGAAATTTGTTGCTTAAAGGGTAAGATTAAACTACTCCCAATTTCTATCCCGCCGGAGATGCTTGGCCTCTTTTATGATCAAACTGAGACCGGAAGGCACTTCAGACAACATATTCGCAAGCCCAATCATGTATTTTCTTTCACATCAATGGGTGTCCATTTAGATGAAGAATTGGCCAATGGACGTCAAGGGGTGAACACGTTTCGGGCACAAGGAGGATTTACTATCGAATTGGTTCATTCTTACCCTCAACATCAAATAGTCATCCCTGTTTCCTACAACTCTACATTTACGACACCGATCATGAAAATGAAAATGGTTTGGCTGAGAAAAATAAATTGAGAGTTGACATTATTGATAAAATTCAAAGAATTCTTAATGCCCACAGTCAATTTGTCCATACTTTCTGTCACCTTGCACAACATGCTGATTTACATGATTGTCGGTCTGGTTATTAAACAACAAGCTTCCCACTTGCATCAATATTATATGCCATCTGCATCCCAAGTTGCAGCGATTGTTGCGGGAGGAGATAATGTTGCAGACCTGAATGAAAGAGCCATAATGATTCAATCATTAAGTGGTGAACTGCTTTCCATTAAAGATACGGCGGGATATTATGACCAATTACAATATCCCCTTTTATTTCCGTACGGTTCTTATGGTTGGGATGTTAATAGTATTACTCTCACTGGGAGTTTTTTTAACATGCCGAGAGTTCTTTGAGTACATGCTTCGGGTAAATTAAACTCTACTTATCCAATCCTTTTACAAATTTCACTTTACCAATTAAACACATCATTATTCATCATTAAATTCTTATCAGATTCGAGAAAATTGCGAGCCTCTCTTATTTTGAGATCAATTTGACTATTCCAACAGTAATTGTTGAGGCTAGTGTCAAAATGCAATCAAATAACTTGAGGTGGATTTCAAATAATCAAGATGTCATACGTGCTTACTTATGCCAAGGCTTACAAGATTCTTTTAACATCGGGGAAGATAATCCAGGTCTGCCCCTATCTATCAATATCACAAAGTGAATGAGTTCATGCATATTTATATTTTTTGTAATTTTCATATTATTATTCACTGAGATTCTGTTCATATGATTGAAAATGTTGGACGAAAAACAATCCTACCAGCAATATTCATAGGAAGCCCTAGAGACATGTACCAAAGACATCTTGATGCCATGGCCTTGGTTCAAAAGTTTGGCAAACCGGATATTTTTCTTACAATGACATGCAATTCGTCATGGATGGAAATACAAGCCGAGTTATTGTCTGGTCAAACGCCTCAAGATCGTCCGGATTTATTAACAAGTATATTCCATGCCAAATTGGAAGAGTTGAAAAAAGATGTACTCGAAAGGGGTGTTCTTGGAAAAGTTGTCGCCTATGTGTATGTAATTGAATTTCCGAAAAGAGGCCTCCCACATGTTCATATGCTACTCATTTTGGATGAGAGTGACAAACCCAAAAATCCAGTTGACTATGACACATTAGTCAGGGCAAAGATACCAAATAGAGAGCAAGAACCACATTTGTATAATGTTGTTCTTAAACACGTGATTCATGGTCCATGTGTGGTTCAAATTCAAAAATCTCCATGTATGAAAGATGGATAGTGCAAAAAGGGATTCCGAAGCAATTCTCGGCCGAAACAGAGCAAGGGAGGAATTCTTATCCAATTTATCGTCGCTCTCAAGATCGTCCACATGTACGATTGCGTGACAATTCTAATGTAATGGTTGACAATGTATGGGTTGTACTTTACAACCCATGGTTGCTCCTCAGATATGAATGCCACATAAACGTAGAGATTGCCAGAAGCATTAAATGTGTCATATACCTGTACAAATACATTCTGAAAGGACCAGGTAAAGTTTCGATGGAACTCCGTGACGATGAGATCTCACAATTCGTTGATGCTAGATGGATATGTGCACCTGAGGCTATTTGGAAGATACTAAGAGTTCCTACAAGTCGAATGTGTCCATTTGTGGAGTTCTTACAACTACATCTAGAAGATCTGCAACCAATGAGATTTAATACGAACCAATCGATTTCAAGTATATTAGATGACCACAAGAAACTCTTTAACAATGTGGACATAGTTCTTTACAATGAACGCGATTAATCCACATGCAAGAAATTATACTTATGCGGAATTCCCTGAGCATTATAGATTGGTGTTAGGCACACGTCAATGGCAAAGAAGGATAAGTCATCAAAGAGTCATGGGTCGAACATACACTGCTTCTCCTATGGATCATGTTGGAGGTCCCACGTCATTTGAGAATCTAAAAACTGTAAATGGTGCGATCTGTCCATCATTCAGATGTACTGCAGAGGCCATAGGGCTCATAGAAAATGATAACAATATAAGACAATGTCTTAGAGAAGCATCTTCAGTGAGAATGTCATATGCATTACATCGCTTATTTGTCACCATTTTGGCCTACTGTCAACCAATCGACCTACGTGAGTTCTTTCACTACATGGTAGAGGATTATCCTTCATCAAGCATAACAAACAATGTGTTCCTTGCCAATAAACTTCTTCATGATTTGGATCTGTTGCCACAAAAAAAAAGAATCTCTGATTTTAAAGATTTGCCAAGTATATCAAATCTGTCAGAAGACATAAATGAGTTACAAATGATCTTGGCAGAGTACTTCTTAGTTCCCGTCCTCACTGAAGACCTGGAGTGTGTTTTCAAACTCAACACTGATCAGTAAACTACATACAACACAATAATGGATGCAATCCATTCTAATAGGAGTTGTATTTTCTTCATTGATGGTTCTGGAGGGACAGGAAAAACTTTTCTTTATCGAGCACTACTTGCCGCCGTCAAAAGTGAGGGTGAAATCGTCATTCCCACGACAATATTTGGAATTTCAGCTACATTGCTGCTCCAAGGTAGAACCACACATTCGACATTTAGTCTTCCAAGAACACCAAATGGTTCATCATATTGCACATTCAGCAACGCTTCTAAAACAGCTATATTGATAAAGCACTCATCTCTTATCATATGGGATGAGGCCACAATGATACATCGACGTCACTTTGAATCGGTTGATCGATCATTCCATGATTTAATGAGAAATGATTTACCATTTGGTGGAAAGATTATGGTTTTTGGCAAGTCCTACCTATAGTCCGTAAAGGGACTAAAGCTCAAATGATTGATTCTTCCTTTGTAAGGTCTTCACTATGGTCACACGTTCATGTATAGAATTTAAAAGAAAACATGAGATCTGTAAACGATAATGGTTTTGCCCAGTTCCTACTCTCAGTTGGCAATGGTGAAGAACCAACAGTTGATGATTCTATGATACGACTACCGGCTCATATGATCATATCTGAAGATAGTGATAACTCTGTCCAAAACTTAATTGAAAATATTTACCCAATTTTAAGTGGCCATAATGATGACGGGAGATATGTGGTTGAAAGGGCAATCATGACTCCATTGAATAAAGATACAGAAAAGGTAAATGAAAAAATTGTTGAAATGTTTGCTGGGGTAGAGAGGGTGTACTACTCTTTCGATTCCGTTACTAATGATGCACGAAATTTGTATCAACAAGAACTCTTGAATTCAATTACTTCTTCCAGATTGCCACTCCATGCCCTTAAGCTGAAGCCTGGTGTCCCCATTACACTGTTGGAAAACCTTGATCCCAAGAATGGCTTATGAAATGGTACTAGATTACTTTGTCGTGCTCTAAGTGAAAATTTCATCGATGCTGAAATATTAACCGGGCATCCAAAAGGGAGAAGAATTTTTTTTCCAATGATTCCTCTAAAAACAGCCGAAGATGCTAATTTACCCATTGAGATAATCATAAAGCATTTCCTTTTAAAATTGAACTTTGCATTGACTATCAATAAATCTCAAGGACAGACTATTCCGTATGTGGGTGTTTATCTTCCAAATCACGTGTTTAGTCATGGGCAACCATATGTCGCTTTATCATGAGGAATTTCAAATAATACTACCAAGATTCTGATCCCAAAGGGAAAGATTCATGGTCAAGATGGAGTGTTCATGAAAAACATTGTCTACAAAGAGATCTTGCTCCAGCAAAATTAATGGAATAGTCATATCTTAGTGTTTTTGAACAGTTGTCCTAAACTCATCTGATCACTTAGAGATTAGTACTCATGGACATGCCTGTATAGATCACTCACAGAACAAAGAGAGGTTCATTAATCAAATTTTTGGCACCAACATAACTCAATCGAACACTATTATAACAAACAAAGTTCATGAACTTAAACATGCACAATGTAATTACCTTAGGAAAAAGAGAAGGAAAAAAAACGAAATTCATTACAAACCATAACAATCAACCCAAACCAATAAATCAACCAATCAAATAGAAAAGGGAATCAACCACAAACGATTTGTTTTCGTACCTCGAATCAACATCGAAATAAGGTTTCGATTAAGATCTTGAATAACGGAATTGACAAACACTTGATAAACCATAACCAAAATTTAAAGAAATTGGGTTAAATGTACAGTAATGATAGAAATATATGAGCCCCATGGAAAAAAAATTGAAAGTAAATGAAACAAATCAACAACAAGTAAATAGTTTTAGATCGTACCTCTTCCAAATTGTTAAACAATGGAAGCCATATCCCTCGATTTTATTTAGCTTGATTGAAAGAACGAATGTAAGAGAGACAAAGGGGTTTTAGATATATAAGAAGCAAGTGTAAGAGAGGGAGAAGAGAGAACAAATTGAATTTGTGAGTGGTAGAGATGACCCGCTGCTATGGGTGGGGAGTCGAAAGAGAGAGCGAAACAGGTAAGAGGAGAGAGATGAGAGCTTGTAGGATTATGAAAAAATTTAGAGACCCCTAACCAGGGAAGAGAGAGTAGACATTGCACTTGAATTGCATTGGACCAATACAAGGTCACACGGATTGTACTTTAATTGATCACCCAATACAAATGACACTAGGTACCTAACCCATATTTCCCTCTGTGTTATTTTGGGGTCATGGCTTTAAAAAAAGGCTATAGTTCTAATATATAATGTAAGTATATGTTGACAAAAAAATAAGAGCACTAACTAAAAATCAAATTGACTAGCAAAAAAAAAAAACAGTTAAAAATCAAATAATTTTTAGACATGAAGTAAATTTCAAATAACGTATAATAATCTCATCCCAATGTCAAATGAATATATGGTCCAACAAGATGAGAGAGAAAAGTAAGAGAGAGAAAGAGGAGAAAAAGCTCCCCAAGAAACCAAAGCCCCCAACCCCCCGCCCCCTTTTTTTATCCCTCAAATCTTCACTCACCAAGAACAAATCACACATGAAATCAGCAAATTAGCCACAAATCTCAACTTTTCTTAGTCATATTTCCATATATTAAGGATTTGATTATCCAGTCTACTTCTGTTTGTATGAAAATCACGATTTTTTGTTTATCCTAATTTCGGGCAATTTGGGGGTTTTTCCCAGAACATCGTCCTTCAGCTACAATCTCAATCCTCAAAAGTCCACAATCACATGGTTATGCCCATGCTAGATTTACTTTATCTCTCTCAGTCCCCTTTGATAAGATTTGGGGGGTTTTTGTTCAAACCCTAAAATTTTGATTATCTCTACTTTCTACAAGTCTAGTAAATCAAATCAAGTTTACTTCAAGGTTTGGTCCTCTCTTCATGGTGTGATTCAGGTTATTGGTTATGCTCTATGTTTGGTGTGGATGATTTTCATCCTTGGAATTCACCTACCTCTTGGGATTCTTATGTTATTTCGACCTTGGGAGCTGGTTCTCACTCTTGCTGATTATACTTCCCTATTTTGGGGGGTTTTGGTTTGCTCTGCTCCTTGTACCTGTTATTAGCTCAGTGTTCTCTCTCCTGGAGGACTTTAAATGACATTATTGTATCCTCCACTCTCTTGGTGGCGGATTACTGGTCATCCTATGCTC
Source organism: Tetragonia tetragonoides (assembly GCA_038025085.1). NCBI lineage: Eukaryota > Viridiplantae > Streptophyta > Magnoliopsida > Caryophyllales > Aizoaceae > Tetragonia > Tetragonia tetragonoides. Next base: position 21,073,115 of record CM076149.1, read on the forward strand.
TCCTCTCCGGAGAAGGTGCTAGATCTTTTTTCTAGCCGAGCCTCACAACTGGGATGTACTTTGGTCCTTCCCCTCTCTGTTGTGTGTGTGGTGACCCTTCTTCTCTAGTATTATGGTTTCCCCCGTGACGGCTATTTAAGGCTTATGCCTTGCAGGTTTATTCTTGCATCTTTATCCAATCTATCTTCTCTCTCTCTCAAAAATCTGCTCAGTTATTACTATAATTCTTCTGTTCTTTTAATGGCTTCTCGTAGCTTTAAAGCTGTGGTGATGGAGAATATTTCTAACCCAGAAAATCTAGGTAAATCATTCAAAGAGAATATTGATCTGAGCTTTTGCCAGTTCACCTTTTGGTGATGATGCCAATGTTAATAAGACTTGTTTGATTTTCTCTCTACTTCTGTGCCTGATGATTTTGTAGTAGATGATTCATCTCAAGTTGTGTTGATATTAATGTTTTCTCTAGCAATAGTCTTTTGGGTAAAATGCTGGGTAAATATGTCGATTTTAGAGCTTTGATGTTGAAAACTCAAAATGACTGGAATTTCATTAAGGATGAGGTTCACTATTGTGACCTGGGTCCTGGTTGGTTTATGTCCAGTTTTGCTAATTCTCAGGATAGGTTAGCAGTTTGGAGAGAGAGACCTTACCATATAGTCACCCAACTCTTTGTGTTGATTCCTTGGGAGGGTAACTTTAATCCTCTCACTAAGAAGGTTAACTTTGCTGATTTTTGGATAAGAATCCGTAGGTCTCCTGCCGAATTATCCAGCATAGAGGTTGTTATGGCTATACTGAAAATCAATGAGTTGGGTACTTTTATCAAGTTTAAAATTTCCACCTCTGTTAAGAAAGCTCTCAGATTTGCTAAAGTTTGTGTTATAGATGTAACTAAGACCCTCAAAACTTTTGCTAAGATTAGTAGGAGGGAGGGTGTGCAATGGTATTCATTTTGGTAACAGAGCTTCTCGGAGGTTTGTATCTGTTGAGGCTCTAACCATAAGCCTAATGTTTGTCCTTTGAATGTTGTGCTAGCAGTAGAGTAACAGAGGTAGTCTTAACTCATAGTCCTGTTCACCAAAATATTATTGATCAGTCCTTCAAAGAGGCTACAGCTGCTAAGGCTGTTTTCAAGGCTAATGAATGGTCCAATCTTCCTATTAAGTCTTCTCATATGAAAACTTCTGTTGCTGGTAAAAATTTTGTCCTTATGTTTGTGTCCTCTCAAGAGGATTTTAGGAATATTAATTCCTACAATAGTAAGGTTGTTCTTGCTGGTTCTGCTTCCTTGGCTGATAAAAATAATGTCAGTACTATGTTTTTAGAACCCCTTCTGGATCCCCTGATTTTGCAAGGATAGTAGTGGAAAAATTGTGGGCAAGGGTAAAGGGATGATGGTTAAACCTCCTGATTTTGAGAAATATGTTAATGATGATACTGTTGTCCCTGCGTATGATGTGAGTAGCAACCTCTCTAATGATGAGACTATTATGATGAGTGCAAAGAACTCAAATCCTTCTTCCTCTAAGTATGTTACATTGGCTGGCAGTAACTATGATCACATGTGCTTGCTTGGTTCTACTACTATGATTGTGAAACCTCTGTAGGATCTTTATCTTGCTAAGTTAGCTTTGTCCATTGCCTTTGAGTAACTGGATGGAGGCTTAGCCCTCTCTATTGTACAGGCTGATGCCACCCTAACTTTGCTCAGCCAGGGACCAGCTTCTAATAGTGATATGGTGGGAGTGGAGTATGAGGATGTTACAACTGAGGGTTCCTTTCACTTCATGCAATCTAATAATTTACTCCTCAAACAGATCACTCACCTAGAGGTGACAGTGGAGGATACTTCCACTGGGTTTGCACACTCTAAGGCTCCTAAAAGAAGGATATGTAATGATGCTAAAACTGATTCAGCATCCAGCTCTCTGAAGAGATTTAAGAATTAATTTTTAGTCCTATTTAGCCTTTTCATGCCTTTAAGTAGTTAGATTTTATGGATAAAATAGATTTTTGGAATGTGAGAGTGTGGGATTTTGTATTCTCCATCAAGTGCATCTAATGGCGTTAGTTGAAACAAAAGTGCAATTTGACTCCTATGTATCAATAGTGCATCAATTTGGCTTTAATAGCTTTGAGTTTATTCCTTGTATGGGCTTCTCACGAGTCATTTGGGTTTATGAAAATCTCAGTTTATATCTATTATTGTTTTATGTAAAGATGTGATATTCATTGTTGTACTTGCCCAAGACTGTGAAAATTCCCCTCCCCTCTCAACTATCTTCTGTTATGCTCCCCCTAACCTAATGCCCACAAAAGCCAATTTTAGGCTAATCTTTTACAGTACTATAATTCCTTATCTCAATCCTTTAATTTGATGGGTGATTTTAATGAAATTGCCTCTATGAATGAAAAGCTTGGCGGCTCTCTTCCCTCTCCTTCCAGATTTGCATGATTTCTAATTTCTAATTTTGAATTTAATGCTAATGTGGTTGACTTACCTTTTGTTGGAGGATCTTTTACTTGGCGGAAAAAAAAGTCTGGTGAAAACAACGTATATGAAAGACTTGACAGAGTTTTAGTCCCTAGAAAATTATTAATCCAATTTTCTTTAATGCATATTTCACATCATGATATCAGTAGCTTGGATCATTGCTCTATTATTTTACATCATCTTTCTCAAATTTTTTTTACTCCCCCCTCTTTTCGTTTCAAATGAGCTTGGATTAAGTATAAGGATTATGACTCCCTTGTATGGAAAGCTTGGTCTAAAAGTTTTTAAGGATCCCAACTATTTCAAGTCACTTAGAAAGCCAAACACTTGAAAAATCTCTCAAAGAATTGGGCGAAACTCAGTTTGGCAATATTAATAATCGTCAGTTGAAAGAATTTGAGGGACAAATTATTAATGTCCAGAGCAAACTATGTGTTTTTCTCTCAAATGATAGACTAAATTTACACAAGCAAATTTATTGAAGAAAAAAGCTAGCATTATTAATTTCAATGGCACTTATTGGCTTCAGAGATCTAGAGAGAAAATTCTTCTACTAGGCGATAGGAACATGGCTTATTTTCAAACAAAAGTCAGTATACGTAAGAATTGGAAAAATATTGTTGATTTTCAGAGTATGGAAGGTATTCATTTTGCGGATCCTCATTGTATACGAGAAAAAATTACTAAGGAATTCAAACTCCATTTTGTAAAAGATAATAACTGTTTTAACCCAACAGATACAGATCTTCATGATATTACTTCTGAATTTAATGATGCAAAAAATATTCTTCTTACCCAGGAGGTAACAGATGAGGAATTAAATGTGTAGTATTCTTACTAGCCCCAAATAAATCGCCAGGACTTGATGACATCCCAGCCGCTTTCTTTCAATCTTATTGGAATATTATAGGCCCCTTTGTTATCAGAGCAGTAAAAGCTTTTTTCTTCTCTGGAAAAATCTTAAAAGAAATAAATCAAACCTTTATAGCCCTTATCGCCAAAATAGATAACCCAGTGGTAGCAAATCATTATTTTCGACCAATCAGTCTGTGTTCTTCGTTGTATAAAATCATCTCAAATTTTTTGATGGAATAATTAAAATATGTGCTCCCAAAATTAACTCATCCCCTTGAAAGAGCCTTTGTGGAAAGTAGATATATAAAAGATAACATCTTGTTAGCCCATGATGTTTTTTACTCCTTCCGTATTAAAAAAGGGAAGAGTTCTTCGGTCTCGTTTTCAGTTCTTCTCAACAGTACTCCAAGGACAACCTTTCTCCCGTCGAGGGAAATTCGTCAGGGAGACCCGCTATCACCGTATATTTATATTCTCTATGCCGAGGTTTTAGCTAGTAGACTTTAACGTGAAAGTGATTACAAAAAGTCTAGGTATAAAAATCTGCCAAGGGGCAGAAAAACTACATTTCCTAACCTTTGCGGATGATACGGTGATTTTTGCATAAGGCTCTAGCCAAAGTTGTCATACCATCTAACATATCCTAGACCACTATTGCAATATGTCAGGATAAAAAATTAATTTTGACAAATCAGCTTTCTAATGTACAAAAAAAAAATTCCCCGAAATATGATTGATTCTTTTAAAGGTATTCTCTTGATGAGTCACTCTACTTGCCTAGATAAGTACTTAGGCTACCCAATAATTTCAGACCGGTGTGACTGCTCAAATTTTTCGGGATGTAGTCGATCGTACTAAAAGTCACCTCACTAAGTGGGAAGCTAACTCTCTATCCCAAGCTGGTAGAGCGACACTCATTCATACTAATTTGTCAGCAACTCCAGGTTTTACAATGCAAAGTTCTCCCTTCAACTACTTTACAAAGTTTGGATAAAGTAAATAGAAATTTTCTGTGGAATAAATCATATGATTTTGGCTCCGCCAATTGTATAGGATGGGATAAAGTTTATCATCCTAAGAAGCTAGGTGGGTTAGAATTACGAAAGGCAGATGCGGTTAATAAAGCTATGAAAATAAAGTTAATTTGATCATCAAGGAACCTCAAAGTAAATGGGTTAAATTTATAAATACTACTTACTTAAAGGATTGTCATATATATTAAAATTCCGTAACAGAGGTAAGACATTCTGGCAGTAGTCTCACCTTCTGGAGGTTTGTAGTTTATTTCAAAAAGGAATTAGATGGCAGGTAGAAAACAGAGAAACAATTAAATTTTGGACGGATATATGGATTTCACAAGTCCCTCTTATAAACATTTTTCATGATGACTCTTCAAACGATCCTCTCTTTAGTTTATCCATTCCTGTCAAATGTTTTTTTTTCTGGTCATGGTGGATGGGATTGTCAACTCCTATCAAGAGTCGTCTTTAAGGATACTATTAAAGCAATCCTTGGTATCCCTATTCCATACAACGAAGCTCCAGGTATTTTCTATCGGGGTTTTAGTAGTTCTGGTGAGTTCTCCTGCAAATCTGCAATACTTGGATTGCTCAAGGAATTCAGGACAACTACAATAAATCTTGTGATTTTAGCTGGATTTGGGAGATTAACATACCATCCAAAAAAAAAGTTTTTTCTCTGGAAACTTTGCTTGGATGGCTTTCCAACAAAAAGTCGATTACAACAAAGTAAAATCTTCATCTCCCAGGAATGTATTTTTTGTAATGGGTAATGTTAACGAGTTACCCATGGTAACTCGTTAAGGAGGGTACATAATTTGGGTACTTTACTTAATCAGATTAATTGACAGCTATTTTGCCGCACCATATCAATTTGGCTCCCATACAAATTCAATGTCCGCTTTTCATGCTAAGGAGAATTAAATAAAGATATTGACTCCACTACTTCTTCTTCTTTTTTGGGTTACAGATATTGACTCCACTTTTTAAACTATGTTTCCAATACTAATTTTCATTGTTTTGGAAAACCTTTAGTCTCGTAAACTTTTGGCTCTAATTTATCTCTTTTTTTTTTTCCCCTTTTTTTCTTTTTTGGACTTTCTTTTACCTGCAAAGTACTCCTACAAACTTTTTTTTATGTGTATGTATGATTGGATATTGTCTAGCTAAGTTGTCTTCTCTCCATCCTTTGTGGCCTTGTCTATATATAGCTAGGTTTATATATTGCGCTACTTTAGCGCTTTTGCCTCTGTCAAAATAATGTAAGTAAATCAATTTTTGTTTTTCACTTTCCTTCTGAGTCGTCATGAGACGAATATTTATGGTTTACTTTACTTATTAGTATTAATAAGAAATATTTATAGGTAGCATCAATTTGATTGGGTATCTTAAATGATAGCAAGAATGATACGAAATTGAGTTTACACATCAAAGAATGTTCTCAATCTATTTGAATTTGGTGACCTTAACAAGTTACCCGGGTAACTTGTTAACAGGACCGTTTTGTATTTACCACAGTGAGGATAAATTTCACCTATCTTTTCACTGCCCAAACTATATTCAAACTCTTATGGAAGTCTAATTTTTGTGTGAATTAAAATTACATGTTGAGATAAACCCAAATATGACTTTTATTCAAGGCCCAAATATGCTCCGGAATAAATTATCAGAATGGGAATTTGTACTTCTTACAATGACATGGTGGATATTCTGATTTGCACGAAACAAGGTGTTGTTTGACAATCTATCTACCATTCCCACTCAGATTGTTATCTCTATTAAACACAACTTTCAAGAATGGAACCGTGGCCCACAAAAGCTTTGAATTTGGTAATAGTGGGGCTTTTCATAAGAAAAAAAGTTAAGAAAGGATCGAGGCCAAACGTATGGTCTTCACCGCGAGAAGACTACGTTAAGTTAAATTTTGACGGATCAAAACATAACAATTTGGAAGCTGTTGCAGGTTTCATCTTACGGGATTTCAAGGGGGAGGAAAATTTTATGGGCGCGCGATCATGTGGGTTTGGATTAATCCTGATGGTTGAAGCTATCGGTCTACAAGAAGGAGCCAAACTAGCAAGAGACAAGGGCTACAAGCATATCACAATTGAAAGGGATAACTTAGTGGTCATCAAAACAATCAGAGCTGAATGACATATACCCTGGGAGATAGAGAATATCATTATCGATACCAAAAACGATCTTCTTTTTTATTACAGAGTGGAGGTTCTAGCGGATCTGCACTGTTTCTGGGAAGCAAATATGGTCACTCGTTTCCTACACTTTCCACTTGCTCAAAATGTTTTGATCAGTCCATTACCGATCTTTTGGTGACTGACACATTAGGTTAACCTTTGAGTTACCTGGTTATCTCGCCCTATCAAAAAAAAAAAAAAAAGAATATATGGACCCATCAATTTGGACCTCAGATTATGCAAGCCCATTGTGAAAAAAATTATTGGTGCTAAAAGTATATACTTCAAGAGGTACAATTTAAATTAAGTTGATAAACCACCTTCAAGTTAGTCTTATGTGATTAATCTTCATTTCGTTAAAATGATGTACTGAACATTGAGTTCAAGCAATAAGGCAAAAAGTATGACAACAAGTATGGTTGACTTGACTCTACTTTTTAACTACTACTATTTACTATCCAGTACTCAGTAGCATAGGGATTTGTAAAAAATCTTTGCTCTGAGTTGTACATTTTCCCACTCTTTAACACTCAATCATACACACAAAAATCGCTCTCTTATATTGCCCTCCGATTCTCTGAAGAATAGGCTTCTGCATTTTTCTTTTTCTCGGCATTGTACAGGTAAACATCCACTTCTCTTTTCTTCTTCATCAGTTAATGGATGATTTGAAACCGTGCTTCTCTCTTCTTTAATATCTACTTATTCATGCAAAATTGTTCTGCATATGAGTATCTACACTTGGAGGCTGCACTCTATTCACTCTATTAAAAGGTATGATCCTCATAATTTAAGTTCAACCATCTGAGAAAAAATTTCCCCCTTTAGACTTCAAATTCTCGTATTGGTTCAATTGTACTTTACACAACCTTCTTTTGAATATGCTTTATTCCCACATAACCAATTTTATCTATTGTTTGAAATTGTAGATATCCAAAGGTAAAAAAAAAATGGATGTGTGTAGAAACGGCAAGATTATTGAAAGATTTGACGATGTTGTTGTTGCTTATTTGGTGTCTTGGTATGATGCACTAGTCCACTATTATGCTTGTGTGATCTAAGGTGAATTTGTGTGGATAAAAGAATCAAAGTCATTTTGTTGCTGCCATACTTAACTTTCGGTCCCTTGCTTGAGGTGATATCTTTCAATCACTTCAAGAAAATGGGCTTATAGCTACCGATTTTGCGACCGACATATCATTGGTCGCTACCAATAAAACATTGACTGAGGTCATGTTCACGACTTGGTATTTGATTGTTTAAATGCAAAGCCAAAAAAATCAGCTCACAAAATGCTCAACTAGATAACCTTCATTTGAAGAACTTCTCATAAACCCTAGCCTCATTCAAATCTCTCTCTCTCTCTCTCTCTCTCTCTCTCTCTCTCTCTCTCTCTCTCTCTCTCTCTCTCTCTCTCTCTCTCTCTCTCTCTCTCTCTCTCTCACATTTTTTATTCAACTCTTCCAGATAACTCTCTTTCACTTAATTTTTCTCTTTCTCCCTTCAAACATAATCTTTGCCCTTTAATCAATTTGATTGACATTCTCATCTTCTTCACCCTTCCACTTCTTGACAACCCTCATTCTCTCTCTCTTACCAAATCAGGAAACCATAGACGTTATTCTCTAAAGCTATAACATGGATTTGGATGCACCAAATCAGACATCCATAGATGTTATTATCTAAAGCTACCACATTGATTCAAATGCTAAAAGTAGAAAGTAAATCTTATGATACATCAGAACAAAGAAATTTAACAACACGAGAGTAGACCATGGTATGTATATTACTAGGTAAAGTACAAAGATCTAGACGTTATCTGAGAGGAAACTACAAGTCAAGACAGCTAGAATGCGGTCAAATGAAAGAATAATACGTACCCTTAAGGATATCAAATCCAAGAAGGTACATAGAGCTAGCTTACATTTATATGTACTTGTGTCATTACAGGTTTTAATATGTTAATATGACAAATTTTCGACCATGCTATGTTACTTTGAACAACATACTAAACCTTTTGTTGTGAGGTTCATAAACAAAGTTGTTTTTGTATGAACTGTCTCCACTTAGTACGTCATATTAGGTTTTATCTGTAACAATCTTGCCCAACTACTTCGCAGCACAACCCATTGTGGTGGAAAATCCCCTAATGGGACAATATAATGGACCACTTAAGCCCAAAAGGGGAAGGCCTGCTTGTTGCATAGTAGAAGGGTGGAGCCACTTATAAATCATTCTCAATCCTCATATTATTCCAATGTGGGACATCTTTGCAACACAACCAAATGTGGTGGGAAATCACCCCTATGGGCCCATATTATGTACCACTTAAACCCAAAAGGAGAAGATCTTGTTGTTTAGTAGGTGGGTGGAACCACTAATAAAGCATTCACAATCATCACATTCCTCCAATGTGGGACATGGGGTGTTACAAACTCTCCCACTTAAGAACGCAACACCCTCGTTGCGCCTGGACCATCATCTGGTCCAGAATCCACCCCTGCTAGGTGGTTGACCTGGGCTCTCCAGTCCACAGGCCAAGCCCACGGTGGCAGGGCTTAGCTTCTCTGACACCAATTGTAACAACCCAGCCGAACTACTTAGCAACACTGCCCAATGTGGTGGGAAATCTCCCTACATGCCCATATAATGGACCACTTAAGCCCAAAAGGGAAAGATCTTATTGCTTAGTAGGTAGGTGGAACCACTAATAAACCATTCAGAATCCTCACATTCCTCCAATGTGGGACATAGGGTGTTACATTATCTAAGTCAAATTATATATGAAAATGATTTAGATCATATTACACATTCCTTGAAAGAGTTCACTTTAATAATATGTATTCAGTTTTGGACAAAAGCTTCACTTAATATAGACAAAGATACTTAGTACAAGTGTCCATTTTGCAACAAAGAAAGCACTTGTGTTCCAAGGTCTAGAAAAGCAACAAACAACACACACCTAAAATTGTACATCAATTATGCTTAACTTTTTATAAAAGTGTATCTAATATAATGTATGATTTCCGCAGCATTACCTTAAACTTTGAGGCAACAGACGACACCAGGTCATTCATGTTTACAGTGTTTACAGAGATGTTGAAACAATTCTAGGCATTGATGTCATGGAGCTGTTTGACATAAATCATGAGGTTCAAAACAACTAATATAACTAATCATTCATTGTAAGAACCCTCGCCTTTCCGGCGCCCTAAATGTGCGAATCGATTTTTAGTTGGAATTAATGGTTCTTAAATAATGTGTTGCATGCGATTCAAATTAATTATAAGGAACAATTTGCAAATAAGAAACCGCCACCAATTTTTAAGGAAACAATTGGAAACCATAAAAAGTGCACCCCAATTCCTATTGGGAATTGACTCATGCCCATGGGGACTAAATATTGAGTTCGGAGATTTAGGTACGAAATAAACAAAACGAATCTCATCTATATCGCCCGTATAAACGGCCTCTACTAAGCTTATCCATGTCAAATATTTATTTATACTATATGGTTCCATATCAGGTCGTCCAAGATCCTAAATTAACTAGGCCGGTTAAGAACAACCAAATTACCTATGTTATCGCTTTGCACAATTTATATCCAATTTACATGCATACTATTAACAAGCATAAACAAGATATAAAGCATTAAATTAACGCTCCAACCTACCAACTTTGCTAAACGCGCCAAGTATTGTATATGCACATAAATAAAACCCTTAGTAACTTCAAACGAATATTAATGATGTAAAAGATAATAACTTTATGTTAAAATAAACCTAAGAGGCTACTATATGCATGCAAAAACTACGAAAAGATGCAAACTTGCATAAACTAATAAAAAGATGCCAACTTTATATTAACTAAGCATGCATAATTATGTACAAAACCCAAAACATATAAATTTATTCAACCATAATCAAAAGTTAAATAGAACATGATTAATAAACAGTAAAACAAGAGATTTAATAAAGAGTTAGGCCCTCATGATGGTTAACTTGGACGTTCTATTCGAACGGGACTAGTAGAATTAGGATTGCTCTTCGATCTTGGGTGCTAGGCTAGGTGTATTGCTTGCTTGGATCTTCAGATTTCTGAATTCTCTTTGATTTGGGGAAATATGTGCTCTCAATGCTCTCAAAATTGTGAATTGACTGACCCCTTTTGCATAAACTAAAATGGGGTCGGGATTGAGCGGTTTTGGCCCAAATCTTCGAGACGCGATATCTCTTGATCCGGGAACCTGATTGAGGCAAGGTCAAAGGCGTTGGAATCCTTATAACAAGGGCTATCCCAAGACTGAGGTTTCAAGGAATTTGGTCTAGATTTCCGAGCAATGTCCTTTTCTACTAACGTCTATGTTAATCCATTACCATCATCATCAGGCGTTGCGGTGTTAGGGGATGAGAACCGATTTGGGTGTCTACAGAAACCCCCACTTTGGCCGAGCTTGTAAAGCGAAGGCCAAAGTATTTGCTAAAAATGCCTGCAATGTTTTTGTTTGAAAATGCTTTATGTTAGAAATAAAGGGAAGATAGACTCCTGACCGCCTGTGGTTAGGGTTACCTGCTTTGCGAGGGCTGACGCGATGCTAATTTTGATAGCTTCATCGTCAAAGAGCGTTGTGTTGCTCTGCTTCAGGCGTATCAACGTGACGCTAATTTTAATAGCCTCAACGTCAAAGAGCGTTGTGTTGCTCTGCTTCTGTGGGTGTCAACGTGACGTTAATTTTAATAGCCTCACCGTCAAAGAGCGGTATGTTGCTCTGCTTCTGTGTTTAAGAAAATTGTGCCTGCAAAACAAAATAAAGTGCATGTGCCTGTAACAAATTAGATATAAGGCTTCCGCCTGCAGAAATAGATAATACTGGGTCCTTGGGATAGGAAACCAAGCTGTGGTGGCAAAAGAGTCATTTCGGGTGATATATTCAAATCTCCCAGGCTTCCAACGGTCGAGAAATGCAATCCCGCGCGGAATTTGAACCCGTGGGCCCGCCCTGAGAAGGGCGAAAGAAAAAATCGGTTCGTCGGCCATGTGCAAGGCCGCCGAGCGCTGGGCAGCCTTTACGGGCCTGCTCAGCGGCTCAAATGGCCGTGCGAAGGCTAATACAGGGGCCGCCCGGCCTGGCGGCTCAGCCGCCGGGGCCAGCGGCCTGGCCGCCAGAGCCTGGGCATCCCTGAACCGGGCCGCTGGACTCTCTCTCTCTCTACCTCCATTGTTGCCCAACTTTCATTTCTTAGTCAAATTTGCTCAAATTTGCTTCTTTTTGCTTGCATTTGCTTGGGTTTGCATAATCTTTGCATAATTCAAAGTTTATTTGTGATTTCTCACAAATTTGGGGTGAATTTGAGAGTGAGTTTTCGAAACCATTGGAGAAAGAAAATCCCAATTCTCCATCTTTGCTTATTTATTCATACTTGCTTTGCTCATAAATCTTCATGGCTCCAAAATTGGTGAAGAAGAGGAGTAGAAGGGCCGAGGTTCGGGAAGAGGATGAAGAAATTCATATCTTCACCAAAGCTTTCCCCTCCAATGTCAAGCCTTCCAAGAGGAAGCCCAATGTGGCTTTTCCTCAAGATAGGTATACACGGTCGGATAGGATGCCCGACATCATTTGGGATCGGTCGGAGTTGCTCTTTCGACCGGAGACTCACTTGAGTTCCCGCGCTTCCAAGTTTGTGGTAAGCCTAAAACTTTGAATTCATAGTTTTATGCATTGAATTTTAGTTTATATGCTTTGCCTTGAGTAGATTTTGTGTAGAACTTGTATGCAATTGTCAAGTTTGTAGCGCATGTAATCTTGCGCGGCTTGAACGAACTTAGAAACATGCTTAGGATTGAACATTTGGTTGATTTGTGAACCTAAGAGGTCGCAAATTGATCATAGGAATCCGATGGGAATTTGAAGCCCCATGGTAATTATGGTTCTTCGGTGAAGCTTTTTAAGATCTTGCCCAAAGAGGTGCAAAGTGCAGTTTTGGGTGCGGGGCTTGGGCCCTTTTTGAAAGCGGCGGACTCGGTTAAGCGAGTCAGGAGATGCATTGTCCGCTTATCCTTGGAACGTTTTTGGGATACTACCAACACGTTCCACTTCCCTAATGGGGAGATGATGATCACTCCGTCGGAGTTTGCTATGCTGAGTTCACCATTATCGTCCCTATAGCGAGCTCTACGCTGCTTTGACTGATGCGAGGTACGAGAGAACTACCTCGGTGGAGCAGAAGGCGAGGATGTTCATCGCCTATCTCCTTGCCACCACCATCTTTGGTGACAAGGGTGAGCGTATTCATGCTATTTACCTCCCTAGCTTGTTGGATTGGGAGAGGGTGAGAGAGTACAACTGGGGGTTGCCGAGCTACGCCAACCTCTTGAGGTGTATGCGGTTCGCTTGCCGCGTGAATGATGAGGGATACAAGCAGTCGACTCTTCCTCCCGTGAGCTTGTGCGGTTTCTGGAAGGCCTTGCATGTGCGTTTTGTTTTTGTATCTGTTTGATGATTTGCATGTTTTAAGTGTATGGTGCTTAATTTCATGTTTCGATGTAGCCTTGGTTCTTTGAGCATTTCCCGGACATGGCGCCTACGGGCTGGGAGTCGGATTTCCCGGTTTGCAGAGCGTGGTGTCATAGGGGTCCTGTGCCCTTCCAGACCCTTCAACAGTATAGGGAGGCCCTTCTGCGCCTAGACTGGCACAAGGTAACGCAATTTTGCTTTCCGTTGCATGGATTTGTATTTCTTGGTGTGGAAATATCTTATGTTGCATGTTTGCATAGATTGACTACTTCCCTTGGGCGAAGTACCATGGATTGGCTTCGGATGCTATCCTAGCATCTAGGGCGATAGACCGCCAGAGGATCCTGATTGCGGGTCCATTCTCTTTCGAGTGGTATTTAAGAGAGCGGATCTTCCGTCAGGCTTATGCTGATGTGGTGGGACCGAGGATTCCTTTGGATCCTCCCTCGACCATGTTTCTGGTGAGGTGCTTGTCTCGCGAGCAGGTTGCGGAGGCCATGGTGGGCTCGGATGCTATGCGGTATTTGAGGGAGCCTGCGGAGGACCTTGCGGGGCACTACGAGCAGTTCCGTCGTGATCGCCTCATGCCTTCATTTGTGGGCTTGAAGGTAAGAACTTTATATTTGTCTTTCTATGCTTTTCTTGTTTTGTTAGTTGCCAACCTTCTTTGCTTCATAGAAGCCTCTGGTTGATGCCATCGACGTGGATGACCCGGATATGCAGGTCCGAGGTCGGGACTACGGTGGGAAGGAGTGTTGGGGAGAGGTCCCGATGACGGAGGACCTTGATGAGGACATCCAGGGCCTTCCTCTTCCAGTTGGCCATCTAAGGGTAAAGTCGTAATTTTACCCGTTGCGTGTGATTTTTACCATTTTCATGCTTGTATTGACTTTTCTTTGCGCAGCTTGACCGTGAGCAGACCGGGAAGGTTTTCAAGATGATGCATGCCATGAAGTCTTGGATATCCCGAGCTCTTTCGAAGGGCACTTGCTCGAGAGCTGACCTGGATAAGGTAAGCTTGAATTTGCATCTTCAAAGTTGTATGCTTTGAGAAATGTATCTTATATGTTTGGTGGGCTGCAGGTTGAGTACCGTCAACCTCTTCCTCGTCGGTCCTGTCAGGTGTTATGTCTGATGATGAGGTCGTGAGCTCTCCTGAGCGCAGCCCTTCTCGTGAGAGGAGCCCTCGGAGGGAGAGTCCTAGGAGAGAGAGAGAGCTTGTGCATCAGACGGAGCGTCCTGGTGGGAGTAGGATGACCCAGTTTGTGGAGCCTACTCCTATGCCTATGCCGATGTATCCTTCTTATACTGGGTACGCGGGGCATGCTCCTTATGGCGGTCTTTATTACCAGCCCCCTGTCCTTGCTCCTATGATGCCTACCATGCCTCCTCGTTCTTCTTGGGGGTATGATTCGAGTTATGCCGGAGAGGGGTGCTCATATCGGGAGCCTGTCGTCATTCTTCCTTTGACCCGGGCCAGTTGGCGGCGTCGATCTTTGGTGATGAGCCACGGAGGTCAGAGGATCACTTTGAGGTGCTCCGCACGGATGTTGATGCGGATGATGATTTCTATAATAATGTATTTGTATGAAATACATTCTTGAACAATTGTGTTGAACAAACATTCGGACTTTGCTTTGTAATATATATATTGCAGTTTTATTGGTCCCTGCATATAATTAGGCTAATGCAAATGCACAGGTAGTCAAACAAAAGCGCAAGTAATAGCCATGTAGCAAAAAATGGTACAACCAAAAAGTTGAAATTGGGTGTACCCTATCCCCCCTAAAAAAATGAAAAAAAAAAGAAAGGGGTGCAAAAATGAAATGAAATTAATAAATAGAAAAAGAGAGTAAAATAAAAATAAAAGATGATAATCATCCAAAAAGAAATAAGGAAATTGTGGGGTTCCCATAAATAATTACGGAAATAAGAGAAAAGTAGGAATAATAGAAGAAATAGGAAACTGAGCCAAATTGGGGTCCAAAACGGTTAAGGAAAGTGTCCAAAACCGGGTAGAAGATGGTTGTCTCGAAAAAATGGGCTCGGCGGCCGAAGGAAGGCGCTCAGCGGTTGTAACCTTCTTGAGGCTGCCGTTGAATTTTGGGATGACAAACTCCATGTCTTTCGATTCGGATACAATGAATTATGCCCTCTACTCGAAGAATTTCCTGCTATCCTTGGGTTCCCTCATGATCAAGCTCCTGCAACTCCATGGCTAGGGGCCAACCTTGAAGGCTACTATAAAAGGTATCTTGGTTTATCCCCAACACAAGCCTCCTTTGTGGCTAGTACAGGTGAGCTAGACCTCAATTGTGTGATTGATATCTTTTTCCCCAAAGTAAAGGATGATCATAACGAGACATCTTATAGGCGTGCTTTTATCTTATGTCTCTTACATAGGTACCTCTTTGTTGGTGGAGGTAATAATGGTAAAACTTGTATGCTTAGAATTATTGAACAAATTCAAAACGATTTTACCCCTATGTCTCTTGTTCTTGGTGAAACCCTAATGTGCTTGAACCGCAAGAAACAAGAACCATCGCATGGTGGATGGATAGGAAGCCCTCTTCTCCTTCAAGTGAGTGCTTGAATAATTGCTTTGGATATAAAGTTTGAATCTTTAATGGATACCTAACTTTATTATTTTGTGTTTGTTTGTTTTTTTAGATATGGCTTTTGGAGCATATGTGCTTCATTGAGAGGCCGGCTAATGCGCTCAAATACCAACGAAAGCAGTTTCCTGCCCGCCGAAGGCTTTACTATGAATCCACCATTGATGAATGACGTGGATATCTTAAAGCTTGCCCTTTGCTAAGATGGACTATCAAATGGTGGGGCCTAAAATCCGCAATCGGATGCAGCAAGGAGACGGGATATTATCAAATCCTTGGTCTTCAAAATTTGACTTACATATTTCCTAGCGTATCATGCGGCAATATGGGAAACGCTAGATTATCCCACAGAAGGATAGTGTTGCGCCTGCTACCCGGGTTTTGACTATTAGTATGGTGAGGTCTTGGGAGTGTCCATGGGACCGTCGCCCAAAGTGGAGCATCCCTCACATTAAGGCCCCAACGGCCATATCTTCAGCTTATGAAGCTTGGATAGATTGTAAGACCACGGAAGGTCGTCGTGCATGCAGGAAATCCGAACAAGACCATCTTAAGGCCCAATCGGTCAAGGCTAGCTTAAGGCTTTCTAACCCCAATGATCCCAAAGGGAAGGGTAAGTAAAAGGGAGTCAAGCATGTGAAAAGTGTTCTCAACCCGAAGGCCAAGAAAGCTCTAGCCAAGATTACTACTAAGCCGGAGGAGAAGCCCCAAATTCAGGCCAATGACCATGAAGCCTCTTCAAGTGCTCCTCTAATGGAGGTTGAAAAAGAAGAAGAACCCGTGGTTGTAGAGAGATGGGCTCACAAGGAACTTGAAGTGGAAGGCCCAAAGGTTGATGAACTCATGGAGGATGTCGTCCCTACGACCGAAGCTACAGAGTAGTCTATTAGGAAATATTCTTTTGGAGCATGTCTTAGCTTAGGATTGCCTTTTATTTGCTTTGAATTCAATAAGGGTGATGTGCCCCCCTTTTTTTTAGATTTAGTTAATTTGTTTTTATTATTTAGGAATAGCCAAGTCTTGTAATGGACTTTATTATTATTTATGGAGACATGCTTATTTTACTATTACAACCTTGTGTTTATTATGTGCACAATATTTAACAACTTTTGAATGCGAATTTGATGAAGGAGCCGGGCCCAATTGTAATTGGGTTGTCCTACGTATCCTTTTAGGGGAATCAGGCCGCTCGTAGTTCTTATCCGTTTGATTTTTAACATTAAATCCCTTTTTTTTTTTTTTCGGGATTAGTTAGCCTTGTGTGGGCCTCTCGAAAGTGCTATATTGGGTGTCTTGCCTAAGCATAGAACTTCTTTAATTGATCCATGTTTATCCATTGACTAAATTCGATCCCGTCTAAATCTGCCAATCTTGCAGCACCACCTGTCAAGATCTTTGTAATGATAAACGGGCCTGACCAGTTGGGTCGAAATTTACCTCTTGGGTCAGTTACATTGGCCCTTACCTCCTTAAGTACTAAATCTCCAACTTTAAGGTCCCTCATTTTGAGCCTTTGGTTAAAATGCCTAGTTAGTCTTTTTTGATACACTCGTACGTTGTGCAAAGCTTGCAACATTTTCTCATCTAGCAGGATTAATTGGTCATAGCGGGCTTGGACCCAATCTACCTCGGGGATTTGACTTTCTAGAACGATCCTTAGAGATGGGACCTCTAGTTCAATTGGTAATACGACTTTCATCCGTAAATCAGGGCGTAGGGTGTTGCTCCCGTTGATGCGCGAACTGATGTCCTATAACCCCAAAGTGCGAATGGCAACTTGTCTGGCCAGTCATGATAATTTTCTGACATTCTTTCAATGATTTTCTTGATGTTCTTGTTAGCTTCCTCTACTGCGCCGTTTGTTTGCGGCCTGTAGGGAGACGACTTTCGATGCTGGATTTTAAATTGGTCCAACAACTCAATTACTTCTTTCATGAAGTGTGATCCATTATCACTGATGATTTCTTGGGGAACCCCATATCTAGCTATTATGTTATTCTTAATGAACTTAACCACATGCTTTGCTTTGAGCTTTGCGTATGATTGCGCTTCGACCCATTTAGTAAAGTAGTCGATTGCGACTAGGATATATTCGTTGCCTCCTTTTCCTGTTGGGGTTATTTTACCGATGATGTCGATTCCCCAAGCCGAGAAAGGCCAAGGTGAGGTGAAGGTGTATAATGGGCTTGGTGGTAGATGTTGTAGATTTGCATGGGTCTAGCATTGTACGCATCTTTTGACAAATTCACAACAGTCCTTTTCCATTGTTGTCCAATAATACCCAAGCCTTATTATTTTCCTGGATAGCATCATACCGTTCATGTGCGGTCCACATACTCCTGCATGTACACCTCTTAGGACCTTATGGGCCATTTTAGTACCTAGGCATAGGAGGTTGACTCCGTTTGGGCTTTTCTTGTATATTTGACTTTGTACTTCTAAGAATTGGGTCGCGAGCCTTCTGAGCGCTTTCTGGGCTCTAGGGCTAGAATCAGGGGGGTAGAGCTGGTAAACAAGCAGATTTCTTATGTCAGTGTACCATTCGTCTTCTTCGTCGTAGAACACTTCCAAAGTGTCACAATATGAAGGCTCGGATCTCCTTTGTACACAGATGGGCATCATCCGGATGGTTTCAGGTATATTGATCATGCTTGCTAATTTAACCAAGCGTCTGCAAATTGATTATCTTCTCGTGGAAGGTATGTAAAGTGTATTTGATTGAAATAAACTATGATCTTATCTAAATATTCCTGGTAGAGTGCCAGGGATTCACTTTTAACCTTCCATACTTTGGAAATTTGGTTAATTATGAGTGACGAGTCCCCATAGACTCGGAGTTTTTTGATGCCAACGCTTATGGCGGATTGCAGTCCTATTATGCAAACTTCATACTCGGCACCATTATTTGTAACCTCATGGTCTAGTTTGACTAAAATAGGTGTGTGTGCACCTTTGGGGGATACTATTAGTACTCCTACCCCAAAACCCTTTTGGTTGGATGCTCCATTAAAGTATAGTTGCCAAGTTTCAGTATCTAAGGTCATAACCCCCTCGTCCGGAAAGTGATATTCCTCCTTGTGATCTGGCTCGTTTATGGCTTGGTCGGCTAAGTATTACGAGATAGCATGCCCTTTTATGGCCTTTTGATGTTCAAATTTGAGGTCGAATTCTGAGAGGAGGACTGTCCACCTTGCTATCCTGCCGTTCAGTATGGGCTTTTCGAATATATATTTCAAAGGATTTTCTCTCGATCTTATGTGGATCGTGTGCTGGAGCATGTAATGTCGTAGCTTTTTAGTAGTTGCTACCAAAGCTAAGCATGTCTTTTCTAGGGATGAATAGCGGGTTTCGTATTCCAGAAACTTCTTGCTCACATAGTATATAGCTTTCTCTTCCTTAACTACTTCTTGGGCTAGCATGCCCCCCATTGAAGTTTTTGTGACTGTAAGGTAGCGGATTAGAGGCATGCCTGGAATGGGCGGTACTAGAACAGGTGGTTCGGATAGATAGGCCTTAATTTTGTCAAAGGCCTTTTGGCATTGCTCGTCCCATTCTGTCTTTACCTCTTTTTTGAGTTTCTTGAATATAGGCTCGCATGTGATAGTTAATTTGGAGATGAACCTGCTAATGTACTGGATTCTCCCTAAAAAGCCTTTTATTTCTTTCTCTGTCTTCGGAGGTGGCATGTCTATTATGGCTTTGATCTTGGATGGATCAATTTCTATTCCTCTGGTGCTTATAACAAATCCTAGAAGTTTGCCGGATGTGATTCCAAATGCGCACTTTTTGGGATTAAGCCTCATGTTGTACTTCCTAAGCCTGTCAAAGAACTTTTGAAGTGAGGGTACATGCCCTTCTCTGTCTTTGGACTTTATGATCATATCGTTTACATATACTTCAGCCTCCTTATGCATCATGTCATGGAGTAAGGTTGTAGCGGTTCTTTGGTATGTAGCTCCTGGGTTCTTAAGCCCAAACGACATTACTGTCTAGCAATAAGTGCCCCATTGTGTGATGAAAGTGGTTTTTTCTTCATCCTCTTTGGCCATTAGGATCTGGTTATATCCTGCGTATCTGTCCATAAATGATAGAAGGGCTTGTCCGGCGGTGTTATCTACT
The DNA here is from genome assembly GCA_038025085.1 of Tetragonia tetragonoides. Taxonomy (NCBI): domain Eukaryota; kingdom Viridiplantae; phylum Streptophyta; class Magnoliopsida; order Caryophyllales; family Aizoaceae; genus Tetragonia; species Tetragonia tetragonoides. The sequence goes on from CM076149.1 coordinate 21,092,926, forward strand.
AAGACGTCTATGTGAGGTAAGGAAAAGTCGTCTTTCGGACTTGCTTTGTTCAAGTCCCTAAAATCTACACACATTCGGACCCGTCCGTCCTTTTTGGGACTGGGACGATGTTGGCTACCCAATCGAGGTAATTGGCCACTCTTATGAAGCATGCCTCTAGTTGTTTCTAGACTTCTTCTTTGATCTTAAGAGCCCACTCTGGCTTCATTCTTCTCAACTTTTGTTTGACTGGTTTGCAGTCGGGGTTTAGTGGAATGGTATGCTGAGCAATTTTGCGGTCTATGCCTGGCATGTCCTTGTAGTACCAGGCGAAAACATCCGTATAATTCTTTAGGAGTGTTACGAATTGTTCACGTTCATTAGATGTTAAAGACAAGCCTATTTGCATGTGGCGAGGCTCATCATTAGTTGCAATGTTTATTGTCTCCGTTTCTTCGACTATTGAAGTCTTTTGCTCATGTTCGATTAGTGCTTTAATAACTTCTTTTGGTAATTCTGTTATATCTTCTGAATTATTAGCAGTGAGGCAATCCAAGTAAGCAAAATCGACGTTCATAATATTAATAGAAGCGGACAATACATCAATGAGGTCATCACTAAGGACCTTAGTAATAGAAGGAATAGACTGGGGTGGACTACCCGACACTTCTAAAGTAACAGACTCGGAATCAGACTCGGACTCGGGGTCAGACTCAGAATCAGAAATAGGCCCTCTTGTAGGACCGTTGCGGATTGTGAACTTGTACTTGGCTCCCTTGACTGGAGTCCACTTCGTCTCGTGCTTCCAGGTGGTGCGGTCGGGCCCGATTGGAGCGATCAGCTTGGACGGGTCGAAAGCTTCATTAAAAAGCACAGTAAGGGGAAGTTTGGTAGTTGTCTCATCGTACTGACGACGTTCTTCGCCAAATAAGAGCCCAAAGTCGTTGGGTGTCATGTCATTAGCCCAATCTTTAGTGGATTGGTCCTCATTAGGAGGTATGGGTGTGTCTTCACTCATGATGAAGTAGTCTTGAAATGCCTCAAAGCCTGGTATTAGGATCCCGTTAATTGTGTGTGGTTCAGGGAATCCATAGTAAGGATATGGGTCGCCTTCCTGAAGAAATTGCCCATTGAGGGTAAGGGGGTAAGTATCCATGCTGTGTGGAACAGGTTTGTTGGCCGCACGGGCTCTTTTCTTAGCCATCACTTTGGATATGTAGGCCTTAACTTCTTGCCTTGTGGGCCTGTAGCCTAGCCCAAATAGATCATTTTTTTATCTTGGTGTTCCAGCAGGTTTGAGCTACCTTGGGATGTGGGCCCAAAGTGGTGCCTGGGAAGTGGCCTTGCTTTCTGAGTAAAGCATTCACATTAAGTGTGGGCTCTATTGTTTCTATAAAGGCTATCTTCTCAAAGTCCCATAACTCCTCGTCTTGCTCATTATGCTCTATCTTTAGGACTGGAGCTTTCTCAATCTGGGCTACCATAGTATCAGCGCAGACTTCCAAGATGGATCCTACCAAGGATAGCTTTACCTTTTGATGCGGGGTTGAGGCTACGACATTTAGCCCGTGTAACCAAGGCCTTCCTAAGAGTAGGTTGAAGGTGGCTGGAATGTCAATTACATGATATGGACCATTTTCTCGATGGGCCCAATATTGATATTCATGGAGAAGGTACCCAATACGTTCCTCTTGCAATTGTCGTAAGCCCTTATCCCTTGTGTGGAATGCGCGAGATTGTTGCAGTCTATTTTGAGGTGTTCAGCAGTTCTCAAGGGGCATACATTTACAGCAGAGCCATTGTCAACTAAGGTCATAGGGACTTGTCTTTGTTGACATATTACAGTAAGATAAAGGGCTTTGTTGTGGTTAATACCCTCAGGTGGAAGGTCTTTGTCAGAAAAAGTGATGGGCGTGGATGACTTTCCTTGGACTAGGAGGTTGACTACCTCTTCAGGGGTAGCATTTGGAGAAATGGTAGTTGCATTCAAGGCCTCTAGCATGACCCTTCTATGAGTGATAGAAATGGTCAACAGTTGCCAGATGGATATGTCAGCTTTTGTTATTTGTAGTTGTTTGAGGATGTTTGTCCCATCGTCCTCTTTTGCCATTTCTCTTTGGGCCGAATCCCTATTGGGGATGGCCACAGGCTCTACGGGTTGGATTTGAGATGGATCCATATAGATGTTTTCGGGCCTGAATTGGCGTCCTGATCTAGTGAGATTGTTTAGGGCCTTATCATCCTCTTCTTTCTCATCATCGGAGATATCATACCAGGCTTTGCCAATAGCTATGTCATGGACTTGAGGAGTCAATACATCTTCTGGATCAGGATATGACCCATTATCTTCCTCATCGCTACCCAAATGCCGCAGACGTCCAACATGGGCCTTGGGCTTGGGTATAGTGGTATGGCCTCTCCAATAGGTGTGATCAAATAAGATGGATCAAACCCTTCTTCTATGTCAATGGCAAAAGAATTCCCGAGGGGATTGTTGTTGTTGCTGGGTGGTGGTGCATCTTTAGGCAATGGTATTGTGCCATTATCAAACAAATCTTGGATTTTATCTTTGAGAGTGTAACACTTTTTAGTGTCGTGCCCGCGCCCCCTATGGTATTTGCAGAATGCAGATTCGTTCCAATATGGTGATCTCTTCTCTACAGGTGGATCGGGAATAGGCCCAATCAGGCGTAGATAGTCTCCTTTGATCAACTTGTCTAGAGCTTTGACATAAGTCATTCCGAGGGGAGTTTACCTTCTTGGACGCCTATCAGCTATGGCGTTCACTTCATTTCCTCTACTGGTGGAGGCATGGTTGGTGTTAGTGTATTTCTTATCCTTATATCCACTTGTGTTGTTGTTGTAAGTAACTTTGTTCTTCCCTCTTTGGAGTTGATCATCTTCAATGGCCATGCCTACTTCAGTTAATTGGGCATAGGTGGTTATGGGTTGAAACTTCATGTGTTCGCGGTATTCAGATGCCAAATTTTAGACTAGCATTCTGATTTGGTCCCTTTCAGATGGGCGATTTATCATTTCAGCTACCTTGGTCCTCCATCTTCTCACAAAATTGGTGAACCCTTCTTTATCACCTTGCTTGGTGATGCCCAACTCTCTCATTGTCATGGGTGGTAAGACATTGTCAGCATATCTCTGGAGGAACAATGTGGATGGATCTTCCCATTTTTCAAGCTTTTGGGTGGGCAACTTGAAGAACCAGGCCCTGACAGCAGGATCCAAGGTTTGGGGAAAGAGGTGAACATACAGCTCTTGTTCAATACCTCTAAGGCCCAATGCAGTAGTAAAAGCTCTAATGTGATCTTGTGGATCGTCGGTTCCTTTGAAAGTGGGAACTTCAGGCATGGAAAACTTAGTGGGCAATTTTCCCTTGATGTGGGGAGCATAGCCTTCTGATTTGATGATCATGTCATTGAAGACATGACTCTTGCCTAGGACTGATTCAAGTCTGTTCAGTTTGGCTTGAAGTTCTTCGACCTCTTTAGTGGAGGGTTCGGCCTTTCCCTCATCGGGCTTGGACTCATCATCATTCCTTAGTAGGGGGATCCAACTTGGCGACACGGGCTTCCATATCAGTGAATCTAGCATTCATGGCGACCATTTGGGCTAAAAGGTCATCCATCTTTTGGTCAGCGGTTCTCTCAGCGTCTCCAGACATAGCGGACTTAGGTGAATAGGGTGGTGAGGCTTGAGGTGACAATGGCGGCGAAGGTAATCGAGCCAAATGGGGCCCACGAACTATTCTTGTGGTGAAGGTTCGAACGACAACTTGCGGACTAACCTCTTGTTGGACTCGTCTCTCTCCCACTCCCTAGGACCGGGATCTTTACTTCTACCAATTCTGGACATAAAAAAGGCCCGTTTAAGAAAATAGAAAATAAATGGGAACCTCCACAGAATAAAAGGTTTTATTTTAAAACAAATGTGGGAAAAGAATCAAGCACTAATCCTCAACATGGTGATCTTTTGGGAAAGACGCGATTTTATGTAAATAGCATGTTCCAGTCAATGATCCTTCGACTTTATTAGAATAACAAATACTCTTGACTTGCATATGGGATGAAATTCCCTAATTTAAGGAAAAGATATACTGTTGACTTGCATAAGGAATAAAATTGGACTCTTTTTTTTATTTGGTGAAAGTTCATTGACGGGAATATATTATTTGCATGCAATCTAATTCTTATGGAAAGGAACGTCTTCCTAACATGGTCACTAGCATTATCGGAGTCATATAGGGATTCTACTTCCTAAAAAGAAAAGATCCTAGACTCTATTTGTAAACCTGACAAAACGCACAAGCAAACAAAAGGGAAACCTTCCCTAACCAGGACTCAATAAAAGAATCCTTAGGGGGGATCTAGTCCTAATATTCTATGGAAACTAATCACATAGCAAGGAAACAATTAATAATAATATGGCAAGTAAACCAATTAGCAGATATGGACTATGAGACATAATGCAATAACTGACACAATCTATGGTTGGATAAGGGAACCCATGACCGGATGCGTTTTGTCATCTATGGGGTGCATAGTAAGACTAGACGTACCGTTTTACACATCTCGAATGGAAACATGTAAATGCCATGGGAGGAACACGACTATGTGCAAAGGTAAATCGGACAGAGTGGGTCACTGGCCTAAGTCATAGACAATGTTCCAAAAGGTGAATCCTGCTTATGGAGTGGTGATGTCTTTCGACATCTTGCGATGATAACGCATGCAGTATGAATGATATGGATGCAAAAGCAAAGAAAATAAACACATACGGTAATTGAACTAAATAGCTAAAATAAATTATTGACATGGATAAGTGTTCTAATTACATCCTCTTATTAAGTCCCCAGTGAAGTCGCCACTGTAAGAACCCTCGCCTTTCCGGCGCCCTAAACGCGCGAATCGATTTTTAGTTGGAATTAATGGTTCTTAAATAATGTGTTGCATGCGATTCAAATTAATTATAAGGAACAATTTGCAAATAAGAAGTCGCCACCAATTTTTAAGGAAACAATTGGAAACCATAAAAAGTGCACCCCAATTCCTATTGGGAATTGACTCATGCCCATGGGGACTAAATATTGAGGTCGGGGATGTAAGTACGAAATAAACAAAACGAATCTCATCTATATCACCCATATAAACGGCCTCTACTAAGCTTATCCATGTCAAATATTTATTTATACTATATGGTTCCATACAAATCCGGTCGACCAAGATCCTAAATTAACTAGGCGGGTTAAGAACAACCAAATTACCTATGTTATCGCTTTGCACAATTTATATCCAATTTACATGCATACTATTAACAAGCATAAACAAGATATAAAGCATTAAATTAACGCTCCAACCTACCAACTTTGCTAAACGCGCTAAGTATTGTATATGCACATCAATAAAACCGTTAGTAACTTCAAACGAATATTAATGATGTAAAGATAATAACTTTATGCTAAAATAAACCTAAGAGGCTACTATATGCATGCAAAAACTACGAAAAGATGCAAACTTGCATAAACTAATAAAAATATGCTAACTTTATATTAACTAAGCATGCATAATTATGTACAAAATCCAAAACATGTAAATTTATTCAACCATAATCAAAAGCTAAATAGAACATGATTAATAAACAGTAAACCAAGAGATTTAATAAAGAGTTAGGCCCTCAGGATGGTTAACTTGAACGTTCTATTCGAACGGGACTAGTAGAATTAGGATTGCTCTTCGATCTTGGGTGCTAGGCTAGGTGTATTGCTTGCTTGGATCTTCAGATTTCTGAATTCTCTTTGATTTAGGGAAATATGTGCTCTCAATGCTCTCAAAATTGTGAATTGACTAACCCCTGCAAAAGAGGGTGAAAAGGAGTATTTATAGAGTTAGGGGACGAATTTAGGGGCTTAGGGCAAGAAGCCCGGCGCCAAAACTCGGCCCAGCCAAAAAGCTGGTTCAGCGGCCACATGGAGGGCAGCCAGGGCCAGCGGCTGGCCTAATGGCCCCTGATGTCATACGTTGGCCGCTGAGCAGCCTGCGAAGGCCGCCAGGCCTGACGGCGCGCGCGTGACTAGAGTTTTTGACTTTTTGTGCTCTATAAATTACGAAATTGCCCTTGGGCTGACCCAGGGGGCCGGGATTGAGCGATTTTGACCCAAATCTTCGAGACATGATATCTCTTGATCCGGAAACCTGATTGAGGCATGGTCAAAGGCGTTGGAATCCTTATAACAAGGGCTATCCAAAGACTGAGGTTTCAAGGAATTTGGTCTAGATTTTCGAGCAATGTCCTTTTCTACTTACGTCCATGTTAATCCATTACCATCATCATCGGGCGTTGCGGTGTCAGGGGATGAGAACCGATTAGGGTGTCTACATTCATCAAATTAGTTCACTGATCTGTTATTTATTTACGTCATATATTTCTTTTACTTGAAAATGTTGCTACTAGATTACATGCAAAGAAGTTCTATATCCAAGTTGGAGTGGCAAACTCTCTCACAAAAAGTAGATCTTTGAAGTGGACAGTGATCTATCTCACTGCTGTGTCCATGAATAATGACTTTAAAGATAAGCAATGTGCTTGATATTTTGTAATGAAACTATAATGATAGGAGTACTACAACTTGTGGGAATATGCCATGACTCATAGGAAATGTACTTGCTCATAGGCTTTCCAGGAGTGATGGACATCAGTGCAATTCCTATAAGTTGCAAGTGCAGCATGAAAGACACCGGGGCTTCTTTTTTTTTTGTAGTTTGTAACCTAAGTCCATATGAAATTCATGGTTTGTTTATCATCTTTCAATGTCTTTCTTTTCGGTTAGTGAATTGAGTGTTTATTTTGGTTCATGTAAATGTCTTTGTGATCTTTCAACAAAAGTGAGATTGCACCACCAACGTACAAGACTCTGGTTGGGATGTTGTTGATGGTGCTGGGGTAGGTTGCTTATGTGCTTCGCTTCTACTATCATATTAATATTGTTGCTATTACAAAGTTTGTCCCCTAGTTGATGCAGATTGCTGCTATTACAGATTATGCCGCCAAGTTAATGCATATTATTGCTACTGTAAAATATGTCCCCAAGATGATGCAGATTATTGCTATTGTTGTTTGTTGATGCTGCTGAAGTTTGATTGGTTTTTTTTTTTTTTGGTTAAAATGTGAGCTTTGTATCCATTTATCAAAGTGAGTAATATAGTTCTTTACATCAATAAACTATGCCTATTAAGGGTGTTGACATCTACTACCCTTTCTCCAACTATGTAAAACAATCAGAACTATAACATGATCTGCAAAAAAACCTATACAATTTTGTATCTATTACTTCTGTGAAAAAATAGGCTCAATACCTATTGCTGCACACCGGGATCTTTTCTTACTAGTATTCTTGATTCTTTCCACTTTACTAAGCTGGACTCTGAGCTCAAACCGGATTCTTGCTGTGATTCTGTTCACATCAGGTGTTTCCTGCCTGAATATGGCATGATTTCTAACCACCCACAGATGGTAGAAGCAAGCAATGACAACAGCTTTGCACATGGAGTGGTATGCTGATGATGAAGGATTTATGTCCTGTCAGTCAAGGTGCGAAATTCGGGAATTAATTACAAAGATAGTCGACTCATCGATTTAGTAGATCGTAATGTTTAGCTAGAGACTGCTTACGATAAATGGACCGATATGAATCGGGCCAACTACGAAATGCGTTTGGGCCTAACGGGTCACACACATATGCGTTGAATGGATCAAATAAAAGAGAGATAGAGAAAGGTATGTGGATCCATAGTGGGAACCCCACAAGGCTATTACTAGGGTTTCCTAGTTGGACTAGAAAACTAGGGTTTTAGATTATAAGTGAATTTAGTCAGTTAAATAAAAAAAACTGAAAAAATCACGGCTCTCTCTCTCTCTCAAAAGTAACGTGTGTTTTACCAAAGGCCAAGGAATAGTTCCTTGTCCTCGTTCTAGCTAACGAAGGCTCACGGAATCCAAAGTTCAATCGCAGTGTGGACTACGGTAGAGGAGCAACACTTGGGGCTCTTCTCTCTTTTGGATTCATTGAACGCAATTTCATCAACGGAGGCACGCATCAAGAGGTATATGAATATGTATTTAATGACCCATTAAGTTTCCTGTTTTCAAGTTGTCTTCCGATATATAATTAGATCATTGCAACTAGATCCTTCAGTGGCATCAGAGCCAGGTTAATGGGTTAATTAGATCATTTATTCAACCTTATTGCACGAAATATTAGCGTTTCCTGGCATTATTTGTTTCGTCAATTCCAATTTTAGTTGGTGGTTGCTGTTAGCGTTTATTTTTCTGGGTAGTTCATGATGGTCGTGGTCTTCAGATTTATTCGCTTAGCTGAACTGTTAAAATTTATTCGTATCATGCGTATATTTATTTGTATGGTGGGCGTGAATAGAGGTGTAAGTTTTGTTTTCACCAGTATTAATCAAATCATGGTTTCAATTATTGGATATTTTTGTCCTTATTTGATCAAGTGGCGCATAGTTGTATGACAAAAGAATTTATGGTAAAGGTTTGCCAAGTCATGCTTCTTGATCTTATCGCAGTTTGGTAGGTTTTTTTTTTAGCATGTATATTCATTGATTGCTTTACTGCTATGACTACTAATCTAATTCGGCTAAGTCGATTTGAGGTTAAAGCAATTTGCGTCATCGATATGGGATATTGCATCTTTGACTTTAGCATATTTTGCCGAGTATAGAAGTCATATTTTATATGATTTTAAAGCCTATCATGATACTGGTATTCCTGTTTTTGTTCCGTAATTTTATGTGATTGGATCACATAGTTTGTTAAGAATAGCAAGTAATCTGACAATATGAAATTTGGAATTATACTTGTGATGTATAAAATATAAACATTGTTTTCATTAGCATATAATTTACTTTATTTCTATTATTAGATAATTGAACTACTTGTTTATTATATGGCTTTTAGATTTTTTTTATGTTATATGGGTCACCCATCTTATGGGTGAATAAATGTATGATCTAGTATGGCCCAAAATACGGTCTGCGCACCGTTGTATTTTTATAACCTAAATACGGTATGTAAAACCGTCGTATTTATGTAATTTAATAGCTTTAAGTTTAAATACAAAGTACAGTTACAATATGTAAAACTTAGCCTGAAGCATGGAGCCTTGGAGGAGATCGCTATTCAAGTGGGAGAATTTTGAAGATTAGATCTTTAATTTTATTTTAGGGGCCATACTAGGATCATTTATTTATTGCTTTAATTATTGCTTAAATTAGATTTATTGCTTTAATTATCGCATGCCTGATTTATTATATTGTTTTAATATAACTATTAGTTCACATATATTAAAACAATTTATTAAATCTTGTCCCAAGGAAATATTGAGTTTATGCCCTCCCAAACAAAGTTCACCCATTACACTTTCGATCATTCATAATACACACCGCCTAAGCGTGACATTATTTTAATCTTGAGTTAATGCGGGTAAGTCTAAGAAGAGATTTACAAGACTATTTTGGTTCCCTCAAAGATATGAGTAAGGAGTCCTTACATATCGGGGCAAAGGGATAGCCATATTAGATATGCCTATCAACCGAGAGTTATGTTGGACATAATTAGCAAGGACTACTTACCTATTTTGACTAGTGTGGTTGACAAGCCAAAGCTTGGTCACATTAGGGTAAAATGAGGATCTTAGAATTATTTTATTCATAGGGGCACCTTAGAGGATGAATAAAATATTAAATGACTTGTCTATTTTGGAAATTGATGAAGTTATTTATTGATAAATGTACTAAATTTTGCATATTATTTCTGTTTTGTAGTTATGGCCAATGAAAACAACTCAACTTTTAACCTAAAGTCGATATTAGAAAGGGATTGTTTGGTTGGACCAAACAATTACCTAGACTGGCATCGCAACCTGAGAATAGTTCTCAATCATGATAAGAAGGAATACGTCTTGGAGACGCCTATTCCCGAACTTCCCGAAAATGGGGGCAATGCTGCTCTAAGAGCTGCCCGCCAACGGCATTCCGATCACTCGGAGGAAGCTGCATGCATCATGTTGGCAACCATGAGCCCTGCATTGCAAAAGCAATTCAAGAGCTATGATGCTTTCAACATGAATTAAAGGCTCAAAACTATGTTTAAAAAGCAAGAGACGATTGAAATGCATGCAACTAACAAGGCTATTCTAGAAGCCAAGCTTGAACGAGGTAAGTCAGTCAAACCTCATATTATGGGGATGATCGCTAACTTCGAGAGGATGGAACACCTGGGGTGTGCCTATCCTCAAAAGTTGGCTATAGATACTATCCTATACTCGCTGCATAAAGGGTACAACCAGTTTTGGATGCACTACAATATGTAGGGATTGGATAAGACCCTCGATGAGCTGCACGGTATGCTCAAGACTATCGAGTTTGATGTGAGGGAAGAGCCTGAAAAGGAAGTGCTTTATATCGGGAAGGGAAAGAAAGGGGTTGCTTCAAAGGGCAACCAGTTGAAAGGTAAGGGTGGCGTGGCCAAGCCTCAACCTAAGCAACAACCAGCCGCTAAGAAGCCTCTCCCAGCTGCGGATAATCAGTGCTTCTATTGCCAAAAGAATGGGCATTGGAAGAGGGATTGCCCAAAGCTGAAGGAAGACCAGAAGAATGGAACGGTATCCAGTACATCAGGTATTTCGTTATTGAAATCAATCTAACTAAATCTACTTCTGATTGGGTATTAGATACCAGTTGTGGTACTCACATTTGTTACAATGTGCAGGGACTAAGGAAGGTGGCTAGAGATAAGGTGAACCTACGAGTTGCAAATGGAGCCATGGTGGCTACTTTGGCTGTAGGAATTTATGTTTTGTCGTTGCCTTCAGGCGTTGAACTAGAACTTAAATTTGTTTTTATGTTCGTAGTATAAATAGAAACATCATTTCTCCTTCTGTATTGGATATGGAAGGTTTTGATTTCGTATTAAGAATGGTTCTTATACCCTTTCAAGAGAAAATTTATTTTAGCACCTGTTTGCATAATGGGTTTTATTTGCTAAATTTTGACAAACATATACTCACAAATCAATAACAAAAGGGCTAGAACTAATGATTCTAACACCACATATCTATGCCATTGTCCATTAGGCCATACAAATATGAAGCGCATTCAGAAACTTCTTAAAAAGGGATTCTGAACTCATTTGACTTGGAGTCGTTTGATTCTTGCGAGTCATGTTTACTTGGCAAAATAACAAAGCCATCCTTTCTAGGAAAGGAGACCGAGTAAGTGAGCTATTGGGTCTCATACACTCGAATGTGTGTGGACCAATGAGTTCGACTACAAGATGTGGGTTTAGTTACTTCATTATATTTACTGATAATTTGAGTAGATATGGCTATATTTACTTAATGAAGCATAAATATGAATATTTTGAGAAATTCAAAGAGATTCAAAATGAAGTAGATAATCAGCTAGGCAAGAAGATTAAAGCTCTTCGATCGGATCGAGGAGGCGAATATATGAGCCTAGAGTTCGATGAACATATAAAGGGTTGTGGAGTATTTACACAACTAACTTCTCCCGGAACACCACAATGGAACGGTGTGCCTGAACACGGAGGAATTGAACCTTATTGGATATGGTTAGATCAATGATTTGTCACACCAATCTTCCTATTTTTTTTTTCTGGAGACATGGTCTCGAGAAGGCAGCTTTCACGCTGAACAAGACTCCGTTAAAAGCTGTTGAGAAGACACCACATGAATTGTGGACGGGAAAGGTTCCCAAGTTATCTTTTCTCAAGGCTTGGGTAGGTGAAGCTTATGTAAAGAGGTTACTCGGCGATAAACTTGCACGTAAATTAGACAAAGTTTTCCTTGTGGGTTATCCAAAGGAAACGAAGGGTTATTATTTCTACAATCAATCTGAAAGCAAGGTATTTGTTGCTCGGAATAGTGTCTTTTTGAGAATAAGTTCCTTTCTAAAGAGACAAGAGGGAGTAACGTTCATCTCGTAGAAATTCAAGATGAGCAACAAATGGAGATGGATAGGGATTTAGAATCCATCCAAGATGTTTTGGAAACAACTCCACGTTCAACCCTAGAGGCAACTCCAGAGGTTGAAGCAGAACACACCCTTCGAAGGTCTAATAGAGTCAGGACTTCGACAAATAGATACATTTCAATCTATATGAAGTTCAGTGGGAGCAAAATTTTCTTCTTGGTTCTGTATGTTGATGACATACTGATCATTGGAAATGACATTCAAATGCTGGAGTCTGTAAAGGCTTGGCTTGAAAGTGTTTTCGAAAAGTTGATTGTGAAAGGTTACACTTATGCCTCCTTCCCGACCGACAAAGATGGTTCTCAATCCCAATCAGGATTTGTCTTCTGTCTCAATGGAGGAGCAGTGACCTGGAACAGTGCTAAGCAAAACACTGTGGCAGATTCTACAACGGAAGTAGAGTACATCGCAGCTTTGGAAGCTGCGAAGGAGGCTGTTTAGAGACGCAAGTTCATGGCTGAGCTTGGCGTTGTGCCTACGACAGCTGAACCGTTGGCTCTTTATTGTGATAATAATGGAGTCATCACACAAGCCAAGGAGCCAAGGTCACACCAAAAGTCTAAACATGTACATCGCAAATATCACATTATTAGACAATGGGTCAAGGATGGTGATATTAGCATATGCAAGGTTCATATAGATGAGAATGTTGATGATCCGTTGACTAAACCGCTTGACTAGGTCAAGCATGGGAGTCACACAACTTCGATATGCATTAAGCGCTTCGCAGATGATTAGCTTCATTGTTTTAGATTATGAAATGGTGTCCATGATTAAAACATGGTTCTGTACATTTATCACAATGAGTTTTTGTCCTATTCAATTTTCTGTATGATTTTGAATATTAATCCAAAATAATATAACACAAATATCCAAATAGGTTATCAAGACGATGTCTTGGATAATGAAACCGTATTGAGTGAACTGGATTTTGTGGTTATTTGTCCCTAATCTAGGTGTTTGAATTAGATTCTAATAACCGTGATGATTAGATTGCAAGTTGATCTCAGTGCCTGTTTCATGGGCTGGAGACATGGGATGTCAAGGATCATTTGCATAGATATGAATTGGGAATTCATGATCGGACAGACCCACCATGAGAGTTCTTTAAGAACAAGTAGTCATATTAGACTCTCATAAAACTATCTTGAACCATTTCTCAGACCTGAGTGGTTATGAATAACGACATGAGGATTGGTGATTTGTGATTACTCCTAACCCCTGCGTAACAGGAGGCAATAATGGATACATTCGGATTATTGAAAATCATGTTGGAATTCATGAATGCACAAGACGGAAATTGTCCTCCATACAGGGATCGTTGTCTTATGGGCCTCTTGTATAATTGGGATTGTGTAATGCATGGCCGTGCTCAAATGGATTATTGGATAATCATTTGTCTTAACAATCCAATTCGGGATCAAGAAAAGATATGAAAGATGTAAGGATGACTAGACTTCTTACCTTACGTTCACATCAAGACAATAAGTGACAAGGGAATGGATTTGCACACTTGTCTTAAGGACAAGTAGGAGATTGAAGGATTTATGTCCTGATAGTCAATAAGGTGCAAAATTCGGGAATTAATTACAAAGATAGTCGACTCATCGATTTAGTAGATCGTAATGTTTAGCTAGAGACCGCTTACAATAAATGGACCGATATGAATCGGGCCAACTACTAAATGCATTTGGGCCTAACTGGTAACACACATATGCGTTGAATGGATCAAATAAAAGAGAGATAGAGAAATGTATGTGGACCCATAGTGGGAAGCCCACAAGGCTATTACTAGGGTTTCCTAGTTGGACTAGGAAACTAGAGTTTTAGCTTATAAGTGAATTTAGTCAGTTAAGTAAAAAAAAAACTGAAAAAATCACGGCTCTCTCTCTCTCTCAAAAGTAACGTGTGTTTTACCAAAGGCCAAGGAATAGTTCCTTGTCCTCGTTCTAGCTAACGAACGCTCACGGAATCCAAAGTTCAATCGCAGTGTGGACTACGTTAGAGGAGCAACACTTGGGGCTCATCTCTCTTTTGGATTCATTGAACGCAATTTCATCAACGTAGGCACGCATCAAGAGGTATATGAATATGTATTTAATGACCCCTTAAGTTTCCTGTTTTCTAGTTGTCTTCCGCTTATATGATTAGATCATTGCAACTAGATCCTTCAGATGAGCCTCTAATCTTCTTCATACCCCAACTGATCATATTTTCCTAACATGTAGGAGGAGCTGGGACTTGAATAAAATTGCCAATATTACACCAGACTTTTTGAGAAAACTCACAATCCAAGAATAAGTGTTCACAAGTTTCATCCTTTGCTGCACATAACACACATTTGGCATCTATCTGAACTCCCCTAGCCTGCAATCTGTCTCTAGTCAACAGTTTCTTCTGCATCACAATCCATGTGATAAAAGAATGTTTGGGATAACAATTTCTTCCCCAAATAAACTTAGTCTAGGGCTACACATGTGCAGTATGATGCACGGCTACACATGTGCAGTATGATGCAGGGCTGTGTAAGCTGCCTTAGCAGAGAAAGGAGGAGGCCCTGCTATCCAAGTAAGCTCACAATTCTGAATACTCATACACTTCAGTGCAGCATCTCCATTATTTAGGAGCTTGTTAAAACACCAAGAGTGTTTTTTGAGAACTCTGTATCTCCCAAAATGAATCTTGATCCATATACATCTCGTGGATCCATTTAACGCACATCACATCAGCTTTGTTAGCTATGCCCCAAACCAGCTTCAAAATAAGAGCTGTATTCACATAATACAAATCCTTAAAACCTAGGCCACCATACAACTTTGGTTGACACAGATCCTTCCATGCAACTAATGCCTGCTTATAATCTGTTTTTCCACCCCATAGGAAGTTCCTACACAATGCTTCAACCTACTTTATGACTTTCTTAGGCAAGACAAATATGGAGCCCCAAAAATTATGTAGACTAAAAAGCACAGTACTAATCAACTGTGTTCTGGCTGCATAGGAGAGAAATCTGCTTGCCCAAGATCTGAGTTTTGCTGTAATTCTTTCTACCAGCCCCACACAATCAGCTAATGTAAGAGAACGAGATGTCAATGGGACACCTAGATACCTGACTGGTAGTTGACCCTCATCCATCTAAAAAGCACCTTGAATTTGCTCTCTCACAGCCACAGATGCACCTCCACAGAAAACTTGACATTTATTTAAGTTTGCTACCAAACCAGATGCGTCAGAAAAGTCCTTGAATGCACAGAAAACACTACTTGCACATTTAGTAGTGCCTTTACAGAATAAGAAAAGATCATCAGCATAACTGAGGTGAGTGATATTCAGATTAGCACATTTAGAATGGTGTCTAGAATCCCTATCCTGCTTCAACAAGGATAGTCTTCTAGATAGAATCTCCATGACAAGCACAAGAAGATAGGGAGAGAGAGGATCTCCCTGTCTTATACCCCTTTTCCCATCAAAGTAGCCAGCTAATTCACCATTCACAATAACAGAATATTTGACAGTTGAAATACACAATTCAATCCAATGCACAAAAGATCCAGGGAACCCTAACTTCTTCAGAGTATGCAATAAAAAATCCCAATTAATGGAATCATAAGCTTTCCTGAGATCAATTTTGACTGCCATTCTAGCACTAACTTCATATGCCTGAAGTTTGATTGTTGTTTGCCATTATTATTAAGGTGGAGATTAAGCGATGAGACTAATATACTAATAATGTTAATCCACTTGGGGGGATGCGTGCAACGCACGCATTTCACCAACTAGTGTTAATTAAGTGCTTGATCTTTTGATTGCTATTCATCAAGGATTATTTAGTTTTCTATAACCTTGAGTTAGTTGTTAGATTGTTAGTATAATTGTTTCACTCATAAACCCAACCCCCGTTGTTACTACTTGTTATTGTTTTAGTGTGCATGTTAAGTTTTGCTAAAAAAGATCTGGGGCTTTGACCCCTCAATGAGTAATTTAGGGGTCCGACGTTCTTATAGAATGAATGGTTACGTAGTTGAAGATTAAGGGATCAAATAATTATTAGGGAACCAACGAGTTAGAAAATATTTTCAAAACATTGAATTTGTAAAACAACATGGAAGGGCATATTCCTTTGCTACCGGTGTGATTGTTGAGGGGAACAACAGAATAGACAAGCGAGAGACTGTCATGTGTTGAATGTCCGACTACCTATATTTGAATAACCACGCACATAACCACTCCGCATTTATACCATATAATGAATACCGATAGTGCAAATATATATATATTAGCAGCTAAGCTATCGACTAGTGACTTATCTAGATATATCTTGGGATACTTTTTGGCAAATAGTACCTTTTAAATATTTTAAACAAAGTCTACATGATTTTTCTGAAATGGTTATGGTTACAACCATTTAAGATAACTTATATCCGTTTGATCAGTATCCCTAACTAATTCATCTTATTCGTATGTATTAATACTTTAATACAAGTACACATACAAATGTTTTTTATATTCATGATTTAAAGAAGTTAAAAATGATGTAAACTTTATTTAGCGATTTATAGGATATAATTGTTGGTTAGTAATCAACGAAGAAAAGAAAAACACAAAATACGCTGTTGACCCATTGGGTCATTGACACCTGACAACTTTGGTCGGAATTGACCGTTTCTCAATTCGAATCGGATCTCTCACCTGATCGGCCTGATCCGTTGGACCTTCCGCTTTCCAGTTGGGGCAGTGCAGGGAGATACTCATTTGTACTGCCCTGCTACCATCTTTAATCTTACTCAATACCCATCTAAGTATGGTGCTTCAGTAGAGTAAAATTTCCAAGGAAAAAACAAATTAAAGAAGAAGAACTAAAAATCGGAGCATACAAGATACAACAAAATCAGTGGTGATCATCGGGCCGGGCCGGACCTTTAGATTTTCGTGCCAAAAATTATACCCAGCCTGCTCGGGTTTCGAGCTGACCATCGGGCTTTTTTGATATCGTTTGTTTCCTAAAATTAAGCATAATTATGATTTCGATATGCACTTAAGGGGATTTTTTTTTGAATCCACATAATTTTGCTAGATCTACGAAATCATGATATTGAAAACTCAAAATTCTATTTCTAAAAATTAATATAAAAATTACATCTAGTAAATAATAAGATCAACATGGTAAAAATCAAAATAAACAAATAAAATGGGCCATTCGGGTCGGCATATTTTACATTAATCCTAAAACCTGTTTCAAATTCCCAACTCAAGGCGAGTTCAGACCGTGTTAGCAGGCCATGTATTTTTTATCAGGTTTATACCAAGGTCCTGTTCTTTTCGTCGTTTCCATGCTGCATTCCCTTCCGTGTCGTTTCGTTCCATTCTGTTCTGCATTATATACTTCATTTTGTCTCATATTTTCTTCCATTTTCTGCACCGCGTCGTTCCGTTCTAATTCGTTCTGTTTCGTTCCTCACCGTCCCGCACCATTCGGTTGAAGAGAACAAGCCTAAATCAAGAGAAATAATCAAAAGCCGGAGTCAAATCTAGTAAACGGATCAAATATGGATCAGATTCTTAGGTTACCGACTCCAAATAATTTCGATTTCAAACCCTGCATAATTAAATTTAGCATAATCCGCTCCGAATTCAATCAATTTCCATCCCTAACCGAGTATAACAAGCCGGAGTATTATAGATATAGTCCATTAAAAAAGAAAAAAAATCTGAGAGCTGACGCACGTTAAATTTAATTAATTATATGATGGGTCTCTCCTTATTACAGCATAGTTTTTAAACTCATCCTGGCCGTTCTCTGCTCACTCTCTCTCTTGCTTGCTTGAAATATCTTTGCTGACATCGTAATTCCTCTTGTTCCAACCATAATATTAGATCCGGTATTTTCCCCCCCGTTTAGCCCAATAGAAAAATTTGACTTTTAAACAAAATTTTGCTTATCTCTTGATAATTTGTCTTATTATTGTTAATTTTTAACCTGTTAATTAGGGTTGGTGTTCTTCCATTGATTTCAATTTAGAGGTTGAAGAAGATCAAAATCCATGGCCGCTCCTCCTGCTAGGGCTAGAGCCGATTATGATTATCTTATTAAACTTCTCTTGATCGGGGATAGCGGTAAGTCTCCTTTCTCTCTCCTTTGATTTCTTATTTTAATCATATAATTAATGCTGGGATTCTGAAATGTTAATGCGATCTTGTTGTCGAAGGATCAACTTTAGTTGGCGCTTTTATGGATCATGTTTATGTGCTAATGCAGATTTCATTTCATTGTTTTTTGTTTATTTCATTGTTTGTGATGGCTTAGAAATTGTGATGAATGGATATTGGATATTCATGGGATTAATTTAGGATATTGGTTGTTTAGATATGTTTTGTCACATTGTGTTGCTTTCAAGCTACGATTTTCGGTTTACATTTGACTTGTGTGGCCTTTTTAGTTTGTTTGGTGTCATTGATTTTGTAACCTATATATAATGAGTGTATGGGTGACCAGGTCTTCAAATAATACTTGTTAGGGTTTATGATAATGCTAATTAACCATAATTGCGATTTGCGAAGGCTAGAACGTTGATGCTGCACCATTACAGAGTATAGTGAAGATCTGTTGCATCTTCACTCAATGATGTAAATATAAGGGAGTGTGTTGGTTTTAGCTTTGGTATTTAAGGAAATGCATAATCACCCGAAGTGTCGGTACGTTGTCAGTGGTTGAATTTGAAGGGAACTGATATGGGCGTGCTAAGGGACCAAAATAAGAGCTCGCGCGTAACTAGCGAAGTAAGAGTGGTGAACATTGTTCTGACTCATAGCCTTAAGATGACTTGCATGAATGAACCAGCTTCAACCCCACCTAGACACACCTGCATTGACCTCAACATAAAGGGATGAGCCTGGTCTCTTAGAAAGAGAAAACAAAAGCAAAATCCCCTAGTTCAGAGGATGAGTTTTATTAAAGTTGTGAGTGTATTATCCCAAATAAATGTTAAGATTTTAGCAGAAGTGTTATTTTTAAGTTGAGAAAATAGTAGTAGCTATATTCTCTTTGGCACAGAGGGGAGGCAGTGGGTTACAGACTTACAGTTTCATATATCTTTTGATTTTTCTTCCCTATTTCTACAGCTACCTTGTTTTTTTATATGTATGGTGCTTAAGCTTTTCCTTTCCTCTTGTGTTTCTCTCTCTATCGATCATTTGTGTGCAATCAAGCTGGAATTGTATCAGATGGTCATGTGTACATGATATATCCTCCTTTTACGGTGCTAAGTGAACTGTCTGTATTTTCAATGGATAAATTACTGAGAAGCATTCGTAAGAGTGTATGACTGCCCTGTAGTTTCTCCTTAGGGCCACTGGAGGTTTTCCTGGTCGTTAACTTCAGGGTCCATGGGATTAGTCAAGCAAAAAAAATGTTGGACACCCATGTTATCTGAGAAAAGATTACCCTGTAGTTCACCTTTGTCATTCTCATGCCTGACCACATTACCACAATGAGGAGCCTTCTAGGTGTGGGGGTTTGATGATATGTCATGGTATTATAGGGGCTAGCCGAATAATTGGGCTACAAATTCTCTCGTTTCCGTCATTCTAGTTTCAAGCTTCTGCTCCTTGGATGTTAGGCTTAACAAAATGAACGGATTATTATTGGGTATTGATAGACACAAGAAAGTTGTTTCAAACAAGTTATTTTAGGTAATGAAAGGGTTGTTTTTGGGTATGGTGCATTTTAGTCTTTCCTTACCAGGGTGGAACAATTCTCACATATGAAATGAGTGGGAAGAATTTTGGAAAAGGGAAAAATTCACATAAGGAGGATCCTTTGTGGAAAAACAAAATATTTTTGTTGGCCATGTGCAAGTTGAAGACGTTTCTAGTGGGAAAAAGGACCATTCGACATTGCTTTTAGGGATTCAAATTTGTGGCATTATTTATGTAAAGGTAGTTGTTTTACATGTTTGCTATTTTTTCCTTTTTTCTTTTTTTCTTTTTTTTTTTGTCCAATTTCCTCGAGGGTGGAGGTAGTGGAAAGATTCTATTGAATGGGAAACCTTGTTGAGTAGTCTATTCCCCTTTCCCTTGTCAAAAGTCAATGTAGTTTTCCTTTGAATGAATGTTGATACGTTTGCAATTACAACCATAGCAATTTGTAAACAAAAACAGAGGATTAAGAGAAGAAATGATAATGAGTATCACCACCAAAGCTATAAAGGATTAAACCACCAAGCTATGGATAAAGAATACTACTTGCTCACCAAATAACCCTAAGATTATTGTAAAGAACGCAAGATTTGTAAGAAGGCAGCAGCCGTGTAATTTTCATTCATCAACCAGTGCCTTTTACATCAGCTGTTCTTACATATTTATAGGGGTCACAAATGTGCCCTAATAACCTAAGAATACTCTAGAAAGGGTGAGCTGTCCAAGAGTAGTGCCCAAGCAAAATGAAACTTCAGTATTTTGCCCAGAAATGAGCCAAATACGTGCAGTACAATTTGGAGCGCATTTCCTTCCGTTTTGGACCACTTGACAGCTGTTGCTTGTCCTTGCATAAGGACCAACGTGGGTGAGCTGTAAGGAGCCTCATTCTTCATCCTTACCTGCCCCATGTGCTCTTAGGCGCGCCTTACTCAGCAACTACTTAGGGAATTCAAATAACAACTAATTACATTTGTTAAATTATGCTAATTACATGCAGGGTGCACTATAACTAACACTAATCACAAATGCTTATTTGTACGGATTAATCTTGTACGGACATAACCTAGATTAAGTGGCCAAAAGGACACTAAGACCTCTAGGATCAGAATTATCACCATTCAAACGTGAGAGAGTCCCAAATGCCATGATAAATGCATTAATGCTCACGCTCGTAACTTGATGACCTGATGCTAACGCATCATCCTCCCCAACTTTTTTTGGATTTGCCCTCAAATCATCAAGGTATTCATCCTCCAAATAAGGCAGCAGATCTCCCACATTAAAAGTTGCTGAAATTGAACTCTCTCCAGGCAGTTCAAGCTTGTATGCATTGTCGTTGATCTTCTCGATGATTTTAAAAGGGCCTTCTGATCTGGGCATCAACTTGTGCTTTTTTTTTGCTGGAAACCTCTCCTTCCTAAGGTGTAACCACACTAAATCTCCTGGATTAAACTCATGTTGTTTGCGGTGCTTGTTTGCCTTGTTCTTATACAACTCATTCATCTTCTCTATACGGCTTGTAATCTGCTCGTGTAGCTTTTTCATGTCTTTAGCAAACGTTTCAGCATCTGGACTCACCTTCCTCTCAATAGGCCAGGGCAAAAGATCAATAGGAGTTAATGGATTGACCCCATAATTGATTTCAAAAGGAGACTTGCCCGTTGTATAATGAGGAGCCCGATTGTATGCAAACTCAGCATGTGGTAGAGTTTGATCCCACCCCTTGAGTGTTTTCTTGACCAACCCTCTAAGTAGAGTTGTGAGGGTTCTATTGGTCACTTCGGTTTGCCCATCGGTTTGGGGATGATAGGCAGTGCTGAACAAGAGCTTGGTACCCAACAATTTCCACAATGTTTTCCAAAAGTAACTCAGAAATTTAGAGTCCTTATCCAAGACAATGGAGCTTGGAACCCCATGAAGGCGAATGATCTCTTTGAAGAACAACTCAGCAATATGTGAGGCATCACTTGTTTTGTTGCAAGGAACAAAGTGAGCCATTTTTGAGAATCTGTCGACAACAACCATCACGGCATCCTTGCCTCTTGGTGTACGAGGAAGTGCCACTATGAAATCCATGCTTAGATCATGCCATGGACGAGTGGGAGTAGGAAGAGGCTTGTACAAGCCCTGGTGAAAATGGGACTTAGATTGTTGACAAGAGGCACACCTCGTGATTATGGATTGGACATCTCCTTGCATTCTTGGCCAATAAAAGTGCTCACTTAAGACCTCAAGAGTCTTCACAATGCCAAAGTGGCCAGCCAATCCTCCTAAGTGAGCTTCCCTTATAAGTAGGTCTCGAATTGAGCCCTTAGGGATACACAATCTGTTGTGCTTGAAAAGGAACCCTTCATGAATGTGAAAAGGGCCTTTTTCCACCTCCTTGCTGCCATCAAACATGGGAGAGAAATCTGGATCATCTTTGTAAAGTTCCCGTATGAAAGAGAAGCCTAAAACCTTGGCCTCGAGGATAGACAACATAGAATGTCGCCTTGATAAAGCATCAGCTACCACATTGCTTGCACCAGTTTTGTACTTAGATACAAAGGAGAATGATTGAAGATATTCCACCCATTTAGCATGTCTTGAACTCAACTTGTGCTGCCCATTAATATACTTCAACGCTTCATGATCAGAGTGCAAAATGAACTGCCTTGGTTTTAAGTAATGAGCCCAATGATCAAGAGCCCTCACAATTGCATAGAACTCTTTGTCATAAGTGCTGTAATTCCCTCTTGAACCATTCAACTTCTCACTGAAATAAGCAATAGGACGCTTATTTTGCACCAAAACAGCTCCAATACCGGTTCCACAAGCATCACATTCCACTTCAAATGGTTGATCAAAGTTAAGCAAAGCTAGTATAGGGGTGGAGCTAAGCCTTTCCTTGATGGCCTCAAAAGCATTTTGAGCCATGGGAGTCCACTCAAAGACACCTTTCTTCATACAATCCGTAAGTGGTGCTAAAAGAGAGCTGAATTGCTTGATGAATCTTCTGTAAAAAGAAGCTAGCCCATGGAAGCTCCTTACTTGCGTGATGCTAGTAGGAGTAGGCCATGTCTTAATCGCCTCAACCTTGTTGGGATCAACAGCTATACCATCCTTGGACACAATGTAACCAAGAAACGTGACACTAGGAACAAAGAAATCACATTTCTCAAGCTTAGCAAACAGCTTGTATTGCCTTAGAGCCTCAAAAACGCGTGTTAGGTGCTGCACATGCTCAGAATCACTCTTAGAGTATATGAGAATATCATCAAAATACACAACAACAAATTTACTAATAAAGGAACGCAATACCTCATTCATAAGACGCATGAATGTGCTAGGAGCATTGGACAACCCAAATGGCATTACAAGCCATTCATAAAGACCTCCTTTCATCTTGAAGGCTGTCTTCCATTCATCCCCATCCTTCATTCTAATTTGATGGTAACCACTCCTCAAATCCACTTTAGAGAAGACACAAGAACCAAACAGCTCATCAAGCATATCATCCAAGCGCGGAATTGGATATCTATACTTAATGGTAATGTTGTTAATTGAACGGCTATCAACACACATTCTCATGCTTCCATCCTTTTTTGGCACAAGGAGAGCTGGTACACTACAAGGACTCATGCTCTCTCTAATGTATCCCCTATCAAGTAACTCCTCTACTTGACGTTGTAACTCCTTAGTCTCTTGGGGATTACACCTATAAGCTGCTTTGTTAGGAAGTGAGGCTCCCGGAACAAAATCTATTTGATGCTCTATGCCCCTAATGGGTGGCAAACCATAGGGTAAATCAGATGGAACACGTCGACATACTTTTCAAGCAAAGGTTGCATTAACGCATGTAAAGGCTTTCCAACAATGTTCTCATTCTCCCCAAGCAACACCAGCATATAAACAACATTTCCATGCACCATTTCATACTCTAAATCAGCACCTTTAACAATCATAGCATGCTTTGATGAGTTAGAAACAGAAGAACCCTCCCCAACTTGCGTTCCCCCACATAAAGACAATTTTGCGGGTTGCAAATTAATTTTCTTTCCCTGAACCTCAAAAGAGTAAACATTTCTAAAGCCATCATGCATTACTCTTCTATCATATAACCAAGGTCTACCTAACAGCAAATGACAAGCATCCATGGGGATCACATCACACAAAATCTCATCATTGTATACTTTTCCAATCGAAAAAGGGATTGTGACTTGTTTTGTTACCTTGGCTTTGCTTCCCTTCTCTAACCATTGCAAGGAATAAGGATGAGGGTGTTCTTTGGTGGCCAATCCAAGCTTTTCCACCATGAGAGTAGACGCCACATTGGTGCAAGAACCGCCATCAATGATTAAAGTGCAAAGCTTTTCTTTCACGGTGCACTTGGTTTGAAATATCTTCTCCCTTTGAGATAGTGTCTCCTCTGCCTCTCTAGCATGAAGGATCCTTTGAACCACCAATAGAGGTGAGCCTTGGTCAGGTTCAATGTCCAATTCATCGTCAATAGATTGCTCTTTATTCTGCTCCTTCTCGTCATCCAATTGCCTAAGCTCATCATACTCACGGAGAGATAACACTCTCTTGTTGGGGCACTCAGCTTGAAAGTGTCCATAGCCTTGACACTTGAAGCATTTCCTAGAGAGAGATGGTCTAAGAGCATCCTTGTTGGCCTTGGGATCTCTAGGAAACCTTGTCATTTTCGCTCCCTTTAGAAGAACTTTCTGCCCGAGGAGTAAAAATCCTAAATGAGGGCTTTGCTGCTGGTTTCTTAGCTTTCTCTTGCTTTTCAATCTTCAAAGCCAACTTGTATACATCATCTAGAGACCAAAAAGGCTGTACTTCAACTCTATTACCAACATTGGTGTCTAAACCAGAAATAAAACGCGCAATTGAGAGTTGTGGATCCTCCACAATGCCGGTTCTGATTTGTAGTTGCTCAAAATCTCTAATGTAATCTGCTACACTTAGAGTTCCTTGACTGAAATTTGTGAGCTTGAGGTAGAGATCTTGAGTATAGGAAGGGGGCACAAAGCGTTTGTGCATGATTTTCTTAAGCTTGGGCCATGAACGCACCCTAGATTTACCCTCACGCTCTCTTTGTAGTTTCATGCTTTCATACCACAAAGAAGCATACTTTTTGAGCTTCAAAACAACAACTTTGAAACTCTTTTCCTCACTATACCCCTTGGTATCAAACAATCTACCCATTTGTTGCTCCCACTCCAAATAGTCATCTGGGTTTGTACCACCATCAAAATCAGGGGGTTCAAACTTTAAATCACCCCATTGCTCATCTTTTCTCCTTGGACTAAGAGAACCATCATCATCACCTCGACCTCGAGCTCTACCTCTACCAATGTTGAGAAAATCAGTCATTTGTTGGGTGAGGTTGCTAAGGTGTTCCTTAACCTCACGCATCTCCCTTTCTCTCCTAAGCTCTTTAGCTTGCTCAAGAGTTAAATTTCTGGGTATTTGTTCATCATCCATGGCTGTTTGTGAGTTTGGTTGTGTTTAAGCTAGGAATTGTGTTTGGACTGTAAATGGGTTCTTTTGTGACTCAAAGATTGGAACTTTGGACGTGATTAAGACAAGAAAGGAGAGAACTTTGATGAGAGAAAATGGTGCTAAGGTTAAACCTATGCTCTGATACCAAATGATACGTTTGCAATTACAACCTTAGCAATTTGTAAACAAAAACAGAGGATTAAGAGAAGAAATGATAATGAGTATCACCACCAAAGCTATAAAGGATTAAACCACCAAGCTATGGATAAAGAATATTACTTGCTCACCAAATAACCCTAAGATTATTGTAAAGAACGCAAGATTTGTAAGAAGGCAGCAGCCGTGTAATTTTCATTCATCAACCAGTGCCTTTTACATCAGCTGTTCTTACATATTTATAGGGGTCACAAATGTGCCCTAATAACCTAAGAATACTCTAGAAAGGGTGAGCTGTCCAAGAGTAGTGCCCAAGCAAAATGAAACTTCAGTATTTTGCCCAGAAATGAGCCAAATACGTGCAGTACAATTTGGAGCGCATTTCCTTCCGTTTTCCTTCCGTTTTGGACCACTTGACAGCTGTTGCTTGTCCTTGCATAAGGACCAACGTGGGTGAGCTGTAAGGAGCCTCATTCTTCATCCTTACCTGCCCCATGTGCTCTTAGGCGCGCCTTACTCAGCAACTACTTAGGGAATTCAAATAACAACTAATTACATTTGTTAATTATGCTAATTACATGCAGGGTGCACTATAACTAACACTAATCACAAATGCTTATTTGTACGGATTAATCTTGTACGGACATAACCTAGATTAAGTGGCCAAAAGGACACTAAGACCTCTAGGATCAGAATTATCACCATTCAAAAGTGAGAGAGTCCCAAATGCCATGATAAATGCATTAATGCTCATGCTCGTAACTTGATGACCTGATGCTAACGCATCAAATGTGAACTCCTTTTTATGCGTCATCATCGAGGCTAAGCCGCTAAGATTCATAGTACAAGGTTGTTATAATTTTATGGGAAGACGATTTGGTTCAGACTAACTAGGCAAGATGGAAAAACATAAGCTGGTTTGGTGAGACATTTTTGCCTGGGCAATTAGTGCTATTCGTTGATTCCATTGATGGTACCTGGTAATGGAGTGTATTGGCCGTTTTGTCCAGTGCATAACATTAGATCTTTATGTAAGAATGTTTGGCAAATTACTCGTTTTTTTGTGTTAGTTGTTAAGGGGCATGAGTTTTTGTTAAAGATGAAAAACGTATGCGCTATATCAAAAATAAAGGAAGGTTACCACAAAATGGGGAAGCTAGTTACAAACTGGCCCTATTCCTTGGAGACGCCCAGGATCCATAAGAAAGTTAATTCAGTGATTCTATTCTCTAGTAGCTGAGGTGAAGAGAGTTCTAGAAAAAACATGTCTGTTCCTCTTTAGCCATAGGCACCACATTTGTCAATTGAGCGAGCTTTTATCTTCCCCCTTCCAATACCTACATAATGAACCTCTAAGAACTCCAATCAGCAGTTGGGCAAACCCATGTTTCCACTTACTCCTAAAGAATCATGGAATATTGCACTGCTAGTCTATTGCTGGCACAACAAAGTATGCACATGTCCATGGAGATAGCTAGCCCTGTCCACCTTTGTTGTCTCATACCATTGGTATTTATACTTCCCAGAGCCAAAGTGTCTGCTTACCAGTTACCTTATTATTTATTCGTTCATCAGAGGAGGGATCCAACTATTCCAACACTCAGGCTTGTGTGTTATTACACTGTTATGTAACTATTTTTAGGATTCCAAGTATGAGAAGCGCGTTGTTGAATTCATTGGTTCCTTATGTAGGTCATGCATTTCAAATTATTATAACACAGTTTGATTGTTTATGTTTTAAACGGTATCAAAAGCTCATAATTTGCCCATTCATATACGTTCTGAAGTTTTGTGTCTACAACTTGAGTATAAAAAATAAAAATGATCAAATCATCAACATGGCAAATTATGCATCGAATAAAAAGTTGTATGAGGGTGTAATTGTGTAAAACATTAAGTTTACATGGGATAAAAAACTATAAGTGGAGGCCTCTCATTATTATCACCACCATCATCATCTTTATCAAGTAAACATAGTTGTGAATAACAAAAAAATATATAACTGATGTATACGTAAACAAAAAACATGAATTTAGCTTCTTTGTGCAGGATATTGTCCTCTTTGTACTTATCAATCTATACTCTCTCTTTATCTAAAAATGAACGAATCTGAAACCCCAGACCCATACTCGTTTCCCTCAAGAACCAAAACATTCTCTTTACTCCCATTTTGCCTTCTCCCTCATCTTCGAGTCCTCTTCCTGATAACCTCCATCTCACCAGGCCCATGTTGTCAGAAATCACCAGTTTTTTTTTTTTTTTTTTTTTTTTTTTTTTTTTTTTTTGTTACCTTCACGTCTCTCACCATCTCTGCAATGTGCAACCCCCTATCATGTGAGCCATCTCCTCATTTTCTTGACGAGCAAAAAAAAAAAAATCTCCTCATTTTCCGGAATCATTCATTTCTGGCTCCATTATCGGTTTTTGCTCTTTCTTTCTCTTCCCCTCTCGCCTCTGCACCTTTTTTGCTTGACCAGTTGACCTTAATGGCACAGCTGCTGGTGGATGCTGTTCCAATCCCCCCCCCCCCATTCTCCCTTTTTCTTAAGCATGCTGTACGTGGATCTTCAATTAATGGCAACTGTTGCAATATGTTTCAAGTATTGAGCATTTGTGTCATTTGGCTAAACAATTGCCAATCCTCTCTTCTGAAATGTAGGTATGACCTGCCTTCCCAAAACCAGGGGTTTCCCTCAATCCGCTAATCATTAAACATGTGCGTTAGCGAAAATCATTAAATCCTTCCCGATGAGCTGATTTTCAGTGCATCTACCACCTTTCACCAAAAAAGGCCCTTATAAAAGGTGTAAGACCTACATGCCTTAGAATTAAGCTCTATGAACACCCTGTCGGTAAGGCCCTAGGGAGTGGCAAAATGGGACACGAGCGGGACCCAACGAGAAGCTTTATGATTTAGGCTTGGAGATAAATGAGTTTTGAGTAGGCCAATCCATTTGGTGTTACTATTTAGGTGGAATATGGGATTTTCACACTAAAATTGATATGTTATGATCTGTTCTTTTTTAAAATTTTTTTAGGTGAAGCGTGTTATGATCAGAAGTTATGGGCCTTCAGTGTAGATAAATGGCGTCAGGCACGTTGGCTTCTATATGCACACCTGTTAGTTCATTGTATTGCATTATTATTTTTCATTTTTTTGGGAATTGCTGTTACTGACCATCGTTTTGAACATGTCAGTCAATGCTTCATGATCCACTCTTCATGAATGTTAGAGCAGAGAATATTAATTGGCATGTGAATCATGTGGTGAATATTGATGTCTTTGCTAGCATAGGTACATCCAATTATCGCATGTTTATGTTAATGATCTGAATTTTAACATGATCATAGATTGGTTTGGTTGGCATGCTTAATATAATAGGCCAGGTTTGACACGTTGAGAATAGATATAGACATAGTTGCCATGTGAGTTGTGACTTACCTATAAGAGGTTAATGAAAAACTTTTCCTTTTGTTTTTTTTTGTTGTGTTTTTTTTTGTGGGGGGGGGGGGGTGTTCTTGCTTTTCAAGGATCTTTTTTTTTTTCATTTGGGAGGTTACGTGAATACTTGCACCTTGAATGACAAAGAAAGAAAGTTGCTGGTTGTATGTCAATATAACTTGTCATTTTTACACTATCTAAGGTTACCTCATAGTCATACCTGGGGTTACACATGGATGGTCACACTCAAATGGCCAGGGGAAAATAATTGCATTGTCTGTGATAAGTTCTGGTTGTTATGCTGCATTCTCAAGGTTCCTAGCTGTATTTGCAGTTCTTCTTTCTTCCAAATTGTGCATTTGTGTTTAGCTTGTAAAACAATGATCCCAATCCATATTTATTCGTTTAATCTTTCTTGATGTGGATTTTCCATGATCAGTTTCACTCCTATCTTCATTGGGCTATTATGTATTCTATGAGTGCAACCTAAGGCAAAGTCAAGTTTCATTTGCTGTTTTCTCCATGTTCCTGTCATTTATTCTGGTTACACTTTCTAAGTATTCTTCTTTTAGTAGCATGATATCCTTTTCTTTTGATACCCCCCCCCCCCCCAACATTCTGCACCCAATCATATCATCAGATGTCTTCTTGAAATTGAGGGGGGTAGGAGTTGGCATACTTGGTATTAGTGTGCTGGGTGGCTGCGGTTGTGTGGATGGATGCCCACAAATATGAAGCTCTTTAAGTGAAGTGTGATGATTATGCTATTCTCTTTGCCTTAATGCAGTGTAGATAAAATTTATCCTGTGGTATGATGAGAATTGCATTTTAGGACTGATGTACAGCTCAATTCACTCCTTTATCTTGTCATCTTACATGCTAGGTGTGGGTAAGAGTTGCCTTCTGCTGCGTTTTTCTGATGGGTCTTTCACCACAAGTTTCATAACAACCATTGGGTAGGTCATTCTACTATGGAACATATAGGATCCTTTTTTATCACATCACTTCTTGTAAGCCTAAGAAATAACACTTGTTTCTACAGTATTGATTTTAAGATAAGGACCATAGAACTTGATGCGAAGCGGATCAAACTTCAGATATGGGATACAGCTGGTCAGGAGCGGTTCCGGACCATTACCACTGGTATTATACTATTTCTACTCTCTCTGTCAGAAAACGGTTAAGGAAATAAACTTGGAAATTAAAAGAAAAGAAGATATTGTATCATGTGATCTTTGTCTTGTAGCTGAATGTGATGAGTGAAGAAGTCCTGTATTTGCCTTACATTGGGCTTGTGATGCGTTAATTGAGTCGGAAACTTCTTATCTCTTAAACTACTCCCCCCACCCCGGCCAATTAACCAAATTGGTATTTTAAATGAACCCCAAACGGTAGGTTGGTATTTTGTAAAGCTCCAGCGATGTTTACACATTTTAAATGTACCTCCGGCGACATTTTGGTATTTTGTTTGGACTTTCTCGTCAGATTCACCCGAAAGTTGGTCGCCAGAGAGAATATTTGATTAAAATAATAATAATAAATAATTTTCGTATTTATTTCCTATTTCTACCCCACTTCCCCCAATTAAATACTTCTTATTTTTCATTTCCTTAAATTTTTTTCTTCAAATACCTCTCTCTCTCTCTCTCTCTCTCTCTCTCTCTCTCTCTCTCTCTTACACAGCAAAGTTTAGCCCAACAACTTGTTGCAACTCCTTTGGATCTAGGCAAGAAAAACTTTGTGACTGTTGATAGCCAGCACCACCAGATCATAGCTATAGAAAATTCCCGCCTTCACTTCTAACTGGTTCATATGGAGAGGGAGGGAGAGGGAGAGGGGAGAGAGAGAGGCTAAGGGGTTAGGTATTTGAAGAAAAAAATTTAAGGCAATGAAAAATAAAATATATTTAATCGGGGAAAATGGGGTAGATATAGGAAATAAATGCGAAAATTATTTATTTCTGTTATTATTTTAAACAATAATTCTCTCCGGTGACCAACTTTAGGGTGAATCTGTCGAAAAAGTCCAAATAATATACCGAAATGTCGCCTGAGGTTCCTTTAAAATGTGTAAACGTCGCCGGAACATTATAAAAAACCAACCTGTCGTTTGGGGTTCATTTAAAATACCAATTTGGTTAAATGGCCACCCCCACCCCCCAGCCACCGAAAACAAAAGGAAAAAGCTGAAGATGAGCAGGATATCAATTGTTGTGGCAAACTGTTCCTTTTGATTGAGAATGAGGACAATTCCACAAGTGTAATAAATACTTATCAGTTGCATAAGCTGAAGCTGAACCGAAACAAAGAGTACAATTAATCGCGTTACTTGCATCTTGTCTGTCATGCTTAGAAAAATAATGAAGTTTGGAAACATGGCCAATTGCCAAATTACAATCTTGTACTCGAGCGTTTATTATGGGAGGAATGGACATGTAGTAAACTCTTGGATGAAGAAAATATGGGTTTCTGTTGGAATCCGTGCTGCTGTGATTCTGTTAAATCAGTCTCTTAAATGGAGAAACGTGAACCATTGTGGTTTGAGTGTCTCATTAATACTGGCTTCTTCAATTAAACGCCATGACTTTAAATTTTTTTAAAATTTAATGAGACAAACTTGTATAAGACGGAGTTATCAAAGCTTTTGATGAGACGAGGGTCACCTTTTAGTAAAACAATGGTCATTGTTTACATTAAGTGACCTTACATTTCTAAATGGAGACCCCATTTTTAAACCGTAAGTTGGTCTCACACAAGACTTGCTGTAATTTAATTAGATTGCACTATCTGTAGTGCATCAAATGCTACAAGGTTTATGGAAGCATCATGTTACAGCTATTTCTGGCTGGGAACTTCATTCTCAGGGTCACTGCTAAAATTTTGGTTATCACTTCATCCATTTTTTTCATGTAGCAGCGTAGTTTTAAAGAAACTTTTACATTGCTCAGCGTTTGTTTATATTGTTTAGATGACTTGGAAATTGTTCTTACGTACTGATGTTTATTGCAGCTTATTATCGTGGAGCCATGGGCATTTTGCTGGTGTATGATGTTACTGACGAATCATCTTTTAACAGTAATTTCCTTGTTTCATCTTTCTCTGTTTACTTCATGTTTAGAAGAAGAAAAAAGTTAGCACTTACTTGCACTAGCAGATGCATCATTGACCTTGTTATATCTAAACTGTAGTGTGAATGATATGGTTGGAGACTTGGGTTCTCCTTCATGGAGGGATGATTTATCTTTAATCAAGTCTTGGTGGGTTGGGCTGAAGGAAGACCTAGGTTCTATTCTTCCTAGTGTTTTCCCTTTTCCGTTTTCTTCTTATGCTATTATGTTGTAGCAAGATGATAAGTATAAATAAGTATGTTTTATTAAATATGGTATTTTTGGTATATTCTGAGACAGAAAAGTTGACAATTCCTTTTCTGGAAAAGAGAGTCTATCAGTTTACTTTCAGAGGGTCCTATAAATGTTGAGTAGCTTGGTATGTGATGCATACTTGTATATGTGCACAGACATAAGGAACTGGATCCGCAACATTGAGCAGCATGCATCAGACAATGTTAACAAGATTCTGGTTGGTAACAAGGCAGACATGGACGAAAGCAAAAGGGTAAAGTTCTTTGTTGCCTATTTCTCTCTCTCTCTCACACACACACACACACACACACACACACGCGCGCGCGCGCGCGGGGTTTCAGTTCTAATTTAAAGTTCCCTTGATAGGCTGTTCCCACTTCGAAAGGTCAGGCCCTGGCAGATGAATATGGAATCAAGTTCTTTGAAACAGTTGAGTAAACTTGTTGCAGGTGGTTGATTATCTTAACCGGTTGTTAATTTTTCATGGATGCTGAAATTATAATGTGACAGAGTGCTAAGACGAACTTGAATGTGGAGGAGGTCTTCTTTTCAATAGCAAGGGATATTAAACAGAGACTTGCAGAATCCGACTCCAAGGCTGAAGCGGTAAGACTGTTAAAAAGTATCACTTCAAGTGGAGGAATATTTGCAACTATTATCCCATGATTGCAAAACCTAAGATGCCATTTAACTGTTAATATGGGGCATTGTCTTAGCCATGTGGGAAAAAGGATTCATCAATTAGTAATTGTGCAATGTGG
The DNA here is from genome assembly GCA_038025085.1 of Tetragonia tetragonoides. Lineage (NCBI taxonomy): Eukaryota > Viridiplantae > Streptophyta > Magnoliopsida > Caryophyllales > Aizoaceae > Tetragonia > Tetragonia tetragonoides. The sequence continues at coordinate 21,125,890 of CM076149.1, forward strand.
CTGTGGTACAAATAAAACCCAAAAATAGAGGGAATGTCTTAAGCTGTTCTTATCATTTCAATCTTGAAACTTGCACTGAGATGAACGTAGAGGGTTTTCAGGATGTTATCTTTATACTAGATTTTACTCGGGTGTGATTCTTGATCATGCAAACCTAAGTGGTTAGATCTGCTGGTAAGAACTCTGATATCTATTCCAGAGGTCCCCAGCTCAAGCCCTCTTAAGGCCACTGGATTACAGGTAACTTCAGCCCGTGGGATTAGTCGGGCAAAGCATGGACCCCCTTTATTCAAAAAGAAAAAAAAAAAAACAAATGATATTTGATTGGGAAAATGTTTACGAGCGCCCCACCCAACTGCTGTCGATTATGGGATAAGGCTTGCTTTGAATTGATTTAGAGTACTATTGAGGTTCTTCAGACATGTTCTATCTGGAACTGTTGTTATGATGTTCAAGTAATCCCTGATCGCTTTCTGAATTGCATAATGCTTAGTTTAGGCCACTAGTTACAATGATAAGCGACTATCATGTTGTGCAGCTAAGAGTAAATGCATTTTCTGTTTGATATACAGCCTGGAGGTGGACTCAAAATCACTGCATCGGACCCAGGTGCCCCAGCCCCAGCTGCACCAAAATCAGCCTGCTGCGGCTCTTAAGCTAATTTGAAGATTTTTGAGATATAACATTGCAGGGGGCATGTACGTTGGCCAGGAAAACAAATTGTGGAGTATCACAGGTGCTTGTAGCTGTTCTAATGATTAAATTTCTCTATCAGTTCTGGTGCGAGAATGGTAGTTCACTTTATGCAAAATTTATAATGATCTTGTTATTGCCCTCTTTTACATTATTGTCCACCCTTCACTTCAGACCTTACTCGGGGAATTTCTGCTATTCCATGTAGAAAATTAACAGCAACTCAAGTTTGGTAACTGTTATGCAAACTTTAACAATGGGTATTGGAGCCTCTGTTCTGTCTTCGTTGTTTATTGATAGATATCAAAGCATTGGACATGTAAATTCTCCACTAATCTGCGGGCATGTCTTTATTTAGTCATCTTGGGTACGTACTCTCTCTTAAGTTACCAGTTTCTCAAATTTTGGCATTTTGCAACACTCTTGGGGAGATTAATGTCCTAAAATTAGACTTCTCCATGCTGTCATTTTATTTTAAGGAATTTTCTTGATGATTAGAAAATTTGACAAGTTCACGCGGCTAGTCCGGCTACATTGTTAAGTAAATGTGATCATATTACAATTTTTGCAAACAATATCTGTACTCGGTTACTATTTCGCTATAATCGAAATTACATTTCAGGCTCCATTCTTTTCAGCTAGGAAAAACAAAATTTAGCTGAATTGACTAAGCTAAATTGATTTTTTAATTTGACTTTTGACCATTAAAACTTGTCCAAATATATTCAATATCTCTAACAATATTTGTTAAATCAAGAGTACCATGTAGAGTTTTGGGCAAACAATTATATTATATGCAGTGAGGATCTCTACTTCTGTGAAAGATAAAGAGATATGAAAGGAAGTATATGATTACTATGCATATTATTGTAAGTCACATTCCGGTATTCTATTTAATTGTCTTGTTAGCGCAAGTTTTGTTGTTACTAGTGATTTTATATATTTTACGGTTATTACTGTTCTAGAAGCTGTATGGCATTTTTATGAATGAAAGTTCCTATTTCCTTATTAAAATAAGAAAAGAGTACTTTAGTGTACACTTATAATTGCTCCATAGGGAATAGTATGAAACTAGGAAAGTATGGATGGACTAAAGAAGTACGTGATCGAAGTTAAATGCCAAGCATTATCATAAAAACTAAAAAATTAATTGGTTTTGTTCTAAAAGACTATATATTTAAAGAAAGCAATTGGGATCAGAAAATACTAGGCTAACTTTAGTGGCTTTTCTCTCTTAGGTGATAGGTATGGTCATACATGTCCTGTTCTTGCTTTATACTAATGGCAAAACTTTGGGGAGAGCAAGGATTTGAGTGGATAATAACTATTACAAGAAAAGCACAAGAAAACAAGTTCTGAAATATATAAGCAACTTGTCCCCTTCAATAAGGGCAATGAGTGCAGTATTATTGCCTTTGCAGATAAGGTAAGCCAATCATTTTCTGTTTAGGAGATAATTTGTTATCGGTTGATACGAAACCTTCTGGTTTATCTTTAGCTTGGAGCTAACTCTCTCCCTTTTATTTATGTCCATCAAGTTAATGACACACGGATTGGTTTACCAAAGCTTCACATTGATATGCAATATACGTTTGCTTCAACGGGACTCAAAATAGCAATAATTAAACTAACAAGTGATTGGTGTGAGTGGTTCGACACTCACATTCCTTAAACAAGATTTAGGGTTCGATTCTTGTAAATAAAGAAATTACTTGCATACTGAGAGCCCTTTACCCTTTTATGAACCGACACGATGCCAATATGACTAATATTGGCGCGAAGGGTTTATGTGAACCTGTGTGGTCACCAAAAAAAAAAGAAAAAGAAAAAGAAAGAAGCATTTATTGATATTGTTAATCTAGGATGTTAAAATCCATTCCTTTTTTAAACCAAAAAAAAAAAAAATCCATTCCTTTTATTCGAACAACCCATTTCCTAGTTTTGAGTGCTGGTTGTGCAAGCTAGCTGTGTATGTGACGTGAATTATATTGCTTTTTAGTCATAATTCTCTCGTTGGTATTGCATGATAATAACTACAATTATTTTTTCTTCTCAAAATTCGTTTATCACATAGAGTATTAAAGAGGGCAACGCCCGTAAAACATGTATTACGTTTAGTTTGCTTTAGTCACACTAAATAAATGTTACTTTAATCACATTTCATACGTGACCCAAAGGAGTTTATTTCAGCATAACTATTATTAAATCCAGTTTTGTCGTTGTTATTAATATACTAGCGAGCTAAGTATTCAAGTACTCAACTGAATTTATATGCAGCCCAAATTAAATCAATTGAAGTTTTGCATCAACGCATTCAAAAGCCAAGGAGGCTTGTCATGAAACAAGTATTGGAAATTTGGAATTAATAATAAGCTTTTTTGTTTTTCTCTAAAAACAACATTTAAAGGCTTCAAACAACATATATGAGATGTTTTATATAAATTTCGAACCATGTAAACAACAAAATACAAATATAATTTCAAGTTCGCTACCTACCTAAGTATATATACTTATTCAGAAAATGTTTCTAGAATTTTCAATTATTAAGTTCTTACATTTTTAAAATATATGTTTTCTATTATGTCCCCACTTCAAGTTAGGATGTCTTGACCTAGTGATTAGACTGAGAATCTGAGATGTTAGGTACTTTGGGTCCAAGTTCGGATGTCCTTTAACTTGTGTAACATATATTGTACGGGCCTTTCATTCGTGATTCATCCGAATCCCAAAGAAAAAAAAGTCTATGTTATCATTCATTGTTCTTTTGGGGGTCAAGTCGTTGTGTCTTATAATTTGATTACTACCAATACATATATAGTTAATTTCTTATTAAAAATCGGAGAGACCAGACATGATAGAGTGAAATGGAAATCCACCTGAGCCAACAACTACAACCAACACCCCGAAAAAACTAACACCGTTTATAATGCGTTCATGATGGTATCTTAAATTGCCATATCCGTGTAAGTGGGGTAGGCCGGGGGGAATAAGCAAACAAATAACAAAAGCAAATGATTTTGATTCCTTCTTTTTCTTTCCCCTTTTTTTAAAAATAAATGACGTTGATGTTAGAAGTAAAAGAAACCATAATATTATAGAGAAAAATGTGGCAAGAAAAGCAAATCCAAAAACATAGATAAATCATGTATAAATAGAGGCTTGCACTTGTAGTTATGGTGCTACTGTTGTATTGTATTGCACAAATTGTCAAGCTAGTTTTTTCTCTAAGGAAATGGAGTCTCATCATCGCTTCAATCGAATGAAACCTTTCCTTGCCGTTATCTTCCTCCAAGTCGGCCTGGCCGGAATGGATATCCTCTCGAAGGTTGCTCTTAACCATGGAATGAGCAACTATGTACTAGTTGTTTACCGTCACGCGGTTGCTACTCTTGTAGTTGCTCCTTTCGCAATTGTTTTAGACAAGTCTCTTTCTCCAACCTTGTTCCGATCCCTTTATTTGATTAGTCTCCTTTCTCTTTGCATGTAATACATTATATATTTAGCTTTACTGTATTCATTCTTTAATATATATTCATAGTACTCTCTCCACCCCGCAAAGTATGCAACTTTTTTTGAATGCTTCAATTTCAGTTCTCAAAATTGATCATTCATGCAGGAAAGTAAGACCAAAGATGACCTTATCAATGTTCATCAAATTATTACTACTTGGTTTGCTCGAGTAAGAATTTCTTTCAAGAAGCACTTTATGCTCCCCAACTAGTTGAAATTCTCTTATAAGATTAACTACTATATATCTTTGGATGTATTTTTTTTTTTTAATATGATTTTGTACGCTTGACCTATACGGCTTGTTTAACCAATTGATTAAATTTTCATCTTAATTAACAGGCCAGTTATTGACCAAAACTTGTACTTTTTGGGAATGAAGTACACCACTGCAACGTTTGCTGCCACGATGGTGAACATTGTTCCAGCCATAACCTTTGTAATGGCTTGGATTCTTAGGTAAAATTGTTTTATTTATCTCTGTAAATCTTTTATAAGATTGTCTCATGGTAAAACGGTTTTATACACAGTTTTGTGTATTTATACGCACGACATGCATCTTTTAGAATTAAAGAATTAGGATTTAAAACTCACCATCATGTACTTAATTGGTTATTACCTTATTTGTAGGATTTTAATAAATTATTAATATTGAAATTGATATTATATAGTCCATGAAAGCGTTTCAAAACCTAAAACAAATTTCTGCCTCCTTTTTCAGGCTTGAAAAAATGAAGTGTAGGAGCATACGTAGCCAAGCTAAGATAGTTGGAACCGTGGCAACGCTTGCAGGGGCCATGATGATGACGTTAATGAAAGGCCCTGCCCTCACATTTTGGTCCCATAATAACGCATCCGGTCATGAAGTGAAACAACTTGATGTTAGTGTTCACGATGCAATCAAAGGTTCTATTATGATTACCATTGGCTGCTTTAGCTGGGCTGCTTTTGTCATTCTTCAGGTACTTTAATAGTAGTATATAAAAATAATGAGTGTATTATATGCCCGTTTGGTCTACCTTCTTCTAACTTTAATTTATTCTACTTTTTCTCTCACATTTGTTCTTGTCAATCGTCTTTTTCATCCATTCTCTCTCCACACATTTGAACTTATAAGAAGTTGAAATTAAGTTATAATTGGACTAGAAGTAGAAGCTACAATTTGTAACTTCTCCTTCCACTTCTAACTTTATTTCAACTTCTGGAAGTTTGAGTATAGATCAGAGTGGATGAAAAAGAGGATGGATAAGAACAAAAATGGGATTAGAGTTTAAATTTTGGAAGTTAGGCCAAACGGGCATTATGTACTCATCACCTTGAGGTTGAAATTTACACCCCTAATAATGAAAAAAGGACACATCAGCACTGGTAAAGAAAGAATTGAGAAAAGAAAGCAATTTTCCTTTGCAAGTGCTTATATGTCCTGTTTTGATCAGGGGTGCAAATTACAGCCAAAGTGAGGTTGTACATAGCATCCCTAAAAAATTATATACAAAATGTTTCTTATGAGGCCACTTCAACATGGTGCCACCTCTATGGCCAAACATAACGTCAAGCTTGTTTGAGGCGTCTCACGTTTGAGGGTGCATCATATGAGTTTTGTGAATAATATATACTTGCCTTCCCATGGTGTAACAACTAAAACTGACGATTTATTTCCCCTGCTTTTTCTACTTAGGCAATCACTCTAAAGTCCTACCCTGCTGAGCTATCTCTCACTGCTTGGATTTGCTTACTAGGCACACTTGAGGGCACCGCAGTTGCCCTTGTGATGGAGAAGGGAAGATCCTCACCATGGATAATAAGATGGGATAGCAATTTACTGGCTGCCGTATACAGTGTATGCTATTTTCTTGTGAAATTTTGCATAAACATACCCCTAGAGCTTGAGGTTAATTCACATTTTGGTATTTTGAGATTTAGCTTTAATTTTTAGTTCGCGAGCATATTAAGGGGTATTTCAATAACTTATCGTGTGTGAACTTGGCCCATCATAGACTGAAAACACTAGTTAGGATATAGATGATATTTTAAAAAAAATTTAGTCCCTTAATCCATCATGACTAGCTAGGTAGCCTACAGTAGTTATGTCTTTCCTTTTTCCAAAAAAACTGTAATTCCTTAATCCTTCCTACAGAACAAGCTTGGTAGACAAAATGATTGACTACCACAATCAAAATATCTCAAAAGATTGGTAGACAAGCTCGCCCTTCCTACAGAACAAGCTTGTGGTACAATGTGTAAAAGTCTTGCACCTTGCCTCACAGTCACATATAGTGATCTGAGTAAAAGCTCTCTTATAAGTCGGTTATATATATAAGATATCACTTTTTTATTTGAAAGTATCACTTTTCATATATTGTGGTATTACTTCTTTGCCTACAGGTATCACGCCTCATACATAATACTGTCTTTTATGAGTTTTTATGTACAGGGAGTGTCTAAATTTTTATGCTTATATGTGTTATTGTAAAGATTTCGATAGAAGAGTTGTGATAAGTTATACAGGATAAATATCAAGTAGGAATAAAATCAATTCACATAATCCATTTAATTCTACAAAGTTTAGATCAATTTAGCTCAATTTAGTTTCAACACCAGATATGTAGCAATTAGGTTGTAAGAGAGTCGGACTGAAACTAAGTGTTGGTGTGCTTGCACTTGATTCATTTATTAAGCGAGCATCATATTGATGCTCGTGTTTAACTTGTTTAGTATTGATTGAGCAAGTTTGATAGATTCATGAGTGGCTCGCGAGTAAACTAACATTGAATCTGTTAAAACTCATCAATAATACTAAATCAGTCTAGGGGTACTCGTGCTCCACTCGTGTCTTCAATGATCATTGAGTTGGTGCTCGTAATTAGCTCCTTTTTTTTTATCGAGTGTGTTTTAACCGAATATGTTCACGAGCGTACCCGCTCGTTTACAGGTTATTGCAGTCCTATCACAACCAGACTACCACCATCATAATCTCATTACCTCAATGCTATTGATTTTCAAAAAAGATAAAGAAAAAGAAAGCCACACCAATACTGATCAAGATTATACTGAAAGTCAAATATGACTTTGATACGTTGGTTGATTTATCAAATTCTTTAGAAAATATATACAATACAAAAACATTAACATGAGAAATTTTTGCTTATTGATGTGCAGGGTGTATTCTGTTCTGGGCTGGCATATTACATTCAAGGGCTAGTGATGAAAGAAAGAGGGCCAGTATTCGTGACGGCTTTTAATCCGTTGTGCATGATCATTGTTGCTATTTTGAGCGCTTTCATCATGGCTGAAAAAATGTTCCTTGGAAGGTACTGCCTACCAAAACCTTTTTTCTTTTTTTTTTTTCATGGCAAATCTTTGGATTTTAGTATATACCAATCGAGAACATCGTCTATATGGAGTACTCTTTTCTTTCATAATATTTCTGACAGAGGGACCAAAATTCTTTTTAATGGATTATCTCCATTTATCCTCTCTAAAATATACTCCCTCCGTTCCTATGAAACTCTACCACTTATTTATTTAGGATGTTTCCATAAAACTCAACCATTTCTTTTCACGGTAAACAACTTTCTAGTAAAATACCATTTTACCCTCACTTTTGTAAACTTTAAAACCTACATTTACCTTCCCTTCCACCCTCATTAATGCTGAGGGTATAAAGGGAAAGTAACTACCAAAATCACTTTACCTTGGACATTGTGCCAAAAACAAATAATAGAGTTTCATAGGATCGGAGGGAGTAATGTAGACGTTGTTTGACATATTATGACAAGTATAAATCAACGGGTATTACTTATTATTAGTGAATTAGTTTAACTGAAAAAAATCTAGCATTAGGAGTTGCCACAAGAAACGTTAATTTTGAAACCAGTCTAAAACAATCCATTTCTGTGCCTTCTTAGCCCCACTCCAGCCCCAGAACGTGAAAACTATGAAAGAACACATGCATGCAATAATAATATGTCAATTAGTTAATTCCTAACAGGTTGTACAAGATTACATTTGATACTCAATTTTATCTATATGTATCAATATGACCCTTTAAAAATATCTTTGTTTGACTCGAAACTATTGTTAAATGCCGTCTTTACATTCGTTGGGAAAACAATAATAATTATTAAAAGTCATTATTTCTATCTTAGTTTCTGGTATAGTGTCAACTTATTTTTGATAAGTTAAAATCACTTCATTAAATAATTTTTCCATACTTCCTAATTAATGTCCACAAATGGAAAGTTTTTTTATTGGGTCCATACTTAAAAGCATTAATTTACTTTATTTTGAAGGGTACTTGGAGCAATGGTCATTGTGGCAGGATTATATATGGTTATATGGGGAAAAAGTAAGGATAATGACTCTCCACCACCAATGGGTGACACAATTGGTAGCAAAGTGATCATGGACCAACAACTACAGGATGATGATCAAGAAGACACGAACAAGAATTGTCATGCTTTAGAAAAGCAAGATATGTGTGTGTAGTGAGCTAATTCGATTTGTTGAAGAGCACTCAAATTAAAACAAGGGGAACAACAAAAATAGCCGAAGGGACAGGACTAACCCTTTGTAAAAATTATAACTGCTCAAGAGGGGTCAATCTTTCTTGAACAACTCAACATGACACAGTGGGCACTTGTAGCTAGTAGTTGGTTTTTGTATGTGTCATAGGTTTTTGACTAATATAATAGCAAGAAGGATGCATGAAGCTCTTAGAGCAAGATAAAATATGTGGGAGCTAGATGATGTTGTATTATATTGTTTGGACTTTGGAGTAGTTTCACAGTAATATATACTTAATATAATCCGTTTTACCAAGATGTTTTGAGTTTAAAGCTTACAAACTTTGACCATAAATTAATGAAAAAATACGAAGATTTATATTGTAAAAATGCTATTGTTAGATTCATAATAAAAAAAGTTCTGAAAGTTATAATTTTATATGTATGCATATATTTAGAATGGCCGCTGTTATTGTCAGGTCAAAAAATACTAATGCCAGGCTACTAATTATGTGAGTTGACAATATAGTCCTTCACTTTAATAAGGCAAATCACATGTTCTCTCTCCTTTATTTTTAATTGCTTTATTTACAAACAAATTTATGGAAAGACTCCATAATTAGTGATCCTTGACTCCAACAATTTAGCAAATTGGCATTCATAATAATCAAATTATTATTTTCCTTAATTGTTCGCATATCATCCGGCCATATGCTCTTTTGAGCAAGATATTGTTGAATGGTATGATACATAATCAAATTCTTTACACGTGTTAAATAATGTATTCACCAATATTGATATATATCATTGACGATAATGAAAATAAAGTTTGCATGTAAAATTGTACCAAATTAATGTACATCAAAGTGGAAGAAGAATCATTCATACAGCAATACGGAAGACATTTTAATTACCTAGGAAAGTATAATTTTGGCAGTTTGACAAGTTAATTGTCCAAAAGTTATGAGATGGGAGCTCACTCTCATAAATTAGTTGGTTAATAAATTACAGTAGCCGATCAACATATACCATCTCTTTAAATTTTTGTAAGTATGTGATACGATTTTTCACTGTTTTTATGGGATATCTTATTTGATCAACTAATCAGATGTACATGAATATTTAATTTCTTGGATATTTTGTATGAATGAAAATGCATTATATACTTTTGGCAAGATTTTTATATGGATATTATTTTGAATAAAATGCTTAGACACTCAATATTGTAAATAAGGCAAGTGTACCCAAATTCATATTATGAAGAGAGAGAATCCTTCATGTTGCCCTTTTTACAAAGAAGGGCTAGATGGTCAACTAATTATATTAATATCCTGGCAATAGTGTTTTTCAACCTGGCAATAATAGCGGCCTTTAGAATTATCTATGGTCAAGGTGGTGCATTGGAGACCGTGAAAAAGAAAATGTAAACATCTACAAAAAACGGAGGGAGTATAAATCATTCTTCCTCACATAAATGAGATATTTCATGCATCCAAGGTTGTTATGTTTTCTCGTTAACAGTATACAAAAATTTTTATAAGACGATTTTTTCGTAACTTTTTACGAGATGAGGGTCACTTTTCAATGGAACAACAAGGGTCACCACTCACCATAAGTGACCCCAGTATTTCTAATTAGTAACCATATTATTTTGTGAGTTGGTCTCACACAAGACTTGTTGTTAACAGTTTTGTTTCGAATTTTTGTTTTGTTAAGGAAAATAAGTATTGCTTTATAATCTGGCTATCTAGAACAATACGTGGATTTTTTTTTTTCTTTTTGTTACAGCAATAAATCGGGCATGGTCAATATTGTACAACCAGTTTTAAGCACAGTTGTGCGGCTTCAAGCATGAGATATTTAAAAACGTGATATTTGTGAGTAAAAAAGTAACACCCATACATAAAAAAAAAGTGATATTTTAATTGTCTCATCATATAAGAGGTTGCCTAATAAAATACTTGTTCAATTTTAAATACGAGGTGAGTGTTAGTTGGAATAGTTCATTGGTTTACCAATATAAACCCAGTTACTAGGGCTGCACATAGGTCCAAAATCTAATCGAATCGGACCGAATCTGAATTGGACCGAACTTGAATCTAGATAATTGGTGGACCGAGGATCTAACCTAAATACAATAGGTCTTGGATCTAACCGAACCTGGAAAATCTAGACCGAACCTGAATGGACCTAATGAACCTGAATTGTTTTGAGCTCTAATACAATTTTTAATATTACTCATAAAAAAGTTGCCTAAATAATATTCATTCCAAGCCAGTAAACATCACAAAAAAAAAAAAAAACACAATAAAAGTCTAAACAAGCCTTAATATGTTTAAGCAACGCAAGAATGAATTAAAAAAAAAAAAATCAAATATTCAAATATTTTCGGCTCACAAAACCCACAAAACCACTTTTTTATATTTTTCATAATTCCGAAAATTTTCGATCCATCAAACCTCACAAAGCCACTTTTTTTTTTTATATATTTTTTATAATTTAAAGGTTTTCGATCCAATCAGGTCCAATTAGGTCCAAACCGGGAAAAAGACCAAATCGGACCTAAACCGAAATTTTATAAAAGCTGGACCATGGACCTAACCGAATACATTAGGTCCGACCTGATTAGGTTATGTCCGGTCTAAATATCAGGTCTGGACCTATTCTTGTGCAGCCCTACCAGTTACAATATAACTGTACTTAGTTTTTTTTTAAAACAAAACATGCACAAATTCTTATTACCAACATATTAAGAGTAGTTGATATTATGCAAACTAATAACTATATATTGTAGATAGTTATTTGATAGGAAGATAATATATGCAAATAGAAACGATAATTGTATGGCTCAATGTCTAATTGAATCTGAAGATATAAAGATTAGGGAGAATATGTAGATAACAGATTTATATAAGACTATTTCACTGTAAAATGAGGTGATTTTGATAAAAATAATGGTGAATTTGGTGCGTAAGTCACTCTTACTTTTATAAAAAGTCACATCGTCTCATCATGAGATAATTTACAAGTTTTTTTTTAAAATAATTTGGATGCAGGCTGGGTAAGGCTGTAAATGAGTCAGAGCACCCGTGAGCTGCTCACAGTGGCGGATCCAGAAAAAAGTTTCACAGGGGGCACTTATATAGTTAGCAATATAAAAATTATTCTTACCTAAAATTAGTAAGATATCTTCGATAAAAAAAAAGTACAATGTAATTGAATTGAGAAACGAATACAAAAACTCATATGAGAGAGCCTTATGCATGATATGCATAAATGCATTTTCACTTGTAGATTTTTCATCAATATCATCACTATCAAATGCTGATGAAAATTATTTTTAGAAAAATTACAAATTTTTTAGGCTAAATTTTAGAACAATTAGCTAAATCATCACAATTCCATTCACAATTCACAAATTAATCCTCATTCCAAAACTATAACCTAACTCAAGCTCACTAATGTAGACTAATTATCATTAATAAACAATTACGCATAATGTTAATTAAAAAAATCCGCAATTTTATATAAATGAATGGATATGGGTACAATTTTGACACAAAAGGAACCAAAAGGTTTGGTGCCTAATTGCAACATCAACAACACGTTAATGAGGGGAAGATGACTACAACTTAGAAAAAGAAACTTAAGGAATGATTTATGAGAGAGTGTGTGTGGGTCAACTAATGAAAATTTCTCCTCCTCTTTCTCTCTCCTATGTCACATGGAGCTTTAGCTTTATTTTTCTCATTGGGCTCAGAGAGGTGGGAAGTTGGGTTAGTTACTCAGTTCAATACTGATTGGGGGCACTTATTGTACTTGGGTGGGGGCACTATCAGTTGGCCTATATTTCAGTGGGGGCCCATCCCCCCACTCCCTTGAACATACATCCGCCCCTGACTGCTCATCAACATACTCGGTCAAAACTCGATTAAAACTTGCTTGATAATAAACAAGTCGAGAGTATAAGCACACCAATACTCGGCTCGTTACCTATCATTATAGGTTATAATACCTAACAAACTAGAGTACTCGCGAGCTGCTTATGAGTTATGAACATCCTCTGTAAAAGCTTGTTCGATAATAAACGAACCGAACACGAGTACACATTTTATACTTGTTTGATAAACAAGCCAAACACAAACACAAAGGTACTTGAATCCACTCAGCTCGTTTACATGTTTAAAGCTGGGGCTCGGGAAAAAAGAAATCTAAAGCTTCGGTACCCGAGTGCTGATGGAATCCATTCAAATACTAACAAGTAACAACATGCTAGATTCCTACCTGCATGCTCCCATTATAATTGGATTATGTTCCTTTATGTGAATTCCTAGTACTGTATCAGTACATCAAATCAAAGATAATGTGACAATTTACAATTGTCTGATGTCTCGGATGTTTTAGAATACTTCTTATCCAACTTTACCAAACAAAACATTTTTTTTTTCCCATTAGTCTTGTATGAGGTCAGGTCACCTCAAAGTGAGGCTACCTCTATATACCATGATATCATGTTTGTATGAGGGGCCTCACACCTTGAGGCCGCCTCATATGAAATTTTGTATTTTTTTTTTCTTTTTAAGGTTTCCAAAATGTTAACATAAAATGTGAATAATTAAGTATTTGCCAAACTTTAGAATCATAATATCTATATATTAGAGGCATTTTCTGACAGCATTGAAGGCGTCCACTTGAGCGAGCCATTGTAATAAAATTTTAAAATAAAAATAAAATAGAAATATATGTTTTGGTATAGAATATATATTAAAGTTGTACTTTCCTAAATCATTAAGGAGGTTACTATTAATTAGAGATTTTGGTATAGAATATATACTAAAGTTGTACTTTCCTAAATCATAAAATAGTAGACTATTAGATTTTAAAAAGCATATAACTTTAGTTTCACTAATTAAAAAATTAAATTTCTTACACCATTGGAACGAGTACGAAATATCCTTTAAAATGAGACACATTTGTAGTATGTTCTATTGATTTACAACATAAGATGCGTCCATCTAAAAAGGTAATTAGTAATTAGCTTGACAAGCTGAAACAACTAAAGAGTTGCAATGTAAAAATAAGAAAAAATAGATGTATATTAGTTATAAAAATTTAAAAAGCAATCTCAAGGTAAAATATAGTAAAAAGAATATGTGTTGAAAAAAGAAATAAACGATGAATCTAAAATGATTCTAGGTCCAATCTTTAATAGGAAACTTTACCATTATCACGTATAATTTTATAACTGTAAGTAATATACTGATCCCCCATGTTATTTTAGGGCTCCAATTTATGTTCCCTTCAACTTTATAATTATTAATGTATCCCCGCCGGACCACAAATAAAATTACATTGGACTTTTTGCGCTATTCAAGGCAATACTTTGACCGCATATAACTTTGAAAAAACAAGCAAGCATTAAAATATGTTTTGCTACTATAAGATCTACGTCTAAAACTTCTCTATTTTTTGAAAAATAGTTATGTATACATTAGACATTTAAACTGATTTTACCATAAACGAAGGATCATATCTTTGGGATATTAGTTGTACACTTATATCAACATAAGATGAGTATTGGCGTACCAACATCAAGCATAGAAAGACTTTGAAACTATTACCTCTTGGATCATGTAACATATGGGATGAATAGTTAATTGATTGATGATAAGAGTTTAAATTAGATAAGATGCCCTATAAAGTCATAGTAATCTTATTATATGGCATTCATGATATTAAATGGATTATATAAATATTTATCAATATATTACTAATAGCTTTTCATAAGTGACAATTACACTTTGATTTTTCGATGAGATTAATAATCACGTTATATTAACTTTATTATATAATCACAGTCCGTGCAACGCACGGGCGTACTCACGGGCATCCACTTAGTATCCTAATATAATGGACACTTTAATGTATTCCAATGTGAAGCTAGCTACTACAACTTGCATATGGGTGAAGGATCTTGTTGTGGCCTCTACGTAGGTTTCAACTTGAATGGCAAATTGACAATCGACAAAATTAAAGCCTCGAAGATTATTGTAGGACATTACGCAAACTAAAGCTACGTGTAGGACTCATCTTCCCATTAACGAATTTGCTTTAATAAGAAAAGTCATGTAGAGGTGTCTGATTGGAGAAGCATCTGAAGGAATTGTAACTACCCAAGCACACAATAGAGAAGCATTTTATCACCGAAAAAAAAGAAAATAGAGAAGCATTTATTCTTTAATGATTTTAATAATCCAGACAACTTCACTAATCTTTTACTTAACCTGAATTTGTGTTTTTATAGGGTCATGTTTAATTTTTTTGTTTTTCTAAGGTTATGGGAGTTAGGTTAGCCTTGTTAGGCAATTTTGTTGGGGAAAATCACACACACTAAGAACCGATAACGAGAATCCAAACACCAAATAAAAAATAAGAGACATCTAAGATTTACGTGGTTCAGCTACTTCGGCCTACTTCTACGAAAACAATCCAATGATATTCACTATCTCAAATAAGATTACAAGTTTTGTGGGAAACTCAAAACCCTCCTTATTTTGTATACCACCCTACAAATCGGACTTCTTCTCTCAAGAGTTATAAGGAATGGTAACACTAAACTATAAATAATACAACACACTCACACATGTGTTTGTCTCAGACTTCTTGTGCATCAGATAGATTGCCTAACCCCTTCTAGCACACCTCTATTTATAGGTGCTGGAGAAGTGAAACTCTTGAGTTTTTTTTACGTAACTCTATATCCTCCTCCATTTAGTGCTTACTTGAAGGTTACATCTCCTTAAGATCAATGAACAAGTTGTTTCAAGCTACTTTATTTATTTTTCATCAATGAAGTTAAATGGTGTATTATTATCGACCTTTGTATAGCCAATCCCAACGTTTTGCGTACATCAAAACGTTTTGGGATTGACCACAACTATGCAATCTAAACTCTTCATTAAAGATCTAATCATTCCACCAATTATTCAAAATGTTTAAAATTTTTATTTTTATATTTCCATATGCTCAGTCTGTACTAGACAACCAGTTCAAAAGAACCAACCTCTTGTTCTGGCTTTACTCTATCTCTCCTGGAGACCTTGTTTGCTAATAATCAACCTTATTCACCATTAATCTTTGCTAATAAGTCTAACGATTCAGGTACTAAACTCCGAGGGCTCAAATCAACTTTATTGGTTTCTTTATTGCTTTTCAATCATGCTTATAAAAATGTAGATCTCATGCAAATCATGTAATTTATTGCTTCCTAAATATCGCTTGTAAATCTTGTAAACATCAATATTCTGTCGTTGTAATCTCAAATTGCCAATCGAATGCATGTTCACAATATGGTAAATAACAATGTTTTGATGCTTGTGATCAACCAATAAATAGTCTAATCTAGGTTGTTGATCGGATTGCGTGGGAATTATGCCATTAACAGGCAAACTTGAGTTAGTAGGGGCCGTTATTTTCAGCGGGCGAGTTGGGTGCCTAACAACTTCCCACCTCATACCTTCACCCCCAAACCTTCATTATTGGGTACTCATATGTTCTATATGAGTGTGAGTCTTTCTAAAAAAGGACTTGTTCGATTTTCCAACTACTAGGTCGTCCCTTTGTTTTGTAACTTTTGATAAAGTGCTAGTAGCAGAATATTGGGTCCTTTCATGTTTTTTCTTCAATTCAAGTCTTTCAAAAACTTTTCTAACTCGACGGTTCCTTGAACTTATCTAATCCCCTACAAATATAAATTTTCAATAAGGATATGATCACATTCATTTTACAAAAAGCATGAGGTGATTTTCCGGGGTCCTTACAGTGGCGACTTCACTGAGGATTATTTAAGAGGGTGAAACTCAAAAGTCAAGTTTGCTAAATTAGTTAATGACATATTCCGATATTGCATCATTTGCATTATTTGCATGTGCCTTGGCACGACTATTTACCCACATCTACCTTCGAGGGAGTAAAAGATGCCATTTGTAGACGACCAGTATATCTAAGAAATATACAGTTGTCAGGACAGACACCGCTTCACTCCTTCACCCATGACTCATTGGCTCCTGGCTTATCAAAATAATTACAATTAATGTGTCGGCCATACGTCAGACGCAAGTTGTAGTTTGTCGTGGTAACCTCACAAGAGCCAAAAATCCTTAACCCTCATTCGTGCATTCGCCTGCGTGTTGTGCATGTGCCGTTGTAATGCCTGTTTGATAATTGGAATGAGGGACGTGCGTTTGTTTATATAGTGGAGGAAGTAGGGTACCGCCCAACCAAAAGATAGATTCATGCACGTGAATCCAGGGGAATGAGCTTTCAACAAAGTAATAGGGCGCAGCCGCTAGCGGCTGGTCTTAAGAAGGGGCGTAGCCGCTAGCGGGTAAGCCTTGTTGTGGGCTTAGCGGCTAAGCGGCTAAGCCTCGGGCAGCTGCTCTTGGCTAAGGGCTTAAGGGGTGATTCACCCTTAGCCGCTAGCAGCTACCGCCGTAAAGGATATGATATCATATCCTTTACGGAGCCAGTTAGAAAGATAGAATTGTGTATCTGGTCCATTTTGAGACTGTATTTTTTGGAAGGAAAAGTACAAATTTACCCTTGAGACGTGAAAAGACGGATTTGCCTCTACGGGCACAGAAAGACGATTTTGCCCTCGGAATCGGAATGAGCTTAGTGTCAATGGAAAGCTCTTGAAATGGGCTATTGAATGGAGGGGAAATGAAAAGGCTATTTTAGAGACCTTGTAACCTTATTTACCTATCTAAGCTAAAAAACAAGCAGGTATATACAAAGTTACTCATATTCATCACCGGGCTTTTGCGGAGGAAACTAACGATACTTTTTTGGCGTCTACACAACTACCAAACCAACTTTATACATATTTGATGGAGTATTATTTTTATACTTTTTAAACAAATTTTTAAAAATTAGGTTTTTAAAAATTTATTTATAGAGTGCAACCAAACAACTAAACTGAGGAATCGGTTTGGACCCATTCCTCTCTAATTACATTCCTCATTCCTAACCCTTACTAGATTTTCATCTAAATGACATTTCAGAGGGATTATCAGGTTTTTTTAATTGTTTGATCATAATAATAGAGTGGATCGGAAAATAATTGTGTCCTCTTTTCTTAAATTAAAATGAGGAAGCACCACTAGAAACTAGAAAGACCAAAAAGAATGAAAAATATCAAAATTAAAATATGGAATATATTTGAATATCATGACATCACATCATATGAATAATGTTCGAATTTTAACACCATAAATTTACTGTATATTATTATCACATACACGGCCCAACACTTATAATTATTGATAAAAAAATAATTCACCGTGTACATTCTTGAAACCAAATTTGGTATACTAACCATTTTGTTTTTGTAGTGCAAGTTATGCAAACCAAATTTATAACTCAAAAAAAAATTTAAAGTAATGTTAATGAAAACTAGTGGGACAGCCCGTGCGTTATGCACGGGTCTTCTCTCACATTTATGTAATTTGATGATTATATATGACATTAATGGTGCATAATACACGTTTTAGAAATCTATAATTATAATGATTGAAAAATAGTAAAATGCACATCATAATCATTGAAAAGTGCTAGTTTAATACATGTAAAAGGTGGCTTACATGGTTGAGCTACAAAACATAATTTGTGATGAAGCCCCTTTCTTCACGGCGTATTTATTAGATGACATTTTTATGACATTTGTTCTTTATACGAGTAATATATACCAACAAAACAATGATTAACCATTCTATATTTATTTTACAATAAAGCATAAAATCAAGACATTTTTGAGAAACAATTTATTTGGTCACAATTTAGCGCAAGCACGTACTTCACCTTTAAATTATTCCTCCGATATTCAACTTCTTCATGACTCTTGTAAATCTCACGCTATATAAAAGGGAGAGTTTCAAAGGCAAAAAATTATGTGCCTTCAGAACTGGCCATGTGGTTAGGAGCTTTGCTATGGATTTTGTTGTTTTTGGTTTGATTTGGTTTCTGTAAAGAAAGCAAACATAAGAAAAGGTGAATCCTGAATCATTTTCCAAGTATATCAAGTATAGTACATGTAATATACAAAAATTTTTAAACTTGTTTACTTACTAATTAAACTCGCTTAGTGCTAATCATTATGTCTTAGTGACTAATAACACTTAATTATCTTAACTGTGCATGTTAATACGTAAAGGGTATTATTTATTTGTTTTGGGTCAAGCTAGTACATGAATTCGGGTCTCGATTTTGTGGGTTTGTGTCTTCAGTTTTGTGGGCCGAAGCCCGGTTCTTTTTCTCTTCCAAACCCGAGCCCAATTGCATTTGTAGCCCATCAAAATTCAGCAATTGCAATCCATGGAATTCTCTAGATAAATCTTGATATTTCTTTTCACCTTGGCCACCAAGTATTAGAAATGCATAGTAATTCTTGAACATAGTCAAGCACACTTGGCAAATTCATTTGAGAATAATAATCTAGTCAAATTTTATTTGTAATGATTCATTTCACTTCTCAAAACCTGTTTGATCTATGTTCACAAGTTATTGATTTCTTTTGAGCAAAAGCTAGACACTTTATTCTCTTTTGTTCTCTCTCTAATCGGCCACCATATCAACAACAACAATAAACACTTTCTCATATTTTCTCATTCAATCTCTACAAATTCTAAATCTCTTTGTAAGTCATTAGAGCTTGAGAAAGCTAAGATTAATCTCTAAAGTTTAAGGTAACAAAGCTTGAACACTTATTCTTACACAATTCCATTCGGTTATAAGCTTGTATAACTATCTCCTAATTTGTGTCTTTGTGTTCTTCTTGGCTTGTTCTTTTCTTAATCATTTTCGAACCAAGAACCTTTGGAGGATTTACAACAAACGTTGGATCCCGGACCTTCAAGGCCGAATTTAGGGGAAGACTATTAAGGTTTATATTCGTATATTTATTCCCCAAAATCTCTTCTAAATCACTTAAGAAAGATTGTGCATGAAATATGATTTTGCTATAGTTTGAATAATTATTGTTGTGACGTTTGTGGGAGTAAATCACTTAGAAAGATTAAGCTCTAAAGAGTATGTTGGTTAGTGTGTGATTTATGAGTTTCGAACCCTATGTATGAATTAAACTTGTTATTTTCGAAAGTATGCTTAAGAAGGGTTTATGTTAGATTAATTAACTTATATTAAAGCATGTGATTTTTGGACCTTACAAAGGTTAAGAGTGAGTTTGTGATATGCATGTTGAAGAATGATTATATAAATCAAGTTGGGTTAATTATTGTTGATTTTCTAATGATGGCCGAAAGTGTTTAATTAAGGAAAGTATGTTTAGTTAGTGGATCTATGAGTTTGAGCATGTATAAGTGATATGGGTGAAGATTATATTATTTTCCAATAGTTGCATGTGAATTATACCTAGTAAAGTTGATTTATTAATTAAGGGACGATTTTAGAAATAAGATATAGTGATTATGAATTAAAGTGGAAATTCAGAATAGTGTTTGTTTGGTGTTGCCTTGTTTGGCCGAATGCATGTATAAAAGAAACAAGAAGAGTGCTTTGTGTTTGGTTAATTTGTGAGAAGTATTACTTAGATTATTAATGTAGAGAATTATTATTTATTATTAATAGGTGTTAAAGCCTAGAATTGGAAAGGATTAAAAAGTCTTATAAACGTTAAGGAGCGTTTGTAAGTGTAAATGCATGTCTATCAATTTTTCCTTGTCTATAACTATTTACAAAATTATGTGCTAAGTGCTAAAGTATGTGAAGCTATGTGCTAAGTGCTAAACATGAGAATTATATGCTAAGTGCGAATTAAACATGTTATATCATGAACTATGTGAAGTATATGATTTATTGAGCTATGTGATGATGTATACGATATAAGAGAATGATGTATGTGAAGTATATACAGAAAATACAACAAAGTAAAGAAAAGAAATAAGGAAGATAAAGTCATTGAAATACTTATCTAAGACTATATAAAGCTACGTAAAGTATATGAGAAGTATAAGTGAAAGTATGAGAATGTTATACAGAAAGTAAGTACAGATATGTACATATACAGAAAGTTTGAGAATGATATAAACAGAAAGTATTGAGAATGATTCAGTTATGCAGATATGCATAAGTATGAGTTTGAGTTGAGATTGAGATTGTTCTTTGATTTGTGGTATGACCTCCAAAAGGGCCATTGGACGGATTATGGAGTACACGTTGCACGCGCATTATATATATATTGATACAGAAATTATGATTATGGCGATAGCCAGGGCGATAGCCAGGGCGATAGCCAGAAATGTGATTATGATATGAGGTGATCTCTTGCCAAGGAAAGTAAACTTGGTCGTGTATCTTCCATACCATCTGACCATTTTTCGAGAGTCAACATAATTCAGAAAAGATGAAAAGACACTGAAATACAGAAAAGACAGTGAAAGACAGTGAAAGACAGAAAGATAATTCCTATAAAGGAGAACGTATCTAAGATACTCTATGTGTATTATTATCTATATTGATTACTATTATTATTATGAATATTACTATTTGTTAAGTGCTATATGTATTTTAAAACATAAAACCTTGCATTTGACAAGGTGGAGTGTTCTTACTTAACTTCTGCTAATTTTCTGCTTTCTGTGTTCTTTGCATATCCATATCTACACTTTCTGCAGTGAAAGATAGAAAGATAATTCTGCAGTCGTTGGATTGTATTTTGGGACGAGTGTGCGATCGTGTTTTGAGGATACGCATGGTGTGGCTTACGCTTCACTTCTATGTTGTAATAAACGTTAAGCGTAGTAATGGTGTAATGATAATTTGGATAAAGAAGTTGTTTGTAAAGCATTATTATTTCAATTAAGTTTATAAAACCGACTTTTGTTTTGGAGTTCAGTTCGTCTTCTGTTTTATTTCCGCTTTACCCCTTGCCTTGTGTTTGCCGTCGTGTGAGCACGGCGGTAGCGCTTTGGTTTTAGTACCACAGTTGGGTTATTTAATATTGTTTTCGCACTCTGATTAAGTGGTATTAAAATTGGGGCGTTACAGTACACGTCACGCTTAAACGTGTCAAGGGTTTGGGTATATTTTTGGTTCCAGTAACTTCTTTCCTCCTTACTTTCCTTTTTGCTTCTCTCTCTAAAATTGCTTGCTCTCTGAGATAAAAAGAAAATTGCTTTCTTCATGCGATAGAAAGATGCAGGTGAACTGGTGATGAAGGTTGGTAATTTCTTACTTTTAATTTATGCTTGCTTTTTTTCCTTTTTTTTTTTTTTTTACCTTGACTTCTTTTCTCTTTCTTTTTGTCTCACTTTCTTCCTTTTGTTCTCATCCTTAATCGCTGCTTTAATCTGCTAATGATATTTGATTAATGATAATTGTCACATCTTCATTCTAAACCCCGCAATCACAGACAAAAATAACCCTTCCTAATGGACATACAACTGATATAACTCACATAGATGACATTGCTCTTGCCAAAAACCTTGTTTCACATGATGCTTTGTCTGTTCCCACATTTAAATTCAACTTGCTTTCTGTGCCTCAATTGTTAAAACAGAATAACCTATATGTGATATTTAACTCATTTTCTTTGCATAATTCAGGACTCTATTCAAAAGATGAGAGGAGTTGGTAGAGAGACTGATGGCTTATACAATCTGCTGGACATCCCTCTTTCACAAATACATCCTTCTTTGGATGATCACAGTGTGCACTTTGGTGGTGCTTCTATTGGTAGTCCTATCAGTCTCAATTGTTAAAAATCTTGATCGGTGTCTAATTTCCAGGGATCTTCTAATAAGTCTAGCAATCATGTGTCTATATATAGTCTTTGACATCATATGCTTGGTCATGCATCAATAAAGAAAATGCAATATACTCCTAGTGTTTCTTGTCATGTAAAGGATAAAGGTACTGATGTTTGTGTATCATGTCATATGGCAAAGATGACGAACTTCCTTTTCATTCCAGTTCATCTGAAACAAAGAATTTGTTTGATCTTGTTCACATTGATATCTAGGGTCCTTATAGGGTGCCTACTCACAAAATTTTCAGATTCTTACTGACTATAGTAATAGATCATAGAAGGGCACACTAGACCTTTCTTCTTTAGTGTAAATACAGGCTTTTGCCACTTTACAAAATTTTCACAAAATGGTTCAAATCACTTCAAAAGTAGCATTAAGATCTTAAGATCTGATAATGCCTTTGAGTTTCAAAAGTATTTCACTGCACATGGTATTTTTCATTAGACACACATGTGTATATATGTCACAACAGAATAGCAGAGTGGAAAGAAAACACAAACATATTTTAGACGCATCAAGAGCCCTAAGAATTCATAAATGAAAAGGTACCCACTCAGGTGGTCCTTCCATCCAAGAAAGACAACGTGCCTCGAACTCTTATCAACGTATGAGAATTTCAATAGATCTCCTATGGAACCTCTAGTTGAATGGACCAAATTAACTAAAATACTCAACTAGCAGCCCACCTCCCTCACATCCATCTTAATCCTATAACTTCCTCCTAGAAATAGAATCCCAAGTCTCACTAGACTTCCACTTGTGAAGTGCAATCAATTCGGTTGTACCAATGCCAATAATGAAACTCTCGTATAGAAAAATTAGATAGTGATAAAACAGGGTAAACAGGCAAATTAGGACCTAAACTTTGCCAAAAAATCACAATAAGGAACTCAACTTTAGAAATACCACAATAAAGACTTATGACCCCTTATAACCGGATGCCCCCTTTTCACCAGTTTCCAAGGTAACTTTATGTATTAAAATAATAAAGCTGACCCACAAAAAAGCAACCCACATTGGATTAGAATTGCCCCATTCTATTTTTCTCTCCTCCTCTTCTATAATTCAACCGGAAATGTTGCCATTCTAATCAACAACACAACACTCTTTGTAAATTATCAATGCATCTTCAATTCCTTCACCCACAAGAACAAGATGATTCATCCTATATTCCTATTCCATGATTCAAAGCCCAAATTACAAGCATCAAAATCAAATCCTGAAAAAATGAATGAAATCAAGATGAACAAACCCTTTCGGCCACAAACTGAGTTTTGCGAATGGAACAAAACCCACCAAACTATGAACAAAACCAATCCAATTCAAACTAATTTTGTATTAATTCAAACTCCGAAACCCATAAACCATCATATTCCTCACATCAGATTCAAATTCAACCCAGAAGAACTCTCACCAAAAATTAAACTCGGAAAATTTTAGTTGCCATATCAAAATCCCACATCAAGTAAAACACGTAACACCCCTATCTCAGTTTCCGTGATTCAAATTCAAACCTCAAAACCCCCGAATTTCTAAATCAGAGATGGGAGAGAGAACCCCAAAATTTCTAAAGTCAATTTTTAAACCCATCACCACAACCATTGTCTTTCACGTTGGCGGCAAACAACAACATCGCCGCCCTTGGGAGCGGGCTCGAAATCGCCTTGCGAATTATAGTATCTTTTTCAAGTATGTTGGCTAGAAAGTAGGATTTAGGATTTAGGATTTAGAATGAGCTTTTATGGTGATTTTTTTTTTCCGGGTGGGTGGTGATTCTCTGGTTTGATTGTTATGTTTGCATATACATGTGGTGAATTTGCAAATAGTTCAACACTGGTTTTTGGTGTTCTTGTTTTTTTTTTTCCTTCTATTTTGGTGTTGCTTAAAACGATGGAGATAAATATTGGAGGTTACTGAGTTTACTTTCAATGGAGTAATTGAGTTTCTGGGTTGCAAGCATGTGAGAATGAGGAAAGAGAAAGAAAAATCAAATGACAGGAGAGATAATTAGAGAAAGGAAAGGAAAGTCACGGGAAAATGGGGAGGTGAGGGGGAATGGATAATCTATTTATTTATTTATTATTATTGAGAAAGTTACTGTTCTTTTTATTACTCATAGAAAAAAGAAAAAAACAGGCAAAAGGGGTGATAACCTGTTAGAGCGGGTCATAGGTCCTTATTGTGGTGTTTTTAAAGTTGAGGTCTTTCTTGTGGGTTTTTCCCAAAGTTCAGGTCCTCAATTGCCCATTTGCCCGATAAAAAATCATCATTCTTTTCAACCTTAAAACCCTCTAGAAATACCTCCCAGAATGAATCATGAAACACTGTATGTTTCACCAAATCATCATCCTTGACTAGGTTTTCCTCGTTCACCGACTTATCCAAGTTCTTCTTGTTTTCCTTATAATTTGTCTTTCACCTCCTCCTCTTTTTGTTTATTGCCATTAACTATCAATAAAGAACTTTTTCCCACTTCAACCTCATGTTTTTGCTCGTTTTGAATCATTGTCTTCCTCTTTTTTCTCTCAAACATAAAAACTTTTGGGCAAAAAGCAAAATGTGTTTTTTTGCCCAATCACAATATGCAGATGCCTCGAGCTCATCCTGAAAATGTAAAAGAACTAATGGCAAATTCTTTTTGCTCAAGATTTTTCCACCGAAGCCACTGAACACATTGCATTGTTTAGGTGGATGAGTAGCGTATGCTTCCAATAGTATCTTCCAACTTTCATGAACGCCCTCCCAAACTTCTAACATCTCTGAAAAAACACATATTTAAAACAAAAATAATTTCAAAGACACGTACAATGAACATGCTAACCATAATATATTTAAACCAAACATTCATCATCATCATCATCATCATCATCATCATCATGTTAAACACAACTATACACGTACCTATACAATAGTTATTGTTTATGTCCTTTTCCATTTTTTTCACGCACTTTTCAATTGGAATGGGACCTAAATATTTGCATAGTTATGTCTACTAATAAACGAAAAAAATAATTTCTACCACTACCCATTTGGAAAATATATCAAAATTTAAGTAGTCTATCAGGCTTTTCAAAACAATAAACCATATGAATGGTATATCTATCTCACTTCAAAGAATGTTCTTTTATTTCCACATTTTATCTACTAGTTTAAATAAATGAACTCAGCAAGCTAACTATTGGAATGGGTACTCACCAAAATGATTTTATATGCAACAACAGTTGGAACTCATTGGAGACGTCGTCAGAGTGTTTGGTACGTGGAGTCGGTCTGTGGCTGAGTAGCACTCTAAGCTCAGAAAGAGAGAGAGACGTCGTCGAAGTGTCAGGTACGTGGAGTCGTCGGACGGAGAGAGAGACGTCGTCGGAATGTCAAGTACGTGGAGTCCGGTGGCTAAGCAGATCTCTTATTAGCTGAGAGAGAGAGAGAGAGAGAGAGAGAGAGAGAGAGAGAGAGAGAGAGAGAGAGAGAGAGAGAGAGAGAGAGAGACCTAGCTAGCTAGTTCCAGGTAACTGAGCTAAATGAGTTGGGGTGGATTTGGAAACTGAATTTCATGAAACGGTAAGAAATTAGAAAAACCAACCGAAACTACAGGAAGTTCACAATAGGGCAGGTCTTTGGGACTGGGTGGGAGGGCGGGGTTCATTGGGATTCTGATGAAGCTTCAAATGTTGTATCAGAGGAGGCGGTTGTACAGCGTTGGCAAATGGGTTGGAAGGGGAGAGAAAATGTTTGGTGACTTTTTTTTTGTTTTTTTTTTTTTTTTTTTTTTTTTTTTTGAGTGAAATACCATCATAGGTTATTTGATTGACTGTGTTATTTTGAAAATGAGAGATACACATTGGCGGCTTCTTCTCATGAGTGTTTTCAACACTAGTGGGGTGGCTAGTGGGCGGGTCTTTTGCAAAAACTTTGAAAAAAAAAAGAAAAAAATTCCAGTCCCTAACCCAACCAAAAGAATTAAGAATATACTAATGCTAATATACTTGGTAGCAATAAACAAGAGGGGGGGGGGGAGAGAGAGAGAATAAATTAAAAAAATAAGAAAAAAATCAGTAGGAGAAAATCAAAAGAATAACATCTACTAAAATTTGTTGTATAAGACCAGTAAGATATATATAAGAAAAAACGTCATTGCAAAAGAAAAGTTCTTGGGCATTCTAAAGATGATTTTACCCATTTTTTGATAGTTTCGAAATTAGGATTTTATTTTCTTTTATTTTTCTTTTCAACATTTTCATTTTAGGAATTGGGTTTGTGGTACAATTTTAAATTAACTTGCATTTTTAGGTTTTCACTTGTGTTAGCTAATTTTTTTATTTTTGGTTAAAATTGTCCAAAATCGACATGCAACGACGTTATAGATTTAAATGAGCTTAGTGAACAAAATTTAGATGATCTAGTCATAATCTTGGAAGATCAAGGGTTCATTTTAGGATCTAAGGGTATAGGTAAATTAGTTCTAGTGATTAAAGACTGTAACTTGGAAAAGTTAAATAATTTACCTTGTTTTGCTTTCCCTCACGTGAGCTCGGTTTTGGGTGAGCTTGAGTTGAGGTTTGACTTTGATTTCGAGATTCATGAACATAGAAAAGATTTGTGTGAGTTCTTAGTTAATGAATTAAAGGGGATTAAAACAACAATCTACTAGTTTTATTTTAGGATTTTCTTACCATTCTTCTTTTCTTTCTCTTTCGTTCTTCTTCTTTTCTCCTTTAATTTGCTTCTTTTTCACACTGAAATTTGATTTAAAAGATGTGGGAGAGATTTTGGGAGATTGAGTTTGTAAGAAAAATGAAGTAATATTTTTTGTTGTTTTATGTTTGGGGGTTTCGGTCATTAGGAGGGTAGGCTAGTAGTAAGGATTACTTGTTGTGTTTAACAAAGGCTTGAGAAGAGAAAATTAAGGCTTGCCAATGATGGTGGTAGGTAAGGTGACTTTAAATTTTTATTGGGTAATTGTTGGGTCATTTAACCCTTCAATTTATTCCTATTTTCTTTCTTTATTTTCTCCTTCTTTTTCCTCTTGGCTTGCCCGGTTTCCCTCCCCTTTTATAGACTTGTTTGTTCAATTTTTTTTTTCTTTCATGTAGCATCATGTGCAAAAACAACCATGACCATGCAATACCATGGTTTTAGAAAATTAATTTACATTTCCTTGCATGTATGCTCTATGACTCACTATGCCACATACCCAACTTAAATTTCAGATTTTTGTTTTTTAATTTTAGTAGTGCCACCTAAGTCCACACTTGTCTATATTAGGGAAGTCTTATTTTATCTTAAATGTAAAATAATAAGGCATGTCAAAGTCAATGAATAGTATTATTTTGCAAAGTCATAAAAAATCTTAATCACATACTTACGACACATTAGGAGCAAAGCAAAATAATTTGGGTGATTCTTAGGTTTAATGCACATTAGCTAATTAATCGTGCAATTAGAAATTTAATAAAATAATTAACGAAATTATAAGAATTTTGAATTCATCACAAAATTTAAGAGCTAATGGTAATTGTAAGCAGGGGTGCACACCGGTCCAAACCCTGACTGGACCGAGAACCTGGAATACGAAAAGGGCAGAGCGGTGACCGGACCGACCAGCTCCGGTCATTTACCCGGACCGGACCTGCCCGGTTAAGACCATTCTTAATTTTTTTTTTCCTCTTTTACTCTTTATGTTGAAGAAGCATAACTGCATAAGGCTCTTATGTTTGCTGAATTGCTGTACATAATAACTCCTTGCTCTCTCGTTTTAACATGCTAAACAAAGAAGAAGAAATTTAGGCTCACCCACCAAGACACTCCTCGTCTTTCTCTCTCCTCTTACATCAACTTCTATCCATCCCAAATGAAATCAAACCAAATTTACCACCCCAAATTCCAGATACAACCATCAAAGAAGAAGATATATGGGTAATCTAAAAAGCAAGCAAGCCAAAATTCGAAAATTTATGGGTAATATGAAGAGAAGTCGACCTCTCGGTATTTCTCCACATTCACCCACACAAATTAGGTACCATCATCTTCTTCACATACTCAAAATTAACGTGTCCACCATTGTTAACATCAAATGTTTTAGTAATTTTCTTTACCCAAAACAAGGAGAACTTGGATATGAGAGAGATGCATGTTTTGGGGGCAAAATCTAATTATCCTTGTGGTTTAGATCTGGAAAATAATTTTTGGGTGTCATACTCATGGATGGTATTTTGACTGGAGCTTTGGGAACAAAAAAAAAGGGAGAAAGATGGAGGAGAGAGAAAGAGAAGGAGGCAGAGAGCAGGAGCAAGGAAGCAAATTAACTCACAGAAATGACCCAGAGAACCCTAAAATAGGTTATATACTTCAGCAAAAAAAAATTATTTTTTAATATTTAACTTCCGGTCCGGTCCGGTCAAAGACCGAAGACCCCGGGTTTTTGACAGGTTGGACCGGAGACCCGGACCAAGGAAAAATCAGAACCGGGAACCGGATCGGACACTCTCAGTCCGGTCTTGGCCGGTTCGGGTCAGTCCGGTCCGGTCAAAAAACCCGGACTGGACCGACTTTTGCACAACCCTAATTTTAAGAAGATTAAAAAAAATAGTGATCGGGAATTTAATTAAGGTAATTAGAAATTTTAATCAAGCTTTATCAAGTTAATCGCATAAATTATCGCTAATAAGGTGATTAAAATTTTTGGGTTATTAAATCCCTTATGAAGAAAATGCATAATAAATTGCGGAATTGACACAACAACTAACATTTGCACAAGCCAAAATTTTGTCTTTGAAAGAAAAAAAAAATGTCCTCCAAAATGAAATAATTCGTTTAACCAATGTGAAATCTTCATCAACGGCCGGATTGTCGGTTGGATACATCTCTTTTTGACTTTTACTTTTCCGCAATTGTTGTTCTTGCTTTATCATCAAGTTTGTGTAATGGGTTCTGTCTGATTTTCTTTGTAATATGATGGGTTAATTGTTATCAAACTTCTTATTCCCCAGAGAAATTGGTGCTAATTCTGTTGTGCCTTGTGATTCATGTGTTTTACTACAACACTACTACTTTTTACTACACCACTACTAATTTTTACTACCACTCTTTTGTAAATTTCCTACAACTAGCTCTTAATTTACTAGAACAAGAGACATGACAATAGATGTACCAAAGTACATAACAATAGCAACACGACTTGTGGCCAATTTTCACGTCCCAAATAGCTGTAACAAATGACTGAACTCATATAAACATGCCACTTCTAGTGGCCTTACAGTGTTATCTTAATGGCCCTTCATTCAGTTCTATTAGTTCTTGGGTCATTCAAATTGGGCGTCATTTATAACTCCTATATGCATTTATGGCCATTGCAATTCTTGTCATTGCCCATTCTCAATTCATTGTCCCTTAGTGCAAATCATTTTCCTCAGCATTAAAAATAGATATTGAGTAACCAAAATTATTTGGAAAAACCAAAATCATAACTTTTCAGCATTCATTTCTCTTTCCAAAATCTAAACTCATAAGGTATACCACATACTTGAATTCTTGGTACTTATGGGTCCACAAGTTCAATTCAATACCCATCTTTCTAACTCCTCATTATCGAGTTGATGACTATATCCCTGTCAACCCATATGCATACATATTTAAATACAGTTTCAGATCAAGATCTAATACATAGTGATAGACACCAAGTAGTTTAAAGTTCTAGCTACCACTCGCTACATTAAAGGTCCAACTGGATCTCAATTATACGCCTTTCAATACTCTAAAGGGTACGCTACAAAGGACATTATGCTTCTCAAACTTCTTTGTCATGGCATGGCTCCCTGAATATAACAACGGCACATCATTAAATACCTCCTTAACTGAATTAAGTGTTATCTCAATCAAATTTACATGTGCCACACGTGCACCACGATGGTTGTTTGCCCGATATGACATAGGGGTGCTTGGTGTAGTAATGTCAATCTGCCACTTTGGGGTGATCAAAACACCATAATATTGATCTTGACCATTACAACAAATTGTTAACAATTTACAAAACATATGAAAGTTTGCCTACATTCATAATAATATATATTCAAACATACAAAAACTTTTAACTAACCAAATTTGCAGGTCTTTCTTAAATCGTCAATGGGGCATTAGGGTGACGAACACGTAGAGGAGTCTCAATACTTAGAGTTGATGGTTTCACTTGTGCTGACATTATAACTTCTCTTTTCCCTCTCCCTTGTGTTAGTTTAGACCTCCCTTCATTCATGTGCTCCTGGTAGCTCATTTTCCTACTTGTACAAGGCTTACCCCATGAGTTAACAACCAATGGATATTGGTAGATTCCTGGAGCTTCTACATCACTTCACCAACTCCTCTCTCACCTGATTTCACTTCTACCCAACATTCATCATCAAAATATTCAGACACACTTTTCATGACACCTACAAAGTAATCACACATCTCTTGTGAATCAATAGCCTTTTTGCAAACAACATAATATTCTTTATCTAATTGGTGGCGTTGCCGGTCACGTCCCACTGTCCACTTTCCAGTAAGCCCAAACAACTTCACTTTGCTACTAGGCATATGGATATCTCTCCTCCATCGACGTGTAATGTACATCTCTGGAACTTCGACAGCTCTCTGCTTCTGCAACACTTTCAATGTGTGCTGACACAACGAACCTTTCCAAACCCACATGTTGTAAATGGAATTAACCACTGCTCTAACAGTTTCATAAGTCACGCTAAACTCTCGAGTCACAGTGCTCCTATTTGTTTTTTCATCCACCTTCTCCGTTGCCCCTATCACCGCAAACTCTATCTCTGAACCATTTATATCCACCACATCTATCTCATAATAAAACATCCCCTCCAATTCATCTTGAACAAGCCAAAATATTTTATGTGTGTATACCTTTTGGAATGTAGCTTCAATAGCAAGCTTAAATCTACATGGTTAGAATCGTGAAGAGACTTTGCATCTGCTACTCCTCCTCTACCTTCTTAGCTAGGGCAAGACATATTGCTCAACAAAAGATTTCAAATTTTGTTTTCAATTTAACATACCTTTTAAAATATGCATTCATTGACTCACTTCTTTGAGTTAATGACATGCTAGCCCAAAATTGATCACGAACATAGACAGAGACCCATCTTTGTCTCCACTTATATAGACTCTTAAACCACGCCCAATGTTTCAATCCCCCTTTGGTCCGAATGAAATCCATTCACCATGTCTTTCCACCTCTTCTCAAACTCCTCCTCAAGAACTGTATCATACACCACATCATAGATTTACACAACAACTCATCACACCGCTAAAATTCGTACATCTAACTAGAAAATAACCAATATATGCCATAAGCAAAATCTTTGCCTAGCTTTAGGGAAAAAAATTTCAATACCTTTCCAGGTGCTTTGGCATTGGTCGGTTATTACCGTTCCGGGTTGCACACCACTCATGGCTTTCGACCAACATTTAACTAACCAAGTATTCTCGTTTTCACTACAAATTAATGCACACCCAAGAAGTATAGATTGTCCATGGTGGTTAACCCCAACAAAAAGGGCAAATGGCATCTTGTACTTATTCAACAAGTACGTTGTGTCAAACATTATGACATCATTGAACTCCTTGTATGCTCATTGACTTCTAGGATCAATGCAAAAAATATTTCGCAATCGCCCTTTTTCATTACTATCTATCTCATAAATGAATCCATGATTATTCTTTTGCAAATAAAAAAATAATTGATGCAAAGAATTAGCATCACCTGACTTCGGCCTTTTACGTCTTATTTTATCCAAGTACTTGCTTAAGCACGTGCCTAGGCAAACATGGCATATTAGGAGCACCCCCATGTTGCGTAGTCGATGCGTACACACAATGACTAATTCTAACACCACATTCTTTTAAATCTTCAAATGTATTGGCAATTGGGTCAATTGACCTAAATTGCTTCAAATCTTAGACTTTGATGGAGACAGCTCATGGTTATACTCTAACTTCATCATTATCACTTTTTCAGAACCCATCTCCTTGACTACTAAGACTAACTTTTACTCCACAATCCATCCTACTTGTAGGTTTTTTTTTTCACCCTTATTCTCGCTAGCTCCCCTCTTACCAGCCATATGACAAGCATACAATTGTGACTTTAATAGCCCTTTTTTGTCCTTATTACTTGAAAACTTAACAAATGCAAATCCTAAACTCTTTTCTTATTCTGGCAACTGTTCCAACGCATCATCAAGAGTAGTAAATGTGTCACCAATCATTGGAACAACTACTTCAGCATTATCATCACCATCCTGATTCTTATCACCATCCATAACCAACCTCATTGTAATTCCCACCCTCTTTGCCATACCCACACTAAGTTCCATCCTCATCATCATTGTTATCCCCATCCTCATCCTTATCAACATCCCCATTGTCCTCACTCTCACTCTCACTCTCAGTAGAAATTACATTAGCAGGTTCCGAAAGTTTTAGCTTACAAGAAAACTCAACTGAATCATCCATCTTCAAGAAAATTCCAAATAATTCATATCAATTTAAATCACATTATATATTCACTCAATGTTACAACTATATAGGACAAAAATATTTTAACAGTCATCTAATTTCCAATTTTTCCAGTTCATCTAATTCTTCAATTTTTCCACATACTGCAAAATTCTTTATACGTCCAAATTTACATGCTATCACCACACATAAATACTCACAACAAATGTGCATGCAATTCAAATCCAAATCAAAAAATTATCTTTTAATCACCAATTAACTTTCTTCAATTCGTATTAAATTTTACTTACCTGAATTTAACCTCGCATTTCAAAATTAACCTCGCCCGCAACATACTTCCAGGTAAATTCAGATCTACTTTGCCTCTAATCCCTTCTTCTTTCTTAAATCAACTCGGATTTCAATCATTTGAATCTTCATACGCTTTTTGATTTGGGAATAAATCACAAACTTAGGGTTCACGATAAATTTGAGGATTAATTTAGGTTTGGGTTCGGGAATCAATTTACCCTCATATTATACAACTACTTATCATCGATATTGAATTCCATAACCAACAAAGAGGGTTTTTTGACAAATTCATGGAGGTTTCTTCGCAATTTTGCTTGCCTCGGATTTAGTTTTGACTGAGAGAAACATTGAAAGAAAAGAGTAAAGTGGCTTTCTTTTTGATTAAATTTAGGGATATTACACATTGTACCCGTGTTGTTTGGCAAATTGTATGTTGCGTCCACATTTTAAATTTAGTATATATCGTTCCCCTGTGATTATATGTTAATGTACAACATATACAATTCTACAACTTTCATTAAGTACCCGTCAACTGTGCTGAGAAAGATTACTAAAATGCCCTCCAGAAATTTGTTCATTGTTTTTTCTTTTAGATTTTAAAGTATAAAAAAAGAAGAGGAAAAGAGAGCAGGAATTGAAGGTTTGTAAGTTCTGAAAATGTCGGTCAAGATGCTTGGAACATTGCGCACAGGATGCATCAGCTTCAATTTGCCTGAATTTTTTCATTGCACATTTTGCTTGGTGATATGGTGAGATTGCGATCCGGATACGTCTAGGATACAGAAAGTCGGGAACAATTTTCGATTTGGGGTTTTTTCCATTTCGACCCAAAAAGTTCTTTTTCCCTTCCATTTCTTTTGATTCGATGAAGCCTCAAGCCAACATTCAAGGTAACTTGTGAATTGAAAAATTATAAACCCTAATAATCGATTTGGGCATTTTATTTGGGTTTTGAAGTTCTGGGATGCGAAATCTGCCATTGAAGAGTTCAATTGGAATTCTTCCCTTTTCTGGGTCGAAATGGTGAGGATGAAGTTGGTGAGATTTTGGCTTTTATCTCCTCTTAAGCCAACTTACCATCTTAACCATATCGAGCATGTTCTACCAATTTATTGACATTGGAAGAAGAGACAACAAATTTGGGGGTTCTACTTAATGAACCACATGGATATTCATCATAAGTAAAGAAATAGAATAAGATCCACAGAATTGTGAACTACATTTTGTAAAACTTTGTATTTTAATAGTTGAGTCGTTGTGATATAATTTCATAGACCAATTTGTAGACGCCAAAAAAGCGCCTTCAGATTTCTCTGCAAAAGCCCGATGATGAAAAAAGTAATTTATAAACTTAATAGTTAAGATAAGGTCTTAGGTTTTTCCTCCAAACACTCCTCCATTCCATTTCATTCAAAAACCCCGTTCAAGAGCTTTCCAACGACGCGTCTCATGCCTCTTTCTGACTCCAGGTCGCCAAGTTGCGATTCAGAGGTAAAACCGTCTTTTACCGTTCAGGGGTAAAACAGTCTTTTCACATTTTTCGGAATATTTAAATTCCTCCGGAAAATAAAAATGGATTGGATGTCGTCATTATGACGACATCCAGCTAGCAACTGACAGCCGTCAGCGGCCTTGGGATAAATCCCAAGGCCGCTAACGGTGCTGACCAAATTCCCATGGCCGCTAGCGGCACTAACGTGGCTTCGGGCCCGACTCATTTTTCAAGCCCATTTCGTTTTTCAGCTCAATTTCAGCCATCCAACCCTACTTCCCACGCCTATTAATACGACCCTCCACCCTACGTTCAAAACACACAGTCTACAGTTGACAACCTCTATCTCGGTTGAGTACTCCCAAGCTTCTCCCTCTGTCTTCTAAAATTTGAGATCTTGCTTTACTATTT
The DNA here is from genome assembly GCA_038025085.1 of Tetragonia tetragonoides. NCBI lineage: Eukaryota > Viridiplantae > Streptophyta > Magnoliopsida > Caryophyllales > Aizoaceae > Tetragonia > Tetragonia tetragonoides. Next base: position 21,161,127 of record CM076149.1, read on the forward strand.
TTGTCAAATATAGCCTACAGTTCAGGTACAAATTCCCGAGGGCTCAAATTAAATTAATTTCTTACCTGTTTATTTTCCAGTAGTCATAATGTAGATATCATGCTAGAATAACGTTTTATTGCTTCCTAAATATTGTATGTACAGTCATTGTGCTACTCCACGCGTCAATCGAATGCATGTCTAAATAAGGGTCATCAATAAATGTTGTGATGCTTGTGATGAACCAATTAATATTCTAAGTCTAGGTTGTTAATCCGGTTTGTGTAGGAATTATGTCTTTAAATTATTAAGCAACCTTGAGTTAGTAGAGGTCGTCATAAACGGGCGAGTTGGGTGCCTAACACCTTCCCACCTCGTACCTTCGCCCTTGAACCCTTTATTCTTGGGTACTCATATGTTCTATATGAGCGGGAGTGTTTCTAAAAACATGATCAGTTCACTTATCGTGCTATTGGGTTGTCCCTTTGGATTGTCCATTCGGTTTGTCCCTTCGATAAAACGCCGATAGGAGATTTGTGACCTCTTTCATGGTTTTTATTCAATTCAAGTCTTTACAAAAGCTTTTCTAACTCGATGGTCCCTTAAACTTATCTAAAGCCCCCAACTTACAAATTTTCTATAAGGACGCACTCCGTGGCCGTAGAAATCCCGGTTCCTTACAGTGGCGACTTCACTGGGGATTTATTTAAGAGGGTGAGACTTGAAAGTTATGTTTACTTAATTGTTTAATAACATGTTCCATATGTTGCATCATTTGCATCATTTGCATGTGCTTTTGCACAACCTTTTTGACCCTAATCAACCCTCGAGGAAGTTTGTGTCGCAATTCGTAGACAACCCGTATATCTAAAAGAATAGATAGTTGTCCTATCGTGAAAATTGACGCTTATCCTTGTTGATGAAAAGAATTACAAATGATGTGTCGGCCATCCGCCGAACGGAAATTTTAATTTGCCGTGGTAACCTCACAGGAACCAAAAGCCTCTAACCCATATTTGTGCATTCGCTTGCTTGTTGTGCATGCAATGTGTCGTTGTAATGCCCGTTTGATCACATGTTTGCCTGTAAACTGCGTTGTTATTGTGCTTGCATGAATACCGTAACTATGTGTCAACATGTATTTACGTGCTAGGAATCATTTCTTTTATTTTTAGCTAGTTCCTAATGCCCAAAGATGGTGCGAGAATTCAAATTCAATGAACACTCATCATTTTTCCAATGATATATTCTAAAAAGTCATGAACAAAAGTCTAGGATCTTTTTAGTAAAAAAAAAAAAAGAGCCAGTCTTTCACTTTTCCCTCTCCTTTTTTCCGTTTCTTTATTTTCATTTTCTTTTGATGTAATTCAGATTTGGTTCTAAAAAAAAACCAAAAAACAAAAAAAAAGGGCAAAATAGAAAGAAAACAAAAGGGCCGCCGAAAATCAAAACAAAAAAAGAATTGAAAAAAAAAACAAAAAAAAAACTACCGAAATTCTTTTTATTTTATTTTATCCCATTTTTCATTTTCTTTGAGTCTAGAAAAATATAAAATAGGATAGTCCATGTTTTTCTATTTATTTTCTCTTATTTTCGTTCATCGACTTTATTTTTCTTTAATATTAGGGAAATATTTGGGCATTTAGGCTTAAGGACCTTTTTTTTTTATTAGGACAATGGGCTTTCTATATTGTGGTCAACTTTTCATTAGGTGAGAGTCTCATGGTTTTTCTTGTTTACTAAGTGCTCCGTGCTTCCTATTCAAGATAGGATCCGAAGAAGAAAGATTTAGCTAGGGTTCGATTCGCCTTTCTACCATACATTGATTTAAACCACGTTGATCGCATGATGATGAGAACAGTTCAGGAGTATCTGGTCGAGATGACTGACCGAATGGATAGGTTGGAAGCCGACATCACCAACATTAAGTCAAGACAGTTGTGGGATACACCAATGTTTGTCCCATCGTCTGAAAACCGGAAATCCCTGACTCCAGAAAAGCCGGATCCTATTTCCAAAGAGCCAGAAAAGAAACGTAAGAGCAATGCGTCTTCCTCCAATGTCTCATCAAGGGAATACTACATACCCCGGAGTAAGCCGAATAGGGATTTCTCTCCATTGGGAATAGCTCTCAGCATAGCTTTCGAGAGATTAGTGGACAAAGACATACTCCGACCCATAGGTCCCACTCCAGAACCAAGTACCAAGGGCCGTAACTGGAAAGAAGGCGATTACTGCAAGTATCATCAAGGGAAAGGGCATGACACGAATGACTGTTGAGCCCTTAAACACCTCATCCAAGACAAGATAGACAATGACACTCTACCATTGCCCAAAGCTGAAGAAACCGGAAGTTTTGGCAACCTCCTGGGTGCTATCAACCATATTACAGTCGAGGAGCCCAAAGATTACTCTCACCTCATTTATGGTGAGGAAATCACATTGATTTCCCAAAAATCCTATGAAGAAGGACCAGACATGAGAGGCAACCAGACAGTAGATGACAAAAATCAAATACAAGAAAGCATGACTCGTATAATCAAAGAGATACAAGAGATAAGAGAGAAGGTTGACATTCTAGAAGAACGCAGCTCCAAGCGCAGGAACGTAGTCATCTGGACCAAAGAAGAAACTTGGTGGCGTCAAGACCTCCTTTATCACAAAATGTCCAAGTATTGGTATGTTCATCCAAGGACCCCCACATCAAAACTCCTTCCGAGAGACGGAAATCCATTTCTAAGATGTACCTACTGCGCAACTGAGGGACATCACATCAACCAATGCAGGCGCTTTAAAGGGCTACTCTTACGTTTCATTGACAAGGGACAATGTGGCCACCGTAGACTTGGACAGTCCGCTGGTGTCGTCATAGTCAAGAACAGTACACCCCTCTCTTTGCACCAATGGAAGCGGTCATGAACGCGCTAGTATGAAGAGGTGACATCCAACCCCACATCCCTTTGGAATAGGCTAAGTCAGAACCGGGAGAAAACCGACCCTATAGCAAGTATCATCGAGTATTCCGGCACCATACAGATGACTGCCTACGCTTAAAGGATGACGTCCAAGGTGTCATTGACAGAGGAGAGGTTCCGCCACCATGAAGAGATGTCATCATGGACGATGAAGCCTGGAATTAATTGGTTACCCGCAGGTGCTAGAGGAATCGAGTCTGAGTCCCCAAGTTTTGTCGAGTTAGGGTCCTAGCTAAATCTTTAGGTTGAGTCTTAAATAGGGGGTGTTCCCCGTTTTACTTTCCTTCTAAGTCTAGTTTCTTTTTGACGGGTATTAGAGACCCTGTTCTCTAAAGTCATGTGTGCTTATCTCTTTTTGCAAATTAATAAAAGGTCCTCTTGCTCATTTCTTTCTTTGTTTAGCTATTGATGAACACAAAGTTGCACAAATCATTAACTAATCAATTTAAGCAATGTAAGTAACCTTCGCAAAGTAAGAATGCAGATTTTCACTTTTACAGGAATTCGAGTGGATGAACTCTCTCAACAATGCCGCTCCACAAGAAGAGGCGAGCCAGTCTTTTGCAACAACCTCGACGCAGAGATGACTTTGGCTCCGATCAAAGAAGATCCTTGGTACCAAGACTTCTTCAACTACATTTGGTAAAATAATCTATGGCTACTAGAATGTATGTAGCCATATCGAGTTTATTTGGCGTGGTTGTGGGCGTTTTTGGCGGAGCAGGGGCTTGCTGAGGAGCAGAGGGCCCGTATTTTCCTGGCCTGCTTGTTGGGATCGACCATCTTTGCTCAAAAGAAGAGCGTATGTCAAGTCGGTTTCTTGACATGTTTAGAGGATTTGACCAAGATCCATGAGTACAACTTCGGTGGTTCCACTTATGCTTCCTTGGTGAAATGGTGTCGTCGGGCTTGTAGGCCTAAGGAGACAAGCGAGAGGACATCTATCTCGGGCCCATGTAGGATACTGGAGGTAGGCTCTCCTACTTCATTCTTTTTTTTTTTTTCTTTTTCCTATGCCTTTGAATGTGGAAATCATCCTTTTTGTTTGCTTATATGGCAGCTATGGTTCTTTGAGAACTTTCCCGCTTTTGCCCTCATCGTCCTGGTTTGAGGATGTTCCCATTAGGTTCACGGTGGATTGGTAGGTATAACCACTCGTTTACCTCTCTGGAGCATTTTCGGGCCATCTTTGAGAGCCATGCTGCATCTATGGTATGTTGCTGTTGACTAGTGGATATTTTTTTGGTTCATTTGGGGTGAATGAATTTTTGAACTGGTAACCTGCAGGTGTCATGGTCCGCTTTTGATGATGTTCCTAGGGTTCCACCCCATATTACCCTGGAGTCCTTTAGAGTGTCTTCTCTGCGGGTGGTCTTTAAGGGGCCATTTGGCTTTGTATGGTACTTGGGGGACCGCTTGACTCGGCTGGTCTATCCCTCCCTGGGTAGTCACTTGGTTCCGGAGGATCCTCCTTTGACCATGTTTTATCAGCGTGGTCTGAGCGTGTGGGACTTGGGAGTCGTCATCCTTAATATGGCGGCCACGGAGTTTCTTATGCCGGAGGTTGTTGGCTTGTACCGCACGACTGTGTACCTGGCTTACTGCTTGCATCGTTTGATGCCGGACCTTACTTCTGAGGTAAGAAACTTATCTGCATCTTTTTAACTGTATATGTGATATACTGACTTCTTGTATCTTGCAGGCGGATCGTCTACCTCCTCAGGGTCCTAGGAGGTCTCATTCTAGATCTCCTCGGGGTCAGCCCCCAAGCGTAACCTTGCCGACCAATGAGGTGAAGTACATTGGGGAGGGTGGGGGACACATAGTAGAGGAGTTCGCTCTTCACATGGCTGACGGAGAGGCTGTGGAGTGCTTGCCCTTGCCTGACGGTTGCACGGGGTAAGCTCTCTTTTTTTTTATCCCTTCTTGTGTCTGTGTTTGCTCTTGAATGCTGACTCTATCTTGTGGCTTTCTTTTTTTTGTAGTTGAACCGGGAGCAGACCTCTCAGATCTTCAAGCTCATTCACCTGCTGAAGAAAGGCTATGTTCGAGTGATGGGCAAGGGGAAAAGTTCTTGGTCCAAGATCGTTGATGTAAGTAAACTTTTATCTTTTGTTTAGCCAAGTGAGGTGCTTAACTTAACATCTCAACTTTGATTATCTGTAGATGTCCCAGTCTTAGTCTTCGTCTTCGGTGGGACCTTGACACTCTTCTGCTGCGAGGGCTTCTTCAGCGAGCAAACCGTCTGTTGCTCGTTCACCCTCCATAGTTGTGACCAGGCCTCCAGTTGATGAGGTGCTTGGACCTTCTGTATCGTATATTCCTGAGATGGTCTCTCGCACGGATTTCCAGCCTTCTCTTGGTAGCAGGCCTATTGTTACGCCCTCGACTGGAGGTTGGGTGAACGCCCCTGGATGGGATGTGCCGTATGCTGGTCCTTTGCATCAGGATGTGGCCAGGGATTACGCCAGTCAGGACAGAGATAGCTTCTTTGCCGCGGGGTTTTTGGCAGGTACCCCCATGCGCGTATCGGCATATGATAGGCGGGACATGAGGCCAGACAACAGCCCATTTATAGCTCTTCTCTCCATTATTCGACTGGGAACTATGGTCAAGGGCCGTCCATTGATGATGAGGCTAACAACAACGATTCTGGTTGAGCAGTGTTGGACCTCCTTGTAGACATTGACCTTGAGATTCCGAACTCCTATTTTTATGCATTTTTATGATATGTTATGATGACTCGATTATGCCTGTCTGATCTCTAAATATGCAATGTGTTATGCAGTAGGAAAAAACCATAATTTAGGGCATAAAATAAAGAAAAAGGTAAAATTACAAGAAAAAAGCAAAATTTACACATATTATACGCCCTAAAAAAATGAAAAAAAATAATAAAAAAGAAAAATTGAAAAAGATAAATCTAAGAGAGTCTCGGGCTTTGTAACAGAGCGGGCACCAAAATTGGGCTTAAATCGAGCAGACCGGCTCAATGGGGGGGGAGCTGGAGCGAGAGAAAAATCGGACTGGCTAGGGTTAGGGCCGCTAGCGGCGCTAGGCTGCAGGCTGGGGCCGCTAGCGGGGCTTGTCAGACCAGAGCCGATGACGGCTCTGGTTTGGGCTTTCTGTGGATTTCTGACTTCTTTATCCCGCGTTTTTGGCTATAAATAGGATTTACGGGATACTTGATGTTGTATCACTTTTCAGACCTTAACCTTCTCAAATTTTCCCAAACTTCTACCATGGTGAAATCCTTCAAAAATCTGTTCGATGCCTGGTGCAAAAATCTGACCGTAGAAGATAAACTAGAATTAGCCCCGTTTCACGTTTCTACCTTGCTGACTCTGAGACCAACCAAAATATTGTGTCCCTTTCTTCGATCTGCTCTGAATTTTTGGGACCCTGACCTACATGTTTTCCCGTTCAGTAACTCTGAACTATGCCCTTTAGTTGAGGAATTTGCTGTGATCACTAATATGCCTGATGTTCTTCCCCCAGCTATGCCTTACTTGAGAGATGGCTTTAGGGATTGTAGGAAATCCTTGGGTTTGTCATCTGTAGAAGTGAAAGCATGGTTTTTAATGTCGATGTGGACTTGGTTCAGCTCAGCGAAAAGTTTGCTATTTCTTCTAAAAAGGACATAATATTAGGCGTTGTCACCGATAGGCTTTTGTACTTTGCTTGTTAAACCGCTTATTGTTTGCTAATGCAGAATCTCCTAACTTAGGTAGAGCCTCGTCGCTGCGAGTGGTTAATCAAATGGTTAAAGGACATTCTCCCTTGCATCTGGTGTAGGGGAAACCATCACTGGGCCTGACAGGTTGAAAATCTCTCATCACGAAGCCTTTTTGGTAGCGCCCTGCTGCTTCAAATTTTGTTATGTGAGTGTCTGAGGTTAATAGAGTCGCCAAATAATATGATAGCTCGTGTTCCTCGGGCTTGGTCAAAGAAAACCTATATTCTGAAAAGTCCCTTGCTGAATGGGATGCCTTTTTTCGTGCGGGACCTGTCATCCATTGGCATGTGCCTTGGTGGAGCTTGATCCTTCACACTACTTTCTTCTTCCCCTCTAGGGTCATGAGGCAATACGGATTGAGGCAGGTCATCCCTCGTCAGGAGACTACGAGACCAAATATCGTAGCTTTGACCACTGAGATTGATGTGGAGTGGGGAAAGTATTGGCGTAGCCGGGACCGCTGGACTGTACCTCGGGTGATTGCCTCAACCCAGGTTTCTGAGACCTACCTGAACTAGCTTTCCTGCATTGATGGAGAAGCGAGACGAGTCCTTCGTCATGAGGAGTGGGACCAACTAAAGCCTAGATATGACTAAAAAACAGGAAGCAAGAAAAGAAAGGAAGGGCCTCAAATGGGAGGCTATCATGTACTGAAAAGAGGCAAGCCCCCAGCTCAAGGAAGCGATCATAGGTCGTCCTCAAGCCAGGGTCCTTCAAAGAAGAACTCTTCAACGAAGCCTTCTAAAGGGAAGAAGGATTAAAGTAGTTTTCTAGGAAAGCAAGTCTAGTTTTGAAAAAAATAGTAATAGGAATTTGTTTAGCTTAAACCCTCATAGATTTATTATTATTTTTTTGTAACCTTAGGAAGTTTAATTCTTGCAATGTAAGCTTATTCGTTCAGCTTGAATAAAGATTATCCCTTTTGAATGAGTTGAATGAAATTTATTTTGATTTTGGTCGGGCCCCTTAGAAGGGTTACCTACGTATCTAGTGTGAAATCAGGCCAGCGTAGTTCGTTCAAGTTGTGTACGTCTTTTTTTCGGTTTTTTTATTTTTATTTTTTATTTTTTGTTTTTATAGTTTAGACGTAGCACTTCTTCAGTTGGTCCATATTGGTGAGTTGAATGAACTCGATGCCATCAATATCCATGAGTCTGACTGCGCCTCCTGATAAAATATTTTTGATGATGAACGGGCCGGACCAATTTGGTCGAAATTTGCCCTTGGGGTCTGTAACTGGGGCACGTAATTATTTCCAAACTAAGTCCCCTTCCTTTAAATTCCGAGGTCGAACCTTTTTGTTGAATGCTCTTTCCATGCATGCGTTGCTGATACATGTGGGAATGGTCTATGGCCCGTAGGCGTCTTTCATCCGTGAACATGAGCTCTTCGTAGCGGGCTTGTAACCATTGGGTTACAGAAATTTCACCCTCTAAAGCTATGCGCATGGAGGGTAGTGGGACTTCTATGGGTAGAACTGCTTCCATTCCATAGACTAGGTGTAGACGCCAAAAAAGCGTCTTCAGATTTCTCCGCAAAAGCCCGATGATGAAAGGAGTAATTTTTAAGCTTGAACTGCTATTTTGCTTTAATAGTTAAGATAAGGTCTCAGGTTTTTCCTCCAAACACTCCTTCATTCCATTCCATTCAGAAGCCCCGTTCAAGAGCTTTCCAACGACACGTCTCATGCCTTATTCTGACTCCCGGTCGCCAAGTTGCGATTTGAGGGTAAAACTGTCATTTACCATTCAGGGGTAAAACGGTCTTTTCATATTTTTCGGAACATTTAATATCCCCCGGATAAATAAGAATAGGCTGGATGACGTCATTATGACGTCATCCAGCTGGCTGCTGACAGCCGTCAGCGGCCCTGAGAAATGTCCCAAGGCCGCTAGCGGCGCTGACTTTTCCTTCGGGCCCGTCTCATTTTCAGCTCAATTTTCAACCGTACAACCCTACTTCCTTCGCCTATATAAACAACCCTTCACCCTCAGTTCAAAACATACAGCCTACAGTTGGTAACCTCTATTCTCAGTTGAGTACTCCAGAGCTTCCCCCTCTTTCTTCTAAAAACTTGAGATCTATTTTTACTATTCTTGTCAAATATAGCCTACAGTTCATGTACAAATTCCCAAGGGCTCAAATTAAATTGCCTAATTGTTTATTTTTCCAATAGTCATAATGTAGATATCATGCTAGAATAGCGTTTTATTGCTTCCTAAATATTGTCTGTATAGTCATTGTGCTGCTCAACTTACCAATCGAATGCATGTCTAAATAAGGGTTAAAATAAATGTTGTGATGCTTGTGATGAACCAATTAATAGTCTAAGTTTAGGTTGTTAATCCGGTTTTGCATGGAAATTATGTCTTTAAATTATTAAGCAAACTTGAGTTAGTAGAGGCCGTCATAATACGGGCGAGTTTTGGGTGCCTAACATCCTCGTACCTTCGCCCCCGAATCCTTTATTCTTGGGTACTTATATGTTTTATATAAGAGGGAGTCTTTCTAAAAACATGATTGGTCACTTATCGCGCTATTGGGTTGTCCCTTCGGTTTATCTCTTCGATAAAACGCCGATAGCAGATTTGTGACTTCTTTCATGGTTTTTATTCAATTCAAGTCTTTTCAGAAGCTTTTCTAACTCGATGGTCCCTTGAACTTATCTAAGCCCCCAACTGAAAAATTTTCTATAAGGACACACTCCGTGGAAACAAGGTTGGTGAAAATCCCGGGTCCTTACAGTGGCGACTTCACTAGGGATTTATTTAAGAGGGTGAGACTCGAAAGTCAAGTTTGCTTAATTGTTTAATAACATATTCCATATATTTTGCATCATTTGCATGTGCCTTGGCACAACCTTTTGATCCTTATCGACCCTCGAGGAAGTTTGTGTCGGAACTCGTAGACAACGCGTATATAAAAAAAGGAATATACAGTTGTCCTATCGTGCAAATCGACGCTTCCTCACCCATGACTCATCAATCCTTTGTTGATGAAAAGAATTACAATCGAAGTGTCGACCATCCGCCGAATGGAAGTTGTAATTTGTCGTGGTAACCTCACAGGAGCCAAAAGCCTCTAACCCACATTCGTGCATTCGCTTGCTTGTTGTGCATGTGTCGTTGTAATACCCGTCTGATCACATGTTTGCCTGTAAAACTGCGTCGTCATAGTGCTTGCTTGAATGCATGAATTACGTGATTATATGCCAACATGTACTTACGTGCTAGGAGTCTTTTCTTTTACTTTTAGCTAGTTCCTAGTCCCCAAAGATGGTGCGAGAATTCGAATTCAATGAACACTCATCATTTTCCCAATGATATATTCTAAAGGTCATGAATAATTTATAGGATCTTTTTAGCTAGTAAAAAAAAAGAGTCAGTCTTTCAATTCCTCTCTCCCTTTTTTTATTTCTGTATTTTCTTTTTTTTTTCTTGATGTAATTCTGATTCTATCCAAAAAAATCCAAAAAATCAAAAAAGAAAAAAAATGGGAAAAACCAAAAATGCCGAAAAATCTAAAAACAAATCGAAAAAATAAAAATAAAAAAAGGACCGAAATTTCTTTTTATTTTATCTCATCACATTTTTTATTTTCTTTGAGTCTAAAAAAAATATATAAAACTAGGATAGTCATCTTTTTCTTATTTTCGTTCATTGACTTTATTTTCCTTGGATATTAGGGAAATATTTGGGCATTTAGGCTTAAGGACTTTTTTTTTCTTTTAGGGCAACGTGTTTTCTATGTGTGAGTCATTTTTTTTTGGGGAGAGTCTCGTGGTCTCTTTTGATTCTAAATGGTCATCTATTCGTTCAAATCATGCCAGAGTCCATCAAGCGGTCATCAACTGAAGATACACAGGAAGAATCTCCTCTCATGCCAGGGTCGGAAATGGGTTAGAATGCTAAGAAGATCAAAACTCATTTTGTGACAACCACATATCCAGTCCACGAAACTTTGAGAGAATCGGTGCTAGATACTAAAGATGAATCCCTTGATCTGGAAGAACAATTGGATCGATCTTTCTGGGAGGCTAAAATCCAAGCAGGCCTTGACCCGGACGAGACACCACGCCTCATCAAGTATAGAAGCGCAGGCAAGCCAATCCAAGCTATTGCTGAATCGCAAGACAATATTGAGCACCTAACTCAACATGTGATGGTCTATCATTTAGAGATCAAAAAGTTGCAGAAAACAGTTGTTGAGTTGGAAAGGAGAATTAAGTTTCTAGAAATGAGCAAATTGGTTCGAGATCAAGGGCAACCCCGTTGGCCTCAAGAACACATTTTTCAACAAATGAGGGCATATGGCTATATAAACCCGGTAGGACCAACATATGAGCTCGTCCCAAAAAATGGAAATCCAAGTGTTTATTGCGAGTACTGTCGAGCCTGTGGACATCACACCAATGACTACAGGGATTTGAGGAGTAGAATCCAAACCTTCATTGATGAAGGAACAATGTGGCCCGCACATCATTGGTTGTCAAGGGAGAGACCAAGCATCCCCATCCGTGAGTTCACACCTCTGGCATTGCCAATGTATGACGTCATGACGCTGCGGGGATTTATAGTTCTTAGAAGGAGTTTGGGTAGAAGAGGAAGATCATTACCTCTATTGCCAATACCATAGATGTTTTGGCCATCTCACGGAGCAATGTTATCGTTTGAAGTACGACAACCAATCTGTTATCAACTCTGGGACAGTCTCTCCCCCAAAATACCACATATTCAAGATCAAAATGCGAAGGTATGAACCCCAGCTTGAAGTTAATGTGCTTGAAATGGATCAAGCACCCTTCATACCACACTCAAATCCTCATGTTAATGGTTTCCTCAAAAAGCAAGGATACATACCTGGTATGGGTCTGGGAAGAAATGGACAAGGGCCCACTACTTTCAAATTTGAGCCCAAAAATAACTCTTTCGGGCTCGGCTATGAGCCTACTGACAAAGAAATCCAGGACGAAGGTCTAAAGCAAAAGAAACAACTCAAGGGAAAACATGCCATCTCACCCTATAGCCACACTCTAAATGGCCAGTTCATCACGGAAGGAGACTACTGCCCGTACTACGGCTTCCCAGAGCCGTACTGTGATGAATAAACCAGGGTCACACATCCAGGTTTTGAAATATTCCGAGACTACAATCAGTTGAGGGAGGAGTCACAACACCCTTTAGAGCCCGCAAGTCAAGATTGGGCCAAAGCACTAGGTAACCAGCTATTGGACCTCTTATTTGGCCGAGAAAATAGAAGGACCGAAACTCCTAAAATAGATGAAGAAGTGATGTCTCTCAATGAACGCAACTTCAACCCTATGGACCTAATATATACTACTAGGGGATGGCGCAAAGAAATAAGCTGGACCGACCCAAATAGACGAAAGGTCACAATATCCACTGTAGAAGGACCAATGATGGAAGAATCGAATTTCGAGTCTCAGTCAGAGTCAGTGTCTAGCATAGGTCCTAGGTATGAGTCAGGATCGGGAAGTGTCCCCTCTACTTTTTTTAAGTCTAGTGTAAATGTGAAGGGAGGTTTAGACCCCTTTCTTGCTGTTTTCGATTCTAATGTGAATAAAATGAAAAATCTTTCTGCTTATTCGCTGCCTTGTTTAGCTGTTGATAAACCCAATGATGAAAACGAGTTGCCGAAAGAGCTGCTAAAAGCAGTAAATAATCATGAACAAAAGACCTCTATTGTGGAGGAAACAAAATTAATTAATTTAAGCAATGAAAGCGAACCTCGTGAAGTAAGAATTGGATTATCCCTAACTGCACAGGAACGTGAGCAATTTGTTGAACTCTTTAAGAAATACACAGATGTCTTTGCCTGGTCCTATAAAGACATGCCGGGAATTGAAAGGAGCATAGCCGAGCACAAAATCCCTTTACACCCAGATGCTAAAACGGTTAAGCAGAAACTGCGACGTCACCGATCAGAGTGGGCCTTGAAAATAAAGGAGGAAGTATAAAAACAGCTTGCCGCTGGGTTTATTGTGGTATCCGATTACCCCGAATGGATCACCAATGTGGTTCCAGTGCCAAAGAAAGACGGTCGGGTCTGAATGTGTGTCGATTTCAGAGATCTCAACAAAGCTAGCCCGAAAGATGATTTTCTTTTGCCTCACATTGATCTCCTGGTAGATAATACAGCTGAATACGCCTTATTGTCATTTATGGACGGCTACGCGGGGTATAATCAGGTTCCGATGGCCGAAGAAGACATGAGCAAGACAACGTTCATAACTCCATGGGGAACTTATTGCTACAGAGTCATGCCATTTGGGTTAAAGAATACAGGCGCAACCTACCAAAGGACCGCTACAACCTTATTACATGATATGATGCACAAAGAAGCTGAGGTCTATGTGGATGATATGATTATGAAATCAAGGCATCGAGACGGTCATGTTCAAGCACTTCACAAGTTCTTTGCAAGACTCCATAATACAATTTTCGATTAAACCCTCAAAAGTGTGCATTCGGGGTCCCATCAGGAAAGTTGTTAGGTTATGTAGTCAGTTAAAGAGGAATTGAAATTGATCCATCAAAGATCAAAACAATAGTTGAGATGCCACCGCCCAAGAATGAAACGGAAATTAGGAGGTTTCTCGGCCGACTCCAATACATAAGTCGGTTCATATCAAAGTTCACTATAACATGTGAGCCCATATTCAAGAAACTGAAGAAAGGGGTCAAGATTGAATGGGATGACCAATGTCAAGAAGCGTTCGACAAGATTAAGGATTATCTAGCCAACCCACCAATTCTTGCTCCTCCCAAGCAAGGGCTGCCTTTGATCCTTTATTTGACAGTTACCGACACCGCCATGGGGGCTATGCTAGCCCAGAACACAGAAGATCAGGACCGAGCTATATATTACTTAAGCAAAAAGTTCATCGACTACGAAACCAGGTACTCGAGCCTTGAGAAGACCTGCTTAACACTAGTTTGGGCCACCAAAAAACTCAAACACTACATGCTCCACCACCCCGTACTAGTAAGGTCAAGGATGAACCCCCTCAAATACATCTTCGAGAAGCCAGTCTTAAGCGGAAGGATTGCAAGGTGGATTGTGTTGCTTTCTGAATTTGATCTTAAGTTTGATCCCACAAAGACCATCAAGGGACATGCAGTTTCAGAATACTTGGCTGAGCACCCCACACACACAGAGCAAAGGAAGACGAACAATATGACTTTCCTAACGAAGACGTGGCACTAATCGAGGAAAATTGTTGGAAAATGTATTTCGATGGAGCATCCAGCCAAAAGGGTTACGACGCAGCAGTGCTTCTAGTATCTCCAGACGAAACTCATACGCCCATCTCAGTAATGTTAGACTTTCCCGTCACCAATAACGCAGCCGAATATGAAGCGTGTATCATCGGTCTCCAAGCAGTAGTAGGCCTAGGTATCAGAGTACTCAAGGTCTATGGGGATTCCCTACTGATCATCAATCAGGTTTCTAGGAAGTGGAAAGTTCACAGTGAAAGCCTGGCACTCTACCAGGATTTTTTGGATAAGGTACTGGACAACTTTGAAGAAGTAGCCTTCACATACCTCCCACGAGAGGACACACAATTTGCGGATGCTCTATCCAAGCTGGCATCCTTGATAATCATACCCGATCCGGTTGGCATGATGCCTATTTGTATACAAAGAAGAAGTGAACCAGCCTTTTGCAACAACCTCGACACAGAAATGATTTTGGCTCCGATCGAAGAAGATCCTTGGTACCTCAAGATGCACCACTAAGAGGTCAACGGGCCATCCGTCTCTTAGCAGCGCAATACATAGAATACAAGGGGGTTCTGTACAAGAAATCCCACAATGGGGTTAACCTCAGATGTGTGAACGCCGAAGAGGCTGCAGAGATCATGGACGAGGTACACAATGGGGTGTGTGGACCACACATGAATGCCCGAATGCTCTCCAAGAAGGTTCTAAGACTGGGATACTACTGGACTACTATGGAAAAGGATTGTTACGACTACGTTAAGAAGTGTAAGAAGTGTCAGATATATGCCAACCTGCAGCATATGCCACCCTTGATGCTCCACAACTTCACTTCTCCTTGGCCATTTTCTGCATGGGGAATAGACATCATTGGAAAAATCACCCCGAAGGGCTCGGGAGGACATGAATACATCCTAGTAGCCGTAGACTATTTTACCAAGTGGGTTGAAGCCCAATCCTATTCCGTCCTTACCTCCAAACAAGTGTCCAAATTCATAAGGAACAACATCATCTGCCCATATGGTGTTCCACACGAAATCATAAGTGACCATGGTTCCCATTTCAAAGCCGAAACAACCACCCTTCTCAAAAGCTACAAAATCCAGCACCACAAATCATCCCCTTATCGTCCCCAAACCAATGGCGCAGTAGAGGCCGCCAACAAAAACCTCAAGACTATCATTGAGAAGATGATAGAAAACTACAAAGATTGGCCCATCAAACTCCCATTTGCCCTTTGGGGGTATAGGACATCCATAAGATCCTCTACGGAGCAACACCTTACTCCCTAGTCTATGGAATGGAAGCAGTTTTACCCATAGAAGTCCAACTACCATCCATGCGCATAGCCTTAGAAGGAGACATTTCCTAAAACCCAATGGTTGCAAGCCCGCTATGAAGAGCTCATGTTCACAGATGAAAGACGCCTACGAGCCTTGGACCATTCCCACATGTATCAACAACGCATGGCAAGAGCGTTCAACAAAAAGGTTCGACCTCGAAATTTAAAAGAAGGGGACTTAGTTTTGAAAGAATTACGAGCCCCAGTAACCGACCGCAGAGGAAAGTTTCGACCAAATTGGTCCGGACCATTCATCATCAAAGACATCTTATCAGGAGGCGCCGTCAGACTCTTGGATATTGATGGCATCGAGTTCAGCCAGCTTACGAATATGGATCAACCAAAGAAGTGTTACGTCTAAAAAAAAAAAAAAAAATAAGGTCTTCAGATTTCTCCGCAAAAGCCCGATGATGAAAGGAGTAATTTTTAAGCTTGATCTACTATTTTGCTTTAATAGTTAAGATAAGGTCTCAGGTTTTTCCTCCAAACACTCCTTCATTCCATTTCATTCAGAAGCCCCGTTCAAGAGCTTTCCAACGACACGTCTCATGCCTTATTCCGACTCCCGATCGCCAAGTTGCGATTTGAGAGTAAAACCGTCTTTTACCATTCAGGGGTAAAACGGTATTTTCATATTTTTCGGAACATTTAAAATCCCCCGGAAAATAAAAATAGGCTGGATGACTACATTATGACGTCATCCAGCTCGCTACAGCTTTACTATTCTTGTCAAATATAGCCTACAGTTCAGGTACAAATTCCTGAAGGCTCAATTTAAATGGCTTGTCTAATTGTTTATTTTTCCAGTAGTCATAATCTAGATATCATGCTAAAATAACGTTTTTTTGCTTCCTAAATATTGTCTGTATAGTCGTTGTGCTGCTCAACTTGCCAATTGAATGCATGTCTAAATAAGGGATAAAATAAATATTGTGATGCTTGTGATGAACCAATTAATAGTCTAAGTCTAGGTTGTGAATCTGGTTTTGCATGTGAATTATATCTTTAAATTATTAAGCAAACTTGAGTTAGTAAAGGCCGTCATAATACTGGCGAGTTGGGTGCCTAACACCTTCCCACCTCGTACCTTCGCCCCCAAACCCTTTATTCTTGGGTAATTTTTAAGCTTGAACTGCTATTTTGCTTTTATAGTTAAAATAATTACAATCGATGTGTCGACCATCCGCCGAACGGAAATTGTAATTTGTCATGGTAACCTCACAGGAGCCAAAAGCCTCAACCCACATTCGTGCATCCGCTAGCTTCTTGTGCATATGTCGTTATAATGCCCGTCTGATCACATGTTTGCTTGTAAACTACGTTGTTATTATGCTTGCATGAATACATGATTATCGTAACTACGTGACAACATGTACTAACGTGCTAGGAGTCCTTTCTTTTCTTTTATTTTAGCTAGTTCCTAGTGCCCAAAGATGGTGCGAGAATTCAAATTCAATGAACACTCATCATTTTCCCAATGATTTATTCGAAAAGTCATGAACAATTTCTAGGATCTTTTTAGCAAAAAAAAGAGATCAGTCTTCCAATTTCCCCTTTCCCCTTTTTTCTCTTTTCTATACTTTCTTTTTTCTTTTGATGTAATTCAGATTCGGTTAAAAAAAAATCAAAAAAAATCGAAAAACAGAAAAGAAACAACGGCAAAACTGAAAAAATGCCGAAAAATCCAAAAATAAAATAAAAGAAAGTTACCGAAATTCTTTTTTTATTTTATCCCATTTTTCATTTTCTTTGAGTCTAGGAAAATAAATTTAGGATAGTCATCTTTTTCTATTTTTCTTATTTTTGTTCATTGACTTTATTTTCCTTGGATATTAGGGAAATATTTGGGCGTCTAGGCTTAAGGACCTTTTTATGTTTAGGACAAATTGTTTTCTACGTGTGGGTCAATTTTTCATTAGATGAAAGTCTCATGTTCTTTGTTACTAACACTACAACAGAAATTCCCTTTCATAACACTTATTTTGATTCATACATAGCGCTTTTGAGCGTTATCTAGACTCGTGTTATTAAAGGGGTGTCTTAACCATAACGCTTTTTCAAAAAAGACGCCATATATGTATCACTAAACATAACACTGTTTAAGAAAAGCGTTATGTATATGTACAATATTCATAACATTTTTTTTAACAAGAGCTATTGTAGAGTTGTATTTTTTTAAAAAAAATTCGCACATTTTCAGGTTGAATTATGTTTGAACGTCAGATAATCCCTTTTATTACTATTATTTTTATTATAATAATTTAGTATTTCCATTCAGCCATGAAGAACCCGTATAATTAAATTGAACATCTCAAATCCTCAAATTTGATTCCATTGAAATAAAGTTCATATAAAAATCACTAAGTTCATCATTTCCATCAAAAATCAAGTTAGTATACAAGGGAAGATACTTAAACACTAAGTACAAACTAAAATAAACCATGTGTATCTAAACCTAGAAAATTATATTGTACATCCTAAAACATATTGTCACCATTATCTCCCTTCATCCTCATATGTTATGTCCAAGGGAATTTCCTCTACCTCTTCTTCCCTCAGGGGCTGCAACTTTGCTATAGTGCAGTTAACTTTATCTCCTGCTCTAACAGCATATGAAACCTGCATACAAGGTTAAACCAGGTGAAATTTATCACATCAGATCAAAATATTATAAAACTATAAGCACACAAATGAATCAAATGACCAATGATAAAATAACATATAAACTAGGCAAAGGACCATCGACAGAAAAACATAATCTAACTGAAACTCCATGACAACAATCCAAGAAATAAACTATAAACGCAGAAAGTGAATTGCAAACAGCACAGAAAGTTCTTCAAATTAGAACACGAGTAAGCCAGAACAGCAAAGATTATAATGAACTCACCAAATACAGACATAAAATTGACATAATCAGAAACCTCAAGACCTCATTTCTTTTCAGTTGGAAATATAAGAAGGCCTACGTCTTGTTGCATTATGAGGCAACACCCTCATATTCAAGAATCAATGGATTTGATGATGAAATTCTAACTACTGGTAGGGTTCATCACAACTGGAGGTCCAGCCATGCCCGCAATCTCTTCTCTGTCTTTCTACCTATTCGGTGTTCGTAACAATATCAGGAGTTGTTCCTTCACATAATCAACAGTCACATAACAGAAATTCTCAAAATAAACATTCGAAAATTACAAATTCGCAAAGTCACCAAAAATATTCAATCGAAAATTGCATTTCACGAAATCGCAAAATCAAAATCGAAATCAGAAAAGTAAGCATCGACGAAAACAATCGAATCTCAAACAGAAACTGTGATTGCAGAAACAATTAGAATCGAGTACCTCAGGTGGTCGGCGGGGTGGATGCGCAAAGAAGGAGACAGTAGATGCGGATGTGTGAGATATAGAGCATGAGTGTGAGGATGGTGGCCCTGGAGGGTTGAACGTGGGAAAGTGGGAAACTGATGGGGCAATACAATACGCTCTACAAAACTCCCTCAAAGGAAATATAAAAATAAAATAATTATTTCATTTAACATTGTTTTTTCTTTTACCCACATAACACTTCTAAATAAGCGTTATGCTTATGTTTTTCGTTTCAATTATACATAACGCTCCTTAATCAAACGTTATTCTATATTTTCCTAATAACGCTCTTTTATAATAAACGTTATTGTTCTAATCAATACAGATAGCACTTTTCAAGAAAGTGCTATTAAGCTAGTTTGATTAAATTCCTTCCTACTTTAACATAACACTTCAGTCACAAGCGTTATGTTTTAAGCGTTATTAAAGCCGAGTTTTGTTGTAGTGTAAGCGCTCCGTGCTTCCGGTTCAGATAGACGTCGAGGAGAAAGATTGGGCCCGATCCGTTCTGCTTCTTGATCATCCTTGATTCAAGCCACTTACTCACATCATGATTAGAACGGTCCAAGAGTACCTGGTTGAGATGACCGACCGAGTGGATCGGTTGGAAGCTGACATCACGAACATCAAGTCACGGCAGTTGTGGGACACACCCATGTTCGTCCCTTCGTCTGAAAATCGCAAGTTCGTGACTCCTGGGAAGCTTAATCCCGCTCCCCAGGGGCCGGAAAAGAAACGTAAAAGTGATACATCTTCTTCAAATGTCTCGCCCAAGGAAGGTCGTGTACCCCGGAAATTCACTCCATTGGGGGTAACCCTTAACACTGCGCTTGAGAGGTTGGTAGACAAGGACATGCTCCGACCCATAGGTCCCACCCCATAACCAAGTATTAAGGGTCGCCATTGGAAGGAGGGTCATTACTGCAAATACCACCAAGGAAAAGGGCATGACACGAATGACTGTTGGGCCCTTCAAGACATCATCCAAGACAAGATAGATGATGGCACACTACCATCGCCCAAAGATGAAGAAACTGGGAGTTTCGACAACCTCCTATAGGCTATCAATCACATCGCAATAGAAGAGCCCTAAGATTACTCCCACCTCATCCATGATGAGGAGACTACTTTAAGTTCTCAAAAGTCTTATGAAGAAGAACCTGCCATAGAAAGCTATAAAATAGTGGATGACAGAAATCAGATACAAGGAAGTCTAACTCGTATAATCAAGGAGATACAGGAGATGAGAGAGAAGGTCGACATTCTAGAAGAGCGCACCTCCAAACGCAGGAACACGGTCATCTTGACCAAAGAAGAAACTTGGTGGCGCCAAGACCTTTCTAAGCTGGGTATGTTCGCCCAAGGACCCCTACGTCAAAGCTTATGCCAAGAGACGGGAATCCCTTTCTAAGCTGCACCTATTACGCGGCTGGGGGACATCACATCAACCAATGCAGGCGTTTTAAAGGGCTAGTCGTACGTTTCATTGATCAAGGGACAATGTGGCTACTCTACACTTGGATGGTCAACTGGTGTCGTCATACTCATGAAAAGTATACCCCTCTCTTTGCACCAATGGAAGCAGTTATGAACGCGCTAGTATGGAGAGGTGACATTCAGCCTTACATCCCTCTGGATGAGGCAAGATCAGAGCCAGGAGAAAACCGCCCCTATTGCAAGTATCATCGGCTGTTCGGACACCACATAGATGACTGCCTTCGTCTAAAAGACGACATCCAAGGTGTCATCGATAGAGGAGAAGTTCCGCCACCACTAAGGGAAGGCAACATAGATGAAGAAGCCTGGAACTGATTAGCTACCGGCAAGAGCTAGAGGAGTCGAGTCGAAGTCCCAAAGTTTTGTTGAGTTAGGATCTTAGCTAAGTCTCTAGGTTGAGTCTTGAATAAGGGGTGTCCCCTTTTTATTTTCCTTCTAATTCTAGTTTCTTTTTTACGAGTATTAGAGACCCTCTTCTCTAAAGTCATGTGTGCTTATCTATTCTTGCAAATTAATAAAAATTCCTCTTGCTCATTTCTCTCTTTGTTTAACTATTGACAAATCCAATGAATACAAAGTTCCACAAATCATTAACTAAGCAATTTGAGTAATGTAAGTGAACTTCGCAAAGCTAGAATACAGATTTTCACTTTTACAGGAATTCGAGTAGCTGAACTCCCTCAATGATGCCATTTCCCCAAGAAAAGGAAGTGAACCAGCTTTTTCATGGCTCCGATCGAAGAAGACCCTTGGTACCCAGACATCTTCAACTACACCACCAAAGGAGTGTACCCGCAAGATGCACCGCTAAGAGCTCAACGGGCCATCCGTCTCTTAGCGGGATCAATACATAGAATACAAGGGGGTTCCGGTACAAGAAATCCCACAACGGGATAAACCTCAGATGTGTGAACGTGTAGACACCCTAATCGGTTCTCATCCCCTGACACCGCAACGCCCGATGATGATGGTAATGGATTAACATGGACGTAAGTAGAAAAGGACATTGCTCAGAAATCTAGACCAAATTCCTTGAAACCTTAGTCTTTGGATAGCCTTTTGTTATAAGGATTCCAACACCTTTGACCTTGCCTCAATCAGGTTCCCGGATCAAAAGATATCGCGTCTCGAAGATTTGGCCAAAACCGCTCAATCCCGGCCCCTTGGGCTAGCCCAAGGGCAATTTCGTAATTTACAGAGCACCAAAAAGTCAAAACCCTAGTCACGCGCGCGCCGTCAGGTCCAGTAGCTGACGCGACCTGTCCGGCGGCCAGCGCGTGACAGCGGGGGCTGTCAGGCCAGCCGCTTGCCCCAGCGGCCAGCCGCTGAGTTTTAGCGGCCAGCCGCTGAGCCTCAGCGGCCCAGCTGAGCCCCAGCGGCCACCGCGCGCCTCAGCTGCCCTCCGTGTGGCCGCTGAACCCAATTTTGACTGGGCCGAGTTTTAGCGCCGGGCTTCCAGCCCTAGGCCCCTAAATCCGTCCCCAAACTCTATAAATACTCCTCCTCACCCTCTTCTGCGAGAGGTCAGTCAATTCATAATTTTGAGAGCATTGAGAGCACATATTTCCCCAAATTCAGAAATCTGAAGATTCAAGCAAGCAATACACCTAGCCTAACACCCAAGATCAAAGAGCAATTCTAATTCTACTAGTCCCGTTCGAATAGAACGTCCAGGTTAACCATCCTGAGGGCATAACTCTTCATTAAATCTCTTGCTCTATTGCTTATTAATCATGTTTTATTTAGCTTTTGATTATGGTTGAATAAATTTGCATGCTTTTGATTTTGTATATAATTATGCATGGTTAGTTAATATAAAGTTTATGTCTTTTTATTAGTTTATGCAAGTTTGCACCTTTTCATAGTTTTTGCATGCATCTAGTAGCCTCCTAGGTTTATTTTAGCATAAAGTTAGCACCTTTATAATATTATTATTATTCTTTTGAAGATACTAACAGTTTTACTGATGTGCATATGCAATACATGGCACGTTTAGCAAAGTTGGTAGGTTGGAGCGTTATTTAATGTTTTATATCATGTTTATGCTTGTTAATAGTATGCATGTAAATTGAATATAAATTGTGCAAAGTGACAACGTAGGTAATTTGGTTGATCTTAACCCGCCTAGTTAATTTAGGATCATTGGACGACTGTATTTGTATGGAATCATGTAGCATAAATAAATACTTGACATGGATAAGCTTACTAGAGGCCGTTAATGCAGGCGATTTAGATGAGATTCGTTTTGTTTATTTCGTACCTACATCCCTGAACTCAATACTTAGTCCCCATGGGCATGAGTCAATTCCCAATAGGAATTGGGGTGCACTTTTGATGGTTTCCAATTGTTTCCTTAAAAGATGGTGGCGGCTTCTTATTTGCAAATTATTGTTTTTTATAATTAATCACATATTTAAGAACCATTAATTCCAACCAAATATATCGATTAGGCGCCGAAAAGGCGAGGGTTCTTACAGTAGCGACTTCACTGGGGACTTAATAAGAGGATGTAATTCGAACACTTATCCATGTCAATGATTTATTTTAGCTATTTGGTTCAATTACCGTACGTGTTTATTTTCTTTGCCTTTTTGCATCCATATCATTCATATTGCATGCATTATCATTGCAAGATGTCGAAAGACATCACCACACCATTATAGGATCTACCCTTGGAGCATTGTCTATGACTTAGGCCAGTGACCCACTCGGTCCGAATTACCTTTGCACATAATCATGTTCCACCCCATGGCATTTACATGTTTCCATTCGAGATGTGTAAAACGGTACGTCTAGTCTTACTATGCACCCCATAGATGACAAAACGCATCCGGTCATGGGTTACCTTATCCAACCATAGATTGTGTCAAACAATTGCACTAAGTCTCATAGTCCATATCAAAGTGCTAATTGCTTTATTTGCTATATTATTAATTGTTTCCTTTCTATGTGATTAACTTCCATAAGAATACTAGGATTAGATCCCCCTTAGGATTCTTTTATTGAGTCCTGGTTAGGGAAGGTTTCCCTTTTGTTTGCTTGTACGTTTGGTCAGATAGAGTCTAGGATCTTATCCTTTTAGGAAGTAGAATCCCTGTACGACTCTGACGATGCTAGTGACCATGTTAGGAAGACGTTCCTTTCCATAAGAATTAGATTGCATGCAAATAACATATTCCCGTCAATGATCTTTCACCATATAAAAAAAAAAGAGTCCAATTTAATTCCATATGCAAGTCAACAGTATTTCTCTTTTTCTAAAATTAGGGAGTTTTATCCCATATGCAAGTCAAGGGTACTTATAATTCTAGTAGAGTGGAAAGATCATTGATTAGAATATGCTATTTAAATAAAATCGGGTCTTACCCAAAAGATCACCATGTTGAGGATTAGTGCTAGATTCTCTTCCCACATTTGTTTTAAAATAAAACTTTTATTATTATGTGGAGATTCTCATTTATTTTCTATTTTCTTAAACGGGCGTTTTCATGTCCAGAATTGGTAGAAGTAGAGATCCTGGTCCTATGGAGTGGGAGAGAGACGAGTCCAGCAAGAGGTTAGTACGCAAGTTGTCGTTCGATCCTTCACCACACGCACAGTTCGTGGGCCCTGTTTGGCTCGATTACCTTCGCACATCGCCACTGTCACCTCAAACCTCACGATCCAATTCGTCTAAGTTCGCTATGCTAGATTCACTGATATGGAAGCCCGTGTCGCCAAGTTGGATCCCCCTAATAGAGATGATGATGAGCCCAAGCCCGATGGGGAAAGGGCCGAACCCTCCACTAAAGAGGTGCAAGAACTTCAAGCCAAGCTGAACAGGCTTGAATCTGTCCTAGGTAAGAGTCGGGCCTTCAACGACATGATCATCAATTCTGAGGGCTATGCTCCCCACATCGAGGGAAAATTGCCCACCAAGTTCTCGATGCCTGAAGTTCCCACATTCAAAGGAACCGACAATCCACAAGATCACATTAGGGCTTTTACTACTGCATTGGGCCTTAGAGGCATTGAACAAGAGTTGTATGTTCACCTCCTTCCCCAAACCTTGGATCCTGCTGTCAGGGCCTGGTTCTTCAAGTTGCCCACCCAAAAGTTGGAAAAATGGGAAGATCTATCCACACTGTTCCTTCAGAGATACGCTGACAATGTCTTACCACCCATGACATTAAGAGAACTGGACATCACCAAGCAAGGTGACAAAGAAGGGTTCACTAGTTTCGTGAGAAGATGGAGGACTAAGGTAGCCGAAATGATTGATCGCCCATCTGAAAGGGATCAAATCCGCATGCTAGTCCAGAATTTGGCATCTGAATACCGCGAACACACGAAGTTTCAACACATAACCACCTATGCCCAATTAACTGAAGTGGGCATGGCCATTGAAGATGGTCAACTCCAAAGAGGGAAGAACAAGGTCACTTACAATAACAACACAAGCGGATATAAAGATAAGAAATACACTAATACCAACCATGCCTCCACAAGTAGAGGAAATGAAGTGAACGCCATAGTTGATAGGCGTCCAAGAAGGTACACTCCCCTCGGGATGACTTCTGTCAAGGCTCTAGATAAGTTGATCAAAGGAGACTATCTACATCCGATTGGGCCTACTCCCGATCCACCTGTAGAGAAAAGGTCACCATATTGGAACGAATCTGCATTCTGCAAATACCATAGGGGGCGTGGGCACGATACTGAAAAGTGTTACACCCTTAAGGATAAAATCCAAGACTTATTTGACAATGGCACAATACCATTGCCTAAGGATGCACCACCACTCAGCAACAACAACAATCCCCTTGGGAACTCTTTTGCTATTGACATAGAAGAAGGGTTTGATCCCTCCTATTTGATCACGCCTATTGGACAGGCCATACCACCATACCCAAGCCCAGGATCCACGCTGGACGTCTGCGGCCTTTGGGATAGTGATGAAGAGGATAATGGGTCACACACTGATCCAGAAGACATGTTGACTCCTCAAGTCCATGACATAGCTAGTGGCAAAGCCTGGTATGATATCTCCGATGATGAGAAGGAAGAAGATGACAAAGCTCTAAATTATCTCACAAGATCGGGACGCCAATTCAGGCCCGAAAGCATCTATATGGATCCATCTCAAATCCAACCCGTAGAGCCTGTAGCCGTCCCCAATAGGGATTCGGCCCAAAGGGAAATGGTGAAAGAGGATGATGGGACCAATATCCTCAAGCAACTGCAAAGAACAAAAACCGATATATCCATTTGGCAAATGTTGACCACTTCTATCACTCATAGAAGGGCCGTGCTAGAGGCCTTAAACGCAACCACCATTTCTCCAAATGCCACTCCTGAAGAGGTAGTCAACCTCCTAATCCAAGGAAAGTCATCCATGCCCATCACCTTTTCGGATAAAGACCTTCCACCCGAAGGTATTCACCATAACAAAGCCCTTTATGTTACTGTAATCTGTCAACAGAGGCAAGTCCCTATGACTTTAGTCGACAACGGCTCGACTGTAAATGTATGCCATTTGAGGACTGCTGAACACCTCAAAATTGACTGCAACAACCTCGCGCATTCCGCACAAGGGTTAAGGGCCTACGATAATTCCAAAACAAACGTATTGGGTACCTTCTCCATGAATTTCAATATTGGGCCCATTGAGAAAATGGTCCAATTCCATGTGATCGACATTCCAGCCACTTTCAACCTACTCTTGGGAAGGCCCTGGTTACACGGGTTAAATGCTGTAGCCTCAACTCTACATCAAAAGGTGAAACTATCCTTGGCAGGATCCACCTTGGAGGTCTGCGCTGATACTATGATAGCCCAGATTGAGAAAGCTCCAGTCCTAAAGATAGAGCATAATGAGCAAGATGAGGAGTTATGGGGTTTCGAGAAGATAGCCTTCATAGAAACAATTGAACCCACACTTAATGTAAACGCTTTACTCAGAAAACAAGGCTACTTCCCAGGCACCACTTTGGGCCCTCATCCCAAGGTAGCTCAAACCTCTTGGAACACCAAGATCAAAAATGACTTATTCGGGCTAGGCTACAGGCCCACAAGGCAAGAAGTTAGGGCCTACATATCCAAAGTGATGGCTAAGAAAAGAGCCCTTGTGGCTAATAATCCCATTACACATAACATGGACCCTTTTCCCCTCACCCTCAATGGGCAATTCCTTCAGGAAGGCGACCCATATCCTTACTATGGATTCCCTGAACCATACACAATCAACGGGATCCTAATGCCAGGCTTCGAGGCATTTCAAGACTGTTTCCTCATGAGTGAAGACACACCCATACCTCCGAATGAGGACCAATCCACTAAAGATTGGGCTAATGACATGGCACCCAACGACTTTGGGCTTTTATTTGGCGAAGAGCATCGTCAGTACGACGAGACCACTACCAAACTTCCCCTTACTGTGTTTTTAATGAAGGTTTCGACCCGACCAAGCTGATCGCCCCAATCGGGCCTGACCGTACCACCTGGAAGCACAAGACGAGTCGGACTCCGGTCAAGGGAACCAAGTACAAGTTCACCATCCGCAACGGCCCTACAGGAGGGCCCAATTCCGATTTCGAGTCTGATTCTGAGTTAGAGTCTGATTCTGAGTCCGCTTCTATTAATATTATGAACGTCGATTTTGCTTACTCGGGTTGCCTCACTGCTAATAATTCGGAAAATATAACGAAATTGCCAAAAGAAGTTATTAAAGCACTAATCGAACATGAGCAAAAGACTTCAATAGTCGAAGAAACGGAGCCAATAAACATTGCAACTAATGATGAGCCTCGCCACGTGCAAATAGGCTTGTCTTTAACATCTAATGAACGCGAACAATTCGTAACACTCCTAAAAGATTATACGGATGTTTTCGCCTGGTCCTACAAGGACATGCCAGGCATAGACCGCAAAATTTTTGCTCAGCATACCATTCCACTAAACCCCGACTGCAAACCAGTCAAACAAAAGCTAAGAAGAATGAAGCCAGAATGGGCCCTTAAGATCAAGGAGGAAGTCCAAAAGCAACTAGAGGCAGGCTTCATAAGAGTGGCCAATTACCCCGATTGGGTAGCCAACATTGTCCCAGTCCCAAAAAAGGACGGACGGGTCCGAATGTGTGTAGATTTTAGGGACCTGAACAAAGCAAGCCCAAAAGACGACTTTCCCTTACCTCACATAGACGTCTTGGTAGATAACATCGCCGGACATGCCCTTCTATCATTCATGGACGGGTACACAGGATATAACCAAGTCTTGATGGCCAAACAGGACGAAGAGAAAACCACTTTTATCACACAGTGGGGCACTTATTGCTATACGGTAATGTCGTTCGGGCTCAAGAATGCGGGAGCCACATACCAAAGAACCGCTACGACCTTACTCCATGATATGATGCATAAAGAGGCTGAAGTGTACGTAGATGACATGATCATAAAGTCCAAAGATAGGGAAGGGCACGTACCCTCACTTCAAAAGTTCTTTGACAGGCTTAGGAAGTACAATATGAGGCTTGATCCCAAGAAGTGCGCATTCAGAGTTACATCCGGCAAACTTCTAGGATTTGTCATAAGCACCAGGGGGATAGAAATCAACCCATCCAAGATCAAAGCCATAATAGACATGCCATCTCCGAAAACAGAAAAAGAAATAAAAGGCTTCCTGGGAAGAATCCAATACATAAGCAGGTTCATCTCCAAGTTAACTATCACTTGTGAGCCCATATTCAAGAAACTCAAAAAAGAGGTAAAAACAAAATGGGACGAGCAATGCCAAAAGGCCTTTGACAAAATTAAGGCCTACGTATCCGAACCACCCGTTCTAGTACCGCCCATCCCAGGCATGCCTCTAATCCTCTACCTTACGGTCACAGAAACATCAATGGGGGCCATGCTAGCCCAAGAAGTAGATAAGGAAGAGAAAGCAATATACTATGTAAGCAAGAAGTTCCTGGAATATGAAACCCGCTATTCATCCCTGGAAAAGACATGTTTAGCTCTGGTAGCGACTACCAAAAAGCTACGACACTACATGCTCCAGCACACGATCCACATCAGATCAAGAGAAAACCCTTTGAAATACATATTCGAAAAGCCCATACTAAATGGTAGAATAGCAAGGTGGACCGTTCTCCTCTCAGCGTTCGACCTAAAGTTTGAACATCAAAAAGCCATAAAAGGGCATGCTATTTCGGAATACTTGGCCGACCAAGCCATAAATGAACCAGATCACAAGGATGAATATCACTTCCCAGATGAAGGGGTCATGACCTTAGACACCAGGACTTGGCAGCTATACTTCGACGGAGCATCCAACCAAAAGGGTTTTGGAGTAGGAATAATGATAGTATCCCCAGAAGGTGCACATACACCCATTTCAGTCAAACTGGACCATGAGGTTACAAATAATGGCGCTGAATATGTAGCTTGCATAATAGGACTGCAATCTACCATAAGCCTTGGCATTAAGACACTCCGACTCAATGGGGACTCGTCACTCATAATTAACCAAATTTCCAAAGTATGGAAGGTTAAAAGTGAATCCCTGACACTCTACCAGGAATACTTAGACAAAATCATAGTGTATTTCAATCAAATACACTTTACATACCTTCCGTGAGAAGATAATCAATTTGCAGACACCTTGGCTAAGTTAGCAAGCATGATTAACCTACCCGAAACTGTTCGGATGATGCCCATCTGTGTACAAAGGAGATCCGAGCCTTCATATTATGACACCCTGGAAGTGTTCCACAATGAGAAAGATGAGTGGTACACCGATATAAAAATCTGCTTGTTTACCAACTCTACCCTCCTGATTCTAATCCTAGAGCCTAGAAAGCACTCAGAAGGCTTGCGGCCCAATTCTTGGAAGTACAGGGTGAAATATACAAGAAAAGCCCAAACGGAGTCAACCTCCGCTGCCTAGGTACCGAAATGGCCCATAAGGTCTTAAGAGAAGTACATGCAGGAGTATGTGGACTGCACATGAACGGTATGATGCTATCTAGGAAGATAATAAGGCTTGGATATTATTGGACAATGATGGAAAAAGACTGTTGTGAGTTTGTCAAAAGATGCGTACAATGCCAGACTCATGCAAATCTACAACATCTACCACCAGGCCCATTATATACCTTCATCTCACCTTGGCCTTTCTCTGCCCGGGGGATCGATATCATCGGTAAAATAACCCCAACAGGAAAAGGGGGCCACGAATATATCTTAGTCGCAATCGACTACTTTACAAAATGGGTCGAGGCGCAATCATACGCAAAGCTCAAAGCAAAGCACGTGGTAAAGTTAATTAAGAATAACATTATAGCTAGATATGGAGTTCCCCAAGAAATCATCAGTGATAATGGGTCACACTTCATGAAAGAAGTAATTGAGCTGTTGGACCAATTTAAAATCCAGCATCGAAAGTCATCTCCCTACAGACAGCAAACAAACGGTGCAGTAGAGGTAACTAACAAGAACATCAAGAAAATCATTGAAAGAATGTCAAAAAATTATCATGACTGGCCAGACAAGCTGCCATTCGCGCTTTGGGGTTATAGGACATCGGTTCGCGCATCAACGGGAGCAACACCATACTCCCTGGTTTACGGAATAAAAGTCGTATTACCAATCGAACTAGAGATCCCATCCCTAAGGATCGTCTTAGAAAGTCAAATCCCAGAAGTGGATTGGGTCAAAGCCCGCTATGACCAACTAGTCCTCCTGGATGAGAAAAGGTTGCAAGCTTTGCACAATGTAAGAGTCTATCAGAACAGACTAACTAGACACTTTAATCAAAGGCTCAAAATGAGGGACCTTAAGGTTGGAGACTTAGTACTTAAAGAAGTAAGGGCCAATGTCACTGACCCAAGAGGCAAATTTCGACCCAACTGGTCAGGCCCGTTCATCATCACAAAAAAAAAAAAAAAAAAAAAAAAAAAAAAACGGGATTGAATGTTCAAAAAAATAAAATGGATAAGAACTATGAGTGGCCTGATTCCCCTAAAAGGATACGTAGGACAACCCAATTGCAATTGGGCCCGGCCCCTTCATCAAATTCGCATTCAAAAGTTGTTAAAATTTGTGCACATAATAAACACAAGGTTGCCAAATTAAAATGAGCATGTCTCCATAAATAAATAATAATAAAGTCCATTACAAGACTTGACATTTCCAAAGCAATAAAATAAATTAACTAAATAAAAAAGAGGGGGCACATCACCCTTATTGAATTTAAAAGCATAAAAAAAAAAAGCAATCCTAAGCTCCAAAAGAATATTTCCTAATAAACTACTCCGTGGCTTCGGTAGTAGGGACAACATCCTTCATTGGTTCATTAACCTTTGGGCCTTCCACTTCGCGTTCCTTGGGAGCCCTTCTCTCTCGGACCACGGGCTCTTCTTCCTTTTCAACCTCCATTAGAGGATCACTTGTAGAGGCTTCATGATCGTTGGCCCAAATTTGGGGCTCCTCCTCTGGCTTAGTAGTAATCTTGGCTAAAGCTTTCTTGGCCTTTGGGTTAAGAACACTTTTCACATGCTTGACTCCCTTTTGTTTACCCTTCCCTTTAGGATCATTAGGGTTGGAAAGTCTGAAGCTAGCCTTGACCGATTGGGGCCTTAAGATCATCTTGTTCGGATTTCATACATGCACGACGAACCTCCGCTGTCTTACAATCCATCCAAGCTTCATAAGCTGAAGATATCGCCGTTGGGGCCTTGATATGAGGAATAGTCCACTTAGGGCGACGATCCCATGCACACTCCCATGATCTCCCCATACTAATAGTCAAAACCCGGGTTGCAGGCGCAACACTATCCTTCTGTGGGATAATTTGGCATTTCCCATATTGCCGCATGATACGGCTAGGAAATATATAAGTCAAATTTTGAAGGCCAAGGATTTGATAAAATCCCGTCTCCTTGCTGCATCCGATTGCGGATGTTATGCCCCACCACTTGACAGTCCATCTTAGCAAAGGGCAAGCTTTAAGGTATCCACGCCATTCATCAATGGTGGATTCATAATAAAGCCTTCGGCGGGCAGGAAACTGTTTTGGTTGGTACTTGAGCGTATTAGACGACCTCTCAATGAAGCACATATGCTCCAAAGCCATATCTAAAAAAAAACACAAACAAAAAAAAAAATAAAGTTAGGTATCCATTAAAGATTCAAACTTTATATCCAAAGCAATTATTCAAGCACTCACTTGAAGGAGAAGAGGGCTTCCCGTCCATCCACCATGAGTTGGTCCTAACTTCTTGCGATCCAAGCACATTAAGGTTTCACCAAGAACAAGAGACATAGGGGTAAAATCGTTTTGAATTTGTTCAACAATTGTAAGCATACAAGTTTTACCATTATTACCTCCACCGACAAAGAGGTACCTATGTAAGAGACACAAGATAAAAGCACGCCTATAATATGTCTCATTATGATCATCCCTTACCTTGGGGAAAAAGATATCAATCACGCTATTGAGGTCTAACTCACCGGTTCTAGCCACAGAAGAGGCTTGGGTTGAGGATAAACCAAGATACCTTTTATAATAACCTTCAAGGTTGGCCCCGAGCCATGGAGTCGCGAGCGCTTGATCATGAGGGAACCCAATTATGGCAGCAAATTCTTCAGGAAGGGGACACAGCTCGTTATACCCGAATCTAAAAACATGAAGCTTGTCATCCCAAAATTCAACCGCAACCTCAAGAAGGTTCCAGACAAGTTGAACTTGCTTCAGATGGAAAAAAGCATTCAAGTGAAAGGGCACAAGTCTCATCCTCTCTTCAAGGGTCATAGATTGCAACCACTTATCGAACTTAACTTCAAAACTTGTCATGGCTGAATTCTAAATTAATTGGAGGTTTCTCTCTTTAAAAAGCTCTCTATTGCTATGGAATTATGAAGGTGATGTCCCGAAATCGGACTAACCCAGGGCTTATATAGGGCTCGCACGAAAAAAAGACGAAAATAAGGCAATCCGTTGAAAAATAAGCTTCAGCGGCCCATAGGGCAGCCGCTGAAGGCTCAGCGTCCCGGTTATGGCAGCCAAGGCCCAGCGGCCAGCCGCCCAGCCTCCGCAGCTCAGCCGCTGAGTCTGGCGGCCCCACTTTTGACCCCCGCTCCTTCGCGTCAGCCGCTGAACGCCCCCCTTTTGCCGCCGAGCCTCTTTTTCGAGACAGCACTCTTCTACCCGGTTTTGGACACTTTCCTGAACCGTTTTGGACTCCGATTTGGCTAATTTTACTATTTTTTCTATTATTGCTATTTTCTATTATTTCCTTAATTATTTATGGGAACCCCACAATTTCCTTATTTCTTTTGTGGATGATTATCATCTTTTACACTTATTAATCTTATTTCATTTTTTGGCACCCTTTTCTTTTTTCATTTTTTTTAGGGGGGATAGAGTACACCCAATTTTAACTTTTTGGCTGTACCATTTTTTGCTACATGGCTATTACTTGCGCTTTTGCTTGACTACCTGTGCATTTGCATTAGCCTAATTATATGCAGGGACCAATAAGAACAGCAATATATTACAAAGCAAAGTTTGAATGTTTGTCCAACACAAATGTTCAAAAATGTATTTCACACAAATGCATTGTCATAAAAATCATCACCCGCATCAGCATCTGAACGGAGCACCTCAAAATGATCCTCCGACCTCCGGGGCTCATCACCAAAGATCGACGCCGCCAGCTAGCCCGGGTCAAAGGAAGAATGACGGGCAGGCTCCCGATACGAACACCCCTCTCCAGCATAACTCGAATCATACCCCCACGAAGAACGAGGAGGCATGGTAGGCATCATAGGAGCAGGGACAGGGGGCTGGTAGTAAAGACCACCATAAGGAGCATATCCTGCATAACCGGGATAAGAAGGATACATCGGCATAGGCATAGGAGTGGGCTCCACAAATGGAGCCATCCTACTCCCACTAGGACGGTCCGTTCGATGCACAGGCTCCCTTTCTCTCGGAGGACTCTCCCTCCGAGGACTCCTCTCGCGGGAAGGACTACGCTCAGGCGAGCTCACAACCTCATCATCCGACAATACCACCTGTCGTGACCGACGGGGAAGGGGTCGACGATACTCAACCTGCAACCCACCAAACGTATAAGCTACATTGCTCAAAGCATACAACTGTGAGGATGCAAAGTCTAGCTTACCTTATCCAAGTCAGCCCTTGAGCAGGTGCCCTTCAAGAGAGCTCGAGAGATCCAGGACTTCATAGCATGCATCATCTTGAAGACCTTCCCGGTCTGCTCACGGTCAAGCTGCACAAAGAAAAGTCAATACAAGCATAAAAGCATCAAAAATCACATGCACCAGGTAAAATTACGAATTTACCCCCGGATGCCCAACTGGAAGAGGAAGGCCCTGGATGTCCTCATCAAGGTCCTCCGTCATCGGGACCTCTCCCCAACACTCCTTCCCGCCATAATCCCGGCCTTGAACCCGCATATCCGGGACATCCACGTCGACATCGTCAACCCGAGGCTCCTATAAAGCAAAGTAGGTCAGCAAATCAACAAAGCAAGAAATGCATTGAAAAATAAATAAAAAAATTCTTACCTTCAAAACCACAAATGAAGGCATGAGGCGATCACGACGGAACTTCTCGTAGTGCCCCGCAAGGTCCTCCGCAGGCTCCCTCAAATACCGCATAGCAGTCGAGCCCACCATGGCCTCCGCAACCTGCTCGCGAGACAAGCACCTCACCAAGAACATGGTCGAGGGAGGATCCAAGGGAATCCTCGGGCCAGCCACGTCAGGATAAACCTAACGGAAGATCCGCTCTCCCAAATACCACTCAAAGGAGAACGGACCCGCAATCAGGATCCTCTGACGGTCTATCGCCTTGGACGCAAGGACAGCATCCGGAGCCGACCCATGGTACTTCGCCCAAGGGAAGTAGTCAATCTACACAAACATGCAATATAAGATATTTCCACACCAAGAAATACAATCCATGCAACAAAAAGCAAAACTGCGTTACCTTGTGCCAATCTAGGCGTAAGAGAGCCTCCCTATACTGCTGGAGGGTCGAAAAGGGCGCAGGACCTCTGTGACGCTACGCTCTGCAAATCGGGAAATCCAACTCCCAGCCCGTAGGCGCCATGTCCGGGAAATGCTCAAAGAACCAAGGCTACATTGAAACATGAAATTAAACACCATACACTTAAATCATGCAAATTATCAAATGGATACAAAAAGCAAATATATCTGCACGGCCTTCCAGAAACCGCACAAGCTCACGGGAGGAAGAGTCATTTGCTTGTATCCCTCATCATTCACGCGACAAGCAAACCGCATGCACCTCAAGAGGTTGGCGTAGCCCGGCAACCCCCAGTTGTACTCCCTCACCCTCTCCCAATCCAACAAGCTAGGGAGGTAAATAGCATGAATACGTTCTCCCTTGTCACCAAAGATGGTGGTGGCAAGGAGATAGGCGATAAACTTCCTCGCCTTCTGCTCCACCGAGGTACTCCTCTTGTACCTCGCATCAGTCAAAGCGGCATAGAGCTCGCTATAAGGACGATAATGGTGACCCCAGGTATTCCCCCAAGGACAGATGGAAACGTCATACACAATGGGCGTACCCACGCAAGGCACCCCAGTCAACATAGCAAACTCCGATGGACTGATCATCATCTGCCAATTAGGGAAATGGAACGTGTTGGTGGTATCCCAAAAACGCTCCAAAGACAAGCGACCAATGCATCTCTTGACTCGCTCAACCGAGTCCGCCGCTTTCAAAACGACTCCGAACCCCGCACCCAAAACCGCGCTTTGCACCTCTTTGGGCAAAGTCTTAAAAAGCTTCACCGAAGAAGCATAATTACCATGGGGCTTGAAATTCCCATCGGGTTCCTATGATCAAATTTGCAACCTCTTAGGTTCACATTTCAACCAAATGTTCGAGTCCTAAGCATGTTTCTAAGTTCGTTCAAGCCGCGCAAGATCACATGCGCTACAAACCTGACAATTGCGTGCAATTTCTACATAAATTCTACTCAAGGCAAAGCATATAAACTAAAATTCAATGCATAAAACTATGAATTCAAAGTTTGAGGCTTACCAAAAACTTGGAGGCACGGGAGCTCAAGTGAGTCTCCGGTCGAAAGAGCAACTCCGACCGATCCCAAACGATGTCAGGCATCCTATCCGACTGTGTGTACTTATCTTGAGGAAAAGCCACATTGGGCTTCCTCTTGGAAGGCTTGAAATGGGAAGGAAAAGCTTTGGTGAAGATGTTAATTTCTTCAACCTCCTCCCGGACCTCGGCCCTTCTACTCCTTTTCTTCGCCAATTTGGGAGCCATGAAGAAAGATGAACAAGCTAGCAAAGATCAACAAGCAAGAATGGAGGAATTGAGATTTTCTCTCTCCAAGGGTTTCAAAAACTCACTCACAAATTCACCCCAAATTTGTGAGAAATCACAAATAAACCTGAAATTATGCAAAGATTATGCAAAGCCAAGCATATGCAAGCAAAAAGAAGCAAATTTGAGCAAATTTGAGCAAGAAATGAAGATTGGGCAACTATGGAGGTAGAGAGAGAGAGTCTCGAATTTTTGGGGAAGAAATGACCCAAAAGTCGGCTCCACCACGATTTAACCTCATCCGCTCCTCTGAACCGGCCCGGCGGCCAGATTCAGGTCCGCCCAGGCTCAGCGGCCCAGCCTCTAGCCCTGGCGGCCCCTCTCAGGACCTTCACACGACTTTTTCAGCCGCCGAGCGAGCCTGTAAAGGCCGCCCAGCACTCGACGGCCGTCCGCATGGCCGCCCAACCCGATTTTTCTGTTTGCCCCCTCGGGGCGGGCTTGCGAGTTTAAATTCCGCGCGAAATTGCGTTTCTCGACCGTTGGAAGCCCGGGAAATTCGAACATGTCACCCAAAATGACTCTTTTGCCCCCACAGCTTGGTTTCCTATCCCAGGGACCCGGCATTATCTATTTTTGCAGGTGCGAGCCTTATATCTAACTTTTTTACATGCACAGGCACTTTATTTTGCAAGCACAATTTTCCTAGACAACTGAAGCAGGGAAACATACCGCTCTTTGGCGACGAAGCAATCAAAAATAGCGTCACGTCAACAACAACTTAAGTAGGGCAACGCAACGCCCTTTTGACGATGAGGCTTCCAAAATTAGCGCCACATCAGTATCTGCAAAGCAGAGCAACGTACCGCTCTTTAAACAAAGCAGGTAACCTTGACCACAGGCGGTCAAGAGTCTATCTTTTCTTCTTTCTAACATAAAGCATTTTCAAAACAAAGCATTGCAACCATTTTTAGCAAATACTTTGACTTTCGCTTTTACAAAGTGGGGGCTTCTATAGACACCCTAATCGGTTCTCATCCCCTGACACCGCAACGCCCGATGATCATGGTAATGGATTACCATGGACGTAAGTAGAAAAGGACATTGCTCGGAAATCTAGACCAAATTCCTTGAAACCTCAATCTTTGGATAGCCCTTGTTATATGGATTCCAACGCCTTTGACCTTGCCTCAATTAGGTTCCCGGATCAAAAGATATCGGGTCTCGAAGATTTGGGCCAAAACCGCTCAATCCCGGCCCCCTGGACCAGCCCAAGGGCAATTTCATAATTTACAGAGCACCAAAAAGTCAAAACCCTAGTCACGCGCGCGCCGTCAGGTCCAGCGGCTGACACGACCTGTCCGGCGGCCAGCGCGTGACAGCGGGGGCTTTCAGGCCAGCCGTTGGCCCCAGCGGCCAGCCGCTCAGCCTCAGTGGCCACCGCGGGCCTCAGCTGCCCTCCGTGTGGCCGCTGAACCCAATTTTTGACTGGGCCGAGTTTTGGCGCCGGGCTTCCAGCCCTAGGCCCCTAAATCCGTCCCCCAACTCTATAAATACTCCTCCTCACCCTCTTCTGTGAGAGGTCAGTCAGTTCATAATTTTGAGAGCATTGAGAGCACATATTTCCCCAAATTCAGAAATTTAAAGATTCAAGCAAGCAATACACCTAGCCTAGCACCCAAGATCGAAGAGCAATTCCAATTCTACTAGTCCCGTTCGAATAGAACGTCCAGGTTAACCATCCTGAGGGCCTAACTCTTCATTAAATCTCTTGCTCTATTGCTTATTAATCATGTTTTATTTAGCTTTTGATTATGGTTGAATAAATTTGCATGCTTTTGATTTTGTATATAATTATGCATGGTTAGTTAATATAAAGTTTATGTCTTTTTATTAGTTTATGCAAGTTTGCACCTTTTCATAGTTTTTGCATGCATCTAGTAGCCTCCTAGGTTTATTTTAGCATAAAGTTAGCACCTTTATAATATTATTATTATTCTTTTGAAGATACTAACAGTTTTACTGATGTGCATATGCAATACATGGCGCATTTAGCAAAGTTGGTAGGTTGGAGCGTTATTTGATGTTTTATATCATCTTTATGCTTGTTAATAGTATGCATGTAAATTGAATATAAATTGTGCAAAGTGACAACGTAGGTAATTTGGTTGATCTTAACCCGCCTAGTTAATTTAGGATCATTGGACGACCGAATTTGTATGGAATAATGTAGCATAAATAAATACTTGACATGGATAAGCTTAGTAAGGGTCGTTAATGCGGGCGATTTAGATGAGATTCGTTTTGTTTATTTCGTACCTACATCTCCGAACTCAATACTTAGTCCCCATGGGCATGAATCAATTCCCAATAGGGATTGGGGTGCACTTTTGATGGTTTCCAATTGTTTCCTTAAAAGTTGGTGGCGGCTTCTTATTTGCAAATTATTGTTCTTTATAATTAATCACATATTTAAGAACCATTAATTCCAACCAAATATATCGATTAGGCGCCGAAAAGGCGAGGGTTCTTACAGAACGCCGAAGAAGCTGCAGAGATCATGGACGAGGTACACAATGGGGTGTGTGGACCACACATGAATGGTCGAATGCTCTCCAAGAAGGTTCTACGAGTGGGATATTATTGGACCACTGTGGAAAAGGATTGTTACGACTACGTTAAGAAGTGTCAGATATATGCCAACCTACAGCATATGCCACCTTCGATGCTCCACAACTTCACATCTCCTTGGCCATTTTCCGCATGGGAAATAGACATCATTGGAAAGATCACCCCAAAGGGCTCAGGAGGAGATGAATACATCCTAGTAGCCATAGACTATTTTACCAAGTGGGTTGAAGCCCAGTCCTACGCCATCCTTACCTCCAAACAAGTGTCCAAATTCATAAGGAACGACATCATTTGCCGATATGGTGTCCCACATGAAATCATAAGTGACCATGGATCCCATTTCAAAGCCGAAACAGCCACCCTTCTCAAAAGCTACAAAATCCAGCACCACAAATCATCCCCTTACCGTCCCCAAACCAATGGCGCAGTAGAAGCCGCCAACAAAAACCTCAAGACTATCATTGAAAAGATGATAGAAAACTACAAAGATTGGCCCATCAAACTCCCATTTGCCCTTTTGGGGTATAGGACATCCATAAGATCCTCTACGGGAGCAACACCTTACTCCCTAGTCTATGGAATGGCAGAAGTTTTACCCATAGAAGTCCAATTACCATCCATGCGCATAGCCTTAGAAGGAGACATCCCCGAAACGCAAGGGTTACAAGCCCGCTATGAAAAGCTCATGTTCACAGATGAAAGACGACTACGGGCCCTAGACCATTCCCACATGTATCAACAACGCATGGCGAGAGCGTTCAACAAAAAGGTTCGACCTCGAAATTTAAAGGAAGAGGACTTGATTTGGAAAGAACTACGAGCCCCAGTAACCGACCCTAGAGGTAAGTTTCGACCAAATTGGTCCGGACCATTCATCATCAAAGACATCTTATCAGGAGGCGCTGTCAGACTCATGGATATCGATGGCATCGAGTTCAGCCAGCTCACCAACATGGATCAATTAAAGAAGTGTTACGTCTAAATAAAAACAAACTTAAAAAAAAATAATAATAAATAAAAAAAAAGATAAAATTTCCGAAAAAAAAAAAAAAAAAAAAAAAAAAGGAAAAAGGAGGGACGAACACTAATTAAACGAACTACGCTGGCCTGATTTCACACTGGATACGTAGGTAACCCTTTCAAAGGGACGCAGCCAAAATCAATCAACAAATTCCATTCAACTTATTCAAAAAGGATAATCTTTATTCAAACTGAACGAATAAGCTTACATTGCAAAAATTAAAACTTCCTATGGAAATAATGCAACTATGAGGGTTTAAGCTAAACAAATTCCTATAATTATTTTTTTTTTAAAACTAGACTTGCTTTCCTAGAAAACAACTTTAATCCTTCTTCCCTTTAGAAGGCATCGTTGAAGATTTCTTCTTTGAAGGACCCTTGCTGGAGGACGACCTGTGATCGCTTCCTTGAGCTGGGAGCTTGCCTCTTTTCAGTACATGGTAGTCTCCCATTCGAGACGTTTCCTTTCTTTTCTTACCTCCTGTTTGTGAGTCATACCTAGGCTTTAGTTGGTCCCACTCCTCATGACGAAGGGCTCGTCTCGCTTCTCCATCACTGCAGGAAAGCCAGTTTAGGTAGATCTCAGAAACCTGAGTTGGGGCAATCATCCGAGGTACAGTCCAACGATGCCGGCTACGCCAATACTTTCCCCACTCTGCATCAAATTTAGTGGTTAAGGCTACAACATTTGGTATCGTAGTCTCCTGACGAGGGATCACCTGCTTCAAACCATATTTCCTCATGACCCTAGAGGGAAAGAAAAAAGTGGTCCTCTACAGACCCAGTATGGTAGTATGAAGGATCAAGTCGTCACAAGCCACTAAAGAAGTCAAGCTCCACCAGGGCACATGCCAACGGATGATAGGTCCCGCCTTGAAGAAGGCATCCCATTCAGCAAGGGATTTTTTCAGAATATAGCCTTTTCCTCACCAAAAAGCTAGCAGCAGTATAAGTTTTCTTTGACCAAGTCCGAGGAACACGGATAATCAGATTATCAACCTCAGATGCTCGCATAACCATATTTGAAGCAGCAGCGGGCTGCCCAAAAAAGCTTGGTTAGGAGATGTTTCCAACTTGTCAAGCCCAATAAAGGTTTCTCCTATGACCAGATGTAAGGGAGAATGACCTTCAACCATTTGATTAACCACTCGCAGCAACGAGGCTCTACCCATATTGGAAGATTCTGCATTAACAAACAACAGATGGTTTAACAGACACAGTACGAAAGCCTGTCGACGGCAACGTCTGAATATGGCACCTTCAAGAAATAGCGAATTTTTCGCAAAGTTGAACCAAGTCTACATCAGCACCAAGCACCACGTTTTTAGCTTCTGCAGATGACAAGCCCAAGGATTTTCTGTATAGATCCCTAAAACCATCTCTCAGATAAGGCACAGTTGGGGGAAGAACATCAGAAATATTAGTGATCGCAGCAAAATCCTCAACCAAAGGGCATAATTCAGAATTACCAAACCGGAAAACATGCAGGTCAGGATCCCAATAATTCAAAGCAGACCGAAGAAGGGACCACAATATTTTGGTTGGTTTTAAGTTTAGCAAGGTAGAAACATGAAACGGGGCTAGTTCAAATTTATCTTCTGCGGTCAGATTTTTACACCAAGTATCGAACAGATCTTCAAAAGATTTCACCATGGCAGAAAATTGGAGAAGTTTGGGAGAGTTAAAGGGATACAAAAAGTGGTACAACATCAAGCATCCCGAATATCCTATTTATAGGCAGGAAAGCGGACCGAAAAAGCAACAAAATCCACAAAAAAGGGCTGTCAGCAGGACAGGTCAGCGCCGCTAGCGGCCCAAACCCTGGCCCAGTCCGAATTTCTTTTTGCTCCAGTTCGTATTTTTTTGATCCAGACGACCTGATTTCGGCCCAGTTTTTATATCCGCACGGAATTACAAAGCCCGAGACTCTCTTAGATTTATCTTCATTTTTTTTTCATTTCCTTTTTTTATTTTTTTAGGGGGTGTAATATGTGTAAAATTTTGCGTTTTACTTGCAATTTCCTACCTTTTTCTTTTTTTTTCTTTCTTTTCCCTAAATTTATAGCTTTGTTCTACTACACAACACATTGCAGAAGTAGATCAGACGGGCATAATTGAGTCATCATAACATATCATGCATAAAGAAAAAAAATGTGTGTATGTGTTACACCAAAAACAGGAGTTCGAAATTCAAGGGCCAATGTTTACAAAGGTGGCCCAACATCGTTCAACTGGAATCGTCACTGCCAACCTCATCATCAACAGCTGGCTCCTGACCATAGTTTCCGGTCGAGTAGTGGAAAGAAGAGCTATATATGGGCCTGCTGTTCTCGGGCCTCATATCCTGTCCATCATACGTTGGGGCCCGCATAGGGGTACCTGCCGAAAACCCCGAGGCAAATAAGTTCGCAACGGCCTGGCTAGCAAAATCCATAGCAGCATCCTGATGAGAAGGCCCAGCATATGACATATCCCATTCAGGGGCGTCCGCCCAATCTCCAGCCAAGGGCGTAGCAGCAGGCAACCTATCAAGGGAAGGCCGGAAATCAGCAGGAGAAAACATCTCCGTAATGTATGGGACAGAAGGTCCGGGCGCCTCATCAACAGGAGGCCCGATCACCACCACAAGAGGAGAACTAACAATAGATGGTCTGCTAGCTGAAGAAGCCCTCGCTACAGAAGAGTGGCGTGGTCCTACCGAAGATGAAGACTGAGACATCTCCAGACAATCAAAGATAAAATGCTAAGTTAAGCACCTCACTTAGCTAAACAAACAAAGGAGAGAAAAGAGTCTACTCACATCAATGGTCTTAGACCGAGAACTAATCTCCTTGCCCATCACTCGACCGTAGCCTTTCTTCAACAGATGAATGAGCTTGAAGACTTGAGAGGATGACTCACCCCCGTGCAACCATCAGGCAAGGGGAGGCCCTCCACTGCTTCTCCATCGGCAATATCCAGAGGAAACTCGTCCACCACGCGTCCCCCACTCTCTCCAAAATACCTCACCTCATTGGTCGGCAAGGTCACACTTGGGGGCTGACCCTGAGAAGCTCTAGAACGAGACCTCCTAGGGCCCGGAAGAGCTAGACAATCCACATGCAGGATACAAAAAGTCAGTATATCACACACACAATTAAAAGATGCAAACAAGTTTCTTACCTAAAAAGCAAGGTCTGGCATCAAGCGATCCAAGTAATAGGCCAGATACATGGCAGTCTGGTCTAAGCCAACAACCTCCGGCACAATAAACTCCTGCGCCGCCCTACCGCGGATCACGACCCCCAGGTCCCGCACACTCAGGCCACGCAGGTAAAACATGGTCAAAAGGGGATCCTCCGGAACCAGATGAGTACCCAAGGAGGGATAGACCAAACGAGTCAAGCGATCCCCCAGATACCATACAAAGCTGAATGGCCCCTCGAAGACCACTCGTAGAGAAGATACCCTGAAAGACTCTTGGGTAATATGAGGAGGAACCCCAGGAACCTCATCAAAGGCGGACCACAACACCTGCAGATTACTAAGTCAAAGTTCATTCAGACAAAATGAACAAAAAGAACCCACAGATCAACAAGCAACGTACTGTGGACACAGCATGGCTCTCAAAGGTAGCACGGAAATGCTCCAGAGAACTGAACGGATGAGCATCTCTACCGACCCATAGAGAACGTAAAGGGAACATCCTCAAGCCAGGACGATGAGGACTGAAGGCTGAAAAATACTCAAAGAACCACAACTGCCACACAAGCAAACACACAAACAAAGATGATTACCCTAGTTGAGGACATACGCAAAAAGGAGAGGAATAAACAAAAAAAGAGAGTGTCTACCTCTAGTATCCTCCATGGGCCCGTGATAGATGTCCTCTCGCTCGTCTCCTTAGGCCTACAGGCCCGACGACACCACTTCAACAAAGAAGCGTAAGCGGCCCCACCAAGGTCGTACTCACGCACCTTGGTCAAATCCTCCAAGCATGTCAAAAAATCGACTTGACACAGGCTCTTCTTCTGAGCAAAGATCGTCGACCCCAGCAAGCAAGCCAGGAAAATACGAGCCCTCTACTCCTCGGTAATTCCCTGCGCAGCAACAGCCTCCCACAACCGCGCCAAGGAAATTCGATCCTGGTCAAAATGGGTGTATACTGGCCCATAGAGATCCGACAAAGTGTCACTCTGTCGCCAATAGCCCGTGTCGTATTGAATACGACGCCCTCTAAACGATAACCCCGTCAGCACAGCAAACTGATAAGGGGTCGGAAACATCTCTCCCACAGGCGTATGGAAAGTGTTCGTAGAATCCCAAAACCTCTCTAGTAATCCCCGGGCAAGAATCCTAGAATCCCCCGAGTGACAAGCATGGATAACAGTCAAGAAACCAGCGAGCCCCGAGTCTAGTACTAAATTCCTGGCCCCCTCCGAAAAGGTCCCCAACATCATACACTAATGGGAAGTAGTCCCATGAGCATGCAGCGAAACCCCAACGCCCTAGCCAACCAACAAAATTTTCTCAATACCCAATACACCACAGATACAGCTAAAATAAAATTCACACAATTTATATATAGCTGACCACCAATCCAAATCCCAATTTGTTCGTGTGCCGAAGCACTAACAGTTCCCATTTTCAGTTCAAATATACTGAACACAAAAAAAGTTGAGTCAGTGCATATACCAGCTCCAGGTCAGATAAATGACTCCGTCTAGTCGGTAACAGAACACTGCAGTTCCAAACTCCAAGCGGGCGCCAGTCTAACCGCATGAAAGAATTCTGATACAGTCGAGCCCCATCTGCGTGACGGGTCGGAGGCCCTCGAGTAGAAGGCAACCCGGTGCGAAAAAGGCTCCGGTCTTATTCCTCATCGTACATAGGATGCTTCCCTTTGTCTACGGGAGCCATGGGAACACAACGGAGTTTCTCTCTCTACAAGTGGGAAAATAAAAGTTTCAGATTCGCAAGCAACAAGCATCTATCCAACAATACAGCCCAAAATTCAGCAACTAGGCGGAAAAATAAGCGAGTTGAAGACAAAAATCGAAGAAAACGGACAAGATTCGACTTACCTCAAGTGGAGAGAAGCACTCAACAATGGAGGAACTTCAACCAAAGCTCTCGGCAATGGCTCAGTGAAGAAGAAACAAAAACGCGAAAGAGGAGAGAGAAAGCGCCGAAGCGTTTTTTATTTGGCTCAAGCCCAGCGGCGCTGCGTACCTGCAGCACGGGCCCCACAAACTGACCAAGGCTCCTTTCTCCAGTTCAGAGTTCATTATTACAGTTCATCTCGCTGCAACATCAGCACCAAACGCGCGGGAGCAAAGCCCTCAGGCCCACAAATTCAAATTCAACAGTTGGCTCACTTTACGGTACTTTGCAGGTAAAATTAACCCGTTTATTTTTGTAGGTCTCAGAAACAGAAACGTGGATCTACACGGCGACTCTCGACCCGAGCACCCAAGTTATTTATTTTTGCAGGTTCAAGAAACGAAAACATAGATCTACATGGCGACTCTCGACCCGAGCACCCAAGTTATTTATTTTTGCAGGACCTAACGGAAACATGGATCTACATGGCGACTCTTGAACAGAGCGCCCAAGTTATTTATTTTTGCAGGTCCTAGAAACGGAAACATGGATCTACATGGAGACT
Organism: Tetragonia tetragonoides; assembly: GCA_038025085.1. Lineage (NCBI taxonomy): Eukaryota > Viridiplantae > Streptophyta > Magnoliopsida > Caryophyllales > Aizoaceae > Tetragonia > Tetragonia tetragonoides. The sequence goes on from CM076149.1 coordinate 21,205,881, forward strand.
CTCGACCCGAGCGCCCAAGTTATTTATTTTTGCAGGTCCTAGAAACGGAAACATGGATCTACACGGCGACTCTCGAGCCGAGCGCCCAAGTTATTTATTTTTGCAGGTCCTAGAAACGGAAACATGGATCAACACGGCGACTCTCGACCCGAGCGCCTAAGATATTTTAAATGCTTCAGTCAATGATCGCTTAAAGCGGTTATACTGTCCATTTGTTTTTAAATGCTTCAGTCAATGATCGCTTAAAGCTGGTTATACTGTCCATTTGTTTTTTATATGTTTCAGTCAATGATTGCTTAACCTATTACAGTTATACTATTCATATGTTCTAACCATTTTGCAGCCGTTATTTTTAATCGCGCTGTCTCGTTGACTTTTTCGTTTCCTATACAGGGACGGAATCTCGACATCCGCTGAGTAGTGTTTAGTCTTTGTTTGTCGAAGCAGTCTATATTGATCATTCTCAAAGTATTACTAACTTTTTCATTCACTCTGAATACATGTCCCCAGCAGACGTTTAGGCCATCTACGAGCGGTGTCCTATCCTGCTACTATAACCTTTATTTTTCTCTTGTGTTCACAGGGATGAAATCTTAGCACACTACGAGTGTGTTCTATCTCAGGTTTGTCTTCATATGTATGCATACTGTACACTCTCTCACACCGTTTGCACATCAGCATCCTGCATTCGGAGTACTTTGATCTTCGCTTTTACTCAAGATCGATCAAAGTGGGGGCTTCTGTAGACGCCAAAAAAGCGTCTTCTCCGCAAAAGCCCGATGATGAAAGGAGTAATTTTTAAGCTTGAACCGCTATTTTGCTTTAATAATTGAAATAAGGTCTCAGGTTTTTCCTCCAAACACTCCTTTATTCCATTTTATTCAAAAACCCCGTTCAAGAGCTTTCCAACGACGCGTCTCATGCCTCATTCCGACCCTCGGTCGCCAAGTTGCGATATAGGGGTAAAACCGTCTTTTACCATTCAAGGGCAAAACAGTCTTTTCATATTTTTCGGATCATTAAATATTCCTCGGAAAATAAAAACAGGTTGGATGACGTCACTATGACGTCATCCAACTGGCTGCTGACAGCCGCTAGCGGCCCTGGAAAATGTCCCAAGGCCGCTAACGGCCCAATCCAGCGCCGCTAGCGGCGCTGCCTTTTTCCTCGGGCCCGGCTCATTTTTCAAGCCTGTTTCATATTTCAGCTCAAATTCGACCGTACAACCCTACTTTTCCATGCCTATATAAACAACCCTTCACCCTCTGTTCAAAACACACAGCCTACAGTTGGCAACCTCTATTCTCAGGAGTATTGACACTGAGCTTCCCCCTCTTTCTTCCAAACTTGAGATCTATTTTTACTATTCTTGTCAAATATAGCCTACAGTTCACGTACAAATTCCTGAGGGCTCAAATTAAATTAATTTCCTAATTGTTTATTTTCTAAATAGTCATAATGTAGATATCATGCTAGAATAACGTTTTTATCGCTTCCTAAATACTGTCTGTAGTCTAAGTCTACAACTCATCAATCAAATGCATGTCTAAATAAGGGTTAAAATAAATGTTGTGATGCTTGGGGTGAACCAATTAATAGTCTAAGTCTAGGTTGTTAATCCGGTTTTGCATGGGAATTATGTCTTTAAATTATTAAGCAAACTTGAGTTAGTAGAGGCCGTCATAATACGGGCAAGTTGGGTGCCTAATACTTTCCCACCTCGTACCTTCGCCCCCGAACCCTTTATTCTTAGGTACTTATAAGTTTTATGTAAGAGGGAGTCTTTCTAAAAACATGATTAGTTCACTTTTCGCCCTATTGGGTTGTCCCTTCGGTTTTGTCCCTTCGGTTTTGTCCCTTCGATAAAACGCCAATAGCAGATTCGTGACTTCTTTCATGGTTTTTATTCAATTCAAGTCTTTTCAAAATCCTTTCTAACTTGATGGTCCCTTGAACTTATCTAAGCCCCCAACCGACAAATTTTCTATAAGGACGCACTCCGTGGAAACCAAAAAGTGATTGGTTGGAAAAATCCCGGGTCCTTACACTACGCTGGCCTGATTTCACACTAGATACGTAGGTAACCCTTCTAAGGGGCCCGACCAAAATCAAAATCAATTTCATTCAACTCATTCAAAAGGGATAACCTTTATTCAAGCTGAACGAATAAGCTTACATTGCAAGAATTAAACTTTCTAAGGTTACAAAAAAATAATAATAATGCAACTATGAGGGTTTAAGCTAAACAAATTCCTATTACTATTTTTTTCAAAACTAGACTTGCTTTCCTAAAAAACTACTTTAATCCTACTTCGCTTTAGAAGGCTTCATTGAATAGTTCTTCTCTGAAGGATCCCGACTTGAGGACGACGTGTGATCGCTTACTTGAGTTGGGGGCTTGCCTCTTTTCAGTTCATGATAGCCTCCCATTTGAGGCCCTTCCTTTCTTTTCTTGCTTCCTGTTTTTGAGTCATATCTAGGCTTTAGTTGGTCCCACTCCTCATGACGAAGGGCTTGTCTCGCTTCTCCATCACTGCTAGAAAGCTAGTTCAGGTAGGTCTCAGAAACCTGGGTTGAGGCAATCACCCGCGGTACAGTCCAGCGGTCCCAGCTACGCCAATACTCTCCCCACTCCACAGCAATCTCAGTGGTCAAAGCTACGATATTTGGTCTTGTAGTCTCCTTACGAGGGATGACTTGCCTCAATCCGTATTGCCTCATGACCCTAGAGGGGAAGAAGAAAGTAGTATGAGGGATCAAGCTCCACCAAGGCACATGCCAACGGATGACAGGTCCCGCATGGAAAAAGGCATCCCATTCAAAAAGGGACTTTTCAGAATATAGACTTTTCCTAATCAAGAAGCTAGCGGCGGTATAGGTTTTCTTTGACCAAGCCCGAGGAACACGAGCTATCATATTATCTGGCGACTCTATTAACCTCAGATGCTCGCATAACAAAATTTGAAGCAGCAGGGGGTTGCCAGAAAAAGCTTCGTGAGGAGAGATTTTCAACCTGTCAAGCCCAGTAATGGTTTCCCCTACAACCAGATGCAAGGGAGAATGTCCTTCAACCATTTGATTAACCACTCGCAGCAACGAGGCTCTACAAAAGTTAGGAGATTCTGCATTAGCAAACAATAGGCGGTTTAACAAGCAAAGTACAAAAGCCTGTCGGCGACAACGCCTGAATATTATGTCCTTTTCAGAAGAAATAGCGAACTTTTCGCAGAGCTGAACCAAGTCCACGTCGACACCAAAAACCATGCTTTTCGCTTCTGCATATGACAAACCCAAGGATTTCCTGTACTGATCCCTAAAGCCATCTCTCAAGTAAGGCACAACTGGGGGAAGAACATCAGGCACATTAGTGATTCCAGCAAATTCCTCATCTAAAGGGCAAAGTTCAGAGTTACCGAAACGGAAAACATGCAGGTTAGGATCCCAAAAATTCAGAACAGATCGAAGAAGGGGCCACAATATTTTGGTTGGTCTTAAAGTCGGCTGGGTAGAAACGTGAAACGAGGCTAATTCAAGTTTATCTTCTACGGTCAGATTTTTGCACCATGCATCGAACAGGTTTTCGAAGGATTTCACCATGGTAGACATTTGGGAAAATTTGAGAAAGCTAAGGTCTGAAAAGTGATACAATATCAAATATCCCGTAAATCCTATTTATAGCAAAAAAACGCAGGCCAAAGAAGTCAGAAATCCACAAAAAGCCCAAACCAGAGCCGTCATCGGCTCTGGTCTGACCAGCATCGCTAGCGGCCCCAGCCTGCAGCCTAGCGCCGCTAGCGGCCCTGACCCTGGATTCCGAATTTTCTCTCGCTCCAACTCCCCCCATTGATCCGGTCTGCTCGATTTAAGCCCAATTTTGGTACCCGCACTGAATTACAAAGCCCGAGACTCTTTTAGATTTATCGTTTTCAATTTTTCTTTTATTATTTTTTTCCATTTTTTTAGGGGGTATAATATGTGTAATTTTCGCCTTTTTCTTGCAATTTTTACCTTTTTCTTTATTTTATTCCCTAAGTTATGGCTTTTTCCTACTGCATAACACATTGCATACTTAGAGATCAGACGGGCATAATCGAGTCATCATATCATATCATAAAAATGCATAAAAATAGGAGTTCGAAATCTCAAGGTCAATGTCTACAAGGAGGTCCAACACTGCTCAACCAGAATCGTTGTTGTCAACCTCATCATCAATGGACGGCCCCTGACCATAGTTCCCAGTCGAATAATCGAGAGAAGAGCTATAAATGGGCTGTTGTCAGGCCTCATGTCCCGCCTATCATATGCCGGTGCGAGCATAGGGGTACCTGCCGAAAACCCCGCGGCAAAGAAGTTCTCTGTGTCCTGACTGGCGAAATCCATGGCCACATCCTGATGCAAAGGACCAGCATACAGCACATCCCATCCAGGGGCGTTCACCCAACCTCCAGTCGAGGGAGTAACAACAAGCCTGCTACCAAGAGAAGGCTGGAAATCGGTGGGAGAGAACATCTCAGGAATATACGGTACAGAAGGTCCGGGCGCCTCATCAACTGGAGGCCTGGTCACAACTACGGGGGGTGAACGAGCAACAGACGGTCTGCTCGCTGAAGAAGCCCTCGCAGGAGAAGAGTGTCGAGGTCCCACCGAAGATGAAGACTGGGACATCTGCAGATAATCAAGGTTGAGATGTTAAGTTAAGCACCTCACTTAGCTAAACAAAAGATAAAAGTTTACTTACATCAATGATCTTAGACCAAGAACTTTTACCCTTGCCCATCACTCGAACATAGCCTTTTTTCAGCAAGTGAATGAGCTTGAAGATCTGAGAGGTCTGCTCTCGGTTCAACTACAAAAAAAAAAAGCCACAAGATAGAGTCAGCATTCAAGAGCAAACACAAACACAAGAAGGGATAAAAAAAATAGAGCTTACCCCCGTGCAAACCGTCAGGCAAGGGCAACCCCTCCACAGCCTCTCCGTCAGCCATGTGAAGAGGGAACTCCTCTACTATGCGTCCCCCGCTCTCCCCAATGTACCTCACCTCATTGACCGGCAAGATCACGCTTGGGGGCTGACCCCGAGGAGCTCTAGAATGAGACCTCCTAGGACCTTGAGGAGCTAGACGATCCGCCTGCAAGATACAAGAAGTCAGTATATCACACATACAGTGAAAAGATGCAGATAAGTTTCTTACCTCAGAAGTAAGGTCCGGCATCAAACGATCCAAGCAGTAAGCCAGGTACACGGCCGTGTGGTCCAAGCCAACAACATCGGGCATAAGAAACTCTATGGTCGCCATACTACGGATCACGACTCCCAAGTCCTGCACGCTCAGACCACACAGATAAAACATGGTCAAAGGAGGATCCTCCAGAACCAAGTGACTACCCAGGGAGGGATAGACCAGCCGAGTCAAGCAGTCCCCCAAGTACCATACAAAGCCAAATGGCCGCTCAAAGACCACCCGAAGAGAAGACACTCTAAAGGACTCCAGGGTAATATGGGGTGGAACCCTAGGATCATCATTAAAAGCCGACCATGACACCTGCAGGTTACCAGTTCAAAACTTCATTCACACCAAATGAACCAAAACAATATGAACAAGTCAACGGCAACATACCATAGATGCAACATGGCTCTCAAAGATGGCCCGAAAATGCTCCAGAGAGGTAAACGAGTGGTTATCCCTACCAATCCACCGTGAACCTAATGGGAACATCCTCAAACCAGGACGGTGAGGACAAAAAGCGGGAAAGTACTCAAAGAACCATAGCTGCCATATAAGCAAACAAAAAGGATGATTTCCACATTCAAAGGCATAGGCAAAAGAAAAAAAAGAATGAAGAAGGAGAGCCTACTTCCAGTATCCTCCATGGGCCCGAGATAGATGTCCTCTCACTCGCCTCCTTAGGCCTACAAGCCCGACGACATCATTTCACCAAGGAAGCATAAGCAAAACCACCGAAGTTGTACTCATGGACCTTGGTCAAATCCTCTAAACATGTCAAGAAACCGACTTGACATATACTCTTCTTCTGAGCAAAGATGGTCGACCCCAACAAGCAAGCCAGCAAAATACGGGCCCTCTGCTCCTCAGTAAGCCCCTGCTCCGCCAAAGCCGCCCACAACCACGCCAAAGAAACCCAATCCTTATCAAAGTGGGTCGACACAGGCCCATAAAGCTCGAGCAAATTGTCACTCTGTCCCCAGTAGCTCGCGTCGTACCGAATACGATGCCCTCTAAATAATAGCCCCGTCAGCACAGCAAACTAATAAGGTCTGAAAAGTGATACAACATCAAGTATCCCGTAAATCCTATTTATAGCCAAAAGCGCGGGCCAAAGAAGTCAGAAATCCACAAAAAGCCCAAACCAGAGCCGTCATCGGCTCTCGTCTTAACAGCGCCGCTAGCGGCCCCAGCCTGCAGCCTAGCGCCGCTAGCGGTCCTAACCCTGCCCCGTCCGAATTTTCTTTCGTTCCATCTCCCCCCATTGATCCGGTCTGCTTGATTTAATCCCAATTTTGGTACCCGTGCTGAATTACAAAGCATGAAACTCTCTTAGATTTATCTTTTTCAATTTTTCTTTTTTATAATTTTTTTCCATTTTGTTAGGGGGTATAATATGTGTAATTTTTGCTTTTTTCTTGCAATTTTTACCTTTTTCTTTATTTTATTCCCTAAATCATGGCTTTTTCCTACTGCATAACACATTGCATGCTTAGAGATCAGACGGGCATAATCGAGTCATCATATCATATCATACATATCATAAAAATGCATAAAAATAGGAGTTCGGAATCTCAAGGTCAATGTCTACAAGGAGGTCCAACACTGCTCTACCAGAATCATTGCTGTCAGCCTTATCATCAATGGACGGCCCCTGACCATAGTTCCCAGTCGAATAATGGAGAGAAGAGCTATAAATGGGCCTGCTGTTGTCAGGCCTCATGTCCCGCCTATCATATGCCGGTGCGCGCATAGGGGTACCTATCGAAAACCCCGCGGCAAAGAATTTATCTGTGTACTGACTGGCGAAATCCATGGCCACATCCTGATGCAAAGGACCAGCATACGGCACATCCCATCCAGGGGCGTTCGCCCAACCTCCAGTCGAGGGCGCAACAATAGGCCTGCTACCAAGAGAAGGCTGGAAATCTGTGGGAGAGAACATCTCAGGAATATACGGTATAGAAGGTCCGTACCTCATCAACTAGAGGCCTGGTCACAACTACGGGGGGTGAACGAGCAACAGACAGTCTGCTCGCTGAAGAAGCCCTCGCAGCAGAAGACTGTCAAGGTCCCATCGAAGAAGAAGACTGGGACATCTGCAGATAATCAAGGTTGAGATGTTAAGTTAAGCACCTCACTTAGCTAAACAAAAGATAAAAGTTTGCTTACATCAACGATCTTGGACCAAGAACTTTTCCCCTTGCCCATCACTCGAACATAGCTTTTCTTCAGTAGGTGAATGAGCTTGAAGATCTGAGAGGTCTGCTCCCGGTTCAACTACAAAAAAAAGAAAGCCACAAGATAGAGTCAGCATTCAAGAGCAAACACAAACACAAGAAGGGATAAAAAAAAAAAAAGAGAGCTTACCCCCGTGCAAGCGTCAGGCAAGGGCAAGCCCTCAACAGCCTCTCCGTCAGCCATGTGAAGAGGGAACTCCTCTACTATGCGTCCCCCACTCTCCCCAATGTACCTCACCTCATTGGTCGGCAAGGTCACGCTTGGGGGCTGACCCGGAGGAGGTCATGCGTTGTTGATACATGTGGGAATGGTCCAAGGCCCGTAGGCGTCTTTCATCTGTGAACATGAGCTCTTCATAGCGGGCTTGCAACCATTGGGTTTCAGGAATGTCTCCTTCTAAGGATATGCGCATGGATGGTAGTTGGACTTCTATGGGTAAAACTGCTTCCATTCCATAGACTAGGGAGTAATGTGTTGCTCCCGTAGAGGATCTTATGGATGTCCTATACCCCCAAAAGGAAAATGGGAGTTTGATGGGCCAATATTTGTAGTTCTCTATCATCTTTTCAATGATAGTCTTGAGGTTTTTGTTGGCGGCTTCTACTGCGCCATTGGTTTGGGGACGGTAAGGGGATGATTTGTGATGCTGGATTTTGTAGCTTTTGAGAAAGGTGGTTGTTTCGACTTTGAAATGGGAACCATGGTCACTTATGATTTCATGTGGGACACCAAATCGGCAAATGATGTTGTTCCTTATGAATTTGGACACTTGTTTGGAGGTAAGGACGGCATAGGACTGGGCTTCAACCCACTTGGTAAAATAGTCTATGGCTACTAGGATGTATTCATGTCCTCTTGAGTCCTTTGGGGTGATTTTTCCAATGATGTCTATTCCCCATGCAGAAGATGGCCAAGGAGAGGTGAAGTTATGGAGCATTGAGGGTGGAATATGCTGCAGGTTGGCATATATCTGGCACTTCTTACACTTCTTAATGTAGTCATAACAATCCTTTTCCAAAGTAGTCCAGTAGTATCCCAGTCGTAGAACCTTTCTGGAGAGCATTCGACCATTCATGTGTGGTCTACACACCCCATTGTGTACCTCGTCCATGATCTCTGCAGCTTTTTCGGCGTTGACACATCCGAGGTTAACCCCGTTGTGGGATTTCTTGTACAGAACCCCCTTGTATTCTATGTATTACGCCGCTAAGAGACGGATGGCCCGTTGAACTCTTAGTGGTGCATCTTGAGGGTACACTCCTTTGGTGATGTAGTTGAAGACGTCTTGGTACCAAGGCTCTTCTTCGATCGGAGCCAAAGTCAATTCTGTGTTGAGGTTGTTGCAAAAGGTTGGCTCGCTTCTTTTCCAGGGAGTGGCATCGTTGAGGGAGTTCAGCTGCTTGAATTCCTGTAAAAGTGAAAATCTGTATTCTCGCTTTGCGAAGTTTACTTACATTGTTCAAATTGATTAGTGAATGATTTGTGCAACTTTGTATTATGATTGGATTTGTCAATAGTTAAACAAAGAGAGAAATGAGCAAGGGGAATTTTTATTGATTTGCAAAAATAGATAAGCACACATGACTTTAGAGAAGGGGGTCTCTAATGCCCGTCAAAAAGAATAGACTTAGAAGGAAAATAAAAGGGGAACACCCCCTATTCAAGACTCAACCTAAAGATTTAGCTAATACCCTAACTCGATAGGACTTGGAGACTCAGACTCGACTCCTCTAGCCCATGCAGGTAACTAATTAATTCCAGGGCTCCTCATCTATGTTGCCTTTCCTTAGTGGTGGCGGAACTTCTCCTCTGTCGATGACACCTTGGATGTCGTCTTTTCGACGTAGGCAGTCATCTGTATGGTGTCCGAACAACCGATGATACTTGCAATAGGGTCGGTTTTCTCCCGGCTCTGATCTTGCCTCTTCAAAAGGGATGTAAGGTTGAATGTCACCTCTTCATACTAGTGCGTTCATAACTGCTTCCATTGGTGCAAAAAGAGGGGTATACTTTTCATGACTATGACGACACCAGTTGACCGTCCAAGTGTATGGTGGCCACATTGTCCCTTGATCAATGAAACGCACGACTAGCCCTTTGAAACGCCTGCACTGGTTGATGTGATGTCCCTCAGTCGCGCAGTAGGTGTAGCTTAGAAAGGGATTTCCGTCTCTCGGCAGAAGCCTTGATGTAGGGGTCCTTGGGCGAACATACCAATACTTGGACATCTTGTGATACAGGAGATCTTGGCGCCACCAAGTTTCTTCTTTGATCAAGATGACCGTGTTCCTGCGTTTGGAGGTGCGTTCTTCTAGAATGTCAATCTTCTCTCTCACCTCTTGTATCTCCTTGATTATACGAGCCAGACTTTCTTGCATTTGATTTTTGTCATCCGCTATTTCATAGATTTCCATAGGATTTTTGAGAAAGCAAGGTGGTCTCCTCATCGTGGATGAGGTAAGAGTAATCTTTGGGCTCCTCTATTGCGATGTGATTGATAGCATCTAGGAGATTGTCAAAACTCCCGGTTTCTTCATCTTTGGGCAATGGTAGTGTGCCATTATCTATCTTGTCCTGGATGATGTGTCTAAGGGCCCAACAATCATTCGTGCATGCCCTTTACCTTGGTGGTATTTGCAGTAATGGCGCTCTTTCCAGTGGCGACCCTTAGTACTTGGTTCTGGGGTGGGACCTATGGGTCGGAGCATGTCCTTGTCTACTAACCTCTCAAGAGCAGTGTTGAGGGTTACTCCCAACGGAGTGAATTTCCGGGGCACGCGGCCTTCCTTGGGAGAGACATTGGAAGAAGATGTATCACTTTTACGTTTCTTTTCTGGCCTTGGGGAGCGGGATTAGGCTTCCCTGGAGTCACGGATTTGCGATTTTCAAACGAAGAGACGAACATGGGTGTGTCCCACAACTGCCGCGATTTGATGTTGGTGATGTCAGCTTCCAACCGATCCACATGGTCAGTCATCTCAATCAAATACTCTTGGACTGTTTTAATCATGATGTGACCAAAGTGGTGTAGACGCCAAAAAAGCGTCTTCAGATTTCTCCAAAAAAGCCCGATGATGAAAGGAGTAATTTTTAAGCTTGAACTGCTATTTTTGCTTTAATAGTTAAGATAAGGTCTCAGGTTTTTCCTTCAAAAACTCCTTCATTTTCACATTATTTAAAAGCCCCTTTCAAGAGATTTCCATTACTTCCTTCCGCGTCCAAATACGATTCCACGCCTAAGAGTTATGGCCAAACAAAGTTTTTGGGTCAAAACAGATGTAGCCGAATATCGTGGACCGTGTTTCAATCCCCATTAAGGAGTCCATTTGGTTGAATTAATTTGTGAGCCTTATAGTTTTAGATTCCTTATTCAAATAGCTTTCCAATGACATATCATGAGCCCACACCACATTCCCAACCAAGGAGTTACGAGCCCAACACTGATGCGCACTCCAAAACTGACCTCGCCTTACTCTTTCGGGCATATCTCAAGATCCACAAAACATTTGGACCTGAAACAAAATCCATACGAAACTAGACCCAATACAATTTTCAACGCATCTTGAATCATCCAATTTGAAGCCCAAACGAGTACGATATGGCCCAGACAAAAACCAGCTGAAAAGCTGTCAGCGGCCCAAGCCAGCGCCGCTACAGGCCTAGCGGCGCTGCCTTTTCCTTGGGGCCCGGCTCATTTTTCAAGCCTGTCTCATTTTTCAGCTCAAATTCGACCGTACAAACCTACTTTTCCACGCCTATATAAACAACCCTCCACTCTCAGTTCAAAACACACAGTCTACAGTTGACACCCTCTATTCTCGGTAGTATTGACTCTGAGCTTCTCCCTCTTTCTTCCATAAACAATTCTATTTTATTCTCGGGAGTATTGACACCGAGCTTCCCCCTCTTTCTTTACTTGAGATATATTTTTACTATTCTTGTCAAATATAGCCTACAGTTCAGGTACAAATTCCTGAGGGCTCAAATTAATTGCTTAAGTGTTTATTTTCTAAGTAGTCATAATGTAGATATCATGCTAGAATAACATTTTTATCGCTTTCTAAATGTTGTCTGTATAATCGTTGTGCTGCCCAACTTGTCAAATCGAATGCATGTCTAAATAAGGGTTATAAATAAATGTTGTGATGCTTGTGATGAACCAATTAATAGTCTAAGTTTAGGTTGTTAATCCGGTTTGTGTGGGAATTATGTCTTTAAACTATTAAAGCAAACTTGAGTTAGTAGAGGCCGTCATAAACGGGCGAGTTGGGTGCCTAACACCTTCCCACCTCGTACCTTCGCCCCCGAACCTATTATTCTTGGGTACTTATATGTTTTATATAAGCGGGAGTCTTTCTAAAAACATGATTAGTTCACTTTTCGCGTTATTGGGTTGTCCCTTCGGTTTGTTCCTTCGATAAAACGCCAATAGCAGATTTGTGACCTCTTTCATGGCTTTTATTCAATTCAAGTCTTTATAAAAGTTTTTCTAACTCGATGGTCCCTAGAACTTATCTAAGCCCTCAAGTTACAAATTTTCTATAAGGACGCATTCCGTAGAACACGTGGGAAAATCCCGGGTCCTCACAGTGGCGACTTCACTGGGGATTTATTTAAGAGGGTGAGACTCGAAAGTCAACTTTGCTTAATTGTTTAATAACATGTTCCATATTTTGCATCATTTGCATGTGCCTTGGCACAACCTTTTTTGACCCTTATCGACCCTCGAGGAAGTTTGTGTCGCAACTCGTAGACAACGTGTATATCTAAAGGAATATACAGTTGTCCTATCGTGCGAATCGACGCTTCCTCACCCATGACTCATCAATCCTTGTTGATGAAAAGAATTACAATTGATGTGTCGACCATCCGCCGAACGGAAATTGTAATTTGTCGTGGTAACCTCATAGAAGCCAAAAGCCTCTAGCCCACATTCGTGCATTCGCTTGCATGTTGTGCATGTGTCGTTGTAATGCCCGTCTGATCACATGTTTGCCTATAAACTGCGTTGTTGTAATGCTTCTGAATGCATGAATACCGTGATTATGGTCAACATGTACTTACGTGCTAGGAGACCTTTCTTCTTTTTTTTTAGCTAGTTCCTAATGCCCAAAAATTGTGCGAGAATTCAATTCAATGAGCACTCGTTTCCCCAATGATATATTTTCGTATAGCGTCGAACTCATGAACAATTTTCTAGGACCTTTTAGCAAAAAAAAAAAAAGAGTCAGTCTCTCTGATTTCCCTCTCCCACTTTTTTATTTATTTTTCTTTTCTATTCTTTTTTTTTGATGTAATTCAGATTCGGCCAAAAAAAAAAAAAAAAAAAAAAAAAAAAGGCTGAAAAAAAAAATATTCCTGAAATCAAACAAAAATGCCAAAATTTCTTTTTTTTATTTATCACATTTTCCAATTTCTTTGAGTCAAAAAAAAAAAAAAAAAAAAAAGGCCGAAAAAAAAAATTCGGAAAATAAAAAAAAAATTGCCAAATTTCTTTTTTATCTTATTTTATCCCATTTTCCATTTTGTTTGAGTCTAGAAAAATCAAAAGAAAAATAAAATAGGATGGTCTGTCTTTTTTCTATTTTTTTTTTCATTTTCGTTCATCGACTTCATTCTTTCCTTTGATATGAGGGGAAATAATCGGGCATTTAGGCTTAGGTTGTCATTTTCTATTTCTTTGCATTGCATTGCATTACATCGTACGTATTAGACGCTCCATGCTAGGATTCATAACTAGTCGTCATGTTTGCATTATCGTCATTTTGCATATGCATGTGTACAAAAATTCGAGTATTACATTCATCAATGTCTCCATTTGTTCATTACGTCTCATGCACTAGAAGTCCAGAAAGGTCATTCATTAAGTGCTTTAGAGTCATTCTAGGAAGCATCCATTCATTGTCATACATGTCAAGGTCAGTTCGTCATGCATCTTGCATATGGTTGTCGTAACTCTGTCATTGCATTGTCATCATCATGCATTCAAGTTCATATAAGACGTCCATAGGCACATTCACCTTAGGAGCTATCGAGGGTCTTCTAAAAATAACGAGTCTTTGTTTTCAAGTCCTTTCTTTGGCGTCTTTCTAAGTTGAGACTTGTGTTCAGGATTGGGGGCTCGAGGAAGAGTTACGGTGACAAAGGTTGGGCTCGATCGTCTGACAGATTGGTTCGTGTACAAGCTACTCCCAAGACACCACCACATTCCAAAAGGCCGTCACCCCATAATCCATCACCACCACAAAGCTCGCCACCCCTCAATACATCCCTTACCTCACCAATCACACCCCCAAACTTCACTATGGTCAAAACCACTGACGAGAGGCTTGATGAGCTCATGAGTGAGTTGGAAAGGCTGCAACTCAAGGTTGAAGATATCGACAGGAAAAGAGAAGAAGAGTCAAGGATCCCTTCCGATTCCGATTCTGAGGAAGAAGGTTCAGATGCCATGCCGATTCCGATTCTGAGGAAGAAGGTTCAGATGCCATGCTGGCTAAGATCACCTCTGTGCTCAAGAGTAGCGGCTTGATCTCCAACTATAGTGCCAACGTAGGAAAGTTTGACATTAAGATCAAGGGCAAGCTTCCAGCCAAGTTCTCCATGCCCAAGGTTCCGACGTTCACTGGCACTGATAATCCACAAGACCACCTCAAGGCCTTCACCACTGCCATGGGTTTAAGAGGAGTTGACTACATTCACTTGTTCCCACAGTCTCTTGATGCCCCAACTCGTCGTTGGTTCTACACCTTGAATTTGGAGAACTACCCAACTTGGTCCGATTTTACCACAGTCTTCCTTGCACGCTACAAGGAAAATGTTGCTCTACCTATGACCCTTCGAGAGTTAGAGATCACCAAACAAGAAGAAGATGATGGATTCACTGCCTTCCTTAGGCGTTGGAAACTAAAGGTAGCCGAACTGGTTGAGCGACCTTCGCAAGCTGATCAAATCCGCCAACTCATCAAGAACCTACAACCTGCTTACAAGGAAACCCTCAAGTATCAAGAAATTGACTCCTACAACCGGCTCTATGTTGTGGGCATCCTAATTGAAAATAACCTTCTTAGGAATTCCATTTAAGTCGTGAACAACGCGGGTACCTACAGGGGGCTGTCCTTCGTGTCCCTGTGAACAGCCTATACTCGAGAAGTTGAAGAGAGTTGAAGTTTCCTAGTGTGCTCTAGTTGAGTCCAGTCAAGTTTAATGATGTCTACTTGTCTTTTCAATTCGTCCATAGAGTCTAGCTTACTTCTCGTGTAATGCTTTTCTTCGATTCAATAAAGATTGCATTTTGATTCCCATCATTATTCTTTGTTCAATTCTATGACGAACTTAAGTTGCCTATGACGGAATAAAAAAAATTCAAAAAAAAATCAAAAGAAACCCTTCATTATGGAAAACATTAAACAAAGACTCCCTAATGATCATCCCCATAGAGGATCTACAGTTGAATCGTCCGTGCCGAGGACAGAAGGCATTCATTTGGCACCTCACATCAATATTCTACCCTATACATAATTACCACTTGCAACCCCTTGAGCCAAACAAATAGCCTTTCATTTCTTAACCACATCATCCTTACCCGGGGAATGGGTGTGTGCGACATGAGAATAGAAGCAACCTTCTAGGCAAGGTGGCCGACCTACAAACAAAGCCACCGAAAGAAATACCAAAAAAAAAGAGAGAACTCAAAAGTTCGAGAGCAAAAAAAAACAAAAGAGAAAAAAATTCGAGAGCGATCAAAGATCCAAAAGAGTGCAAACACTTCAAGCACAACCAAATAGTGGCCTTACCTAAGCATAGGTCTCTTAGCTACCTTGCCCAGATCACAAACTTCTATACCATCTAGCATACTTTGGGGAGGGATTTACATTGGGTTATTTGAGCCTTTATCCTTTCTTTGACACCTTAACCCAGCCTGACATTACAACCCTAAAGCCCTCTAAGAGGTACGACCATTCAATTGTACGGTCCTGAACTACGTTGGCCTAATTCCACAAACTGGATACGTAGGAAACCTCAAAGAGGTCCGGCCACGACAACCACTTTGTCACATGATCATAAAGGAGTTTTCTTATTCCACCATTCTCATCTAAGGCAAAAAAAAAAAAGAGCCCGGTAGGTTGAAAACCCGAAAGGGCGGCCTAGGCAAAAGTTAGGGCAACAAAAAAAATATATAAAACAAATTCAACATCTTGAGGCAACTTAAATTTTAGAGGATTTAGAACATTGTTTCTCATGTAAGCGCTCCTTGGTCAGTTGTCTAGAGGTCATACTTATCACCTTTCTCGTAGGCTTGCACATAGACTTCCCAACTGGGGGCTTTTTCAGAATGAGTCGGTTCTTTGTCCGCTACGTTCCAAGTTGGCCATTTCATCCTCATACCTTAAGTTAGGATATTTTGTACCGCCGCATCAACACCAATAGCTCTTCGAGTAGGTCATAACCATCAAGAACCACACATCAAACTGGGGGCTGATTCTTCCTTGACTGCACCCAGTTTTGTCCGCTTGTCTCGTACTCTGCCAAGATCACCACAGGAATGAAATTCTTGATCACAAAATCTTTTCTCATATGAAGACCCTCTTCATACCCTATAGGAGAGTCGTGTATGTTAGGCTAGGCTGCATGGAGCTGTGAATAAAGTCTGCATACATCATATTTGCATAAGTACTAGAGTCGGCTTCAAAGGCATGCATGTGTACATAATTTCTCAGTGTTTTGAGTCCCTGCTTGTTTACATGTCAATCCCCCCTGTGCCCCATGCATATTACTATGTCATGTGTTGTACATCTTGTCATGGTCAGTCGGGCATGTCTAATGCATCCTTTCCCTATGTGCATTTTTCCACTGCAGGTTTGAGTCTACCCGCTCTCCATCAAAACCAGTCAAGCCTGGAACTCATGATCAAGTCCAGAAACGACCTTCCAACTACAACCAAGAATGGAGATAACCTTCCAACAACAGCCAAGCGCGCGGGCCCCTTACCAAGGCCCCTTTTTCCAGACCAAGGTTCGTCATTACAGTTCATCTTGCGGCAATATCAGTATCAAACGCGTGGGAGCGAAGCCCCCTGGCCCAAAAATTCAAATTCGACAGTTGGCCCATTTTACGGTACCAACTATTTTCAGGTAAAACTAACCCGTTTATTTTTGCAGGTCCCAGGTGCTGAAACTCGGATCTACACGGCGACGACTCTCACGACCCGGAGCGCCCGATTTATTTATAAGCCCGAAATTTTCAACGGCACTTGTTAAGCAACTCGACACTACAAAATTTTCGGGGTTAGTCAATGATCGCTAAAGTTATTGCGGTTAAACTATCTCTCTGCAAGGTCACAAATTTTTGGGGTTAGTCAATGATCGCTAAAGTTATTGCGGTTAAACTATCCCTCTGCAAGGTTACAAACTTTTAGGGTTAGTCAATGATCGCTTAAGCTATTGGGGTTAAACTATCCCTCTGCAAGGTCACAAATTTTTGGGGTTAGTCAATGATTGCTAAAGTTATTGCGGTTAAACTATCCCTCTGCAAGGCTACAAATTTTTATGGTTAGTCAATGATCGCTTAAGTTATTGCGGTTAAACTATCCCTCTGCAAAGTTACTTATTTTGTGTCAGTCAATGATCGCTTAAACTGTTGCGGTTATACTGTCCATTACTTTTCTTTATATGTGTCAGTCAATGATCGCTTAAACTGCTGCGGTTATAGTGTCCATTATTTTTCTTTATATGTGTCAGTCAATGATCGCTTAAACTGTTGCGGTTATATTGTCCATTATTTTATATGCTTCAGTCAATGATCGCTTAAACTGTTGCGGTTATACTGTCCATTGTTTTATATGCTTCAGTCAATGATCGCTTAAAGCGGTTATATTGTCCATTGTTTTTTTTTATATGTTTCAGTCAATGATTGCTTAACCTATTGCATTTAAACTGTTCATATGTTACTAATCATTTTTGCAGCCGTTATTTTTAATCGCGCTGTCTCGTTGACTTTTTCGTTTCTCGAAGAGGGACGAAATCTCGACATCCGCCGAGCGGTGTTTAGTCAATGTTTGTCGAAGCACTCTATGTTGATCATTCTCAAAGTATTACAAACATTTTCATTCACTCTGAATACAGGTCCCCAGCAGACGTTTAGGCCATCTATCCTGCTACTATTAACCTTTCATTTTCTCTTGTGTTCACAGGGATGAAATCTTAGCACACTACGAGCGTGTTCCAACTCAGGTTTGTCTTCATATGCATGCATATTGTACACTCTCACGCACTGTTGCACATCAGCATCCTGCATGTCGCCTTCGGAATACTTTGATCTTCGCTTTTACTCAAGCTCGATCAAAGTGGGGGCTTCTGTAGACGCCAAAAAAGCGTCTTCAGATTTCTCCGCAAAAGCCCTATGATGAAGGAGTAATTTTTAAGCTTGAACTGCTAGTTTTTGCTTTAATAGTTAAGATAAGGTCTCAGGTTTTTCCTCCAAACACTCCTTCATTTCCACTTTATTTAAAATCCCCTTTCAAGAGCTTTCCATTGCTTCTTTCCGCGTCCAAATACGATTCCACACCTAAGAGTTATGGCTAAACAGATGTGCACTCCAAGTTTAGGGTCAAAACAGATGTAGCAGAATACTGTTCCCGTCTTTAAAGCCCCATTTGGGAGTCCATTTTGTTGAATTAATTTGTAAGACTTATATTTTTGGATTCCTTATTCAAATATCTTTTCAATGACATATCACGATTCCACACCACATTTCCAACCAAGGAGTTACGAGCCCAACACTGATGCGCACTCCAAAACTGACCTCGCCTTACTCGTTCGGATATATCTCAAGATCCACAAAACATTTTTACCTAAAACCAAAGCCATACCAAGTTAGACCCAATAAGCTTTCCAACGCATCTTGAATCATCCAATTTGAAGCCCAAACAAGTGAGATATGGCCCAGACAAAATCTAGCTGAAAAGCTGTCAGCGGCCCAAGCCAGCTCTGCTAGCGGCGCGGCCTTTTCCATTGGGCCCGGCTCATTTTTCAAGCCCGTCTCATTTTTCAGCTCAAATTCGACCGTACAACCCTACTTTTCCACGCCTATATAAAGAACCGTCCACCCTCAGTTCAAAACACACAGTCTACAGTTGACACCCTCTATTCTCAGTAGTATTGACTCTGAGCTTCTCCCTCTTTCTACCATAAACAATTCTATTCTATTCTCGGGAGTATTGACACCGAACTTCCCCCTCTTTCTTTACTTGAGATCTATTTTTACTATTCTTGTCAAATATAGCCTACAGTTCAGGTACAAATTCCTGAGGGCTCAAATTAATTGCTTAAGTGTTTATTTTCTAAGTAGTCATAATGTACATATCATGCTAGAATAACGTTTTTATCGCTTCCTAAATATTGTCTGTATAATCGTTGTGCTGTCCAACTTGTCAAATCGAATGCATGTCTAAATAAGGGCTAAAAATAAATGTTGTGATGCTTGTGATGAACCAATTAATAGTCTAAGTCTAGGTTGTTAATCCGGTTTGTGTGGGAATTATGTCTTTAAATTATTAAGCAAACTTGAGTTAGTAGAGGCCGTCATAAACGGGCGAGTTGGGTGCCTAACACCTTCCCACCTCGTACCTTCGCCCCCGAACCTATTATTCTTGGGTACTTATATGTTTTATATAAGAGGGAGTCTTTCTAAAAACATGATTAGTTCACTTTTCGCGCTATTGGGCTGTCCCTTCGGTTTGTCCCTTCGATAAAACGCCGATAGCAGATTTGTGACCTCTTTCATGGTTTTTATTCAATTCAAGTCTTTTCAAAATCTTTTCTAACTCGATGGTCCCTTGAACTTATCTAAGCCCCCAACTTACAAATTTTCTATAAGGACGCACTCCGTGGAACGCGTGGGAAAATCCCGGGTCCTTACAAGTGGCTCGAATCAAGGTATGATCAGGAAGCGGAACGGATCGAGCCCAATCTTTCTCTTCAAGGTCTATCTGAACAGGAAGCACGGAGCGCTTAGTAACAAAAATAATGAGACTCTCATCTTATGAAAAATTGACCCACACATAGAAAACACATTGTCCTAAAAGAAAAAACAAAAGTCCTTAAGCCTAATTGCCCAAATATCCCTAATATCCAAGGAAGATAAAGTAAATGAACAAAAATAAGAAAAATAGAAAAAGATGATTATCCTGATTTTATATTCCTAGACTCAAAGAAAATGAAAAATGGGATAAAATAAAGAGGAATTTCGGTCCCTATCTTTTTTTCCGTTTTTTTTTTTTTATTTTTCGGAATTTTTTTGTTTTTGCCGTTTTTTTTTTTTTTGTTTTTTGCTTTTTCGATTTTTTTGATTTTTATATTTTTACCGAATCTACATCAAAAGAAAAAGAAAATACAGAAATAAGAAAAGGAAAAGGGAAACTTGAAAGACTGACTCTTTTTTTTTTTTACTAAAAAGATCCTAGAAATTGCTCATGACTTTTAGAATATATCATTGGGAAAATGATGAGTGTTCATTGAATTTGAATTCTCGCACTATCTTCGGGCACTAGGAACTAGCTAAAAATAAAAGAAAAAACTCCTAACACATAAGTACATGTTGGCACATAATCACGTAATTCATGCATTCATGCAAGCACAATAATAACGTAGTTTTATAGGCAAACATGTGATCAGACGGGCATTACAACGACACATGCTCAACAAGCAAGCGGATGCACGAATGTGGGTTGAAGGCTTTTGGCTCCTGTGAGGTTACCATGACAAATTACAATTTTCGTTCGGCGGATGGTCGACACATCGATTGTAATTCTTTTCATCAACAAAGGATTGATGAGTCATGGGTGAGGAAGCGTCGATTTGCACGATAGGACAACTGTATATTCCTTTAGATATACGTGTTGTCTACGAGTTGCGACACAAACTTCCTCGAGGGTCGATAAGGGTCAAAAGATTGTGCCAAGGCACATGCAAATGATGCAAAATAATATGGAACATGTTATTTAAACAATTAAGCAAACTTGACTTTCGAGTCTCACCCTCTTAAATAAATTCCCAGTGAAGTCGCCACTGTAAGGACCCGCGATTTTCACCAATCCTTGTTTTCACGGAGTGCGTCCTTATAGAAAATTTGTCAGTTGGGGGCTTAGATAAGTTCAAGGGACCATCGAGTTAGAAAAGCTTTTGAAAAGACTTGAATTGAATAAAAACCATAAAACAGGTCACAAATCTGCTATCGGCGTTTTATCGAATGGACAAACCGAAGGGACAACCCAATATTGCGATAAGTGAACTAATCATGTTTTTAGAAAGACTCCCGCTTATATAAAACATATAAGTACCCAAGAATAAAGGGTTCGGGAGTGAAGGTACGAGGTGGGAAGGTGTTAGGCACCCAACTCGCCCGTTTTATGACGGCCTCTACTAACTCAAGTTTGCTTAATAATTTAAAGACATAATTCCCATGCAAAACTGAATTAACAACCTAGACTTAGACTATTAATTGGTTCATCACAAGCATCACAACATTTATTTTAACCCTTATTTAGACATGCATTTGATTGACAAGTTGAGCAGCACAACGACTAAACAGACAATATTTAGGAAGCAATAAAACGTTATTCTATCATGATATCTACATTATGACTACTGGGAAAATAAACAGTTAATTAAGCAATTTAATTTGATCCCTCAGGAATTTGTACCTGAACTGTAGGATATATTTGACAAGAATAGTAAAAATAGATCTCATGTTTGGAAGAAAGAGGGGGAAGCTAAGTGTTAATACTCCTGAGAATAGAGGTTGCCAACTGTAGGCTGTGTGTTTCGAACTGAAGGTGAAGGGTTGTACGGTCGAAAATGGAGCTGAAAACGAGACGGGCTTGAAAAATGAGCCGGGCCCAAAGGGAAAGTCAGCACCGCTAGCGGCGCTGGGACTTTTCCCAGGGCCACTGACGGCTGTCAGCAGCCATTTGGATGACGTCATCCAGCCTATTTTTATTTTCCGGGGGATTTTAAATGTTCCGAAAAATATGAAAAGACCGTTTTACCCCTGAACGGTGAAAGACGGTTTTACCCTTGAATCGCAACTTGGCGACCGGGAGTCGGAATGACGCATGAGACGTGTCGTTGGAAAGCTCTTGAACGGGGCTTCTAAATGGAATGGAATAAAGGAGTGTTTGGAGGAAAAACCTGAGACCTTATCTTAACTATTAAAGCAAAATAGCAGTTCAAGCTTAAAAATTACTCCTTTCATCATCGGGCTTTTGCGGGGAAATCTGAAGACGCTTTTTTGGCGTCTACACCCAGCGCCGCTGGCCTGGGCCGCTAGCGGCCCTGCAGACCTGCACATGCGGGCCCCTCTGTTGTCCTACGCCCCCTTTTTTCCAGTCCAAAGTTCGTTACTTCAGATCATTTGCGGCAAATATCAGTACCAAGATATCAGTCCAAAGCGTCTTCAGATTTCTCCGCAAAAGCCCGATGATGAAAGGAGTAATTTTTAAGCTTGAACTGTTATTTTGCTTTAGTAGTTTAAAATAAGGTCTCAGGCTTTTCTCCAAACACTCCTTTATTTTCATTCCATCCAAAAGCCCCGTTCAAGAGGTTTCCAACGACACGTCTCATGCCTCATTCCGACCCCCGGTCGCCAAGTTGCGATGTAGGGGTAAAATCGTCTTTCGCCACTCGAGGGTAAAACAGTCTTTTCCTATTTTTTGGATCATTAACAATTCCCCGGAAGATAAATACAAGTTGGATGACGTCATTATTACGTCATCCAGCTTGCTGTTGACAGCCGTTAGCGACCTTGGAGAATGTCCCAAGGCCGCTAGCGGCGGTGACCAAGGCCGTTGGCGGCCCAAGCCAGGGCCGCTAGCGGCCTTGCCCAGCGCTGCTAGCGGCACTGCCTTTCCCTTCGGGCCCGGCTCATTTTTCAGGCCCGTCTCGTTTTTCAGCTCATTTTAACCCGTCCAACCCTACTTCTCCACGCCTATGTAAACAACCCTCCACCCTCAGTTCAAAACAAACAGTCTACAGTTGACAACCTCTATTCTCAGTAGTATTGACTCTGAGCTTCCCCCTGTTTCTACCAAACTTGAGATCTATTTTTGCTATTCTTGTCAAATATAGCCTATAGTTCAGGTACAAATTCCTGAGGGCTCAAATTAAATTGCTTGCTTATTTGTTTATTTTTCCAGTAGTCATAATGTAGATATCATGCTAGAATAACGTTTTTATTGCTTCCTAAATACTGTCTGTATAGTCGTTGTGCTGCTCAACTTGTCAATCAAATGCACGTCTAAATAAGGGTTGAAAATAAATGTTGTGATGCTTGTGATGAACCAATTAATAGTCTATGTTTAAGTTGTTAATCCGGTTTGTGTGGGAATTATGTCTTTAAATTATTAAGCAAACTTGAGTTAGTAGAGATCGTCATAATACGGGTGAGTTGGGTGCCTAACACCTTCCCACCTCGTACCTTCGCCCCCGAACCCTATTATTCTTGGGTACTTATATGTTCTATATAAGCAGGAGTCTTTCTAAAAACATGATTAGTTCACTTTTCGCGCTATTGGGTTGTCCCTTCGGTTTTGTCCCTTCGGTTTGTCACTTCGATAAAACGCCGATAGCAGATTCGTGACCTCTTATATGGTTTTTATTCAATTCAAGTCTTTTCAAATGCTTTTCTAACTCGATGGTCCCTTGAACTTATCTAAGCCCCCAATTGACAAATTTTTTATAAGGACGCACTCCATGGAAAACCACGTAGGTAAATCCCGGGTCCTTACAGTGGCGACTTCACTGGGGATTTATTTAAGAGGGTGAGACTCGAATGTCAAGTTTGCTTAATTGTTTAATTACATGTTCCATATTTTTGCATCATTTGCATGTGCCTTGGCACAACCTTTTGACCCTTATCGACCCTCGAGGTAGTTTGTGTCGCAACTCGTAGACAACGCGTATATCTAAAGGAATATACAGTTGTCCTATCGTGCAAATCGACGCTTCCTCACCCATGACTCATCAATCCTTTGTTGATGAAAAGAATTACAATTGATGTGTCGACCATCCACCGAACGGAAATTGTAATTTGTCATGGTAACCTCACAGGAGCAAAAAGCCTCTAACCCACATTCGTGCATCCGCTTGCTTGTTGTGCATGTGTCGTTGTAATGCCCGTCTGATCACATGTTTGCCTGTAAACTACGTTGTTATAATGCTTGCTTGAATGCACGAATTACGTGATTATATGCCAACATGTACCTACCTGCTAGGAATCTTTTCTTTTATTCTAGTTAGTTCCTAGTGCCCAAAGATGGTGTGAGAATTCAAATTCAATGAACACTCATCATCTTCCCAATGATTTATTCTAAAGTCATGAACAATTTCTAGGATCTTTTAGTAAAAAAACAAGAGTCAGTCTTTCAATTTCCCCTCTCCCCTTTTCTTATATCTGTATTTTCTTTTTTTGATGTAATTCAGATTCGGTTCAAAAAAAAAAAAAAGAGATCATCAAATAAAAAAAAAAAAAAAAAAAAAAAACGGCAAAAGAAAAAAAAATGCCGAAAAATAAAAAAAATTTATATATAAAAGAAAGGACGGAATTTTTTTCCTTTTTATCCCATTTTTCATTTTCTTTGAGTCTAGGAAAATAAAATTAGGATAATCATCTTTTTCTATTTTTCTTATTTTCGTTCATTGACTTTATTTTCTTTGAATACTAGGGAAATGTTCGGGCATTTAGGTTTAATGACCTTTCTTTTAGGACAATGTGTTTTCTACGTGTGGGTCAAGTTTTTATTTGATGAGAGTCTCATGTTTCATTACTAAGCGCTCCATGCTCCCTCTTCAGATAGACTTCGAAGAAGGAAGATTGGGTCTGATCCGGTCCGCCTCTTGATTCAAGCCATTGGGTCACATCAAGATTAGAACAGTCCAAGAATATCTGGTGGAGATGACTGACCGAGTAGATCGTTTGGAAGCCGACATCGCTAACATCAAGTCACGACAGTTATGGGACACGCCCATGTTCGTCCCTTCGTCTGAAAATCGCAAATCCATGACTCTAGGGAAGCCCAATCCCACTCCCCAAGGGTCAGAAAGGAAACGTAAAAGTGATACATCCTCTTCCAACGTATCACGTAAAGAAGGCCGTGTACCCAAGAAGCACACGCCATTGGGGATAACCCTCAATACTGCTCTTGAAAGATTGGTAGACAAGGACATACTCCGACCCATAGGTCCTACCCCAGAACCAAGTATCAAAAGCCGAAATTGGAAGGAGGACCATTACTGCAAATATCATCAGGGAAAAGGGCACGACACGAATGATTGTTGGGCCCTTCGACCCATCATCCAGGACAAGATAGATAATGGCACACTACCATCACCCAAAGATGAGGAAGCCGGAGGTTTCGATGACCTCCTAGACGCTGTCAATCACATCGCAATAGAGGAGCCCCAAGATTACTCTCACCTCATTCATGATGATGAGACTACTTTGAGTTCTCCAAAGTCCTACGAGGAAGAACATGTCGTAGAAGGTTATGAAACGATGGGTGACGGAAACCGAATAAAAGAAAGTTTGTCCCGTATAATCAAGGAGATACAGGAAATGAGGGAGAAGGTTGACATTCTGGAAGAGCGCACCTCCAAACGCAGAAACGCAATCATCTTAACGAAAGAAGAAACTTGGTGGCGTCAAGATCTCTTGTATCATAAGATGTCCAAGTATGGGTACGTCCGCCCAAGAACCCCTACATCAAAGCTCATGCCAAGAGACGGAAACCCTTTCCTAAGCTGCACCTACTGCACAGCTGAGGGACATCACATCAACCAGTGCAGGCGTTTTAAGGGGCTAGTCGTGCGCTTCATCGATCAAGGGACAATGTGGCCACCCTATACCTGGACGGTCAGCTGGTGTCGGCATAGTCATGAAAAGTATACCCCTCTCTGTGTGCCAATGAAAGTAGTTATGAACGCGCTAGTATGGAGAGATGACATTCAGCCTTGCATCCCTTTGGAGCAGGCAAAGTCAGAGCCGGGAGAAAATCGCCCCTACTGCAAGTATCATCGTCTGTTCGGACACCATACAGATGACTGCCTACGTCTGAAAGACGACATTCAAGGTGTTATCGACAGAGGACAAGTTCCGCCACCACTAAGGGAGGGCAATATGGAAGAAGAGCCCTAGAACTAATTAGGTTATCTACAAGAGCTAGGGGAATCGAGTCTGAGTCTTCAAAATCTGTCGAGTTAAGGTCTTAGTTAAATATTTAGGTTGGGTCTTGAACAGGGGGTGTTCCCCTTCTATTTTCCTTCTAAGTCTAGTTTCCTTTTGACGGGTATTAGGGACCCTCTTCCCTAAAGTTATGTGTGCTTATCTATTCTTCCAAATCAATAAAAGCTCCTCTTGCTCTTTTCTCTTTTTGTTTAACTATTGACAAATCCAATGAATACAAAGTTGCACAAATCATTAACTAATCAATCTGAGTAATGTAAGTGAACTTCGCAAAGCAAGAATACAGATTCACACTTTTACAGGAATTTGAGTAGCTGAACTCCTCCCGATGGTCCCACTCCTCAAGAAGAAGAAGCGGGCCGGCCTTTTGCAACAACCTCGACATGGAAATGATCTTGGCTCCGATCGAAGAAGACCCTTGGTACCAACACGTCTATAACTACATCCCCAAGGGAGTGTACCCTCAAGATGCCCCACTAAGAGCTCAACGGGCCATCCGTCTCTTTGCGGCGCAATACATAGAATACAAGGGGGTTCTGTACAAAAAATCCCACAATGGGATAAACCTCAGATGTGTGAACGCTGAAGAAGCTGCAGAGATCATGGACGAAGTACACAACGGAGTGTGTGGACTACACATGAATGGTCGAATGCTCTCCAAAAAGGTCTTACGACTGGGATACTACTGGACTACTATGGAAAGGGATTGTTACTACTATGTCAAGAAATGTAAGAAGTGTAAAATATATGCCAACTTACAGCATATGCCACCCTCGATGCTTCACAACTTCACTTCTCCCTGGCCATTTTCTGCATGGGGAATAGATATCATTGGAAAGATCACCCCAAAGGGCTCAGGAGGACATGACTACATCCTAGTAGCCATAGACTATTTTACCAAGTGGGTTGAAGCTCAATCCTATGCCATCCTTACCTCCAAACAAGTGTCCAAATTCATAAGGAACAACATCATTTGCTGATACGGTGTTCCGCATGAAATCATAAGTGACCATGGATCCCATTTCAAAGCCGAAACAGCCACCCTCCTTAAAAGCTACAAAATCCAGCACCACAAATCATCCCCTTACCGTCCCCAAACCAATGGAGCAGTAGAAGCCGTCAACAAAAACCTTAAAACTATCATTGAAAAGATGATAGAAAACTACAAGGATTGGCCCATCAAACTCCCATTCGCCCTTTGGGGGTATAGGACATCCATAAGATCCTCTACGGGAGCAACACCTTACTCCTTAGTCTATGGAATAGAAGCAGTCCTACCCATAGAAGTCCACCTACCATCCATGCGGATAGCCTTAGAAGGAGATATCCCCAAAACCCAATGGTTACAGACTCGCTATGAAGAGCTTATGTTCACAGATGAGAGACGGTTACGGGCCCTAGACTATTCCCACATGTATCAACAACGTATGGCGAGAGCATTCAACAAAAAGGTTCGACCTCGGAACTTAAAAGAAGGGGACTTGGTTTGGAAAGAATTACGAGCCCCGGTAACCGACCCTAGAGGCAAGTTTCGACCAAATTGGTCCGGACCATTTATCATCAAAGACATCTTATCAGGAGGCGCCATCAGACTCATGGATATTGATGGCATCGAGTTCAGCCAACTCACCAACATGGATCAACTGAAGAAGTGTTACGTCAAAAAAAAAAAAAAAAAAAAAAAAAAAAAAAAAAAGACGAACACTAATTGAACGAACTACGATGGCCTGATTCCACACTGGATACATAGGTAACCCTTTCAAAGGGGCCCGGCCAAAATCAATCAACAAATTCCATTCAACTCACTCAAAAAAGTAATCTTTATTCAAACTGAACGAATAAGCTTACATTGCAAGAATTAAAACCTCCTAAGAAAATAATGCAACTATGAGGGTTTAATCCTTCTTTTGAAAACTAGACTTGCTTTCTTAGAGAACTACTTTAATCCTTCTTCCCTTTAGAAGGCATCATTGAAGAGTTCTTCTTTGAAGGACCCTGGCTTGAGGACGACCTGTGATCGCTTCCTTGAGCTGGAGGCTTGCCTCTCTTCAGTACATGATAGTCTCCCATACGAGACACTTCCTTCCTTTTCTTACTTCCTATTTGTGAGTCATACCTAGGCTTTAGTTGGTCCCACTCCTCATGACGAAGGACTCGTCTCGCTTCGCCATCACTGCAGGATAGCCAGTTCAGATAGATCTCAGAAACCCGGGTTGTGGCAATCATCCGAGGTACAGCCCAGCGATGCCGGCTACGCCAATACTTTCCCCACTCAGCAGCAAATTCAGTGGTTCGGGCAACTACATTGGGCCTCGTAGTCTCCTGACGAGGAATAACCTGTCTCAAGCCATATTGCCTCATGACCCTACAGGGAAAGAAGAAAGTAGTCCTGTACAAACCCAGTATAGTAGTATGGAGGATCGTCACAAGCCACTAAAGAAGTCAAACTCCACCAGGGCACGTGCCAACGAATGATAGGTCCGCCTGGAAAAAGGCATCCCATTCAGCCAGGGACTTTTCAGAATATAGCCTTTTCCTCACCAGAAAGCTAGCAGCAGTACAAGTCTTCTTGGACCAAGTCCGAGGAACACGGATAATCAGATTATCCCCGGTGACTCTATCAACCTCAAATGCTCGCATAACCAGATTTGAAGCAGCAGAGAGCTGCCCGAGAAGGCTTGGTTAGGAGATGTTTTCAACCTGACAAGCTCAATAATGGTTTCTCCTATCACCAGGTGTAAAGGAGAATGACCTTCAATCATTTGATTAACCACGCGCAGCAACGAGGCTCTACCCATGTTTGAATATTCTGCATTAACAAACAACAGATGGTTTAACATGCACAGTACAAAAGCCTGTCTACGGTAACGCCTGAATATGGCACCTTTTTCGGAGAAAACTACGAATTTTTCACAAATTTGAACCAAGTCCACATCAGCACCAAGCACCATGTTTTTAGCTTCTGCAGATGACAAGCCCAAGGATTTTCTGTATAGATCCCTAAAACCATCTCTCACATAAGGCACAGCTGGGGGAAGAACGTCAGCAATATTAGTGATCGCAGCAAATTCCTCCACCAAAGGGCATAATTCAGAATTACCAAACTGGAAAACATGCAAGTCAGAGTCCCAATAATTCAAAGCAGAACGAAGAAGGGGCCACAATATTTTGGTTGGTTTTAAGTTTAGCAGGGTAGAAACATGGAACGAGGCTAGTTCAAGTTTCTCTTCTATGGTCAGATTTTTGCACCAAGCATCGAACAGATCTTCAAAGGATTTCACCATGGCGGAAAATTGGAGAAGTTTGGGAGAGCTAAAGAGATATAAAAAGTGGTACAACATCCAGCACCCCGAATGTCCTATTTATAGGCAAGCATGCGGGCCGAAAAAGCAAAAAAAAAAGAGGGCTATCAGCAGACTGGTCAGCGCCGCTAGCGGCCCAGCGTAGCACCGCTGGCGGCCCAGACTCTGACCCCAGCCCGATTTCTTTTCTGCTCCGGTCCGCATTTCTGATCCAGACAAACCGATTTCAGACCAGTTTTCAGTAGCTGCGCGGAATGGCAAAGCCTGAGACTCTCTTAGATTTATCTTTTTCATTTTTTTTCTTATTTTATTTTTTTTAGGGGGTATATATGTTACTATTCCCTAAATTTATAGATTTATCCTTTTCATTCTTTTTTTTATTTCTTTTCCTTTTTTTTAGGGGGTATATATATGTAAAATTTTGCGTTTTACTTGCATTTTCTTACTACTATTCCCTAAATTTATAGCTTTGTTATACTGTACAATATGTTGCATAAAGAAGATCAGACGGGCATAATTGAGTCATCATAACATGTTCATGCATATCAAAAAAAAATGTGTGTAAGTGTTACACTCAAAGCAGGAGTTCAAAGACCAATGTTCACAAAGCGGTTCAACATCGTTCAACTAGAATCGCCACTACCGGCCTCATCATCAACATACGGCTCTTGACCGTAGTGTCCGGTCGAGTAAGGGAAAGAAGAGCTATATAGGGTCCTACTGTTCTCAGGCCTCATGTCCTTCCCATCATACGCTGGAGCCTGCATAGGGGTACCTGCCAGAAACCCCGAGGCAAATAAGCTCGCTGTGGCCTGACTGGCAAAATCCATAGCGGCATCCTGATGAGAAGGCCCAGCATATGACATATCCCACCCAGGGGCGTTAGCCCAATCTTCAACCGAGAGCGTAGGTGCAGGCAACCTATCGAAAGAAGGCCGGAAATCAACAGGAGAGAACATCTCCGGAATATATGGGATAGAAGGTCCGGGCACCTCGTCAACAGGAGGCCTGGTCACCGCCACAGGAGGAGAATGAGCAATGGATGGTCTGCTTGCTGAAGAAGCCCTCGCTGCAGAAGAGTGGCGTGGTCCTACCAAAGATGAAGACTGAGACATCTGCAAATGGTCGAAAATGTTAAGTTAAGCACTTCACTTAGCTAAAACAAAAGAAGAAGGGAATTTACTTACATCAATGGTCTTGGACCGAGAACTCTTCCCCTTGCCCATCGCTCGACCGTAGCCTTTCTTCAACAGGTGTATAAGCTTGAAGACGTGAGAAGTCTGCTCCCGATTCAACTACAAAAAAAAAGAGAGAATCACAAAATAGAGTCAGAAACTCAAAACAAACACAAGTATAAGAGAGAGACAAAAGAGAGAGAGAGACGACTCACCCCCGTGCAACCATTGGGTAAGGGTAGGCCCTCCACCGCCTCTCCATCAGCAATATCGAGAGGGAGCTCTTCCACTATACGCCCTCCGCTCTCTCCTAGATACCTCACCTTGTTGTTTGGCAAGGTCACACTTGGGGGCTGACCCCGAGAAGCTCTAGAACGAGACCTCCTAGGGCCCGGAAGAGCTAGATGATCCGCCTGCAGGAAACAAAAGTCAGTATATTGGACAAACAATTTAAAAACACAGACAAATTTCTTACCTCAGAAGTAAGGTCCGGCATCAGGCGATCTAAGCAACAGGCCAGATACATGGCCGTCTGGTCCAAGCCAACGACCTTCGGCACGATAAAACCGTGCGCTGCCCTACCACAAATCACAACCCCAGGTCCCGCACACTCAAGCCGCGCAAGTAAAACATGGTC
This sequence comes from Tetragonia tetragonoides, assembly GCA_038025085.1. Lineage (NCBI taxonomy): Eukaryota > Viridiplantae > Streptophyta > Magnoliopsida > Caryophyllales > Aizoaceae > Tetragonia > Tetragonia tetragonoides. The sequence continues at coordinate 21,236,698 of CM076149.1, forward strand.
AAAGGAGGATCCTCCGAAACCAGATGAGTACCCAAAGAGGGATAGACCAACTGAGTCAGACGATCCCCCAAATACCATACAAAGCTGAATGGCCCCTCAAAGACCACTCATAGGGAAGATACCCTAAAGGACTCTAGGGTAATATGGGGAGGAACCCCAGGGATCTCATCAAAGGCGGACCACGACACCTGTAGATTATCAAGTCAAAATTCATTCACACAAAATGAACAAAAGAATGTACAGATCAACAAGCAACATACCGTGGACACAGCATGGCTCTCAAAGGTAGCCCGGAAATGCTCCAGGGAAGTGAACGGATGGGTGTCCCTACCAACCATCGGGAGCCTAAAGGAAACATCCTCAAACCAGGGCGATGAGGACCGAAGGCAGGAAAATACTCAAAGAACCACAACTGACACACAAACAAACACACAAGCAAAGATGACTTCTCTAGTTGAAGACATACGCAAAAGAGAAGCATAAACAAAAAAGGAAAGTCTACCTCTAAGATCCTCCATGGGCCCGTGATAGATGTCCTCTCACTCGTCTCCTTGGGCCTAGAAGCCCGACGGCACCACTTCAACAAAGAAGCATAAGCAGCTCCACCAAGGTTGAACTCACGCACCTTGGACAAATCCTCCAAACATGTCAAGAAACCGACTTGACACACGCTCTTCTTCTGAGCAAAGATCGTCGACCCCAGCAAGCAAGCTAGGAAGTTGCGAGCCCTTTGCTCTTCCGTGAGCCCTTGCGCAGACGCGACCTCCCACAGGCGCGACAAGGAAACCTGATCCTGGTCAAAATGGGCATATACAGGCCCATAAAGATCCGACAAAGTGTCACTCTGTCGCCAATAATCCGCGTCATACTGGATACGACGCCCTCTAAAAGACAACCTCGTCAGCACAGCAAACTAATAAGGGGTAGGAAACATCTCCCCCACAGGTGTATGAAAAGTGTTCGCGGAATCCCAAAACCTCTCCAGTAAACCCCGGGCAACGATCCTAGAATCCCCCGAGTGACAGGCAGGGATAACAGTCAAGAAATCAGCCAGACCTGAGTTCCAACACCAAACTCCTGACCCTCTCCGAAAAGGTACCCAACAGCATAGACCAATGGGAAGTAGTCCCATGAGCCTGCAGCATAACCCCAACACCCTAGCCAAGCCAACAAAATTTTCTCAAATACACAATACACCACAAATACAGCTAAAATAAATTTCACCACAAATTATATACAGCTAGTCACCAATCCAGTACAAATCCCAATTTGCTCGTGTGCCGAAGCACTAACAGTTCCGAATTTTCAGTTCAAATATACTGAACACAAAAAAAAGCTAAGTGAGAAAACGTACCATCTCTGGGTCAGACAAATGACTCTGCCTAGCCGGCAACAGAACACTGCGGTTCCAAACACCAGGCGGGCGCCAGTCTAACCGCATGAACGAATCCTGGCACAGTCGAGCCCCATCCGCGTGACAAGTTGGAGGCTTTTGGGTAGAAGGCAACCCGGTACGGAAAAGGCTCCGGTCATACTCCCCATCATACATAGGACGCTTCCCTTTATCCGCGGGAGCCATGGGAGTACTATGAAGCTTTCTCTCTCTACAAGAGGGAAAATAAAAGTTTCAGATTCGCAAGCTACAAGCATTCGTTCAACAATGCAACTCAAAATTCAGCAACTAGGCGGAAAAATAAGCAAGTTCAAGACAAAAACCGAAGAAAACGGACAAGAATCGACTTACCTCAAGTGGAGTGAAGCACTCAACAATGAAAGACCTTCAAACTCGAAGCTCTCGACAATGGCTCGGGTGAAGAAGAAGAAAACGCGAAGAGAAGAGAGAGAAAGCGCTGAAGCGCTTTTTATTGGCTCAAGCCCAGTGCCGCTAGCGGCCTCGAACCCAAGCCCTGCGGACCTGCAGCACGGGCCCCACATGCTGACCCAAGGCCCCTTTTTTCCAGTCCAAAGTTCGTTATTACAGTTCGTCTCGCGGAAACGTCGGTACAAAACGCGCGGAAGCAAAGCCCTCGGGCCCACAAGTTCAAAATTCGACAGTTGGCCCATTTTACGGTACCAACTACTTACAGGTAAAACTAACCCATTTATTTTGCAGGATCTACATGGCGACGACTCTTACGACCCGGAGCGCCCAATTTATTCATAAGCCCAAAATTTTCAACGGCACTTATTAAGTAACTCGACATTACAACTTTCCGGGTTAGTCAAGGATCGCTAAAATTATTGCGGTTAAACTATCCCTGGGCAACATTACAACTTTCCGGGTTAGTCAAGGATCGCTAAAATTATTGCGGTTAAACTATCCCTGGGCAACACTACAACTTTCCGGGTTAGTCAAGGATCGCTAAAATTATTGCGGTTAAACTATCCCTGGGCAACACTACAACTTTCCTGGTTAGTCAAGGATCGCTAAAATTATTGTGGTTAAACTATCCCTGGGCAACACTACAACTTTCCTGGTTAGTCAATGATCGCTGAAATTATTGCGGTTAAACTATCCCTAGGCAAGGTTACAAATTTTATATGCTTCAGTCAATGATCGCTTAAAGCGGTTATACTGTCCATAGTTTTTATATGTTTCAATCAATGATTGATTAACCTATTGCATTTAAACTGTTCATATGTTTTAACTATTTTACACCCGTCATTTTGATCGCGCTGCCTCGTCGACCTTTTTGTTTCTTATGCAGGGACGGAATCTCGGCATCCGCCGAGTGGTGTTTAGTCAATGTTTGCTCGATAAAGCATTTATACTATTCACTCTCATGTTACTAACCATTTTTGCAGCCGTTATTTTTAATCGCGCTGTCTTGTTGACTTTTTAGTTTCTCAAAAAGGGACGAAATCTCGACATTCGTCGAGCAGTGTTTAGTCACTGTTTGTCGAAGCACTCTATGTTGATCATCCTCAAAGTATTGCTAACTTTTTCACTCACTCTGAATACAGGTCCCCAGCAGACGTTTAGGCCAGCTATCCTGCTACTATTAACCTTTCAGTTTCTCTTGTGTTCACAGGGATGAAATCATAGCACACTACGAGCATGTTCCAACACAGGTTTGTCTTCATATGCATGCATATTGTACACTCTCACACACGGTTGCACATCAGCATCCTGCATGTCGCCTTCGGAGTACTTTGATCTTCGCTTTTACTCAAGCTCGATCAAAGTGGGGGCTTCTGTAGACGCCAAAAAAGCGTCTTCAGATTTCTCCGCAAAAGCCCGATGATGAAAGGAGTAATTTTTAAGCTAGAACTGCTATTTTGCTTTAATAGTTTAAAATAAGGTCTCAAGCTTTTCTCCAAACACTCCTTTAATTTCATTCCATCCAAAAGCCCCGTTCAAGAGCTTTCCAACGACATGTCTCATGCCTTATTCCGACCCCCGGTCGCCAAGTTGCGATGTAGGGGTAAAATCGTCTTTCGCCACCCGAGGGTAAAACAGTCTTTTCCTATTTTTCTGATCATTAAAAATTCTCCGAAAGATAAAGACAGGCTGGATGACGTCATTATGATGTCATCCAGCTGGCTGCTGACAGCCGTCAGCGGCCCTGGAGAATGTCCCAGGGCCGCTAGCGGCCTTGCCCAGCGCCGCTAGCGGCGCTGACTTTTCATTCGGGCCCGGCTCATTTTTCAGGCCCGTCTCATTTTTCAGCTCATTTTCACCCGTCCAACCCTACTTCTCCATGCCTATATTAACAACCCTCCACCCTCAGTTCAAAACACACAGTCTACAGTTGACAAACTCTATTCTCAGTAGTATTGACTCTGAGCTTCCCCCTCTTTCTTCCAAACTTGAGATCTATTTTTGCTATTCTTGTCAAATATAGCCTACAGTTCAGGTACAAATTCCTGAGGGCTCAAATTAAATTGTTTGCTTATTTGTTTATTTTTCCAGTAGTCATAATGTAGATATCATGCTAGAATAACGTTTTTATTGCTTCCTAAATATTGTCTGTATAGTCGTTGTGCTGCTCAACTTGTCAATCAAATGCATGTCAAAATAAGGGTTAAAAATAAATGTTGTGATGCTTTCGATGAACCAATTAATAGTCTATGTCTAGGTTGTTGATCCGGTTTGTGTGGGAATTATGTCTTTAAATTATTAAGCAAACTTGAGTTAGTAGAGGCCGTCATAATACGGACGAGTTGGATGCCTAACACTTTCCCACCTCGTACCTTCGCCCCCGAACCCTATTATTCTTGGGTACTTATATGTTCTATATAAGCGAGTGTCTTTCTAAAAACATGATTAGTTCACTTTTCGCGCTATTGGGTTGTCCCTTCGGTTTGTCCCTTCGATAAAACGCCGATAGCAGATTCGTGACCTCTTTCATGGTTTTTATTCAATTCAAGTCTTTTCAAATGCTTTTCTAACTCGATGGTCCGTTGAACTTATCTAAGCCCCCAATTGACAAATTTTCTATAAGGACGCACTCCGTGGAAAACCACGTAGGTAAATCCCGGGTCCTTACACCAAGCGCGCTGGAGCAAAGCACTCAGGCCCACAAATTCAAATCCGACAGTTGGCCTATTTTACAGTACCAACTATTTTCAGGTAAAACTAACCCGTTTATTTTTGCAGGTCCCAGATAATGAAACTCGGATTTACACTGCGACGACTCTTACCGCTCAAACTGCCAAATTATTTTTAAAGCCCGGAAAATCTATCGGCCTTACCAAACAGCTCAATATTACAAATTTTTGGTCAATCACTGATCGCTTAAGCTATTGTGGTTAAACTGTGCCCATGCGAAACTACAAATTTTGGGGTCAGTCAATGGTCGCTTAAGCTATTGCGGTTAAACTGTCCCTCTGCGAGGTTACAAATTTTTGGGATTAGTCAATGATAGCTTAAGCTATTGTGGTTAAACTGTCCCTCTGCGAGGTTACTTATTTTGTGTCAGTCAATGATTGCTTAAACTGCTGCAGTTATACTGTCCATTATTTTTTATGTTTCAGTCAATGATTACTTAAGCTATTGCATTTAAACTTTCCATATGTCCTAACCACTTTACGGCCGATTATTTTTAATCGCGCTGTCTCGTTGACTTTTTCGTTTCTCGTACAGGGATGGAATCTTGACATCCGCCGAGCGGTGTTTAGTCATTGTTTGTCGAAGCACTCCATGTTGATCATTCTCAAAGTATTACTAACTTTTTCATTCACTCTGAATACAGGTCCACAGTAAACATTTAGATCATCTACGAGCGGTGTTCTATCCTGCTGCCATAACCTTTATTTTCTCTTATGTTCACATAGATGAATTCTTAGCACACTACGAGCATGTCCCAACTCAGGTTTGTCTTCATATGCTTATATACTGTACACTCTCACATACCGTGTGCACATCAGCATCCTGCATGTCGCCTTCAAAATACATTGATCTTCGCTTTTACTCAACCTCGATCAAAGTGGGGGCTTCTGTAGACGCCAAAAAAGTGCCTTCAGATTTCTTCGCAAAAGCCTGATGATGAAAGTAGTAGTTTATAAACTTGAACGCTATTTTTGCTTTAATAGTTAAGATAAAGTCTCGGGTTTTTCCTCCAAGCACTCCTTCATTCCATTTCATTCAAAAGCCCCGTTCAAGAGCTTTCCAACGACGCGTCTCATGCCTCTTTCTGACTCTCGGTCGCCAAGTTGCGATTTAGGGGTAAAATCGTCTTTTATCGTTTAGGGGTAAAACGGTCCTTTCGCATTTTTCGGAATATTTAAATTCCTCCGGAAAATAAAAATGGACTGGATGTCGTCATTATGACGACATACAGCTAGCAACTGACAGCCATCAGCGGGCCTGGGATAAATCTTGGGGCCGCTAGCGGCGCTAACGTGGCTTCGGGCCCGACTCATTTTTCAAGCCAATTTCATTTTTCAGCTCAATTTCAGCTGTCCAACCCTACTTCCCATGCCTATAAATACGACTCGCCACCCTCAGTTCAAAACACACAGTCTACAGTTGACAACCTCTATTCTCGGTTGAATACTCCCGACCTTCTCCCTCTTTCTTCTAAAATTTGAGATCTTGCTTTACTATTTTTGTCAAATATAGCCTATAGTTCAGGTACAAATTCCTGAGGGCTCAAATTAAATTAATTGCTTACCTGTTTATTTTCCAGTAGTCATAATGTAGATATCATGCTAAGGAATAACGTTTTATTGCTTCCTAAATATTGTCTGTACAGTCGTTGTGCTACTCAACGCGTCAATCGAATGCATGTCTAAATAAGGGTCATCAATAAATGTTGTGATGCTTGTGATGAACCAATTAATAGTCTAAGTCTAGGTTGTTAATCCGATTTGTGTGGGAATTATGTCTTTAAATTAATTAAGCAAACTTGAGTTAGTAGAGGTCGTCATAAACGGACGAGTTGGGTGCCTAACACCTTCCCACCTCGTACCTTCGTCCCCAAACCTTTTATTCTTGGGTACCCATATGTTCTATATGAGCGGGAGTGTTTCTAAAAACATGATCAGTTCACTTATCGCGCTATTGGGTTGTCCCTTTGGATTGTCCCTTCGGTTTGTCCCTTCGATAAAACGACGATAGCAGATTTGTGACCTCTTTCATGGTTTTTATTCATTCAAGTCTTTGTAAAAGCTTTTCTAACTCGATGGTCCCTTAAACTTATCTAAAGCACCCAGCTTAGAAATTTTCTATAAGGACGCACTCTGTGGCCGTAGAAATCCCGGGTTCTTACACAATTATTAGAAGTTTGGTAGTCAACATTCAGAACTTCATCTGTGGCTTGTGTTGTTTTCAAAGTCTTGCCATATTTTTCAATTAAGCAGGATGACTCATGGACATCCTTGGCATTTGCTGACATGCACTCAAAAAACATAAAAGAACTTACAGATTAAAAATATTTTTCTAGAAGAGTTTTTGGTTTTTTAGATCTACAAGAAACAAAATAATGAACATATTTTTTCAGCTTGGGACGGCATTTTAGTAATCTTTATTGGCACGGTTGACGGATACTTAAGGGACGTTGCAAAATTGTATATGTTGTACATTAACATATAATTACATAGATAAAACATATACAAAAATTAAAATGCAGACGCAGCAGAAAATTAGCCAAACCACAGGAGTACAATGTGTAATATTCCTTAAATTTATTCCTATAACGTGTCTTCTTTCAAATTATTTTTGTTTTGACTTTCTTTTACTTTTTTGACTGTCCACGTCAGCACGGAAGACGGATGATACCATCTTCTGAGGATACACGAATCATTTGGCTTTTTTTTTATTATCTCGAAGAGCACGCAATTTTGGAGAGAGAAGCAAAAAGGAAAGTAATGAGGAAAGAAGTTACTAGAACCAAAAAATATACCAAGCCCTTCACACATTTAAGCATGACATGTAATGTACTTGATATATTTAGAAAATGATTCAACATTCACCTTTTCTTTTTCTTATGTTTGCTAAAATTCATAGCGAAACTCCTAACTACAGGGTCGGTTCCGAAGGCATAAAATTTTTTGCCTTTCCAACTCTACCTTTTATATAAGGGAAGGGGGGGGGGGAGAAACTAAAACTCTAGCCTCCTTTTCTCTCTCTAAAAACCCTACCCTCCATCATAAAAGTATTTTTCAGGCTGAGAATAGTTGAATTTTGACTATTCTCAGCCTCCAATTATTTTTTTTCTTTGTTGTTTGTTTTAGTGTTAGTAGTAGTAATTATATTTAAATAATTTTGTTTAGTTTTAATAAGTTTGTCTCTCCGTTTGTGGAGTAGTTATATCCCTTTTTATGGGATCTTTAGGCTCTGTTCGGCAATAGCTAGATGTAGTTGTAGTCTTAGTAGTTACCTGTTGAACTAACTACTAGCTGTTATTAGTGGTATGTAGCTGTCAATTGTTTACTCCACTGAGTGTTCCATAACATCAGCGGTCGGGTTAACTGATAAATGTAAAACAACATAAAAAAACATTGTTGTTGTTAATAATAATAATAATAATAATAATAATAATAATAATAATAATAATAATAATAATAATAATAATAATAATAATAATAATAATAATTATTATTATTATTATTATTATTATTATTATTATTATTATATAATTAGTTTCATCTAAATCTCCAATTTTTCTCACCCCACATTATTCAGAGTACACCTATAGAAGTTGCTCTTACCTCAACCCATTTATTCCAAAATTGATGGGTAAGAGCGAGGCATAGAAGTTTAAATTATGGTGTACAAGACTACAAAAGAAGCATGTCTCCATGCAAAGAGATCGGAACTCGGAAGCAATACTCATCAGATCAAAATTTCGACGTCAAAACTCAAAGCGTACAATAAGGATAACTTTCTTATTTTATTTTTTTAAGTGAACAATAGGGATAACTCTTGGAATTAAGATTCTTGAAACTTTGAACCACTAGTGGATTGTTTCAAATGTTAATATTTTTAACGTTTGAGAAGCACTACTCAAAACTCTAACACCCGCTATTAACCACTAACAACCAAACACTACAATATAGGAGTTGCAGTGGTTTGAGTACTTCAAACCACTAACCACTAACCACTACTACAAAAACTGTTGCTGAACACACCCTTAGCAGGACTGTTCCTGCCAATTTAAAGACTCTGTGCTAAAATTAAAACTAGGCCCTCAAATTTGAAATTTTGGTGGCTAAAATTTACCAAGCTTCTTATAAACGAAAAATTGATACTCTAATTAATCCATCTAAGAAGTTTGATAAGAAACAAATTTAAATTAGCTAAAGCCTTGACTTTTAAAATCCAAAAAAAATAAATTTAATAACCAGGGAGGTCCCTTAAAGCAGAGTATAGAATTAGAGTAGTAAACTTCTATTAAAAATAACAGAAATCAGCTTTATATTTGGTTGGAGAACTACAAAAAACAGTAGCTCAGAAATATTATTCAACTTTGCTGCTTTTCATAAAATTTAAGTTGATTCCCAAACAACTAGTGGGCATCACAATTCACAGTAGTAGAGAACAATTCAGAAAATGATGAAAGACGAATGTGCTGGTGTTTGAGGGCCCTGAGGTTGAGGCAGAATATAAGAATCAACTTGTATTAAAAATAACAACAAAGAAAACAAACCTAACTGAATAGAGAGTTAGCTTGAAATACGAGTGTGCAAACCAGAAATTAGCGAATAAGAAGGAAGCTGTATAGGTGAGGATGAATCCAATTGAGTAAATAACAGAAATCTTTTAATATTCTTCAACATTAATGGCAAATTGTTCTTGCTCTTGAGGCTTGCTTGCATACCCCATATGTAATTGACTGCAACGGTAATGTTAGTCGGCGTCCTCTTCACGTACTCCTACAATAGTAAAACCCTCTCATCCTCACCAATCTAGTTGAACCTTTTGAAGAGAGAGACTGAGTGTCGTGAGTGAGCAATGGCTATGGCCTCAGGATTTTGGGGCCCCTAAAATTGAGAGGCCCTGTGCTATCGCAGTGGTTGCATGTTCTCAAGGACGGGTCTGACCCTTAGTCTCTTTTATGGTAAGAGTTTTATGATTTTGCGGGAATGAAGATGACGAAGGCGGTACAAATTTCAATTTCAACGAAGCTATACCAATCGTCGAGATCTCCGTGACAAAAGATGTTATCCCATCGATTATTATACATGGTTGGATTTCTGCCATGGTTTTGGAGCCAAGCATCACGTGCGTAACTAGTGAATTGACGAAAAAATTTTGTACTATTACTTTAGATCCTTTTTTTTTTTGAGAGGGGAATATGAGACTTTCATTCATAGAAAAGCCATACGGCATCTACAATAAAAATAACTCTAGAACATACTAAATCAATAGAAACAACAAAAAATCCGCTAACAAGCCAATATACTAGAATACTCAGGTGCGACTCCCAACATGCATAGTAACCATGTGCTTCCTTTTATGTATCTTCATCTTTCACGGAAGTGGAGATCTTCACCACAAGTAACGCAATCGCTTGCCCAGAAACCTCTGTATGATTTCGTAGATCATTTGTATATCCGGTCCCCAAATTCATACTGCTTCTACTATTAATCAATCGCACAATAGACGAAAAAGAATCCTATAGAAAGGAAGATATGAAGATCCCTAAAAACTCCACAAAGGGGAGAGAATTTATTCAACTCAGAACGAAAAAAAGCTAGAAATTAAGATGAAACGTGATAAAAATCATCAATTACAGGCCGGGATTGGGCTAAATCGACCCTCTTGGCCTGAAAATATGTTCTACTAGAGGTTAGGGTTCTAGAAAGAAGGAGGAGAAAGAAAGGAGGGAGGCTAAATATTGTTTTATTTTCAATTGGTCAGAATTGCAATTATAAGAGTCAAATATTTAATTACTTTACTTTAGATCCTTTATTGGTTAGGAATGATTATTGTTGTATATGCCACTATTAGGCTATTAATCAATAATAACTAGGTGGATGCCCGTAAGTATGCCCGTGCATTGCACGGACTGTGATTATATAATACTCCCTCCGTCCCAAATTATATGACAATTTTGGGAATTATGACTCACAATATTGTGAGTCACAATTCCCAAAATTGTCATATAATTTGGGACGGAGGGAATTTATATAACATGATAATTAATCTCATCGAAAATGAAAGTGTAATTGTCACTTATGAAAAACTATTAGTAATAAATATTTATATAATTCATTTAATATCATGAATGTCATATAATAAGATTACTATTAATTAACTCATCGCATATGTTATATGATCTAAGAGGTAATAGTTTCAAAGTCTTTCTATGTTTGATGTTGGTACGCCAATACTCTTATGTTGATATAAGTGTACAACTAACATTCCAAATATATGATCCTTTTTTTATGGTAAAATCAGTTTAAATGTCTAATGTATACATAACTACTTTTTAAAAAAATAAAAAAGTTTTAGACTTAAACCTTAGAATAACAAATCATATTTCAGTGCTTGCTTGTTTTTTCAAAGTTATATGCAGTCAAAGTACTGCCTTGAAGAACGCAAAAAAGTCCAATGTAATTTCATTTGTGGTCCGGAGGAAGTGCATTGATAATATAAAGCTGAAGGGAACATAAATTGGAACCCTAAAATAACATAGGGGATCAGTATACTACGTACAGTTATAAAACTATACGTGATAATGGTAAAGTTTCCTATTAAAGATTGGACCTAGAATCATTTTAGATTCATCGTTTATTTCATTATTCTACACATACTCTTTTATTATATTTTACCTTGAGATTGCTTTTTAAATTTTTGTAACTAATATACATATCTTTTCTCTTATTTTTACAAGCAACTCTTTAATTGTGTCAGATTGTCAAGCTAATTACCGATTACCTTTTTAGGTGGACGCATCTAAATTCTAATGTTGTAAATCAATAGAACTTACCACAAATGAGTCTCATTTTAAAGGATATTTCGTACTCGTTCCAATGGTGTAAGAAATTTAATTTCTTAAGCGGTGAAACTAAAGTTATATGCTTTTTAAAATCTAATAGTCTACTCTTTAACGATATAGGAAAGTACAACTTTAGTATATATTCTAAAATCTCTAATTAATAGTGTATTCTTAAAGGATTTAGGAAAGTACAACTTTAGTATATATTCTATACCAAAACATATATTTCTATTTTAGATTTTATTTTAAAATTTTATTACCATGGCTTGCTTAGGTGGACGCCTCTAATGCTGTCAGAAAATGCCTCTAATATATAGATACTAGTTATCAAGCCCGTGCGATGCACGGGTTGGTGTCAATATTATTTTGTATTTATACGTTAATATTATTTTGTATCTATACGTTAATTAATTATCAGATTAATTGGTGTTAACTTTTGTTATTTTTTTGAGAACAGTTCGGCACTCTCATCCCTAAGCAAGGTCGATGGTTCTAATCTAATAAATGGAGAAACTATTTAGTGGGAGTATTTTACCGCTTTGTGGGCCAACCCTATGCGAACATGATTAGTTTTAACCCCATAAACTTTCATGAACCTGTGATTAAACCCAATAAAAAGAATACCATCACCTAATATAAATCGGTGATTTGAAGACAACTGCCAATTGATGTGTCTACTTACTCACCACACGTGAAGACACATGTCAAAAGAAAAATTAAAAATCTTTAACAATATTTCACTTTCCCACCCTTAGTGATCACTACCCTTACTGATCACTACTCGTAAAAAGTAGAAACCAACAATATTGCTCTCAAAAAAAAAAAAAAAAAAGTAAGTAAAACTACAAAATAAAAAAACCAAAAAAAACAAAAACAAATTTGTTTCTCCCTACTGTATCGTCATCTTCCTTCTCCCTCTCTCTGTCTCTCTCTTCAAGTTCCCCCTAACTCCATAGCCTTTATTTTTTTTTTGATCATCAACTCCATAGCTAAACATGTAAAGAAAAACAAAGAGTGAATAACCAGCGTCAAACTAAGCTCTAACAAAACCACCTCTTTTCCTTATAAGACCCACTTAATTGCAAGCCATTTTTCATCAACCAATTGCAAAACATAAGAAACCGAATTGAAGGGAAACTAAAATACTCAATTTGACAGTTGATGGGCATGCAGGGGCAAGACTGAAAGCATGAAGAAATAAAGGAATCAAAAGAACTCCAACTTGCGCCTCTGAGGTTCGGCTCTCGAATTGGATCAAGTCAGTCAGGTAACTCATACTCCTGCCTTGATTACCTGGTATGAAATTAAGGGTCTATCTTCAAGTTCTTTTTTAAATAATACAAAATCCATTTCATGTGTTCTTAGCAGCTGAAATTCATTAGTTTCTCTGTATTGTGAGATAACATCGTGAAATTTTTTATTGGGTTGACTGGTAATTTTAAAATTTGATCAGCTGTATTATGAGGTTTGGATTAAATTATAAATTAAATTAGGAGACGAATATTAAGTAGGTCCCAAATAAATTGTAGTTCATGTCATTTGGTGACATTAGTTTTTGTAATCTAAGATATGCTAGGTAAGTTGGAAAAGATCTCCTTGTACACAATATTTCTAGTATGACATTAGATTTTGTAATCTAAGATATGCTGGGTAAGTTGAAAATCACCTCCTTGTACACAATATATCTAGTATAGTAGTATGCCCCTTGTATTTCTGCTGAGAATCATCGATGAAGAACTTTAGGCCCTCCGGAGAAGTCGTTCTTGATGCCGCCACGTATAATTGACCATGGCTGAAAACGGGCTTTGGTAAATAGACCCCAACATGGGTGAGTGACTGCCCTTGGCTCTTGTTTATTGTCATTGCATAACATGGTTTCAATGGATATTACCTCCTTTTCAGAACAAATGGTAATTTGCTGTCTGTGGATGTCATTATTATTCTAGGGATTAATACCCTAGTGCCAATTTTGGAACCGGTTATAATCTTTCCCTCAACTAAAAATTTACCGAGATGGGTGATTATAAGGCGGGTTCCATTGCACAACCCTTGTGAGGCTGATATTTCTTAGAAGCATCACCCGCGATCCTATCTTTAGCCTAAGCTCGTGGTGAGGCACACCCTGTAGTTTGAGAGTATTTAAATATTCAGTAGGATATACCGTGAACTGGTTGTCCGACTCCACTGAAGATGCACAGACTTCATCGCAACTTCTGTACAACTTCTCCCTTCCAGGTAGAAGCCCCCTCATGTAATCGTTTATCGAGTCCACTATTTCATTTAGAGGGGTGAGTATTGCTCTCTCTCTTAAATAGTCATCATTTGAGCAGTTGGCCTGGAAATCAGGGTATATTGTGGTTGCTACTTTGTTTAGGTCGGTAGCATTTGTTCGAACCCTGTGCACAAAGTTGTAGCTTTCTTGCTTGGCCAAAAGCAATCAGATATAAAATTAGTACCTAACTGAGGCATTTTTAGGGAGCGCTCATAATTGAGGCATTGAGCATATATACGAACCAACATCTCACCTTTTAAATATTTTACTACCAATTGCACATAAAATAAGTTTCGTATAAGACTAACTCATAATATAGGATCATTATTTAGAAATATAGGGGTTATATACCCATAAAAATCAAATAGGGAATTTTAGTTCCAAATTGACTTTTTTAATTTTTTTATACGGGAATTCCCAATCGACTTTAGTTAACCTTAATTGCTTATTATTACATCACACAAAAAAAGGGTAAAGTTTATGATTCTAAAAATATAAAGCAATGGTAAACTAAATTCATAAAAGTGAACAGCAGGGACTTTTATTACCTTTGTATCAATCAAGGAGAGAATATATAGCGGTGGAAGAGATAAGTTCATAGTCTTCTAATTGCATTCAACTTGCATTGTTGTTGTATTCTAACCACACCAAACTTGTTGTATACCCGCTAGCATTATAAGATAATAAATATGTTTACAGTTTTATCTCTTTTTCATTTTTTTTTCTCGCGCTTAGGTGGCACGCTCTATGCATTCTGCTTAAGTGGTGTGGTTCAATGCGCCTGAAAAATGTCATCTTTATATTTATGTTGATGCGCTCAAAGGGACCGCTCTTTCTAGTGGTAAAATCAAATCCGTTGTCGATTAATTACCTAATAATTGCTGTTTCTCCATTAGAAATAATATCAACTAATAATCCTCACAAATATTCATATGAGGCGCCCTCATGCATGAATGATGATACTATAAGTGAATATATATATATATATATATATATATATATATATATATATATATAAGAAGATTAGTATTAGTCAAATTTGCAATATTTATGTTAGTTCGCACCAAAAAATAGAAAAACAAAAAACTAACAATTACGTTAGTGGAGTTAGTATGCAAGCAATAAGCCAATAAAAAAATATGGAGTACAAAGTAAATAGAGGGGAACCGTGAATTGTGAATTGTGAATTGTGAATTGCAGCTCTTACACAGTTACACTATTAAGAAAAAGCAAGCATACATGCACCAAAAAAAAAAATAAAAAGAAAAAAAGAACATAAGAAACGAAAACGATACAAAAGCAAGTAACTCAAAGAATGGTTGCAAAGATTGCTAGGTGTTTCAATATAATTAATATATTGCTAGATTTATATAGAGAAATATATTAATAGATTACATTGTTTAACAAAGATATATAAGAGGTTGAAGATAATATTTTATTTTTCTGACCCAAATTTTATCATTACGCGTGTTTAGGTCTTAGCTAACTTCTAACTTATACAATTTCTTAGCCATTCAGTGTTTTAGACACTTAAACGTTCTCCAAAGTCACCAACTTCATAAAAATTCTTAGCTATTGAGTCTCTAGAGACGTTTAATTGTTATAAATATCAATGTGTTTTTTTTTTCCTTTTTCTCTTTAAAAGATTTATAAAATAATTGCCTATATGGCATGTTTCAAACTCTTGAAAAATGCCAACTTTATATATAGACACTAAAAATCAAACCCATGCAAAATTAATTTAATGATTGAAATGAGATAAAATAATAGCAATCAAATTCAACGCCTGTATTATTGCTAATCTGCTATATAATTATTACAAACTCACGAATCATATAAATAAACTAAAGCATGTAAAAAATAACGTAATAAAAACTTATTACTACAAACCTTCAACGTTAGCAATTTCTAGATAACAATCTAAAAAATTATTACTACAAACAAAGGAAGAGAAAAGAACTATACCTCTAAAAAGAATGATAGACCACATTAATGTGCATTCTGCACATGTCAAATACTACTATATTATTAGCCCAAACATCATAATAGAAAAAGCTAGCTATAAATTTTCCATAAACATTAAACGAAGGCCAAGGTAGGAGGCCAGGGGTTTGCTGACGAAGTCGGTGAGCTAAATTGAGAGTTTGTTCCAAGTTACTCCGTATTTATATATTACTGACATGCAAGAAAAAGGAAACCGTGATTAAAAAGGAGTCAAAAACCTAAGTTTAGTCTCCTATATTGAACGCAATTCAGCATTGTATTGATAATTATCTTCTATGCATGCATTAATAATAATATAGTTACTATTTATTTTAATTGATATGGTTGCCTATGTGGTATGCATCAAAATGCTCGAAAAATGCCAGGTTTATATATACACACTAGTAATGATGCCCGTGCGAAGCTATATATATTTTTATTATTTTTCTTGTTATTTTATTCTTCAATATTATATATTTTAAAATATATGTATACGCTAATTAAAATTGGATATGATCTTATACGTTAAGATTAAACATATTGTATGTGCATCTCATTTTGAAGTATTTTCCGATGCGAATACGATGATACAAATATTATTATTTTTTGAAGATGCGTAGAAGATTACATTTGCTTTTGAAGTTTCGACAACGATTAAGGCCCTATTCTTTTCGTCGATTCCATGCTGCATTCCGTTCCGTTCCGTTCCGTTCCGCGCCGCATTCTGTACTTCATTTTGTCTCACTTATTTTTGAATTATCCGCACCGCGCCGTTCCGTTCCGTTCCGTTCCAATCCGTTCTGTTCCGTTTCTCACAATCCCGCACCATTCCGTTGAAGAGAACAGGGCCTAAGTTATAACACTTATAAAACTCTAGTTATTCATCACAAGTCAGACTCTCAATTTTATTTTTTTTTAAATTATTCTAATATAATACATTTAATGATGTGACATGACTCAAAACTCACAAAATATGTCGAGAGAAGATTGATGATTGATTGATTATGATTTCCCCCTCCCAATTTCCCAAAAAAAAAGGGGGGGGGGGGGAGGAACTTCCACCATATGTGTTCTGCACTTCTGCCCTTATCTGCTGACCGGCTAAACATTAGTCTTTCTAAACCTGCTCCATTGCTCGTGCGCAAAAACAAGGAGACACTTAGACTTGGGACTCAGTAGAGACGAAAAAATGCCTACTTTAAACCTCTTTACAAACGTTCCAGTTGATGCTGTAGTTGCTTCAGATATCCTCAAAGATGCTACTAAAGCTGTTGCCAAGACCATCGGCAAACCAGAATCTGTAACCCCACATTCTCTCTCTCTCTCTCTCTCTCTCTCTCTCTCTCTCTCTCTCTCTCTCTCTCTCTCTCTCTCTCTCTCCTCAATTTCAATTTTAGTCTTTTATCATTTAACTCTGCCATGGTCAATTTTGGGATTGCAGTATGTGATGGTATTAATCAATGGTGGAGTTCCAATTGCATTTGCGGGCACTGAAGAAGCAGCAGCATATGGGGAATTGATTTCCATTGGTGGGCTTGGTCCCAGTGTTAATGGCAAATTAAGCTCAATCATTGCTGAAATTCTTCAATCTAAGCTTTCTATTGACAGTTCCAGATTCTACATTAAGTTTTATGATGCTCAGGTTTATTTGCTTACCTTTGCCTCCTTTCTTTTTGGTCTCTATGTTTTCAATTTTTTGCTGTTGGGTTAAGATATTATGTGCCACCCTTATTGATTGAATTCTATCTGGGTTTAATTGGTTTTGTTTGTTTTGGTCTCTATGTTTTAAGTTTTGCTGCTGGGCCTGACATAATGTGTTGAATAATGGCACCCTTATTGAATGAATTCTATCTGGGTTTGATTGGTTTTGTTTGTCAAAGTAATGGTCAATGCATCTTAATGGTGTCATAGTTATTGCTGGGTTTACTCAATAGCATCTTGATTTTAGTCTATGTTAGTTGGACCCTTGGTTTCGCTTCGAGTACCCAATTTCGGATGCTCACACTCTCAACATGGGTATGTGTATTATGTACATATATGGAACTTCATTTAAAGCCAAAGACATGCAAAATTTTCAGAATGTTTGGTTTTGTTGTTCAATGCTTCTTGGTGGTATGTTTATGGGACTTCAATTCCAATAAACATACCGATTCATACTAGATATAAGTATCTATGTTTTTAGTAGGTTGGAGAAGTTAATCATCACGCGTGTGTTTATCTTCTAAAGTTCCACCAATTCATACTCATTTCATGTTTCAGTTATCTACTGAACCTTTCACAGAACAAAGGTACAAGTAACACAAAACATAAAGCAAGTGTAATTCACTTGAAAACTCTTAAAAGCAATACAAGTTTACTGATTAATTAAAATTAAGTTGACTTTTCATGGGGGGTTCATACAGTGGATTACTGAACTTCTATGTTTAACTGCTAAAAGTCGCTAAAATGATACACCTAGACAGTGTCAGTCCTATAGTACACTGTGCACCTGTTTTTATTATTATTGGATGAAGAATATGCTGTGATTTCTCAGTTTCAAGATGCTGGTATGATAGGCAGATATTCTTTCCAGGCATGTTAGTCGATCAAATAATTAATTTAGTGTGGAAGGACGCATATATATGCACCGATAGCTTAAGCAAGTAGCTTTGTTGGGGTTAGGGGGTTGCTATGAGGACTTCCCGAAGGTCACCTAGTCTAGTGCTATTGTCGTTGAAGCATACACAACTTCAGAGTTTCAATGGTATTTGGCGTGTTAATGCTGGCTAAATTACAGCTTTTTCTTTTGTTTTTGAAAAATGGTTAGCTTGTTATTCCATTTTCCAATGGTCACTGTGATACCGGAGTAAAAAATACACCCAAAAACCAGGCCTACCAATGTGATATACAGCTCTAAAAACTCCAACTGCAAGGCAACTACATCAAATCTAGGCAGATAAAACAAGCTATACAAAGAACTCCTACAGTGGGATCAGCACAAACAGTATTCACTTCCTGATCACTGTAGGCTGCATAAGCCGTCAGACAAATCTGGTACTGAACCTGTCTAATTAACTGTCTCTCAGTTCTTTTGTGAGAACCAAACAACCTTCTAATTCTCTCGCGCAAAATCTCATCATAGCTCCTGCTAGTGCAGCTTTACGCATTCTATTTCTTATAATTTTCGACTTGTAGTTCTTCATCTATTTCAGCTCTCCATTGAGATTCCATTGCCTTTGATTCTAAACAAGTGCATGAGCTAAATTACAGCTTTAATGCTGGCTAACTTACAGCTTTGTCCTAGAGCAAACCTTGACAAATTATACGCTACCAATCGTGTATTACCAAGGGAAAGGAAAATCGAATAGATAAAGAAACACCCAACAAAGTATTGTACTTGCTGAGTACCATGGCTAATGCACACCCTGCTTTATTTGGACTCGTAGCCATGCAGACTGTAAAGTAAACCAACCCCTTACATCTGTTCTTCTTGTGGATGCTGTCCTGAGGTCTTCAAATTTTCTTTTGACTTCAATGGTTTCATGTGTTCTAAGGTTCAGTAACTTGGGTTACATCTTATCCTTCAGTCACAGCTTTCATTTGATCTGATTTTAGCATCTATAGAACAGCTTCATACTCCTTTTTCTGATACTGTCAACATGTAATATGAGATCTAAGTGAAATACTAACTATAAAAACATTGGTTGTTCCATTGGCAACTATCACAATGGAACTTGCTAGTTTTACCCAATTGATACCACCATCTCCTCTAGCCATTAATATATACGACAAAGTGAAAATTCAAATCATTAGGTTGAAGTAACACTCGCTTGGTTCTGTTGAGCTCACCATTATGGAAAACGAAGGATAATGTTCTTAAAATTGTATTCTAAAACAGACAAACTGTGATGAAAAAAAAAGTCAGATTTCAGCCTAGCATTTTTCTTCCTCCCTGTTTCGTCTGCTTTAAATTAATCCTCTGTACTGATGTGTGTGTTCTGACTTGTTGATCCATCTGATTAAGCTGGCAAGTTTTTCTCATATAAGTATGCATGTACTGCTTTTGATTGTCTTTTGTAGTTCCCTTTCTCAACTTTGTAGCGTTAGTGCTCTGTGAAACTGGCTTTAAAATATCTTCTCATTTGTCTCATATCGTTGCAGCGTTCATTTTTCGGATTCAACGGTTCTACATTTTGAGCTTCTTGTAACTCATTCAGGGATCCAAAGAGCCTCATCTTCCAGGAAATCTGCTATTTTCTCTTTTATTACAAAGTGGTATGTAATGCTTAAGTGTTGTTTGAATAGATGTAGAAAGCTAGTATTTTGCCTTTGCCATATTTTCTTTGCTGATCTCCACTTGTTACATCAAGACATAATGCAAATTGTTGAGATTGTGGTAGAGTAGGGCGTATATAATCTGGGCCTCAGCGCTTTAGCTCATATCATCATAAGATAGCTCGCCACCAAGATCAAAGTTTATTACAGCAGATTAGTTTATTATTCGTGCTAGGCTCCATTCAGTAAATGTTAGTAAATTGAAGAGATGTGATAGGAATTACTTTGCTTTATTGATGTAGTTTCTTCTGTTTGATTTTTGTTTTTAGAGCTGTTTTAAGGATTAGGTTGTAGGGAGTACCCTAGCTAGTAGGTGGCGTCCCCTCCTTATTGCCTTTTAGAAGTTTTAAAAATTGTAAAGTGTCATAGCTCATGCTTAGGCATGATGTTTACGTGGAGAAGGCTTGAGGGTCGGTGAGATATTTAGTGGTCGTTTGTTTGACCTAAGAAGACATGGGAAGTAGATTACCTATGAAATTCCACTGTTTGCTAAAATATAACGCTTCAAAGAAGGGCATCAGAATGGAGGGTAAAGGCTCCCTAGACATTAGTTGAGAGGCAAGAGCTTCATACAAGAAACGCAAAAGCGCCGGATCATCTTATGGTCACAGAGCCACTCGGGTTAGGTTATACGAAGACCAGCTCGTCGACGCTCTAACAGAGGCCCTACAGTCACTCAACCGAGGTTTGAAAGAAGACCATGGTCAAGGGACTTAGCGTGAATGCCCACAAAGGCTACTCACTCTCCAAGCGATCAACCGGGTTGTGATGAGCCGATGAGCGACTCAAAAGGCATGCTCGAAAAAAGATCAACGGTCACAAAGTCAGCACATATACTAGCTACGACCACATGGGTTACCAATGGTCAGAGGAATTAGCGTGAATGCCCATGAAGGCTACGCGCTAGCCAAACTAACCGACCAAGTTGTGACGAGCTGATACGCCTAGCAAGGAGTGAGGGTGAATCTCCAAACCGACCAGCATGGAAAGATCTGGTTGCGATCAGTCGTGAAGCCCATAGCAGTCGTCGTGCTACTCAACCGAGGTTCGTTTAAAGACCAACAATCAAGAGAATTAGGATGAATGCCCGCAGAGGCTACATGCTCTCCAAACTAACCGGCCTGATTGTGATGAGCGGATGATTCTAGAGAGGCTGTCGAGCCGCTCATTTGAGGTTCTAAAGTAGAACAACCCACCCACTTGCTATGAGCCGACGAGCCTACGGTGGTTGTTGAGCTACTCAATCGAGGTTTGAACGAAACACCAACGGTCAAGGGAGTTTGCATGAATATATGCTAGCGGAGGTTACGTGCTCTCCAAATTGATCGGCGCGATGGTGCTGAACCCAGAGAGGAGGTTCTCGAGCTGCTCAATCAGAAAAACGACCAGTTGAATACAACGGTCGTTCAGCCACTTAACTGAGGTTAATGCGAAGACAATTCTTGTTGTAGTAATGAGCCCAGAGGGGCCATTGAGCCACACATCTGATGCATAAAACTCAACGGATTTACGCAACACAACGGCTAATCAACTCGTTCTCTAACCAAAGATGAAATCTTTTGTGGGTTTTTGTTTTTATATAAAAGGAAAGCAATAAAGGATATGACTTGGATAAAGTTTCCACCACCAAGCCTAAACAACTTGATTAATTCAAGGCTAAAGTACTTAAACACTACCAGGAAACAATAAAATCGACGAAAACCAGAGTAACTAGTGATAAAGCAAATTAAGCACCACACTAATTACAATAGCATTCGATTTCCTACTCCTCTCAAGAACACTCAAGCAATTAAGCACCAAGTATTTTAGAGAGAATAAACCAAGCTCAAAGGCTTAAAAGAGATAACACTCTCATTTTCATATTCATCATCATTGTCTTCGTCTTTTTCTGCTACAAAGCTGCCTCTACATGTATATATAGCGGGGGGAAAGGGCTCCTAAATGACCTAGGAAGCACCTAGAATGTATCCTTGTTGCCCAAGGCTCAGTAAAAACCTGTTGGAAGGACCACAAGACTCCTAATAGGCGCACAACAGGTTTGAAGCGACAACTAGCTCTCACATTGTACTATTTGGACCACCACATTAAATGCTTTGGTTTAATGGTCCTTTAGGCCTTTCTCTCTCAGCATGTGACTCCTTATCCCTTTGGAAACGTGACTTAGGCTATTACAAAGCTGGAAAACAAATTACAAATGCAAACTATGCTTAATTAACACTGTACGGACTAATTAGGACTAAATGCATGCTGAAATTAACTAATAGCTAAATGCTTTATTGTGCAAGATAACAAGCCCTCAAATGCTCCTGCATCATACACCCCGGGTTGTTTAGGACTTGCCCTCAAGTCCTCGAAGTAGCAAAACCTTCCAATAAAGCTCAAACATGTAAGTGCTGAATTTTCCACCTCGAACACTATCTCGTATCCATACCCCAATGGATTCGTCGCGTCAATTAAAAGTTTGGTCCTTGTGCTCATCAAAGTGTAGCGTAGGGGCTGTGCCAATCCCTGTTTTAGGGGAGCCATAATCATCCCAATCAAGTTTGTTACGCTAAGTAACACCCTCAAACAAGACCAACTTCATGTGCTTCATCGTTTCAGAATGAGAAAAAGATAGTTGGTGTAATACCCTTTTCAATAATGAGGTCCCGAATTGGGTTTTTCATAATATAGCCGCTGCTGCCATGCTCTTCTAGCAACTCAGAATGGGGTTTCATTTCATGATTAAACTTGCGGAATTCAAGAATTTCAGCTTCGAACGTAACAAGTTTGTTGCCACTCGCTGTTTTAGTCTCCGAACAGCATACTATACCAGGTTCTTCACAATGATCATCACTTCGAGGTGGCACAACTTCCTTGTTAGGACAACTAGTATGAGAGTGACCAACATCACGACAATTAAAACACCTACGCTTTCTCTTAATGTCAACTTTAGGTGTTGTAAATTCAGTAACTTCCACGTTAGCTACTTGATCAAGATCACTAGGATAGAAGGATGTTTGTGAAGGAAGCTTTAATGAGAACTCCTTTTTGAGCTCTCTTCGTAACTTGCTCCAACTTTGAATTTTGTCTTTCCTCATCCTTTTCCTTCGAATGTTCAAGAATCTCCACCAATTCGAAGTACCACAATCAGAAGAACTTGTCACTAGTTCTATTTTCTTGTGATCTGAAAAGTCAAGGAGTATGAACCATTTGTCGACCATCTCAAGCCAAGTAGTAAAATCTTCAGAAAAGAGGAACCCACCAAACTTAGGAAAGTCAATCTGTAAATCGTCATCATTAAAATTAGTTCTATAGAAATGAGGCATTTTGTGGAGTTAGGATATGTTTGTGGTTCGGATGGTATTTGGGCTAACTGGTTGTTTTTGGACTAAATTAAAGATCTACCAAGAGAATCTTGTAGTATAAGGTCATAGCAATCCAGATGAGCAACAAAGACATAAACTTGATCTCTAAACCGTGAGATATAAGCAAAATGCCAACATAACTCCTGGTCGCAATCCTCCACATTCTTGTATTCTTTACCATTTGATCAATAAAATTTTCTCTTATCTAAAAAACTCCTGGTCGCAATCCAGCAGGACCAATAAAATGTTTGAGCACAAATGAAGACCAAAGACTCAACCTTTCGACTTCAAAACACTTGGATCACAAAGATAGAACCCAAAATAAGATAACTAGGGAGATACCCAATAATATTCACCACAAAGTTGCAGGTAAATTCCAGAGCAAACAGAATAACACAAAAACATAAATATCGCAATTCACGCCCAACACGTATTGTAACTTCACACAAAAAACTGCTCCAACCCACAATGATTTAACCAAAACTACCTGAGATATCCAAAGATAAAGGTCTATAGAACTCAGAACAGTATCAATGTTCACACTTTTACCTTTTGAAGCGTGCCAAAGAACCAAAAGAACAATCCTGTTCCAGTCGCATATCCAGCAGGAGTGATTGAGGAAAATTGCTTTAACGAGCACTCAAATCTTCTCTTTTTGTCCTTAAACCAAAACCAGATGAAAGAGGACTCTCCAATCAAGAAAAACCTCTAAAGGAAGGAGCTAAGAAAACAAAAGCTTTGATACCAATTTGATGCATAAAACTCAACGGATTTACGCAACACAACAAATAATCAACTCGTTCTCTAACCAAAGTTGAAATCTTTTGTGGGTTTTTGTGTTTATATAAAAGGAAAACAATAAAGGATATGACTTGGATAAAGTTTTCATCACCAAGCCTAAACAACGTGATTAATTCAAGGCTAAAGCACTTAAACACCACCAGGAAACAATCAAATCGACGAAAACCAGAGTAACTAGTGATAAAGCAAATTAAGCACCACACTAATTACAATTGCATTCGATTTCCTACTCCTCTCAAGAACACTCAAGCAATTAAGCACTAAGTATTTTAGAGAAAGAATAAACCAAGCTCAAAGGCTTAAAAGAGATAACACTCTCATTTTCATGTTCATCATCATTGTCTTCGACTTTTTCGGCTACAAGGCTGTCTCCACATATATAGGGAGGGGGGAAAAGGACTCCTAAATGACCTAGGAAGCACCTAGAATGTATCCTTGCTGCCCAAGGCTCAGTAAAGAGCTGATGGGAGGACCACAAGGCTCCTAATAGGCGCACATCAGGCTTGAAAGCGACAGCTCAACTTGTACTATTTGGACCACTATATTAAATGCTTTGATTTAATGGCTCTCTCGGCCTTTCTCTCTCAGCATGTGACTCCTTGTCCCTTTAGAAACGTGACTTAAGCTATTACAAAGCTAGAAAACAAATTACAAATTTAAACTATGCTTAATTAACACTAATCATGCTTGTACGAACTAATTAAGACTAAATGCATGTTGAAATTAACTAGTAGCCAAATGCTTTATTGTGCAAGATTACAAGCCCTCAAATACTCCTACATCAACATCTGAGGTTGCGGAAGCCAACTACTCTCCAATACTAGGCACCACAACGCTCCAAAAGGAGAAACGGGTGCCATAATTCAAATTTAAAGGAAAGTGAAAGATTTATCATCAGAGATAAGATCTAACCTCAAGAGTTAGCACGATTGTGCAAGGTGAGAACGGGCCCCACGAGTCCGCAGATTTAAAAAAAGAAAAAGAAAAAAAGAGTGTAGACAACTCCACCGGCCAAAGATCTGTCATCTGAGACAACATCCAACCTCCAGAGTTAGCACGAAATCCTGCATGATCGAACTCAACGAGGAAGGACAAGAGGACATGTCTGATACTATGGGCAAAAAACAATTGCATCATCAACCTAAGACCATGATCGAAACAATAAAAACAGTGAGGGAAGTTAGTGTCACTGCTAACAAAGGCTACGCGCTTTTCAAACAGATCGACCCGGTTGTGATAAGCCGATGAGCCTACAACAACCGTCGAGCCGCTCAACTCACGGCGGTCGTGGAAGTTAGCTGCCTAGGGAGGCTATGTGTTTTCCAATTTGATCGACCCGGTTATAATGAGTCGATAAGCCCAAGGAGGTCGGTGAGCCGCTAAATTAAGAATAGCCAGAAGACCGATCTTCCAAGGGAAAACGCGGAAATGCTAAAATAAAATGCTTTAAAGAAGGGCGAGAGAATGAAAGAACCCCTACAACTTCAAAGCTTGCCAGAAATCAGTTAGAGAGGCAAGAGCATCATGCAAGAAGGGAAAAAGCGCCAGATGTAGAGTCATCACTCCGCTCAGGTTGTGATGAGTCGTTCTGCCCATAGGGAGGCCGTAGAGCCACTTAACTGAGGTTCGAAAGAAGACCATGGTCACGGGTGTCAGCGTGAATGCTCACAATTGTGATGAGCAGACGAGCAGAGAAAGGCTGTTGAGCTACTCAACTCAGGTTCTCCAGAGGACCAACGGTCAGGGAGTTAGCGTGAATGCCCACAAAGGCCATACCCTCTCCAAACTGGTCGGTCTGGTTGTGTTGAGCAGATTACCGCAAAAGGCGGTCGCGCCACTCAACTGAGCCTCTACAGATGACCAACGGTCAAGGGACTTAACTTAAATGACCACAAAGGCTACTCCCTCTCTAAACTAAGCAAACTAATCGACTCGGATGTGATGAGCAGACGAGCTAAGAAAGGCCGTCTAGCCGCTGAACTGAGGTTCTCCAGTGGACCAACTGTGAAGGAGCTAGCATAAATGCCCACAAAGGCTAAGGCTACGCGCTCTCCAAATTGATCAGCCCGCTTGTCATGAACAAATGAGAAAGACCGTTGAGCCTCAACTTAGGTTCTCTAGTGGACCAACGGAAGAGAGTTAGGATGAATGCCCATAAAGGCTACGGGCTCTCCAAGTCTCTGGCAGCAGATGAGCTCGTCGAGTCGCCCAACTAAGGGTTCTACAAAAGACAACGGTCAGGGGAATTAGCGCGAATGCCCACAAAGGCTACGCCCTATCCAAATTCACTGACCCGGTTGTGACGAGCAGAGAACCCTGAAAAGCCGTGGAGCCGCTCGACTTATAGAGCGAGTCCATGATTTGCACGGGTTATCTATTAGTGTAACACTCCCGAATTTAGAACAATTTCCTGGGAACTATCGACGTCGCTATACACGACTCGACACCGCTGAACCGTCACAAATCCAAAGGTGTCACTGCAACATCTATCGCTAAGGAATAAATGCTAAGCAGAAAGGAGAACTAGGTATCAAAGGAAGCATCTAAACAAACTAAACATTAAAATCAGAGTTGTCTATCAAGTGAACTTAAGTCCATTAAAGTATTATTACAACTTTGCCTTCAATGGCACAAACCAAAATTCCATAATCCAAAATAAATAACAAGTCTAGAGAACAAGCCCACAATTAAACTCCAAGCTATCTGTCCTCACTCAGCAACACCTGCACTTTGGTTTCCGTGACGGAAACAAGGTACAGAAGAAAAGAGAAGAAACAAAAGAAAAACAAAAATAAGATAAACTGAATAAACGTCGTCCATACCCAGTAAAAACACTTTCACAAACCTTACTTGTGTTTTAGAAGAATCACTGAAATTCATTTGCATGCACAAGTAGTCATACAATCAAGCACACGCATACTCAATATTCAATTACATGCAATTCTTGCTTTAGTGATCATTCGAATACAAATAGATAAACCATCTTGATTAGAGTAATAAGAGAGCGAATAGAACAGCGATTACCCATACTGTTCATAGATAGATATAGACATGTCATGGACTTACTCTAGTGTATACTCACACTATCTCTAACATAATAATCGATACGTAGAGAATTAAACAATGGGGAATGATCTGTCCCGTACACGCTACGAGGTGTCCATAATAAGTAACTTGGGAATCGCGCATCCCTAGACTATATCAATTAGATAAGTCTCGATTGCTCGACTACTCCTAGGGATCCATTAGGAGTCTTATTCTCATTTACAATTCAATTCACATACTTAGCATTGAGACCACGACTTACTACTTCATTTCATGCTCATGACAATGAATAATAATAACGACGATAATGATATTAATGCATATTAGGAATAATCATGCTTCATATATGTCTAATGAAATTTCGGCAGTAAAACATGATATCCAAACATTACACTTTCAACAAATAATCCATCAAAGTATATTAGGTGCCCATTAGCACTCAATAATAACCCATTTCAAATAGCACGTATATTATATCATAATAATATTAGAAATTCAACATGCTCAATAATTAGCATATGAACTAATTAATTAACGAAACTTCATAAACTTATCATACTCAATATAATTCATATCTACAGCGAAGAATATATTTCTAATTCTTATAAGTAACGACGATATAATTTAATCATGCTTCGCATATTAAATTCACACAATATCTCAATTAGCACATAACACATCAAATAGTTTTGATGGGGCTTTGGAAAGAGGTAGGCACAATCGCTTACCTAACAAACGCTCACTATGCATTAGGTAATCTTGCAAATCACAACCCGATCACGGTTGTCCGTTTGGTCCTAATTAAAAACAATTACCGAGACATAATCAGTAAATACAAAAATCTAAAAAGTAATAAAATATTAATCTAATATTTTATTTAAATTTCTTGATTTATTGCAATCAATCTAGGCTTTCAAAAATCCGGATTCGGGCTCCAAACGAGTACAAAAAACAATTATTGAAAAATACTGAAAATCCGAAATTAATCAAAAACGAAAATACCAATTCGAAACCCTAACTTATTGTGCAAGTCTCGACCACGGTCACCCACAAAGGGACCCATGGTCGAACCATCAGCACCATCACCACCCACTGACCACCCTTGGTCGGTGGTGGCGCCGGTGGCTCACCGGAGCCACGACGGAGAGAGAAAGACGAGAATGAACGAGAGAGAGAGAGAGAGAGAGAGAGAGAGAGAGAGAGAGAGAGAGAGAGAGAGAGAGAGAGACTGAAAAAGAGAGAAGGGGCGGGGGAACGACCGGTGGGTCAGCCCATGCCGGTCGACCGCTAGGCCGCCAGCGAGCAAAACATGGGAGAGAGAGAGTTGTCGCGAGGGAGAAAGAGAGAAAGAGAGAGAAAGGAAGAGAGAGAAAAAGAGGTGGCTTACCTCGGTGGTGACCCTGGTGTTTATCGTTGACTGGCGGCCGGGCAAGGAGGGAGGGGATGTCGGACGAGTGAAGAGAGAGAAGAGAGAGAGTGTGTGTGTCGTGAGAGAGAGAGAAGAGAATTGTGAGGTTTTGGCTCAGTTTTTGTAAACTGATCAATTGGCCAAACTCCTAGTTTATATAGGTCCCTAGTCAATGAAAGTCAAAACCTATTAGACTTGGGATTAATTTTCTGAGTTGATTGCTAATTAAAAATAATTAAAACCCATTTAAATGCTAATTAAAACAATACGAATAAACCTTATTCATATACAAAAAAATTTAATTAAATTCCCCAAGTTTGGTAATTATAAATCGCAAACTTTCCATAATAATAATTATTATGGCTTAATTTGCATAAATCGAATCGTTATATAAATATACGATTTAAATCTCCAAAACTATTTATAAATAAATTATAAATTGGTATTATAATTATAGAAAATATTAGGATATTACAACTAGTGATCAAAAATATTCACTATAGTTGTTTTTCCCACCATGATAGAGACGATTTACCTGACCAGGGTCTTGTTATGTTTGTCACTTAACGTTTCTCTGACCAAAAATCAGCTCTGTTGTCATAATTTCATTAACACAAATTTAACTACAATACTGCTTGTCATGCATGAATGAGTGTATTTTACTAATGGTTATCCTCAAGTAACTATATTTAGGGCTGTTTGGTTGGGGGCAATGATTATGAAATAAATTTATAGGCTAAAATGTGAGGTATGTGAAGTAGTGGAGGTTAGATTTTATGAGAAGAAGGATAAGATTATCCCCATTTAAGGGATAATTGAAACCCATCTCCCCTTAGGGTAATGGTTTTCTCCCATTTTCCTTCATTTTCTCCATTACCCCCTTAATCATTACCCTCATCACCAATTTACCTTATCATTTTATATTTTAATTTGCTCTATTATCCCCTTAATTATTACCCCAACCAAATGGCCCCTAATTATAATACATTTGATTACCAATTTGTTACGATCAACGTGCATGATACCATGTATATCGGTAATGGTGATCTTGCAGAGTTGCAATACGTCATGCTTCCAAATTAAATTATGGTTAGCTGTGTATTCTTATTAAGAGTTGTCCTCTATTTCTTTGTATTTTGAAAACCCAATGTTTGTACTGATTTCCCTTGCACAAATCGAGGGGCGTATTGTAGATAATACGATTAGGAATGATAATACAAACATGTAGAGGTGGTATCCTCACTTGAGTCACTTCTCTGTTAGATCCTTAGGTTCAATTTCTATATTAAGGTTTTGTTTGGTTGATGAAAAAATTATTTTCAACCGAAAAGTATTTTCGTTCACATTTTTCGTTATTTGATTAGAAGGGAAAACATTTTTCCTAAATTTTAAAAGTAAATAACAAAGAAAAGAAAAGAAAAAACATAATTGCTAGATCTTGAAAAGTTAGGTGGATTAAAATAAAATAAATAAAGCAGTCAGAAAGCCTATCCAGAGGCCCAATCATGTCAGATGCAGGTCGGGTTTTATGGCACCAAATCTTAACGACCCGATTCAATGATTAGGTCCACTATTAGTGTTTTGCGTATATAGTGACTCACAAATTGAAAACCGCTTTCCTTTTTTTTAATGGAAAACAGTTTCACCATGAGCAATTCTTGTGTGAGACAAATTCACACAAAAATGGGGTCACTATCTAGAAATTCAGGGGTCACTTATATATTAATTATTATTAGCGGTGAGTAGAGTAATCCTGATCCGCTGATCTAGTCAGTATCTGATCCTTTTTTTTATCTGAAATGAGGGTATCCAATCTGAATAAAGCAACACGGATATCCGATCCACTTTTTTGGAGTGAAACCGAAGCAATTACAGATCATCATGTTCACCAATCGGATATCCGATTTGCGATCCGCATTCATTTTTATTATTAGAAGATACTAATATTAATTAATTAACAACAAGTGACAAGTGATTTTGTAGTTCTATTATTTTTGTTGTGTCTTGAATCATGTCATTAACAATATATTTGTTAGGTTTTATTGTAATTTTGCACATTTGGTCTAGTAAAATTGGAATATACTACACTACAAAAACTAATATTAGGTATATTCAACTTTTTAAACTTGAAGTTACCCCATTTTAGCGCACTTTAGGTTATTTTGATACAATTAATAAGGTTTCAAATGGAAAAAAAAAATAAAATAAAACTAAGTCGGATATGGATATCCAACAATCCGATCCGTTTTAACCGGATATCCAAAAAGCGTATATCCGCTCTAAATCGGAACGGATACGGATTAAACTTTTAGCAATCCGAAAAAGCGAGTATCCGAGTTTGCTCACCCCTACTTACTATGAGCATTTGACCCGACCCGGACCCGGCCTGAACTCGAAAGTTGCGAGACGATATTTTGTCAAACCCGTTGGGTAATCCAAAACCGAACTCGTATTTGGCCCAATGTATTTGATCCGTATTTGACCCGACACGTATTTAACTCAACCCGTATTTAACCCGACCTTTATTTGACACGCCCCAAAACCGATCTGACTGACCCGTTTACCGGGACTAGCGCAAGGTATATATAAACATGTACACTGTAGTGTGAAACATTGAACATTGCCTTAATCAAAATGAAATTTATTTTGCAATTCGTATATATTTATATATTATCCCAGACAAAAGAATTATTTAGATAGATTTTTGTTCTCGTATATTTAGATCGGATTATGTTATTAAATTATATATTCACTTGGTTGATTCAGATTTGGTCACATCTGTATTATTTTTGAACTTTTTAGAGATCCTTATAGGATTATGTGTAAAAAGTTTCAATATATAGGTCAAACTCGGTTACCGTATTCTAATGTTGCGTTAGTTAACTGATTTCGAGTTAGTTTTTTGATATACTAAATATTAGGACAATGTCGGTGCGTTTTTTACCCAATCAATTTCCACTTCACTTCTATTTGGCTCGGGTCAATTCAATTTTTAACATATTTTTTCTATTACATATTACTCCCTGATCAGTTCAGTTTAGATAATGTAAATTCAATTGAATTAAATTTACGTCCGTTAAAAAAAACACATTCTCTGAGTCATCAAAGGCCAAAGGGTATTATTTTTTTATTTTTTTTATTTATTTTCCTTTTGAGATATGATATCCACCAAAGATTACGGAAATTTAATTTCACAATCTCTTATCTAATACTGCCAATTTATTCTTGTTTTCTTTTGAAAGGCTATACCAATTACATGTTGTTCAAGTTGTCTATTAGAATGGGGTACTCAATCATAATCTTCCTGAATTGTAATTCGTCCAAAACACCCATATATGTCCAACATGTACAGCCAATCACAAATGATATTCAGTATAAAAGTAAGCAAAGATTTCTTGTAAGACAGTTATGCAATGTTCTCAATAATGATAAAATCACATGTCATTTGTATAATTTGACAAGCAAGGGCAGCTAGAAACATTGACTTGGCAGGCTGTCTCATAGAAAACTGGCTGTTTTCCTATTGTTATAATTATCTATTCTCATCTTAGGTTCAAATAAGCTTAAGGTACATTTGTAATTAAATATCAACTTAAAGGGTAGTTTACTAATCAGCATGTATTTGTTTCCAGCTCACTATTGGTTCTTAGACACCTCATTTTGGACAGGCAGTAGTTGGCTTATATTATAAGAGTTGTGGTTGCATTTAAGTCTTGATTTTTATTGGAGACAACAGGAATTTTTCAAGGAGGAAAGAGAAAGAGCTGCAAACGCAGGTAACGAGCTTTAGATTATCTTTGTCTAATTTGGGTGTTCTGCTTATGAAAGCTTAATATATAGTACATGAAAAGAGCATCCTTTGTTATAGCCAAGTAATTTTGGTAATTTTTGTTTGATTTTTTTGCTGGTTATTTACAGGTATAAATATTAGTGGTTAATATGGGTTATTGGACATCAAAAGTTCTTCCCAAAATTCAAAAGGTTTTTGGGAAAGATGCTGCCAAGAAAGCTGCTGCTGCTGAGGCATGCAAGTCCTTCGACGAGTCTAAGGTAACAAATTCAGACTCGTTTAATTAGTTAGTATAGAAACAAAAAATAAAATAAAACCGTATCTAATCTATTCTTGGTCCTAACCTGAAAAAAAAAATAAAAATAAAAAATAAAAATGAGATAAGATCCTCTCCGGTTGTTTTCTTTCACATCCCATTAAGTATCTCACGGAAATTTTTTCTAGTAAAAATTATCTAATTTCAAATTCTCCTACTTTAGAAGATACTTAAGGGGGTGCTGGACGAAAATAATTGAAGGAGATTTTATCTTAACACATACCTGAATCGCGTAAAAGGAACTTAGATAACGATAATAGTTAAACATTTATGGTCAACTCTTATATATGTTTGAATGAATGCATATATGTTTATGGTGTGTTTTTAGGAGGCAGTAACAAAGGAGTTTGAAGAGAAGAAGGAAGAGCTACAACCCAAGGTCATAGAGATTCTTGAAGCTTCATCAACTGAAATCAATGTGAGATAATTGAGATATTGGAGGTGGCTGATCTTTAGTCTTTACCACCAACTCGCTCATACAAAAAATAATTTTATTAGAAAAAATTTCATTTATGAACCTATATAGTTTACGATTTTATTTTACTATGTAGTTTTTAATACAAAATAATTCAACTACAAGGCATAAACATTGTACCAAGTACCAACTGAAGCTGATATTGACATCATTTTATACCACTAGCGTCACTGGTCATCTAAGAAGATTAACTATTGACTAAAAACTTGCTGTTGGATAATGTTATTGTATATTTACACTTGCTAAGATATTTACAAATATTTTGGATATTTGTTTTGGTTGCAAATAGACCTTGGTCAAGGAACCCAAAGTAACTGGTCTCAAGAAGCACTCGGTCAAAATCCAGACCTTCCTCGATGAGCTTGTTAAAATAGGTGAGGGATCTGAAACCATTACCTTCGCGTTCTTCTTGTCTTTTTATTAATTGGTTAATTTAGTTTGATTGGTATATTAATTGATTATTATAATTAGTTTGCATCTTAGCTTGGTATGTATTTCGGCTATTAGCTGAATTTTCAGACGAAGTTATAAAGACTAAGGGTGATGAATGATGGTGACCTTGATTTTCCATTATTTGACATATTTTATCTCATGGAGACCACATAAAGTCTCATACCATCAACGCTCCCTTATCAGTGTGTTTGGGAACTTCACGTTAATGAGCAAAGTGAAGCAAAATTAGAGAAAACTATAAAATTTTTAAATTTATTTTGTTTGGTTGTTAGTAAGGAAAACTGTGGAAAATTAAAAGTATGGAAATCTGTGGAAATCTCCTAGTTATAATTTTGCCAATTAGATTTATATAGTTTTCCCCTCAAAATCGACGAAAAATCTGTAGAAATATGAGAAAAACTAAAAAGAAAGCCTTTATTCTACCATAAATTTCTACAATAACCAACCAAACAAAAGAAAACGATGTAAATCTACTACATTTCTACAACATTTATACTGATAAACCAAACAAGTGAAAATGATAAGATTCCCACTGTTTTACTTTTATGTAGATTTTCATAGATTTACTTTTCTTACAGTTTTTCTCATTTACAAAGTTCCCAAACATAGTGTACATTTCATATATTTTTCCATATTTCATCCTTGTATACATTGAACTTTTTTTGTTGATATAGAAAGTCTTAGGTCTTACAAAAAATTCGCTAAAAAAGAAAGAATTAAATAAAGAAAAAAAAAATCTCGGTGATCATTTGTCCCAAATTATATTACTACTCATAATATTAAAGATATTTTTTGAAGTACTGCTAGATTGAAAAATCAGTAAGAAAGGTTTTATCAAGAAGTATATTTTTGGTGATGAAGACATGGATAAATAACGAAAAAAAGAAAAGTAACAAGTAATGGAGAGTCAATTGAAAAAGAGCAGAATTTTCTTTCTTTTTTATAACCATTTAAGTTATATGTACTTATTATGAAAAGGGTTAGTTAAATGCTAACAAGTAACAAACCTCCAGCATGTCATAATATTCTCTCTTGACCTTGTTAATATGCTTGAGGTTAGATATGTGCCCACTTGACACTGTTTGTTTCAAAATTTGTTTGCATGAACATTTTTATATCCTTTAATTTATGAATAAGCTTGAAGGTAAGATCTGTAATTTTCTTTCTTTTTTTTTTTAATATGAGGGAAACCTACAGGAACCTTCTTTTTTTTTTTTTTTGATAGCAACACATGAACTCTTTGAATGAAGTAAAAATCTGTGAGTGTTACATCTAATATCTAATGGTGTTTATGCCTCCCTTTCAAACAAATAAAAAAAATTTGGAAAAACATGCCTCCCTTTCAAACAAATAAAAAAAATTTGGAAAAACAAATGAAAAGGTAAACAAAGATAAATTTAATTTAAACGGTTTTATACAAGTTTTTGCGAATAAAAAACAGGAAGAAAAATATTAATGACTATGTGTATTGTGAATTATGCAGATTTTCCTGGATCGAAAGCAGTGTGTGAGGCAACTTCAACATATGGGCCAACATTGATTTCCGGCCCAATCATATTTGTCTTTGAAAAGGTCTCAACATTTGTAGTCACTGAAGAGAAATCAAGGGAAGTGGATTTGCAAGCCCCAGCACCAGAAGTTGTTGCACCAGAACAAACAACCACCACTACTACAACCACTGAAGAAACGAGTGTGGCCGAAAAGGAGATAATCGTCGAAGAGGAGAAGCCTAAGGACGAGGTAGTTGATGAAACGGATCAGCCCGCTGAATCGTCAGAGCCACCAAAGACCGAGGAGCTAACAAAAGCTTGAGCAACTGCACCTACACCAGCAGCAATATCAAGTGACGTGAACACTTTGTGTACATTTGTGAAGATGAATTAAACTTTGTCTAATTTTGCTATTCTTTGTTTGTTCCTTTTTGTTGTAAGTGCCAACATTTTGTGCTTTACATGCTCCATTTCTCTTTCTTTGTTTTTTTTTTCTTTTGGTGAAATATGTAACTAATATTGATGTTATTATTATTATTGTTATTGGTATTATTTTACTTTACTTCTCAGTTGTTGAAATGTGAATTTGATTATATTGCATCTATTTTTTAAAATTGAAGGTCAGCCAACTCAATATGATTCTTTACGCCGTACAAAATATCTAGTTATACAATTGAGAATAGTGTCTGCGTGATCTTTTATAATATCTCATAAACTATTTAACATTTAAGAAATATATTCTCTATAGCATAACATGTATACATACATATTTGCACCCAAAAAACTGTATATAGCCTGTACATATATTTTGGCCGCTAATTTTTCGATGGAATCTAAACTCCACTTCCATGGATCTTTAATAACCTAAGGGATTAGGTTGTACTCGAACTACTTATGACGGGTTAACTCCCTAAGAGAATTTTCTAGACTCGGGGCAGTCAATCACGTTCTTTTTTCTTCACTAAAAAAATAAAAGAAAGTACCTTTTCATGTGTCTTTTTCTGTGATGGCTAATAGTAGTCCCCCGCCGAGGTTTGTGCTGGGAGGGGGCTTAGGCAAAGTAACCTTATCTCACTTTATGTGTTTATGTTGTTGTAATACCCCCGAGTTTTACATTTTAAAACCATTTTTTAGCAGAAGAAATAGAAACCAGGGAGTATTGTTGCCGCATTTATAAAACAAATTATTATTATTATTATTATTATTATTATTATTATTATTATTATTATTATTATTATTATTATTATTTTTATTATTTTTATTTTTTTGTTATTATTTATTATTATTATTAGTAGTAGTAGTAGTAGTAGTAGTAGTAGTAGTAGTAGTAGTACTAGTACTACTACTACTACTACTACTACTACTACTACTACTACTACTACTACTATTAAGAACGGCTATGGTGACCGAAGTTTCCGAAAATAGGCTTCCATCTGTAGACGCATAAAAAACGTTGTCAGATTTCTCCGCAAAAGTCTGATGATGAAATAAGTAATTTATACGCTTGAATGCTATTCTGCTTTGATGTGTAAATAGGATCTCAAGTTTTCCAAACATCTCCTTCTTCTCCATTCCATTCAATAGTCTTGTGGAAGAGCTTTCAAAGAACACCTCTTGTGTCTCATTCCGTCCCCCGACCCCTGGTTACAAAGATATCCTTGTCGGGATAATCAAGGGTAAAATCGTATTTTTACAAAAACAGGGTAAATTGATCGTTTCAAATTCCAGTCTACTATCCGAGACAGTCTTCCGGATAATTTAATCCGTTAGAAATCCAAAAAGGACTAGATGTCGTCATATGACAACATTCAGCTGGCGTCTTAGGGTCGCCTGCGACGCTCACCAAGTTCGGCAGTGGCCCTGGCTTGTCAGCTGGGCAAGATGGCAAAAATTGGACATTTCAGGGCCGTGTGTGGCCCTTGCCAGAGCCGCTCCCCTGACCCTGCTTTGTTGTCGACAACTTTTTGCTCTGATTTTCAGGTCACGACTCTATCTTTTTCACCAGTACAACCCTACTCCATCCACTATAAATACAACCCTCGACGTTCAGTTCAAAACACACAGTCATTTAGTTGACACCTTTATTCTCAGTAGTATTGACATTGAGCTTCTCCCTCTTTATTTGCTTGAGATCATTTTTACTATTCTTTGCTAAATACCCTGCAATTCAATTACTAAACTACTGATGGCTCAAATCAAATTAATTGCTTTCCTGTTTATTCTCTAGTCGTTATAATGTAGATATCATGCAAATCATGCCTTTTATTGCTTCCTAAATATTATCTTTCATTCTTGTAATAAATAAGCATATTCTATCATTGTGTTGCCCAACTCGTCAATCAAATGCATGTCTAAATATGGGTAAATAATAATGTGTTGTTGCTTGTGATCAACCAATTAATAGTCTAATCTCGGTTGTAAATCCGGTTTTTTGTGGAAATTATGTCATTAAATTATTAAGCAAACTTGAGTTAGTAGAGGCCATCATTTGAACGGGCGAGTTGGATGCCTAAAACCTTCCCACTTCGTACCTTCGTCCCCGATCCCTTATTCTTGGGCACTCATATGTTCTATATGAGCGGGAGTCTTCCTAAAAACATGACTAGTTTGATTTTCCCACTACTAGGCCGTCAATTTGGTTGACCATTCATTCGGTTTGTCCCTTCGATAAAGCGCCAGTAACAGAATTTTGGACCCTCTCATGATTTTTATTCAATTCAATGTGTTTTAAAAAGCTTTTCTAACTCGATAGTTCATTGAACTTATCTAGTCCCCTGATTCAAATTTCAAATACTCAATTCCTTAAGGATCATATGCTCGAGATGGCGAAAA
Organism: Tetragonia tetragonoides; assembly: GCA_038025085.1. Taxonomy (NCBI): domain Eukaryota; kingdom Viridiplantae; phylum Streptophyta; class Magnoliopsida; order Caryophyllales; family Aizoaceae; genus Tetragonia; species Tetragonia tetragonoides. The sequence goes on from CM076149.1 coordinate 21,274,611, forward strand.
GGTCTTTACAGCAGCCCTATCCTAAATTATCCAATAATATAAATCCAATATCCATATCTCCATGTGACAAGTATCAAGTGTGCGCATCCCTACTAGTCGCCTCCATGGTGACACGGGTCATGTGTGCTCTACTGTTAGAAGGACGACTAAACCAATGCCCGTGCGTCAAGATGCAACTTGTCCAATAAATTCCCGTAGACAATGCGCACGGGTCCAAAAGTGTTCGTATGCGTAGGAACGCAATGCGTCCAAAGAATATCCGGACACCTAAGTACCACAGGTCCAAAGAGCCGATGTTCGACAACTTCGCGGATCCTACCCAAGAGTTTAAAACTTCCTCATTGTTCCAATTTGAATGATTAATATTGTACTGAATATAAATTGTGAAATTTATGACAACACCAAAGTGACTACACCATAAAAATATTTTGGTACTTAATCTTTAAAATCAACATAATTTCTTGTTCCACGTTATTCTTCACGAGCAGGGCATCAAGAATGCATAAGACTATTAAAATTTAAACCTTATAAGAGTTACTACATCAGCTTTTTAATAACTTTTTGGTTTTTAAGACTCAATCACACTTTTCAGATTTGTCACCCCAATCCTTAAAAGATTCTCCAGACTTTGTAATGTCGGCATTCTACCCACTTTTTATGTCAGCAGGTGTGATACCCCAATATTTTTTATAATTATTGTATTGATTTACAAATGATTTATAAATTATTTCGGAAATTAAATCGTATTTATATTCACTGATCCGATTTATTCGATTTAAGCCATAATAATATTATGGAGGTTTCGAGATTTTTATTTATCAAAATACTGGGAGTTCAATTAAATTGTTTTATATATGAATATGAATTGTTCATATGTTTAATTAGTTTTAATAATTATCAAATATATTCAGAAAATTAAGCTAAAACCTCCCTAATTGCTCCCCTTAACTTTCTTTGATTTAGGACCTATATAAAGAAAAAGATGGGTCAATTATCTGTTTGCAAAACTGAGTTAAAAACCCTCATATTCTCTCTCTCTCTCTCTCTCTCTCTCTCTCTCTCTCTCTCTCTCTCTCTCTTCTCGCACCCCCTTCGAAAAGTTACCTAACTTAAAGGTGAGTTCGTTTGAAGTCATTTATGTTACATTTACCAAGAGAGACATTGATCCATGCCCTTGCGAGAAAAGGTCGAAGAAACTATCCAGCATGCAATTGACCATAAGACATTGAGCGAGAGCAACTCAAACCGGGTAGCTGCAGTAGTTAAGGAAAACTTCTTAAAGGATGTCAATACCAAACTTGGCGAGGCCTCTAAATTGTACGACTTAGAGGTGGCGCAAGACTCGACCCTCCAAAAGGAGTTGATACAAGCAACTTCTACATATGCAGAGCTGCAACAAGAACTTGAAAGTTTAGCTACAAATAAGCATGACTAGTTGGATGCCCGTGCGTTACACGTATTGTGATTATTATATAATAAAAATAATATAACTTGATTATTAATCTCATCGAAAATTCAAAGTGCAATTGTCAATTATGAAAAACTATTAGTAATATATGGATAAAAATTTATATGTAATCCATTTAATATCATAAATGTCTTATAATAAGATTACTATGACTTTATAGGGCATCTTATCTAATTTAAACTATTATCATCAATTTCAATCAACTATTAATTAACTCATCCCATATGTTACATGATCCAAGAGGTAATAGTTTCAATGTCTTTCTATACATGATGTTGGTACACCAATACTTTTATGCTGATATAAGTAACTAACATTCCAAAGATATGATCCTTCTTTTATGGTAAAAACAGTTTAAATGTCTAATGTATACATAACTACTTTTTAAAAAATAAATCAGTTTTAGACCTAAACCTTAGAATAGCAAAACATATTTCAATGCTTGCTTGTTTTTTCAAAGTTATATGCTGTCAAAGTACTGCCTTGAAGAACGCAAAAAGTCCAATGTAATTTTATTTGTTCGGAGGGAGTACATTAATAATTATAAAGTTGAAGGGCACATAAATTGGAATCCTAAAATAACATGAGGGATCAGTATATTACGTACAATTATAAAATTATACATGATAATGGTAAAGTTTTCTATTAAAGATTGGACCTAGAATCATTTTAGATTCATCATTTATTTCATTATTCTACACATTTTCTTTTTATTATATTTTACATTGAGATTGCTTTTAAATTTTTATAACTAATATACATATCTTTTCTCTTATTTTTACATGCAACTTTTTAGTTATGTTAGCTTGTCAAACTAATTACTTTTGATTACCTTTTTAGGTGGACGCATCTAATGCTGTAAATCAATAGAACATACTACAAATGAGTCTCATTTTAAAGGATATTCCGTACTCGTTCCAATGGTGTAAGAAAATTAATTTCTTAAGCGGTGAAACTAAAGTTATATGTTCTTTAAAATCTAATAGTTTACTCTTTAATGATTTAGGAAAGTACAACGTTAGTACATATTCTAAAACCTCTAATTAATAGTGTACTCTTTTAGGATTTAGAATATGTACAACTTTGGTATATATTCTAGTACCAAAACATATATTTCTATTTTATATTTATTTTAAAATTTTATTACAATGACTCGCTTAGGTGGACGCCTCCAATGTTGTCAGAAAATGCCTCTAATATATAGATATTATGATTTGCAGGCTCAAGTGACCAGCAGTGAACTTTTGGTCTCCAAAGCTCAAGAAAAGGCTGTTGAGCTTCAAGGACATCTTGAAATTATTGAGACCACATATGTATTTGGATGAGCAAGCTAAAGAGAGGTTGACAGAGTCTGAAACTCAGGCCGCTCCTCAAAGCACTGAACGCTTCCAGTGGAACCCAAGATGTAGTTTACCTTAATTTGCAAGGATATTTATTTATCATTGTTGTTTTCTTTCAAGGACTATGTTTCCCTTTCATCGATTTTATTTCTGTAATCATACTTATTCAGATTGCTGAATAATATGCAACTCCTTTTGTTTTATACTATATGGGAGCATGATTTATTTTTATTTTTTTTGTTTGGTGTGGTTGGACTTGAATAAAATGATTTATTCAAGCTGCCTACGTACCCATAAAGTGTTGGATACACCTTATAAGATCAAACCAAAGTAGTTCCAATAAAAGAGATCATGAATTTATTTATTTGGTCGTTCACAGTTTATACTCTTGCGGGCCAGGAATAGTACAAGGATGATGAGAATTTTTTTTAATAATGTGGCTAGACTTGAACAAATGAATTATCCAAGCTGCCTACGTACTCATAAAGCGCAAAGTACACTTTACAAGATCAAGCCCACATTGTTCAATGTTTTTTTTTTATGCAGTTTAGCCTCTTGCTTAGGAGTTTACAGTTGATCAACTAGAGAGCCTAGTAACAGAAATACAGCATATTTTCAGACCAAGGCAAGATTAGAAAGAGTAGAAAACGAGTCATTGAGTTTGTTAATAAGGAAGGAATTTGATTCTCGGAAATTAATAGCATTCGCAATGAAATAACAAATGAGTTCAAGGCTCGTTTCTATAAGGATAATAACTGTCATCTTAATGTGGACATTGATCTCCAAGACATTACATCTGAAATCATTGATAATGACAACTTTGAACTTACTAAACCAGTTTCACAGGAAGAGATACAAAAAGATGTTTTTCTTTTGGCACCTAACAAGTCTCCAGGTCCAGATGAATTTTCCAAAAATTTCTTCCAGACTTATTAGAGCATTGTTGGGCCTTCAGTTAATAGGGTTGTCAAAGCCTTTTTCTACTCAGGCAAATTGCTCAAAGAAGTAAACAAAACTTTATAACTTTAATTCCTAAAATAAACAACCCCAATGCAGGATATCATTTCCGACCCATAAGCCTTTTCTCGACATTGTATAAGATTATTTCTAAGATTTTGACCTTCCGTCTTAAAAGGGTTATTGGTTAATAAATACATCCGTTACAAGGAGTTTTTGTGGCCGATCGATGTATCCAGGATAATTTTTTAATTGCCCATGAAGTTTTTCACTCCTTTCGTTCCAAGCAAGGTAAAAGTGGTTGGCTAGGTATAAAACTAGATATGGAAAAAGCCTATGATAGACTAGATTGGGATTTTATTTTCCAAGTTTTCAGAAAATTTGGGTTTAATGAAAAATGGGTTGGGTGGATAAAAGAATGTGTTTCTTCTTTCTCATTTTCAGTTTTCGTGAATAATTCTTCGGGTACTACTTTTGTGTCTTCTAGAGATACTCGTCAAGGGGATCATCTCTCTCCGTATATTTTTATTCTGTGTGCAGAAGTTTTAGCACGCATATTACAAAGAGAAAGTAACATTTCCAATAAGAGTGTTGGGATTAAAATCTGTCAAGGAGCTGATAAGCTACCACTCTTAACATTTGCGGGATGATACGATGATATTTGCTGAGGCAACTAATCAAAGCTCTCATGTCATTAAAAATATTTTGGACTAATACTGTACTATTTCAGGGCAAAAAATAAACTTTCAAACATCAGTTTTTTAGTGCACAAGGAATGTTGGCCGCCCAATGATAGAGAGTTCAAAGGTATTTTATTAATGAGTCATTCTGCAAGTTTGGATAAATACCTAGGATGTCCTATCATTCACGAGCGTGTTAACAGCAACACTTTCAAAGAGGTACTTGACCATACGCAAAATAATATTTCTGAATAGAAAGCCAATTCTTTATCGTATGCAGGACGAGCTACTCTCATTCAAGCTAATCTATCAGCTACCCCGATTTACACTATGCAGAATTTTACTCTACCTTCCTCTTTTCTCCACAAATTAGACCAAATTAACATAATTTTTTTTCTAGAATAAAGCCCAGATAGTTCCTCGCCTAATCTTATCGGTTGTGACAAAGTTTGCCATCTAAAAAGATTGGGGGGTCTTGTCATTAAAAAGGCTGAAGCAACTAACAAAGTTATGCAAATTAAGCTTCTGTGGAAAAGTTTAAAAGAGCCAAAAGTAAATGGGTTCATCTGATTAATGAAAATTATCTTAAAGGGATGTCTTTATTCGAATTTACGCAAGGCAAAAAGAATTCATGGCAATGGAAAAATCTTCTGAAGTTTCGTGACACTTTCCGGGAAGGACTTCGCTGGCAAGTAGGCAATGGCCAAACCATAAAGCTTGGAACAAATGTCTGGGTTTCCCCGGCCCCTTTAGTGGAAATGTTCTTTAATGAATCTTCTGATGATCCGCTCTTTGATATCTCTATTCCGGTTCACTGTTTTTTCAATGAAACTAGAAGTTGGGATATCGATCTCCTTGCTCGAGTGGTCCCCCTGGATACCATTAAAGCAATTCTGGGTATCCCGATTCCTTAAAATGATGTGTCGGATAAATATTATTGGGGTTTGACAGCAGATGGAACTTTTTCTTGCAAAACAACAACTCTGCTTGCCCAGGGGTTAAAGGACAATATTAAAGAAACATGTGATTTTAGCTGGATTTGGGACTTAAACATCCCTCCTAAAGTCAAAATCTTCCTCGGGAAACTTTGTCTTGATGGACTATCTACAAATAAAAGACTTGAGCAATGCAAAGTGTTTGTACCGCAGAAATGTCTCTTCTGCAATTTTCATTGCGAAGATAAGTTTCATCTTTTCTTTGACTGCATTACACTTAAGCAAGCCTTTAAAGAAATTGAAATTTTGTGTTACATTAACCTATCAGTGGTTGGACTCTCCTTGGGATCCTTCACATATAAACTTAATTTCCTTCAAAGCAAGCTCACTGAGAATGACCTTATTCTTCTAATTATGGCCTGGTGGATGTTTTGCTTTGCCAGAAAAAAAATATCTTCAATGATCTTGTTACAAGCCCCTTCCAGATTGCGATTTCCAGCAAACTCAGTTTTGAAGAATGGAAAACATTATCGACGAAAGAACTTGAATTTGATACAAGAGGGGCCTTTACTAAGAAAAAACAAAAGGTAACTCCAAGAACCAATGTTACATGGAATCGACCAAGAGCTGATAATGTAAAGATAAATTTTGACGGTTCCAAAATTAACAATCACCAAGCAGCTGCTGGCATTGTTCTCAGGGATGCTAGCGGAGGCGTCCTGTCATTAGATGCTAAGTCTTGTGGAACTAGCTCCATCCTCATGGAAGAAGCAATTGGACTCAGGGAAGGCATTCAGATGGCTCGAGCTCGGGGTTACAACAAAATTACGCTGGAAGGGGATAACTTGGCTGTTATTAAAGTCATCCGTGCAAATTGGCGTATCCCATAGGAGATTGAAAATATTCTTATTGATGCCAAGAAGGATCTTCACTTCTTCGGCGGGGTCGAACTGCCCCACTGCTTCAGAGAAGCTAATTCTGTAGCAGATTTCATGGCACACTTTGGTCACTCTTGTTCTAATCTGAGCACCTGGTCTACCCTCGTTTGATCAGTCCCTAACCAATCTTTTGCTTAGGAATGCCTTAGGTTAACCTTAGTTGGTAACCTGATTGTCTTGCCTTATCAAAAAAAAAAAAAAAAACTAGAGAGCCTACATTTAGGCGTAGTATCGCTTCAAGAACTTTTCATTGATCGGACCAACTTGCACTCTTTTTTCATCCACAATCCTCTATGCGCTATTTGTATAGACTTGTTGCACCAAATAAGGACATCCCACTTGGAGGTAAACTTGCTTGTTTTGAAAGGATTGTGGTTTCACTTTCTTGTTGAATGCCCGAGACAAATGAGCTTGATAACACTGCAACTTCTGTTGAGTATCTAGTCTTTTTTCATCAAGTGCCTCCAACTCAGCTAGGCACAGATTGTCATTTTCATCTTCTGTAAGACTTTCTTGAATGGCGATCCTCAATGATGGAATTTGAATTTCTAGATAGCGGCGAAATAGCTTCAACTCCATAAACCAAAGCGTATGGAATTTACTGTGTTAGAATCTTATAGGTGGTTCGGTATGCCCACAATGCTTCTCCAAGCTTGTCATGCCAATCTCGTTTTAATTTACTAACCACCTTGCTAAGCAAATTGTAGAGAGTCTTGTTGAATGCGTCGGCGAGACCATTTGCAGGTGGATTGTACATAGATGACTAACGTTGCATAAACTTGAACTTTTCACACCTACTTGTGATTAGAAAATTGACAAATGATTTGCCATTATCTGTTATGATGTAACGGGGTACACCATAGCGATATATGATATGAGTCCTCATGAAATCCGCCACATTTTCCTTCTTGACTTCTCGAAGTGCAACACCCTTCGGCCACTTTGAAAAATAGTGTGGTGCTGCTAAGATATATGCATGACCGTCTGATGACTTCTGCGTGATAGGCCCAACAACGTCTAATCCCTAAGCTTCAAAAGGCCCAGATGACACAGTCGGATGTAGAGGCTTGGAGGTTGATGAATGAAGTTTGCATGAAACTGACATTTTGAACATTGTTTTGCATACACCATGCAGTCTTGCACCATAGTTGGCCAATAATAGCCCATCCTTTTGATACGATCATAAATTTTTGTACCGGACTAATGAGCCCCACATATGCCCGAATGAGCATCTTACATTGATTGTGTTGCTTCTCCTTCACCTAAACAACGCATCCATAGTCCATGAAATGATCGTCAAAAGAGTGTCCCCTTATAGTGGACAAACCGAGATGCGCGCCGTCGAACTTTCATCTTATGCCTTGGAAGCTTCTTCTTGTGCTCTAAATAATCAATAAGTGGTTGATGCCAATCTTCCTTATTCATTACACTTACTGAGATAGCGTTGGATTCCTCCACATCTTCGATTTTCAGCGGAGGCACAACCTATCGATTGCATATTGGGATCGAGATATCTTCATTTGCCCCCATTGCTAAAGTGGCTACAAGGTTAGCTAACGCGTCAGCCATCTCATTGGCACTCCTAGGAACGTGTCCCAAATTGACGGTCTAAAGCCTGTTGAGCATACTAGATGCATACTTATGTAATGGAAGCAAATCATATTTCTTGATTTTGTACTCTTCTAGAAGCTATTTGATCACCAACGGCGAGTCTCCATATATACTAATGTCATTAACACCCATTTCAATTGCCATTTGAAGGCCCAGAATCAAAGCTTGGTACTCGATAGTGTTATTGGAGCAAATTTGAGTGAGTGCGAATGAATAAGGATAATATGCTTCTGTGGGGAGATAAAAATGACTCCCCCTCCTACACCATCTTTACGTGCCACGCCATCGATGTACATTTTTCATGATGGCAGGATTTCAATGAAGAATACATCTTCTCCGGGTAGGTGATCTCGAAGCTCCCATTCAGCCAGAATTGGGTGATCGGCCAGGAAGTCAGCCAATGCTTGTCCTTTAACCATCTTTTGTGGCACATAGACAATGTAATGTTGCTCTATAAGCACTGCCCATTTAACAAGTCTTCCAGACAAGACAAGTCTTGACAAAATATACTTGATGAGATCAGCCTTTGAGATTACTCACACAGTGTGTGCCTGAAAGTAATGTCTTAACTTCTGGATGGCGAAGATTAGAGCCAAACAAACCTTTTCAATTGGAGAGTAATTTAGTTCAGCTCCAACAAGGGTGCGACTCAGATATGAGAGTGATTTTTCCTTCTTTTCTTCATTCTCTTGAGCGCACAAAGCACCTAGTGAATTTTCTTGTGCACACACATACAAAATTAATGGATTTTCCAAAATCAGAGCTCCCAAAACTGGTGGATGTGACAAGTACTTCTTGATGCTATCAAAGGCATTTTGGCATGAATCATCCCACTCAAAAGGACTGTCTTTCTTCATGAGGTAACTGAAAGGGTGACACCGCCCCGCCAAGTTTGAGATGAATCGTCTAATGTAACTATGTAAGCGAGACGACCCTGCAGGCTTCGAAGTTCTTTTAAGTTCTTGGGGGGAGGCATGTTTTGAATTGTCTTGATCTTGGATTAGTCAATTTCGTTGCCTCTGTGCCGAAAATGAAGCCTAGGAACTTCCGGAGGTGACGCCGAAGACAAACTCTAGTGGATTCATCTTGAGTTGATTCTCCCTCAACCTTTCTAAAACCTTACGTAGGTCGTCGCAAAGTTGATCTGGCCTCTTTTTTTACTTGACCACAACGTTATCTACATAGATTTTAATTGTGTTATGCATCATGTCATCAAAAATTGTTTGCGTGACACGTTGATAAGTGGCTCCTGAATTTTTTCAGTCCGAAGGGCGTGCCAGTATAACAGAATATGCCTTTTGGTGTACGAAAAACAGTTGCTTCTTCATCGCCCGATGCCATTTTGATCTGATTGTGTCCAGCAATACAATCCATAAATGATAAGGCTTCATGCCCAGTGGTAGCGTCGAACATGAGTTCCGTAACATGTAATGGAAAATCATCTTTGGGACAAGCTTCATTCAAGTCTCTGAAGTCTACACAGATGTCCATTCTTCTTTCGCACCGGGACAATATTTGCGATCTAAGTAGGAACCTTACCTCCCGAATAAATACTGCATCGATCAACTTATTAACCTCCGTTTCAATTTTTGGGATCAACTCTGGACGAAAACACCGTCTTGGTTACTTCTTTGGAGTGATCTCCTTCCTTATTGTAAGTCGGTGCACTACAACCTTAAAATATAAGCCTGGCATTTCCTTATAACTCCATGCGAACACATCTTTTTATTCTAAGGGTATCTTAGCATACTCTAACTCTTCTTCGAAAGTAAGCAAGGCGCTAACATATACAGGTCGTGGTTCCTCAAGAGTCCCCAGATTCAATTCTTTGAGCTCGTCAATAGTAGCTTGCCCCCTGTCTTCAAGGGCACGCGGGGCGTCACTCATCTCAACCTCGACATCTAAGTGTGAATCCTCTTTGATGGTGATATGGTTAGACGAACACACAAACTCATCTTTCTCGTCATTTGCACTTGTCATAGAAGGTTCCTTCTGGTTAGTGAGTAATATTGTTCGCCTTATGGCACGCAAGGAATTACCTGTCTTTAGAGCTGGCAAAAACTAACCCAACCCGATGACCGACCCGAACTCGACCCGCTATAGATCCAACTGAAACCCGACCCGGAAAGATTCAAACCCGAAATGACCCGACCCGTTTTGACCCGAGACCGAAATGACCCAACCCGAACCCGACCCAAAACCCGAAAGTTGTGAGACAATATTTATCAACCCGAAACCGAACCCGTATCTGACCCGTATCTGACCCGACCCGTATTTAACCCGACCCGTATTTGACCCGACCCGAACCCGGCCTGACCGACCCGTTTGCCAGATCTACATGTCTTTACTTCTAAAGTGGAAAGACCCTTCATACGAGATGGGATGTTACTCTTAACATCCTTATCCGATGATACTTCCTCTAATGTCGATTCGACACAATCTTTTCTCTTCCATTGCCGCTTGGTGATCAATGTGCCCCCTAACCGGTTAAAGATTGTGGACTTGATTGCCGTATGAAATTTTGCTCAACATTTTTGTCTGAGGAACGAACTCTAAGTCGATGAAACACTGGTGTCTTTGAGTGGGAGTTGTTGTCAAGTCCATGAATCTCACTAGACGAATCGTCACACCCTCCAAGCCGGCTAAACACAGAGCGTGGCGTTTTTGGCGGCTGTATGCGATCAAATGCAGATGCTCTAGCTCTAGGTGAAGGATCTTCCCTTTTGAATTTTTCTTCCTCTATCACATAAATGTATTGAGATGAAGTATGATTCTTGCGTGACCAGAGATCTTAATTCTCTTCGTTGTTGCAGCTTCTTTTGAGTCTCATTGATACCATAGGTTTTAGCCTCCATTAACTTTCCCAAAGATGTCGAATTGTTGAAGTCATATCCCGCCTTAGTCATGAGCTTGTAGGCATTCGGGCTAAAACTTTCTTTACTCTTCTGACTTGTTGTAAAACGTTCTCCATTGGTGGATGGTTGAGAAGCTTCTGTGAACCCCAGAAGTGCAGGTGTGACGATATGAGGATTTGAATTAATTAATGGAAGAATACCATTTTTCTTCACTGTTTGGAGATTTGACTCATATATCTTCTTGTTGCTTTTATCCCCATTTTCCTCTATTAGACATGCAATAAAAGGAGACTCACCTTCCTTCCTCCGAGACTTAGGAAAATAATGCAACACCGGTTTTGAAGTCGACATCTCAGAATTTATGTGTTTACTCGACTGAGCAACCTCATTGATCCCTGTTTGACCATCTCACTCTTATGTTTAGTGTTCTGGTCGTTTTCCAAATATACATCAGCGACCTCCTTCGAATCTCCATTTTTAATTGATGGGATTGTACATGGAAGAGAGCCTCGACTGGTGCCTTACCTCCGTCAAAGAATTTGGCATCTGCAAGATGAGATTCCGCTTCGTGAAATTGCTTAACATCTCCATTTATTTTTCGTTCTCCATCTCGGTAGTACTTCAAGCAGTGGTGCAAGGTTGATGCGACCATTCCATTCTCATGCACCCATGGCCTCCCTAGTAGCAATCGATAAGATGCGTTTAAGTTTATCACATGGAAAAGTGTAGACGATGAGACATCGCCGACGGTTAGTTGAACTCGGATTATACCAATTGGTCGTTGTCTGCCTTGATCAAATCCTTGGATTGTTAACCTGTTCTTGGATAACTTTTTTACCAAGATGCCAAGCTCATTCATGGTGGATTTTGGCATAATGTTAACTGCAGACCCTCCATCCACTAGCATCTGGTTTATCTTTTGTCCATGAATAAATCCAGAGATATGCAATGGACGATTGTGAGGTTTAGACCCTAGCAATAGATCTTCATCCCTAAAGACCAACACTGCATGACAAACTGCAAGTAGAACTTTTCTCAGAACCTTCTTCAGGAGCTTTATCCTTAAGTTTTCCTTCGATTAATTCGGGATGAGAGAGAGCAAGGGCCAAAAAGTGGCGTGTTTCTTCTGGAAGATGCATGGTCTGGCGCCATCCCATGCGACTAGGTAGAGATTCCAACACGGCAAGAATCTTAGCATCCCTTTGTGGATTAAATCCGTACTTTGAGATAACTGGCGAAACTTCTTTATCTCCTGTATGCTCTATCTCTTCTTCTGTTTCTGAAATAGAAATAGTGTTCACATCTACTACGTCCAGTAACTCTTTAGGGAAGAATTTCTCTAAAGTGATAGGAGTAGGAAGTTCTTCCTTCATCAATTCTGCATGCCATCTTGATTTGCATTCTTGCCCTTCTTTGCTTTCCCTTTTGGACGTCGTGAGTTCTTCTTTGTTCTACTCACCTTTGCCTCCTGACAGTGCACTTGTGGTTGGTGGTGACGCTGGGATTGTCTCCTTGGCTTCTTTCTTGTTACAAGGGTCCAACCCTCATCGTCATCATGACAAACATCATCCTTTAGTTCATCAAAACGATCCTCGGAGATTTTCCGGACAGCTACAGGATCAAAATTTTTGAACTGGATCATCTGGTATCGATCACCCTCAACATAAGTATGACTTGCTTGTGCCAATATAGGCTTAAACTGTAACACCCCCGAATTCTCAACGATTTTCAGGGAACTATCGACGTCATTATCCACGACTCGATACCGCCGAACCGTCCAGAACCCGAGGGTTGTCACTGCAACATTTATCGCTAAGGAGTAAATGCTAAGCAGAAAGTAAGACTAGGCATCAAAAGGAGCTTCTAAGGAACTAATTAATCTAAAACAATTATTATCAGAGTTGTCTATGTAGTGAGCTAAAAACCATTAAACCAAATTTATTACAACTTGCCTTCGAGGGCTAAAACCACATTAAAATCCCAACGATCTAAACTTAAAAGAAATTGTTCTATCAAACGACACCAACTCTAACCTTCCAAGCTGTATGTCCTCAATCAATTAAACCTACACTTTGGTTTCCGTGACGGAAACAAAAATACAGAAGAAAAGAAAAGAAACAAAAGAGAGACAAAAATCAGATAAACTGAATAAACAACATCCGTACCCAGTAAAAACATTTCGCAAACCTTACCTGAGGTTTTAGAAGAATCATTGAAATTCATTTGCATACGCACATAACACATCAAAATAGTTTTGATGGGGCTTTGGGAGAAGGTAGGCATGAGCTCTTACCACTAATGCGCTACCAAAAGTAAGTAAGCTCCAACCAATCGACGATAATCATGCTTGCTCGTTAGGTTCTAATTAAAAATAATTACCGAATCAGTATTAATTAAATACGAAAATACAAACAGCAAAGAAATATTGATCTGATATTTTTATTAAATTTCTTGATTTATTTCAACCAATCTAGGCTTTTGAAAATTCGAATTCGGGTTCCAAACAAGTGCATAAAAAATAAAATATTAAATCAAAAATACTGAAAATCGAATTAATAATTACGAAAAATATAAAAACGAAACCCTAACTTTAAAACTAGGTCTAGGTCATGGGTACCCATGCATGGGACCCATAAACCGACCCTTCATTACCACCACCACCCACTGGCCACCATGGCCGGTGGTGGTGGTCGTCGGAGCTCCGGCGAAGAGAGGAGAGAGAAAATAGCGAAAGGGAGAGAAAGAGAGAACCCGAGCGAGAGAGAGGGAGAGAGAGCCGGGGGCTCAGTCGGTGACCATGGGTCACCACCGGCGACCACCCAGGCACGGCCTGGTGGCGTTGTGGTGGTCCTTGGTGGTGCGACAGCCGGAAACAGGGGATGGGGGGAGAAAACGCGAAGAGAAAGAGAGAAGGAAAAAGAAAGAGAAAGAGAGGAGAGGAGAGAGAAGAGATTACCGCCGGTGGAAGGGCGGCGGGAGGACGTCGGCGAAGTGCTGCGGGGAGAGAGAGAGCTCTGTGAGGAAGAGAGAAAGAGAGGACGGTGAGAGAGAGAACTTGAGAGAGAGAGCTTGAGGGTTTGGTTCAGTTTGCAAAACTGATCAATTGTCTCACCTTTTTTCTTATATAGGCCCTCAGTCAACCCAAGTCAAAGACTACTAGGTTTAGGAATTTATCTAATAATTTTCCGAATTAAAAAGCTAATTAAAACTAATTAAAACTATATGAATAATTCTTATTCATATATAAAACATTTTAATTAAACTCCTCAAAATTAATAAATGCAATTTATGAAAGTCCCATAATAATAATTAATATTATTATGGCTTTAATTGAATAAATCGAATCCTTAAATGAATATACGATTTAAATCTCCGAAGCTATTTATAAATCATTTACAAATCAATATAATAATTGTAGAAAATATTGGGGTATCACATAAACTGGATAGATGCATTGTTGGATTCTACATAGTCTTCCAAATCCAACAAAATATTCCCGTCTCTAGCCAGCTGCAGGATACGTTCTTTGAGTGTTATAGACTTTTCTAGAGGATGACTGACGACTCTGTGATATCTGCAATACCTCGGGTCAGTAGTTTGACCGACTTCTTCTGGATGTTTTCATATTGGCAATTCAATTACTCCCTTATCAAGGAGATCATTTAACATTTCTGAAAGATCGGAATCAGGAAAGGGATACTTCTTCTCGTACAGTTCTTTCAGAGTAGGTCGAGTATTGAATGTTTCCCTAGGAACATATGCTTCTTTCCCTCCACCTTCGGTTTGGCAGAAATCTTAACTGGATTAGAGGTATTGACCGCCATGGACTCTTTGGTTGAATTCTTTGGCTTGTCCGACTTTTTGTACTCCTTTTTATCCCTCCTTGCATCGGATGAGGATGTTTGCTCATTACGACTAGGAACTGTGAGCTCCATGTCATGTGCTCTTGTTGCGAGTTATTGAAAATTCTTGGGCTTGATACCTTGTACTATATACTGCAGGTCCCAATCCATGTCTTGAATACACATTCCTACTGCCGAGATTTCAGATAGACGGTCTGTGCACTCCAAACTTAACGCACGTCAACGACCAATATATTCAATGACGGCCTCATCTTTCCATTGCTTTGTATTGGTAAGTTCGAGCATGCTTACTGTTCGCCGAGTACTATAGAATCGGTTGAGGAATTCACCCTCCACTTGTTCCCAACTGTCGATAGACTTCATCTTCAAATCGGTGTACCAATCAAAGGCTTTTTCCTTTAGAGAGCGAACAAACTGTTTGACCAAAAAGTCATCCTCGGTGCCGGCATTACTGTAAGTCTCGATAAAATGTGCAACATGCTGTTTGAGATTTCCTTTTCCATCAGATTGCTGAAATTTTGGAGGTTGGTATCCTGCAAGCATTCTCATGTTATCAATCCTTTTAGTGTAAGACTTGATGTAAAAGTGATTGTTGTGGGGTCCTCCACTGAGTTGAGCCTTGACATCACTAGTAATCAACACTTGGATTTGTTGGACAGAAACAGAACCCGTGCCAGATTCGTGCTTAGACTTTTCACTTTTCTTTGATTTGACGGATGCAGAATCCGAATCACTTTCATCGCTGAATTCTCCTTTCTTGGGGCGTTTCTGATCTCCAACTTCTTTGTCAGTCTGGCGATTTGCTTATCCTTTTCTTCATTGTTGTTCAAGAGTTTTTCCACAAATTGTCGCATCTCAGCCAGTTGTTCTTCAAGTGTTTTTTGTTTCAGTCGCAATGACGTCTGCAGAGGAGGAGTAGCAAGACTCATCTGTCTCCTGTAGATATCGTTCTACTGGAGAAGAATGAGATGATCCGCTACTTTCAAAGTCACCTTCCAGATTATAAAACTCAAAGTGCTTCTGCAAATATTGTGCAATTGGAGAAGCAGGAGATGCACCACCACTTGCAAAGTCATCCTGCGGGTTGCAGAACTCAGGTTGCACCTGCAGAGGTTCTCCAAGAGAAAGGGGAGGGAGATGATTCACTAATAGATAAGTCATCCCCCATTCCGCCAAATGGCTCAAAAGTGAGATTGGTATGAATCTTAACATGAGTCTTCATCTTCAAATCTGGTGATAAATGAACTTGGTTCGTCTTAGTTGCAGGGATACTACCGAACACAGGATACTCTTAAACACTCCTCCTATTAGGTGGGTTGGACAATTGACTTGCAGCAACGACAGCAAAGTTTCTCGTCATGCTCCTAGTGATGGCACCAGCACTGTGGACGGATCGTTGAGAAGTGGATTTTGCAGGCTTGTTCTTTGCAGACACAACTTTCTTCAGGGCCATTTCTTGCTTGAATGATCTCGATTAGCTGGTTTGTTTCTCCAGAGTTGATTGAAAGGCTTGAATGCTTTAATCTTCAATCTTCATCTATAGCTGTAGGTTTAAAGATGGTAGAGAGAAATCGACACAGTCTCCTTATGTGATTTTCTAAATCCCTTCAAATAAACCTCAGACTCTCTATTTATAGAGAGAGAGCTCATCCCTAAGTCTTTCTCTTGGGCTTGTAGTTATGGGCTTATTTAGAGACCTAGTAATCTTTACCCATATTTAACTAATTAAACTCACTTATGAATGCCTATTTTAACTGGGTCACCTTAATTAATTAACAAATGGGCTATTTGGATTTAACCCACAATTATATAATTAATTTTGACATTTGAATGTTCGATAATTTATTTAGTCAATAATTTGACTTTGGCTCCATATTTTATACGTGGCACGAATTATTTATTTTTGGTGCCTACACCAGTGAAGAGAGACCTCAAACAAATGAATTTGACCAGTAGACAAAGGCTTTCGTGTAATTCACTAGCACCAATATTCGTCGAAGTTTTTAGCTCAAAAACACCTTGAACGCGCCTAGAGGAGATGAACATGAAAAACCAAAACCAAAATCATAAATCAACGGAAAATTAAAAGAAGAATTAAAGAAACAAAGAGAGAATTTGTAGTGGAAGTTGCTAAAATTGATAGGAATACAAATCTAGCACTCTTACCTTCAAGACTTCAAGAACCCTAGAATTTGCGGGTCTAATCAGAAAGACGATTCGGTTGTGAGAAGAAGGAAATAAAGAGTGTTGAGGATGTGTGATGGAAAAGAGAAGAGGGTTAAATCTTCGAAAATTCAGATTTTGAGAGAGAGAGAGAGAGAGAGAGAGAGAGAGAGAGAGAGAGAGAGAGAGAGAGAGAGAGAGAGAGAGAGCTTCGGTTGTGGTGACTAATGAAGGAGAAGCTTCAAGAACTCTAATTTTTGGGGATGAGGAGAGGGAGAGAGACAGATTCAGGGGGTGGAATGAGTGAGGGGTGGAATATATTAGTTAGATTGATAGAGATAATAATCAAATTTGGTGAGTAGATTATAATTTTGTGTTAATTAATGAGATTTCGATGTGAAAAATGAGTGAAGTAAGTGAGGGTGTAGCAGACTTTTCACCAAAAAAGTTTACTATAAAAGATAAGAGAAAAAACTCAATATGGACGACCTAAAAAGCAATGTAAGAAGCTCAAATTGAAGCGGAGAACTACTCAAATAAAATGGTGTCTATTTTATTTTATTTTACTTATTTATTATTTTTCTATTTATCAAAAAAAGTCAAATAAAATGGTAAGCGTTCAAAAGGAAAAGTAACCTGAATTGAAAGTCATTTGTATGACATTTGAAGAAAAAATTTTCCCGTCTTTGCAAGTAGACCTGGCCAACGGGTCGGTCGGGTCGGATTTTGGTCGGTCAAATACGGGTCGGGTCAAATACGGGTTCGGTTTCGGGTTACCCAACGGGTTTGACAAATATTGTCTCACAACATTCGGGTTCGGGTCGGGTCGTTTCGATCTCGGGTCAAAACGGGTCGGGCCATTTCGGGTTGGAATCTCGTCGGGTCAGATTTCGGTCGGGTCTGTAACGGGTCGGGTTCGGGTCGGTCGTCGGGTCGGATCAGTTTTTGCCAGCTCTATTTGCAAGGCATTATTTTTTAAGTTGTTTCCATTTTAATTTTCTCAATGTTTATTAGTATTATTATTTTTGTTAGATTAGATTCTGATTTTTGACTGATTTTCTCAATCTCTAATCTCCCTCTCTTCTCCGCTTCCCTCCCTTCCACCACCTTCTCTCTTTCTGACCGTAGTTGGGCAGTTGAGTTGAAGCTTCGAAGATCCAGCCACCGAAAATCTCTGTTTCTACATTCCCTTTTGAAGCATTTGCAATTCTTTCACATGCCACCACTTTTCTCTCTCTAAGATCAATATTTCCTTGCAAGATCGGTGCAATATATACATAATCAACTTTTGGTACGCTCTTAAGTTTGTCACTCTCTCAATCTATATTTTCTCCCATATTTTTGGTCTGCATTTTGAAATACTTGCCTATATTTGGTGCTCTTTTTATTTATTAATTTTTTTTTCTTCTTTTTTGGTGTTCGGGTTCAGGGTCTATTGATTGGATCTGGGTATTGTTTGATTGGATATAATTATACTCAAAGATTAGCCAGAAATGGACAATGTAGAGATTGAAGGTGGAGAGGAGGGATTCACATCACCTTTGGGTAGAAAATATACGCCAGTGGTTGCCCACGACCGTCCTGTTGTTGAAATGTCATCTTTAGATCCTTCTTCCTCTGATAATCCCAGGTAATTCATACCAACTTTTAATGTTATCAATTTTTAATTCATATCAACTTTCAAATGCTTAATTATTTGTTCTTGCATTGCTTTTCTCTGATTGTTTGTTGCTTGGTAACTTGTTGTTGTTGTTGTTGTTGTTGTTTTCTTTTTTTTTTTTTTTTTTTTTTTTTTTTTTTTTTTGTGTGTGTGTGTGTGTGTGTGTGTGTGAATGTTTTGATATAATGTGATGGGGGCTTCTGAAATGGCATTGGGTTTTGGCTTCTGCAAATGTATGCTTCAATTGAGTTGCGTATGCTTGATTTTGAAAAAAAGGTTATATCTTGATCTTTCTATAGACTTGCTTTCAACGGGGTTCTGGTTGATCATTGTCGTTTTGATTGTGGTCATGTTGGACATGGAGCTGCTATCTTCAATTTTCACAGTTTGCTTGATTTCTTGATTGCTTCTCTTGTTATAGTTTAATGTGAGTTCCAGTTCATCCGTCTCCTTTGATGTTATATGGTGTGTTGGAGGTAAGGTTAGAATTTGCTATACACTCCAAATGGAACTTCACTTTTTAAGCTCTTATATGGAGTAGTTACAATGCATGGGATACTGACGCTGAGGAGGGAGGGGAATGCCACTTATAAGAAAGATTACCAAGAAAACAACCTGACTGGGGTGGTGTGTTGTATATGCTTAAGCAATTTTTACCGTCTTTCTGCACCCTTCCATATTGTGCCGTGACTTTGATACAAACAATATTGCTGTAGCTTGTAAATATGGTGTAGTATTTAGGTTTAGGCTTTAGCATTTTTACCTTATGAAGGAGCAGTGCCTTAGTAACTAGTAAGGGGGATGGTGTTATGATAGATGCTGAGCCAATTTTTCCTCCAAATATTTTGAGCAACTCGAACAAGGAGCTCTCGGGCCTTGCTATCGGATTTCATGCTTAGGTTTGTAGCTGTAGCTTTTCAGCTCCTATCGCATATCTGAAATGATTTGGTTCCTTATGAAGTTTTTAATCACGCTCGCACTTGTAGATGCTCAAGATTCGCCTAGTTGTGCACAAATGAAGAGATTCTATTCATTAACTTCCTAAGAGCCAACTTTACTTGTAACTTTTTCCTTCAACCAGTTTGATGTGATTGAATTGCAGCTTATCATGTAAGAAAAGTTACCTCCTGGGCCCATGGGGGGAGGTAAACCGATATCTGAAATTTACCTTAGCTTCACCGAACAATTTTACACTCGATGCCAAATATTGCTAGCAATTTTAATAACTATGGCCCTGTTATTTGGCATTGGCAATTGCCACTAGACCAAGCTTTCTTCTGAGTGTGGTGAAAGCTCCTTGGAGTGTATGAGTCATATGGCTACGAAGGTGGTTCATTTGGATTTATAAGGTAGCCCCATGCAGCTGTTTTATAAATTTCTACCCAACGTAGACTAGGTAACACTTATTGTGACTCTATCCTAACACATGAACTAATCCCAGCATCCCATAGGGCAGTATGGATACCCAAAAAGCCTAGACAAGTTATCTACAAGCAACATTGTTTCCTTTGTGGGAATCAAGTTTTCATCCTGTGACTGATGTAGGAAAACATCCCATATAATATGAGAATATCTCCAAATTCATATACGTAACTGCAGCCAACTATGTTATATATCCGGATACAAGTGTGCATTAGTGAAAGGGTGTAGTGAAGTGGACTACCTATGAATCATTGTACATGGTAAAATTGCTATATATTCTTTATGGTTTGCTTCTTTTGACATTATATCCGTTTTTATATTTTTTCCTACTATCACAATACCTGTTGACTAACTGGTTCATTGTACCACTGTAGTTTTGAGTGCATTTAGGAAAAGCTGATACTAGTGTATGCTTTCTGGTTGTGTAACTTTAGTACCTTTTGCTGTTGTGCCAGGAAAATTAGAGTCAAAACAGAGGGAAACATGAGCTCAGATGGGATAGAAAGCTCATCTTCTTCACATGCCGATGCAAATGGCATACAGAGGGAGTCAAAACTGGAGTTGTTTGGCTTTGATTCCCTTGTGAATATTTTGGGCCTGAAGAGGTAATTTATGTGTCTTTTCATTTCCCTTGGTTCTCTCCCTCTCTCTCTCTCTCTCTCTCTCTCTCTCTCTTCAAAATTAATTTATGATTCCTTTAGATAAAAATGTTTTTGTTAAAGTTTTACTGGATATATGAGCAGTTTTATTGGAAAAAAATGCCAAAACAGGGACTACTGCCTGTATGCATTATAAATGTATAAGATAACCAGAAAAACGCATGTTGTTGTTTGTTTGCCTATGATGCTTTATTACTCAATTTAATTTATTCTTTGAGTTACCAGAAAAACGCATGCTGTTATTTGTTTGCCTACGATGCTACTCAATTTAATTCATTCTTTGAGTTGGGAACCCATTTTCAAATAATCAGTTTATAGTTCTGGAAGCTCAACCGATCTCATAAGATTGGGTATTTGGATGGATGAAGTCAAACTTGCCCATTTTTACATGTTGAGAAGCGATTGCTGCTGGAGTCTAATGGAATTAATTTCTTCTGCACATTGTTCAAGCAAAATAATGAAGAACCCATATTTTTTTTTTTGTGCGTCAGCATTGCATTACAAGTTTGCAACCTTCTTGTGAAAGGCTCATTCTTAAATGCATATAAAGATTAAAAAAATTCTTCTCTTGAAGTCATAGATGATTTGTTCTACCCAGAAGTCCCCATTCTCATCTATGGATTGCATCATCGGCATTACGCCCAATACTATTGCCTCTGTTCTTTTCTTCCTTGTTTTTCCTCCAACCTGCTTCTAAGAAAATAAATCTTAAATTAACCTTTTCTTTTCTTTATTTTTCTTTTGAACAAATGGGTGTGCTCTAACTGTCTAGGTTGATGGATTTGTGCGCATTGAGTTGTCAATCATGGCTGTGTGATGAAGTTGCTACTCTTTTTTTTGCAATTGTAATGACAGTGCAAAGAAAAGGCAAGGGCAAACTGAGGGAACTGGAATAAATTGTGAGGATGTACAATGCTTTCTAATAAAAATAAGATGCCTCAACTGCCAAGCGTAATGGCCTATTATCACTCTGATGAGTTAGATAATTGACACATTTTTTTTAAAATGATAAAAAAATTCAAAAAAGTTACAAATATAGGGTAAGATATCCTCCTAGACAACAGTAGAGCCTTCCACAAAAAACTTAAACCTGCTCATGTCAATACCAATCTCTTACACACCAATCTCCCCTTGAACAAGTCTATTAAGAGTCTAAGAGCCTTGACTTCTAGCTGTCCTACCTCCCAATTGATACACTTTTAAGACATAGAGTTGGCAATGTCCATTTTGTTCTGTCAAATAATTGAATCAGGGGCTTACTCTCTCCAAGTGTGTAGCCTAGATGCAGATGGTATTGATATATCGATTAAGCTACCCAGGTTGTCTCAAATCTGAAGTTAGTATTTACATATGTTGTGTGTTCTATTTTTTGGGGTGCGGTGGGTGGGTGTTTGGGGAGGGGGGGGGGGGGGAACTCATTCTCTAATTTCCTTTTCAGATCTTGTGGGTTGCCATGTCTTGTAAATCACTTACTTTTCTGTAAGGGTTACGCATTGATGCCTAATTTCCTTTGTATTGATGAAAATGAATAATTGCTAAGTTGCATCATTGAAAAGGAGGAGATATTTTGTGAAACTTCACTACACTGTTAGGTCATAGTTAAGTATGAGGATAAATCCAACTGTTAGCCTGTACAAAGAGCATATTCCAAAAATACTAGAAATAGGAGTGATGTAGAATTAGGTGCTCAATGGTTTTATCAATCTTCAATCTCATGTCTGAACTGATAAAAAAATGTAGTGTCATGTCTAAGTCAGGTGTGTTGTGGGATTTTGTTTCTCTTTCGGGTTAGGGGAAATGGCGCTTAAATATTGGATGATCTTCAGCCAAAAGAAAAGAAAAAATGCAGCTCCATTTTCCTGTTCTTATGGTCCTATTCTGGTGATTATTGAGGAGCTGTATGTAATAAAATTACATGAAAATTTTATCTAAATCTCAATCAAACAAAACTCGATTCATATAGTTGTGCTGCATTACTTGAATCATTTAATTTGGAAGGCTGCACACCGTTTTCTTGAAAGAGGTTTTTCAAGACCAATGTGTTTTGAGGTTTGAGTATTGGGGCTAGGGAGTTTCCTGCTGTGTCCTTCGTCTCTTTTATTCTTACTATGTTCTTGGGCCGTATTGGAGACCATAACCACCTGATCATAATGAATTTACTTTTTCCGAAGAACCGAGTTGTAATTTGGACAATTGACAGACTCCAGAGTGAGCTGTGCCTGTAGGGTAGCCTAGTCTGTTGGCAAGAATTTTCTGAGACAGTTTATGCCTGTTTGAAGTTTCAATTTTGCAATTTAGAGTATAACGGAGAAGGTGGTGAAATATGGTGTTGTGGATTTGTTTGAGTTTCACAAAGTAGAATTTGTACACACCTTTTGAAAGAAGAGAGTTGTCGAGCTTGTCTTTAATTCTTAACTGCAAGTTCTTTGCTTTGACAAATGGTACATAGTTTCATATTCTTAAGGTAGGAAAACGGTTTTCATTCATCGCGATAACTCTTGTTATCCAGCATTTCTAGTTTCCTTGTATGATTTGTTTCATCTGGATTGCCTCCACCACAAGTGCAAAGGGTGGGATGGAATGTTGCTATACTATGGGGCTATATCTTCGCTGTGTAGTATTGAAGTTTTACTTAACCTTGATTTTTGCCATGGTGGCTTGGCATTTCAGTATGACTGGAGAGCAGATTCACGCCCCTTCTAGTCCCAGAGATGGAGAGGATTTGTCTATTACTCTTGAGCGCCCAAAGGTATGTAGAATCTTCTAGCTTTAGTTTTTTAGTTTATGTGCACTAATTCCTGTGTTCCCTTTTTCTTTCTATTCATGGTTGCTAAACTTAGTTATCAGGAAACTTAAAAGAAAGCAATGTTTGCCCCTCTATCACTGTTCATCCCCCACTCCCCCCGGCTGCCCAAAGAAAAAGATAAGTGAAGAAAGCTAAGGGAAGGGGGAGGATATTGATAAGCAGTCTTTCTTATAGTTTCAAGAGTGATGATGAAGGGGCAGCCTTGATACCTTGCATACATGCCTTTTTAATGAGTAATGAGATTTTGGAGTACCACCATTATGATTGTTGCTATTGTGTCCACTAAGAGCAATTGATCTTCCAGTGATGTTTGATGCTTAGCCGCCAGTCATGGTGTTGCTAGACGTTGCAGACACATCTAGAGCGTATTGGCTTGAGCTCTTATTTAGATTTGTTTCAGCTTCGTTTTGATACTGAACTCTTTAACTAAAACACCTGGCTCTGAGAATGCATGCTATTGGTCTTACTGTAGAATTGCAATATCAGGTTGGTGAGGTATTTGTTTATTTCAGGAATCAGGATATTTGTGCCTATACCATGCCATCGCTTTTGTGGTTCTCATAAGGCTCCGACCTAGATGGGGTAGGGAGGGGGTCAAGTATATGCAACCTTACCCCAATAGTTATAGAAAGGCTGTTTCCATTGAGATGAAAATGCATTGCATATTACTACTTCACAGTAAACAAGAACATTTAATGAGCCATTTTGATTTAGTCAATTGATTTAGTCAATTAAGTGTTATGCAGAGTCGAATCATAGTTCTTTGTGACTTCAGTTGGTTGGGATTATATGATCTATTTCGCCTCATTGTGGGCCTTTGATCATAGGATTTTCCTAGGAACCCCTTTGTCAGAAGACATAAGGATTGGAAGGCTCCTTTCGATTCTTTGTAGATATTCTTACTCTTTCATCTTAAACAGAACAAAAAATAAAAATCAGCCTAGACACACGGCTTGGTGTTTATGGTGCTCATTAGCCTAGTCCAGCTTGTCTTTTCTTTTGCCAGTTATTCATTTGATTAAGAACTCATATGAACAAACCTGTATGTGGGTTTAAGTATAATTTTTTTTTGCTAAGCCAAAAGAGGGTGCAAGTGAATGGTGACTGAGGCACCCCCACTACGTCATGTTCGGAGTCTCGTGTTCAATAGCGAACATATCAGACTAGCTGAACAACCAGCGCAAGCACTGACCCCATCAACGTAGCACCAACAAGGGGCTAGTATAGTTCCTAGAAGCCAGCAGACACAAGGCATGGGGGGAATGGGGATTCGAACCCATGACCTTGCCTTACCAAACCACTTGGGAGTAAGCTTGGGAACCACTAGACCACCACCCTTGTTGGTGGGTTTAAGTATAAAATGATTTAGTGCTTTTAATATGCATTTGGTTAGAATTTTGGAAAAGAAAAGTTTGCTTTAATTACATCAAAATGGGTGGGATGCCTAAGCCTCTTGTACTGCCACACACACTTGTCCTTGGAAATTAAATCTCTCAGGTGTGATCTTTTTTTTTTTGTCATCAGAACTCAGATTGCTCTTCGGTAGTTAGGTTGGAGGATGGGGTTTGTATAAGGTCCTGCGAGGATATATGGCAAGGAGAGAGGCCATTCTGGGAGAGATTTCCACGGTTGTGTCAGCTTTCGCAACTGCATGAGGCTCGGGTCTGTGATTTTTATATCAGTGGGGGATAATTCGTGGGGTTTCTATGATGCGCATAATAGAGAGGTGGAGCCGCTGAGAAGCTCATTTCTCTGCTTGGGGTTCTAGATGCAGCTCACCCGATGGTTTTTAAGGATACTAGAGTATGGAAAGGCGATATGTCGGAGATTGTTTTGTTAAAACCTTTCCTTATGTTCAGTTATCCTCACAGTATGCTGCTTTCCTATTGTACTTTCATTTGGGAGGCAAAAGTTCCACTGAAGGTGTGAGCTTTTCTGTTTATTCATTTTGGCGTTAGGTCAAATTAATACTGATGATGTTCTTCAGAGGAGGGGCTATGTTTCCTGATATGTGTCACATGTGTGTGCTTTGTTGTGCCAGTAGTGAGTCATGCTCACATGTTTTATGTCCACTCTGATGTGGCATGATTTTGCTGATGTACACTTTTTTGTGTTTAAGGGGGAACCCTGGGTAATTATCAAAAAAAGGGAGAACGGATTTGTACAGCCACTCTGTTGGATTTTCTGCAAATTCGCATTGTGGGATTTGGGAGAGAAAAGGAGAGGAAGGTTCTGTGGCGCAATGCCTTCTGATCCTTTGGTGTATTTGGTTGGAAAGGCCACTGGAATATTTTCTAGGAGAACTATGTCATCTGAATTAGTTTGGGAAAATGTCATTTGTAGGCTTCTTTGTGGGTTAAAGTGATGGTTCTGTTAGGAGTTATTTGACTTCTGATGTCCAGAGAAACTGGGCTAATCTGTAATTGTACTGCTTTGTGAGGACCACAGAACCTTGTCTTCGCAGTTTCTTTAATGCAATTTTTTTTTTAGATAAATAATTTCTTATCTGTATCTGGGTCAGTGGCTCAGTGCTTGTGCTGATGTTTTAACTTATTTATGCAGATTGCGGAGCTCAAGTTAGGAACTGTGATGGGTGTATTTTTGCCATGCTTGCAAAACATATTGGGCATCATATACTACATTCGGTTTACCTGGTACTTTGCTTTTTTATTTTTTTTTTCCTTCATTTTGGTTTGCCAAAAAAAAACTTTGCTCTGCTCAATTTTCTTTGTTGAGTTCTTGTGTGATGCATAATATTCAGCGTTCTTGTCCTTAGCTTCTTAGGTGTTTTTGGAACAAAAAAAAAGAAAACTGTTTGACTAAAGTTTTTGGGCTTACTTGACTTCTAGTATCAAATTAAGTTGGAGTGTCTCTAGGTCAGTTTTGGGTTTGTGATAAATGACGAGTTTGAGTAACATTGCTCAAGACAATCTCCCAATCTTGTCACGGACAGTTAACAGAGGCGCAGACGTTCTAATTATGGGAAGGCTGTGATATCCGCAAGAGATTGGAAGAAGGAAATTGTTTTCTGACTTTTCTATGCCCCTCCAATGAATTTCGTTAATTGTAAAGTGGTGCGCTGCCAAAGAGTCTTACCCTGTTGCTCCCCAGACCTATAAAACTACCCCTTAAACGATTCCTTGATTTGATGTTGTACACCTGTACCTCTCTTAACTATCCTGTTTCATATACTCTTCAAGAACAGGCGGGAAGGTGTGATGGTCCTGAGACTCCTGACTCCTGACACGTAGCGAGATAACAGGAAGAAATATTTTGCAATATGAAGGGTACAGTGTATGGAAGGGTGATGACAAACAATGAACATTGAACGAGATGGAGTCTTGGTTTTAAAAAGCGCGCCTCAAGCGCGCTTAAGCGCGAGGCGAGGTAAGGCGATGACCTAATCGCCTCAGAGCATCCAAGGCGACGCGATTCCATGAGGCGAGCTGAAGCGAACGCTTCAAGCCGCCTCGATCAAAGCGCCAGACGGTGCGCTTTTCTCGCTTCATGGACGATGGGTAGAGAAAGAGGGATGAGAGAGAGAAAGAGGTTTCGATCTGCACAAACTAAGGTGGATCTCCACTGCTGTCCTCAGATTCTTTCCATAAATCAACCCAATCAAAAAATTTGAGAACAAATCGAGACCCAAATTCAATTTAGGGTTTGATCTCAAAACCCTAGAACCTAGATCTGCGAATTGAAGAGCTGAGAGAAGAAGTTAAGAATGAAAGGTTAGGGCTTGTGATCGACTTGGAGAGGCGAGCCCCTCGGCACGATCCCGGCGTGAGGTGCTCGGCTGCCGGCTGCCGGAGAGAGATTTTTTGTGCGATGGGCTGGCCGGAGACAGATCTTCTCTCTTCATTCTTCTCTCTCTTCGTCTTCTCTCTCTTCGTTTTTTCTCGGTTCTCTCACTTCTCCTGGGCCCTTATTCTTTGCTCTAGAGATGCTGATGAGATGCGCGTGTCTTTTCTCTTTTGATTTTCCACGTGACCCATTTCTCGAGATTCCTTTATGCCATACAGCTGTCCCACACTCTCTCTTTATCTTTTACTGTACCAATGCCAGTACTGTATATTGACCCACAACTTATTATTACTTTTCCCTCTTAAAATTTATAAATTGTCACTACCATTTATTAAAAAACACATTTTCTGGTTTCCTTTTTAAGGAATATATTCAGAAAGTTAAATAAAATTTTAAAAAATGTTGTTTTAAGTAGAAAATATTATGTAAAAATATAGTTAAAAATTAAAATATTTATTTAAAGATGTTCGCTTCGCATACGTGCAGTAATACCAAATACCCATATCGTATTACTGTTAAACACTTAAATCTGTGCTCCTACACCATCAAATGACTCACATATTTTAATTTTTATAATTTATGTCTATTTCTTATATTAAATTTGTAGAATAAATATAAAATAAATGATAAAAGTTATTTAAAATGTGTTTTGTGAAGAAAAAAATGTGTAAAAATTAATTTATAAATTATAAAATTTATTTAAATAAAAATGCGCCTCGCATACGTGAGGCGTGCGCTTTTGCTTCGCGCTTCTCGCCTCGTCGCTTCGGCCCCCTTGCGCCTCGGTGCGCCTCGCGCTTTTTAAAACCAAGGATGGAGTATCCGAAAAGTATATAGTACAAGGCGAAAAAGTGAAAGTCAAAGCTGAATGCATTTCAATCCCAGTAGGAATTTAACTTATGATCCTCCTATGCCTTTTATGAGTTGCAAGGAGAGCCAAACTGCAGTTTAAGCATATGCACCCACACCACCCTCCCACACACCAATCCACTTATTGCACATTCCCATCGATGCCTGTACACATTTGCAAATGCATGCACAAACCTGAACCGTCAAACAAGTTGGCAAAGGGACCTAAATGTTCTGCAATAAGATCAACTGCTTGGTCGAGAATTCTAAATATTCTACTGATGTTTCTAGCTGTTTGAATTGTTAAAGATCAGTAATTGATCTCTCTAAATGCCCCAACCGCGTTCGCCTATAGTGAATCCAAATACACCACCAGTTCCCGGACTAAATCATTTGGATGAAGACACCAGAGAATGCCCGTGAATTGGCCTCAAGCCACAAAACCAAAGCATCACCATAACTGCACACCTAAAAATTAAATCTCCCCTCCTTCCCCTTAGCATGCGTCTCACTCATCTGCAAATGTTGAATAATAGTAGCCCAAGACTCCCCAGTAACATCAAGTACCCATGACCAACTTTCCACATCACAATGCAAAAACAAAAGGGGGCTTACTAGTTACTATACCGTAAAGCCATCACACAAACATCTGTAGATAGATTCCAGCCAGGCCGTTACCTGTATATGTTTTTTAGAGGGCATCTGGAGGCATAAGTGATCTCCGTTTCTACCGCAGCTCTAAGAGTCACTATTTTTCCGCTCAATAACTGTTATATGCTTGTGACCTGTTGTGAAGTACCAAATAGTCAACATGTTTCCAATGAAGGGTCTGATGGAGTTAGCCTCTCCGTAAATCTATATCTTAAACCGTCGTACGTGAGAGCTTCATGAGAGACATTGAGGTAATGTTTTGTTTATTTGGCTGGTGGGAAAGGAACTTTTTCTTCGTAATCGTGGTTGATGTTTTCAAAACCAG
Organism: Tetragonia tetragonoides; assembly: GCA_038025085.1. Lineage (NCBI taxonomy): Eukaryota > Viridiplantae > Streptophyta > Magnoliopsida > Caryophyllales > Aizoaceae > Tetragonia > Tetragonia tetragonoides. The sequence continues at coordinate 21,303,597 of CM076149.1, forward strand.
AAGGCTTTGAAGACGCTATGTTTGGTATTTGTTGTTTGCACATCTCATTGAATGATAGTTTTTTGTTCTTTTTCTTTTTTTTAATATTTTGAATAGGGACTATTGGCTAGCTGGAAATTTCCGTGTCCTGTCTTTCCCTATCAGTTGCTTACAATATTTAGTTCACAATCCTCTGAAAGATAGCTCACTAATAGACCAATGGATACATAATTCAACTTCTTCACATCCGGGTCATGAATGTTTGTAATCCATAATATGCAAGGGTACATTGCTTATCTTAATATGATGCCTGGTAATATTTAAGTAATGATAAGATTTTAAGCTTGAGCCAGAGATTCTTCTTTCTTGTTCACTCCAATTTCTCAATGTCCAAAGCCCTTAGTATGGTGGCTAGTTTATTTGCGCTTTTTGTATGCTAACCTGATGTAAATCCAATGTCTCACTCTCGGAGGTCGCCCTTGAATGCATTTGCTTTTGATTTAGTATGGTATTGATTGCAGTGCTGTAGTCCTTTAACTATTGTGGGTTGCTTAAAAATAGTATATTTTTTGGTTATTTGAGTGGCCACTAGGGATGATTATATTTTCATAAATTTGTGTACACTACAGGATTGTGGGTATGGCTGGCATAGGCGAGTCGTTGTTACTTGTATCTTTTTGCTGCTTGTGCACGTTCCTGACTGCAGTGTCATTGAGTGCAATTGCCACAAATGGTGCAATGAAGGTAAGCTAAGCCCATAAAGTGTAGTGTATCAGATTGCAAATTATTCTATCCTTTTTCCTTTTATTAATTACTCTCTGAGTCAGCAAATCTTTTTCTTGTAATTATTATGCTTAAATCTTCAACTCCTCACATATCCAATCCAAACGTGAGATGGTTGGACATACGAGGGGAAGACCTTCCAGAGCAACAGGTGGATATTTGAGTTGGAAAGTTTCATTGGAAAGGGGTAGCAGAAGGCTGAAAAAGACAGATGGAAAATTAAGCCATGGTCTTTGATACGATGAGGATTATGATTACGCCTTCAATGGAGTCAAGCTACTGAACCAAATAAATATTTATATTGGTGGTGGATGTGCATCGTTATTGTCTTTCTTTAAACACACTATAACACTCCGATACATGATATGGTGTCAAATTTCTTGGACGTGTAATGGAGAACTACTGATAAACAGTTGATCGTGACTGTAAGCTAGAATTTGTTTATTGAGTCCAATGTTAGAGATGGATGTAGCTGCAATCTTGCCAATCTACTGATGTCTTTGGGATAGAGGAACTATTTGGAATCTGTCACACTCTATGTTAACTTTCGGGTTCAGTAGTGTATTTAACTTCTTTGTGTGCTAGGGCGGTCGATCGGAGCTTTCAAGTGTCTCCCCTACTATAGAGATATTGTAGAATTGAATAAACTTGTAACCCAAATGTACCATATGTTTTTTTCTTCTTTTTTTGCAAATACTTTTTGGCAGGGTTTAATGTGGATGATAGTGTCTTGCACTCGCTTGCTAGTTAGGTGGGGTGTCAACTGTCAAGCTCAGCAGTGGCCCGTTGCATGATGTTCCTCTTGGAGGGCATCCTTGCTCTGTATCCGTTTGGGAGTCGGTTGTGTCTAGGGTTGCTATGCGTCTAGATGAATGGAAGGGTGTGTATGTTTCTTTAGGTGGAAGAATCATGGTTTGGAGTTTGGTAGTATTCCTCTTTATTCTATTTCTCTTTTTAAGATCCCCCTTAGTGTAATTAAGATGTTAGAGAGGATGATGAGGGATTTCTTGTGGTCTGGGGCTGATCGGGGGAGGAAATACCATATTGTCAATAGGGATTTAGTTTTTTATTTATAAGTAAAATTTTTATTAATAGTAAAAGAAGTTAATTACAAAAAAAAAGAGGACAAGACGTCCTCAAAATCAAAAAACGTAAACTACAAATCCCTCCAATGCCGTTGGATGTGCGTAAGAGACACCCCCGCAAAAGCCCCCATAGCCTTGGCCCATAAAATAATCTTGTCAATAGGGATTTAGTGTGTCGGCTCAAGATGGAAGGGGGCCTGGGTTTCGGTCAGTGTCTAAGAACATTTCTATGGTGGGCAAGTGGTTGTGGTGTGTCCCTTTGGAGTCTGACTCACTATGGGATATATATATATACAGATATGTGTTTGTATGTGTTTAAATTTATTTAATTTGGTAATATGCTTTGTCGTAATCTTCATCAAATTGGAAATTCAAGTGGATTTGCATATGTTTCTTACAGGGTGGGGGACCGTATTATCTTATTGGCCGTGCCCTTGGTCCAGAAGTTGGTGTTAGCATTGGACTATGTTTCTTCCTTGGAACTGCAGTAGCTGGAGCTCTGTGAGTGTATGCCATAGAACTTTGTTGTGTGCCACATATGTGGCTTGTATATTATTTTATTATTAGTATTATTATTTTACATTTTGTCTGTTCTCTTTGGTTGTGTTTTATGAGCATGATGCAAGTGATGCTTGCTATAAAGCTTCACACAACTTTTCAGTCGATGTTGATAGTTATTTTATATATATATTTTTTCCTGTTATCTTTTGATTTCAGCTATGTGTTGGGAGCTGTTGAAACTTTCCTCAATGCTGTGCCACATGCTGGGATTTTTACAGGTAATGATTATTATTATTATGATGATGATGATTATATAAATCGTGAAGGTTTTGATAGCTAACACATCCTAGGCTTTCATGAAATGGCATCTTTAATACAAAAGATAGCTTTGAAATTTCAAATTCCAAGCTTAGTTTCAGTTAATCTACCCCTTGTTTATTTTGCAATGCTCTCTGTTTCAAATTTTGAATAATCATTCGTACTACAAAGAAAATAGGAAAGTGAAGAAGAGGGAGACCAAGGAAAAACTGGGGAGAGGTGATCAGGTAGGATATGATCCTTCTAGAGCTTACCTAGGACATGACCCTCAAAATTAAACTTTTGCGTGATAGCTGATAGGATACGAATAGCAGATTCTAGATAGAGTATTCTAGGAACCCTTGTCTCTGACGTTGCATTTTTCCTTCAGTTATCTTTCTCCTTTTTAGAGTCCTGTTGTTTAACTTTAATGTTTACTTATTCTTTAGATAAAGAAAAAGTATACGTTAATGAAGAGTCACAAGTTACCGTAAAGAGGAAAAAATGTCTTCCAAAAGTATTTAGTTACAGACTAGTGCAGCCGAGTTTGTTGGACTTTAGTGATAGAATAATCCCTAAAAGCCCCTAAAGCTCTAGCCCACAGCAATGCTAGATAAGGGGCCTTATCCCACAACACCTCATCTGAGGTGGCCATATCATTGAAAACCCTGTTCCTCTTCAAGCATAAACATCAAACAAGCGCAAATATTGCGCCATATCATTGAAAACCCTGTTCCTCTTCCACCATAAACATCAAACAAGCGCAAATATTGCATAATGCCATAACAACCTTATCTCACTTGCTTACTTATTTGATTGTTGTTCTTTAATGAGTTATTTATTTAGACCTCTTAACATTCAATTAATTTATTTTATTATATTTATTTATTATTTTTTATTCATGCAGGTATTCTTTCGTTCAATTATTCTTTCATTCATGCCTGTGTTCTTTCATCCAAATATTTCAACTTTTTTCAAATTTCCTTCCGTGAGTCTTTAAAAAACCTCTCTAGTTGGCGTCTAGCTAGGGGTAAGGTTGTGTGCATCTGGATCTTCCCAAACCCTGCCCTTGGCGGATACATCCAGGCTGGTTGTTCTCATTTGTAGTACGACGAAATACTGTTGTTAAATGTATAAAATAGGATTTGAATGTTTTTGTAGTAATTTATTACAGTTAAACATGAAACTACTAACGTTCTGTAAGAAATATACTGGGTTTTTAGACCTAGGCTTCTATTGCACTCAGACAACAAACACAGCAAGAAACAAAGAAAAGAATTTATAATACTCCCTCTGTCCCTCTTAACATTCAATTAATTTATTTTATTATATTTATTTATTATTTTTTATTCATGCAGGTATTCTTTCGTTCAATTATTCTTTCATTCATGCCTGTGTTCTTTCATCCAAATATTTCAACTTTTTTCAAATTTCCTTCTGTGAGTCTTTAAGAAACCTCTCTAGTTGGCGTCTAGCTAGGGGTAAGGTTGTGTGCATCTGGATCTTCCCAAACCCTGCCCTTGGCGGATACATCCAGGCTGGTTGTTCTCATTTGTACTACGACGAAATACTGTTGTTAAATGTATAAAATAGGATTTGAATGTTTTTGTAGTAATTTATTACAGTTAAACATGAAACTACTAGCGTTCTGTAAGAAATATACTGGGTTTTTAGACCTAGGCTTCTATTGCACTCAGACAACAAACACAGCACGAAACAAAGAAAAGAATTTATAATACTCCCTCTGTCCCTCTCTTATCTTCTCACTTGACTTTGCACAGTCTCCAAGATGGAAATTTGACCATTAGTAACTTTAATTATACAGATATAATTATTTTAAAAAATTGATATTGTGAAAATATAATCTCTATCGAATCTAAGAAATGTATTTTGATCTTATAATTCTTTATATACTTTTCACAAATCAATGGTCAATATTTATAAAGTTTGACTCAAAAAGTCAAATGAGAAGATAAGAGAGGGACGAAGGGAGTAAGTCAGGATCTACTTGCACGCTATATAACACTTAAAATGTTTTTGAAACCATAATGGTTTGAAAAATAGAATAAAAACAACTAGTACTTGAGCAGGGGGCCTATGGTTTTGTGCAAGGTCCTAGAAGCAAGAAGAGGCAGTTGTTTATTCAAGCTATGCAAGCTGAAGATGATAATATATTTGTAGTTTTATACCTTTCAGTGATTGTCATCCTCAATGTTGGAAAGTTATTGTATTAACTAGCTGGAAAAGGCTGTAAAACTAGTGAACCCCTGTAAGTCCTCCATCTGGTTTGAGAGTTATTGTAAGAACATCCTGCCTCAACGATTTCATGGTATCCAGGAATACACTGCCTTAGTCCTTATTAGTACATGTCAATTCGTCTTCGTCTACTGAGTTTAAATTGATATGTTGAATGCCAATTGTCCCTTTTCTTTTTATGAATGAGCTGCAGAAAAAAGAAAGGGGCAGGGAGGGAGGGAGGGAGGCGATAAATATAAAGGATGTTGAGGGGGCGATAAAGGATGTTCAAAAGATGAGGGTGGCGGAGATGAGGATGCTTCGTTGGATGTGCAAACTTACTAGGAGAAATAAGGTCAAGAACGAGGTGGTTCGTGACAAGGTGGGGGTGGCTGATATTGAGTGTAAGATGCATGAAACGAGACTCAGGTGGTTTGGACATGTCGTGAGGAGACACCCAAACGCTCCGATGAGGAGGTGTGAGAGGACTATACTTAGGGACTGTAAGAGAAGAAGAGGGAGGCTAAAGAAGAATTGGGGCGAGGTGATAAGGAAGGATTTAGCCCTCCTAGAGCTTACCGAGGATCTGGCCCTTAATAAGAGTCTTTGGCGTAGTAGGATTCACGTAGATGACACCACGTAGAGGGTATAGGCCTATGGGGCATCTCCGAGGATTATTTGTGTATTGGCTCGGGTTGTGCAGTCTGTTTGTTTACAGTTTTTGGGCACTCTTCATCCCCCATCCGTTTCCCTATTAAATTATTTGTTTGGTCTTGGGTGTATTTTAAGTCCACCATTTCCCTTGGAGCCAAAAGCTTCACTACTTTTTGGCTTTGAAATATAATGGACTGAAGCAAAATGGCTCATAAGACTGTCAGCACTTCTTATTTATTGTGAAGTTGTCGATGGTCGTCACACTTCGGATCTCGGGTCAAACGGAAACAGCCTCTATGTGAGACTCTCACCGACGTAAGGCTGCGTACAACCGACCCCAGGCTGCGTACAACCGACCCCCCCTTACCCTACCTAAGCGGGAGCCTCTTTGGAGGCACTGGGGTAATGTTTTAGGGGCCGTTTGGTTGGGGGTAATGATTAAGGGGGTAATGGAATGGATTTGTAGGCTAAAATAGTAATGTGAATTGATGATGAGGGGTAATTATTAAGGGGGGTAATGGAGAAAATGAAGGAAAATGGTGGAATATCATTACCTTATGGGGAAGTGGGTTTCAATTATCCCTCAAATGGGGTTAATCATTACCCTCCTTCTCACAAAATCTAACCCCACTACCTCACATTTTAGCCTAAAAATCCATTCCATTACCCCCTTAATCATACCCCCAACCAAACGGCCTCTCAATGTTTTGATGTAATGTTTTGATGGGTGTATTTTTAATTCTCATTCCTTCGCTTTTTCATGCATCCTTTCATTCACTCGTTTTAACATATAATTTTGTTTTCGACTATTTTCTACTGTTTTTAAAATTCAAATGGTTTTCGTGGGTCTTTCGGAAACAACCTCTCTACTAGGCGACTAGTTAGGGGTAAGGCTGCGTACATCTGGACCTCCCCAGACCCCGCCCTCGGCGGGACATTTACTGGGTTGTTGTTGTTGTTGTTGTTGAGGGGAAGAAACTGCTAAGCATTGGACATCAGCATGTTCTTGCTTCCCATCTGTGTTTGGTCTTGTTTTATCATTTGATAGATGGATAACTTTCATTTTCATTTTCATTTGTAGACATTTATGTACTCATGTAGTTTGGATATCTCATTAGGTATTTCTTTTCTGCTATTTCTTTCCTTGCAGAGACCATTACACAGGTGAATGGCACAGCAGTCAGTCCCATATATCAAACAAGTGTACATGATCTGCAAATTTATGGAATTGTTGTGACCATCCTCCTCGTTTTCATAGTGTTTGGTGGTGTGAAGATGATTAATCGTGTTGCGCCTACTTTCCTCATACCTGTTTTGTTCTCACTGCTCTGCATATTTATAGGAGTCTTTGCATCTGGGAAAGACAAGCCCATAGGTGAGTAAGCTTTTCTACCATTTTTTTTTTTTCAAACAATTTTCTTCTTACTGCAAAAAAGAAAAAATAGTATTGGAATATTAATAGGTAGGATATAAAATCTTGAGGAACTGGAAAATGATCAATTATATGAAGCATGGTAGTTGTGTTGCCATTCTGAAATTTTATAGGACAATGTGTGGGGAGTGCTAAAATTTCTTGGTGTTTTAATGGTTTGGACAAAGTAACCTAACAAAAAAAAAATCTTATATAGGTTATTTTCCCTTGCTTATTCTTTATCTCTATAGAGCACCCACAACGGTGTTTATATATTCTGGGCAAGAGGAAAGAGAGAGGGGTCGCCCACATCGGCACCACAAGGGGTGGTAGACAGTAGTGCGCTTACCCCCAGGGGTAGCCAAATGTTATTCTGAAACAGTATTGCCCAATGAAAGGTGGTGCAAATATAGCAGAACAAATTTAAAAGGTGGTTTTGTTTCCAAACAAATCATAAAAGGAAGTTGGCGTGGCTGCATAAAATGTCACATATTTTAAAAGGTGATTTATAACAAATTTTGTTGAGAAGTGTTAGACTGGTCAATGCCGAGGTCAAAAACTAGTATATATATTTATAATCTTATAGAAGTTTATGTGTTGCTTGATCTTGCATTATGCTTATGCATCAATTTTGCTTAAGATAACCAAGTAGGCTTTGCCTTGATGGTTATATCTCCACCTTTCCATACTGGAGGTCGATCCTGACTCCCGCAAGTTCGGTGGGGAGGTGCTTCAACGGATCGCCTTGGCCCAATTCGGTTTCCAACTAGTAGGCTGGGGTTCCCTGTGGAGTTGGGTTGCCCCTTTCTTCCTCCCGGCCCCACGGGGGTGGGTCTAGTTGCCTATTCAAAAATGAAGAAATTTTTTTGTTGTTTAAGATGATGGAGATAAGATTTACATTTCCATAGACCTGTCAATATAGTGACCCGACCTGTTTTCTTGGGTTTTTTGCAAACATCTTTTCCACCTGAAGGCTGATTAAGCTTGGAATTTATAGTCAAGACACTTGTATCAATGAGTGGTGGCATGAACAGAAAGATATCTGAAATGTCTAAAATTCATACATCGACAATTGTGTTTGCATTTTGTTGGCGTTCTTTGTACCCTCCCTTCCCTTTTGTTCTCATGTCAATTTAACGAACTTGACACAAGACAAATGACTTTTTCTCATTCCACTAATGACCCACATTGCCTATTCTCACCAACTTAAGTTAATATATGGGATCATAATGCATTAAAGAAAACATTAATAGCTGTGAGCCTTAGCTTAGCTGGTATGACATCTAAGATCTATTCCAGAGGTCCCAGATTCAAATCCCCTCGAGGCAGTGGAGGTTGTTCTTGGTCGTTAACTTGAGGGCCCAGGGGATTAGTCAAGCAAAGCCTGGACACCAATGTTAAATAAACATTAATAGTTGTGAGCCTAAATCTAAATGTATTGTCGTAATCTTCTGTTGCTTAGTATCTTTGTTGTGGTATTTAGAGATTTGTTAATGTTTCTTAAATGATTATTCTAGTAGCTACCTCCTAAAGGAAGGGAAGCCCAATCTCATATAAAGTAAAGCTAAACTTTTCGCAATACTCCATTTATTTTAAAGAGATTTATGCTTTCCATTCAAATAACCAAATTAGGATGTTTCTAAACGTTATACATTATCGGTCAAGCACCCATGAATGGGTTCCAATAGTGATCCTAATCCAATATTTTTTTTTTGACTGTTTGTTTGTTGGAAACGAAATAGATTTATAACATGTGCAAAAATTGAAATATGTTTGTGGTAACGAAAGACTAACATGACAAATTTTATTCATAAACTTTATTCCAGTAGGAAAAAAATAACAATTATTGCACTACTTAATTTATGTCAGTCAGATTGGGTTTAGGTTAGATTGCATGAAATAGATTGACTCATTGACCGGTCTATATCTCTATATAGTCGTCTAATTATGCAGTCTGTATGTTCGCGTCTCTATGTGTATGCGTGCATTGGCGTATGGATGTCTTTGAATGACTGATGGCTTGCTGTGCTCACTGAAGTTTAATACTGCTTTTGTTTGCATGGGGGCGGGGCCTTCTTACATTGCTTTATACAGAGGGAATCACTGGGTTGAGTTTGACAACATTCAAAGAAAACTGGAGCTCTGCTTACCAAATGACCAATGAAGCCGGCATACCTGATCCCAATGGATCTGCTTACTGGACTTTTAAGTAAGTTACTGTATATGTTTGCTCATGTCCATCTCATTCAAGTTTGTAATCACATGGACAATATTCTGTATGCTTGTCTTTTCTTTTTTTCTTTTTTCTTTCGATTATCTTAGTAATGTGAGAGTGGGCCTGTATAGGGTGTTTTTTTGTTTTTATATTCTCTGAGAAATGGTTTGCATGTAAATGGGGGAGACGCTGCTGTTGTGATCATTATTGTGGCTGACTCACCCACATGTTAATTTGCTGTGTTATGAACAAGTTGGAAATGGTGCAACTGTTCTTGTGACATTTATAATGTTCCACGTTGGACCTCTGGACTATTTACTCATTGAGTCATTGGTGCCCTAAACTAGGAGGTTTAACGGGAATTTAGACCGTTTGAAGAAGGCACAAGGAGAAAGAAAAACACAAGGACGCGTGAGGCTCTGTGTTGTTTAGATAATTGCTTTTTGATGGATGAGGAGGCGGCCAGGCGGGTAAAACTTTTATTGATATGGAGGCTTCAAAAAAAAAGTTAAATGAATGAAGGCAGTTTATATTCTAAACCTCCTCTGCAAACCCAAAACTCTCAGAACTCTGGAACTTCCGCAAGCATTTCAGCTCAGCCAATTTTCGCAATTCATTCATTTTGAGTTAATTCTTCTGAAATACCATTTATAGTAATTCTTGTGCTAAATATGCTTTTTCTTGCATGTATGGCTATCATGTTATCTTCAAAAGTTCATTGAAAGAGGAAATGATACCCATAGTTTATTGATCATTTGTCGATGGAAGGCCATCATGATCTATGTTGCTTGGACTCTTCATTTTGCCTCAAGTACCCATGTCGGGGTACTGGACACTCTGACATGGGTATGGACACTGGACACTCCATTTTAAGGGAAAAACATGCAGAATTTTCATAAAATGTCCGATTCGGACATGGGTATGGATAGTGGACACTCTGACACTTAGCCGAGTCCGAGAAACATAGATCTTGATAAGGTGGTATGCAGCAAGGCATCAGTAACAGATAATGTCCAGTTGGTTTGCCTGCTTCACAGGCATGTCACCCTGCCATTTTAATTATGTTTATGTGAATGCAAGCAGAGTTTTGATTAGCATTCGTAGAATCATGTATAAGCTGTGGTTCTGTGCATATGAGCTGTGGTTCTGTGCATATGAGCTGTGGCTCCTTCCCTTGCTTCAATTGATATCTCACTACTAGCTATTTCTTTCTTGTTTATAGGAAGCTTAGTATTTGGTTCTTTGATGTATGTCTTAAAGTTCTAGTCCTGATTGCTGTAATTGTTTCTGTTCCAGATGTTCTCCTTATGTTGAAAATTCTTTGACAGTTATCTATTGGTGTTCAACTATAGGCCTTTCAAATCTCTGTGTTATGTATTTTCAGTAATGGCTAATCAAACAATATTCAAATTACTTCAATTATGCAGTGCTTTGGTTGGTCTTTTCTTTCCTGCTGTAACGGGTATCATGGCTGGTTCAAATCGCTCAGCCTCACTCAAAGATACTCAGCGTTCAATCCCAGTTGGCACACTGGCTTCACAACTTACAACCACTTGTCTATATCTGATCTCAGTTTTGGTTTTTGGTGCTTTTGCGACTCGCGAGAAGCTTCTAACAGACAGGTATGTATTCCGAATCTTGATCATTTCTTTTTCCTGCTTTATATGTTACAAGGAATCGAGTGCAATATCAGGTGAACAAATACGAATAGAGCTTGGACTTGGCAATGAAGATGAGGTCCCATAGTATTATTACTTAGATAAGAATTTGCTATTATTATTATTATTATTACTTAAATGAGAATTTGTATGGGGACAAGTTGAGAAGAAAAGCAAATTGACAAGTCACATCAGTGGCCCCTGCCTCTTTGCCCAAAGAGAAGCCTTGTATTGTACACCACGATCCCAAACAATATCATTTGTCTTTTTTTTTTCCTGCTGGGATATAAGCTTTTTCCATTCCACAATGTAGCATGGTACTAAACATCTTGACAGCCTGTTTTTGTAGTAATGCGTCTTTTCTTTTTCTTTTTCTTTTTTTTTTCTTTTCTTTTTTATGCGCGTGGGGTGGGAGGGGCAGGGGAGTAGTGGTTTAAGAGCTAGGGAACTTCAAAACAGAAAACTTAGTGGGATTTCTGGCTGATACTTAGCAATTGATGACTGCAATCAATTCATTAATGGAATTTTGAACCATATTATGTATGTTTTGTTGCCATTATCAACTAATTTGTTATGATGCAGACTACTTACAGCAACAGTTGCTTGGCCTTTCCCAACAATAATTTATGTTGGAATTATTCTATCAACCTTGGGTGCTGCGCTTCAGAGTCTGACAGGTGCCCCACGTCTGTTAGCGGCAATAGCAAATGATGATATTTTACCTGTTCTTAATTATTTCAAGGTAGCAGAAGGGAGTGAGCCTCATATTGCTACCCTCTTTACTGCCTTCATTTGTCTTGGATGTGTCGTAATTGGGAACCTGGATCTTATCTCTCCCACAATCACTATGTTTTACCTGCTGTGCTATGCGGGCGTGAACTTATCCTGCTTCCTTCTGGACCTTCTAGATGCCCCTAGCTGGCGTCCACGGTGGAAATTTCACCACTGGAGCCTCTCTCTGCTTGGAGCCTCTCTCTGTATAGGTACAATTCTCTAGTCATTTGTTTTGAATTATCATCTGGTTGTTTTCATAGTTGTTTTTTTGCAATGTTGATAAGTTATTGCTTGTGCTTGCTGAAAATGTATAGATGCCTAACCCGCGTAAGACCTGCCAGTGGTTCTCGGTGATAGTGTACATGCTTGACATTTAAATGGAGATTGAGCTGAGTGTATTATGTTATTCTTTTCTTTATCCTGCCATCACTTCACAAATTTACGTAATATAAATGGTTTACTTTGTTTAGCCCCTGTAAAACTCAAGGTGGCAGCCACAATGGTGACGAGATGACTGCAACCAAGGGCATGAGCATTCGCAAATTTACATACATAGAAAATTTTTCTCTTCATACATATGCTCCACCACAACAACAACAAAAAAACGGTTCACATTGTTTAGAGATAAGCTCAATTCTGAACGTTAGCACTACCTACAAGAAGTAACTCATTCATTCCATAAATAGGCTGTTTTCAGGTTAATGGAAAACCAGCGGAGGTATTGGTGAAAGTTCAGAACTTGTACAATTTCATTTGAATTAGAAGAAATGTGGTGTTTCACTAAGAAGTGTGATGCGTACAGGGGCACTAAAGGAACTAGAAAAAGTCAATGCTGTGAATGGTCTACAGAGGAAGGGCTGGGACTACCCTGAGAAATTAGCAGCTTAAAAGATACCGCAGTGACTAAGAAACCAAATCACCAATTCAGTGCATAAAGCTGTTATCTTTCTTGGGGTTTGTGCACTCTTGCCACTGATCTCACCAAGATTATTTCCATGGATCCTAAAACCTTTGTTTATGGAGAGCCCCGCAGGATTGGGACATGGAGGAGCTAACTTCTTTGCTTAGTGTTCTTGACACCATTCAGATCGGGTCCCATGAGTACTCTCGGGGTTGAGTCTGACATCCTTTTGGGGTCTTCTCCTGCAAATCTTTTCTCCACTTTCGCAGCCTTCCTCCACTAGACCCCCATTTCCCCGTTGATAGCTTTATTAAAGTCGAAGATTCCCTTTAAGCTGTGTGCCTTTGTTTGGGCTTTGGTACTAGATCAGTTGAATACTCATAATAAGTTACAGTGGAGCAGACTGGGGTGGGTTTTGTCTCCTGAATCCTGATGTGTGTGTCCTTTGTCACTAGGCTAGTGAGACCATGGTACCCTTATTTCTGCAGTGTGAGTTTGCTTGGACTTGCTGGCGGAGGCTTCTTGGTTGGGGGGGGGGGGGGGTTTATTGTGTGTCCTTCACTTCTGCGCGGCAATTGCAGGCACATTAACATTATCCTTGTTGGGGTTGGGGTTGGGGTTGGGTTTGGGGTAAGGAGGGTAGATTATTACGGCGGTGTGTTTTTTTTGCCAACCTCTGGTGCATGTAGTTGGAGTGGAATGCTAGGATTGTTTCGAAGACATCTAAGTCAGTGGACTTTGCTTGGGATCGTGTGGTGTATATTTGGCATCTCTTTGGGCCAAAGCAGCTGGGGCTTTTAGGGGTGCCTCTTCAACGTCACTGGGTGATTTGTAGTTAGCTTTTTTGTTTTTTAAGAGGTTTCCTTGTCCTCTCACCTTGTAATACTCCTTCAGTTTTTAATAAAATTTTCTCTAATCTAAAAAGAAAATTGGTTGATAATGCATCAACTAGATTGCTCTTTCACTACAAAGTAGAAAGTACAGTGTAGTGAAGTATTTGATTTCGTTGTGTACAGTCCAAAACTAAGTTTTCCTACATAAGACTCTATTAGCTCTGTTGAAAATGGTGGAGCAAACAGGTCTGTGAATGCTAAAGAACCATGACTTAGAGGCTTAGTCTAATGAGTTTTTAGCTCCGGATTCAATTTTGACAAAAGTGCCAATTGGGATATCTAATATGTCTGGAGAGAATGCGCAAGCCTATCACACCCCTTAGAGAAACGGTGTCAAGATGGCAGGTGATGGTGGACAAGAAAAGTCAACCTCTCAGACTCTGAACTAAAAAACATGTCCTTCTAAACAGGCTTATAGCTGCTTTTCTCATGATGCATCTTGGCAAAAAAAAGAACACTATTTTCTCTAAATAAGACCATCCCGAGCCTGAAGTAGAATAGGTGTTTGGTGCCTTCATGCTCATTGCTTGAATCCATGCCTAATTTGAACTCCCCCATTGGTACTTGCCTAGGCCTATTAAGCTTCTGAAGCTTTGACCTGCCTTGGAGCAACCCAGAACCTGAACATGTAGCAATCAGATCAGTTAACATAAAGCCACCAGTTTTTTTTTTACTTCTTGGAATTGAACTCTAAATGAATCTAAACTGTAGTGATCTGCATAAATTTTGTGCATGTTTGGACGGAGATGGCAAGTTGTGGACCTTGACCACCCTCTCACTTCTCAAGGTATCACGATGAGAAATGTTAGTTATGGATGAATGCTTCTTCGGGAGGTTGACTCTACATCAACATTACCCTAGAGCCTCCAAAGAGGGCCGGGGGTGTCGATTCTATCTTCTGTTGATAAATTTTTTTCACTGTAGTGCATCTTTTATGGTCTATGTAGGAAGAACCAGGAATCCGTTCATTTTTATGGACAATGCTGGAGTTTCTTCACGATTTTTCTCCAAGAACATTGTTCTGAAAGTACTTGTAGAAACTACATGACAGTGCTAGATGAACTAGAACTTGTAAACAAATACTGATTATCCTTCTATATGCAACCGAAGCTCCATGGAGCCTTGATAGTGTAATTGATCCCATTATGGTGATACCTCTTTTATTATCAAAGAAGGATTTCATTGTCAAGGGATAATCCTTAAAGCCCTATGAATCTGGTTAAACACAAGCATGTCTGCTACACATAACACGAAAACCAACAAGAGTAACTCAAATGTAATATACTTCTTCAGTTTCAGACTACAGCTGCCTGCTATCCAAAAAAAACTAAAGCTGCCTAAAACCCTACAAAATGAAGCTCAACAGCAATCTCATTTGTTACACGTGGAGCTCAATTCTTGCCTTTTCTTATTCTTTCATCTTTAGCAGGGTGGGAGATAAAGTGGCATGTTATGGTCATTTTCTCCATTGATTGAAACTAAAGGTGGATGGGATGAATTTTTGATCTCTGTGGGGCTTATTGCCGGGGTCGTTGTGCCTTTTTGAACTGTTGAGCTTCTACACGTGGGACCTTACATTATTTATATGTAGCCAGTGTATGTGTTTTTTATATTTTTGATGATCCATTGGTATAACAATATTTGATTCACTTCGTACTTGAATTTGCAGTGATTATGTTCTTGATATCTTGGTCATTCACTGTCATATCTCTAGCCCTTGCTTGCCTTATTTACAAATATGTGTGCATCAAAGGGAAGGCTGGAGACTGGGGTGATGGTTTCAAAAGCGCGTATTTTCAACTTGCGCTCCGCAGCCTTCGTTCTCTTGGAGGTATATGTTTCTCAATTTTCTCTTTAATGCCATCATTTCCTTATTTGTGATCAACTTTTAAAATTGGGAAAAGGTTCCTTAATTTTTTATGAATGATGGACGAGAGCCTTGTCTGAAGTGGAAAATTAGTAATTATATTGTATTCTATATTGTATCCTTTCACTAGAAAATTATATTGTATTCTTCCACTAGAAAAGATGTTGAACCACAATTAGAGCGTGATTGTTGGGAACCCACTCCCCCATCCCATTCCACCTGTTTTCTCCATAGGAAGCAGTAAAGCTCTATCTTACAGAGACCACAGATGTCTACTCTGAAGTTTCCAATTATGTACCCAGACTCGGCAATTAGTAGCAGTGCTTGACTTCATTATGATGATGCGGGTTTTAATAGAGGAAGACGCTAATGTGAATCATGTTAATTTTTTCATCTTTTTCAATGGACTGTTGAATTTGATGCATGACTTAAGAATTTGATTCCTTGAGGGCTCTATCTTTCTTCTTTCATTGTCTTTCTGATTTCGTTTCTGTGGGCTCCAAATTATTGCACCTGTATGCAACTATGCATATGCAGCAACCAGAGAGCTCTTGCTATTCATAGAATACATTTAATTTTGTTTGTTGTCTTTGTTTATCAGCTTTGGGTTTCAGAATCTTCCTAGGCGTCATTGTTCTGCATCTGTTTTGTATGTGTCCACATAAAACTTAGTTGCTTATGACTTTTTCTGGATCTTGTGCTTAAACTGCATTACATTTTCAGCAAACCAGGTGCATCCGAAGAACTGGTACCCTATTCCGCTTATATTCTGCCGGCCTTGGGGAAAGCTACCAGAAAATGTACCATGTCATCCCAAGCTTGCAGATTTTGCAAACTGCATGAAGAAGAAAGGTCGTGGAATGTCAATATTTGTCTCTATCCTTGATGGAGACTATCATGAATGTGCTGAAGATGCCAAGGCTGCATGCCAGCAGTTGAGTGCATATATTGAATACAAACAATGCGAAGGTGTGGCAGAGGTCATGGTGGCTCCCAACATGTCTGCTGGCTTTCGTGGTATCATCCAGACGATGGGACTTGGAAATCTTAAACCGAATATTGTGGTTATGCGGTACCCTGAAATTTGGCGTCGTGAAAACTTGACAGAAATTCCCACCACCTTTGTTGGAATAATTAATGACTGCATCGTAGCAAATAAGGCAGTTGTCATCGTCAAAGGCCTTGAGGAATGGCCCAACGTTTATCAAAGGCAGTTTGGTACAATTGATCTATACTGGATTGTACGAGATGGAGGTCTCATGCTGCTCCTCTCGCAGCTTCTCCTTACAAAAGAGAGTTTCGAGAATTGCAAGATTCAGGTCTTCTGCATCGCGGAGGAGGATTCTGACGCTGAAGGGCTCAAAGCCGATGTGAAGAAGTTCCTCTACGATCTAAGAATGCAGGCAGAAGTAATCGTTATAACGATAAAAACCTGGGATTCTCAAGTAGAGGGTGGATCCCCCCATGAAGAGTCGCTTGAAGCATATTCAGCTGCTCAACGACGGATATCTGATTACATGTCGAAGATGAAGGAAACGGCAGAGAGGGAACATACTCCATTGATGGCTGACGGGAAGCAAGTTGTAGTGGATGAGCAACAAGTGGAGAAGTTTCTCTACACCACCTTGAAGTTGAATTCGACAATACTAAGATACTCTAGAATGTCTGCTGTAGTGTTTGTTAGCTTACCGCCACCACCGCCTCATCACCCGTCTGTTTTTTATATGGAGTATTTGGATCTCCTGGTAGAAAATATTCCTAGGCTTTTAATTGTAAGAGGATACAGGAAAGATGTGGTCACCTTGTTCACATAGCTTCTTTCTGTATGAGGATAAGTATGGTGCACTTCCAAAGGACTGGAAAATGGAAGGGCCGATTTTTGTTCATAATTTTCTGTTTTAATATCCCTTTGCCTTTTGTAGCGTAAGAATATTGTCAACAGTGGCGGATCCACGCTATGAGGTATGAATGCAGTTGCACCCATACTTTCTAAAAATAATTGGTGAAGGCTTCATAAATTGAAGGAAAAAAGAACTTAGTTTTCCCTTTGCACCCATACTCTTTGAGAATACTACCATTGCACCCAATCAAAAAGTAAATAATTTTAATAAAGATGAGGGTAAGAAAGTAAAATGGAAGTGTTGGGAGTTTATACACCCACGTGATATGGAAGTATAAAGGACCCACTAGCAAACAATGTCAGAGTCTCACTCTAATTCCTCTCACTCTCTCTCCAGGTGACCAGACACAAAGCCCAAAAAAAATAAAACAAGGAACTCTCTCTCCTCTCTTGTCTCTTCTCTTTCTTTTGCTTATAAAATTAAAAGTCGTATATGCCTATTAGTGGCATTATTGTGATTTTCTTTTGGAAAAATGAACAATTGTGTGATTCTTTTTATTTTTTTTTTATTTTGTAAATTTGTGTTTTGGATTTATGATTATTACAGTATTATCTATTGTTGTGGAAGTGTGGAGGGGTTGGAGCAAGGTAGTGGTTTTCGTTTTAAATGGGAACAATGTGCTTACAACATCGTTAATGTGGGTGATATTGACCCCCTTTTTTTCGGGGGATTTGTTTTCTTTTATCTCTTCCACCCATATTTAAATTTTTCTAAGTCCGCCACTGATTGTCTCGATGATTCATTATACACATGTATGTAAGGCATTACATTCCTTTTTGTGTCCTTACAGCCATTTACTAGAAATTATTCTGAAGTGTAGCTTTCAAATTTGTTGCACGAATAATTAATTTTTTTCTCTAATCTTGGTTAATCTACCTTCCAACAACTGGGTGATTTCCAAGAGATGAGAACCCCTCCAATCCGCAAATTTTTGGCTGCACCTACAGCCAAGTTGGTTGTGCCTTCAACACGTGCGCGTGTAAAATATTGGACGCGCTGCACGTTGTGGGGCACGTGTCAATTTTTTTACAACAAATTTTTTTTAATAAAAGATTATTTGTTTTTGTGTTTTTTACGAATACACTATAAAAGATTTGCTACTTTATTAGTGGATAATCACCCCTTCATTATTGGACAACCACCACTTTATCACTAAATACAACACTAAACAAAGTTTCTTTTTAATATATTACGAATACATTACGGAAGACTTGGTACTTTATTATCGGATAACCACCACTTCATTACTGGACAATGACCGCTTCATTACAATACAACCACAACTTAACCACTCGTGGGAGTGCTCAGTTCTGGGTTTCAACTGAGAATCAAGGAAAAGTTCGTAAGCGTAAGGCCATCACTGATCCGGAACTGGGTGCTATTATCTGGACTGATAAAAATACTCTGATGCAGGAGGAGGAAGTTAATTCCTATGCATGTGCGGGAGCTGTCAAACCACAAAAGAAGCGATGTATTCCGCTAGGGGATCTCTTTCCTTCCTTTCCTGGTTCTAGTCCACTTCTGACATAATGAATTTCAAGGTGCAAGCTGATGTTGATTCTGATCAAGAAGGGGTTTGGGTGACTGGCCCTACTTAGTCACCCCTAGGACCATGAACATCTTGAGTTGGAACTGTAGGGGTCTTAATGGCACGGACGCCCTTACAGTTCCTTACTTATTATGGATGGTTCGTACCCTTCATCCTGATATAGTCTTTCTTATGGAAACTAAAAGTGTTGTAAATAGGTTATGTTGACTTTTGGACTTATGTAATTTTGCTTTTATGGAGGGGGTTGATGCCGATGGCCTTAGTGGGGGCTTGTTTTTGCTTGTAAAAAAAGGTTTTAAGTTAGATATCAGCCAAAAGTCTAAAAACTATATGTTGTGTTCTTGTAAATATCAATCAAGTAATGAACGAGGAATCCTCTTTGCGTATGGTGAGCCCGAAACAAGCAAGAGAGAAGGGGTCTCGGATGCTTGGGGGGATTTGATTAAAAATTTTAGTGGGAGATCCTTTTGATAGGGGACATTAACCAACTGGAACTTCAAGTGGATAAGCTAGGGGGTGCTTATAATATCCCAAAAATGGATCCGTTCAAACAATGGAGAATTGACTCGCAACTAAGTGAGCTGGACTTTTTTGGAGTTCATTTTACTTGGTGTAACATGCGTAACCACCCTAACACTGTTCTTGAGAGGTAGGATAGGCCTATGCCTCTAGTGGATGGTTGGACTGCTTTTTTGAGGCCTCAATTCTCAACCTACCCTTATTTTTTCCAGATCATGGTGCTATTTTGCTTAATACTCAACGCAATTATTGGACGAGAAAACTTAGACCTTACAACAACAACAACAACAACCCAGTAAGTATCCCGCCTAGGGCGGGGTCTGGGGAGGTCCAGATGTACGCAGTCTTACCCCTAACTAGTCGCCTAGAAGAGAGACTGTTTCCGAAAGACCCACGAAAACTTCTTCTTTTTTTTTTTTTTTTTTTTTTTTTTTTTTTTTCAAAACGGTTTTTTCGGGTAAATTGTTCAATACTGACAAGTGTGAAAATTATCAACCACCAGATATGATAATATGATCAGAAAGTCAAAAAAAGGGAAGTAAATCACTAGACATACTAGCACAAGATTCTACTTACTGAACAGCATAAATAAAGGGGACGCTACATGCTATAAACACAATGAATCCACCTCTAGTACTAGCCAATGCACATCCGTAATCTAACGCGGATCCTCTACACGGATCCTGCTCCGCCAAACTCTCCTATCTAGGACCAAGTCCTCGGTAAGATCTAGACGGGTCAAATCCTGCCTGATTACCTCTCCCCAAGTCTTCTTTGGGCGTCCTCTTCTCCGTTTACAGTCTCTAAGTGTAATTCTCTCACACCTTCTCACCGGTGCATCACGATGTCTCCTCCTCACATGCCCAAGCCACCTAAGCCTTGTTTCTCGCATCTTGTTGTCGATATCGGTCACTCCCACCTTGCCTCTCAACACTTCGTTCCTAATTCTATCTCGTCTTGTAGAGTTGCACATCCAACGAAGCATCCTCATCTCGGTCACCCGCATCTTCTGCACATGCACCTGCCTCGCCGGCCAACACTCCGCCCCATATAGCATAGCTGGCCTGATGGCTGTACAATAAAATTTGCCTTTAAGTTTTAGTGGGATTTTTCTGTCACAAAACTCCCGTTGCACTCCTCCACCTTAGCCACCCTGTTCTGATACGATGCGTCACATCGTCGTCAATCTCGCCGTTGCCCTGTATGATTGAACCTAGATATTTGAAACAATCCTTCTTCGGTACCACCTCCGTTCCAATCTTAATCTCCATATCCGAGGCAACCCCATCTCTTGTGAATTTGCCTTCCAAGTACTCGGTCTTTGTCCTACTTAGCTTGAATCCCTTTGACTCTAGTGTATCCCGCCAAAGTTCCAATTTGGCGTTAACACCTTCTCTAGTCTCGTCTACCAGGACAATGTCGTCGGCAAACAACATACACCAAGGCACATCCCCCTGTATAGTCTTAGTGAGCTCATCCATAACGGTTGCGAATAAAAATGGACTCAACGCTGACCCTTGATGTAACCCAATATCTATAGAAAATTGCTCAGAAAACTTAGACCTTACAAGGTGGAAATTAGGTGTTTAGAATTCCCTGAGGTTCATAGCTTAATTTTTGAAGCTTGGAATGAGGAAAAAGGGGGTTCTCCCATGTTTAAAATTGCTTGTAAATTAGAATTTATGAAAGATCAACTCAAAAATTGGTGTCTTAGTAAAAGGAAAGAATGGGAATTTTGGTCTGACTTACATAAAGAAGCACAACTCCTTCAAGAAAACATTGATGAAGATCTAAATGAGGCTAATGATTCAGCCTTGTTAAACTTGTTTGATTCAAATGCACATCAAGAGCTCTTATCCAGAGCTGAATCAAAATATCTCTACTGGAGACAACATACTAAAGTTAAAAGTGATGCTCTTGGGGACATGAACACCAAGTACTTCTTTCGCAAGGCTCTTAAAAGGGCTAAGAGCATTGAAATTTGTGTGCTAAAGAACAAGGAGGGAATCCTTTGCTCAATTCCTAAAGATATTCAAGAAGCTTTTGTGCATTGCTTTTCTGGTATTTTGCAGGTTGGTGAAGAGTTTGATCTTGATGGGCCAGCGGTGTATGATCTCCTTCAATCCTCAACTAATAGGATCCCTGATAATCGGTTGAATGAACTACAAAAGCCAATCCAGGACATAGAAATATAAGAGGCATGCTCGAAATGGGTAGAGGGAAATCTCCCGGGCCTGATGGGTTCCCTGTTGAGTTTTACACCAAGAAATGGGCACTTATCCAAGATGATGTGTTGGGTGCGATACGAATTTTTTTTTTTTTATAATGGATTTCTTTTACATGAGTGGAATCGCACATTTATCTCACTGGTGCCTAAAGTGGATGTCACTCAGGGTGTCTCACAATTCAGGCACATAGGGCTTTGTAATGTGATTTACAAATGCATTGTCAGATGTTTGGTTAATAGATTAAAGCCTATTCTCCAGCATATTGTTAGCCCTCACCAAAATGATTTTGTCCCAGACAAGATGTTATCGGATAGTTGCCTTATTGGCCATGAGTTGCTCTCTTTTATGCACAATAGGAGACGAGGGGCTGGTTATCTTCTTGCACTCAAGATTGGACATGAACAAAGCCTATGATAGAGTCACCTGAACTTTTGTGGAAGCTGCTCTTAGGGCGTTTGGGATCCCTGAGAGGTGGACGCATTTAATTATGCAGTGTCTTACTACTGTCTCGTACTCTATCCTGGTAAATGGTCAGAAAACGCATGCATTCTTCCCAAAATGTGGATTGAGGCAAGGGGACCCTCTCTCTCGTTACATGTTTATTCTTTGCATGGAATCTCTATCAGCACAATGTAGCCTTTTGCAGAAAGGGGTTTGCTCCCAGGCTTTCAGATTGCGCATGGTGTGCCCAAGATTAATCATTTGTTTTTTTGCAGATGACTCAGTGGTTTTCTTAAAGGCCTCTCCTGAGGTGTGTTGCAACTGGAAACATTTGGTTCAATCCTTTTGCAAAGCCTCTGGACAGTGTATCAATTTTCATAAGTCCTTTGTTACTTTCAGCAAGAACACTCCCACTCGTTTTAAACATTATCTAAGGAGTTGCTTAGTGGTTCCGAGCAAGGAAGAATTTGGAAACTATTTGGGTACCCCAATTTAATTTGGAAGGAAAAGGGGCAACAGGTCCAGTTTCTAACTAATAAAACCCAACATCAGTTGACAGCTTGGGAAAATAGAAATCTGAATGTGGCGGAAAAGTTACTCCTCATAGGAGATGTACTTACTTGCTTGGGTATGCATATTTTTTCCATGTTCTGTCCCTCATAAAATCTGTAATACTTTGGATTCCTTGATATCGAGATTTTGGTGGTCTAGAACGCAAGATGTGAGAAAGTGTTCACTGAAAATCAAAGGACTTTTTGTCTTTACCTAGAGGATTTGGTGGCCTGGGTATTCGTAATACTCACAGATTCAATCAAGCACTCTTAGCAAAGCAAGCATGGAGAATTCACTCCTCTCCTAAATTGCTTCTTAGCAAATTGTATGCTGCGAAATACAAATGCTCACCTATTGAAGCGGCTGGCAAGGGGTTGAACTCCTCAAATTGGTCATGGGGTTGGAGAGGATTGATTAAAGCAGCAAAACGAATTTTCCCGGGGTGTACCAGATTGATTGGTAATGGAAAGGACACTCTTGTTTGGGGCCAGAAGTGGGTTAATGGGGATATCCCGCTGCCCTCGCATAACCCTCCAGCTGATTCTGAGAAGCCTGATTATGTAGCTGATCTAATAAATTTGCAGAATCTGTCTTGAAAAAGAGATGTTATTTTGAGATGGTTTTCTAAGGATTCAGGTCTTGATATTCTCACTACGCCCTTTGATGTATCAATGGATGATTGGGCTTGGGGTGGCACGAGTCATGGAGACTACACATTTAAAACGAGGGTATGCCTTTTTATCTCAAGAAGAAGTTCCCCATAAAGTCTGTCCCCTCCTTAGTTCTAAATTCTGGAAAAAAATTAGGCCCTTGATCTTTTGCCTCGTTGGAGAATTTTTGTTTGGAAGCTCTTATAAAATTGTTTGGCTACTAAGGATAATATGTTGTCTCGTGGTATTGTTGTTGAATCTAGCTTGTGTGTGCTCTGTAATATTGGCACGAAAATTAGAGAGCACCTTTTTCGTGACTGATCTTTTATCAAGCACGTCTGGAGTGCTTGTGATCTGGAGTTAAACCCAACTGTGTCTTCTACTATCTTGTTGACCTCTTGGGTTAAGGATTTGCTCTGCTTTCACTTGAAACATAGAGACCATTTTCAAAGTGTTCTTTTATTCTTAGCCATGTTGTGGGCAATTTGGCTCACGAAAAATGGAGTGATATTCTGTACTGAGGCCTGTGATCCTGGGAAGCTTATCCAGCTTGCTCAGTCCTTTGTCTGTCGTAACAATTCAGTCTCTAAGGAAAAGCTTCACTGGAGAAAAAAATACTTCAATGGCTAGTGGTAGCTTGACTGGTTCTACTAGCTTTGGGCTTGGAACCCCAATTGAGATGTCCCCTGACACTATCATCACTTTGGACGGCTCTTGGAGAAAGGAAAAGCGTCTGGGAGGTATGGCATGGTTGGCGGGCTGTCTCAACTCTTGGAATAATCTAGGTGGTGGTGTTCAGATAGCCTATGTCAAATCCGTTACACATGTTGAGGGCCTTACTGTGCTGGAAGCTCTTAAATGGGCAAGAGGTAAGAATCTTGAGAATATCAAGATTTACT
Source organism: Tetragonia tetragonoides (assembly GCA_038025085.1). NCBI lineage: Eukaryota > Viridiplantae > Streptophyta > Magnoliopsida > Caryophyllales > Aizoaceae > Tetragonia > Tetragonia tetragonoides. The sequence continues at coordinate 21,327,589 of CM076149.1, forward strand.
CTGACTCTTTGGATGTGATTAATTTTCTCATAGGAACTAAGCGTTGTACTATAGAGTTTTGCAACACTCTTAAAGAGATCAAGCACTTGATGGCCTTTTTTAAGGGATGCATCATTTGTAAGGTGGAGAGGGTTGTTGTTGCTGCAGCTCACAGCTTAGCCAAGCAAGCTAGTTCTCTTAGTATTATGCATACCACTTTATTACTCCCTCCGTCTCAAAAAAACCCGAACATTTGTTTTTTCACGGTTTCCAAGACACCACTTTGACCGTAAATAACTACAATTATATGAATATAAAAATTATAACAATACAATTTTTTGAAAGTACTTTTAAAAATGAATCTAACAAAAGTATTTTCATAATGTGAATCTTTATATATTTTCATAAATTAATGGTCAAAGTTTGTTAAGTTTGACCTTCAAAAAGCAAAGGTTCAGGTTTTTTTGAGACGGAGGGAGTACTAAATATACTAAACAAAGTAATAATGAAGCGATAATTACAAAGTTATGAAGCTGCAATCATTCAAAAAAATATTTTTTTTTATTATTTCAATTATTTTAAAATTAAAAATAATAAATAAAGAAATAAATCTTGTGGATGTAGCCAATATGGCTACACCATTGAAAACCCCTTCAATATCTCGCAAAAGCAAAATAAAGAGAGAGAGAAAAAAAAAGATTTTTTTTCCTTGTTTTGAGGTATTGGAGGGATTAATTAAAAAAATTGATTCGAGAGGTTACTCATCTCGATTTTCAACTGGGTAATGTAGCTATGAAAACCAGCGATATTTATCGAATTAATTAACAACCTAATTGCATAGTAAAAAAAAATTAACAACCTTATTATTAATTTATAGGTTTTGCCCAACATAATGCACAAGTGTTGGAAAGATTTTTGTCCAAAGTTAAATACGCAAAAACTTCTACGCAACTACTGTACCTAATTAATTTTGTATGGCCGCGATTTCGATTTGCTCTTCGTCTCCTTCTCTCACCAATTCTTATTGGCCTAATCCACTTAGTGAGGTGAACCTTCCTCTCTTGCTATCTCCTCCCCGTCTCTCTCAATTTATGCCCTTGGGTGGTGGGTCCACAAAGTTTGGGACCCAGGGGTCTATGCAAAAAATTGTGTCCTTCGCTTTCTCCTCTGCCCCGTACCTTATCGTCAGTTATTGAATGCACCCATTACCTCGAGCTTTGCTATTCTCTTGTCTTCCAGTCCTATTTGGAGTGCTCCATCTCTACAGTTGTCTCTCTCCTCATGGTTTCTGTATTGGCTTCAACTTCTTGATTTGTCAATAAAAGAAGAGTACGTATAAACAATCAAACTCATTAATCGAGTATCTAAGGATTCGAATTGCATGCTATTGATACCAAAGTGTTGAAGTGGGTTGTCTCATATTAGTTAAGAAAGAGTGCATTGAGGTGTTTATAACTTATAACTTTTTAGGTATAAACACCCCTCATCTTTCACTCAACATCTTTCCCATTTCCCTCTGCTCCTCACACACACCCACGTACACTTTGGTGAAGTTCCACATATTTTATTTTCCCCTATTTGAGTCCCTTTCTTTCATTTTTATTAGTTTTAAGATAACATAATGTTTTTATACCACTATTTATCAATCATATAAAATAGAAAATATGTAAAGATTTTATTTTTTTTTGGATTTTGTCTTATTTTTCCAAATATATGTATATTTTTAAATTCTTAAAAAATATTTGATATCATCCGGTTTTTGAGTCCGGTTGAACCATTAGTTGGTCGACCAGTTCGATGTCCGGTCCGGTTTTCAAAACATTGGTCTTGAGGTGTTTATAACTCATCAATTGGTTTTGGATTGGAACCTTCTTTATGTTATAAAAACTCTCTTAATGGGCCCAATAATAAAAGTTAACAAAATTCCTCATCGGACGAATATCCTTTGTTCTTGCATCCTAATTTACTTTCTTACATTTGATGAGTTAATGTGGTGTGCATGTGGCGTTGATGGTGTGTTTCAGTCTGTGAAGATAGCATTGACTTTTATGTAACTAGTTTTTGCGCCTGCTATTGCATAGGTTGGTAAAAATACCCTAAAATTAAAGTAATAAATTTTTGTAATGTTTATTTGCACGTGGATCAGTTTCAAATCTCTAATGTTATCCATATTGGCAAACATGTAAAGCAAATATGCGTTGCAAATATCGCACGACCCAAACTGAAGCATAATCGTGAATCATCAAATAGGAAGCGAAATCGATAATCATCCAAAATGTTTATTTTTGATGTCTTGCAACAACTAATGGAACTATTCATCCCATTACATGAAGATGTATTACAGACTACTAATTCGAGTGAGGCTAGATCATTTTGGTGTTGATGTTTCCGACTTATGGTAGCCTTTGTGCGCAGGTACTGGAGAATACTATCCGAATACCCACTTATTCTATGACTGCCCTTGAACCCTTTCCTACGCACAAAGTCTACGATATGTGGTGGGACAAGCAGATATTATCTTCAGGTAGACAGGTACCACCTGAACGATGCTTTGAATTGGCTTACCACTGATATTCAATTAGTAACTTGCTCAGTGTTTTGAATTGGGTTAAGAACAAGAAATCCACTTGTATGGTTTGCACTGTGCGTGTATCAGGTCTTCCCTTGACCTTGCTTAATTCAACAGCAAGTTGTGGATACTGTCGTCATGGCTGAAATGCAGATGAAGTTTGAGGAGGCATTTGAGAAAAGAGAGATTGAAAATGGCAGAACTTCAGTAGATTACATATGCTATGTAGTTCTTAGTTTCCATGGGTTTCACTCTCTAGAATTCGTAGTCGTTAGTGCACTTGCTTTATTTAATGTCCTGTGGTACTGTATTTCTTCACAGAATGACATGAACTTGTCTGAGGTGAGTCGTGCGGCCTCTTGGTTGAGCTGCTAGGCTGGACGTGAGGAGAGCCACCTCTACCTCGGATACAGGCATACAGCTTTTCCTCAATTGGAGGGTTTTGCTTATCAAGTTCTTGGCTATAAGGTCATTTTACATTTTACCCCCAAAAGAAAATAGCGGGAAAACTTTCAGGTCAGACAGATCTTTGACAGTGAAACTAGCCGTGAACCTCAGTTTCTAAATGTCTCAGTTTCTAAATGTATCTCTGTGTACACCTCTACCAAGCAGCGACCCAGTAAAAAATAGGCGGGAGGTATAAGAGTTATATGATACGACAATGGAACAACAGAATTACAGAAGAGAATCCTGATAGGTTTTGAAAGATACTTGCTACTACAACAATGAATCAGGAGAGAAGCTAGGAAAGAATGTTGTACACAGGCTCCGCATATGGGCATATAATATACAGTTCGGCCTAAATGACGATTTTCTCACATCTGGCAGCGTGAGTGCCCATCAGAATAAGTGTATCTTGCTGCAAAGCTTGGGCTGGAAGAGAAAGTTTAGTTAGATCCATATTACCAGAAAATCAGTCAACAACATAATTAGGAGCCACAGCCAAGATCCTGTCATCTCTAGACACGGAGGGTTGCTGCGCAGCGTCTTCATTTCCAGAGGCTGCTTGCCTACCGTCATCCACAACTATCAAGTGTCCTTCAATATCAATCAATCTCTGTGTAGGACAAGAATTCAGATAATTCATTGAAATGTCAGTAAGTGTGCTGTCATGAAAGTACATGGCATTTTTTACTACATTAGTACCTGAATGATAGCTCTGATCGTTTTAATGTCACTGATAACCTCATCCTTAGAGTTGTAGCTGTTTTTCTCATTTTGTTGTGCCACATACCATTGTATCAAATCTTTCTGTCTCATCCCAGGTAGACGTCCTGTGCACGAGCCAAATTCTTTCAAAGTTCAAAATATGCTGAATAAGCAGGTCACAGGCAATATAATGGACCTTTTTGAATAATTTCCAGACCAATAAGCTTTATAACATGTATATGACCTCGTACAACAAATTTAATATAGTTATTAAATTATGAGAAAATTAAAGACTTGATTGTAAAAAAATATCATTCAATGGGCTTACCCTCCTGCCCTGCAGTCTCTTCGATCTGTCTAAGCCGCATGACAAGTGCATGCGTCACTCTATGAAAATACTCATCCTTGATCACATGTTTCTTTGGCTGATTAGGGGGTCTATCATTTCCTGCATGATTAAGATAGCATGTAACTCCCATCTTCTATAAAGAAACATTTTGCCAAAAGAGCTCAGAAAAGGTGTTCTAATTTTCATAATAGTATCTTAGTTTTTTGATTTTTCGCAGTTGACCATCTTGGCACCTTGTACTTAAACTTTGCAAAAAAAGACATGGATTGTAGTGTATTGAAATTTTGTCATCTTGCAGATAATCATAAATATGCTAACCAAGCAACCAAAAGAAAATTCGATTATTATGCAGTTGACATGAGGAAATCTGTTATCTACCCTGTTAGATCAACATGACCAGACTAAGAGTAATAGCCTAAAATTGGACAAGAATGGAACATTGTAAACAAAATGTGAAAGCACAACCAACCAAAAAAGGTAGCTTTGATCAAATAATCCTTCCACAGTTCCACCATTCAAGCCATCCCCCATTCCCAAAGAAACAAATAAACAACTAAATAAAAAAGATAGAAAGACAGCAACGAGTTCATGCAATCTCAGCAGCATTAACTGCTGCTGGTTCACCTGTTGCTGTACTAGGCTGACCATCTTCTTGTATAGAAGCATCACCACCTACACCACCGTCATTATAGTCTTCTTCAAACTCAGACAGATCAATTTCGCTGGATTCAACGCTGCATTGCAGAGGACCGTTATGACATTAATTGCAATCATATAGAATGATAAACTGGAAATGGAACCAACAAGCAAAAGACAATATGAGGAAGCAGGAGATAATATAGCATTTCCTGTTTTTACCTAATCACTGATGTCTTCAGCAATCTAACTGCAACATTGACATGTCGTGGTAGCACCTAGCAGACAGAACTTTACCACATTATTGATTTGATTTTTTTTGAAGAAATAGATGAACAGGTTACAGATAATAAAATGCCTGTATTTCCAAATGACATCGCGCAATGGCTTCTGAAAGCCGGATCAATGCCTCTAGCTGTCTTACAGTCATTCTGTAAGCAACTCTACTCCCTGGAGCAGCATCACCTCTACGAAGAGTGACATATGAATCAACCAACAATTTTCTAGCTTCTGAAGTCAGCTGCTCAGACAATAAACAAGAATAAGTGAGGTCAATACAAATTACATAATCAGTCCCCTATTGAAAGTCGTACAATAAAAGCAAACGGTAACCTTTGGTCTCAACGTTTTTGCATAAGCAATATAACGTTTTAGCTGCGCAGTAGTAAAGGTAGGAGACAATGCATCTTCATGCTTTTGATGTACTCTGACAATATGGCTAGCAATGTGGTAATCAATTTGATCATCTGGATCGTCTATCATGACATACACCAGATCAAACCTTGAAAGGATTGCTGGCGGTAGAGCCACGTTATACTGTTGAAATCAATGAAAAAAAAATTAGCCAACATTCTAAGAGCCACAATCAAAGTGAAGAAAGTGATTGTCTAGAATTCGGGTCAAAGATGTTTTATTTGAAGCTCAAAAATTCTCACCTTCAGTGGTTTGGTCTTATCATAACGACCTCCGGCAGGATTGGCTGCAGCTAAAATTGAGGTTCTAGCATTTAGTGTTGCCTGTATCCCTGCCTTTGTTATACTTATAGTCTGTTGTTCCATGGCTTCATGAATTGCAACCTAGAATTGATCAAGCACAAGTTAGCAAATAGCAACTAAAATAGATGATGAAAGCATCAGTAATAACCATTAGTTATGATTACATTACCTGGTCTCTGATGTCCATCTTGTCAAACTCATCAATACAACAGACACCGTTATCAGCAAGCATCAGTGCACCAGCCTAACATGGATCGAAAGTAATAAAATTAGCACAACCAAGTGTGATGGACTGATTGATTAAACAACAAGAGGCCAGGCAGGAAAAATCTATAATAAAAGCAAGCTGTGGTGTTTCTTTGTTGTTCTTTATCATATTTAGAGCATTTGTGACCGAAGGATATCCTTACTGTATGCTGTAAAGTTTTTTTTTTCTTTTTGAACCTATGGCACGGCAAGAAGTGCAGAAACTGCCAACAAAATACATTAGTCCATTTCCACGTCAAGCATTTCAGAAACCAGTAGAAGGGGCTGAATGATGGCACAACTGTCATCTGGTGAGTCTAAGAAAACATACAATAGATCATGCATTTGATATCTGATACTTTAGATCATGCATATGATAACACAGATGGAAAGACATACACAACAAAGCTACCTCAATACAGAACTCCCCAGTTTCTGGTTCTTTAGCCACAGTTGCAGTCAACCCAGCAGCTGAGGATGATTTTCCGGATGTGTAGACAGATCTTGGGACAAGACCAATAGTGTATCTGCATGGTAGATGAACAGCAGTTTTTACGTCAAAATAAAGATAGTGGGCAACATGAAAATAGAAGGGTCCAAGCAAAGTGAAAAGAGCATACTTGAGAAACTGAGATTTTGCACAGCTAGGATCCCCCACAATGCAGACATTAATGTCCCCTCTTAGGTTGATGCCTTCTTCGGTGCGCTTGTGAACACCACCAAGCAACATAAGAAGTATCGCTCGCTTGATATCTTGGTGACCAAATACAGTTGGGGCAACGCTATCAACCAGTTTATTGAAAAAGTCCGGCGTGTTTCTCATTCTTTGGATTTCCTCTAGCTCCTCTGCCTACCATTTGGAACAGACAAATCATCGTATCACAACAACCAGCTTAACATGCAACTTCTCAGTAATAACATAACCCCCTAACATCAAGCACGCTAACCTGAAACTTCTCACAAAATGAGTGAAGGTTTTGGGGAATGATCTCTTAGAAAATGCACTGATAGAAGTTACAAACGCATTTCATAAAGGACAAGAAATAAAAGAAGCCTTGCCTATGAGAACAAAAAATGCAGGGGTAGGTATGAATAAGAATGTTTGCAATGAGCTATATTCTTTCAATAGAAGAAAAAAATCAAAAATATGCACATTCATTTCATCTTCACTACCCATGTCAGATACTCAACACTCCAACATGGGTCTGGATACCTGGGTACATCATTTTAGGCAAAAAGAAGCAATACTTTCTGAAGATGGCTAAGCTGAAAACCTAGACACATACTCATGTTTGACATTTGCAGACAAGTCCATGGAACAATACACTAAAATAAGTGATGACTACAAACATATTTGAAGCAATTAACTACATAAAGTTCGGGTCACGGATATCACATGCTTTATGTTCAAATGACAGATTAAACTCATCAAAACATCATTGTAATGTCCTTGTGCAGCTAGTTCAAGATCACAACAAAATAGACATGACGTAGTAAATATTGATATACATTGTGTGGAATCAGATGACAAATCTAGCCTAAGTTTCACAAACAAATTAGGAACAAACCGTAAACTGCTGGCTCTCATCTTCATCTACATCTTTCTTTCTATTCCTGATGTCAATATCTCTTCTTCCATCAGCGATCTAAGTGAAAAATCTTGCATTAGACAAACACTGGCCATACACCTCCTTAATTGAGTTTAACAAAAAAAAAACTACACACCTGCACGGAGTTTGCAATAAATGCCAGGCGATAAGAAAGGTCTCTCACTCCCAATGATTTCAAACCCCTTACTCCTTCATTTCCAGAACTAACATTCTTACGCTGAGAAGAAGAATCTCTACGGCATTCTGCTCTCTCCCCTGGAGATGTCAATGCCAATAAGTCTGGTATAACGACAACAGTACCAGTGAAGATGACGCTGTCATACATTCAAATAAGACACAACATACATGTTAATACCACGACACATAGTTGAGGTTGAGCCAATTTGATACAATCAATTCATTCTTGTCAGATCTTACGTGTCACCAGCTCTGGCCTGTTCAACAATCTCATGCCGTAGAATGACATCCAGTGACCTAGGTAGAGACCCGGCTGGTATTTCTTTCGAAGTTTCCTGCATTCTCACCCTTTGCCAATCTGCAAATTTGCTTTCTTGTCGAAGCAACGCCCAATTTGTTCTGTTTGCACAGGTTGCATTAACACAAATTGTCGGCTGCAACCAACATAACCCAAATCAGTACAGTTACTTTTCAAGGGAGTAGCAATCTTGGTTGAGCATGCCATTTGGAGCAAAAACAAACACTATTATACTAATAAATGCACTCAAAAGCAGAAGCTAACCTCAGTGTATTTGAATTGCTGCTCAACACTCTTAATGACCGTGCCACATTCCAAACATTTGAAAGTGCCTTGGAGCAGCTCTGGTCTAACCTCACTAGTCCGGGTAACTACACCCGTCACAGATACTAATCTCCCTATTTCCGATGTCGTTAACTCTCTTAGTCTGCATCCATAGTACACTGGTATAAGTTTTAAGTTTTAACTAACAAAACCAAGATTTCCATTTGAGGTCATGCTCAAACTACTAACGCTAAATTTCCATATTCCAAAATCCAGTGAAAACACATTCAGCTCAAATGACATCTTTAAAGCTGAAATCAAATATATACTTCAACCCCCAAATTCAAAATTTACAAGCAATCAAACTAATTTAACCAGCATACGTGTGTTAACTACTCAAAGAACCGATTTTTCCTACTACTATTAAAATGTGACAAGTTTAGGGTTACCTACCTTTTAACCAAAGGGATGTTGAAAAAAGCGACATTAACATCCTTGTTAGGGTTATCGTCAGCAATAAACTTAGGCTTCTTCTCCATGACAAACCTCTTACAAGCATTTTTCAGATAAGGCTCAAACCTACATCACCAAACAAACAATCTCATTAAACCCTAAAATCAATCAATTACTTATCCCCAAAACTGAGCTAAACAATCAAAATATAAATGTTGGTACCTAAAATACTCATCGGAAATGGCTCTTTGAAGGATCTCATTAAATCTCATGACATGAGAGAAATCAATGAAAATAGTGGTGGATTCATTTGCTTCCATAGCCGCAATCTCTGACTCGTAGTATGGGTCTCGAGAATTCGGGTCCAACCGAAAGCTGATTCAAAAAAAAATCAAAAACAAAAACAAATTGAATCAAAATTTCCAGCTAAATTTTTTAAGAAATTGAAAGGGAAATTAGGAGAAATGGTGAAACCTTTTGAGGAATTCCAGAAAGATGTTTTCGACGGTGACCGCCTTTTCGTCGACGAAGAAACCGCCGTACGAGTCCATTGATTCGCCGGATTTGTTGTTTGATTATGGATTTCTATCACTCTGTGGGTCAGTGAGAGAGAGAGAAACGCTGGTCGGCCGGTTTGAAGGTGGAAGAGTGAGAGCCCTAATTTTTGGCCCCAAATGAGTCAAGTAGTGATGAGTAGAATGGCGGGAAAATAAAGGTATATGGGAGACTCCCGCCAAATGGGAGAATGCAATCATTTTATTTTTTTATTGTTTTATTTTATTTTTTTTCTTTTTGAAGGGAGTTTTTATTTTTACTTTGAAAGAGAAGGCCATGTTTGGTAAATAAGCAGCGGATTGAAATGATGATATCGGGTTCTTAATAAAAATAAAATAATAATATCAGGATGACTCTAAATGTTTGACTATTATAATCTATTAAAGTTGGTGTTTGGTACAGAGCGAATTGAGTCAGCGGATTAATCTCAAATCACTAGCTTATCAATGGATTAGCCTTTTCAATTAGCAGATAATTTGATGCTAAAATGCCACTATTTCTCACATACAGGCCTTTGTAGTTAGTTAATAACGCATTGTATTAGCATATTTGACTACTAGATAGTATAAGCAAATTTGACTAGCAGATTGTATCAAAAGATTTGACCAGCGGAATGTATTAACAGATTTGTGTTATGTGTTTGGTAAAATTAGCTAACATGATTAGTGGTTAATTTGTTAAAATATGTAAAATAACCACACAAAAAAACAGGTGCATTGATATATTTTATTATCAGCATATCGTTTTCAATAGCATGTTGGTAGTATTTCTTGGCAAACAAATACAAATAATAATAATTATTATTATTATTAATTGATCTTACAATGTTATCAATGATTCACTTTCGTTTTATTACTGTAATATTTTAGATGGTCGATTGATGAATTGTCTTTAATCTGCTATATGACTATAAATAATGCACTACTTACTCTAGTTCAACACAATTATTTTGTAGGCAGTAAGTACTGCACTGTATAAAATTTCAAAAATTTAATGAGTAAGGTTATCAAAATAATAATCCTACCCACCAAGTTTTTGGGAGGTGGGTGGGAGAAGAATATACCCATTCTCAAATAGAACATTACTCATTTGGCAGGAGGAGGAGTGATGATGGTTATATTCTCTAATCTTGCAATCCTCTATTTTTGGGGATAATGCCAATAACCAAACACTCAAACTCCCAAACCCAATCGTACTCCAATAGTATTGTATGTAATTGTACATTTTCAAACAGTTAAGAATTTTTTTTTTGTATGGGCCTAAGTCTAGCCGACATGGCTGGGCCACGGTGGCAATATGGTACACTATAAGAAACTAGGGCATTTGTTTGATGAATATAGCTAGTATAAAGCAAATCACGCTCAAGAACTTTCTCTCTCTTCAGCTCCCTCACCGTCGCCTATACAGGCCACCGACCTCTGTCCACCAAGGCCGCCACCGTCTTCTACTCACCATGGCCGCCAGACCGTCACCACTGGTTTTCTCTCTCCTACCCTGCAGCACCATTCACGGTCGATGGTGGTTCTCGACGTTGTTTCCGTCTGGTCAGGATGGTGACGATGCCGAGGACGACTTGTTCGTGGGGGTGGGGTGAGTTGTACAATCGGAGTATCTCATTAGGGCGGAAGTTCCTTTAAGATACTGATGATGATTTTGGCATGATTGATTGATTTGTTTTCTTTTACTTTGTTTTTTTACTTCCAAATCGGTAGTCATGGAACTATGGAACTCTTGGCATAACAAGCCAAATGGTCATTGATGTAATAAATGTTAATTGTACCAGTTTGATGGCTGATGATAATGATATTTATGTTAAAAGATAGCTCGTAAAGAAAGCTCAAAGTAGTGAAAGTATTCGTAAGCTTTCACTGAGTTACTTTTCTTCGTTACAATATGGACTATTTATAGGAAAAGCTCAAACGGAGATTTACTATACAAGCACAGTAAAGTCTATTATTGCTTTGTTTTCAGCCATTCACCCAATTTATCCATGTGGGAATTACAACATTCCTCCTTGAATGGATCACTATTAATAATTATAGGGGTATTAGCTGCCTCATTAAAAACATTGATTTGGAAAACCCAGTGGGATAAAACCAAAGCAAGGGAAACAGAGTACAACGTTTATTGTAATGCATTATACGCGCATTGCGTCGTAAAAAACTAGTCGGGAAAAACTCAGTAGGATAAAAACTTGATCAAGAGAAAAAAAGTACAATGCTTATGATGCTTAAATGCTCCCCTTGAAATTAGGATAAGTTACAGCGACGACGCATTCCGATTCTGTGCACAAGTTTCTCAAACTTCTTGGGTGGCAATGTTTTTGTGAACAAGTCGGCAAGATTCTCACATGACTTGATCTGATGAACACTTATCGTTCCATTTGTGTCTGGATCATGGGTGGAAAAGAATTTTGGATCAATGTGCTTCGTTCTGTCTCCCTTAATGTAGCCATTCTTGATTTGAGTCACACATGCACTATTGTCCTCATGGATTATAGTTGGGATGTCATTAATCGTTCTCAAACCGCTTTCCTTGATTATGTACTGGATCATAGATCTCAACCATACACATTCTCTTCCTCCTTCATAAAGAGCAATTAATTCGGTCTGATTTGATAAAGTGGTTATTAAGGTTTGTTTGGTCGACTTCCATGAAATTACAGTACCGTCATAAGTGAATATGTATCATGTCTAAGATTTAGCTTTATTGGGATCTAACAGGTATCTTGCATCTGCATGTCCAATAAGTGTAGGATCTGCACTTTTGGGATAAAATAATCCCAAGTCTACTTGTAACACCCCGAATTTTCGTCTAATTTAAAATCATTTAAAATCACGAGTTGTAGAGGAAAAACCCTAAAAATTTGAAGCGTTACCGCCGTATTTAATGTTCAAATTAAATACAAGGCTAGAAAGAAATCAAAGTTTATATCCCAAACACATGTACTAGATAATTAAATAATAGTTATCCTTCAAAGCTAACTTAAAACAAATAATAATCCAAATGAAATAAGAAATAGTAACTATTAATTCCCATGCAAGAGAATTAATCTCATTACAATAATAAAAATCCCAATATAAAGAATTCCAATCTAAACAATAAGATAAATATTTTTAGAAGATATACTATTTTCTTAAGTCGCCTTCCTGTAACTCTACTCCACGAGTTATAAAATCCTGTCAATCTACTCCCCCATATAGACGAATTTCATATAGGTTCATCATAGGCCCATCATTAAAGAGAACTGGATAATAAACAGAAGTAGAAAGAAAAACAAACAATCAGCTACGCTGAGTAATTAATAACCACATAGTCCATTCAAATCTCCAAGTCAAGCCAACATGCTTAATAAAAATAATAATCGTGCTTTCAGAAAATAAAAGACAACATGCTTTAATTTAAAGACACGCAAAAACACCAAATAATAAATCCAATATTTATTATTATCCATTAGCCAAGTTCATTAGAGAGAAGAGAATCGCAAGAATTGCCAAACCAACCGCAGTCGATTCAATAGGATCTTAGTCCTGTGAACAATGGCAAAAAGGGATCAACCGTCCCGGAATATAAATGACTCCTGATGTATTTCTAATGTTCTTAAGTATGCATACCCTCTCTCAACCCTTAGGTTTACAAGAAGAACAGTTTCATCTACAAAACTTACTTTCCCAATCATCATATATGGATACAGGTATTATATTGGGGCTATGACACGCAGACATAGACCTGCCAAATATATCTCACTAACAATTCCCATTCGCATCATTCGGTGGATCCATTACCAAAGAAATCTTAACTCTCAAATCATTTTAATATTGTGATCACATAATAAGTAATACACATATCTTGGCATCTCAAGTAACTACTCCACAGTTACAAATGAACATTTAAGTTCACAATTCCGATGGCAAATTTCACATGAATGAGCATCAACACCCAATTTACAACCACCTAACAATATACCTTTTCCAGGCTTCCAATATTGTTTACCAAATCAATAGTCAAAATCACATTTACTTATTGACACAACATGCTTACAAACATGATCCAAATATCGATAGGCTATATCCAATTGAACAAATATTAATATATCATTAGTCCAATATCACAAATGATTACTCTACGTAATTACAAAGATTAGCATGTATTATCATATAACATGAATCCCAACAAGTAGACATTGCTACACAAAGTAAATTTCCAACATATATCACTTGCATTCACTATCATAATTCTATACGAATTATCACAAGGAAATAAATAACAATTACCCCTTTCCACAAATACTCACAAGTCCAAATATGAATTATCATTCTCAATCCAATACTAGACTTGCATATACATAATTCATCTAGACATGAATTATGACAATGAATTACCTTTACCAAATAGGCAATCTAACAATCAAACAACGTAAGCTTCTTATGTTTAGGTGCGGTCAATGAGCCCTAACAAATCCACAATACACTAGTAGTCAATAATTTAACTTCTAAACCTCTTAATTAAACTTTAAAGATAATTTAGTACCCTTAATTAAAATAATTAAGTTGCTGGAATTTAATTACTCATGCATGCTCAAAAGGTTCCAAAACCAATTTACATAAACTAAATTAGAAAACTTTCCAAAACCCTAAGTGAACTCAACAAGTCAAAACAAGCTTTGGCCATTAAATGGATAGGGAAGCTGGAGTATGGTGTCAAGTCCATTTGGTCTGATTGGGTTAATAAATATTACTTGCAAAACACTACCATATTGGAAGTGCAAGTGAGACAAGGAGATTCTTGGCTTTGGAAACAACTTTTACATATCAGAGATGCTTTCATTGATAAAGCAGGTGGTATGCAACAAGGGAGACAACAAATGAGTGAGTGGAAGAAGGGAGACAAATTGAAGACAAATGAAGCATACAGATTTTGGAAAGGATGTCAAGTACCATGTTTTGGTACAGATCAATATGGGACCCTGCTTTAGTTCCAAGACATGCATACATTACTGCAATGGCAGCTCATAAAGCCCTACTCACTAGATAACCTTCATAAAAGAGGTAACATGATGATAAATAGATGTGAGTTGTGCAAAGAAGATACTAAATCAATCGAGCATTTGTTCTTCAAGTGCCCTGTATCAAGCAATATCTGGAACCGGTTGCAAGATTGGATGGGAGTTCGAGACGCTGAAAATGGCACAGAACCAATAGGGGAAAAAATTGGGAGAAGCGTAGAAAAAGGTGCACTTTGACAGCCGATATGTACTTCATTTGGACAGAACGCAATTGGAGGAATTTTAGACGAACCTATAGAACTGTGGACCAGATTGTGACACAAATTAAGTTTGCTGTTAGCGTTAGAATGATAGATATTAGAGGTAGTGAGTTATTGATGAGCAAATTGTACCGGAATTGTTAGACTAGAGAGTGTAGTAGTATTTTTTTCAAGGCTTTTCATGTTGGTTGTAAGTGGATATCGCATCGGTATTCACACTCTTGTATATTTTTGAACCAGGGGTACTACATTAGTATGCTTTGGATATGGAATGAAATACTCACCATTTCCAAAAAAAAAAAAAAAAAAAAAAAAACAAGTCAAAACAAGTAAAACCACAAAACCACCCAACACCACCATCACCACCGCTTACCACCGCCAGCGGCGGTTGGTGGCGCCGAGCAGCCGCCGCTGATGCAGCACGGCAGGGAATCCGAAACCCTTTCTTTTTATTAATCAACTTTAACAAATCCAAATCTAACTAAACCTGAATAATTAATAAATTTCTAGATTTAATAAAATAATAAGATTCCACCTTTAAACTCAACCTTTGATTCATATTCAATAAAACATTAAATCCAACCCTAATCATGATCCTAACATGTAAAATAATAGAATCTAGCAAACCCTAGGCAATACATAAAATTAGGGTTTACTCATATAAAACTAGGGTTAGTAGAACAATGATTTGAATCAAGAATACACTTTTAAATAATCAAAAGGCATTAAAAACACTTACTCAGAATAAAAAAGGATTAAACTTGAGCAAGAGTATGAATTGTGAAAGAGTAGGAAATTCTCTTTCTTCTTCCTCTTGGTGTGTTGTGCGTGGGGTTTGAGAGAGAAAGATGAGTGACTATTTTTTTGTCTAGGTTAAGTTGATGAGTGAGAAAGTTGAGTCCAATTAGGAAATCAAATTCCTAATTCTACTCCTTACTTTTCTCCTCTAACTTCCTTAACTAACAACTGGTCAACCCTCCCAAAATTCACTATTTTTAGGAAAAGAGTTTACAAAAATTAAACTTATCTTTGCCCCATAATTTCGGCTCTTGGCCGAAAATAATGGCCTAAATTAGGCCTTAATTATTTTCGACCAATCCGAAAATAACAAGCCCGATTGCTTAATTAATTTTGGCCCAAGTTAATTTAATTAGATCCAAAACAAACCATTATTAATTAGGCACTTTAATTCATGAGCCCAATTAATATTTTTAAATCCAAAATGCATTTTCTTTTTAAGTAATTATTATTCTAAAATGAATAATAATACGGGGTATTACATCCCTACCCCTTTAAAAGAAGTTTTGTCCTCGAAACTTTGAATCACCACCAAAGTGAAGCTAGTTCCATAAGGCGAAGTTTTTCACCACCCTTTCAAAGTTCAACACAACAATGCGACTCGAATGTTTAAAAGTTTTTCACAACTTTTTCAAATAACAAAATGAGCAAGATGCAATGGAATGCAATGAGTTTTCCCGTTTTTAATTTCTTTTCTTTTTGTGGATGCTTACACCCTTCCCCCCTTAAAAAGGTTTCAACCTCGAAACTAAGGTTAAGTACCTTGTTCGAACAGTTGAGGATAACGCTTGCGCATATCATCCTCTGTCTCCCAAGTCGCTTCTTCGACTTTGTGGTTAACCCACAACACTTTCATAGGATTGATCGTAGACGCACGAGTTTTCTTCGTTTTCTTGTCTAGGATCCTCACAGGTTTAGTTCGCTCCTCAAGGACTCGAACTGGTTGCTCTTCATAGGTTAGTGTGTCATCTAACACTACCTTTTCAGGGTATTACACTATTGTTCCACGAATGGAACAAAATAGGTGCTTAATCCCATTCCAGTGTCTCCTTGTTGGTGCGTTACTGTATCTTGCTAAGAGATTCACTGAGAATGCAATATCTGGCCTCATATTGTTCGATAGGTACATTAGAGCTCCGATGGCACTCAAATATGGCACCGATCTAAGAACGTCTTCATTCTCCTCTTGTGGTCGAAATGGATCATCTTTAGAGTTAAGAGAACGTACAACCATTGGAGAATGTAGTTGATGTGCTTTGTCCATGTAGAACATTTTCAGTACCTTCTCGGTGTAGTTTGATTGATGGACAAAAATTCCATCGTTGAGATGTTTAATCTGCAAACCAAGACAAAACCTCGTTCTTCTTAAATCCTTCATCTCGAACTCTTTCATCAGGTACTGGGTCGTTCTTTCGATTTCATCAGGATTACCAATGATATTCAAATTATCAACATATACCGCTATGATTGCAAGTTCGGTTTAGATCTTTTGATGAAAACACATGGGGAGACTTGATTATTTTTGTAACTTTTCTTAGAAGATTTTTACTTAAACGGTTCTACCACATCCGCCCTAACTTCTTTAAGCCATATAGAGATTTACTCAATTATTGAGTACAAATAATGATTTATTGAAACGTTGGCTTCATGTAGTTTAAATCCTTCTGGGACTTTCATGTAAATATCAGTGTCAATAGACCCATACAAATAAGCAGTCACAACATCCATTAGGCGCATATGTAGTCCTTGACAAATTGCCAGACTGATTAGAAATCTCAACGTTGTTGCATCAACAACTGGAGAGTATGTTTCATCATAGTCAAGTCCTGACTTTTGAGAAAAACCTTGAGCTACAATCATTGCCTTGTATCTTACAACTTCATTTTTTTCATTTCTTTTTCGTACGAATACCCATTTGTATCCGATGGGCTTTACCCCCTTTGGGGTTTGGAATAATGGCCCAAAAACCTGTCGTTTTTCAAATGAATTTAATTCTGTCTGCATTGCTTCTTTCTGTAAGAACCCTCGCCTTTTCGGCGCGTTTTCGATTTTTAGTTGGAATTAATGGTTCTTAAATATATGCCACATGCGATTCAATTAATTATAAAGAACAACTAGTTACATTCCCGTGCGATGTACGGTTTGTGTGTGTATAACATCTAAAATATTTTTATTGGTACAAACTTGAAACAATTTTTTTGCCTATGTCACATCTTGCTACGAAATAATCTCTGAACTTTTCTATTCTATACTCAAATCAACTTTCTTGCTTTCCTATTTGATTCTAGTTGCACGCCCCGCGTGATGCACGATTTTATTTATGTATATTTGGTTCCAAATAAAAATATTTCATTGTAATAATTTATTAGATACATTCTCTAATAGACATATGGTGCCTTATAGAAGATACATGGACCTATACTAATACTAATTGAAGATACATGTACCTATACTATGACATTACGCTAAAAATTAAATAGTACTAATAGAAGATACATACACCTATACATTTACACTATCTGATCGTATGTCAATGTTTGCTTATGTGTCAAAACTTACGTGTCAATCTAGCAAGAGTGCATATTCCCCGTGCATTGCACAATTTATTTAAATTTTGTTTGTTATACTATTTAAATTGGGTAGTAAACTTGATAACATACATTACTTTAAAAAAATGTTAATAAATTGAATTTGGTGGTTTTTCTTTCCTATAGAAAGCAAATTATATACTTGTAAACCATGAATTCTGAAACGAATATTAAAGACATGAAGACAATTCCGTAATCCTTAGAGCATATTTTGTGCCAAAAAATACTTTCATTCAAAAAGTATGAAAAAATATTTGTTGGATTTGTCTTGAAAAGTAATTTCATACTATTGCTTATTTAGTATAAATGAAAATTATGGTCAAAATTCGACCTATAAAGGTATGTAATTATGGTTATTTTTTTAGAGTAATGTATCGAAGCCTACTTGTCAATATAGCAATTATTTATATTTTCTTATATGCCCCATACGAGGCACAAACTTGTAACCATATTATGAAATATGAAACGTAACTAAAAATAAACCATACAAAAAGAAAATGTGTGGAATAACACTAAACTTAGGATGATACAAATTATTAAGTTATTATAACGCTCTTTTAATCATACAACAACTCAATTGAGCATATAGATATTTTTTGTGATTATTATATGCATGTATTATTATAAAAAAATTAATGAAATGTATTTGTAAGATACATGTACTTGACTTTGGGAGAGAAAACATTATTTAATAAAAGAAAATATGTATTAATGTAGGTTCATGCATGTTAAATAAAGATGACATGGCAAGCTATCTGGATGTGCCTTGCTTATGTGGATGTCCACTTGTCCATCAAGCAATTGTGCACATCCACATATATATATATAATAGATAATTTGCAAATGAGAAGCGCCACCAATTTTTTAGGGAACAATTGGAAACCATCAAAAGTGCATCCAATTCCTATTGGGAATTGACTCATGCCCATGGGGACTAAATATTGAGTTCGGGGATGTAGGTACGAAATAAATAAAACGAATCTCATCTAAATCGCCCGTATTAACGGCCTCTACTAAGCTTATCCATGTCAAGTATTTATTTATGTTATATGGTTCTATACAAATCCGGTCGTCCAATGATCCTAAATTAACTAGGCGGGTTAAGAACAACCAAATTACCTACGTTATCACTTTGCACGATTTATAACACATTTACATGCATTCTATTGACAGGCATAAACATGATATAAAGCATTAAATTAACGCTCCAACCTACCAACTTTGCTAAACGCGCCATGTATTGCATATGCACATTGATAAAAACCGTTAGTATCTTCAAAAGAATAATAATAATGCAAAGGCAGTGACTTTATGCTAAAATAAACCTAGGAGGCTACTATATGCATGCAAGAACTATGAAAAGATGCAAACTTGCATAAACAAATAAAAAGACGCAAACTTTATATTAACTAATCATGCATAATTATGTACAAAATCCAAAGCATGCAAATTTATTCAACCATAATCAATAGCTAAATAAAACATGATTAATAAACAACAAACAAGAGATTTAATAAAGAACTAGGCCCTCGGGATGGTTAACCTGGACGTTCTATTCGAACGGGACTAGTAGAATTGAAATTGCTCTTCGATCTTGGGTGCTAGGCTAGGTATATTGGTTGCTTGAATCTTCAGATTTCTGAATTCTCTTTGATTTGGGGAAAATATGTGCTCTCAATGCTCTCAAAATTATGAACTGACTGCCCTCTACAAAAGAGGGTGAAAGGGAGTATTTATAGAGTTAGGGGACGGATTTAGGGGCTTGGGGCAAGAAGCCCGGCGCCAAAACTCGGCCCAGCCAAAAAACTGGTTCAGCGGCCACACGGAGGGCGGTTGGGGTCAGCGGCTGGCCTAATGGCCCCCGTTGTCACGCGCTGGCCGCCGGACAGGTCGCGTCAGCCGTTGGACCTGACGGCGCGCACGTGACTAGGATTTTTGACTTTTTGGTGCTCTATAAATTACGAAATTGCCCTTGGGATGACCCAGGGGGTCGGGATTGAGCGGTTTTGACCCAAATCTTCGAGACGCGATATCTCTTGATCCGGGAACCTGATTGAGGCAAGGTCAAAGGCGTTGAAATCCTTATAACAAGGGTTATCCAAAGACTAAGGTTTCAAGGAATTTGGTCTAGATTTCTGAGCAATGTCCTTTTCTACTTACATCCATGTTAATCCATTACCATCATCATTAGGCGTTGCGGTGTCAGCGGATGAGAACCTATTAGGGTGTCTACAGAAGCCCCCACTTTGGCCGAGCTTGTAAAAGCGATGGTCAAAGTATTTGCTAAAATGCCTGCAATGTTTTTTTTTTTGAAAATGCTTTATGTTAGAAAGAAGAAGATAGACTCCTGAACGCCTGTGGTCAGGGTTACCTGCTTTGTTTAAAGAACGGGTAGCCTCAACGTCAAAGAGCATTGTGTTGCTCTGCTTTAGTTGTTGCCAACGCGATGCTAATTTTGATAGCTTCAACGTCAAAGAGCGGTGCGTTGCTCTGCTTTAGTGATGCTTGTGTTTGGAAAATTGTGCCTGCAAAAATATAACGAAGTGCCTGTGCCTGTAAAAAGTTAGATATAAGGCTCGTGCCTGCAAAAATAGATAATGCCGGGTCCCTAGGATAAGAAACCAAGCTGTAGGGGCAAAAGAGTCATTTTGGGCAATATATTCAAATCTCCCGGCCTTCCAACAGTCGAGAAATGCAATCCCACGCGGAATTTGAACTCGTGGGTCCGCCCCGAGAGGGCAAACGAAAAAATTGGCTCGGCGGCCATGCGGACGGCCGCCGAGCGCTGGGCGGCCTTTACGGGCCTGCTCAGCGGCCATGCGGACAGCCGCCGAGCGCTGGGCGGCCATGCGGACAGCCGCTTAGTGCTGGGCGGCCTTTACGGGCCTGCTCAACAGCTCAAATGGTCGTGCGAAGGCTAACAGAGGGACCGCTAGGGCCAGCGGTTGGGCCGCTGAGCCTGGGCGGCCCTGAACCGGGGCGCTGGGCCGGTTCAGGGGCGAAAACGGGGCTTTTTTGTGTGGGAGCCGAGTTTTTGGGTCATTTCTTCCCAAAAAATTCGAGACTCTCTCTCTCTACCTCCATTGTTGCCCAACCTTCAATCCTTGCTCAATTTTGCTCAAATTTGCTTCTTTTTGCTTGCATTTGCTTAGATTTGCATAAACTTTGCATAATTTGAACCTTATTTTTGATTTCTCACAAATTTGGGGTGAATTTGAGAGTGGGTTTTTGATACCCTTGGAGAGAGAACATCCCAATTTCTCCATTTTTGCTTGTTTGTCTTTGCTAGCTTGTTCATCCTTCTTCATGGCTCCCAAATTGGCGAAGAAGAGGAGTAGAAGGGCCGAGGTTCGGGAAGAGGTTGAAGAAATTAACATCTTCACCAAAGCTTTTCCCTCCCATGTCAAGCCTTCCAAGAGGAAGCCTAATGTAGCTTTTCCTCAAGATAGGTACACACGGTCGGATAGGATGCCCGACATCATTTGGGATCGGTCGGAGTTGCTCTTTCGACCGGAGACTCACTTGAGCTCCCGTGCTTCCAAGTTTGTGGTAAGCCTAAAAATTTGAATTCATAGTTTTATGCATTGAATTTGTATGCAATTGTCAAGTTTGTAGCGCATGTGATCTTGCGCGGCTTGAACGACCTTAGAAACATGCTTAGGATTGAACGTTTGTTGAAATGTGAACCTAAGAGGTTGCATATTGATCATAGGAACCCAATGTGAATTATGGCTCTTCGGTGAGACTTTTTAAGGTCTTGCCCAAAGAGGTGCAAAGTGCAGTTTTGGGTGCGGGGTTCGGGCCCCCTTTTGAAAGCGGCGGACTCGGTTGAGCGAGTCAAGAGGTGCATTGTCCGTTTGTCCTTGGAGCGTTTTTGGGATACTACCAACACGTTCCACTTCCCTAATGGGGAGATGATAATCACTCCATCGGAGTTTGTTATATTGAACGGGGTGACTTGCGTGGGTACGCCCATTGTGTATGACGTTTCCATTTGGAAACGTAAGACTTAGATGGTGGAGTTTTTCGGCCCTTGGGGGAATACCTGGGGTCACCATTATCGTCCCTATAGCGAGCTCTACACTGCTTTGACTGATGCGAGGTATAAGAGAAATACCTCGGTGGAGCAGAAGGCGAGGAAGTTTATCGCCTATCTCCTTGCCACCACTATCTTTGGTGATAAGGGAGAGCGTATTCATGCTATTTACCTCCCTAGCTTGTTGGATTGGGAGAGGGTGAGAGAGTACAACTGGGGGTTGCCAGGCTACGCCAACCTCTTGAGGTGCATGCGGTTTGCTTGCCGCGTGAATGATGTGGGATACAAGCAAAAGACTCTTCCTCCCGTGAGCTTGTGCGGTTTCTGGAAGGCCTTGCAGGTGCGTTTTGCTTTTTGTATCTATTTTGGTGATTTGCATGATTTAAGTGTATGGTGCATAACTTCATGTTTCGATGTAGCCTTGGTTCTTTGAGCATTTCCCGGACATGGCGCCTACGGGCTGGGAGTTGGATTTCCCGGTTTGCAGGGCGTGGCGTCATAGGCGTCCTGCGCCCTTTTCGACCCTTCAGCAGTATAGGGAGGCTCTCTTGCGCCTAGATTGGCACAAGGTAACGCAGTTTGCTTTTTGTTACATGGATGGTATTTCTTGGTGTGGAAATAATTTATATTGCATGTTTGTGTAGATTGACTACTTCCCTTGGGCGAAGTACCATGGGTTGGCTTCGGATGCCGTCCTTGCACCTAGGGCGATAGACCGCCAGAGGATCCTGATTGCGGGTTCGTTCTCTTTTGAGTGGTATTTGGGAGAGCGGATCTTCCGTCAGGTTTATCCTGACGTGGCGGGCCTGAGGATTCCCTTGGATCCTCCCTCGACCATGTTCTTGGTGAGGTGCTTGTCTCGCGAGCAGGTTACGGAAGTCATGGTGGGCTCGGATGCTATGCGGTATTTGAGGGAGCATGCGGAGGACCTTGCGGGGCACTACGAGTAGTTCCGTCGTGATCGCCTCATGCTTTCATTTGTGGGTTTGAAGGTAAGAATCTTCTATTTGTTATTCTTGCCTTTCTTGCTTCGTTGGTTTGCTGACCTACTTTTCTTTGTAGGAGCCTCGGGTTGATGATGTTGATGTGGATATCCCAGATATGCGGGTCCGAGGTCGGGACTATGGCGGGAAGGAGTGTTGGGGAGAGGTCCCGATGACGAAGGACCTTGATGAGGACATCCAGGGCCTTCCTCTTCCAGTTGGGCATCCAGGGGTAAATTCATAATTTTACCTGTTGCATGTGATTTTTACTGCTTTTATGCTTGTATTGACTTTTCTTTGCGTAGCTTGACCGTGAGCAGACCGGGAAGGTCTTCAAGATGATGCATGCCATGAAGTCCTCGATATCTCGAGCTCTTTCGAAGGGCACTTGCTCAAGAGCCGACTTGGATAAGGTAAACTTGATTTGCATTTTCAAAGTTATATGCTTTGAGAAATGTATCTTATATGTTTGGTGGGTTGCAGGTTGAGTATCGTCGACCCCTTCCTCGTCGGTCACGACAGGTGGTATTGTCGGATGATGAGGTTGTGAGCTCGCCTGAGCGTAGTCCTTCTCGTGAGAGGAGTCCTCGGAGAGAGAGGGAGCCTGTGCATCGGACGGACCGTCCTGGTGGGAGTAGGATGGCTCCGTTTGTAGAGCCTACTCCTATCCCTATGCCGATGTATCCCTCTTATCCCGGGTAAGCGGGGTATGCTCCTTATGGCGGTCTTTACTACCAGCCTCCTGTCCCTGCTCCTATGATGCCTACCATGCCTCCTCGTTCTTCGTGGGGGTATGATTCGAGTTATGCTGGAGAGGGGTGCTCGTATCGGGAGCCTGCCCGTCATTCTTCTTTTGACCCTAGCCAATTAGCGGCGTCAATCTTTGGGGATGAGCCACGGAGGTCGGAGGATCATTTAAGGTGTTCCGCACAGATGCTGATGCGGGTGACGATTTTTATGATAATGTATTTGTATGAGATACATTTTTCGAACATTTGTGTTGAATAAATATTCGGACTTTGCTCTGTAATATATTGTTGTTTTATTGGTCCCTGCATGTAAATGGGCTAATGCAAATGCGCAGGTAGTCAAGCAAAAACGCAAGTAAGAGCCATGTAGCAAAAAAGGTACAGCCAAAAAGTTAAAATTGGGTGTACTTTATCCCCCCTAAAAAAAATGAAAACAGAAAGGGGTTCAAAAAAAATGAAATAAAATTAATAAGTATAAAAGGGATTAACAAAATAAAAGATGATAATCATCCAAAAAAGAAATAAAGGAATTGTGGAGTTCCCATAAATAATTAAGGAAATAAAAGAAAAATAGTAATAATAGAAGAATCAGGAAACTGAGCCAAATTGGTGTCCAAAACGATTAAGGAAAGTGTCAAAAACGGGTAGGAGAGTGATGTCTCGAAAAAAGAGGCTCGGCGGCCAAAGGAGGGTGCTCAGCGGCTGACGCGAAGGAGAGGGGGTCAAAAGTGGGGCCGCCAGACTCAGCGGCTGGGCGGCTGGCCGCTGAAGCTCAACGGCTGGGCCGTGGCTGCCATATCGTGGCCGCCGAGCGTTCGGCGGCTGTCCGGTTGGCGGCTGAAGCCCTTTTTTCCGAAGGGTTGCCTTATTTTCGTCTTTTTTCGTGCGAGCCCTGTATAAGCCTTGGGTTAGTCCGATTTTAGGACATCACCTTCATAATTCCATAGTAATAGAGAGCTTTTTAGAGAGAGAAACCTCCAATTAATTTAGAATCAGCCATGACAAGTTTTGAAGTTAAGTTCGATAAGTGGTTGCAATCTATGACCCATGAAGAGAGGATGAGACTTATGCCCTTTCACTTGAATGCTTTCTTCCATCTGAAGCAAATTCAAGTTGTCTGGAACCTTCTTGAGGTTGCGGTTGAATTTTGGGATGACAAGCTTTACGTTTGTAGATTCGGGTACAACGAACTGTGTCCTCTTCCCGAAGAATTTGTCGCTATAATTGGGTTCCCTCATGATCAAGCTCCTGCAACTCCATGGCTTGGGGCCAATCTTGAAGGCTACTATAAAAGGTATCTTGGTTTATCCCCAACACAAGCCTCTTCTGTGGCTAGAACCGGTGAGCTAGACCTTAATGGTGTGATTGACATCTTTTTCCCCAAGGTAAGGGATGATCATAATGAGACATATTATAGGCGTGCTTTTATCTTATATCTCTTACATAGGTACCTCTTTGTTGGTGGAGGTAATAATGGTAAAACTTGTATGCTTAGAATTGTTGAACAAATTCAAAACGATTTTACCCCTATGTCTCTTGTTCTTGGTGAAACCCTAATGTGCCTGGACCGCAAGAAACAAGAACCATCGCATGGTGGATGGACGGGAAGTCCTCTTCTCCTTCAAGTGAGTGCTTGAATAACTACTTTGGATTTTTTTTTTAAAGTTTGAATCTTTAATGGATACCTAACTTTATTATTATTTGTGTTTGTTTGTTTTTGTAGATATGCTTTTGGAGCATATGTGCTTCATTGAGAGGCCGGCTAATGCGCTCAAATACCAACCAAAGCAGTTTCCTGCCCGCCGAAGACTTTATTATGAATCAACCATTGATGAATGGTGCGGATATCTTAAAGCTTGCCCTTTGCTGAGATGGACTGTCAAGTGGTGGGGCTTAAAATCCGCGATTGGATGTAGCAAGGAGATGGGATATTATCAAATCCTTGGTCTTCAAAATTGACTTACATATTTCCTAGCCGTATCATGCGGCAATATGGGAAACGCTAGATCATCCCACAGAAGGATAGTGTTGCGCCTGCAACCCGGGTTTTGACTATTAGTATGGTGAGATCATGGGAGTGTGCATGGGATCGTCGCCCTAAGTGGACTATTCCTCATATCAAGGCCCCAACGGCCATATCTTCAGCTTATGAAGCTTGGATGGATTTTAAGACTACGGAAGATCGTCGTGCATGCAGGAAATCCGAACAAGATGATCTTAAGGCCCAATCGGTCAAGGCTAGCTTAAGGCTTTCTAACCCCAATGATCCTAAAGGGAAGGGTCAACAAAAGGGAGTCAAGCATGTGAAAAGTGTTCTTAACCCAAAAGCCAAGAAAGCTTTAACCAAGATCACTACTAAGCCGGAGGAGAAGCCCCAAATTTGGGCCAACGATCATGAAGCCTCCACAAGTGATCCTCTAATGGAGGTTGAAAAAGAAGAGACCGTGGTCCGAGAGAGATGGGCTCCCAAGGAACGCGAAGTGGAAGGCCCAAAGGTTGATGAATCCATGGAGGATGTTGTCCCTACTACCGAAGCTACGGAGTAATCTATTAGGAAATACTCTTTTGGATCATGTCTTAGCTTAGGATTGCCTTTTATTTGCTTTAAATTCAATAAGGGTGATGTGCCCTCTTTTTGTTTAGACTTAAATGCTTCTTCTTTTTTTATTATTTTTTTTTATGTTATGTTAGGAATTGCTGAGTCTTGTAATGGACTTTATTATTATTTATGGAGACATGCTTGTTTTAATATTACAACCTTGTGTTTATTATGTGCACAAATTTTAACAACTTTTGAATGCGAAATTGATGAAGGGGCCGGGCCTAATTGTAATTGGGTTGTCCTACGTATCCTTTTAGGGGAATCAGGCCGCTCGTAGTTCTTATCCGTTTTTTTTTTTTTTTTTAACATTCAATCCCGTTTTTTTTTTTTTTTTTTTTTTACGGGATTAGTTAGCCTTGTGTGGGCCTCTCGAAAGTGTTATATTGGGTGTCTTGCCTAAGCATAAAACCTCTTTAATTGATCCATGTTTATCCATTGACTAAATTCGATCCCGTCTAAATCTGCCAATCTTGCAGCGCCACCTGTTAAGATCTTTGTGATGATAAACGGGCCTGACCAGTTGGGTCGAAATTTGCCTCTTGGGTCAGTGACATTGGCCCTTAGTTCTTTAAGTACTAAGTCTCCAACCTTAAGGTCCCTCATTTTGAGCCTTTGGTTAAAGTGTCTAGTTAGTCTTTTCTGATAGACTCTCACGTTGTGCAAAGCATAGAACCTTTTCTCATCTAGCAAGACTAATTGGTCATAGCGGGCTTGGACCCAATCTACCTCTGGGATTTGACTTTCTAAAACGATCCTTAGAGATGCGATCTCTAGTTCGATTGGAAATACGGCTTCCATTCCGTAAACTAGGGAGTATGGTGTTGCTCCCTTTGATGCGCGAACTGATGTCCTATAACCCCAAAGTGCGAATGACAGCTTGTCTGGCCAGTCATGATAATTTAAGGACATTCTTTCAATGATTTTCTTGATGTTCTTGTTAGCTCCTTCTACTGCACCGTTTATTTGCGGTCTGTAGGGAGATGACTTTTGATGCTGGATCTTAAACTAGGCTAAAAGCTCAATTACTTCTTTCATGAAGTGTGACCCATTATCATTGATGATTTCTTGGGGAACTCCGTATCTAGCTATTATGTTATTCTTAATGAACTTAACCACGTGCTTTGCTTTGAGCTTCGCGTATGATTGCGCCTCAACCCATTTGGTAAAGTAGTCGATTGCGACTAGGATGTATTCGTGGCCCCCTTTTCCTTTTGGGATTATTTTACCGATGATGTCGGTTCCCCAAGCTAAGAAAGGCCAAGGTGAGGTGAAGGTATATAATGGGCTTGGTGGTAGATGTTGTAGATTTGCATGGGTCTGGCATTGTACGCATCTTTTGACAAACTCACAACAATCCTTCTCCATCGTTGTCCAATAATACCCTAGCCTTATTATCTTTCTAGATAGCATCATACCGTTCATGTGCAGTCCACATACTCCTGCATGTACCTCTCTTAAGGCCTTATGGGCCATTTCGTTACCTAAGCAACGGAGGTTGACTCCGTTTGGGATTTTCTTGTATATTTCACCCTTTACTTCCAAGAATTGGGCCGCGAGCCTTCTGAGTGCTTTCTGGGCTCTAGGGCTAGAATCAGGAGGGTAGAGCTGGTAAACAATTAGATTCTTTATATCGGTGTACCACTCATCTTCTTCATCGTGGAACACTTCTAGGGTGTCGCAATATGAAGGCTCGGATCTCCTTTGTACAAAGATGGGAATCATCAGGATGGTTTCAGGTATGTTAATCATGCTTGCTCACTTAGCCAAGGCGTCTGCAAATTGATTATCTTCTCGTGGAAGGTATGTAAAGTGTATTTGATTGAAATATTCTATGATCTTGTCTAAGTATTCCTGGTAGAGTGCCAGGGATTCACTTTTAACCTTCCATACTTTGGAAAATTGGTTAATTATGAGTGATGAGTCCCCATAGACTCGGAGTGTCTTAATGCCAAGGCTTATGGCGGATTGCAGTCCTATTATGCAAGCTTCATATTCGGCGCCATTATTTGTAACCTCATGGTCCAGTTTGACTGAAATAGGTGTATGTCCACCTTCAGGGGATACTATCAGTACTCCTACTCCAAAACCCTTTTGGTTGGATGCTCCGTCGAAGTATAGCTGCTAAGTTTCGGTGTCTAAGGTCATAACCCCTTCGTCTGGGAAGTGATATTCATCCTCGTGATCTGGTTCATTTATGGCTTGGTCGGCCAGGTATTCCGAAATAGCATGTCCTTTTATGGCTTTTTGATGTTCAAATTTAAGGTCGAACTCTGAGAGGAGAACGGTCCACCTTACTATTCACCATTTAGTATGGGCTTTTCGAATATGTATTTCAAAGGATTTTCTCTTGATCTTATGTGGATCGTGTGTTAGAGCATGTGATGTCGTAGCTTTTTGGCAGTTGCTACCAAAGCTAAACATGTCTTTTCTAGGGATGAATAGCGGGTTTCATATTCCAGAAATTTCTTGCTCACATAGTATATAGCTTTCTCTTCCTTATCCACTTCTTGGGCTAACATGGCCCCCATTGACGTTTCTGTGACCGTAAGGTAGAGTATTAGAGGCATGCCTGGAACGGGCGGTACTAGAACAGGTGGGTTGGATAAGTAGGCCTTAATTTTGTCAAAGGCCTTTTGGCATTGCCCGTCCCATTCCGTCTTTACCTCTTTTTTGAGTTTCTTGAATATGAACTTGACACAACCGCAAGTGCACGGTGTATGTCGAAGTAATAAAAAGTTTGTATCCACAAGGACTCGTTGATAGAGTACAAAATATCCCTAGATTATCGACTATCTAAACCAATTAAAGGAGTTGATTGGATTGACTAACCTAAACAACTAATTAATTTAAAACTTAATAAAGGTGCGAAACAATAATAAAGGCAATTCTAGGATAGGAATCACCACTAATCATGCACATTGATCATTAATTAACCCCAAACAACCCCCATACTTAATAACAAACCACTTGACAATTAGCAAATGTATTATAAACACCTTCTTTCGAAGGGGAGTGATTTTTACCCAAACACAAACCAAGAAACCTATTTCTAGGACCCTAATTGGGCATGGGTTATATTAAACTAAGCTAATTATATGGTCACAAAAGAAGTAATCCACTTTCGTGGTATTAACTCTCAAGCATCAATAATCAAGCAACCACTATCATCAAACACATTTCCATGCTTAACAATAGGTACAAATAAGATAAAATGTGGATCAAGCAATTTATCAGACACTTGGTGGGCACATGCTTAACATTGATAGAAATTTGGAATTAAACTTGGGGAAGGGGCAAACCAACAATCAAGAGCATGGATTAGGGCTACCTAATCCTAGAACTAATTAAACTACTCACTAATCATGGAATTAAGCAAAATAAACTTCATAATAACAATACCCATTAACATTTAATAACAAAGATTTAAACTTGCAAGTATTAATAGAAAGAGGGAAGAGAGAGAAAACTTACAATCAAAATTGTTGATTAAAGAGAAATTAGAAACCAAGATTAAAATTCACTAAATACTTAAGCTTAGTCTTGAAGAACCCTAAAAACCCTAAGAAAAGTTCTAGTCTAGTACCCCCAAAATGAAGTATAGCCCCTTCTCCAAGAAAATGTCACTTATATAGGGGTTTTACAAGTCAAAATGGTCAACTATGACTTCTGATAGCGAATCGTGACCTAAACAGCGAACCACGACCAGGTCATGGTTCGCATCTGATGCTCTTAAGAGTTAATTACTAGCTAAGGTGAACCACGACCAGGTCATGGCTCGACTCCACAAGTCATGGTAGACTCTGGTGCTATTTCCTTGCCTCTTAAAGGTGAACCATGACCATGTTTGAGACATGGCTTGCTCATGGTTCATTCTTAATGTCTCTTCTTGATATTTCTTTGCTTCCTTTGATCATCCTTGCTCATGCTTGAGTCTCCATCACATTCTCCTCAACATTTGAGATCGTTCAACACTCAACATGTCACATTTTTGCTCCAAGAACAGTTATCTACACAAGAAGGTAAACCAAAAGCGTAAAATAGAACAAAGAAGGATGAAACGAATAAAAGAGAACGAAAAACCATCAATTAACCTAGCAAATTAGTACTAAATTATACTAAAAATATATACAAATAAACACTTATCAGGCTCACAAGTGATAGTTAACTTAGAGATGAGGCTGCTAATGTATTGGATTCTCCCTAAAAAACCTTTTATTTTCTTTTTCCGTTTTCGGAGGCGGCATGTCTATTATTGCTTTGATCTTGGATGGATCAATTTCTATTCCTCTAGTGCTTATGACAAATCCTAGAAGTTTGCCGGATGTAACTCCGAATGCGCACTTCTTGGGATTAAGCCTCATATTATACTTCCTAAGTCTGTCAAAGAACTTTTGAAGTGAGGGTACATGCCCTTCTCTGTCTTTGGACTTTATGATCATATCATCTACGTACACTTCAACCTCTTTATGCATCATATCATGGAGTAAGGTCATAGCGGTTCTTTGGTATGTGGCTCCCGTATTCTTAAGCCCGAACGGCATTACTGTATAGCAATAAGTGCCCCACTGTGTGATGAAAGTGGTTTTCTCTTCGTCCTCTTTGGCCATTAGGACTTGGTTATATCCTGCGTACCCGTCCATAAATGATAGTAGGCGTGTCCGGTGGTGTTATCTACCAAGACGTCTATATGTGGTAAGGGAAAGTCGTCTTTTGGACTTGCTTTGTTCAGG
Organism: Tetragonia tetragonoides; assembly: GCA_038025085.1. Lineage (NCBI taxonomy): Eukaryota > Viridiplantae > Streptophyta > Magnoliopsida > Caryophyllales > Aizoaceae > Tetragonia > Tetragonia tetragonoides. The sequence goes on from CM076149.1 coordinate 21,358,620, forward strand.
TCCCTAAAATCTACACACATTCGGACCGGTCCGTCCTTTTTTGGGACTGGGACAATGTTGGCTACCCAATCGGGGTAATTGTCCACTCTTATGAAGCCTGCCTCTAGTTGTTTTTGGACTTCCTCCTTGATCTTAAGAGCCCACTCTGGCTTCATTCTTCTTAGCTTTTGTTTGACCGGTTTGCAGTCGGGGTTTAGCGGAATGGTATGCTGAGCAATTTTGCGGTCTATGCCTGACATGTCCTTATAGGACCAGGCAAAAACATCCGTATAATTCTTTAGGAGTGTTATGAATTGTTCGCGTTCATTAGATGTCAAAGGCAAGCCTATTTGCACGTGGCGAGGCTCATCTTTAGTTGCAATGTTTATTGTCTCCGTTTCTTCGACTATTGAAGTCTTTTGCTCATGTTCGATTAGTGCTTTAATAACTTCTTATGGCAATTCCATTATATTTTCTGAATTATTAGCGATGAGGCAATCCGAGTAAGCAAAATCGACGTTCATAATATTAATAGAAGCGGACAATGCATCAATGAGGTCATCACTAAGGACCTTAGCAGGAATAGACTAGGGTGGACTACCCGACACTTCTAGGATAACAGACTCGAAATCGGACTCGGACTCAGAATCAGACTCAGAATCGGAATGGGGCCCTCCTGTAGGACCGTTGCAGATTGTGAACTTGTACTTGGCTCCCTTGACTGGAGTCCATTTCGTCTCATGCATCCAGGTGGTGCGGTCGGGCCCCATTGGGGCAATTAATCTGGATGGGTCGAAATCTTCATTAAAAAGCACAGTAAGGGGAAGTTTGGTAGTTGTCTCGTCGTACTGCCGACGTACTTTGCCAAATAAAAGCTCAAAGTCGTTGGGTGCCATGTCATTAGCCCAATCTTTAGTGGATTGGTCCTCATTAGGAGGTATGGGTGTGTCTTCACTCATGAGGAAACAGTCTTGAAATGCCTCAAAGTCTGGCATTAGGATCCCGTTGATTGTGTATGGTTCAGGGAATCCAAAGTAAGGATATGGGTCGCCTTCCTGAAGGAATTTCCCGTTGAGGGTAAGGGGATAAGGATCCATGCTGTGTGTAACGGGTTTGTTAGCCGCACGGGCTCTTTTCTTAGCCATCACTTTGGATATGTAGGCCCTAACTTCTTGCCTTGTGGGCCTGTAGCCTAGCCCGAATAAATCATTTTTGATCTTGGTGTTCCAAGAGGCTTGAGCTACCTTGGGATGAGGGCCCAAAGTGGTGCCTGGGAAGTGGCCTTGCTTTCTGAGTAAAGCATTCACATTGAGTGTGGGCTCTATTGTTTCTATGAAGGCTATCTTCTCAAAACCCCATAACTCCTCGTCTTGCTCATTATGCTCTATCTTTAGGACTGGAGCTTTCTCAATCTAGGCTACCATGGTATCAGCGCAGACTTCCAAGGTGGATCCTGCCAAGGATAGCTTTACCTTTGATGCAGGGTTGAGGCTACAACATTTAACCCGTGTAACCAGGGTCTTTCCAAGAGTAGATTGAAAGTGGTTGGAATGTCGATCACATGGAATTGGACCATTTTCACGATGGGCCCAATATTAATATTCATGGAGAAGGTACCCAATACGTTTCTTTTGGAATTATCGTAGGCCCTTATCCCTTGTGCGGAATGCGCGAGGTTGTTGCAGTCTATTATGAGGTGTTCAGCAGTCCTCAAGGGGCATACATTTACGGCAGAGCCATTGTCGACTAAAGTCATAGGGACTTGTCTTTGTTGACAGATTACAGTAAGATAAAGGGTTGTGTTGTGATGAATACCTTCGGGTGGAAGGTCTTTGTCAGAAAAGGTGATGGGCGTGGATGAATTTTCTTGGATCAGGAGGTTGACTACCTCTTCAGGAGTGGCATTTGGAGAAATTATGGTTGCGTTCAAGGCCTCTAGCACGACCCTTCTATGAGTGATAGAAGTGGTTAACAGTTGCCATATGGATATGTCAGCTTTTTTCTTTGTAGTTGCTTGAGGGTGTTGGTCCCATCATCCTCTTTTGCCATTTCTCTTTGGGCCGAATCCCTATTGGGGATGGCTACAGGCTCCACAGGTTGAATTTGAGATGGATCCATATATATGTTTTCGGGCCTGAATTGGCGTCCTGATCTGGTGAGATAGTTTAGGGCCTTATCATCTTCTTCCTTTTCATCATCGGAGATATCATACCAGGCATTGTCGTTAGCTATGTCATGGACTTGAGGAGTCAAAACATCTTCTAGATCAGTATACGACCCATTATCTTCCTCATCACTATCCCAAAGGCTGCAGACGTCCAGTGTGGTCCTTGGGCTTGGGTACAGTGGTATGGCCTGTCCAATAAGTGTGATCAAATAGGAGGGATCAAACCCTTCTTCTATGTCAATGGCAAAAGAATTCCCAAGGGGATTGTTGTTGTTGCTAGGCGGTGGTGCATCTTTAGGAAATGATATTGTGCCATTGTCAAACAAGTCTTGGATTTTATCCTTGAGGGTGTAATACTTTTCATTGTCGTGCCCACGCCCCCTATGATATTTGCAGAATGCGGACTCGTTCCAATATGGTGACCTTTTCTCTACATGTGGCTCGGGAGTAGGCCCAATCGGATGTAGATAGTCTCCTTTGATCAACTTATCTAGAGCTTTGACATAAGTCATCTCGAGGGGAGTGTACCTTCTTGGACGCCTGTCAGCTATGGCGTTCACTTCATTTCCTCTACTTGTGGAGGCATGGTTGGTATTAGTATATTTCTTATCTTTATATCCGCTTGTGTTGTTATTGTAAGTGACCTTGTTCTTCCCCCTTTGGAGTTGGTCATCTTCAATGGCCATGCCCACTTCAGTTAATTGGGCATAGGTGGTTATGGGTTGAAACTTTATGTGTTCAAGGTACTTAGATGCCAAATTTTGGACTAGCATTCTGGTTTGATCCCTTTCAGATGGGTGATCAATCATTTCAGCTACCTTAGTCCTCCATCTTCTCACGAAACTAGTGAACCCTTCCTTGTCATCTTGCTTGGTGATGTCCAACTCTCCTAATGTCATGGGTGGAGACATTGTCAGCATATCACTGGAGGAATGAGGTGGATAAATCTTCCCATTTTTCCAACTTTTGGGGGGGCAACTTGAAGAACCAGGCCCTGACAGCAGGATCCAAGGTTTGGGGAAAGAGGTGAACATACAGCTCTTGTTCAATGCCTCTAAGGTCCAATGCAGTAGTAAAAGCTCTAATGTGATCTTGTGGATCGTCGGTTCCTTTGAATGTGGGAACTTCAGGCATGGAGAACTTAGTGGGCAATTTTCCCTTGATGTGGGGAGCATAGCCTGCAGAATTGATGATCATGTCGTTGAAGACACGACTCTTGCCTAAGACAGATTCAAGCCTGTTCAGCTTGACTTGAAGCTCTTGGACCTCTTTAGTGGAGGGTTCGGCCTTTTCTTCATCGGGCTTGGGCTCATCATCATCTTTAGTAGAGGGATCCAACTTGGTGACACGGGCTTCCATATCAGTGAATCTAGCATTCATGGAGGCCATTTGGGCTAAAAGGTCATCCATCTTTTGGTCAGCGGTTCTCTCAGCGTCTCCAGACATAGCGGACTTAGGTGAACCGGGTGGTGAGGCTTGAGGTGACAGTGGCGGTGTGTGAAGGTAATCGAGCCAAACGGGGCCCACGAATTGTGCTTGTGGTGAAGGTTCGAACGATAACTTGCGGACTAACCTCTTGCTGGACTCGTCTCTCTCCCACTCCCTAGGACCAGGATCTCTACTTCTACCAATTTTGGACATAAAAAGGCCCGTTTAAGAAAATAGAAAATATATGGGAATCTCCACATAATAAAAAAAAAAGAGTTTTATTTTAAAACAAATGTGGGAAGAGAATCTAGCACTAATCCTCAACATGGTGATCTTTTGGGTAAGACGCGATTTTATGTAAGTAGCATATTCTAGTCAATGATCTTTCGACTCTATTAGAATTATAAATACTCTTGACTTGCATATGGGATAAAATTCCCTAATTTTAGAAAAAGAGAAATACTATTGACTTGCATATGGAATGAAATTGGACTCTTTTTTTTTTATTTGGTGAAAGATCATTGACGAGAATATGTTATTTGCATGCAATCTAATTCTTATGGAAAGGAACGCCTTCCTAATATGGTCACTAGCATCGTCGGAGTCATACAAGGATTCTGCTTCCTAAAAAGATAAGATCCTAGACTCTATTTGTAAACCTCACCAAACGTACAAACAAACAAAAGGGAAACTTTCCCTAACCAGGACTCAATAAAAGAATCCTAAGGAGGGATCTAGTCCTAATATTTTATGGAAACTAATCACATAGCAAGGAAACAATTAATAATATGGCAAATAAAAGAATTAGCACCTTCATATGGACTATGAGACATAATGCAATATTTTGACACAATCTATGGTTGGATAAGGTAACCCATGACCGGATGCGTTTTATCATCTATGGGGTGCATAGTAAGACTAGGCGTTCCGTTCTACATATCTCAAATGTAAACATTTAAATGTCATGGGGTGGAACACGACTATGTGCAAAGATAATTCGGACCGAGTGGGTCATTGGCCTAAATCATAGACAATGTTCCAAATGGTAGATCCTATAATGGTGTGATGATGTCTTCCGACATCTTGCAAAGATAATGCATGCAATATGAATGATATGGATGCAAAAAGCAAAGAAAATAAACACGTATGGTAATTGAACCAAATAGCTAAAAATAAATCATTGACATGGATAAGTGTTCGAATTACATCTTCTTATTAAGTCCCCAATTGAGTCACCACTGTAAGAACTCTCGCCTTTTCGACGCTTTTTCGATTTTTAGTTGGAATTAATGGCTCTTAAATATATGCCACATGCAATTCAAATTAATTATAAAGAACAATAATTTGCAAATCAGAAGCCGCCACCAATTTTTAAGGAAACAATTGGAAATCATCAAAAATGCATCCAATTCCTATGGGGAATTGACTCATGCCCATGGGGACTAAATATTGAGTTCGGGGATGTAGGTACGAAATAAATAAAACGAATCTCATCTAAATCGCCCGTATTAGCGGCCTCTACTAAGCTTATCCATGTCAAGTAGTTATTTATGCTATATGGTTCCGTACAAATCTGGTCGTCCAATGATCCTAAATTAACTAGATGGGTTGCGAACAACCAAATTACATACATTATCACTTTGCACGATTTATATCCAATTTACATGCATTCTATTGACAGGCATAAACATGATATAAAGCATTAAATTAACGCTCCAACCTACCAACTTTGCTAAACGCGCCATTTATTGCATATGCACATTGATAAAAACCGTTAGTATCTTCAAAAGAATAATAATAATGCAAAGGCAGTGACTTTATGCTAAAATAAACCTAGGAGGCTACTATATGCATGCAAAAACTATGAAAAGATGCAAACTTGCATAAACTAATAAAAAGACGCAAACTTTATATTAACTAATCATGCATAATTATGTACAAAATCCAAAGCATGCAAATTTATTCAACCATAATCAAAAGCTAAATAAAACATGATTAATAAACAGCAAACAAGAGATTTAATAAAGAATTAGGCCCTCAGGATGGTTAACCTGGACGTTCTATTCAAACGAGACTAGTAGAATTGGAATTGCTCTTCGATCTTGGATGCTAGGCTAGGTGTATTTCTTGCTTGAATCTTCAGATTTCTGAATTCTCTTTGATTTGGGGAAAATATGTGCTCTCAATGCTCTCAAAATTATGAACTAACTGCCCTCTGCTTGAAAGGGAGTATTTATAGAGTTAGGGGACAGATTTAGGGGATTGGGGCAAGAAGCCCGGCGCCAAAAATCAGCCCAGCCAAAAAATTGGTTCAGCGGCCACACGGAGGGCAGCTGGGGCCCGCGGCCCCCGCTGGGCTCAGCGGCTGGGCCACTAAGGCTTAGCGGCTGGCCGCTGGGTCCAGCGACTGGCCTAATGGGCCCCGCTGTCACGCGCTGGCCGCCGGACAGGTCGCGTCAGCAGCTGGACCTAACGGCGCGCGCGTGACTAGGGTTTTTTACTTTTTGGTGGTCTGTAAATTATGAAATTGCCCTTGGGCTGACCCAAGGAGTCGGGATTGAGCGATTTTGACCCAAATCTTCGAGACGCGATATCTCTTGATTCGGGAACCTGATTGAGGCAAGGTCAAAGGCGATAGAATCCTTATAACAAGGGTTATCCAAAGACAGACGTTTCAAGGAATTTGGTCTAGATTTCTGAGCAATGTCCTTTTCTACTTACGTCCATGTTAATCCATTACCATCATCATCAGGCGTTGGGGTGTCAGGGGATGAGAACCGATTAGGGTGTCTACACTTTCCATTTTGGCCAATCATTTTGTCGATGACATTTATCGACTGATTTTGGTTCAATAGTCATCCTCATTGATGACTATCTGCGTGGCAACTATGTATGCAAATACGTTGTCAATCTCAATATGTTTTCTATTCCATTACAGACATAGTCTATTGAGATCTCAAAATTGTCTTCAAGTGAGATTTCATTTTCATTTTAAAATTATATTTTGATTGACGACATTGCCTGCGCTCTGCATATGTGCATTCTCTTCCTCAGAAGATTGAACATCTTTGACATTCACATTTTTCAACCTTTTTGATTTTCTTGACTTCAAATCTTTTGAGCCAATTGGTCGACCACGCTTTCGCTTAATAGTAGAATCCTCTGCAAAGGGTTTATCAGAATTTCCAGTAGGAATCTCGATCCTTGCAGAAACATTCATGGCTGGAATATGTGACTTTGTCACTTTCTTTATATCTGTAAATGCGTCAGGCAATTGATTTACAGCATTTTGCAAATGAATTATTTTCTGAAATTCATGTTCACACACATTTGAACGTGGGTCAAGATAAGATAATGTTGTTGCATTCCACGTTATTTCTGTCGTGCTTGGGTTCGCCTTATCTTTTCCTCCCCCTAAGGTTGGGAATACTGACTCGTCAAAATAACAGTCAGCAAACCGTGTTGTGAACAAATCACTAGTCATCGGTTCTAACTACTTAATAATTGAGGGGGTTTCAAAACAGATATGTATTCCCAACCTTCTTTGCGGACCATCTTAGTACGGTTAGGTGGTTCTATTGGTACATAAACTGCACACCCGAATATTTTCAGATGCGCAGTACTTGGTTCTTTCCCAATTACCAGTTGCATAGGGGAGAATTCATGATACGCAGTTGGCCTTAATCGTACTACTTCTGCATGCAATATAGCATGTCCCCAAATGGATGTTGGTAACTTTGATTTCCTTAATAATGGCCTAGCAATTGACTGCAAACTGTTTTATCAAAGATTCAGCAATCCCATTTTGGCTATGAACATGAGCAACTAGGTGTTCCACCTCAATCCCAATAGACATACAATAGTCATTGAATGTTTGGGATGTAAATTCTTCTGCATTATCCAACCTGATCTTCTTTATTGAATGATCTGAAAATTGAGTTTTCAATCGAATTATTTGCGCCAACAATTTGGCAAATGCGACATTTCTTGTCGATAATAAACTCACATGCGACCATCGTGTTGATGCATCTATTAATACCACGAAATATCGAAATGGTCCGCGTGGTGGGTGAATTGGCTCGCAAATATCACCTTGGATTTTTTCCAAGAATGCAGGAGACTCACTTTCAAGCTTACCTTTGGAAGGTCTCGTAATTAATTTTCCAAGTGAACAGGCAGCACAAGGGTGTTCACTAAATTTTGGTACTTGGACATTTTTCAATGGGTGTCCAGTTGAACCCTTAATTATTTTTATCATCATACTTGTGCCAGGGTGGCCCAAACGGTCATGCCATAGAGAGCATAATTTTTGGTTGTCTATCAATTATTTGGACACCATATTAATTTCAATGGGATTAATGTACGTATAGTACATTCCCAAGGAGTACGCTGAGATTTTCTCAAATACACATTTCTTGCCAACTTTAACTGATGTAAGATGCATGTACTCCTTTTGGTCTTCAGTCATGGTTTTCATGTGGTAACCATTCTAACATACATCTTCAAAACTCAACAAATTTCTTCGAGATTTACTCGAATATAGTGCGTCTTTTATTTCAACTTTCATCCCCATAAGGAGCATGACACACGCCTTTCTCGATCCTCAATTTATTTTGGAACACCGCTAATGGTGTTAACGTTTGCCTCGATTGGTTTCAATTGGATGAAATAAACTTTATTCCTCATAATTGTGTTTGTCATAGCACTGTTAATTAGACATTGTTCGCCAATTCCATTTCGCAAATTCATATCTTCACTAAAATAAATTAATATTAGATTATTGATTAATTAAAGACACTCATTTTTATTTAATAATCATTTATTTAAATAAGACACAACTAAACACTCTTAATTAAACACACATAATTAATACGACTTATTTAAGGCAATCTTAATTAATGCCCAGTTTGGTAATAAAGTCATTCTCAGCATTGTCCATGAAATAGTCAAAAACATCAAAGCTTGGCACATTCTGGGGGCCTTTATCCACAAAGTTGACCTCAACATTTTTCTCTTTGCCTTTCTGGGAAGCTTGATATAATTCCATCAAATGTTTCGCGGTTCAACATTCTTTTGCAAAATGGCCCTTAATGCCACATTTAAAACATGTCACATTTTGCTTCCATGTTGGTCCAGTCCTTTGCTGGTTCATTTGTTTGCCTTTTCGCTTGAAATGGCGTCGCTGACTTTTTTGTTGAAATTCTTGCCAAGAAATCTATTATTTTAAGTTGGCGACTTTGTTCACCCAGTTTGGTGACATGTGCCTCTGGCACTGCACTTGTTCCAACAGGCCTCATGTTATGATTGTGCATGAGCAACTGATTATTCTGCTCAACCACCAATAGTATAGATATTAGTTCTGAGTATTTTTTGAATCCTATTTCTTGATACTTCTGTTGCAGTAGCACATTACAGGCGTATGCACGGTGGAATAAGTCTTTTCAAGCATGTCATACTTAATGATATTTTGCCCACATAACTTCATAGATGAAGTTATACACAGTAGAGCAGAATTATATTCATAAACAGGCTTGTAGTCGTGAAACCTCATATTAGCCCATTGAAACAAGGCAAAACTTGTTCTTTGTGCCCATATCTCTCATGGAGATTTTGCCACAATTCTTTTGGATCTTCAACCATGAGGTATTCATTTTTCAGGTACTCATGGGGATGATGCCTTAAGAAAATACTGGCTTTAGCCTGGTCTTCCTCTGAGGCATTATTATTTTCTCAATGGGTTTCTTAAATTCGTTAGCCTTCAGGTGTTCAAGGGTATCAACCTTCCATTTGTAGTAGTTCTTCCCATGCACATCAAAGATTTCAAATTCCCTCTTAGCAATGCTTGCCATTTTCTGGTTAGAAACAAATTATTAAAGTTTAAAAAATTTTGGGGTGCGTTTGTATAAATTAATTATTATGCAGTTGGATATCACCACTGGAATGAAGTTGTAGTGGTCCGAGACTCCTGACGCTCAGTCAGAAGTGAGGGGTTCAAAAACCAGTTGGTATAAAATGTAAAATAAACAACAATTTTATTTTCTTGTTTATTGGCTAACCAATAAACATTTTCTTTGTTTGCTTTAATGGAACCTGCAAAACCAATGTCAATTCCAACTAATAAAGCGGATAAACTTTTATCTCAAAGATCCTGCAGAACAAATATTAATTATCAAATATACTAGTAACTATTTGACGTAATACGTCATTGGTACACAAAATATTGGTCCAATTTTATTCCATAAGCATAATCCCATTCAATGAGTCAATAGTTCGAAAGTAACAATCCCATACAATGAGTCAATAGTCCGAAAGTAACAAATACGTAAACTGATTATTTCTTGGCCAAACTTAACTTTTTCTACCTTCATTTAATAACGTGAGGCATTGTTTTATTTTCTTACCCAAAATCACATCCCAAATAAATTTCACGTGCAAATTTATTTTCTTCACTTTGTTAACACTTACTGACACTCTCTTCTTTTTATATAGTATTTTATCAGTACCGTTTGTACTTTGCTCTTCTACTGTTGTTTTCGGTTCTGATTTTATTTGTAACTAAATTATCACATATCTTGGTGGTTGGTCATTTGAACTTTGTAGGTTGGATAATGACTCAGATTTGAAGTCGCACCGTACCTGGTGGTGGCTTACATTTTTGGGTTCTTTGGGGCAATCGGTAAGGTGATCTCGATAGAGCCAATCTCACCCTCTTCCTTTTCTCGGCTCTACTGGGTTGTCATTCAGGTTTATAAAAACAGGCTTAGGAGGTGGTGGTTGTGGTTCTTTGGAGGCTTCTGCCGATGTAGACGTACTAGTCGACGTGAGATTTGGTTGTGGTTGGGATATGATATTCGGGTAAGGAACGGTTTCGAAAGGTACGTGATTTCTCTCCAGTGATGAGGTATATACGGGTGAGTAGTAAATACCGGTTACGACAGTGTTGATCCCGTTACTTTGGTGACTCATAATAGTATCAAAACTAACGTAAAACTATATGGCTAGAATATTTAGTAATCTAGTTTTGAGTTTCTGATGTAAAGGACCCGAATTATATTCGGCAACTAGAGAGCATACTACTACAAAACTTAGAATATTTTGGAATGAGTTTGTATTTTACCTTTTTAAGTTTGGAGCTAGGTCTTGCTGATAACTTGTTAAAAGATAGCTTAGAAAGGAAGCTCAAAGTAGTAAAAGTATTCGTAGCTTTTTATTGCTTTCACTAAGTTACTTTTCTTCGTTACAATATGGGACTATTTATATACAAAGCTCAAACGGAGATTTACTATACAAGCACAATAAAGTCTATTATTGCTTTGGTTTGAGTCATTCACACTTTACCCATGTGGGAACTACAACAATTTAGCTATATTCTTTTTTTAGTTTTCTTTTATTTGTTTCTTTTTTCCTTTGTTTTGGTAGAGTAATTTATCAGTGTAAGGTATTAGAGTAATTTATTAAGATATTAGTGTATGGCTCATTTAAAAAAGTCTAATAGAGTAGTTCATAATGTATAAATATAGTGTCATTTAAAATAGCCTAATTGTTCATAAGGCATTAATGTAATGTTCATTTAAAATAGTGTAATTGTTTATAAGGTGTAAGCGTAGTGTTCATTTAAGATAGCCTAATTGTTCATAATGTATAAAAGTAGCAAATATTTAAAATAGCCTAATAGTTCATAGTGTACAAACGTAGTGTTCATTTAAAATGGCCTAGTTGTTCATAGTATGCAAACATAGTGTCATTTAAAATAGCCTAATTGTTCATAAGGTATAAACGTAGTGTTCATTTAAACTAATCTAATTGTTCATAAGGTATAAATGTAGTGTTCATTACTAAAAATAGCCTAATTGTTCATAAGGTATAAACGTAATGTTCATTTAAAATAGCCTAATTCTTCATAGTGCACAAACATAATGTTCATTTAAAATTAATAACCTAATTATTCATAAGGTATAAACGTAGTGTTCGTTATTTAAAATAGTCTAATTGTTCATTATAAACGTAGTGTTAACTGTTAATTAATTAAAATAGCCTAATTGTTCATGGTGTACAAACATAGTGTTCATTTAAAATAACCTAATTGTTCATAAGGTATAAACGTAATGTTCATTATTTAAAATAACCTAATTGTTCATAAGGTATAAAGGTAGTGTTCATTATTTAAAATAGCCTAATTGTTTATAGTGTGCAAACATAGTGTTTATTTAAAATAGCCTAATTGTTCATAAGGTATAAATTCATTTAAAATAACCTAATTGTTCATAAGGTATAAACGTAGTGTTCATTATTTAAAATAGCCTAATTGTTCATAGTGCATTAACATAGTATTCATTTAAAATAGCCTAATCGTTCATAAGGTATAAACATAATGTTCATTCATTTAAAATAGCCTAATTGTTCATAGTGTACAAACATAGTGTTCATTTAAGATCTAATTATTAATAGTGTACAAACATTGTGTAAAGGTTTATAGATAAGAAAAGTAATGTTCATAAAAATAAAGGTTCATAAAAATTTATAGTAAGGTTCATAAAGAATAGTCTAAAGGTTTATGGATAAGAAAAGTAATGTTCATAAAAATAATTTAAAGGTTTCTACAATTAGAGATTTTAAGAAAGAGCTTAAAATTTCATAAATAAATTAAAAAAACTAGAAAAAGGAAAGTAATTGGGTAGGGCCATGGGGGCCACCTCCCATATTATCCATAATTGCAGTGCGTGGGAAACTAAATCAATTAAAGATTTGGAGTAACGGTAAGAATTTTAAACACACGGGCCATGCGAATTTCCATCCATGCATTGCGTGGACTGGGCCGGTCCAACCAAATTGGCTGGACGCAGGTCCAGCCAATAAGAATTGCAGTTAAGAGGTATAGCTAGTTTTAACAAACACCTTGTCGGGATATAAATTTGATAATGCAGAAATTAAATACGAGAAGTAAAGCAAGAACAATAATAAAGACACAAGATTTACGTGGAAACCCTCAGTGTGAGAGTAAAAAACCACGGGTGACGACGAGTCAGAAAAATCCACTAGTAATAAATAATAAAAAAAAAGAGTACAAAGAATCCTCTATGGAGATGGAGGATGTAGAGAAGTTACAGTTTCTCTCAAGGGGCACTCTCTTTCTCTAGATGTGGATACAATAGAATTGGAGATTATCGAATACAACGTTAGGGTTAATTAAATAACCTTAAAGAAAATAACCTAGCAGCAGGCCAAATAAAGTCCAACTCAAGATTGGAAACTACCGAGTTGAAAGTCGGTGAAATATTTCGCTGAACTGGGCAAAAGATATGAGCATGGGAAAACACATGAGTTACTCATGTAAACTCCTGGTTTAAGCGCTAAACAATGAGAAAATTAGTGAAACCAAGTTCCACGTTACTCCACCAGGAAATACTAGGATAATTTGTTGATAGCTTGGGCCCACATGAAAATCTTTACCCATATAATAAGTTGCTAAGCGATGGACCATATTTATTGTTGAATTTAGGGCATAAAACCCAACAATCTCCACCTTGACTCAAATTTATTTTCGAATTTTTTTGGAAAAGGCGGGAAATGATCTTTTACAGCGGTTAACATATTTGAATTTCAAGCGGGAAAGGGAGTTTAAGAAAGGTTCAATGTGATTTATCACAGCGGGGGAAAAAACACTATGATGATAAATCGTATCTTCAACAACGGTGGAAGACCACTATGACAAATCCTTATTTATCCTAACGGGATCTTTCACAACGGTTGGAACCGCTGTGATGAAAAATACATTTCAACCTCCTTGGTAAATCAAATCTGTGATAGTGAACATAACCAAGAAGTAGTACTCTAATAGATGTATGACGAACAACAGGAGAGAAAATTTCATTATAGTCAATACCTTCCGTGATTGTAGCCTTTGACAACAAGGCGTGCCTTACATCTTGGTTTCTCAACCCCAGGGATACCTTCATTTTCCTTGTAGATCCACTTGCAATTTAATGCATGTCGGCTTCTTTGGAAGCTCCGTCAAGTCCCAAGTATCATTCTTGTGAAGGCTTTCCGTTTCTTCATTCATTGCCAAGAGCCATTGAGAAGATTTGGCACAAGAGATTGCCTCAGTGTAAGTGGAAGGTTCAACACCATTGGGAATATCTTGTGCAACCGCCAAAGCATAAGCGGTCAAACCGTCATCATCATGATATCTCGATGGCTTTCGGATATCTCTTCTAGGCGTATCACGAGCAATAATATGATCTTGTTGTAAGGAATTGGGACTTGTGACAATTGGCTCACTCTCATCAATATGATAATCATCGCTGGATTGTATATTTCTTGAAGAGGTAGCTTGTGGCACTAGGAGCCTTGACACTCACCTCTAACTCCACCTTCTCGCTAGTACCTTGTTGATCACTTGTACCAGACGAGGAAACTGTAGACTCTTTTCCAGAATATAATAATGCATCTTCATGGAATTTAACATCTCTACGAAGTACAATTTTATGAGAATCAGGAGACCACAAACGATATCCTTTACACTCAGAAGCATATCCAAGAAATAAGCATTTACGAGCTCTAGGAGCTAATTTTCCATCATTAACATGACAATATGAAGGACATCCAAATACTTTCAAATGTGAAAAATAACCATCAAGTTTACATGACCATACTTCTTCTGGGAATTTAAAATCGAGTGATTTATGTGGAGAATGATTAACGAGGTAGCAAGCGGTAGACAATGCCTCGGCCCATAAATCTCTACGATGCCACAATCCAGCATTACAGAGCATACAACGTGCTCTTTCAAGGAGAGTTCTATTCATGCGCTCTGCAACCCCATTCTGTTGGGATTTCCTGACAAGTATCTTGTGTCTACCAATTCCATTCACATCGTAGTACTCATCAAATTCAGTTTCACTAAACTCTAGGCCATTGGTCGTTCTGAGCTTTTTAATCTTTCTCCCTGTTTGGTATTCAACAAGTGCTCTCCACTTCTTAAACATAGGAAAAGCTTGATTTTTATGTCTAAGAAAATAAACCCAAACCTTATGGGAGTAATCATCAATTGTGGACATAAAATAACGTTTTCCATTAATTGAGGTGTACGTTGGGGTCCCCATAAATCAGAGTGAATATAATCAAGAATGCCAAGTGTACGGTGAGTAGCTGCAGAGAATTTAGCTTTCTTCAATTTCCCAAAAATACAATGCTCACATAATCTAACTTACCAGTACCTCGGTCACCAATAAGACCCCGTTTGCTCAGAACTTTTATGCCTTTCTCACTCATATGGCCTAGGCGCATATGCCATAATTTAGTGAGATCATCATGAGATGAGGATGTAGAAAGAGCTGCAGTACCCGTAACTATAGAACCCTGCAAGATGTATAAGCTCTCATGCCTGTAAGTTTTCAATAAAATTTTGGCACCTTTAGAAACAGTCAGATGTCCACCTTCACCTGAATACTTATACCCGAGAGACTCTAGGGTGCCCACTGATATGAGGTTACGCTTCAAGTTAGAAATATGATCTGACGAACATTAGATAAAGTTCTGACATGGTCATCATGAGTTTTAATCTAAACTGTACCCACTCCAATTACCTTGCACTGAGCATCATTACCCATCAAGACAAAGCCACAAGCAATATATTTATATGTGGTAAACTTGTCCCTACGAGGACACATGTGGTAAGTACATTCACTATCTAAAACCCATTCACCCCTATTCCTTTTCTCTGAAGTAGAAGCTAACATAACGTCACCTTCATATTCAGATTCAACAACAACAGCTTCAGCAGGTTTCGGAGGTTCTTATTTCTTATTTTCTCTTTCCTTTTTGTTCTTTAAGATATAACGACCAGAAACATCGTGCCCAAATTTCTTGCAGTACATACATGTCTTGTTGGATTTAGGTCCCTTAACCTGGAATTCTTTTTACCTGGAATTCTTATTTTCTACCTATTACATTCAAGCCTTCAGCCTTATCATCATTTCTAATCTCAAGGTTAAATTTTTCTTGAGACAACAAATTGGATTTAACATCCTCAAACGATAATGTATCATTATTGCCATATAACATAATTTCCTTGTAATACTTCTAGGTAGGTAGAAGGGACACAACCAACAACAAAGCTTTATCCTCATCATCAATTTTCAGTTCTAAAATTTCCAGATCAATAAGAATAGAATTAAACTCATTAAAATGAGATTGAATAGGAGTACCTTCAGCCAATACGGATCGTATATAAACATTCCTTGAGACGGAGTTTGTTTGCGAGACTTTTGGTCATATAAAGTGACTCCAATTTCAATCACAAACCCACAGTGGTTTCTTCGTGGATCACCTTGTATAGAACCTCCTTGGTTTGGCAAAGTTGAATAGCAGACAATGCCCGTTCGTCCAACTCTTACCATTGTTCATCCATCATAGTCTCGGGTTTCTTAGATTGCCCAAAAGTGTCTTCTTTAATCCGTTCTAGCTAAAAACTGGCCTTCATCTGAACTCGCCATATGGAAAAAACTAATTTTCATCAAACTTCTCAATATCGAATTTAGTGACAGACATCACGAACAAGGTTTTCATACCAGTTGTTGGGATATAAATTTAATAGTGCGGAAATTAAGTATGAGAAGTGAAGCAAGAACAATAATAAAGACACAAGATTTATGTGTAAAACCCTCAGTATGAGAGTAAAAAAACCACGGGCGACGACGAATCAGAAAAATCCACTAGTAATCAAGAAAGAGTACAACGAATCCTCTATGGAGATGGAGGATGTAGAGAAGTTACAATTTCTCTCAAGGGGTACACTCTCTCCAGATGTGGATACAATAGATATGGAGATTATCGAATATAAGGTTAGGGTTAATTAAATAACCTTAAAGAAAATAACCTAGCAGCAGGCCAAATAAAGTCCAACTCAAGATTGGAAACTACCGAGTTGAAAGTCGGTGAAATATTTCGCTGAACCGGGCAAAAGACATGAGCATGGGAAAACACATGACTTACTCATGCAAACTCCTAGTTTAAGCGCTGAACAATGAGAAAATTAGTGGAACCAAGTTCCACGTTACTCCACCAGGGAATACTAGGATAATTTGTTGATAGCTTGGGCCCACATGATAATCTTTACCCATATAATAAGCTGCTAAATAATGGACCATATTTATTGTTGAATTAGGGCATAAAACTCAACACACCTCTATAAAAATCTTTCAATGCAATTCAATAATAAAATACGCTTATATAATCCACAAGCCAAATTCGAAATAAGCTAATTACCCAAATAGAGTCACCCAACCCTTAATTTAGCCAACACTGTTACATATAGTGTCTAAGAATAGAGTTCGTTGGGTAACCAAACATTTCTTTTTGATATTAGTAGAGCTATCATAGTAAAAACAAAAGAAAAAAGTTATGAAAAGGTATTGAATGAAATATTAGTAAAATTTGCTATAAATAAATCCTAAGTTTGACCAATGTATCAATATTAATCCCAACTAAGAAATTAAGATTTGCACTGAGTAATCTCAATTTCTTTTTGTATGCCTCGTGTTGCACCATGGTAACAAGTAACAACGTTCCATTAGTCGTTACTCGTTAGTCAATCAATAACGTGGCAAACAAAAATAAAAAATAAAAAAGGGTAAAACAACATTTGTTTTGTGTCCCTTACGTGATAAATAAACTGAACTCTGATTCAGAGATAAATCACAAAGTTACTAATAAAGAGTGATGAAACATACAAGTTTTCAATTGGTCGTAAAAACGACCTTTACTACACTTTGATTTTGATTTACCTTGATTATATCAAATCAAACACACAATCAAAATCGATGTTATGCTAATTTTAACGTGTAATGTGTTAAAACTATCACTTTCTAAGCATGGATGCAATCTTGTAACAATTACAAACAAGTAAGAGTCATTTTAGAAAGTAAAAAAAAGTGGTAAAGAAAGCTATTAAAATTACATGGATTTGAAAATAGAGAAATACATCATCAAGACCCAAAGAAAATGATCGAAAAGGAAAATAAAGATTACTAGTTTATGAAGAAAGAAAGATGTTTAAGAGTATTTTCGCCTTTACGACAACAATTTCCTTCAATAGAAGAGAATATTTATACCAGCCTCAACAACGTGCAATCCTTATACATATTTAGAGGACAATAAATGATCAAAACTTTAGGTTGAAGGATTAATTGTGTTTGATGGACTTTGGGTGTAGAGCTATATTTAAGGGATGTGTTTAAAAAGGTTTGGAGCTTTATAAAGTTCTCTCTCAAGTTGCATGAGTGATTTGAGTTGTGACAGAAAAATGGATGTTGAGATACATTTGGTCCAATTCAGGCTAAAATTGAACAACAATGCTAATATATAGAAAGCAATGTCTACTCCATCGTTAGATAAGGACTTCAAGATTAAGGAAACTATCAAATCGTTACAACACTCTTAATTTCATGAATCAATAGTTGGTTTAAGCCGTGTTGCACTAACAAATCTTATTTTATTTTTCATAGACAAACATAGATGTTTTCCACCGAGCATTAGAACTTCCATCAAATGCGATGGAAAAACAAGTTGTCATACTGAGATTATTAGATGGATGGAGGCATATGCTTGACCGATATGTTACAACTAGAATTTAATAAAAGAACTATTTCATCAAACAAAAAATTAGATCTCAAAATTTTGGGTTAGACTGAGGTGAAAAATGAATTTAATCGTTCATAAGAGAATGAAAGTAAGAGTAAAATGCAAAGCAACCTTATCAATCCAATTGCTAACATATGAAGAGAAAAATCTAAGAGACTTAGACATTCAAAATCGAGCTCATGCCGTGCAAAGTTTTAAGAGTTCAAAAGTAATTTGTTGTTGTATTAATTGATGTAGTGCCAAAATGCCTAACTAAGCTTGTAGCTAAAAAATAAGCTAGTAGCTAAAAACTAAGCAACTAGCCGACAGAACTCGAACAACTAATATCGTGACATAAGTAACTGATTATTGATTGAGATTGTCTCTCTACCCAGATTAAGACGAATATACAAGTATTTAAAAACAACAAACAAACCCCTAAAAATTTACGCAATACTTGTTGGTACATCATGTTAGTTTTGTCCTTAAATAGTACAAATGTATTTGAAAAATACAAAAGATATATTTGTTTATCAAACATTGAGTGAGTAAATGTTAATGTATTAATGATTCTTATAATTTTTTTTAGGGTAATTCTTATAACTTAGGCCTTGTTTGACACACAGATGGTGGATTGTAGCGGGTAGTTGATTTTGTCAGCTGGCTGTTGGTCCTGTTTGGCAATTAGTTGTTAGCCGATTGCATCAGTTGTTATCCATTAGTTGTTTTCATTAGCTGTTTTGACCAACTGATTGTCTTAACTGTTTATGCGGAAACGTTTGCCTAAGTAAATTAGTTGTTAGTTGTTAGCTGTTAGCTGTTTGAATGTGTAAAATGACAAGTAAGGGCATAAATTCATGTAATTTTATGAATGTTTTGTTTTGCATAAACTGTATTAAACTTTCGAATATTTATTCAATAATACATCACAATATATTTTAAATTCTTGTATTACAAGATATTAAATTTAAATAAATAAATGTGATGAGCTCTATCTATCACTTAGAATATTAATTATGTGTATTACAAAAAAAAAAAAAAAAAAAATTAAATTAAATTTGTTGAATATATAAAATATTTGCAATGATAATTTGACGATGTTGATAACTCCTTGTATGAATGTTATCATTGTATGTTGTGAACTATTTCAAGAATAATTATATTATTAATAAATAAGTAGAAGCAAACATAAAGGAGTATTCATATACATATTTAAGAAGTAAAATAATTTATGTTAACAAGTTAACATAATTGAATAGAGTTTAATTGAAAAGACGGGGAATTAGAAGCATGACAATCATAGTAATTATACACAAGTATTGGATACAAATAGTCATTTTTCACCTATCATCCAAACAGCTAATAAAAAAAGCTAATGCAAAAGGTTGTTTACCAAACACATAAATTAGCCTTTTGACCAGGCCAAACAACTAACAGCTCATTTTTGCTTCAAAAAGCTCTTTGCTAAACGGGATCGTTGTCAACTTTGTGTATTACCTAGTTATTGTCAACTTGTTGTACTAACTGGTTTGACTATCTGATTGTACAAGGCCTAGTATTACTGTATTACTCTTATTTGCCCACCTCGTATGTTTTTAATGCACATATTCTTTCATAAATTTTATTAGTGTGCCCGCTTCTAGTAGCTATAGGTATTTCTGGATTGATAAGACTTCCTCATTGTTGGTCATTTGAGAATGGAAGTTTTGGTTATTCTCTTTTTGGATATGGATGGTTTGATGAATTACGACTTATGACAGATCACAAATTATCGATTTATTTCCATAGCCTCAGGTTCAAGAATGACAGGGAGTCAAGTTAAAACTGATTTTATACTATTTACACCTTGATACTTGTAGTGATTATTGTTCAGGTTGTTTTAGCCATAACTAATTACTTCAGCTAAATTTAAGATAAATAATTAATTTTTTAAGAAACTAAATTCCTTTATTTTCAATAAAATAAGAGTTTATTTCCAAATTAATTAAATAACGAATATCTTTATTAACCTTTTGTTTTATTCAATAATTTAGGACCTTAGTGGCTAGTAGTCTGTTACTATTTTTTTTTTTTTTTGAGAGGAGAATAGGAAATTTTCATTAATAAAAAAGTCATACGGCATCTATAATCAAAATAACCCTAGAATATACTAAATCAACAATAACAACACAATTTTTGCTAATAAGGCAATTGACAAGGACACCTCGGTGCGACTCCCAACATGCATAGTAACCATGTGCTTCCTTTGATGTATCTTCATCTTTGACGGAAGTGTAGATCTTCACCGCGAGCAAAACAATCACTTGCCTACAAAACTCTGTTTGATACCATCGGTTGTATGTATATCCGGTCCCCAAATTCATATTGAATATATAAATAGATATCGCACCATAGGCGAAAAGAGAATCCTACGAAAAGGAAGAAATGAAAATACCAATGAACTCCACAAAGGGGGAGAAATTTATTTCACCTAAAGCGAAAAATAGTAGAAATTAGAGTCAAACTAGATGAAGAACATCAAATACAGGCCGGAAATGACCTAAATCGGTCCTCCCGACCTAAAACTATAATGAAAGATGAGAAGAGGCAAAAGAGAAAAACTAGTATTTTAAGAGGAGAGAAAAATGAGACTTTTGGGTTCTAGTAGTCTGTTACTAGACACAAAATAGATGTTAGATGTACATTTATTTTGTGCCCAATACTCCAAAAAATAATAGTAATAAGTTTTTTTTTTTTTTTTTTTTTTTTGGCAATTCTTTTTGGGCGTGATTAAAGAGCACCTCCTTCAGTATGCTAGGAAAAACCCATGACCGGGTATATAAGTTGTAACTTGTTTACCAATGAGCCAAGACCTCTTGGATATAATAATAATAAGTTTAAAAAAGCATTATTTAAAAATTTAATCATTGTCTGTATTAGTTTACAAAATATTTTTAATACTGATTGTTTTTAATACAAAGGAATTTTTTTTATTGATAGGATTATTATTTATTTAAAAGCATTATTTTTTTTATTGCTCCCAAAACAAAACCCTAACCTCCATTTCGCACCCCCCTCCTCATTTTCCCATCTTCCGCCCCCAAAACTCTCAGAGCGCACAAACCCTCAGAGGAGAGAGAGAGAGAGAGAGACCCTGACAACCATGGCGGCACCCGCAACACCAACCCCAGTCGAATCCGTCCAATGTTTCGGTCGCAAGAAAACAGCAGTTGCAGTCACCTACTGCAAGCGTGGACGTGGGCTAATCAAAATCAACGGAACACCAATCGAGCTAGTTCAACCAGAGATCCTCCGTTACAAAGCAATGGAGCCAGTTTTCCTTTTGGGTCGTCACCGTTTTAGTGATGTTGATATGAGGATTCGTGTTAAGGGTGGTGGTCATACATCTCAGATCTATGCCATTAGACAAAGCATTGCTAAAGCTCTTGTTGCTTATTATCAGAAATTTGTTGATGAACAAGCTAAGAAAGAGATTAAGGATATTCTTGTCAGGTACGATCGTACTTTGCTTGTTGCTGATCCTAGACGTTGTGAACCTAAGAAGTTTGGTGGTCGTGGTGCAAGGGCTAGGTTCCAGAAGTCTTACCGTTAAGAGAGAGAAAGAGAAAGATTATCACATTGCTGGTGGAAAAGAAAGACTTTTGTTTTTGTTGGTTTTTTTTTTTTGCTTATGGGTTAGATTTTGTTATGGATTTTGGTGCTGTGAGGATTTTTAAATCTGTCAGGTTATGTTAATTTTGGATTAGTAATTACCCCAAGTTTGGTTTAATCGTATGTTGAATCTTTTATTTAATATTAGTGCTTAAAGTTTTTATACTCCTAGTTTGTTGTAGTCTGTTATTTTGTTGTTTGGTGTTGTGGGTATGATTTTGTTAAGGATTCTTGTGTTATGAAGTTGTTAAATCTGTCAGGTTAGGTTGATTTTGGCTTAGTAATTGCTCGAAGTTTTGATTCGTAATTACTCCGAGTTTGGTTTGGTCGAATGTTGGATCCTATATTTGTGTGTTATTCTGCAATGGTCTGTTATTTTGTTGTTTGGTGTTGTGGTTGTTATATTTTGTTTCTTTTGGTTATGGATTTTGTGCCATGAAGATTGTTAGATATGTTGGCTTGTGTTGATTTTGGTTTAGTAATTACCTGAAGTTTGGTTAGTTTATTGTTGGAATCTTATTTTCAAGCAAGTGACTTAAGTTTGAAAATTTTATGGTGAAGTGTTTGGTGATGTCTTGTAATTTGCGGTTGGGTTTGGGTTTGGGTTTGGGTTTGGGTTTGTGTTTGTGTAAATGTCTGTTATTATGCTGCTATTGTTATGTGGTGTTGCAGTGAGATTTTGTTGTGTATTTTTTTGTTGAGGATTGTGGAATCTGTCAGTTTGTGTTAATGTTGGCTTTGTAATTAATTATCTGAATGGTTTAATGCATCTTGGATCTTATGTTCAATGTTGGTGACTTACGGTTTTAAATTTTTTGCCAATCTGTTTTGATTTGTATGGAGATGTTTTAGTTTGCTTAAACTTTTATTCTGCAAAAGTGTGATGATTTGTAGTTCAGGAAAAGGAGAATAAAATGGATGGAGGGTTTCTATCCCCCCTGTTTGCTTTTCGTGAATGTTTTGCCGATCATTTTGATGGGTATGGAGATATGTTAGTTTGCTTAAACTTATTCTGCAAAATTGTGATTTGTAGTTTAGGAAAGGAGAAGAATATGGATGGAGGGTTTCTATCCCCCCCCTGTGGCTTGCATTCGTAGCTAACTTTTATCTGTGTATTTTTAATTTTCCTTGCGAGCTTTTGCATACACCATAGTAGGGTTACCTTTTTCTTTTGATTGATTAATTTGAAGAGCACTGTCGAGTTTTTTAATGGCTGGGTCTTGCTGTGGGCTGGAATTAATTGGGCGATTCAGCCTTGGGTGTATGTTCTGCTCATTTATCTTTGTATGGGAGATAGGTTTCAGATTGAAAGTAGTATGAGCCATTGTTTAAGCTAATGGCTTCTGAAACAATCTATAGGCGGAGGAATGAAACTGCAGTTAGGGATATGGATTATTGGCTTTAGACACAGAAGTTATTATTTCAGTGTCTATATATAACATGTTAGTGACTTAAGTTCCGGTGTTTGGTGCTCTTGTCATTTGAGTTCCTTTTGGTTGGGTCCTGCAAGGCTCTATTTGGAATTCGTGAGTTGATTCTGCACTGCTAGGTGTGGTTGTTTTGCTTTGATAGCTTTGTGTGTAAAAAAAAGTTCAGAATACGAAGTGTTTTTGATTAAAATGCTGCCATAGACTTGAGTTATTGTGCTACACTTTTGTGTATATCCACATTTCATGTACCAAGATTCATTACTTCATTAAATTGTCTACCCTCCTATGTCTCTTGTCATGTCAGATCACTAAGTCGCCTACTCTTCTTGTCGTCTCTGCCCGACAGGCCACTGGTTGCTTGTAAAGTTGTGATCTTCCAATGTGATTTGCTTCGTTGATTTGTTTTCCTCTCTTGTATAGTTGTATTCTTGGGCTTGTTTTTACCGTTTATGATGTCAAATTCTAAGTTCTATGTTAAGTTGTCATATGCATTACAAAGCTTCTGACTCTGCTTTGTTGCTTTCTCTGATTTCCACCAATGGAATTCTTGCTATATTGTAGTAGACAAGCTGTTGCGTTTACCTGATATAGTTTTGTTCTTTGCAAGATCTATGAACAAACCTCAAGCTTATTTCTGAGATGATTTTGGGAAGCTGCTGTATAGTTTTAAGTTTTAGCTGGCCATTTGTTTGTCTGAGAATACCTTTTGCCTGCTTTGTGACTGTTCTTCTCCATTTCAGATGAACAGTTTCAGTTCTGTTACTGCATGTAAACCCGAAACTGGGGAGGGATTTCACCTGTAATTGTGAGTCCATTGTGCGACAAGTCGAGGGACTTCAAACTGCTCAGAAGAAAGAGCAGTGTACAGCAGAAATCATGCATATATTGATCAATACAACGACTGATCATAGTGATCAGTCTATTCACAGCATATATAACCATAGAATTAAGGCCATCATCAACTTGTATAAACTACATATGGAATGTGTTGGGTTGCTTAGCTTGAGTAAGTATTTGAACCACTTCTCTCATAGTTGGTTGCTCCACGCTGTGTTCTTGCACGCACAACATAGCAACAAAGAAAACCTGCATCACTTCATCAAGTGGAACATCATGGAGTCTTTCGTCTAGGATGTCTACCACCTTTTCTTTGCACCAGTTTGTTTGCATTCTTGTCCATTGAACTATGTCCAACCCATCTTCTCCGAAATTACCTATTGGCTTTCGTCCGGTTAGAAGCTCTAATAGTACTACTCCGTAGCTATATACATCACTCTTTTCATCAACTTTCAAGGTATATGCATACTCTGCACTCACACAATGGAAGATCATAAATTAACTAGTGAAACATAATTAGCTAATAAGTAATGCATGCAATAAGCCAATAACTTTGCAAATATCGTATTGAGGTATATGTAGATTAAAAAGGTTTAAATATACTATTAGTAAAATAGAATAGATTTAAAAGAACAGAAAAACTTATATAAGATGATTTTATTGTAATCTTTGAAAAGATGATGATCACTTTATGAGGGAATAAGGGTCAAAGCTCACGGTTTATAATTACTGACCTCTACCTTTCTAAGTAGTGTCCACACCCGACTTTCTCTTAAAAGAAAGTAATGAGCTTATCCTAGAAACAATCCATAATTTTCAGGACAAAATGAGGTGTCTACTTTTGTAGAATAGAATTCTTATATTGCAAAAGCTTTTGAGGCCAGAACATAATTCATCTCTTAATTCATCGGAAGCAAGCGTGCTTCGGAATCGTGGCACTCTTTTATGTTTCAGTTTTTGGGTAAAGACGATGGAGATATAACTGGTTGCAACGTGCTCAATATGAGGATTGTGGTTGTTGGTTATTTCCAAGATTGGTAAAAGAAACCATAAAGCAAAAGCAACAATGCAAACTTTTCTCTGTCCACAACGCTCCCACAAGGCTATTACTTCCCTGATTGCACATGATGCCCGCACAATACCAACTTTTTTGTGTAGGACAAAAACGATCACTTCATCCTTTTCAATTTACAGTCCACACCACACTCGTTTTGGGCGTAATTTACACCCCATTGTCCCCTATTTATTTGTGTCTATTACTCTCCTCTTCTTTGCGCCCCACACACACATACTACCTTCATGAAATTCAAGGGGCCCCAAAAAAGAGGAGAGAGATAGACACTAGACAATAGGGTGTATATTACACCCATTGTATGGCTAGCCAAGTCCGGTGGGCGTTGGTAATTTGGTATAGCAATTGGTTTAGAGAATAAAGGTCAATAGAATCTAAAGATAGTCTTGTATAACACAATCATGGCGTCATATGGTGGAATGAGGTGACTTTTATGAACACAAAGAAGGGTGACTTACTGTCCATATTTTATCCTTATTTTTCATAAAAATCACCCTATTGTAAGATATCTTATACAAGTTACTGTGTAATTTAAACCCTTTCCGCCACGAATGCATTGAGAATTTATCTAATGGAATTAGCGAAAGTCCGAGTACAAATTTCAAATGGTCATATGAAGTCATTTTCCTTTTACTAAAGTACTCCATATGTATAACGAAGCTTGGATGTGAAATCTTTTTTTCTTAGGCGTATGTGCTTCCTTTATAGTACTATGGAACTCTTAGATGATATGTGAAGGTAAGAGTCAGTGATAGCTGGCGGGAATAAGTTATTTGAGGTTGACGAGTACTTGATTAAGGACATGTTTTTCTATGTTGTCTACACTAAGTTCACTTTTCTCCAATTTTCTTTGATTCTAGTAAAAAAAGCATAACGTAGGGGCTTGTACTAGCTTTCTTTTGTTGCGTTTACCAGCATTTGTTTAAAATTCAAACCATACTTCTCTATTTTTAATTCGTCATTTTGTATCATCAAAAGACCCAAAATGCCAAAAGCAATGGAAGATCAACTAAAGGGATGTGTACCTGGAGCTATGTAGCCATAAGAGCCAGCAATAGCGGACATGCATTCCGAAGTTCCATTGTTCTGCAAGAACTTAGCAAGCCCGAAATCAGCAACATGAGCTTCAAAATCGGAGTTAAGCAGTATGTTGTTCGACTTAACCTCTCGATGTACAATCAAAGGAGAGCAATCATGGTGCAAATAGCAAAGACCCTTAGCAGCCTCAATGGCTATTTTAAGCCTAACATCCCATATCAGTTGTCCACCTCTCTTGCCATGCAACACTTCTCCTAAACTCCCATTTGACACATACTCAAACACAAGCAAATTTGTCTCTTTGTTGGAGCAAAACGCCATTAGTCTAACAATGTTCCTGTGCCTGATCTTACCAAGTGTCTTTATCTCAGCCGAAACCCCATGATGATGTGATGAACTTTTAGTAAGTTCAAGGAGCTTTTTCACTGCAATGTGATCTCCGTTAGGCATTGTTCCTTTATAAACTACCCCTGCTCCACCTTTTCCTATGATGTTACCGTCATGGATACAAGCCAAGATTTCTTCGGTCTTGAAATCTAACTTCTGGAACGCCGTCAGCTTCCATGAATTGGACCTTTTTCTTGCTTTCCATTTTCTGATCATCAACAAAAGAACGAAAAGCAAAGAAAATGATAGCAGCCCCAGAGCCAACATTAGCCTAAATTTTTGTAGGTGATGGTTGGATGAATGTGAAGTGGGAATTGGTGAATACTTGCATGGTTTTAAGGAAGATCCACAAAGAAATGGATTATCAATGAAGGAAGTGTAGTTGAAGAGTGAATATTGACCATTGTCAGGTACTGAACCAGAGAAGTTGTTGTGTGAAAAGTCTGCTGAAGTTAGGCTCTTTAAGGACCCAATCTCCTTAGGAAGGCTTTGGCTTAAGTGGTTAGATGAGATATTCAAATAATTTAAAATGTGAATTTGAGAGATTTGAACTGGGATAGGCCCTGAGAGCTGGTTTTGGCTCAAATCCAAATAGGTCAGTTGCACACAATTGCCAATCTCCACTGGAATGGTACCAAATAAGTTGTTCTGACTCAAGTCTACTTGAGCAGTTTCTTCAACTGACCAACTTTTGATGGGATTCTCCCTGAAAACTGGTTTTCGCTAAGGAGAAGACTCTGCAAAGTGGAAAGCTTGCCTATTGAATCAGGAATATGACCCCTTAAACGATTATTCGAAAGATTAAGCTGGCTGAGTTTGAAGGCTGCCCATTTGTAAAAGTTTCATGCATTAAGACTCCACTTAAGTAGTTGTTCTGAAGCTCAACAAGTGATAACTCAGGTAAGTAAAGAAACCCACTTGGAATTGAACCATTCAAATAGTTCTGCCCCAACCGGACCCTCACTAGAGAATCACATTTGCCAAGATCACTAGGAAGAGGTCCAAACAGAAACTTATTGAGCAAAATCAGGATCTTTAGCTCCCTCTTGGAGCATAAGTGCTCCGGAACTAACCCTGTAAGCTTGTTGGTAGAAAGATCGAGCTCGGTGAGCTTACCATTTTGGCCAAGCAATGGAGGAATTGAGCCAGTAAAATTGTTCCTCCAGAGCTGCAACACTTCCAAGTTAGGCAACTCTGCAACGAAACGAGGAATTTCACCATGGAACTTGTTGATGAACATATTTAGCACTGTTAATGCTTGTAGACCAGAAAACTGAAGAGGGATTTCCCCTGTAAGCTCATTGTTTGACACATCGAGAGTCTTTAACCGGCTCAGGTTCCCCAATGTAGGAGGAAGAGCACCGGATAGCGCGTTAGTTTGTAAGAAAAGAGTGTCCAAGTTGGCTAAAGTTCCCAACTCTTGTGGAATTGGCCCTTGGAGACTGCAACTAGAAAGATCAAGATGAACTAAGTTTACTAGCTTACCGATTTCAGGTGGTATTCCTCCCTCATATTTGTTGAAGTAACCTAACCGAAGCCACTTCAAACTAGTAAGATTTGCGAGCTCTGCGGGTACGACTCCCTCTAGATCATTCCCGGCTAAGGAAAGATAACTTAACTGCCCCATAGTCCCATAGCTAGGAGGGATTTTTCCAGAAAAGTAATTCCCTCCTAAGTCCAAATACTGGAGCTTCCAAAGCTGGGAAATGCCTAATGGAAGTGAACCTTGGAAGTTATTGTTATAGGCATCAAGGACTAAAAGTTCATTCAAGTGAGAAAATTCCCAGTCTAAAGTTGCATTAAACTGATTGTTGGATATGTTAACGACTTGAAGGCTAGAGAGCTTGTGGATTTGTGGTGGGAAAATACCTGAGAAACTGTTACCGGCAATGGAAAGATTACGAAGGGATCGAAGCTCGGTAATGGCAGGTGAGAATGAGCCAGAAAGGTTATAGTTTGATATGTCAAGGTGAATAATCGAGGATCGATTATTTTCATTGCAATGAACACCAGCCCATGAGCATAGTTGCATGTAGTTTGATATATTCCAGCTACTTAGAGAAAGAGATGGAGTTTCAAACCTTTGTTTGAGAGTTAACAGAACTGAGGCCTGCCATTTAAGGGAATAAGAAGCAGGATGAGCAGAAACTAGGCAGAAACAGAGAAGAAGTGAAATGGTGGTCACAAGATTGTGATCAAAAGCAGCCATAGAAGGATGTTTCTGGATGGATGAGTCTATACCACTCAACCACACCTCCTTGGTTTGTCTACGTTCTCTTTGAGTCATCCAATTAACTACATTACAGGAATCACTTTCTGTTATCACTGTCGTTGTAGCATATATACTGAATTATGTATATGTGCCATTTCATAGCGACTTAAGGCCTATGAAACCAGAAAGTAGGACTGTATTTGATTCAAAACTGGAATGAGTTTCTGCTTATTATGTTGTAAGCACCTTGGGCAATGTAAGCTTAGTATGGAGTACCTACAAGCATCAAGTATGTACACAATTCCAACTCTAGAGAGGGAGAAGACAAAAAGTTATGCATAAGAATCAATGAGGTTGTATGCACCAGTACTATGGCATGTTTGGTGTATATGTTGATGTTAGTGGTTCCTCTTTGACAATTTTGTATCTTTGAAGATTCCGTTCTTTACATTCCAAGGATGATTGGATCTTCCCCAATTCCATTTCTTTCTGCCCATTTCCTGAATATATTGTCAGATCATGATTATTCTTTCAGTTTGTTTATTTGAATTTATATGGTTTAAAAAATATAGAGATTGAGATCTGACCATCCATTGAAAACTACTAAACTCATTTTAAGGAATGGTTTATATTAATCACAAGTTCAGTTTTTTATGGAATTGAAAGTTACAAGCATCTCGTTGGAAAATAGGTTACAAGCAAAGTTCCATTCTACTTCCCTGTGCTGATGCAGACCTGTATTAGGGGCTGTTCAGGATATTATATGAATCATGGTGATGTTTTATGGTTCAAGTTCATGGTTCTTTTCTTTTTTAGATAACATGGGTATCCAAGCTTTGCTTTACTAATTACATGGGCTCTTTTTTAGTTAACGACCAGTAAAACCTCCAATGACCCAGAGGAGACTCGAACTTGGGACCCCTGGATTAAATCTCAGAGGTCTTACCAACTGAGCTACCTCCTCAATTAAATCTTAGAGGTCTTACCAACTGAGCTACCTCCTCAGGTTTGTTCATGGTTAGTTTCTATACGCTGTGAAGTAGGTTTCATACAAGTATCGAGTTCAAACACAAAAGGTGCCAAAAGATAAGCACACAAGTGCCTCTCTCTTCTCAGATATGGCAGGAACTACTTGGATGGGTTTTCAGAGACATCCCACGGGCTTACAACAGGTGTTGACAGCTGAAACCTTTGAGGTTTGGGCTGAAAAGAAGTACAGACTCTTCAGAGGACAGTGCAAATTGGTAATCATATACATTTCAATTGTGTTAGGATGAATAAAATATAGAAATATAATCTGAATGGTGCATAGATAGTTTCTTTTCTTTTGTACCAGATTTCTGATATAGGTTAATGATGTCAGTAGTATCTGAGAGGATTATGTGACAGTTGATGGAAATGCAGAAAAAGCCTCTGCATCTGTACAAACTGTTGATTTTGTTTAACTTTAAAAGTAAGTGCGCCAATTTTATCAGATGTCCCCGACTAGACGAATAAAATGCCCCTGAGTCCTTCCCAAAAAAAGAAGGGTTGAAGGCTATTTCTCTCATGCTTTGTATTAGCTTTTGTTGAACAATGCTCAATTGATCCTCACAGGCTGTCTTTTTAAAATGCAGCTGATTTTGGTTTGTATCTGCTGTAATTCTGGTTTAGTGTGAGCCTGTTTTGTTGTTAGCTTTTTGTGTAATTAATTTAAGCCTTCAATATGATGTCTATTGTCTTAAGTCATTTGCGATAGAAGATTTGGTGAACTTGAATATATGCTTTAGCAAAACATACCATGGCCCCCATTCACTCAACTATGATTAACGA
The DNA here is from genome assembly GCA_038025085.1 of Tetragonia tetragonoides. Classification (NCBI taxonomy): domain Eukaryota; kingdom Viridiplantae; phylum Streptophyta; class Magnoliopsida; order Caryophyllales; family Aizoaceae; genus Tetragonia; species Tetragonia tetragonoides. The sequence continues at coordinate 21,389,252 of CM076149.1, forward strand.
GCTGGTGGGGATGTTTTCTTGTTGTTTATTCTTCCTTCTTTACAACTAGAATTTGAAGGTTGCCCTACTCTCCCTTAAGGAAGATCTTTGTCAATTCCGCCACCAAGTTAATATCTGCCCTAAGGAAGATCTTTTGTTCCCCCTTTCGGAAATGGTGCGTCATGATCAGCAATATCCTATGAGGGAATTAATCCTGTTTCCTTTGGCCATAATCTGATTGCGTCTGTGTAACAGGGTGAAAAGGCTGATGTACGGAAAACCTGAAAGACTTGGCCTATGAAGCAAGGGTACTACTGAAGGCTTATGGCTCAATAAAGGTAACGCTTGAGGCCCGGAAGGGAAAGAAGAGGGAGTTCATGATCAGTACCCCATGAGGCAATTATTCGCGTTTGTTCGCTTTGGCCACTGAGAGTGAATGTATCTGTGCAACAGAAGGACAAGGCTGACAAGGGCTGCTAACCAACAGCACAAAGTAAAACGAATAACGAATAAATCCACCTTTAAATTGAGGCTACTGAGGGCTTATTGCAACTTAACATTATCCTGTCTCAAGGAGGGTCAAGGTAGAACACCGAGCTTGAGAGTAAAGATATTGATCAACGACCTATGTGGGGATTGAACCCGCATCTTTTGCGCAAATGCACAATGCTCTACCATTTGAGCTAATAGGTCGTTCTTCAATGCTGCGACCTGTGGTAGGCCATACCCTCGTTTTTTTGCAGCAGCATACAAGACGGCCAGCGTAGAGCCTCAATCCGAGTATCTGACAGAGTTGATTAGCACCAGACTTCCGGACAGGCCTCTGGAAGCTAAATACAAATGCAGCAAAGCTGCTGTGAATTGATAACGTGTTTGGATAATGATCATTCGCGATCCAAGAAGGTAGCAAATGACAGGATTGCTTGAGTTTTGTTGTCTTTCTTATAAAAGAGAATGATCGAAGGACATATTATTCATGGTGAGATCCAACCTTATGATTCTTTGGAGAGGGATGAGATTCAGAAGGACATGAGAAATCTACGACATAATAAAAGTTGCCCTTTTGAGTTTTCTGATTTAAGAGAATTCCCACAAACTAAGCACCAGCACACAAATGCTAAACTCTCACCTCAACTACCAAGTATAAAACACGGTACAAATAAAGTTGAATTCAATGATGCCCCCTTTCCAGACCATTAAGCATGCACATATACAGTTGTCAAGATAAGGCCAACCTCTACAAGAAGGTTTCATCATTTAAGCGTCTGCAACTCTTTACTTCCAACATCATCAGCCAGGCAGTGAAATCTATGCACATCAATGCAGTGAAATCTATGCACACCAATGCAGTTTACATTCTTTCTATTCGGCTCAATATAAAAAAGCGAGATAGCTTACAATAAAAAAAATGAAATAGTGAAAAAATATAAAGCAAAACGCGCGCGCGCACAGACACCTGCACACTGTCAACAAGGTGTATGTTCCTAGGCTCCTAGCTTCATGTTATCTGATAGCAGTATAGCACACATCGGTTCAAAACCAATCAGGCGGTGTGTTGCCCCAAGAGAAGTCAAGTTTGGAAACTTATTAAGCCCAGTTCCACTTAGGCATGTGCTCGCTCAAGCCATGAGCTTCATGCACGAAACACCTCTTCTAAGCCAGGCTTGGGATGTACCAACAAGGGTGGTGGTCTAGTGGTTCCAAACTTACTCCCAAGTGGTTTGGTAAGGCAAGGTCATGTATTTGAATCCCCATTCCCCCCATTGTTTGTGTCTGCTGGCTTCTAGGAACTATACTAGCCCCTTGTTGGTGCTACGTTGACGGGGCCAATGCTTGCGCTGGTTGTTCAGCTAGTCTGATATGTTCGCTATTGAACATGAGAGTCCGAACATGATGTAGCAGGGGGTGCCTCGGTCGCCATTCACTTGCACCCTCTTTTTTTATTAGCAAAAAAAAAGCCAGGCTTGGGATGTTGTTTAGGATAGATAGAGATCTTTTTCTGCCAAGATATCTTATGCCAAAAGGAGCTATAATCCTGTTAAGAAAGATATGTTTATCACTTCCAATTCTGCAAGGGTTTACTTTTCTGTACACCTTCAACTGCAAACTTGAGAACTCTCGATTAGGCTTGCAATTTTTCTTCAAATATAGAGTACTAAATAACCAAATGGTCACTTGGCTGGAAAATCGTCCTTAAAGTTAATCAACTATACATCTTGCAACCAATTGAAATTTATTTTATACTATGTTTTTGGCATACAATAATAAAGTTCTTCAATTGGGTGACAGTATTTTGGTGTAACATATTTATTACATTCTCTATAATTTATAATATAAAATGTATGTAGGAAAAGAGTGATATTAATATTTTCATCATCCAACATTTTAAAATAAAGTTTACATTTCAATTTTTGGAGTACATATTCTAGTTAGAATTAAAAACGTTTATAATAAAATGCACGGGCGTTACTATATAAAGTTGAATTTGTTAGTTGTTATTTACTTATTTGGACATGTGGCAATCCACAAAAGCTGATATGACACATTATCTTCCACATAGATTGAATTAGTTAGTTGTTATTTGGACATTTGAAAATATGTCGCACACAATACAATATGATATGTATTATTGGAAGTTACAATCGACATTACGACATGTAAATCATAATTTGATTTTTTGCTTTTTTGTTTTGACAAATCATTTCGCTTGATAATAATACTATCAAAGTTTTTAAGTGTCATTTCATTTTTCAAGGTCCGACTTTGACATGTATTTTCTCCTAAACTTTATAAGTAAAAATCATGGAAAGTACATATTGTAAAAGTAATTTTCATTACAAATCTAGCAATATTTTTGTCACAATACTTAGTCAAAGTCGGAAATCAATAGTAAAAGTTCGACATGAGCAAATAACACCACTTGAAAAATGAAAGAAACGAGCTGAATCAATAGTGAGAGAAAAAGTAGCTGCAAAAGTGAAGTGAATACTTAATGCTCCGACTAACGATGAAAATAACACAGATTTATTAACTTCGTAACAACAACGAAAATAACACATATTTATTAACTTCGTAATAACAACGAAAATAACTATAATACAACCAAAAAATTTACATATATATACAGCCACTCGTGCATCGCACAGACATATAACTAGTAATTTTAATATGAATTGCCAATTACGGCACAAATTAATGTACAACCATATACGAGTGTACAATCACACCTCCCACTTCTATTTTTGTACTTGTATCATCATGTTAATTGAGACACAAACAAAGGGAGATCTCTACAACAATGTATTAACATCACAATGATTAGCACACCACAAGGGAGAACTACTTCTAGGCATAGAAGAATTACAAGCAGCATCCAATCTCTGGATAAAAACCTCTTCTTTCATCTTCAGCATAACATTCAGAGGAAAACAAACCCCATTCTCCACACACTTCTGATGCCTAGGTTTAATCCTGTTTTCTAAACTAAACGAGAAATACTGAGGAAACTCCTTCAACTCCCTCAAATCTCTCCCCATTTCCACCACAAAATAATTAAACTTAGGCTCAAAGTTCTCCTTCACACTATAACAAAACAATGCCGGAAATCTCCTAAACATGGAGATAACATCCCTGTATGAAAACCCAAGATTTTGGAAGTAATCAATTCTGGGGATGAGTTTATCTTCAACAGAGCATGACAGGAGGTTGGTGTGGTGGGTAACGTCATGGATGCCAATGGATTGGAGGAAATATAATGTGGGACGGAGACGGGTTTCGACGGGGGAGAGGAGGAGACGAGGGCGACGACGAATAGCGTAGGGGAGACGGGTGGCAGGGAGGTTGGCTTCGCGGAGGAGGAAGGTGAAGATTGGGGTGATGGAGGAAGGGTCGAGGGAGAGAATTTGAGGGCACATTGTGATGATGCGACGGAGGTCGGAGGGAGTGAAGGGGATGGAGAGGAGGTAGGTGAAGAGGGATTTGAGTGAGCAGAGAGAGGTGGTGGAGAGGAGAGAGAGAGAAGAGGAGGAGGAGGAAGTGGAGGGGTTGGAGTCGGTGAGGAGAGAGAGGGAGTCTAGGCCGATTGAGTCTAGGTAAAGGGCTTTGGAGTGGAAATCTGGGTCTAGGGGAGTGGTGGGGGTTAAGGGTTGAGGGTGGTGGTTTGAGGGTAGTGAATCTGACGATGAAATTGGTGTTTTGGAGGGTTTGGGAGGGAGGGGAGTTGTGGGGAGTTTGGTGATTGTGGTTGTGGTACTGGATTTGGAGGAGAGAGAGGGGAAATTGGGGGATTTGTTGGGGCGGGAAAGAGAAGGGAAAGAGGCGGATTTGGAGGGGAAATTGGGGTTGAAGAAAGGGGTGAATGGGTTTCTGGTGCTGGTATTGGGAAAATTGAGGGACTCTTGCATTGTTATTTTGGTAGACTGTTGAATGACTCTTTCCTCGTCAATGATGGATGATCCTCTCAGCGCAATTCCCTGTACATATTAAGCCAAACATGGTTGTCATTATAGGTCACAAGGAACAATACCAGACTCACATATCCTTAACTTGGATATCAATCGTAGCTTAGATTGTTCGTCAATTCACCACAAATAATGTACTGGGACATATGTGACTTCCACTCCCACCAAATAAGGGAAATCTGTCGGTTAACTAACGGGATACCTACTGTTAATTACCACCACGCAACACCAAAGCCAGTAGAAAAGGAACTCGGTTTAGAGATAATGTGCGCTTTCAGGTGTGTGGATGAATGAGTTGACAATTCACATAGAAAGTACACTAAAATAGGACATATGACCAGATAAACTGTCACTCAAAGAGAAGTGTGAAATAGTAATACCTGATGAGGGATCAAAACATTGCAAGCTTTGGAAATAGATTTGGTGACATCAGAAGCTAATGGGTACTTCAGGTCACCCAATCCACCAGACTTCCTATCAGTCTGGACCCATGCAAGGTGTGAGAACTGCAAAAGGCACAAGTGTGTCAATAATTACATGAGCAATAGTGCAACTAAATTTCAGAGAAATAAGCTTAAAGCAAACAAAATGACGATAGGAAAACACAAATATGTCTTGAACATTGTATTTGTTTTGAATAAATAGTAAAGATTATATTGCATAATACTACCAACCAATAAACTAGACCAGATTTCCAGAGTTACACCAAGAAGACCATATTGAAAACCCAAACAGCATTGCGCATGATAGTAGTCCAACCCGCTCCCTACAGCTACTTACAAATGTATAAAATAAACTCCAACGAGAGAAATAGTAAAGTTTCTATGTTTAATTTAAAACTAGCTAGTTCCTACTATCTGATGTCAATTTGCAACCAGTTGAATTAAGAATTATGGATCATAAACTAGCCTAACTCTTTACATATTCACTCCTGAATAGATCAGAACAACCATCAGCTTTTATTTTGTGCTAATGAGCAACCATCACCTTAAGTTCCACAGTAACAGCTTAAGTTCCATAGTAACTAAAATTCTGAATCCAAAATAAGGCATTGTGTGAAGCACAGTTGCAAGGTCAAGTTGAATGAACATACAGCGACCATGCATTAAAGCCCTCAGATATTATAATCCCACAGGAAGCAAAAAGGTCTGAAACACTGATCTGTAATATCTGTTCAAAGCTCGCATATCGTACATTACCAGTCTATCATCACCAAAACAAGCATGTATCTCATCATGCACTGTGAAGGAGAGTGAATGGCACAAGGATCAGAAGGAAGAGGGGGGGGGGATCGGAAAAAAGCGTTCCAACTCAGTACAGTATTTGGTCTTCGCAAGGACAACACGCTTGATTGTCTTGATTTTAGACTGCTGCGCGAGAAACTTAAACAAGGGAATTCTTTCCAAATCCAAGTTCGTCTATACAAGTGCTTTCTAATTGTAAGCATCATCAGCTAAAGGAGTTTATAAAACCAAATCATAAAACGGTAGTACCAAAATCAAGACCGCATCACAACCAATCAAAACCATACTACACCCAACACCAACACTGCAATAAAAAAACTCAGAAAGCCAGGGCTAATTGAGCAAGGCATAGAATCAGCAACAACATCACATATTCACACGATCACAACCAACACAAAAGTAGATACTTCAAAAACAGTACAAATGAAGCAACAATTAAAAAATCCATAAATTCCATAAAATCCCCAATAGGAAAATGTAATTAAAAAAAAAGCTTCAACCTTCACGATTATCACTCAAATCTACATTTTGGAAACAATGTCATGGAAAATCGTCAGCTTCATTTCAAATATTGCACAATAACACAATTCCTTTGTAAAAATTACCAATTTTAAATCTAAAATCTAACTAGACAAGCAAAATAGAGATTCAATTTTAAATGAATATAACTACAATTCAATTAAACTATATAAAACTGCAATTGATTGCTAAATTCAATAAAAATCCACACAAAAAACCACCACAGCTTAACATTACAAGACAATAATGAATGAAACCATAGGTGATATAAAATTGAGAAAATAGCAGACATGGACATACAGGTTGAACAACAAGGTGGGTTCAGAAGTGTGTTGAGCGCGGCTTGTTGAGAGAGACAAGTGGCGAGTTTGGACGAGTTCGCGAAGTAGCAGCAAATGAGGTTAAGCTTGGGTAGTGTGGTGTAGGATTATATGGTGAGGAGGAAGTGGGTGAGAGTGAGTGGATAAAATGACTGGATAGATTGCGATTTCAGCAGCATTCAAACCATTCTGAGTTTTTGCTTTAGGGACTGCAAATTTTCTTTTTTCTTTTTTTTTTTTCTTTTTTGTGAGGCACACGGATTTATGTTCTGGACCATCTACATTCTACGTTGCACCGATACATGACCCAACACCAGTAATTTGTATCCGATACGATAATGAAACTCGATCCCTAATCATTGTTAGAGATGAGTGGCTAAATGGGGGATGTGCTAGTGCGTTTTTCACTCCAAACTCGTTAGAGGTTAGTAGTCACTAATTTTCTTCAAAATAAAAAAATAAAATAAAAATGGTTAAAAATATGTTTGTTTGTTTTTTCTTTTTTTTGGTCAAATAGGTTGGGATTTAATATCGAATAAACTTAATTATGCGTGGTAAATACCCAGGGATAGTAAAAAAAAAATTGATAAAAAATTGATTTAATACCGACAAAGAAATAGGAAGAATTTTGTCGAAGTGCGCTGCATCTATCACTGTATAAACTTGAAAAAGAAAAGACAAAAAATGAGATGTTTAGTACTTGTAATGTTATTTGAGTTGGTGAAAGCAGTATAGTGTTTTTTAGACATCTCATGTCTAAAATAAGACGGGGAAATTTTCAGTTTATCGTGATTGAAATCGTCCTTTGTGTCCACATCTTTTTAAAGTAAGAAGGGGAAAAAACATATTCATATTGAGTTTGGTTTTGACAAAAAAAAAAACATATGTTAACCTTCTTTGTTTTTTCATATATTATGTTCTGTTGTATGTCTTTTATATGCTGAGCATTAATAATAATAATAATAATAATAATAATAATAATAATAATAATAATAATAATAATAATAATAATAATAATAATAATAATAATAATAATAATAATAATAATAATTTATTCTTTTAATTAGGTGTTTATGAATTGCTACCAAGCGTTGATTTTCAGGTTAAAGTGTTTGGTTTGTTTCCTACATTAGCATTTTTCATGTTTCCCTCATTTACATGTTAAATTTATGTTTTGCATTCTTGACATGTGAAAATATTTAGTTATTTTACAAAAAAAAAAAAAAAGAGGCATAAGATATAATTTAATGTGAAATATCAAGTGAAAACATGAATTTAAGTAATGTTTTTTTCAAAGGGAATGTGTAGTCTAGAATGTTTAGTTAGCTACTTGTCTTTTATTTTCATAATGCTTAACTCTGTTTTAACTTGTAGCCTATACATTTTGATTCATGCCCACGTCCTACTAAATCATGAAAGTCTAAGAATATTATATATGTTTCACTCAAAAAAAAAATAAAATTCTATGCATATTTGTTATATAGTTCATAGTTCATTCTATATATAGTACACTTCATATTAATTTTACTAGTAAATGCCAAATCTACCAGAATTTATTAGTCTGTATGAATAAATACTTTGTTGATTGTTTTTGCATGACTATGGAGTAATTTGGTAGACTATTAGGATGAGCTTGAAAACCAAAGGGAGTAACCGCAAATTGTTGGTCTTTAGCAAATGATGTAAAGTTGTAAAATCATATAGATTGATTAAGCTAAAATCTAATCTAACACGAAGTTACTCTTGATTCAAACATACTTTGGGAAAAGATGAAAACATACATAATGGGCAAAAAATCTCTTAATGGCTGAAAAATTGACTGCTAATGATCATTTAAGTGATACATTGATTGGTTTGATCTACTATGGTTGTTTGAACTAAGAATCTCGCGCACTATTTGAGCAAATGCTTCTAATTTATTGATTTTGAATCACATGATTTATTTATTGAGGTAGACAAAAGGGTGGCGCCACAAAGAGAATTTAGTTGGACAAAATCCAAAATAGAATATGAAGCAAGCATATGGAAGTAACCTTAAGAAGGAATAAAAGAAGGGGAGGGGGAACCATCGAACCAGTTAAGTACCTCTTGTCTTTTTCTATTTTACTTACTACTTTTTATTATTTTTTCTGTTTTTTTTTTTTTTTTCATTTTTACTATTGGATTCCTATGTGTTATATTAAATTTTTTTATTAGGAGTATATAGATTTTGTTGGTAGATCTTTTGCATATCTTTAAACCATACTCGTCCATAAAGTGTAACCTAGTGATTTAATGGGCTTGTTGTATATGTTAAATGTAATTGTGATTTCTACAAAAGTGAGTCATGTTTTTATTTTATTTTATTTTTCTTTGGTAGATGATAATGTCAAGTAAGGTATTTTTTTCGCGACACTTGAAATTTAAATAGAGGTGGCGGAAATCACATTTTGGAGACTGTGAAGTTTAGCAGGGGTTTATTTGTATGTTTTATTTTTATTTTTTAACTTGTGTGTTGTTTTTCAATTTGGAAAAAGAAGTGAAAAAGAAGAGTTTTTCAAGCATAAAGGACTTGTAACATCGTTGAATAGTTGACTTGTTGCTTGTGATTAGCTAGTACAGTGCATGATCATTAGTGTTGGAGTGCTTTTTTTCTTGGTGGCCACATTTAAGTAGTGAAACTTTAAGCCTCTCACTATATTTCTTTCATGTGTGATATTCTTTCATGAATTTGTTTCTCTAAAAACTTGTCTTGGTTCTATTTGAGACCACATTGACACTTGCATGCATATGATCAATATAATAATTGACTTATTCTTTTATATTGTGAGCTAAATTAGCCAAATAACCTAACCTCCTGATGCTCCTTCCCTTTAATTAACCCTTTTTAACACAAAAGTTTTCTAGAGAGAGAGGCTCCGAGCTTCTCTCTCTAGAAAACCCTAGTATTTTTTTAGCCGTTTAGCAAAGCTCTTCTTGTTCTTCAAGAATTCAACCTTCTTTCTTTATTTTCTCTTCTTTCAGGCTTCGTTTTTTCTCATCTTATTCTTAGTTCAGATATGTTGGGTTGTCTCTTTCATGTTGGGGGAGGAGAGATAAACCCGAAGCCTTGCCCCTCCCACCGCCGTCGAGGTCGTTGTCAGAGTCGCTGCGGGGCCATTTGGTTGTTTGAAATAGAACCGGATTTGCTTGCTCAATACAATTTCAAGGCCTTCTGTTGATTTTGCTCGTCGACTTTGCCCTTCAGCGAACTTGAACAACTATCTGGGTTCATTGCTCACTTGAGGTTTGGTTTGTTTGATTACTGTCAATTGATACAAAGAATGGGTATTTCTTCAATTTGGGTTTTCCAAATTCCAGATCTAGTAGCCCAATCAAAAAAAAAAAAAAAAAAAAAAAAAGAGAAGCAAGATGAAGTTCTTTGAGCTTAGACGTGTCTTGGTTGTTCCAAGCCAGAAATTTCTAGATGTAATTTGTTATGAGGAAAGGGGAAACCCTAAAAATAAAAAAAATAATAAAAAAACGTGTGTTGATTGGCTCTGCCGCCTCCCTCAATAGTAAGCTCATTGGATGTTTATGGCTCTTCCTATCAACCTCTAGCCATCATATATGAGTTTATCACCAATGATGAAGCTGGTGGTGGTCCTGGCGGTAGAAGATTGGAGTATTTGCGTATGGTTCTCACCATGACTGATTTCTTCAACAGGATTGAAGAAGTGCTATTAAGGAAACATCCTTTTTCATTTTTTTAGGATCTTAATTAGTGTGTTTATGTTTATGTTCCGTTATCCGTAACGAGTCTGATGATATGTTCGATATTCTGTAGTGGGTTTGATGACTCTTGGCCATTCGTGGTCGGCTTCCTTGCCTTTTAAATAAATAAAAAAAGTATTTTAACACATGTAATTAGGAAACAAAATAGTGAGGTTGACATATTTGCTAAGAAGGTGGGAGGAGAGGGGGCAAGTTGTATGCATGGTTGTGAAGGGAATGTCTTATTGTTTAGCATGAGTACATTTTGTACTTACTCTTTGAGTGCCCTAACGGCTCTAGGAAATTGTGTAGTTGATTTTTGGCAATTAGTTGTTTGCCCAAACCCCCCTTAAAATACAAACCGTACAAACTAAATTCCCACCCTTAAATTTTTAAGATTGAAGGCCCAGATTTATTGGAGAAAGAAAAGGACACGGTGGGAATTAACAGAAAAGATAGGGGCATCATGGTCGTTTCGCGCATAAAAAACACCACCATATAAATTTATGCTTTTAATCAGATTTTTCATTTCTCTCTCCTCACGTCTTCTCTCTCCTCTCCTCTTCGACTGATTTCCGGCGATCTCTCCGGCCGGCGTAATTTCTCTGTCCTCTCCGGCGCATTTTCTCTCTCCTCTCTCCAGCAATACTCGGCGTCCTCTCTCTCCTCCATTCGCAATCCCTCTCTCTCCTTTCTCACCTCTCTCCTCTAGTTTCGTCACCGACTTGCCTGAGAAAGAAATGGCTGTCGACCACTGGTTAGTGGCCGAACACCACAGATCTGAGGTCTCCGACCTCGAATATGTGGTCTCTGGGCACTAACCATGGTCGACGAGGGTGTGGTGTGAGTGAGAGGAGAGAGAAACGACCAGCGTTGTGAGACGGTGCTTCGAGGGAGGTCGCCTGTGAGGCGTCGGCGTGAGGGGATCCTCTGGTGGCCTGGGGTAGGTGGTTGGTTGCGGTGGGGCGGGTGGTGGACAGAGAGTTAAAGAAGTGTGTGTGAGGTGAGGAGAGAAAATGGGGGAGTGATGGACTACTAGTCGAGCGGCTGCGACAGTGATGGGGCAGTGTAGGCACCGCCGGTGGTGGGACGGCGATGATAGTGGTAGTGGCGGTGGTGGGAAGACGATAATAGTGCTGGTGGTTGGGGGAGGGTTGTTTGCTTTATTGAATTTGCATTTACATATGAATGAATCTACAGTTATGGTCTAATGAATATCTAATTATTGTATAATGAATTTGTGTGAGAGTGTAATGAATTTGCCACAAAAAAAAAAGAAGAAGTAATGAAGTTATAGTTATATTGTAATGAATTTGTAAGGTTACTTCAATGAAGGTGTGCTTGATCAATATTAATGAATATTAGCCATAATATTTGATTAGGTTTGTATAGTTTGTATTCTAAGGGAGGTTTGTATATATATATATATATATATATATATGGGAAAGGTCACATACAAACCCCCCTTAGTATACAAACTCTCCTTATTATACAAACCATGATCAAAACATGGATTCATTAACAATGAAGCACAAATTTATTAATATATATACTTACAAATTCATTACATATTAACCGCAACTTCATCAAAAAAAATTTACATTTCCTACTTTTTTTTTATTTTTTAAATTCATTGCATTGTTAATAGAGATTCATAATAAATCTGTACGTTTAATCTAATGAATTTGTATATCAAAATTAATGAATTTGTATATCAAAATTAATGAATTTGAGTTTTATTTAAAAAAAAAATAGAAACCCCTCTCCTCCCCACCCTTTCTCTCTCCTCCCCTCCCCAACCACCACACCTCTACAGCCGCCAGCAGACCGCCGCACAGCCACACAGTCCACCATCGCCCGAGCCACCGTTGTGGCCGCCTCCGGCCAGCGACCACAGCGGTGGCCCCCACCATCTCAGCCCTCCCCTCCCCTACTCTATCTCAGCCAATCTCTCTCCTCTCCTCTCCTCTCCTCTCCTCCACCACCCACACCGCCACCACTCTAGCCATCGGCTCGCCAGCGAATTCACTGGTGGCTCCCCCGCCACGACCTCCCCCACCGACCAGCCCACCACCTCACCCACCCCCTCTCAGATCACTCTCACTCTCACTCTCACTCTCTCACCTAAACCCTAACCCTTTCTCTCTCTCATCCACTCCCCAACCCATGCTCTCAACCCCCCGCCCTGTCCACGGCCGATCTCTTCGTCGACCGGCGATCTCGGTCGCTATCCATGGGTGGCTCCTATACGAACAGAGAGAGCGAAGTGGCCAGAGAAAGTGAGCGGCGAGAGAGAGAGAAAGAGGCGACGAGAATCAGAGAGAGGCGAGGAGAGAGAGTCCCCCCGCGAGCGCACCGGCGAGAGGGAGCGTTGGTGGGACAACGCCGGTGAGAATTCGCGTGGGAGGAGAGAGAAAGTGTGGGTGAGGAGAGAGAAAGAGGAGAGGAAATAAAGGAAAATGAGAAAAAAACGCGCAGAAATACGAAAATACCCCTCACTTAAGCTAGAAAATGACCAACGTGTCCCTATCTTTTTAATGAATTCCCAGCGTGTCCCAATTTTTCCCAAAACAGATATGGACCTTTGATCTTTAAATCCAACGGTTCAGATTGGGTTTGTACGGTTTGTATTTTAAGAGGGGTTTGTATATATATATATATATATATATATATATATATATATATATATATATATATATATATATATATATATATATATATATATATATACAAACCCCTCTTAAAATACAAACCGTACAAACCCAATTCTAGCCATCAGATATCAACATCAATGGCCCAGATTTGTTGTTGAAAATAAAGGGACACGGGCGAAATTGTTGAAAAATTCAGGGACAAGATTGTAAATCTCGCGTTAATGGTTTATGAACTGAATTTTCATTTTTCAGTTCATTAGCTTCTCTCTCTCTCTCCTCTCTCTAAGGTCACATACAAACCCCCCTTAGTATACAAACTCTCCTTATTATACAAACCATGATCAAAACATGGATTCATTAACAATGAAGCACAAATTTATTAATATATATACTTACAAATTCATTACATATTAACCGCAACTTCATCAAAAAAAATTTACATTTCCTACTTTTTTTTTATTTTTTAAATTCATTGCATTGTTAATAGAGATTCATAATAAATCTGTACGTTTAATCTAATGAATTTGTATATCAAAATTAATGAATTTGTATATCAAAATTAATGAATTTGAGTTTTATTTAAAAAAAAAATAGAAACCCCTCTCCTCCCCACCCTTTCTCTCTCCTCCCCTCCCCAACCACCACACCTCTACAGCCGCCAGCAGACCGCCGCACAGCCACACAGTCCACCATCGCCCGAGCCACCGTTGTGGCCGCCTCCGGCCAGCGACCACAGCGGTGGCCCCCACCATCTCAGCCCTCCCCTCCCCTACTCTATCTCAGCCAATCTCTCTCCTCTCCTCTCCTCTCCTCTCCTCCACCACCCACACCGCCACCACTCTAGCCATCGGCTCGCCAGCGAATTCACTGGTGGCTCCCCCGCCACGACCTCCCCCACCGACCAGCCCACCACCTCACCCACCCCCTCTCAGATCACTCTCACTCTCACTCTCACTCTCTCACCTAAACCCTAACCCTTTCTCTCTCTCATCCACTCCCCAACCCATGCTCTCAACCCCCCGCCCTGTCCACGGCCGATCTCTTCGTCGACCGACGATCTCGGTCGCTATCCATGGGTGGCTCCTATACGAACAGAGAGAGCGAAGTGGCCAGAGAAAGTGAGCGGCGAGAGAGAGAGAAAGAGGCGACGAGAATCAGAGAGAGGCGAGGAGAGAGAGTCCCCCCGCGAGCGCACCGGCGAGAGGGAGCGTCGGTGGGACAACGCCGGTGAGAATTCGCGTGGGAGGAGAGAGAAAGTGTGGGTGAGGAGAGAGAAAGAGGAGAGGAAATAAAGGAAAATGAGAAAAAAACGCGCAGAAATACGAAAATACCCCTCACTTAAGCTAGAAAATGACCAACGTGTCCCTATCTTTTTAATGAATTCCCAGCGTGTCCCAATTTTTCCCAAAACAGATATGGACCTTTGATCTTTAAATCCAACGGTTCAGATTGGGTTTGTACGGTTTGTATTTTAAGAGGGGTTTGTATATATATATATATATATATATATATATATATATATATATACAAACCCCTCTTAAAATACAAACCGTACAAACCCAATTCTAGCCATCAGATATCAACATCAATGGCCCAGATTTGTTGTTGAAAATAAAGGGACACGGGCGAAATTGTTGAAAAATTCAGGGACAAGATTGTAAATCTCGCGTTAATGGTTTATGAACTGAATTTTCATTTTTCAGTTCATTAGCTTCTCTCTCTCTCTCCTCTCTCTCTCTCCCCTCTCTCTCCTCTGGCATGCTGCCGTTTCTCTCTGCCCTCACCTCTCCTTCGGCCTGCCATCGTTTCTCTCTCCTCCCCTCCCGGCGGTTTTGGTTTGTGCGGTTTCTCTCTCCTCTCATTTCAGCGGTTTCTCTCTCTCTCCTCCTCTTCTTCACTCTCTCTCCTGACCTCCTTTCTCCGGTGACGACTCTTCCTCTCCGGCGAACTCTCTCCTGACCTCCTCTCTCCGGCGAACATTCTCTCTCCTCGTCGCTTTCTCTTTCTCTCTCCTCGTTACTTTCTCTCTCGTGACCATAACAAGTCACGGCCGCCAACCACCGTTCCATGGCCGACGACTATAGATCGGAGGTCTCTGACCTCCGTTACATGGTCTCCGGCCATGGAACCATGGTCGGCGACCTTCGAACGACGTCAGAAGGTTTTTATTGGTGGTTGGGGGTGGGGATGGTGCGTGCCGGGAGGGGAGGCGGTGGTGCGGAGAGTTCACATTGAGATCGTCGGTGGGTGGCCTGAGTTGCGGTGATGGAGGCGGCGGCTGTGGTAGTCAGGTGGTGTCAGTGGAGGTGGTAGTTGGGCGGCCGCGGTGGTGGTAGTTCGGAGGAGAGTGAGTGAGGTGTTTTGTTTTTATTTAATTTTATTTTTTGTTGAATGTGTAATTTGTTTACAATGAATTTACAACACTCAAATGATGAATCTGTAATATTAATGTAACGAATTTAGAAAATAAAAAAAAGGGAACACAAAAAAAAAAAAGAAAAAGTGATGAAGCTACAGTAATACTACAATGAATTTGTAATTTTAGGTTAATGAAGTTGTGGTTTGATTTTAATGAATTTGCAATTTTATGTTAATGAAGTTGAAAGTTTGATTTTAATGAATTTGAAATGTTATTTTAATAAAGTTGTAATTTTATATTAATGAATTTATAATTTATTATGACCATTAGATCAAACTAATCCAAGAACTCTTATTAATTAAGGGGGTTTGTATGGTTTGTATACTAAGGGGAGTTTGTATGTGACCCTTCCCCTATATATATATATATATATATAAACCAAACTAAGCCAAAATTAGTAGACCCGTCCCCGAATCCGATCCATACCGAAACCGACTCAATCTGAAAAACCCGACCCATATCCATGTGGTACCCCAATATTTTCTATAATTATTATTTTGATTTATAAATGATTTCACAAATTTAAATCGTATTTGTATACGATTACTCAACTATTTGAATTTAGCCATAATAGTAATAATTATTATTATGGAATTCACATTGATTTATTGCGTATTTAATTAAAATGAATATTAATTATTCATATTGTTTTATGTGGTTTTAGTTACAAAGTTATTCAGAAAATTAAATTAAAATCTAATTCATTTCTTTGACTTTGTTTGACTGGAGACCTATATAAGCATAAAGATGGGGAGTTTAGTCAGTTTGCAAACTGAACCAAAACTCTCTCTCTCTCTCTCTCTCTCTCTCTCTCTCTCTCTCTCTCTCTCCCCCTCAATCCCTCACTAGCAATGGCGGATCAAGAAAACAAATTCACTGGGGGGACCACCTAATTAATAATTTATAAAATAATATTATTAAAATTAGCTAAACATATATATAACACTATTAAAGATGGTAAATAACATTCTACAACTATTTTCTATGTGTTTTCATCTTTTAGAAACAATCTATTGCATTACAATTCGTAATCAATAAATATTTTATTTTCTAAAGTCAAAATTAATGAACAATCTAAATTCGTTGAAGCATGTAAACCATAATTATGTCAATAACTTAATCCATCACATAATGTTTTTTGGAGGCTCCATCACATAATAGCTTGGAGAATGGAATAGTGTTTTTTTCCTTTTCTTTTGCTTTTATTTTTCAGTAGAGTACGAGTTCTCAAAAATACGGCACTTAATTATGTATATTAGGTACTACTTCTATTGATCAGTCTGTGTGCGCTACATAAAGACTATTAAATTACTTTATTAATAAACTCAATAATATGCGTTTCATGCACAAAAAAATATTCAAATAGTTTACTTGGCAAAATCTTCTTTGAACATTAAAAAGATGTACATTATATGCATAAAAGGATTTTTCTTACTAAATAATTGAATATCATAAACAAATCATTAATAGCGCTAAAACAACATAAATATTTGTTGAATGTGTTTCATATGGCCTAGCGACAAGTGATTAACTACAACTAGTGACCAATGATTTGTTCAACAACAAAACTACGGTATCACTACATCTTCAATGCTTCACGTGTTGGGGACTAGCTACCGTTACTTCCTTTTTTTAGTGTATTCAATGGGCTTTGAGGGTTGGGTTGGGGGCACAAATCTAACTATTAGTGGGGGCACCAAACTAAGGTTGTCCTTTTAATGAGTGGTTCAGCCCATAGTTCAGCGGGGGCCCATCCCCCCTCACCTAACAGCATAAATTCGCCCCTGCTCACCAGCGCTTTCTCTCTCCCCTCATCGCTGGAAAAAGCTTTCGATAAGTCTCTCTCTCTTTCTCTCACTCACATCCCCGCCCCCCTTTGCTATCGCGGACGACCGCGACCACTACCGGGTTGCCACCTGGACGGTGGTCGTCGACCGCCAGGCGCGATGAGCCTTGCCCTCTCTCTCTCTCTCTCTCTCTCTCTCTCTCTCTCTCTCTCTCTCTCTCTCTCTCTCTGAATCCCTCACCAGCGCTCTCTCTCTCTCTCTCACCTGGTCGCTGGAAAAAGCTTCCGGTAAGTCTCTCTCTCTTTCTTTCTCTCACTCACATCCCCGCCCCCCTTTGCAGATGTGGACGACCGCCAGGTCGCCACCTGGACGGTGGTCGTCAACCGCCAGGTGCGATGGGCCTTGCTCTCTCTCTCTCTCTCTCTCTCTCTCTCTCTCTCTCTCTCTCTCTCTCTCTCTCTCTCTCTCTTCGCCGGTGCTCCGGCGAGCCATAGACTGTCATCACCATCCATGGTGGGTGGCATTGATGGTGATGGGTCGGTCCATGGGCCATCATGCATGGGTAACCGTGGCCCAGGCTTGATTATAAAGTTAAGGTTTAAGTTTTTATTTTCATAATTATTTATTTTCGTAATTTCAGTAATTTTAGTTTATTGTTTTTATTTTTCTGTGAGATTTTGGAGTCCTATTTGGGAAATTCAAAAGCCTATATTTGTTGCTAAAAATCAAGGAATTTTATAATAATATCAGTTTAATATTTTATCGATGTTCAGACTTTTGTATTTAATACTTATAATTTGTTAATTATTTTTAATTGGGACCTAACGAGCAAGCGGATGATATTTGTTGTTGGAGCGTGTCTTCTGTCTTGGAAGTGTTTTATAGGTAATAGAATGTGCCTACCTTCTTCCAGAACCCGATCAAAATGGTTTTGATATGTTATGTGCTAATTGAAAAATTGTGGTAAATTTAATATGCAAAGCATGATTAAATTATATCGTCGTTTTTATAAAGTTTATTAAGCATGGTTACTATTGTAAATATATATTATGATGAGCATGTCGATTTTATCATGTTTTGTAATTTAATTAGCTCATATTCTAATTAACGAGTAATTGTTATTATTATTATTATTATTATTATTATTATTATTATTATTATTATTATTATTATTATTATTATTATTATTATTATTATTATTATTATTATTATTATTATTATTATTATTATTATTATTATTATTATTATTATTATGCATGCTACTTGGTATGAGATATGTTGGGTGCTAGTGAGCATGTATTATATATTATTTGGATGTATTAAATGATTTATAATTTTTGGATATCATGTTACCCTGCCGAAGTGCTGCCAAAATTGTGCTAGACATTGCATGTGTATCCTGACTGGATTAATTACTAAGTAAAGCATGTTTATTCTCATCGGTGAATTACTTTTATCATCGTTATTTACTATTCATTGTCAAGAACGTGAAATGAATTAGTAAGTCGTGGTCTCGTTGTATCATTAAGTCAACCAATGCAATTATGTGAATTGAATTAAATGAGAGTAAAACTCCTAATGGAGCCCTAAATGTAGTCGAGCAATCGAGATTACACCTAATTGTGTAGTTCAATGATGTGTGATTCCCAAGTTACTTTATGGACACCTCATAGTGTGTTCGGGACGGATCATTCCCCATTCATAAAGGGCCGTTTGGTTGGGGGTAATGATTAAGAGGATATGGAATGAATTTTTAGGCTAAAATGGGAGGTATGTGAGGTAGTGGAGGTTCGATTTTGTGAGAAGGAGGGTAATGATTACCCCCATTTGGGGGATAATAGAAACCCACCTCCCCCTAGGGTAATGACTTTCCCCCATTTTCCTTCATATTCTGTATTACCTTCCATTAATCATTACCCTCATCACCACTTTACCTTACTATTTTTCACTTTAATTTGTCCCATTACCCCCTTAATCATTACCTCCAACCAAACGACCTCTAGGCTCGCTAATTATACTAGAGGTAGTGTGCAGATTAGAGTCATTAAGTCCATGGCATGATTGTATCTTTCGAAGAACAATATGGGTAATCGTTGTTCTATTCGCTCTCTTACGTATCTTTTTGTTTAAACAAGAATTGCATGTAAATGAATGTCGTTATGCGTATACTTTATTATATGCTTATGTGCATATGCAAATAAATTTCAAATATTCTTCTAAAACCCCAGGTATGGTTTGCGAAATGTTTTTACGGGGTATGAACGACGTTTACTCAGTTTATCTGATTTTTGTTTCTTTTCTTTTCTTTTATATTTTGTTCCGTCACGGAAACCAAAGTGCAGGTTTAGTCGAGTGAGGACGTACAACTTGGAAGTTAGATTAGGCGTTGGAGTTAGAACTATTTATTTCAGTTTAGTTTGTTGGGCTTTCTGGTTTGTGCCCAAGTTGGCCAAGTTATAATAATTCTAATGGATTTAAGTTCACTATTTAGATAAACTCTAATATTAATGTTTAGTTCGTTTTAGTTTGTTAATAAACTCCTTTTGATACCTAGTTTTTCTTTCTGCTTAGCATTTATTCCTTAGCGATAAATGTTGCAGTAGGTCCCTTGGATTTGTGACGGTTCAGTGATATCGAGTCATGTATAATTATGTCGATAGTTCCTAGTAAATCGTTGTGAATTCGGGGGTGTTACAATCGAACCCGAAACGACATGAACCAAATCGACCCGAATCCAAATATACCCAAACCGAGAATAAAAATAACCTAATTCAACCCGAACCGAGATGGTCTGACCCAAATTGACCCGACCCTACTCACAATCGACCCGAAACAATATGAACCGAACCAGACCCAAGCCCAGATATACTCGAACCGATCGAAGCTCGAACCGAGAATAAAGATAACCAAATCTGACTGAACCGAAGTGATCTGACCCGAACCTGACCCAAATGGCCGATTGGTAGGTCTAATTTGTATTATGTGATGTGATCCCAGTGGTGGAGAATGAGAAGATATGCAAGCCCGCATAATACTTTTGTTGGAATGAATTTGTGAGTGAAACACATACATTATATATTGTTCCTTGTGAGATTGCACAAAGTCAAATTCATTAACACACAAACCAAATTGAGCTTTTTCTTTCTTGGAAAATTAGATGGGAATAATTTCATATTTCTCATCGTATAACAATAATTTCAAATATCACTTTCTTAAAATAGTCCCACATATTACCCGAGTTAACATCACTGGGTTAAATAATAACAGATTTAATTTACCATTAACTCCTCACTTTGTCTCCCCAACACCTATCTTTCATGACAATGGTAATGGAAGATAAAAAAAAAAAAATTTGGAACTGAATTTTGTGTGCCAATTCCCCCATTTGGTTTCAATCCGTATGATCCCACGAATTAATTTTCCTCACCAACAACAAAAAAGTTCGAGAAATCAAGTAATTGGTTCTAGAAACAATCATCTTTCAAAGGGTCATTGAAGCAAGCTGCGTGGCTCTAAATTGCACGAGCAAATTCACTAGAGCTCAGCTCATACTCCGCAAATTTCAGGCAGATGATTATCTTCAACTCTTTTAAATAATCAGGATTAACTATTGCCTCCGAATCTTCATCATCTTTGCCTGGTCTTTCTTTCCTCCATTACTGTCAAATCCAACCCTACCCCAATTCCCATTTTCTATGATACATCCCCGATTCCCCAAGTCACCAACATAAATACCCAAGATAAACTTCTCTAATTCATTTCATTCATCACAATTCTCCTATTTCCATATTAGCAAAATTAAAACAAATCCAAGTTGAAAAGCCAGATTCTTTACCATAATGTCACAAAACAAATTAGATACATTTACATTATGCAAAAAACAAAAAACAAAAAATAAAAGAAGAAGAGACAAAGGGTTGACAAAGTGAAGAGTTAACTATAAGTTAACTATGTTATCATTTAATCCAATGTCGTTAACTCGGATAATGTAGTGGGTTATTTTGACACAAAGTGATATTTGTGATTATTATTGTACAATGGGTGAAATGTGTTTTTCCCATCCAATTTTCCTTTTCCTTTTTTGTTAAATTTATAAATATTGAATTTGAATTCGTATCAAACCCAAGTGAATCCACTGTCATAAATCGAGCTGAGCTCAAGAGTTGTAATTTTCAGCTCACCGAGGCTGAGCCGAGGTAACAGAGCTGCGTCGAGTTCTGACCCGGGCTCGACTCAACTTGGTTACACCTAGAGATGGCATTGCACGGTTAACACGAGGCATGGCACGACCGAACACCCTTTTCACACAGCACGACACGGGCACGGAGGAAGTACGTGCACGAGCACGAATGACTGGCCCTGGATTTTGAAAAGAAAGCACGATGGGGCACGGTCATACACGACGCGACATGACATGACACGACGAAATTTTTTATATTATTTGAAAATAGCTCGCACGACACGACATAAGCACAAGCACGGGTACGACCTGAGCCTACCTTTTGAAAGAGCAGGCACGCCACAACACGAAGTACGATAATTATAAGCACGACACGACACTGTTACAAAGCACGAAGGCACGACATGAGCACGGTCTGAGCACAGCACGAAGTCATCTTTAGTTACACGTTACACCTAGAGATGGCAATGGGGCGGGGCGGTGGTGGATATAGGTAGATCCATCCCCATACCCGCCTGGGTATTTTGATTCCGCCACCCGCCCCATTCCCACCACGGGTTGGAGATCCCAAATCCTCCTCCGCCCCACTTACTCGGCGGGTATCTTCCTCCGCTTTATTTATCGGGAGGGTATCCTTATCTGCTTTATACCCGCCCGAAAAGAAACGAATCCCACATGTGGATCTACCTCAAATTCACTCTAAGCTAATTTGCAAGGAAAAATTTGAGCTTTTTAATAAGCAATAGTAGTAGACAATTTTAATATATTTGGTAAAATAAGGTGTTATAAATATTTTACATTTTTTTTTATTTTTATGTGGGTATGAGGCGGGGCTAGTAAGCGGGTATAAGGTGGGGCGAGGCTCTAACGGGTATCCACCGAAGGAAGAAGACAAATCACCTCCGCCCCATCCCCGCGATGATTTTCTTTATTAAAACCACCCCCATCTAACGCTTTCCCATCCCTACTCCAACTAAGGCGAATGCGGGGCGGTACCACTCCCGTGCAATCCCTAGTTACACCCCAAAGGGAACGGCCCAATGAGAACTGGACAATGGAGAAAATCACACTAAGAGTCAGGGGCATTTCTGACCATCAATAAAATATTTATTGTTTCTTATTTTTATTTAATTTATACCCCACTATAATAATCCCTGTGCAATTCACTTATTTCGTCGCCATTTTTATACACAACCAACACTCCAGCTGCTCCTTCCGCCATCTCCATCCTCTCCCCTCTTTCCCTTTCATTTTCTCTCTCCTCTCACTCTATCTCTCTTTCTCGCCCTCCCTCAAAACTCCCTGCTTATGCCAATTGCGACTCTTTATACTTATAATCTAATACTCAAAATCTACCACCCAACAATCATTTTCTGTTGGTCAAGATTGCCAAAAAAAGATGTTAACTTTGAAGGGATTTCAACTGCTATGAAATCCTATGTTTCACTGTCCTGCTCTCAAAGAAAAACTGCACGAGCTTGGCGTTTGATTCAGAATGTAATACTTTCAGCTACTCTGTTGTCGTCCACAATTACTAAATTTAGGCTCCCATAATACTCGTCTTCTCTCTATGATTTGGGATCCAGACACATATGAGAAGCAAGGATCATTAAACTAGGCTGTTGATCTGTTGAGTTTTGTTTTGTTGAGCGAATCATTGTTGTAAAATTACTTGGTTTTCTGGTTGTATAAAACTTGATTTTTTAGTTTTCATGTTTTTTTTTTTGGTTAATCATATTCCCCATTTTCTGTAAATGTCATTGCTTGAAATGACGGGGTTTTTTTTTTTTTCATGGGTGGATGTTTTCTGTTTCTCTGGGTTCAGTTGAAAGTAGTTTATTGCTCTAATTTTATTGGAGGGTATCCAGATGGTTTTAACAGTTTTTGATTTCCCAATTTCCTTTTTCATGGAAATTCAAATGCTACTTAGTAGAATTTCGCGTTTTAACTGAAATGCAGAAATTATGGATCATTTTCTCAGGATTTGAAATATCGAGTTATCAGCTTTGGAAGTGTTTGACAGAAAAAACTCTCCAAAGTTGTGAACTTAATGAGTTTGATTCAATTTAGTGCTGCAACTTATTCAGTAGATCTTGTAGTTCTTCATGAAAAAAGAAGAACCCAGATCTTGGATTTGACATTTGAAACCAATTAGATAGAGTTTAGAGATGCTGATGATGTTTGTTGCTATTTTCAGGTACCAGACAATGAGCCCAGATAATTTGCCTTCAAGTAGTGTCAGAAAATCCACCCAATTCAAATCAAGCAAGGAAGATCAAAATTGCCCAGAAAATGGCAGAATCCCAACAAGTAGCAGTTCAAATAATGCTAGTACTACTTCACAAGCACAACAACAACAACAACAACAACAACAACAACAAGATCACCACCTTCAGCACCAAAATAACAACACTTTATCTCAAACTGGTCAGACCCACATCTCAAATTCCATCCATAACAATCAAACCAATATACATGAAAGTAGCCCCAGCAGAAGCCAAGGCCTTGGCAGTAGTGGTGGTGGTAGTGGTGACATTTTACTTCAATGGGGACAGAGAAAGAGATCAAGGTGCTCAAGGACAGAGAAAAACCAGACAACCAATCATATAATGCCACCTCCCCCTCATCATTCTTCTTCTCTCCCTTCAACTTCTAGTAATAATAATGGCAGTAGAAGTGGGGGAACCAGCAGAGTTAGGCCTAATAATGGCCTGCTTTATGCCAAGGATGGCCCTGCCTTTCTGCCTAGCAAAAACAGGTACTCAATTTTGGTCCAATTTTCATGTAGTTTTTGTGCTTTTGGTTTGATTTTGGTTTGGGGTCATGAATTGGGTCTCATACTAGTCAAGACCAAATTGGATTTGGCTCAAGAAATTTATTGAAGAAAGTGAGTCAAAATGTGTTGGCTATTGTGATATTTACTTATTATGTATCTTGATCTCCATATTTTGCTCTATTTGGTAAAAAGATTATATTTTTTTGTTTGAGGAAGGAAGTTTGGATCTCCCACCAGTGATGGAATCCATATTGGGTGGTGGTTGTTTGTGGGGTTTGATGCAGGGTTGGTTAGCTAGTGGTTGCTTGCCCTAATCCATTTTTCTGGATCTAAGAATCTCTTTTTGTTTAGGAGGAAAACTATTCTTTCTCACTCATTTTACCCTTATACCCTCTAAAAGAGCAGAAAATTTTGTTTTGTTTAAGTCTTTTGTGATGTGCCTGAAGGTTTTTTCTTTTATATAATACTATTATAACAAGTAATATAAACTGCTTGTTCTTCTCTTGCCCTCAATTACATGTATCTCATGTGCGTTTACTAGTGTTTCAAGTTTTGGAACTTGTTCTGCTGATAAGGTTTGGCCAACATCATTCTGCTATTTTTCTTTTTTCTATTTTAATTGTTTTAAAACTTACATAACTGCTCAATTTTTAGTTCTCCAATCTCCACCTATATGTAGTATGTGTTAATTGCATACCTATATATGTATAATACTATAGCCTGTCTATTAAAACAACAGCACTTCAATTTAGAATCTCTTTACTATTTTGCAGCAACTGAGATAGCAAAGTTTTCATCATCTGGGATTATATCTTGATTCTTTTTGTGTTTTTCCTATTGGTATGATTAGGAACTTAGCGGATCAGATGGGCTGTACCAACAGTGCTTCACCATCAAGAAATGGAGGTGGTGGCAACCGCGCCATTTCCAGATCTAGTGTAGGCAAGAGATCCCCTTCTTGTATAGAGAAGAATGATAAGAAGATTGCTGCTTCTGGTTCCATTAGGAAGGTGAAATCAGATGATTCTTTGCCGCAAACAGGCAATGGAAATCACGTTGAATTAGCTAACGGAGAGCAAGAGAACGGTGGGCATGCCAACACCACCACGGCTCGCTCTCCGGTAGCTGACACAGACAAGGGCAATAGTGAAGTGCTTGAATGGCCAAGGATTTACTTATCACTATCAAGGAAGGAAAAGGAGGATGATTTTTATGCAATGAAGGGTACTAAGCTCCCTCATAGACCCAAAAAGAGGGCTAAGGCTGTTGAAAGGGGCCTTCAGGTAAACATTAAAACAAAAAAAAAGTAAAAATTATGGACACTGTAAAATTATTGAGGTATTATATTTTCCAGTCCAATTTTATCATTTATTTACTTAATTTTCTTTTTCCTTGCAGTATTGTTTTCCAGGACTTTGGCTTTCTGACTTAACAAGGGCAAGATATGAAGTGAGAGAGAGAAAGAGTACTAAGAAGGTAAAGGTTCTCTTTCTTTTAATTCACCCGTGATCATCACAGCAACTTTTGATGATTAGCTCCCACCCTCTTGAAACTTTAGGGTTGGAGTAGTTGGATATGATTATATACATCTTTGGTTTATGGCTGGATTATATATTATTGGCAGGTTATTGTATCTTATTATAAGGGTAGATGGGCATTCAAGGTATATATTTTAAATAATTTGGGACAGAGTTATATTTGATTTCTTAAAAATAAAAAAGAAATTCCTCGTGCCAATGACAATGCCAGGTGCCCAGCTTTAACAAGGCCTACCAAGGCTCCATCTGTGCATAATGACTACTTCGCCCTCCGACTTTCTCCATACTGTCTCAGCTTCCCTTTTGACCTTTTTCTTTTCCTTTTTTTTTCCTTTTATTTTTGGTGTGTGTGGCTCAAGATGAGGCATAAGTGATGAAGACTGGTTCAAAGGTGGATTTCTTTTGAATATATGCCCTTTCTTGATGCCAATGTGTCATTTGGGATTTTGAAAGTTACGGGCTAAACGAGATCCGGGAAAAATGAAGAAATAAACATTACATTGGATTTGTAGCAAGATAAAGGGAGGGATAAACTTGTTATGGGGATATGCTTGTCTTTGAGTTGGCCTTGTTGCTAGCAAGTGTAGTAACAATAGCGGATTATTACATCCAACCAGGAGGCACAAATGAGTACTGCTTGGGAAGTTTGTGACACGATACCTAGTAAAACTCGGTTTTAAGAGACGCAAGAAGCCTTTTACCCCATGGCCATCAATTGGTTTCAGGACCTTGAAGTGAAATAGGGAAGCTTGGATAGCGGAGTTGTAGACAACTGATGCCAAAATTTTCTAAGAATCCTTTCTTCTACACCATTACTTGCTGCCTGCCCCTTTGCATCATTGCTCAAAGTTACCCCTCACTTATATTATTACAAAAAAAAGAAGGAAGAGACGAGTTCGAAAGAGTTAGTCAATGAGCTGAATACCTATGTTTCATCAATGATGAATTGGAATATTACAGTTTAATCTTGATTTTTATTTACTTGTGCTTCTGATGACTACAACACATTGCTAAATTGCTAACAATAGTTTTCCATGAATTTTGGAATTTGCAGCCAAAGCGAAGGGGATTAAAAGGACTGGAAAACATGGAAAGCGAATCCGAGTAGTTCACTATCTAGAACAGTATCCGTAACGACGTTGTCTTTCCGGCTTGCCCTGTGGGGTAAAAACTTTCAGACCGGCAGCCGGATTACAGGAACATGATCGTCTTCTGTAGTTGGAAAAGTATAGAATTTCCCCATCCATGGAAAGGGTTCTTTTTCTTTTTGTGGGGATTGTATTTTTGTGGGGGGTTTAAGAGCTATTCAGCTGCTTGTTACGTGGACTTAAGTTTCCACACGAATGAAAGAAGGGCGGAAAAAATGCCTTCATTGCCAGTCTGTGTACAGATCCTGATCACAAGGGAGTAAAAATGTGAAAAGTTTGGTCTTCCCATGTTTGTAGAAATTGTGAGTTGGTCATTACTTTGTTTCTTAATTTGTGATCTTCAGATTTTGAGTATAATGTAAAAAAAAAGTCACCTCAAAAAAAAAAAAAAAAATCATACTCCCTCCGTCTCAAATGAAACTTTGTTTTTTGAAAGTCAAACTTAACAAACTTTGACCATTAATTTATTAAAATATATAAAGATTCACATTATGAAAATATTTTTGTTAGATTTATTTTGAAAAGTACTTTCAAAACATTGTATTGTTATAATTTTTATATTCATATAATTGTAGTTATTTACGGTCAAAGTGGTGTCTTGAATACCGTGAAAAAACAAAAGTTCGGATTTTTTTGAGACGGAGGGAGTAACAAATTTCCGAGCCGTACCAGCCAAATTTTGACATGCAATTTTTACACGATCTTGTTTTGCATAGAAAAACTTGTGCAGTGTATCCCAGTCAGTAACTGCCACTGTTCATTTTAACTGAACTAATGGGACAAATCTAATGCAAGGCCTAGAGCCCGAATCTATAAGCTTGCGCCCATTGCGGAAGATTCCTTGTGTTTCCACCAACAAAGGCAATCGCTCGGCTATTTCCAGCAGCTCGGAATTTTTTCTTTTTCCTGATCCGAAGTAAAAAATAAAGAATTCTATAGCCTCTTCTATTAATACGAAGGAACTAGGTATATGCCTGGACGTTGCGCGTTTTGTGATTAATATAATAGGGTTATAATCTCATATAAAAAAATCAAAGTACAATTATCATTTTTATATTTTCTTTTATAATAAATGAATAAATATTACTGTAATATGAATAAAAATTAATATAATAGACTACAAATACAAGGCTCAATAAAAAGATTTTTGAGATTCTTTTCTTAACCAAGTTAAATATTCAATTTTTTGCACATAAAAATCCCCAATTGACCAAATTGGTATATTTAATGACACCCTATGGACAATCAGGTATATTAAAAATACAATGTGTCACTAAGGTATATTAAAAACCACTTAAGTGCAGATTCAACTACAAAACCGAAATCTTAAAGAATCTAACATATAAAACCGGTTTTTCCCTTTATAAAATCCTTTTTGTCCTTTTATTTTTTTTTTGAGGCTATTTTCTTTTCTTTTTCCCTCCCTTTGACATCAAATTTCCTCCAAGGCCCCAACTACCTTAGCTTCCATGGCTTCCAACTTCTAGTAAATTATGAACCCCATTGAAACTTTGTCCTAATCGTAAGAACAAGTGGAGGGACAGAGAAAGTTTCAGCCTTGACATGGAAAATGGACCAGTAATGAATAGATGATAACATTAGAAAGGCTGTAGATTTTATTTTTTTTTAGCTGAATTAGCAAGGTTGTGGCTGAATTATCAAGGCTATGGCTTCCTTACGGCTTACTGATGATGTTGGGATCAAAGAAATGGTAATTGGCAGAAGCAAAATGGAAGAAGAAGACACAGAAAATGAAGTAGTGGAAATGGAGAGGGTAGTTAATTGGGCTGCGGTTTATAGCCTTTTTGGAAACCTTCAAAATGTCGGGGAACTTCTTAGGAATCTTGTACACTTAAGAATGTCAGCAACCTTCAAACAAGCATTTATCTTGGAGACCTTTCATCTTGATGCACAAGCTGGCAATCTTAGTATTGTAGTGTTGCTGGTTATCTCCTATGAAAAGGCTGATACAGACATGGAGGATCAGAAACCAATTGAAATTCCATGGATTGTATTGTAGTGTTGCTGGGGAAGAATAATGAGGGGAATAGGTAAAAACAAATAAAAGGACGAAAAATGATTTTATAAAGCAAAAAACCGGTTTTATATGCTAGATTCTCTAAGATTCCGGTTTTGTAGGTGAATCTGCACTTAAGTGGTTTTTAATATACCTTAGTGATACATTGTATTTTTAATATACCTGATTGTCCATAGGGTGTCATTAAATATACCAATTTGGTCAATCGGGGCATAAAAATCTGTGTTTGTGTGACTGAAAACAAAGCATGGAATCTTTTAACACGTTTTAGAAAAAGATTGAGTAAAAGAAGGGAAATTTTTTGCTTTTGATAAAAAAACCAACTCGTCTGTCAGAGGGAACGGTTGTACCGAAGGTTGTTCTCTCTGTTTCAGATCTTTCAACTTTGCTTTTGTTCCTCAAAGGTTATTTCTAATCCTTTTGAATGAGATTGCTGGTGCGTACATAAATTCTAGAATGTAAAGACCTTTCTCTCTACTCTTCAATTCTTCATGCTTCATATTTCCACTTGGAGAAGTCATTTTTTCATCATGAATTTCTACACATAACAACTTAAGGAAGCACGATTAGTGTTAATGTGTATAAGCATAATTAATTTGTTAATCATCAAAATCTAGGGCTCAACAAATTCCCCTTTTTGATGATTACAAACTAATTGTGCTTATGCTTCAATAAGATCAGTGCACTATCAACAAGAGTTTAGTTTAATACAAGACAATCATTCAAGAGGGACATAATAGGCCAATGAGATTAAATAAGATCACCAATAGTTTGTTAGTATAAACATGATAAGAACTAATACTAACATGGAACTTGACATATATATATATATATATATATATATATATATATATATATATATATATATATATATATATATATATATATATATATATATATATATATATATATATATATATATATATATATATGCTAGGTGTATGCCCCGTGCGATGCACGGGCTTGTAGTTTATCATTAGAAAAATATATTTTGAATGATATCAAGAAAATAGGTAAATGATTTATCAATACCATCTATAATAACTAATATGAAGTTACCCGTACAAAATCAAAGTTGTTCTATGTGAGTATAAAATTGCTTACGTGACATACAGTAATAATTGTTTAGAATTAAATGATAAGTTAAATTTATATCTTTTCATACTTTTAAAAAGAATTCAAATAAAAAGTTAAATGACAGATTCACAACTGCGCACTATCTTGATTTAATGTCCTTGGGGACCGTTAGATTTATACATTCGTATGCTTATGTAGTCCATAAATTTATCTACCGAGCTTATTAATAGCCAATATACTACTATTGGTTCTTATCTCTCGTTGATTTATATTTCTTTTATATAAAATTACTTATGTGTCATGTAATGTGTTGTGACAACGGTTTGATCCATGTAAATAAGATAATTTCCTTTCTTTTTATATACTTAAGAGAATTTATCAAAGAAAACAGTGTTTAAACCTACTTTATTCACATTATTTTACCAAATTAGCGTATTGCTATAAAGTTGGGTAAGATCGCCGGTAACGTGACAAATGTCACACTTTGATTGGTTAATATTTAATTTTTTATTTTGGTTTTTATTATGTTTAGTAATGAATTGTCAAAAATAACTATCAAATAACAATTGCTATAACCTTTAATATTTCTTATTTTTATTAAATATTAAAATTACATTAATACAACCTAAAATAGCATTAATCTACCTCATTAACATTGTCAATTATAACTTTTGACTATTCAGGTAAGGATGCTTGACTTGACAATTAGTTGTCTATAAAAAATTCTATTTTCTATTAAAAAAATAATTAAAATTTCAAATTAATTCGGTATAGAGGATTAATATTTCGCACGGTATATAAAAAAATATTATATAGTTGTGAGTAAAAGCGCATGTGACATACAAGTGTCATAATTGATTAATCTAAAATGACATTAATGTCCAGGTTTAACGTTATCAAAATTATTAAAACTTTAATTGAGTATAGACGATGAATATTTGGGGAATATATATATATATATATATATATATATATATATATATATATATATATATATATATATATATATATATATATATATATATATATATATATATATATATATATAGAGAGAGAGAGAGAGAGAGAGAGAGAGAGAGAGAGAGAGAGAGAGAGAGAGAGAGAGAGAGAGAGAGAGAGAGAGAGAGAGAGAGAGAGAGAGTCCAGATCTGGTGCGAACCTCTCCATATATGCGAACTGTGCGAACAACAAATCACAACCGTCCATTTGATGAGTTATGACGGGTATACAGTTTGAAAACAAAAAGAAATAAAAAAAAAAACGTTCGGCCACCCCACTACTTTCCCAACCCACGTCGTGCCCACCGCCCATAATTCCATTTTCCGGCCAGCCATGAGCTCTGATGGTAGTTGCCGGCGAATTCGTCCTTGTAGGCACCGTAGTGAGCAACTCGTCGGAGTAGTGGTGCGTGGCTCGTCGGAGAAGTGGGTGAAGGTGAGACTGATGAGAGAGAAGACACCTAGGCCTGCCCTGCGCAGTGGGCTTCCGCCGGTGGGGTGGCCGGCTGGAGTCGAGTCTCCGGGTGGTCGGCGTGGAGGTGGTGCTGGTTTGGTGGTCGGGCACTATGGTTTTTTGGTCGTGCACTATTGTTCGGTGAAGAGGAGAGAGAAAATGTTTCGAAACTAAAAGAGGTATAATTACAATAGTGCCATTAATGATGGGTGAAAGGCAATTGAATTTGGGGGGATGAAAATGCCATACCAACCCTTGATTTTTGAAATGAACGGTCTAGATTGCGAGTTCGCATATAACTTTAAGTTCGCACTGGAACTTGATTCTATATATATATATATATATATATATATATATATATATATATATATATATATATATATATATATATATATATATATAAACAAGTTTTATGTAATTGTGGATATAAGCGCAGGTAACGTACAAGAGTCTGAGGATTTACCTACTATTTTTTATTTTCCTAGATGGTGAGTTGTTTGCAATTGTTTTTCCATTTGAAAGGAAGTTAGACTTCCAATTTCTAAATTCGAATTAGTGAAATAACACATTAAGGGAAGGTGTAATCAAACTGATAATTGTTTAATAACAAAAATTATACTAATTCGTATAAGCGTATGTTACGTAAAAATGTACTATTATTTGTGGGGATAATCATCGTTAATATGACAGTGTTCAAGTTTTAATGAAGATTTATATTTGAGGGTATAAAACATATAGGTTAGACATGTGACTAAATAACAAAAACATATATATAGGTTCACAGAGATGAGATCTTAGCATCCACCGAGCGTGTCTCAATCAAGGTCTGCCTAATTTGCATGCATACTGTACACTCTCACACACTAAGTGCACATCAGCATCCTAAATGTCGCCTTCATAATACTTTGATCTTCGTTTTTACTCAAGCTCGGTGAAAGTGGGGGCTTTTGTAGACGCCTAAAAAGCGTCGTCAGATTTCTTCGCAAAAGCCCGATGATGAAAGAAATAATTTATACAATTGAATGCTATTTTTGCTTTGATAGGTAACATGAAGTCTCAAGTTTTTCCCAACCACTCCTTTCCCTTGATTACATTCAAATGCCTCGTTCAAAAGCTTTCCAACGACACCTCTCGTGTCCTTTCCTACTCTCTGTTACAAAGTTGTCAATCAAGGGTAAAACTGTCTTTCACCGAAGAAGGGTAAAACGGTCTTTTCACATTTTTGGAATATCCAATTTCATTCGAAAAATCACAAAAATTACTGGATGTTGCCATATAACGACATCCAACTAGCTACTCGAGATCTATTTTTACTATTCAATTGCTAAATAGCCTACATTTCAGGTACTAAACTCCCGAGAGCTCAAATCAAATTAATTGTTGAATTGTTTATATTCTAGTAGTCAAAATGTAGATATCATGCATGCTAATCATGTCTTTTATTGCTTCCTAAATATTGTCTTTCAATTCTATAAACAAGCATGTCTAGCTGTTGTAATGCTCAACTTATTGTCAATCAAACGCATGTCTAAATATGGGTTAATGACAAATGTCGTGATGCTTGTGATAAACCAATTAATAGTCTAATCTAAGTTGTTAATCCGGTTTTGTGTGGGAATTATGTCTTTAAATAAGCAAACTTGATTTAGTAGAGGTCGTCACAAAACGGGCGAGTTGGGTGCCTAAGACCTTCACACCTTGTATCTTCGCCCCCGAACCCTTTATTCTTTGGCACTCATATGTTCTATGTGAGCGGGAGTTTTTGTAAAAACATGATTAGTTCACTTTTAGCGCTACTGGGTGGTCCGTTCGGTTGTCCCTTTGGTTTGTCCCTTCGGTAAGACGTCGGTAGCAAAATTTTGACTTCTTTATTGGTTTTTATTCAATTCAATTCAAGTCTTTTCAAAATGTTTTTCTAACTCGACGGTTCCTTGATATAAGCCCCTAGCTTACAAATTTCCTATAAGGACACAGTCCGTAGGGAGGAAACGATCCCAGGTCCTTACAATTACAATAATAGCTCCAGTCTTTGAACTGACACTTCAAAATCCTGGCAGATTTATGCTTCTTGACTCTAGTTTCCAAGAGTCCAACCACGTCCACTTCCACGTCCACGTTATGATTTTAGAATAAATGGGAAAGACAAATAGACAATAATTTCTTTAAATTATATTAATGATATTATTATTAAAATTATATGTCTTAAGTGTTGATGCTAAAGACCATGTATGTGATGGTTGGCGATGGTTATGACTTAGTCGGATACTTAGTTGATTCTTTTATGTGAATCGGATTGTGATCCGATGATTGAAAGTTTGTATAAGAAATACTCATATTCATTCTTATACATACAGAAGTATTAATATCTATAATTTCTATAAATTAATTATATTTTTTTTTCTTAAACAATAGGGAGGACTTAGTTTATGATAATATTTTTTCTAATAATGGAACCTATATATATATATATATATATATATATATATATATATATATATATATATATATATATATATGATCTATTAGGGAACGTTTTAAAACAATTTTTTTTTGAGGGGAAGGGAACGTTTTAAAACATATAAGGTAATAAAAATAATGCTAGTCTTATTCTATAATTAAAATTTTATGTGAGCATTCTCCTCTTTGTATAGTCATGTGACTTACCAGCTTTTGCTGATGTTTAATAATCTCACACTTTTGCAGATTGTTGCAGACTGAGATTGATTGGTCAATTTTGTTGTGAGAGACGTTTACGAAGAGTTTAATTGGTCCAGTTGTAAAGTCTGTCGAGTTGTAAATAGACCATATAGTATATTGGGCTTCTAATGAGTGTTATTCTTTTATTTTTATTTTTAGCCTTGTGTTTACCTTCGGGTGAGCATAGCGGTGACGGCCCGGGAGTTAATTCTGCTAATTTCGCTGCTAATGATGTATTAGATGGATAATTAAGCAGTCTTAATTTTTGGGGTCGTTACAATGGACCATCTCGTGGAATTTTTTTTCCCCACCTTATTGCATATCTTCATTCAAACTGGCCTCTTCTTCTACTTCATTCAGTGTAGCAAAAGAGTTATGTAAAGGTGATACCTCCATTGTCTCTCCATTCTACACAGGAGCAACCCTTGTATCTTCAGAGGAAAAAGGTCTCACTATCAATGACTTATCGTCAAAATGGAATACCACTTTGGCATTATTAACCCTTGCAGACCAAGGTCTCACTATCAAAGGCTTATTGTCAAAATGGATTACCCCTCCTGCAAAATAACATCCCTTTGTTCCACAGAATCAAATCTAACCAAGGCAATCCCATTATTCATCATTGCAATCTTCCTCATACCCTTATTATCCTATATCCTCCTCAAAAAACCACTAAAGACGCTAACATGAGAACATAGCAAACTAACGTCTGACTCAAATATTCAATTTTTGATTTAATGTCATTCAATTGAATTTTCCCAACTCTTTTTCCTTCAATAACAACAGGTTTTAAATATTCTAAGCGATAATCAGCATTTGTTAATTTTAAAATATCAAAATTCTCCCAGGCGGAAGGATTACATTGTTCTGAGTCTGCTCTCTCCTCAACTGCAACCTCATCTGCCCAAGAGCCCCTCGATTTAGCTTGTTTTTGCGATTTTGACGACCATGAATTCATCTTCTCCCTAGCTACTTCAATTTGTTAAACCGACCCAATTTGGACGTCTGGGGTCGAAATCTCATGTGCATTCAGCTCATCAGCTAGATTTCTCACTACTCTATCCAAATTAGGCCTTCGGTATTGTGTAAACTGTCTAGGATTACCATTTGTTGGGGAAATTTGCACAATGTATATGTAGAGCAATAAAACACAACATAAAAGATAAAATAAATTTTTAACGTGGTTCGGCCCTTTCGGCCTACATCCACGACCCTCTCAGAGGGTAACATCCACTAACTCAACATAAGTACAAGTTTTGCACGATAAACTTGCAAACCCTCCCACATACTCCCTCCGTTCCTATCAAATACTACATTTCCCTTTTTTGGATGTTTCATACAAACACTCCCATTTCTATGTTTGGTAAAGAAAATTGTTAGTCTTTTACAATATAACCCTGCACATTAAAACCCAACCAGTCCCCACCAAGAAACCCCCACCCTTCTCTCTTTCTGTTTCTCCTCACCCCATCCACCATAATCACCACCACCATTGAAACACACACCATAACTACCAAGAAACCCAAAACCACCATCCTCTCCCTCCCTCTCTCTCTTCCCTCTCTCTCCCTCTATATCTCTCTTACTGTTGCCGGCAAAACCCCCACCACGAAACCCCCCACCAGCCCCCCCTCTCTCTCGTACCCTCACCAAAAAAAACCCTCCACCAGCAACCCCACCATCCCCCTCTCTCTTACACTCCCAATTCGTGAAACCCCCCAGCAGCCCGCCCGCCCCAAACCCCCCATCAACACCCCTCTCTCTCTCTCTCTCTCTCTCTCTCTCTCATTCTCGCCGACGAAACCCCCACCACGAAATCCGATGGCCACTCTCTTCTCTCTCCTCTCAGATCCCCACTCACCAATCCATCACGACACCACCCACCAATCCACCATAATTAACCACCACACACCTTAAACCCCAATATTTTAATTGAAATGCATTTGTTTACCATCTTAAAAATATATGACTTTTAAGTAAGAAAAATTAAAAACAGTTAAGTAAGAAAAATTAAAAACAATAATGTTGTTAATTATTAACTAATGCAATTCAAATGTGATTAACAAACTAAATTTGAGGGTAAAAAGTGGAAAACACATATCAAAATAAACTCTCCTTGGTTTTTGGGCCAAAAGAAAATGGTAGTGTTTGACAGGAACGGAGGGAGTACAAGTTTTGGATGGACAAACCTGTAAACCCTCATCTATAATGTAAACCACCCTACAAACACCAGGCTCTCTCTCAAGAGTTACAAGGAATAGTTACAACATCACACACACACACACACACACACTAATCTAATTAGGTGGATCACGTCTCCCCCTAATAGGATCTCACTCGATTAGACATATCTCACACCCCGTTTTTGGACTACCCTATAAGCTCGAGGACTTCCTCCACTCAAGTACTACAAGGAATAGCCACTCACTTTCCTCACACACTACATGCGTCTACATTGTGAAATATGAAATATGGGACATACTACACAGAACTTACACTTCTATTTATAGAGGCCTTTAGACTCTTGCTAGAGAATAAAAAACGTTCAAACAATTGTAGAGTTTAATGTTGTAACTCCTAAGCTTCCAAAACAGCTGCTGGAACTTGAACGCCATTTTACTTGATCATCAATCATATATTGATGTCATCCTCCTTTTTATACTCATAACATCAAATGTTGTTATTATGCAACAAGCTCTCACAGTTACAAACCTCGAAACTTTTTTTTGGCAGTTTATGATCTTTTCGTTTTCTTCTTTTTTCCTGTATTCCTAACTTAATATTTCTTCTCAACTGTTCTAGATTAGTCCCACATAATTGGGACATTATCCCAACACCATTTCGATTGTGTTATTGATTTGTTGTTCTCTATCATTACTGTCACCCGCCTGCTTCTCTCCTCTTTTTGTTTTGTTCTTCCTTACCATGAACTTAGTGCAAGATAGCAAGAGTACTAGCGTGTGCTGGGAGAGAGAGCGTCAAACCTAGAGAGAGAAACATTTCTTCTCAATCTTGCTGTAGTGAGTTTTGATGATTCAAGAAGAGAGGGGATGCTTGAGGGAAGACTACAACTAATTTTGCCAAACATAGTGTTAACATAATCCGTTTATCGCATGGTCTTTCATAGTACTTTATTATCAGCAAAAGAAAAAACGTGCTCCTGACAAAAAAAAAAAAAAGAAAAAAAAGAAAAAGAAAAACGTGCAACACTTAAGAACCTATTAGGAGTATATTCTAAAACATACAACCAAATATAATGCAGATTGTAATAAGGGCCAAATCACTGCTAGGAAATTACGGAACGTCTCGATTTAGAGTATCAAATTTATTCTACCCCTGCTCTGCACAGTTCTAATTCCCCTTGTCACCCTTCAATAATCCAAGTTTCATGGGAACCACCTCCGATCCATTTTGCAAAACTCAACTTTGATGGCTCGCGTCTAGACAATCGCGCAGGTGCAGGTTACGTTATCCGTAACAACGAGGGAAATTAATAAAGGTTGTAAGCAAATTTCTTGGGAATGCTCCAATTCTGGTGGTAGAGGCAATGACATTGCGTAATGGACTAATCCAAGCTATATCTTTAGACTTTAATAATATAATTGAAGGTGATAACAAAATAGTAATCCAGCACTCCAAGGGCAAAGAAAAATTTCGTGGATAATCTTTAGCCTCATCATGGATATAAGAGATTTGCTGCAACAGATCGACCAACATCGCATTCAACATAAATTCCGCGAAGCAAATCGAACAGCGGATTGGATGGCAAAACATGCGACGTCTATCTCGGATAGTTCCGTTTGGACTAACTATCCAATTATAACTTTTCGTAATATTTTACTCTCGAATACTATGAGAGTGGCCCTCAAAAGGAAGATCACCTAATAGTTTATCCTTCCTACCTTCAAAAAAAAATAATATTAGGAGTAGCATTATTATTATTTTTTTATTTTTTTTATTTGTAGGAAATCAAGCACTAAATTTTACGTAGTCATCACAGGGATAAACCTGGCAATTCAAGCCACCCCACAAGTAGCTTCTGGAAAGAAACCCCAAATTTCCCCCACTCAGACCCTAACGCCCCACCTCTTTCCGGCCTTCTCTTCCGTGAACAACTCCTCTTCTTCTCAAACCCCACAATTTTGACGATCAACTCCGGCGTAAAATCTCACCGGAGACTTACCGGAACACGTCATCAAAGCCGGTGATTGAGCCAACATGCCCCCAAAACAATCAAAGGCTGATGTAGCCAAGAAACAGAAGGTTGTTGAGGATAAGACATTTGGACTTAAGAACAAAAACAAGAGCAAAAGTGTCCAGAAATATGTTCAGAACCTTAAATCATCTGTGCAGCCCAAGATTGACCCTAAGAAGACCGATGCTAAGGTTTTGCTTCTTCTCTTATTTTTATTTATTTTCTGATTGCCATTTTATTATTTTAATTATTTTTTCCCTTTTTTTTTTTTGCTTGAATCTGTTATTATATTTCTATTTGATTTAAGGGGTTTTGGCAAGTTTTATTCTTTTTAATTTTTTGCATGTTCATGATGGGTAATTTTTGTTAATTTTTCAATAGAGACTGAATTTTTGTATTCCTTTAGAATTTTAAAGGCTCAATTTTTTTAAGGGTTTTTGGCAAGTTTTGTTTTTTTTCTATTGTGTGTTCATGATATGTAATTTTTGTTGATTTCCTATGAAGACTGGATTTTTGGGATTTTTAAAGACTCAATTTTTATGAAGTCTGTGAGTCACTGAGTCTCATCAGTCATCCCATGCTACTGTGTTGGTTATAAGCTATTATGATGCTGTTGGAAATTAAAAATTGTTCTGGGAACTGATCTTTGTAGTGTACTGATATTCAAGCAAGTGTGGGCACATGCTTTATATATACTGATTGATTTGAAGTGTTCAAGTGTGGTACCAAGTCTGAGTATGACACGGCTTGAAGGTTGTTGGCATAGTTTGCGACTACGAACACAATTCGCTGTTTAGTTAACTAGTTGATTGCTTGGATTGCAGAAAAAGAAG
This sequence comes from Tetragonia tetragonoides, assembly GCA_038025085.1. NCBI lineage: Eukaryota > Viridiplantae > Streptophyta > Magnoliopsida > Caryophyllales > Aizoaceae > Tetragonia > Tetragonia tetragonoides. The sequence goes on from CM076149.1 coordinate 21,428,300, forward strand.
GAAGAAGAGAAGGCTAGGGAGAAAGAGTTGAATGATTTGTTTAAGATTGCTGTCACTCAGCCAAAAGTTCCACCTGGTAATTTTCTGCTCTCTTAAATTATGATGGATTAGTACTTCAGTTTTGAACATTGAATTTACCCTTAATGTTATTGTTGAATTATTTGTCATTTGCTGAGGCATTTATTGTGTAAGCTTTTGAGTGTGATCAGGTGTCGATCCAAAGTCTATACTATGTGAGTTCTTTAAGGCGGGCCAGTGTACTAAAGGTTTTAAATGCAAATTCTCACATGATTTGAATGTTCAGAGGAAAGGAGAGAAGATTGATGTTTTTTCAGACAAGCGAGGTTAGCTATTGATGTTTCTCTTTTCCTAGTTATCTATATGTTCCCGTAACTGATTGCATGGGAAAATTCTTTGAGCTTGTTAGTGTATTGATTTATTTATGTACATTGTCTATATTGTTGAAGATACTATGGAGGATTGGGATCTGGAGACCCTGGAAAAAGCTGTGGCAGAGAAGAGTAAAGAGTACAATCAGAACAAGCCAACCGATATTGTAATCCGTTTTCTCTTTCCTTGTTTCTTTTCTTGGGGTTGTTTTTTAATTTTCTTGTTTTGTCTATGTTACCATATATCTACAATTTACAACACCCTTTAAGGAGTTTGGTTTTGTTTTTCTCATTAGTTTTCAATTTCCTTTAGCAGTCTGGGGAATGATTTTGCACTGGTTGTTTGTTGTTCCTGTATCTGGATTGTATGTTTCCGATTGGGAAATCATATGGGAACCCTGTCTGCATAAAATTTGTAACTCATTGCTGCTTGAATTCACTATCTGACCCTCATAAAGACAATAAGGCAATTTAAAAAGCAAGGGAAAATATGAAAACTGAAAAAAACTCTACCCATCTTCTTCCTGGCTAACTTTTGTTCTCTCTTCCGATCAGTGATAGGTATCTAGTTTAAGTAAGCCATATACGTTGTTACCTAATATTCATGCTATGAGTATGGTGCATGCAAAATGGCTTAGATTTGTATAAGATGGTTTATATACTTTGCAGTGTTCCGTCCCATCATAGAAGGCTAGGTCCAAGATTGTATGTTGAATAGCCTTTAACATGCTTTGAAGAGCATGTTTGTCTATATTCTTCATGTTGACGTAATAAAAGGTGCCATAGGAGGTTGGAATTAAGTATTTTGACTGCCATAGTGATAGCAATAGGAAATTAACTATTCAACAGATTACAAAGTGGAGCGTTTACTTATGCCACGATTTCATTTTACTGACTTCCAAATTATAGCCTTAGCTTGTCTGCGTCCTGATAACTGCCTGGCCAGGTCTGCGTATCGCAAAGTTTTTTAATTGAGTAATCAGACTTCAGATTTGGACTTGTGTCTGAGCCTTATTCTCGAGTCCTTGTTTTGTAGAGACCCTTGGTGGACAAGAAAAATGACTAGCCAATAGCCATATATGTCCTACTATCAGTGACTATATACAATGACCGGAGGCTGGACTGGTAAAAGAGTCTGATTTGGCATGAGTAGTACTCTCAACAGTCAAATTCTCCTGGTCTATTGTTTCTATTCCATTGTTCATACCATACATCCAGCCTTTGATCTGTTTTCCTTTTGCTGGTAATCATTCAAAAACCAGCCATGTATTTGAAAAAAAAACTGAGAGGTATCAGTAGGTTAGGTTACTACTTTCTTTTTTTACGTGAATTGTGTACAAAGTTTGTCAGATTGTAAATGTACAATGAACCGGATCACATGACATGATCTCCCATCAGGGGGGGGGGGACGGGGGAGGAGATTTGTGATTTGTGGCAAATGCGGTCATATATGACTAGTGATTTGTTTTGGTTGTTATCATCTGCGAACAAGTAATGCCGGTGTTTTGTTTTCTGTTTCAGTACCTTACTGTTTGTGTATGCTCGAAGATCAAGGGGATTGATAATGATTAGAGCATTTGATGCCCATGGACTTGCACATTTCAACTTGAGTTTATCTTTTGTTCATAAATATGCTATAATGAAGGGATAAACCCTCCCTATAATTTAGCTGATTGTTTGAATCACAGTAGCTTAGTTCAAACTGTTGCCTTCCAAAACACGTCCTTGATCGAACTAAGATAATCTTATTTAGTGAGGAGCACTACGTTATCTGTCATCAATTAACAAAGCCGATTGCAGTTCCAGAGTTTAGATGAAGATGAGGAGCCATTACTAGGAGCTTCGGTTGCTCAAGAATCAAGATGGTGAGATAGCTGAAGTTACAATGATTTTTGACCTTAAAGGGAAACTAAAAGAGTCAAAATTAGGGAATAAGGAAATTAGGAAGCATATTTACAAAATTTGCAGCGATCACCTTTTATAAGACCTGATCTGCATAAATCCTCGTATAATTTTTTGGCCTGTACAAAACATCTTTGTATCGCAGATTTCTTTTTGTAAAGAATCCATCTGTTCACAAGAAATGATAGATTGTCAGATTTGCCCTTATGTTATCAAGTTCTTTAGTTTAAAATCGGTTTTCCTGTTTGTCCCTCTTCCCCTCCTCCTCCTCCTCCTCCTCCTCCTCCTCCGTCCTCCTCTTCCGTCCTCCTCCATCACCTTAACCACCACCCTCACCCCTCCACCACCATTTCCATTACCTTCTGCTTTGAAAAGAGAGTGTGAAGTGGAGGGTTGAGAGACATGGATTGGGTTTTTCTGTGTGTCCAAGTTCATACCGCTGATATATTATATATTAGAGACGGTGATACATGATAGATACCCTCAAAAGTGCGAGATTAGACTACATAAAACATCAAGAGTATAAAAGGAAAAACAATAGCTTTAGTTATATTAATATTTTTGGAATCGGTTGGTTACTTCATTTTGGTCCTAAAAAATTCTCTGAAATGTCTTTATCACCACATAACAAACGTTTCATGGATATGATTGAAGTGATTGCCACTTCCACAAATTGATTACCATATGTAAGACAAGTCTTTGATGATCGTTGTTGAAGCGGATGGTATGGTGCATGCGTATGGCTGTGTGGGTTTGGGTGTCCATTTACTACAAAATGATGTAGGAAAGTGCTAAAGACATGTGATAAATGAGCTTAGACTTATGATCTGAAAATTGGACTCGGACATACATAGATACCTAAATCAGTCTGTAAAGCAATTTCATACTCAAATAGTGTCTATAGCCTACTCTAAAGGTACTGGCTTCCCTATTATCTCTACTACTAGCATATTGTATCTTGACCTTCAGGTGGTGATAGTATTTCTGGTTACCTCTCTCCCCCCAAGGCCTTCTTCAACGGGCCAGAGTTTTTGCTAGTTATTCTAAAACAAAGGCCGCGATCTATCCCCAAATGCGGAATGACCCTGTAACTGGGGTTTGAGTAGATAGGATATTTGTTTTATGTTTCATCTTTTGAGATTTGTGTGTTACCTATAGTCTATACCTGGCTTATCTACTTTATGTTAAATTTTTCTTTCATTTCTGCCTCTTTTCTCTGGAGACATTTTTGTAAATAATTTTTTTTTCTCTCTTTTTACTCATTATTATTATCTTCCTTTCTTTATGCACTGCGCACTCTTATCTTGCAAGTTTTTTGTTGGAAATATATATTTGTGCAACATTTCATATTGTTATGTAATCTATACTCCCTTGGTCTGTAGACATTGGTCTTCCATTTCTCTTCATCATTTTGCTTTTCATCTAAAATGGACAACTAGAAGAAGGCAACAACTAAGAAGGAAAACGCATCATTCCCAAAGCTTAATTGACAATGTTTTTTTCTTGGTTGGGGTGTGTTGGGGGTTGGGGGTAGGGTCCCTGTTGCATAATAAACAATGTAAAAATGGTTAAGGTTCAGATGGGAATGCTCGATCAAGGCGCCCATTTATGTTTCTATTGAAATGTTGCATTATTAAGAAATAATACAAAATTGTAGGTCTAGTTCATCCCTCTGCTCTTCGGTTATATGGGCGGTTCCTCATGATCAGCTATCTCCTAGTTCATGGTGTGGAAAATATGATATAAAGACGATACATGATTCACTTGGGGTGATCTGGTTTACGTATCGTGTACACCATGGTGATAGCTCATTGTACATTGATGCTATGTATTCCCTGAGCACATCAGAATTTATGGGCCATGTCTTTTTCTTTATTCAGGCGAATTGCTTTCCTCTACTATTGTTACCTAATATTTGGAAGATAGGTAGCATAGCGTGTTCTTTTTTCTTCTTCAGATTGTAGTAATTCACCTTGTACCTGAGTTAGATCTCGTCTCACTGCAGCCATTGAAATTGAAAATAAATGATGCTGCCTAGGCAGAAGAGTTGCAGAATTTTTCTAATTTCTTTTTCTAAAACAAAGAATTAAGATTTAAGCTAATTTGGTGATAATGTTTTCTGCTTCATTAATAAGACATGAGTTGTTTGGATTGGCATGATTACAATTGTCAAGTATTTTACTATCCAGTTCATCTACATGGTCATTGTCTAAGCTGGGAAAGAGAAAAGCCCCTTTGCTGTTCACTACCCTTTTAATGTGAGTTATGTTTATATTTTCCCTATGGTACTTCAAGCAGGCCTGCTTGATGTGAAGCTTGAGTTCACTGTAAATGTAATATGTTTCATCTTCCATTATTTATTTATGTTTTATCAAATTGCTCTAGTATTTACTGGAGCATCATCTTTTATGTCTTTTATGCACATGCATGTGCATAAAGATGCATAGTTTCATTAGGGTGAAGAACATGGCATGAAAGGAAGGAATGGAATGACGACTATGTATTCTGATCTATGATTTCTCAAACTTATAAGATCCACAATATTGCCATTCACGGATAATGTATGCAGTATGCCTAATGCCTCTGTCAGTGTTTTTCTATGTGCATTTTTTTATTGTTTATGTGCGCCATAGTCATAGTCATGTTCTTTGCATAATGAGCATCTTCTTTTAACTAATTCGACATAGAAGTGAGTTGTGATCCATGTATCTGTGCAGGTATGTAAACACTTTCTGGATGCAGTGGAGAAAAAACAATATGGTTGGTTCTGGGTATGTCCAAATGGTGGGAAAAACTGTCACTATAGGCATGCTCTTCCTCCAGGCTATGTCTTGAAATCTCAGATGAAAGCTTTGCTAGAGGAAGAGAGTGACAAGTTGCCCATTGAAGAAGAGATTGAGGAACAGGTATTATTTATTTCAAATAATTACTTCCAGTATATATTGGATAAAAAGAATGTTTTGTTTTTGTCGCAAATTGCTCGGGTAAACTGACAGTTGCTTTTTTATTTCAGCGTTCCAAAGTGAAAGCGTCGACTCCTTTGACTACAGAGTTGTTTGCAGAGTGGAAAAGGAAAAAGATGGAGGAAAGAGATGCTAGTATGGCTTCACAGAGAGCAGAGAGAGCTAAGAATGATCGAATGAGGTATCATCCCATCCTTTCTTTCCAATCCTCATATCCCTTCCCCGGTACACCCTACAGAAAGATTTACCTGATGCATCTCTAATTTTTTTATCGCTTTTGTTTTCAGTGGGCGGGAGTTATTTTTGTCAAATGCAAGCTTGTTTGTGGATGATATTGAGGCATGTGAGCAGTATCAAAGAGATGAGTCTGAACATAATCAGCGACAGGTGGGCCTCCCTTTTCTCGTGTTCATTATGGTGTTCTTATCTTAATCTATGTGCCATAATTTTTGGGGATAACATTTATAAAACTCAAAATCTGGGATCCTTTTCACAAAAATCTCTGTAAGTTACAATTAGACGAATCTCTCCCTGAAGTTATTGTTTGTAACATGATTACCCTGCCATTAAGCTCTAAATTAATTTTAATGTAGACACCTGTTATTTTCATTATTATATATTTTTTTCTTGCTGTCTTCCTGTTGTTTTGACTTAGTATTTAAACTCGAAGGGTGACCTGCGCTTCAAAGCTATTCTCAGGAGTAGCTACACTCAACTACTCAAGGCTCAATTGATATAATGGGTGGGCTTTCAAATTAAAAAAAAATTGGGCTTTGTTCACTTATGGGCCACGGTGTACATAAACCCGAGTGTAGGTAAGAATTTGCGGTGACTCTGGGCTAATTTGAATGTGAAGCAGGTTTGAAGAGAAAAATATTAGTTAGAATTTTTATTGTGTTATTAGTTTCACCATTTTGCAACTGCCTCTATTTGACGACACTTTATAGAAGTTAAAATGCATGTTTATCCGTGATAGCATGGTGTTATACACCCAATAGGTATTATCATGAGCTGGTACTTGATGATCATCTTGCATAGCTGGTAAACATTAAAAAGAAAAAAAAATAAAAGTTGGATCCATGTCTAATGTCACTGCCACTACAGGTGCAAGTGAATGGGCTGTAATTTTGTGAGTATACTGAAAAAGATGATGATCCCTGGACATAGTAACCGTGGCATTCTCCCAATAGGGGTTTGTCTGTGCGTGAGTGGGTACAGCTGGTTGTGTCCTAATGATTATTTGCTACACTTTGAGGTGACAATTGGACAGGTCTAATTGGTTTTGGGCTGGGTCATTTTAGATACGGGTCATTATGGGTTCTGTTTTTTCCATAGGGTTGAGTTGACTTGGGTGGAATCGGGTTCTCAATTATGTTATGGCCATACGGGGTGGTTTAGTTCAGGTTAGATCTGATTTTCCAAAGCATCGACTATACAGTAAGGATAGCGAGCAATTTTCAATCTTGTGTGACTTTAGGTCATCGTAATTTATTTTGAGGTACATTTAGATACCATAAATTCGGAATTTACTATTTCTAATATATTTAACATTTAGTTTATACATTGAAACTTTTCAAGCCATTTAGAATTTAGATATTAGGTCATTTTGAGTCAGGTGTATTCAGGTAGATTTCATTGTGCGTTTATTTCAGTTTTCGATCAATTTGGGTATTTGGTACTCCCTCTGGTCTACGGAAATCTTTACGCTTTCTTTTTATGTTTGGACCATGGAAATTTTACGTTTCCTTATATGACATTGTATTTGAGAACCCTTTACTATTTTACCCCTCCCAACTTCTCACCCCCATGTGCCTATTTTTTGGGGGAATATGAAATGAAACGGCAAGTTTTGATTTGCGGTTCAAATTTAGCAAAACAAATCTCATGCCACTCTAAGAGCAAAGAAAGTACTGCTCATTTTATTGCTTTACCGGGAAAAACAATAAATCCCACTAAAATATTATTTTCTCTCTCTTAACACTCCATGTGCTCTTTTAAGGTAAAGTTGGAATTCTTGTGCTCAAATGTGTTTTCCTTAATATTTGTGTCATTCTCCAAACTTCAAGATTTCAGTGGACCGGAGGGAGTATAATCGAATCCGGGTTGGATCAGGATAATAAATGTTTGAGATATTTTCTCTGGTGTCGCGTGGGTTAGGTGTGTCTGGTAGTTTGGGTAGATTTTCTCGGTTCGGCTGGGATTTTATCAGTCTTTGCTCTTGAGGTCCAAAAATTCCTGATCTCTACGAGTGGACTTTCCTGTACCGCAATCTTACTCTGACAGATGGAGATAAGAGGTCCTTATGGGAATAGTAGCTCTGGCTAGTCAATTTCTATTAGAATTTACGCCGTGCATACTTTTGAGATATTATTGGCGCTGTTTCTGAGTGTCTTGGTTACAAGCATAAGTTTAATGCTGGAAAGTCTTTGTACAGTATTTTGTTTTAAGTTGAAACTAAGAATGATTTTTAATGGTTCTGTGACTGAAGATGCCATCTAATGATTTTTGGTTGCTGTATTTCAGGCCAATGAAAAATCTGATGGAAGAAATCACAGTAGCTCAGCTGATGGAGAGCCTTGTGCCCCTGGTTCTTCAGGTGCAGCAGATAGTGATGCCGATGATGTTCCTGATGACATTGATGATGACCTTGATTTGGATGAGTTGGAAGAGCTGGAAGCTAGCTTATCAAGAACATGCATCCAGATAAACGAGCCAGGCCCGAGTGCATAAAATGAGAAAACACAATGCAGTCTGCACGAGTTATAAATGTGGGCGCTACCCTCTTGCTTCTGACAATTTCTTGGACGCTCTCCAAGGAGGTTTGTGCCTGGGCATGGCGGCAGGCCTTGGCTGCATCTCTTTATTGCCAAATCCTTGCCATTTCGCCATCAGAAAGTACGTGCAGTCAGTTTCTGCCCCTCATGTTAGATTTTACTCGTAATAACTTGCTAGTGGAGCTAGTTTTTGATGCGATGAGTCCTGTCCTTTGGTTTGTATCAACATACAAGTTTAATATGGTAATCCCTTGTGGGAGTTTTAGCTTTTTTCCGCTATCATTTGCGTAATGAATGCATATTATATTATCTCGACTTCTGTTACATATATTATCTCGATTTGGTTTACAAAAGGACTGGTCGGAATCATTGTTTTGTGTCTGTTGCTCAAATATAGGGATAACTGTGATGATGCTCTGCTTCTGTTTGATGGTTTTACTCGTTTAGTTTGATGTGCCAACATTTGTAGCACAAATGCACAATCATAATTAGTGGTTGTTTGGTTAACCATGGGAAGTTACTTCCCATGGGAAGTAGAAATTTATGAGAAATAAAAGTTCATGGAAAGTCTCTAATCTTTTTTGATTGCATGAAGGAATTGCAAGTTCATGGGAATTTATGTGGGAAGTTACTTACCTAGGGGAGGGTGGGTAAGCAACTTTTTCCATTTTGGGGGAATTTATTTCCTGCAGGAAGTAAGTTCCTGCATATTTTTTGTCAACCAAACAAGAAGGAAAATCACACTTCTTAGAAATAGTACTAACTTTATTTTCTAGGTGTGAACCAAACAAGGACTTACATTACCATGTCAAGCCCCTTTTAATGGTGATGAAATTTGCCACTGGTTCACGGTTCTTATTCGCTAGATCCTAGACCAGCATTAAAAAGATGAAACTCGATAATTTCTTCGTGGATTACTGGCTTCTTTTGTGAATTTGCCAGAGCTATAGTTTGTATGCGTTAACTTGTGTAGTTTTTTTCGCCAAACAAAAATGTGGGTGTAAGTAATTGGCGAGCGATATATCTGTCGTTACGTCATGTTCGGACTCTGTCAACATATCAGACTAGTTGAACAACCAGCGAAAGTACTGGCCTGCGTTGACAAGGGGTTAGTATAATTCCTAGAAGCCAGCATACACAAGGTATGAGAGAGAATGGTGATTCGAACCCATGACCTTACCTTACCAAATCGCTTGGAAGTAAGTTTAGAACCACTAGACTATCATCCTTGTTGATCGTTAATTTCTGTTGTTGTGTCGGTGTCTTGGTGGGTTTGATTGCGGATTACAATCCCTCCTTTCGTCCATGGTTCTCTCTCCATCTTGATGATGAATTGATGATGGTCAGAAAGAGATGGAACTAGTTGAGTTTTCCTCATGGATATTATTTTGCTCGTCAAAAACAGGGTATAAGTGAATGGCAACCAAGGCACCCCCCGCTACGTCATGTTCAAACTCTCGTGTTTAATAGCGAATATATGAGACTAGCTGAACAACCAGCGCAAGCACTGGCGCCGTCAACGTAGCACCAACAAGGAGTTATACCTCTCGTGTCTTTTTTCGACTCCCAGTTGCCAAGTTGCTAACCGAGGGTAAAACCGTCTTTTACCGCAGAAGAGTAAAACGGTCTTTTCACATTTTTGGAACACTAAAAATTCCTCCAAAAATTAAAATAGACTGTATGTCGTCATTATGACGACATCCAGCTGGCAAGCTGACAGCCGCCAGCGGCGCTGGATTTTCAGTCAGCGCCGTCAACGGCGTTGGGTGATATCCAACGCTCGCTGGGTTTTCCAAGTCCGTCTTTTTTTTAAGCCCATTTTCCAAAATTCGGTCATTTCTCCACCCGTCCAACCCTACTCCTTCGCCTATAAATACGACCCTCCTCCCTTGGTTCAAGACACACAATCTACAGTTGACAAACTCTATTCTCAGGAGTATTAACATTGAGCTTCCCCCTCTTTCTTCCAAGTTCATTCTTTGCTTGAGATCTATTTTCACTATTCATTTGCTAAATAGCCTACAATTCAGGTACTAACTCCTGAGGGCTCAAACTAAATTAATTGCTTAATTGTTTATTTTCTAGTAGTCAAAATGTAGATATCATGTTAATCATGTCATTTATTGCTTACTAAATATTGTATTTCAATTCCAAGCATGTTTAGTCGTTGTAATGCTCAACTTGCCAATCGAATGCATATCTAAATAAGGGTCAATAATAATGTCGTGATTCTTGTGATGAACCAATTAATAGTCTAATAATCTAGGTTGTTAATCCGATTTTGTGTGGGAATCATGTCTTTAAATTATTAAGCAAACTTGAGTTAGTAGAGGCCGTCATAATACGGGCGAGTTGGGTGCCTAACACCTTCCCACCTCGTACCTTCGCCCCGAACCCTTTATTCTTGGTTACTCATATGTTCTATATGAGCAGGAGTCTTTCTAAAAACATGATTAGTTCACTTATCGCGCTATTGGGTTGTCCCTTCGGTTTGACCCTTCGATAAAACGTCGATAGCAGATTTGTAACCTCTTTCATGGTTTTTATTCAATTCAACTCTTTTCAAAAACTTTTCTAACTCGACGGTTCCTTGAACTTATAAAGCCCCCAGGTTACAAATTTTCTATAAGGACACACTCTCTGGAGCGAGGCCAAAAGTCCCGAATCCTTACACCCTCATCTTACCGAAACTTACGGCAATACCATCTTATATAAACTTTTGTTAAAGTCTTAATACTAAAATATTGATCATATTACTATTTTCCCTCAACCAGTTGCATTGTCGATGGTGTAACAGAAACTCTCATTTTAAGTGTAAATAGACCGTCGAACAAAAATATGACACTTCATTATTGTGTATGACCACTTTTCAACGTCTATGTCCTACATGGATGAATAGTTGACTGGGTTTTGTCACTTACAAAATGTAAGGGTGTTGTAGACTTTTTTTCACTCAAAAATTGCTAAAACAAGTAACATAAGGAAGATCGAGGAATATCCTAAAAAGGAAAACGTAAGGAAGAATATGGGGCGGAGGGAGTATTGTTTTGAGTTGTGGCATGTTCATAGTATTTGTTTTATGGTTTGTAGAAGATGGACTTCACTGATTCTCCTGACTTGTTAAGTGGATTTTTCATGAGAATGCTTAATGATGATCAATACTTTGTTGAACGTTTGAGTTCAATTCTGACTAGTAATCCTCAAGTTTCTAGGTCAATTCCTAATCATCACACTAATGAGCAACAACAACATGGAAATGACCAACACAATGCATATGTTTCTATCAATCATAATAACCTTGATGAATCAGGGATTGAAGGGTTTAATTGGGAAGTAGAAGAGGCTAATGAAGATGGAGAGTTAAATGTTGATCAATTGGCTGTTGAGAGTGATGAGGATGATGTTGCTTCAGGTGCTCCAGTTTAATGTTTTAATAAAATAGATAAGATTGATGAGCCATTTGTCAACTCTTGGAGGATTTGGACATAATTGCATTCATTTAGCCCCGGTGATGAGTTTGTAGGTCATGAATTCCCTAATAACGAGGTTTTGCCTAAGCAGTGAGTATAATTCAATAAGAGTAGACCTGACTTTATTAATTCTTACATCATGCAAAATATTATACAAAGTACAAGATGGATTCGGGTATATCGTTCACGAGTGAATGGGAGAGGCGGACTTTCATAGTACAGAGGCGCATTAGATGACCAAAGTTATGATCAGGTAAATTCTTAGTAGATCCATTTTCTTTGTACATTACTTGGTAGTCCTATTGACATTGTTTGTTTGTAGTTCGCTTGGGATCCCTATACTTCAGATGTCAGGAAGCTACTTCCAGAGGTGTGTTGGGTCGACGATCGTGAGTGGCGCGGGATTGCTCCACTACTATGCTTCGATATTGTGGAATGGTATTTCCCAGATTGTGCTATGCTCCAGTTTTATTTAGATCAGCCTCCACCTGCGCCTTGTGAAACTTCTAGTACGTTGCACACTATTGATCGACGGGCGAAGCCTACAACAGACTGGGTGGACAAGCATCATCAATATGTTGACCTCTGGGATAGGCGACTTGAGATATTAGTTGATGGTAGTGTTATTCATGATCCTTTGGCGTATTATCATCCATATATGGTGTGGTATGGACGAATCACTCGACTATTTATTAGTCCATTAGCTTGATCACCTACGACGCGTTATCAGCCTACCTCTTATCATCATCATTTGCTGGTAATGACAAATTATACTTCGCTTTGATAACTTCTCAATGTTATCTCGTGTTTAATTTTCTTTCTGATTGCAAACACAGGGTTTTTCTACCTTACCTGATAAATATCGTGAGAAGTTTCAACAAATGAGTTCGGAGCGTCCTATCGATATCCAGTTATTCAAGAGTGATATGTATTAATTCTTAATAAGTAATACACTCACATTCTCGTCTCATTGCTTAGAGAGGGTAGGACATTTAGAGCTCATTCAAGCCCCTGTTCCCCCGCCACCCCCACCACCCTCCTCACCTCTGCCTACCTCACCCCATCCACCTCCCCCTCCGATTTTGCCTTCACCTCCACCTTTACCTCGACCTCCTCCTCCGCCTCCATCTCCACCTCCACCTCCATCTTCCACGGCTCCCATGACAGCTACATCTTCACCTATTTTAACGTTTCTAACTCCTCTCGGTCCTCCCTCTTTTCTTTTTTTTTTTGAAAGGAAATGTACTTGAATTAAATAAGTTAAATTAGAGGGCTCGAAGCCCTAATGTTACAGACCAACAAGTCAAATTTAAGAAGTTCAACTAGGCATAAAGGGGGAAAAAAACATAAGAAGCCCTAATTATTCATTCTTCCTCCTAGCTTCCTTGGCTAATGCGTCCGTGGCTTGGTTAGCTTCCATTGATTCACACACGACCCTCACTGTCGCTATCATGCTCATAAGGTGCCTGCAATGTGAGAGAAGACCAGAGAGATGATCTAATCCATCATTTGAGTTACAATATTTTTCTACAAAGAATAAGCAATCAGAAGCAATGATGACATGGCTCCATTATTGTGAAATGCATGTGTTCAGAGCTTGTTTGAGGCTTAGGAGCTCTGCCATTCTCGCATTTAGTGCGTCTGAGTATGTAGCAAAACCTCCTCTCCATAGACCTCTGTTGTCCCTAACAACTCCAGTAATACCTGCATTCTTATTGATAGGATCAAATGAAGCATCACAATTAATCTTCAACCATCCAGTTGGTGGTCTCTCCCAGATGACAGGGGAAGGAGGGTTTAAACTATCTGCTTTCCTACTAAGTTGTCCCTTTGATGAATAGAATTCTCATGCTGCAAACTTAACTCTCTTAATCCAAGTATCAAAAGGCTGGATATATCCTTCAATCACCGCAATATTTCTCTTTTTCCAAATTTTCCAAACAGAAAAGGCAAATATGTACTTCCAGGGAAGGCCATCAATAGTGGTGTTATCATCATAGAGGTTTCTATGAAGCCAAGGAATGAGGGGTTGAACAAAGAAAGTGTCAGGGACAGCCATGGTGCCTCCAAACCTCCTTAGTCATTTTACAGTCCCTCAGGATATGCAGGGAATTCTCAGTTATATTAGGGCAAAAACCATAAGCATCAGAGTCAATCAGAGTTCTTTTAAAAAGAGTAGAGTTGTGAAGAAGCCTATCCTGACAGACAAGCCACAGGAAGTGATGCATTTATAACAATCAGCATTCCAAACCCATTTAAAATCATCATTTTGAGTAGCCCACTGATCCACAGAGACAACATTCTTATCAGACTTAACCTTGAGGTAGGCTTCAGTTAGGGATAATTTACTACAGTGAGTAAAAGCACAGATGGAAGTATCATTCATCTGGGGGTCCAGTCTCATAGGTCTAATAACATTCTGCACTAAGTCTAGGGGAAGATCAAAATAAATCTTATTTAAGTCCCACCAAACTCAGTCTGACATTGGTCAATTGTCACCAATTCCTCCCCTTTGTTCAAAGGTCCTTCTATCAGTGTTCTAGGGGCTCCCACCCCAGTCCAGTTATCAAGCCAAAAACTGGACTGGGGTGGGAGCCAAAAACTGATTTGCTCCTAAAAACCAGTTTTCCAGGTAATGCTATCCAAAAACAAGTCTCAATCCTTCCCTATGTCCTGCCAGTATTATGACCCTCTCCCAAAAGGGTTAGGTTTCCTCCTATTCTGAATATACTTCTGCCTAAGAAAGTTAGAGGCCAGAGTCTAATTGTAATGCATCTTCCAGCACTGTCTAGTCATGTGGACTTTGTTCATGATTTTATCATCCCTGACTCCTGATCCCCCTTCCTCTTTACTCCTAGTCACCTTGTCCCAGGAAACCAGGTAGAGTCTCTTCTTTTCCTTAGTATCTCCCCACAGGAAACTATTGACAGAGGAATTCAGGGTTTGAAGGAAAGAAGCAGGAAGATGAATGCATTGCATTATTTAACTAGGGATAGCATTAAAGGTAGTATTAACCAGACAAAGTCTCCCAACTTCAGACAAGAATCTAGCTTTTCAGCTTCTCAGCTTCTCAGCTTAACCTTGACTTTGTTAACAACCTCACCAAGCTGACTCTTAGTAGGCCTCTTAGCAGTCAAAGGGAACTCTAGGTAGGTACCCAAATACTTACTCACACAGACACCCAAAATCTCACAACAGGACTCTTTTACCTGATCAGAAGTATTAGTGGAGAAGAAAAGTTTATTCTTATCACTATTGACTTTTTGACCAGACTCCACACAAAAAGCAGGGTATCACTAGTAGTTTCCCCAACCAGAATTAGATCATCAGCAAAAAGCAAGTAAGAGATGTGTAATTTAGACTTGCTAAGGGTAAAGGGGGCCTAGTGTTTTTGGTCACAAGCCCCATGGATTAAGTGAGAGAGGCCTTCCATACAAAGAATAAAAGGTAAGGGGAGATAGAGTCTCCCTGTCTTATACCCCTAGAAGGGAGAAATGTCTCAGAGACAGAGCCATTTAGCTGAACAGCAGTGGAACTATTAGTGACACAACTCATGATGACTTGGATTGACAAAGGTTCAAACCCATGAGCTTTCAAACAATTAGCAATAAAAACCCACTCCAGTCTGTCATAAGCCTTTTCAAGGTCCACCTTTAAAGCAAAGAAATCTCTTTTACTCTTAGAAGACTTCATAGAGTGTAAAACCTCAGTGGCCACAATATAATTGACATCAGAGCCCCTACCAGGGGTAAAAATATTTTGGTTAGGGGAGGTGCGGGTGGACCGAAAAGGCCTCATTCTCTGCAAAAGAATTTTTGTGACAACTTTATAGATAGTGTTACAGAGATTGATAAGTCTGAATTGTTTAATGGTCTCAGGGTAGTCCACCTTAGGAATGAGAGAAATGATAATATTGTTAATATTCTCAGGGACCACCCTTCTCCTAAAGATAACCTGAATGAATAGGCAAACATCCTCCCCAATATTATGCCAGTGTTTCTTAAAGAAGAAAGCATGGAAGCCATCAGGTCCAGGAGCTTTCATAGGAGCCATCTTGAAGACAGCTCTTCTGATCTCCTTAAAGGAAGGTATACTATGAATAACAAAAGACCTTCCAGGGATCCCTCTATCAAAGCCTACATGATTTCTCATAGTGGCTTCCTTCTCAGTAGTGAAGAGAGTCTTAAAGAAAGAAGTAATGTGGGCATCAATAAGCTCAGGAACAGTGTTGTCATTCCCCACATTATCTCTAAGACATGTCGTTTTATTATACTTCCTTCTAATAATCACAAACTTATGAAAAAATGTGGTGTTTTTGTCCCCATCAATGATCCAATTAGCCCTAGACCTCATAGGCCAAGACATTTCCTCTTGGTCAAGAATGCTACTCAAATCAGCGGTAAGTTTTTATATAAATCAAACAAGAATTGGGATTCAGGAGAGCAGCAAAGCTCCCTTTGTACCCCTTCAAGCCTTTTCCAAAGAGATCTCTTTTTTTTAAAACATTGCCAAAAAATTTTTTTGCCCATGATTTTAACTGAATAGCAAGATGGCCAATTTTTTCAGGAAGGGTGGCAACACACTTAGTCCATTCATCATACACCAGGTTCTCGAAGGAAGGGTCTAGAAACCACATAGGTTCAAATTTGAAAGGTCTATCTCCAGGATGGATTACAGGTTTCACAAGATCCAGAAGAACAGGGCAGTGATCAAAGGGGAATCTAGCCAAATGAGTAACTCTATTTTTAGGGAACATAGTCATCCGGGCAGAATTAGCCCACCCTCTGTCCAGTCTTTCCATAATTGGGTTCCTCTTTCTTCGGTTGGTCCAAGTAAACTTTGGTCCAGAGTACCCCAAATCTAGAAAGTCACAGGCACACATGCAATTCAAGAATCTATTGGCTCTATACCATTTGATAGGTTTACTCCCAAATTTCTCAGCAGGACAAGTAATCTCATTGTAGTCACCCACATGCAACCAAGGCAAATTAACAGAAGGGGCCAAATCATAAAATTTATTCCATAGCTCACATCTTTTTTGTATTTAGGGTTAGCATAAACAACAGAAAAGAAAAAAGTTTTTGAAAGTGATTTTACCTGAACCACTCCATGCACGCTCTGAACGTCATGATTCTGGACATGGAACTCAAGGAGGTTGGAGTTCCACAGAGTCATGATGCCCCCATAGAAGCCCACTGGTTCCACCAAGAAGTAGCGGTCGAAAGGCAGGTCCCTATAGATCAGATAAGAGTTCTCAGGACTAGCCCAAGTCTCCAACAGTACCACCAAGAGAGTTCTATGGGTTTGGACAAGGTGAAGGAAATTTTCTTAAAGGAGAGCCTTGCAATCCCCTTACAATTCCGTACAAGGATCGACATAAATTGATTAATTCTTGGCCTTGTGAACAACCGGAGCACTTCTCCTTGGTCGTTCCAGTTTCTCTTTCTTGGCCTGGTATCCATCCTCCTCTGTGATTTCCAGTGGAACAACACCGCATCTAGAGGCTCGAAGCCCACAATTATAGTTCTCCCTTTCCCTACTGGGTTCCAGAGCCAGCCCACTAATAGCTGGATATGCCTGAGCTCCACTAAAGTCTGGATAATCTTGACATCGTTTGTGAAGCTCAGAAACTCCAGAGCAATCATCATTGATGCGTTGGCATAAAGCTCCTCTCTTGACTTAAGTGCCATACAATCTGTTCTTGGTTCAGCATTGATATTATCATATCCTATGGCACTCTCTCAGTCCAAGGTGGCTACATTAATGGACCTAGGGGCTTTAATGTCCTTTCAACGGCATAAATCAAGTTTTGTCCGTTCAACATGTCGTGCACAAGTCTGCACAGAAATAACCTTGTAATTAGCTTAATTATCATGATTAGTTGATTAACATGGTTTTTGTCCATACAAATGTTCGTACACATGTTCGTACATAATTAGCTTAATTATGTTACATGTAATTAGTTAATTAGGAAGTTTTAATTGCATTTTTGAATTTCCTAAGTAGCTGCTAAATTAAGGAGTCTAAAAGCACATGGAACGGATAATGATGAAGTTTAAGGCTCCTCTTACAGCTCGCTCATGTTTGTCCTTGTGCAAGGACAAGTAACAGCTGTCAAGTGGTCCAAATCGAAAGGAAATCAGCTCCCAATTGTACTACATGTATTTGGCTCATTTTTGGGCAGAATACTGAAGTTTCAAGCTGCTTGGGCACTACTCTTGGACAACTCACCCATTCTAGAGTATTATTCCTAGGTTATTAGGGCACATTTGTAACCCTTATAAATATGTAAGCACAACTGATGTAGTGGATAGATTATGATGAATGAAAATATGACATGGTTGCTGCCTTTTGCTTACAAACCTTGTTGTTCATTAGAATAATCATAAGATTATTTGGTGAAGCAAGTAGTAATCTTTATCATTGGTTTGGTGGATTAATCCTTTAGAACCTTGATGGTGGTACTAATTTATTCTCCCTCTTCTTATTTATCATTTCATTTATTTTGTTTTCAATCTCAAAAATCACAAAACTCACAAAATATTATCAAAACATCCATTGTTAAAAAATGAGCTAAAACCTTCAATTTTGCTAACGCATCAGTTGGTATCAGAGCTTTGGTTTTCTTAGCTCGTTAATTCAGAGGTTTTTCTTCATTGAAGAGTCCTCTTTCACCTGGTTTTGGTTTCAAGGAAAAAGGTTGAATTTTGGGTACTCAAGTAAGCATTTTTCCTTAGTGACTCCTGCTGGACGTGCGATTGGACCAAGTTGAGGATCTTGGTTTTTGGAGGCGCTTCAAAAGGTAAAGGTGTCAACTTTGATACTTTTCTGAGTTCCTTAGACATTTACATTTCGGAATGTCTTGGTGGTCTTTCTTAAATCATTGTGGGTTGGAGCAGTTTATTGTGAGAAGTTGCTAAATGTGTTGAGCGTGAACTGGGATCTTGTTTGTTGTGTTGCTTGTTTGTTCTGGATTTTACTTGCATATTTATGGTGAAACTTGAGGAATTTCTACCTGGTTATCTTATTTGGGGTTCTGTCTTTGTTATCCATCCAAGTGGTTTGAAGTTGAAAGGCTGAGTCTTTGGCCTTCATTTGTGCTCAAACATTTTGTTGGTCTTGCTGGAATACGACCAAGAGTCATGTTGGCATTTTTTTCATATCTCAAGATCTAGAGATCAATTTTGTGTTTTTCTTGGTCATGTAGACTTCTAAGACCTTATACTACAAAGTTATCTTGGTAGATATCTGGTTTATTTCCCCATGTATGTGAGAAATTTTTGAGATTTGTTGAGTTGTTCGTGTACGCACAAAATTTGGAATTATTGTGTTTGAAGTTGAGCTGTTGTGAGTGATTGGTGTTTGTCTCTTATGGATCTTTGTTGAAACTGAATCTGGGAGTTGAATTATTGGATAGTTTTGAGTATTCATTGCATTTGGTTTTCTTATCCCATCACTCCACAACACAAACTCCACAAAGAACCCAGAACAGTCAAACACCATCCGAAACTCAAACACAACCTAACTCCACAAAAATGCCTCGTCTTTTTGATAGCAGGTATAATGATGATGACTTAGAGATCGGTTTTCCTAAATTTGGTGGGTTCCACTATTCTGAAGATTTTTATATGTGGCTTGAGACGGTGGACGAATGGTTTAAAGTCTTGGAGTTTTCTAATCACAAGAAGATAGAACTAGTGACGAGTTCTTTTGATTGTGATGCTTTGATTTGGTGGGAACTCTTAGAAATCAGAAGGAGAAGGATTGGAAAGGGCAAAATCCAAAATTGGAGTGAGATGCGAGAGGAACTCATTAGAAAGGTTGTGCCAAAGTTCATATCACGAGCTTTTTACACTCCAAGCAACCATGAGCATGTGGCTAACATGAAAGCTACTGAAAATGCAGCTCACACAATTGTGAGCCTAGAGGAATGACAAATAATTGGAGAAACGTTTCAAGAGCCAACTTTAGCTCAAGAGGAAGACAAGAGCAGGCTCAAAATTGTTCTTGAATCAGCAACCCTTGAACAAGAGTTACAATCCTCTAGCTATCATTTGTTACGAGGTTAAGCAAGCAACGGGTAAGACAAGCGCCCTTGTTACTTCTCAATGCAAAACCCGAAGCAAACAGGTGGTAGAAGAAATTGTTAGGCATCCCCTTGTGAATTGTCACAATGGCTCTTATAATTCTTTTACTGTCCATGAACAACCCCATAATGAAGAAATCAACATGTGCATCATGAAAGAGCCATTTCAAGATCTTAAGCTTAAAAAAAATATTACTTTGCTTATCTTCTTCTTGTTCTGAAATGATCAAACAATTGAAGTTCTCTTCGTCTGAGTGTGTATCTCGAAGGTACAAATCAGATTGGACGGATTTCAATCACTTTCCTAGAGTGGGGATTGGTACAATCATGTCATTGTTCTATGAGGAGTAAATGCAGCAGCATTACAAAGATGTGACGAGATCGATTGGGGCTTGGATTAGAGGCCGAGTTCGGGGTGGAAAATTCAGCACATACTTCATTGAGCTACATTGGAAAGCTTTCTACTTTCAGGACTTGAGGGCAAGTCCTAAACAAGACGGGGTGAATGATGCGTTGGCATCAAGCTCCCTCTTGACTTAAGTTCCATACAATCTGTTCTTGGTTCATCATTGATATTATCATATATCCTATGGCACTCTCTCAGTCCAAGGTGGCTACATTAATGGACTTAGGGGCCTTAATGTCCTTTCAACGGCATAAATCAAGTTTTGTCCGTACAACATGCCGTGCACATGTATGCACACATATAACCTTGTAATTAACTTAATTATCATTATTAGTTGATTAACATGGTTTTTTTCCGTACAAATGTTCGTACACATGTTCGTACATAATTAGCTTAATTATGTTGCGTGTAATTAGTTAATTAGGAAGTTTTAATTGCAATTTTGAATTTCCTAAGTAGCTGCTGAATGAGGAGAGTCTAAAAGCACATGGGATGGATAAGGATGAAACTTAAGGCTCCTCTTACAGCTCACCCACGTTTTTCCTTATGCAAGGACAAGTAACAACGGTCAAGTGGTCCAATCAAAAGGAAATCATCTACCAATTGTACTACATGTATTTGGCCCGTTTTTGGGTAGAATACTGAAGTTTCAAGTTGCTTGGGCACTACTCTTGGAAAGCTCACCCATTCTAGAGTAATCCTAGGTTATTAGGGTACATTTGTAACCCCTATAATATGTAAATACAGCTGATGTAATGGATAAGATTATGATGAATGAAAATATGAAATGACTACTGCTTTTTGCTTACAAACCTTGTTGTTCTTTAGAATAATCCTAGGATTATTTATTGAATCAAGTAGTAATCTTTATCCTTGGTTTGGTGGACTAATCCTTTAGAACCTTGGTGGTGATACTAATTTATCCTCCCTCTTCTTATTTATCATTTCATTGATTTTGTTTTCAATCTCAAAAATCACAAAACTCACAAAATATTATCAAAACATCCATTGTTTAAAAACGAGCTAAAACCTTCAATTTTGCTAACGCATCACACTTGACCGAAGTCACTCTCTCGAGCATCCAGAATTCCATAGAAGTGTTGGGGTTGAAGGGAGGGGGGGGGGGACAGGTAAGGGGGCTTCCAAAATCCTATCTTTGTACTGATGAGGGGCTAAGTAATTGAGATCGTAAATAAGATGGATTGGTTGGGGTGGTAAGTTGTCTTGTTGGTATGCCATTGTCGTCAAGAGTGGGGGCAAGATGAGTTGGGTTGGAGTAAACAAAGCTTTTGGTTAGATCTAGGATGTCTTTTGAGGCTTCTGGTGAAAGGGAAAGGATAGAAAAAGGGTTATGATTGAGGGGTAAGAGGGTCATTAAAGGGATATGGTCATAGGATGGTTCAAACGGTGTATTTTCAGCTAGAGATAGAGCAAGAGCATCCGGATTCACTTGGTCCCACACAACCTCTCCTTCCTCCAGCTCACTCTTACTGGACACAGGGTTTGAATTTGAACTAGAGTTGAAAATTTGAATGTCTATGCACTTTTTCCCCCATTCCCTCTTAGAACTGTGCAAGCCCCCAGCAACCACCTCTTCTGGCATCGCCGCCTGATCCTGGCTTCAATCACGACGTTTCATGTCCTTGTTCCTCGATTTCCTCTTCCTCACTTCCCAGTCCCCTCCCTCTTCCGAACAAGAGACATTTTCCTTATCCTTCAGCTCTTTGCACACACAGAGGACAAGACTCAACAAGTTACACACATTACAAATCTTTGGAAAGTCATGATACAAAATTTCTTGAAAAATATTTTCAATCCACATTCTCTCTGGAAATTTCTTCGAAAGATCAAGCTACTCACAAAATCTAGCGAATCTCGCATTGCTTCCAATCATAGTCCCATTATCAAATTTCACAATTGTCCCAACTGCCGTGGCAATTCGAATAAGCATATATTTCCTGAACAGCTCAGTTGGGAGCTCTAGCAAAGAAACCCAAATTGGCATGGTGTTGATTCTTGCATCTGAGGCCTTAAATCCCGCCTCCCAAAGGGTGTATGCAATAAAACTCCCTTAATGAACCAGGGGCACTACTCTTGTAACCTTACCATTAGATTCAAGCTTAACAGCGTAGAACTCTTTTCCCAAGGGTCTAACATCCCAATGTTTTACAAAAGGCCAAAGCTTCTTAAGGCACTTAAACAAATACTCTTCAGAGAAAGAATCTCCAATCGCCTTACATATAATGGCATGAGCCCAGGTTGCGCACAATTGGTTAAGTTCCTCCGACGAGAGGCAAATAAACACCTCCATCTCCGGCTTAAACTCTGGTGGTGGAGTAGATCCAACAAGGCCTTGGTCAATAACCACCAAGCTCGGGACAGAAGCGGGATAATTAGAAGGAGACGAAATGGAGGAAGGGGGGTTGGAGGTAGAGGAAGGGGGAGGAGAAGGGGGTGTAAAAGGAGAGAGGAGGGGAGAGGGCGACGAAATGGGTGGGTTAGGGTAGGAAATTGGATTGTGGTCAAGGTTCGTGGAAGAGAGGTAGGGTTTGGATTTGGGTCAGGGTTCGGAATCGAAGGGGAAAAGGAAAGTCCATTTAGAATCTGAGCAAAAGAGAAGGGAGGGCCAAAGAGTGGTACTGCTGGAATCGGACCAGCGCCAAGTCCTGTCACGTTTGCAAGGGCCGCTGTCTGCTGCTCGTGGTGGCTCACGGATTCTCCAGACGAGGGTGAGGGGTCCGGAGGGAGAAGGGGTGGGGGCTCTCTCTCACTCATCTCTCAATCATGGCGCACTTTAGTCACTCCTGTTTTCAATTGTGTTATTTGTCTACTGGTCCTTCCCCTTTCCTTCCACATAATCTCCATTCACCGGAACCTCTCCTCTTTTGACATTTTCTCGACGATCTAGGACTATTAGTAACTCTATCGAGCCTATTAAGACCTCCACAATTCCGTTGTCACCCATCCAAGAAGTGAGTCCATCACTTACGTTTCAAAGTGGTCCTGCAAGTCGAGATCAAGAGGAGATGGATGATGTTGAGTCTTCGAATGTTAAAAGACGTAGGGTGTAGCTCTCGTTATGTCTATTTGTTCATATTGATGTATATAACAAATTGATGTACCCTAGTTACAACTCGTTTTGGTGAAATATAATTCCTAACTTTGCTATCACATTTTGAGGAATTACACATGTTCCTTTATTGTAAGATTGGTTGAATTGAATGATCATATTGGAGTGTTTCTTGGGATGTTTATTTTTCATTGATAATTAGGATTCTGAGAGGGATGCTTGGGAGTTTAGGGTAGATTTTGTCATTTGATTTCTAAGGTGATGTGTGTAAACATGTTTTACAATAGGGTTTAGAAGAGGCATAGTCGTTGCAGGTGCTAGGCTGGTTTAATATGAAATATATAATATCCCTCCGTTTCCTTTTAAACTTCCTACTTGCTTTTTTGAGGTCAAACTTTGTAAAGTTTGACCGTTAATATATAAAATTTCATTATGAGTTGTGATTTGAAATTATATGCATTAAATTCCTTTAGAAATGTATTTTCGTAATATCAATTTTTTTTACAAATTTTACTTGTATAGTTTTAGAGATATTAATGGTCAAAGTGCCGCATTGGATACCGCGAAAAAGCAAGAAAGAAGTTTAAAAGGAAATGGAGGGAGTATATATATATATATATATATATATATATATATATATATATATAGAGAGAGAGAGAGAGAGAGAGAGAGAGAGAGAGAGAGAGAGAGAGAGAGAGAGAGAGAGAGATTTATGGGTATAAGCGCTGGTGAGGTGACAAGTGTCACTCTCCCATTGACTTATACCCAAGCTATTAATTAAAGTTTTATTTAAAATAAGTTATTAGTAGTTACTAAACATAAATGAGACAATAATATGGTTCCTTTTGTATTTGCTTTGATTAAACTATTAAAGTATTGTCATAAGTGAGGTAGTTAAAGATATAAATAATGAAAACATAAAGGTGACATAAATAAATATAAAAACACATCAATGATAAAAGATATCAATTTATTATTTATTTGAATTTTTGAGTGGTAGAATGAAATAGATTTTTAACATTCCAACTTTTATATTCTGATTAATTATGCACCAGTGAAATGAGATTTTGAACAAATTGTCTATCGTTTAGTTAGATAGTTGTTTATTTGTGGGTTAAAACGAGGCAATATGACAAGTAAGAAGATGATACGTGACTTATTTTTTTGAGGATAACTGCAAGTAGTGTGACAATGACCACATTTTAAGTTTCCACTACTCTTACCTTTTAAATACTATTAGGTCACCATTTTTAATAATTTTGATATTAGTGAGCATAAGCGCAAACTAACAACTACCTAATATACATATATAACCTGATAAGTGTCACATTTTGATTAGTTATTAATTATTTTTCCGTTTTGTTTTTGTTATGGTGAGTAATGAATTATTGTCGATAAATATCCCATAATAACTGCTATAACTTATTCATATTTCTTATATTTCTTTAATGTTAGCATTACATTAATACAATCTAAAATGACATTTATGCGGACCTCTAATATTTTCAAAATAATAAAAAATTTACTTGGGTTGATGATGAATATTTGGGGAATGGATGCACCTAATATAATATAACAAGGTTTATATAATAGTGAGGTATAAGTGTAGTTAAAGCACATGTGTCACATTTTGATGAATTACATACTATTTTTTCTTTTCTCTAACTAGGGAGTTGTCGTAAATTTTTTGTATTTGACAGAAGATTAGTCTTACAACTTTTAAATTCTAATTAGTGAGATATACAATAATGGACTGTTTGATCAATCTGGTGATAACAAAAATCATATTAGTTGGTATAAGCGTAGGTAACGTCAAAATTGACTACTATTTTGTGGGGATAATTGTCGTTCATATGACGAGGATTAAATAATTAATTAAATTTTATATTTGAGGGTGTAAATATACACAGGTTAGACATGTGGCTAAAATTTACAAGGATATGCGAAAATAAAATGATAAAGGTCACACTTCGAGCGATAGTTTATTTTGTTAAGTTATATGTTTGAAAAGTGAGAGTTTTTTTTTTAATAGGAGATGATAAGTAATATGGCACGTGTAATATTTCGACCAGTCACGATTTTTATTATTCTTTATATATCTTTGTATAAATTTTAAAAGCTCTAAAACCTTATTTGAACGTACTAAAAAATATAGTGATAAGCTGACAGACCGTGCGTAGCACGGGTTATCCCCTAGTGTTTGTGTATATATATATATATATAGTGTCACGTTTTAATTGGTTGTTCTTTGTTTTTTCCTTTTCCTTTTTCTGTTTAAGTATGGTCACTAACAAGTTGTCATAAATAAATATTCTATAATAATTGCTAGAAACTTTTCATATTTCTTATTTTTCTTAAAAATTTGAATAAAATTAATACAATCTAAAATGACATAAATTAATGCTTTTGATAAATTATAATTTTTCTTTTTTGTAAGAAGATGAGTCGTCACAATTTTTTCCCCATTCGAAAGAAGGTTAGTCTTTCAACTTCTTATTAGCAAAACACACATTAGGGGACAATCGGATCAAACAGGTTGTTGAGTGATAACAAAAATTATATTAGTTGGCATAAATGACGGTTATGTGAAAAGTTATTACTAATCTTTCGTGGGGGATAAAAGTCGCTAATATGGCAAGGGATACCTATTTAATTAATTTTAATATTCGAAGGTATAACGATTTGACATGTGACTAAAAGTTTGCAAGGATATGAGTAAATAAAGTGATAAGGGTCACATTTAGAGTGATAATTTAGTAAGTCATATATTTTTTGTATTGGAAGCTACTTGTAATATACATTTGTTGTTTTTTGGATAAATACTTCTAATGTACATTTGTATTATTTGAACATATTAGAATATATTACCATAATAAACGCAGGTAACTACAAGTATCACATCTTGATAATTTTTTTTTTATTTTTTTATTTTTTTGAGATGGTGAGTCCTCACATTTTTTTAATTATTATTTTCATTCGAAAGGTGGTTAGACTTTCAACTTTTATTATTTTTTTCATACAAGGAACCCGCAACCATTACTCTTTAAGTGTGCACCAGATAAACCCCAGAAAGAGACGTTGAGAGTAATAGGTATTACTCCATTCGTCCCATAAATCCCAAACGTTTACTTTTTCACGGCCTCCAAGACACCACTTTGACTATAAATAACTACAATTATATTAATATAAAAATTATAAAAATATGATTTTGTAAAAATATTTTTAAAAATGAATCTAACAGAAGTATTTTCATATTGTGAATCTTTATACATTTTCATAAATTAATGGTCAAAATTTGTTAAGTTTGACCTTCAAAAAGCAAACGTTTATTAGGATTTTATGGGACGGATGAAGTATTATTTAATTATTTTGACAGGTTAGCGATTGATATTTTCGGAGACAAGCCAATACTTAGGATATTTATAACGTTTCGGAACTTTGATATATTATCATTTTCATTGAAGAATATATATGTATATTCTTGAAAAACCAAAATTAAAAATAGCTAAGCATATTAAAAGTATAGTCATAAAACGTAGCACAGGATAATTTGGCAACATTAGCGATTCATTTATCTATTTGTTTTCTATGAAGATAATATCTTGGAATATTAGAGGAGTAAAAAAAATCACAAGCTCTATCAGAGTTGCAATTTTTAATTCGTAAATACAACCCTGATATCGTTTTTATTTTAGAAACTCAGGTATCACGTTCTACATCCACTGCTCTAATTCGACATTTTCCCCTTCCATAAAAGGTTATTATTGATCCTGTTAATCATTCAGGAGGAATATGGGTGGGTTGGAATGAAACGAATATCCAAGTTTTGCAAGCTGTAGCTAATGACCGAATTATTAAATTAGAAATTATTAATAAAGAAACAAACTTGCAGCAATGCATAATTGGTACTTACGCTCCTGCTCAAGAAATGGCAAAAGACGACTACTGACAACAACTTAACAATCTGCTTATAAATACGACTCTACTAACTTGCATCTTAGGAGATCTCAATGAATTATATCAGCTCAATGAAAAGATGGGCGGTGCACCAATAACTATTCATAGAACAGCTCGTCTCCAATCTGTTTATTCGCAAAGCTCATTATTTCAAGTACCGCACTCCGGGTCAATTTTCACTTGGCGAGGATTATATCAGAATGAATGGATCTATGAACAACTTGACAGGGCTTTATGTGATCACAATTGGTTAGATACTAATCCAAATGCTATTCTTCATACCAGTCAATTTACATGTTCAGACCATACTCCCATTATCCTAGACACTAGATCTGTGACAATCCCCATTAAGAGACCATTTCGGTACAATAAAAATTGGAGTACCCATAAATACCTAAAAAGAATTATTACCAGGCAGTTGAACATCCAATTTAATGGCTCAAGATTTTTTTAAAATTACTCGTAGACTTAAATCTCTTAAATTTGAACTACGATAGTGGAGCAAGCAAGTTTTTGGAAATATTCAGGCTAATTTAGATAAGAATCTAGACAAACTCAAACATATTCAGACTCAACTCTTATTGAATCCCTCGAATCCACGGCTAAACGAGATTAACCAACGTCTTATTTTACAAAGAGAAAAAATTCTCTTATTTGGACAGAACTATTGGGGTAAACTTGCACGAAAAAAGGGGCTCACTCAAGGGGATCGTAACTCTCCTTATTTTCATTTCAAAATACGCGGGCACAGGAAAAAGAGTTTCATTTATCGCCTAAAGATCCAAGTGGCATATGGATCGACGATATGAACATGATCCGTCAAAATTTTCTTTCCGAATACACAAATAGATTTCATCCCACCAGTCATACAGATGGCATAATCCCATTAAATGAAATCGAATCCCGTATAACAGAAGCTGGTAATAATTGCCTAGTTGCTCCTATAACTGATGATGAAATTGAACAAGCCGTTTATGAGATGAATCCATTGAAAACACCGAGGCCAGATGGGTTCGGAGCTGCTTTTTATCAAGATCATTGGGATATTATTGGTAACGATATCATTAAAGCGGTTAACTCGTTTTTCCATCATGGCAAAATTCTCAAGAAAATTAATCATACGTTTATAAAGTTTATTCCAAAAATAGTTAATCCTTTTAGCCCAAGTCACTATAGACCAATTAGTCTCTGCAATTCTTTATATAAAGTCATAGCAAAAATTCTAGTTAATAGACTTCGACCAATTCTTACAAAACTGATCAGCCCAGTTCAAGGAGCAGTTGTACCATATAGATCGATCCATGACAACATACTTATAAGCCAGGAAATCATGAATTTTTTCTCCATACGAAGTCTAAAGAAGGTTGGGTTGCAATGAAACTTGACATGGAAAAAGCTTATCGAATGGGATTTTCTATTTCAAGCTCTCGCACAATATGACTTTCATCCTAAGTGGATTGAGTGGGTTAAACAATGTGTCTCCACAGTAACATATTCTTTGCTTATTAATGATGCACCCACTGGATTTATTACCTCGTCTCGCGGCCTTCGACAAGGAGATCCCTTATCTCCTTATTTGTTCATTCTTTGTATGGACGTTTTAACTCAACGATTATACAAAGCTTCGGAAGCTAAATTTGGTATAGGTATTAAAATTAGTCCAGGTGAACCACAAATACCATGCTTATTATTCGCTGATGACAGTCTCCTGTTTTATAAAGCTAATCGCCAAGCGGTCAGCTCCTTAAAAACTGTACTTGACCAATTTTATGCCCACTCTAGACAACTTATCAATTATCACAAATCTGCCTTAAGTTTTTCCCGTAATACAACCTTGCGCCAAAAAGTAGTTAATGCATTTTTCAATATTCCGCATTGTCAAAGTTTGGGAAAATATTTGGGATGTCTCTTTCCAGAACACCGTATTAATCATGTTACCTTTAAGAATATAATAGAAAAAACTCAATCTAGATTACAACCTTGGAAAACAGCTCAATTATCAAAAGTTGAAAAATTAGTACTTATCCAGTCCAATCTTGAGGCCCTACCTTCGCATATTATGCAAAGCTTTAAGCTACCATCGTATACAACACTATGGGTAAATCTTGTACGTACTAAATACTTGCGTAAGCATAACTTTTTTAGTGTAAAACATAAAAATCAGGACTCCTAGATTTGGAAGCATATACTACGGCAACGTCATATATTGCAACAAGGTATTCGATGGATCATAGGGAATGGCGAGAATATTTATTGTTGGACTGATAATTGACTTTTTCAGGAAAATCTGATTACGCATTTGGGATTTCGTTCTCAAGATGTTGAAAATATAAATCTAAAAGTTAAAGAGTGCATCCTTGCGAATTCCCAGTGGGATTCCGACAAACTCGCCCAAATGGTTCCTCCTTCGATAATTAATATTACTAAGGAATTCCGATCCCATCTACAGATACTCCGGATCATTTCTGTTGCTAGCAATGGAAATTTTACCATTAAATCAACCACTTGGTTATGCCATGGACTAAAAAAAGAAGACACCAACAATTGGCCACATAAATGGATATGGAAGACTAATATCGCCCCTAAATTACAAATTTTCTTATGGCAACTCTTTCATGATGGACTACCCAACCGCACGGATCTCGTTAAACGAGGCATTAATATAGACGATACTTGTCCATTTTGTTCACATGATCCAGAACACCTCTTTCATATGTTCTCTGACTATCCATTTGTTAAAGATATCTGGCAGGAAGCCTTTCTTCTTAACTGGATCTCGCTTAAGGATCCCAACTTGCATATTTTTGAACGGTGGGATCACTTGAAAAAATTCAACATGACCGAAGAAGTTTAAAAGAGTATATATTTGATATGGTACATATGGAAGGAATGAACTTCTTTTCCAAAACCTAACACCCAATGTCCGTCTCACGATTCTAAGAGCACAAAGAGCCTACCAAGAATGGATAACCAGACATGATTTAGACTCAGCATATAACACATACTACAACCCACTCACTGATCAAATGCCTGGACCCCAACACTCTTCGCCAATATTAGTAGCTTGGGAACCACCTCCACCAACCTTTGTGAAACTTAATTTTGATGGTGCCAAAAATAATTCTGGATCAGGAGCAGGTTATGTATTCCGTGATCAGACTGGTAAACTCTTAAGAGCAGGTAGTTTTTTTTAGGAAATGCCGCTGTACTAGTTGCTGAAGCCACGACACTCAGAAATGGATTACAACAAGCAATATCATTAGGATATTCAAACATAGTTATAGAGGGCGATAATAAAGTCGTCATTCAGGCTATCCTCGGCAAATGTCAAATTCCTTGGCTTATTTTTACCCTCATAATGGATATTCGTTTGCTTATCCAACAAACACTACAATATCGTATCCAACACCAATATCGTGAAGCGAATCGAGCAGCAGACTAGATGGCCAAATTTGGCAGTTCAAATCATGACAACTGCACGTGGGATAATTACCCGACTATAGAATTTAGAAATATCCTTTTTTCTGATGCGATGGGAGTAACCCTCGAGAGGAAGGCCCTCTAATCGCCTATCTCCTTACCTTTATAAAAAAAAATAAAAATAAATAAATAAAATAAAACGTATCACGGGCAACCTCCTTGTACAAGCCTAGCTTATTAATTAAACAGAGAAAACTTTTGAAAGAATATGTGGGTAGTGGCTGTGGTAAATTGGAGAGCAAATGATTGATGAATCTTTTGGTTGGAGGGGAGTGGCTGTGGACACTGCCTCTACCGTTGGTAGACCATCTGTTTAGAAAATTAGATTATATACAAATCCTTACAAACGAAACTTAAAATGGATATTCTGCTTGTAATGCCAACAAGAAACAAAGGGATATCTGTCTCCTACAACTTCTTGTTGAATCGCATCAGCAATTCTCTCTCCTCACCATCATCGTTCAGGACTTCCTGTTCCAAGAATAGCTCCCAGCAACCACAACAGAACGGTGACGATGATTCCAAAGACAACAACACTGGTAAATTAAATTACTTACCATCTTCAATTTATCTGTTCTAACTAGATTACCCATTTGATTTTTTTGGTAGTATCTCTGTTCTGGGAATGTTGATTTTTGAAGTGGGAATTGTTTGCCCTTGGTTTAGGGTTTAAATTGTTTCAGAACTGATTAAGGGTATGTGGGTTATCTTAAACAATTGTTAATATTAATTTATATGGTGTTGGTGTTTTCAATTCCAGTATATTAACTTGTAGAATTCTGTCTACACTGTTACAAAGATGGGTTTTCTCTATTGAGGGGTTAAAATTAGCTGGCAAAGGGGAAAAAACAGGGAATCAAAAATCAGAAATCGAAATTTATATCTAAATGTTATCCAAGGATAAAGCTTAAGGTTTTGGCCTTTGGGAAACAATGATTTCCATGCCCACATGTACTTCGTACTTCCACCTACCCAAAGTGACAATCTACCATATTTTTGATTCATTTGCACAAAAAAAGTACTTATGTTAATATAAAGTAAAATAAATAACCGTGATCAAACATGAACATCTCAAAACAAAGGAAAATGATTAGGAAATTCTCTAATACATTTATGCATTACATTTGTAGATGTTTGACACGTGTTGAATTGACTACAAATGAAAAGAGTATAGTGAAATATCTAACACGTGTCAAGCATTCACAAGTGTAATGCGTGAATGCGGAAAATGGTGTACTGGAGAGATCCTCATCCAAAGGAAAATAGTATTAAAGTTGCCAACAGCAGCAATAAGAGGAATGTAAAAGCCTCTCTGCAATTTATTACCCACATCTGCATAATGCACCTCAAAATCATCAGCATAACACCAGTTGAAAGTTGAGGGTATGCTTCATTATCATACAAAAAAGACGTTTGAGGCCATCTCCAATCAACCAAATGGTCCTTCAATGTCTATGGGCTCCCCTCTGTAAATAACTTATGCTGGACGTCTGTGATCTGAATACCCATGTGATGCAGGTTAACCTTTTTCGATAGCCTCTGCCTTAGACCACATTATAAAATCATGTTTAGGGACTATACAGGAGCCCCACAAACCTTGAAACTCCTTAAAAATTGGATGCTGCCCCAACTGTGCCTTATAATAAGCACTTGCTACAGAGTGCAGACTGAAGGTGTCAAAAACCAATGGCCATCAACAGCAAACCAAGTAGCAATTTTGTGTTTCACTGAATGGGCCAATACCAGCTAATGTTCTGCTGCGGAGAATAAGGCCAACTATTTCTGTTTTCGAGCTATACACCATTTATCCACTCATAAGTAGCCACTGCTCAGATATGTTTCCCAGCAGCAGGCAGCAGGCAGCAGGCAGCAGGCAGCAGGCAGCAGCCATGTTTCACAACTTGCAACTTATTACATTCAATCCTCCACATATCATTTGTAAACAACCAGTTTCCCATCAAATTAGTGGACACCTTCCTTTTACGAAGAGGAATCCCAAAGGAAATCCCAATGCATTTGTACAATATTCTAACCATGCTTTGAGGTAGTACAGAAACATTTGTCCAGTACACTAACCATAAACAGAAATCAGACTGGACCAAATGAAGCCTAACTGCGTAAGAGAGCTCTTGTAGACGAGCCTTTAATCCTCGATTACCTTGTCAATTAACCATTGGCAATCCACCAACTGTCAATCGTGTTGGCGAAAGTGGCAGACCAAGGTACTACCTCCTAACAAATAAACCATCAGCAAACCATTGACTTGCAGAACATCAGCTTTCAAACTTTCAGTTCACCGCCAAATAAGACATGAGATTCATTCTTGTTACTTCGGAGCCTAGAGATATCAGCAACTTAGTTCCAGCTCTCCATTATTCTCTCAATAGTAGGCATGTGACATTTACAATAAAGATCAGCAAATCATCAGCAAAGATCAAATGTGTGAAATGTTCCATCACTATCTATCTCAAGGAGCAAAGGACTCATAGGTTCTCCTTGCCATAAACTCCTACCACCCTCGTAACCCCACAGATAACAGATTCCCCCATTTATGTTTAAGTGTAACTTGGAGAAGAAATGCATGCCATCACCCAACTACTGAACTCTCAGGAAAGTAGAAATCCCTCAAGAATTCCTCAACAACCTCCCATGTAAGTGTATCAAAGCTTTCCGGATGTCAATCTTTAGGAAACATCTAGGAGAGAATTAGTTGTATCCCTCTCTTGCTCAGTTATAGTGCCAAGAGATCCTGAGAAATCATAACACACTGAACCAGGGACGTATTATAAAACTACAAACCATGTAGTAACACTTGTAAATGACGTTACAACATGCATTTTGGGCCAATAATCAACGGGAATCTCAGTATAAGATACTTTAGGGATCAATGAAGTCAGTACAGTGCTCACTTGTCTGAGCAGCTTACTTGTCTTGAAAACATCAAGCACTGCACCAGCTATGTCTTCCCCAACAATGTATCCAAGCATTTCTGAAGAATCCACTTCCAAACTGATTTGGACCTGGAGTCATGTTGGGTCGATTGAGAAGCATTTTTCACATCAGCAAAAGGATTTATCAACTCTACCTGGTGCATGCAAGAGAGAAGGTCATTCCTCTCTCTTGTAGCGAGCCAAGTCAGCGGGGGAGGCCCTGTCGGGCTGCTTCCGCTTAGATTTCAGGAATCAGGCAGAACCTTCTATTTCCTTCAGTTGAAGATTCATGTGCATAGGCTTCACATGCAGCTACCCCTGTGCGTGCAACATGCAAATTCTATCAACATTCAGCTGCTCTTATAGGTTCTGAAAATCGCTTGAGCCCCCAAAACAGATTTTAGTTTCTTTAGTTTGCAGATCACCTGAAACATGTCCCTGTTGACAAGTTCTTTCCACACATCACGTAACTGTTTCTGAGAAGTAGCAACTGAACTCCAGACATTACAGGATTTAAAATTTTCCCCTCCAGCCGAAGATTTGGATTCCACAAAATCCACCAGACTAGGACAATGATCACAAACACACTATCAAAGTTTTTTCCCCTCTCACCATCCACATGCTTGTTAAGCTGTTATTCATGTACAGCTATGGTGCACGGACACCGACACGGACACCGCGAAGCGGCAATTGCCAAAATCACAGGACACAGGAGGCCGCTGGAAAAAAATATTTAAAAAAAAAAAACTCAAAAGAATCGAACCATAGTAATCATTTTAAGCCTCTTATATGAATAACATAAGGCTTAAACGATCATTAGAATGTCTTACAAACCGCAAAGGTGAGAGTATAACTAAAATGTCTTACGAGCCGTAGCATAAGTGACATAACTATAAGAAAGCATAGAGCAACTAAGAATCAACATCAACCACCATCACGAAACCTAGTGTTGGCATCAACATCATTAATTTCAGAAAAGAGCACTCCTTCCAGATCCGGCTCATCAAGGGAGAGGTTGGCAACCTCCAGATTCCAGTATCTTCCAATGTTCCAAAGCTATCTCCACCAACATTCCAAAATTTGTTGTCCTCATGATATGCTGGGGTATTCCTTGATAAGAGCCGAAGATTGTTGTGGACAAATAGTAGATCTTCGGCACGCCTTGGAGTTAACCTATTCCTCTTTACCAAATGAATGAAGGAATAAGTACTCCAAATCCTTTTAGTGCAAGAAGAAGAAGCGGGTTGTCCAAGAAGTCTAAGAGTCAAGCCTTGAAGTAATGGTGAGTGTCCAATAAGTTAACCCACCAACTTTTAGGATCCGATGTGTACATCTTAGCAATGGACTCGGTATTTTCAAATGGCCCACTTTTCAGGGAGAAATGGGCATAATCATCCAAAGCTTTATCATAGCCCTCCTCACTTGGGAACAATCCACGCAAGCATTTCGTCCTTTCCGAGGAGAGTTCAGCATCCCTATGAGGAAGTACTGTAGTCGGATCCTCTTGAAGCCATCTATCACTATAATACCTTACAGTTGTAATCAACCCCAAGTACTTCAGTGAGAGACAGATCTTTGATGGAAGCCTTAAACTCACATAATTCACTAGAAGTCACCAACCCCCCCCCCCCCCCAACAAAACAAAACAAAAAAAAACTATGATGTTTAGCATTATTGAAGTGCGCATTTTTTTCTCTTCCTTAAAAATTGTCAGTAATTTATAAACCTTGTTGAAGTTGGATGTTTGCTCACTCTGTTCTAAAAGCTTATCTGTAACATCATAGCTATTCTCTAGCTAGGACCCTCTATTCAGATGTGAATATGGGAACTGATGTTTAGCGACTTTGTTGGTGTCCAGAGTCAGTATACATTCTCATCTAGTTCCATCTCTGAAGCCCTCTGTGCTCTGTCAAACTCTATTTCTGGTTGTTGATAAATTGGGCACTTTTTTTCTCCTTTTTACCCCATATTTTGAGACTATGTTCTGAGACTGAAACGTGAAATGTGAAAATTTTATTTTTGAGATAGAAAAGAAACTTCATCTAGGGTCTAGGCCCATCCTTCTTTTTTGATTTTTCTCCAACCATTCAGCATTCAGAAAACAGCATTGCTTGTTGCCTTTTATATCCTTCTCTTTTAGATTACTTTCTTTCAAGAATAATGATTGAAGTAATGAACGTAATGGTCGGATTAAGTATAATAGTAGTTTGATTTGCAGCTCACAGAGAAAAATGAAAGAAAGCCTAAGTTAGTGTGTGATTGTTCTTTGATAGTATATGATTATTTTCGCACAAAACATAGAAGACGGATTGAGATCCTCTCCATTTCTTCCTTAGATGCTTGGTGTTTTTCTTGAAGGTATGCAACAGTGTACACTTTGCACTATTCTTGTACCCTTTTAGCCTATGCATAGACAATTTACTGTTTTGTTGCAACTGTATATGTCCTCTCTCTGTCCCCCAAATCTAAGGAAGTCTAGAGCGTTTCCTTATTGTAAAGGCAACCCTGCTACTGTTTATCTATAATTATGTTCCGCTCGGAACATTTTTAATTGTGCATGGACCCTCAACATTGCAGCAAGTTGTTGAAATAACATAGAATATTACACCTCAGTTTAGAAACCTCCCCGGTAGTTTACCATCTTCAGTTCTATGCTGAAATATGTAGACAACATGGTCTGGTTTCATATTTGTGGCATTCAGCCACTTACAAACTGTTTTGACGGTGATGTTCCTCTATCTTCTTACACAAACTTCTTGCTGTACCTTGGGAATGGTCTGCCTTTTGTTATTACCATCTTAGCAATTCTACTAACTATTCAACGTCACTCACAGACTATCTTGTATAAAGTGACAATAACTCAATATATCTCAATTTCAGGGATAGTTTTGCGTAATTTTTGTGCATTGGCAGAAAAAAAAAATTAAAAAAATTATATTTTTCTAGGTGATAAATTCTCTATTGATTGGGACAAAGCATGGTCAAGCTTCAAGAAGCAAGGGAAAAAGACCTTTTCCTCACAGTTCTCTCCAAACAAGTATGTCAGCTGGAACCCAAGGCGTTCAAACTACCCACTCTCTGAAGAGGTTGATCCCATGAAGCGAACTGAGAAATCGAATCTCATGTTGTGGACCAGCCCTAGGTTTACTCTAGCCGGAGCAATAGTGATTGTCTCATTATTATTGATTTACACTATTCTTGCTCCAACAAAGTGATTTGATCAGAACTATGTTCCAACAGAAGCATGTTAATTGCATACTTTTTTCTTTTTGCTTATGGTTCAGTGTATATAAAACTTCATTGCACTAGATAATGTTTCCACTTTCCATGATATACGTCTCTCATAATGTTCATTTTGACATACTAATAGTGTTTCTTAGCTTTCGGTTTGTAGGTACGATACCTTTTCATGGGCTATGATCATGAAAACGGTATCTGGCCTTCGATTTCCCTTCTGCCCCGAATAACCTATTAGATTCTGCGCGGAAGAATTTCACAAATCAGAGTTCATAATATGTAATTGTGAACCCTCTGTCCAGGTTTTGCCCCTCTGGTACTCTTTTTCCTCGTACGAATTTGTGTGTTTCATCCGTAAAATTTGATTACTTCTCACATCCCATTATGCTGTTATGAACTGATCTGATTACCTGTTTTAGATAAATAAACACAGATTGTAATCAAGTCGACATGTGTATGCTTTGTTAATTGTCACCCTCTCTACTGACTTGTTATTCACAGGTAATGCTTCTCAAAGACTTCTAATTGTGGTTTTATCCTGAGTACTTTGTTGTCTTGTTCATTCTGTCCCAATCAGGAACACTATTTAGCATGTCTGCCATTCCTCTATTTGATGATCTAAGGTCTATTCTAAAGGAGACAATGTGGCTTGTGTGGACCAGGACTTTTGCTGGAAACCAAAGTTGATATAAAGTGGTTGTCTGATTTGTTGGATTTTACAGGTGACTTTGTCTTGACCTCTTCAGTTCCTTATATTGGTCAGAGTAGAACATACTATGATAGTATGGAATGTCTTGTAGAATTTCTTCGTGACCCAACAAAGTGTTGACCCTTTCATAAGTTGTTTGCATGCATGGAACTCGAGTGTGACAAAACCATTAACAAACATCAAATCATCAGAATTATGTTCCAACAGAAGCATGTTAATTCTTTGCTTATTTATTTCTGATAAGTTGTGTTGTGTGCATGGAACTCGAGTGTGACGAAACCATAGACTCCTCGTATTTGTTACTCATTCCACCCAATTTCATCCACAGGCTTGTTTTATTGTCTAAAGCATTGGAGGATCTTCAACTGCTCCGAATTCGACAAATAGTGATTGTTGTTGCTTGGTTGTGTAACCGATTGGACAGCCTTTTGACAATCTGAGAAATGCTAAACTTTCTCGTCTTTGTTACTCATTCCACCCAATTTTCATCACAAAATCAAGAAAATGTCATTAGTTTTGCTAATTGAGTTCCTTGTATGATTTGATAGTTTTCACAAGTCAAGAGATTCCTAGACCTTAGTACCAGCAGGATCCGTACTCCTGTTGTTTGTATTTAACTGTGTATATCTCTTGTTTTTAAGTTGACAAGGTCCATGGCTTCATAATTCGCACATTTTAGCGTTCATACAGCTGATGACCTCATTATTTGGAATCAGACAACCGAAGTTCTTATTCTTGGACATAACGATTTGTCTTTCAGAGTTTCTTGTCTGTCTACGTGGTCCCAAATGAGCTGTAACTTTTGCTCCTTTTATGTTTGTAGAATTTTACACAAAAATGTTGGGAGTTTATTCATGTTGGAATCCCACTTTCATCTACATTAGCTCCCTCTATTCTTTTTTTTTTTTTTTGGCAGTGAGCAATACAAGTTATTTACATACATATACTAAATTTCCTAGCAAAGGTAGCATATACATGAGCAGACCTGACTTGCTCCCTAGTTACTTTGAGAAATTTCAAGTGAGAGAACAACGAAAAACATGATCTGATATCCATAACCACGTCTGTCAAGCTAGCTGGTGGCTCCAATTCTTCAAGCAGGATTTTAAGCGTTTGTAGACATTCTGTCTGGATTATGACAGCCTTCCAACCCCTTTTCGCCGCCCATAAAAGAGCCCGGAAGCAAGCAATCAACTCCGTTCTAAGGGCAGACTCTAAGAGCAAGCTATCTGATCCAGCTTTATCTCCATCAGTCAAGTCCATGTCATCAAGACACCAAGCAACTCCAGCTCTAAGTGTATTAGGCTCCCAAGATCCATCAGTGGAAATTACCTTTACATCTGATGAGGTTCGCTCCAACAAGGTGTGAAACTAATTGACAAACTGCTATCCCCGTCACAGGTATTGCACTTTTCTTCATTCCTTTCATTGTCATGCCTAGTTCGCGATGCTTGAAGTGCAGTATGAGCTGACTGACTAATATGAATAAGAATGATGGTAGGATTAACATTCCCACCATTAAAGATAATGGAATTCCGGGCCAGCCAAATATTCCATAAAGTCGCTCCAATCCAGATAATACTACCTAGCTCCCTTTTATCGAGTTTGTGCGCATATTCAATCAAATCCGCTAGCCATGAAGTAAAGGGAATGATTTGATTAACCTGTGTGTTGATGCCCAGCTGTCCACAGCTCCAAATATGCTGGACAATTGTGCAGTCACGGAAGAGGTGGCTCAAAGACTCCCTTGTCTTTATTGCAAAATACACACAATCCTGAAGTTTTCAGTCCTCTTCTGCCTAAGTTATCCATCAGTGGTAGAGCATTATGTAATATCTTCCATAACAAAATTTTCCACTTTGGCAGAATAGAAGAAGCCCAAACGTATTTCCACACTCGACTTTTCCAAGCCACTGCTCTATCAACAGGCTCCAAGTTCGCTAAAATAAAAGCATACCCAGATTTAACCGAGTATTTACCATTTTTTGTCCATCTCCTGTAAAATGAGTCTTCACCAAGATCTGGTCGAATGTCAGTGGCAAGAATCCTTGAAGCAGACTTCAGATCAAACAGTTCACCAATTCTGGACTTATTCCAATTGAGACCATCATGAGAGAGCAGGTCACAGACCCAGATTGGCCTATTAATAACAGCTTGAGGCTTAAAGGAAACCTTCTCATTACAGGCCCAAAACTCATCTACAATCCGCACTTTGTCACCCTTGCGAATACGCCATGCTACTCCCCTACGAGCAATCTCTGCACCACTCATTAAGCTCCTCCAACCCCAGGTTGCATCAGTTCTAACCTTCTTCTTGTTTATCATATTCCAAATAGGGCTACCACCATATCGAGCCCTGAAGAGCCTTATTGAATGTGGTGTCTAAATTAAAATTATGGCATAACATTGGGTTATCTCCGGCTGGGAAATTGGTATTAATTAATGCTATCCTCACTGCTCTCATTCTACATGTCATTTCTATATTCTTAATTCCTCAGTCTATAGCTCACAAGATTAATTCTATCTTGGCCACATTTTGGTGGCAAAGCTCTTCGAAAAGACGAGGAATTTACTGGAAAGGAAAAGATGTGCTTGCTTTGCCTAGAGGTATGGGGGGTCTAGGTATTAGAGATATAGCCGCATTCAATAAGGCTCTTCTGACAAAGCAGGCATGGAGGATTGAAGCGAATAGTGAGCTCTTGGTGTTTTGTAATTTCAGTGGGTTCCTGGATCCAATCGCCATCCTGGTTTCTAATCATTTGAATTTCGTTGAGCGCCACTCTCATTTTGGTAATTTGAAAGAAATACCTGGTATATTGGTCACCCCAACAATCCCATCTAGCCTTAGCTCTTTGCCTCCAGTAACTATTTTGGCATTGCACAAATTTCCTAACATTTCGAACCACATCTGTTATGGGACTATCATGCACATAGTTTTCAGGTTGTGAAAGTACATGATGAAAAATGTCCCATTGAATTCCCCAGGATTTTTTCTTGTTTAAGAACCAAATGCGCAGCTTATTTCTCACTTGCTTTAGCCTTTTAGTGATTTGGAACATATTGGATCCAGCAAAATTTCCTTGCCAACACTCAGAGATCATATCCTTAACGTCCTGGTACTGAAAACACCACTCATCTAATCTGTAAGGCCTCTTTTTTTTGAGTCTTCTGGGCGAGGTGGAGAAGATAATAGGCGAGTGATCAGAAATGAAGAAAGGCAGGTTAAGTAAAGAAGCATTTGGGTACAAAATGCTCCAATCATCAGTTGCATAAGCACGATCCAGGCGTTCAAGAATTAACTCATCTCCTTGCCTATTATTAGTCCATGTAAATCGTTGCCTAGAGAAAGGAATATCAAGCAATCCCAATCTGTTTTTCCATCCAAAAAACTCCTCAAGTCCCCTGATGACATAT
This sequence comes from Tetragonia tetragonoides, assembly GCA_038025085.1. Classification (NCBI taxonomy): domain Eukaryota; kingdom Viridiplantae; phylum Streptophyta; class Magnoliopsida; order Caryophyllales; family Aizoaceae; genus Tetragonia; species Tetragonia tetragonoides. The sequence continues at coordinate 21,469,087 of CM076149.1, forward strand.
GAACCCCCCAATTTATCATCTAAAACTTCAATTTGATTAAAGTCCCCCATAAACAAGCAAGGACCATGCAGGTTACTGACAAAATTGAAGATATCTTCCCAAATAGAAGCTCGAGAGGAAAGGTAAGGGGAACCATAAACAAAGCATACATACCACTTACTTGAGTTATTATTTACAATAGAACATACAACAAAATGACGAGAACGAAAGATAACATCTAAAGCCACATATGGGTTCCAAAGCAAAATTAACCCACCCTTTGTACCATCCGCATCAACACCATCAACATGAGGTAAACCCCAGCAATGGCCCAAAAATAGCAGATCAGATACTCGCATCTTAGTTTCCATCAAAAAAACCACCTGAATAGAGTATTGACGGACTAGCCATTTCAAATACGGAACTGCAAGGTTGTCCGTCGCCCCTAGGCCCCTGCAGTTCCAAGCTAAAAGATTCATGGATCCTGTGAGGGCTGATTCTGGGCAGCCTCCCACACCCCTTCAGGAATTGAAAGAGAAATTAGAGAATCAAACCCAAACACAACATTGGATACATGAGCAGGCAAATTACCAACAGTAGCTCGAGAGGGACCAGGGATTTCAGAATCATCAAATCTCACCTTCTTTTTTCCTTTATATGCAGAGCGAAGCAAGGGAGCAGAATTTACCTCAAAATCATCATCAATTTCTACGCACTCCGGGTCAGTCAATGCTTTGCGCTTTAAACAGGTTCCATTATCCGTGGTAACTGGAATGAAGCCACTTCCCTTAGAACGCCTTGTTTTCTCTCGTTGAACCAACCTTGCTCTCTTAACTTGGGATGAAAAAGTAAGAACAGACCCCTATGGGCCATCAGACATACAGTTACGACACCCTGGAGGAGGTAATTTGCGTTTGATTGGGAAAATAAAATCAGAAGTAGTAGAGGATTCCAGTTGAAAAAGAGCAGGGTTAACAGAAGAAGTATTCCCATTTGAGGAAAGATCCTCTGCCACAACTGGTTTTGGACTAGCTTCAGGAGTATTATGTTGCCCTGAGATAGCTTCTTCCAGATTTTCAAGTGGATCCCATAGACGCTGACGAGTAGCTGGTGGATCATCAGTTGAGGAAGAGCTCTCCGAAGATGGAGCAGAAGAATTAGCCCGACGAAAAGCATACGGATCAATAGTCCCCGTAGGAGACGCCCTTAACCGGCCCAGAGTAGAAGAGATAAGTTGGCGAATGGTTCCTCGCCTACTACGTGGCTTACTAGGCTCATCCAAATCAGGCCCAGTAACTGGAGACGGGCTAGAGAAAGATGGTCGAGTAACATGGACCGGGCCAAAATTAAAAAACGGCCCTTGAGACAGCCCAAAACGAAATCTACCATGTCTAGACACTGGGCTTAGTTGAGGCCTAAAAAAATTTGAGTTAGAAGACCTATTTAATGCAACTTCTCGGCCCAAGGAAATATTAGAAAATAAGCCCAAGCCTCTTGAGACTGGGCCCTCAGCACGTGAAGGAACAGACCCATGTGACGAAGTTCGCTGACCTAGCCCAGCAGGGTTTTCATGTGACAAGGCCATGTGGGCTGAAGAAACCTGATTGACGTTTTGGTGGGAGTCATGATTACCCATATTCATAGACGTCAAATTTTGTGACGTAATATGACCAAAACCAACACCACCTCTTTGAATTCTATGACCAGGATTACCATCATTATGGCTAATATGCAGAATATCAGCTTGAAGATGCCTTCTAGGATTACCCAGAAAATTAAATGGTAGATAGCATTTCCTTAACTTGGATTCCCAGATTGAACCTGAGAATTAACACCCACTGGAATATTTGTACCTTGATTAAAAGGTCCCCCAAGCAATCGGGAAATCTGGCTTTGAACATCTCTTTGACGAACTGGAGGAGCTCTAGAAATATTAGGCATGTGCAGCCATTCGTCAGGATCATCCCATTCTCGATAAAGAACTTCCTCTTCATCACTAGAAGTAGGTTCTGGTGAGAATTGTCTAAAAGGGACTTTAGAAGTAAGATTTCTTTTAATGACTCTTAAACCCACTACAAAAAAGCGCGTGTTAGCTACCGAATTAGCGACCGACACTAAGTCGGTATCCCTCAAAATTAGCGACCGATTTTGTCGTCGGTCGCTAATTCGGTGGCTAAAGTCGCGACTTTTCATTTTAATGTTGTATTCATCTTCTTTTTGTCCAAACACTCTAATTATAGAGCCCAATTTAACCGACATCCTCACATATCCCTCACCCCCCTTTTTCTCTCTTGTACTCTTCTCTTCTAATACTCCAGCTCTCCTCCTCTATCTGCTCTTCTCCACCTTGTAGCTTCTGAATTTCGACACCATCACCACCCATCTCTCTCTCTCACTCTCACTCTCACTCTCACTCTCTCAGCATCTAGCCCGCAACCCCATCTCATCACCATCAAACCCATTTTTTCTCTCCTTCCTCGTTATCCTCTCGCCCTCAACCCCATCTCAGCTTCAATTTATTATCGATCTCGACCACCGCCATAACCAGACACGATCTAGATCTGGACGGCGACTTTTACAAGGCGTCGATTAACATGTCCCTCGCTCAAAAACTTCGATGTTGATGCTCGTCAAGCCCAGATCAAGTTTGTCAAGCCTAGATCGAGTTCGTCAAGCCCAAATCGAAGTTAATGGAGGCCTTACAAGATCGAAGCAAACAAAAGACTAGGGAGGTTTTAATTTTTTTTTTTTTTTTGTTTGCAATGTTGTATTTTCATACCACCAGATCTGGAATTGTGTTGGATGAAGATTGAAGTTTTCATTTTTTTTTTCTGGGTTTATTGAAATAATGTTTGTAGCAGATCTGGTTATTTTTAGTGTTCTTTAATTCATATTTGTGTAGTTTACGAGAGGTATAATCTACATATTGTTATGATTTTTTTTTGAACTTTGGTTATTAATTTGAGATCAATTTTGCTTTCTGTCTACTATATCTACTTCACTCAATTCTTTTGGGTTTCATTTTGTTTATGTCATTTGGTTTGGTGGAAGCTGAAGGCAGAGGTCGGTTTGTTCTTCCGTAAAAAAATTCCCAGATTACCGCTCTCTAGGGCGCTAGTCTGGGAAATTATTTTTTTTCCGTGAATTTTTTTTTGCGACCGACAGTTTGGTCGCTATATTTTTGCGACCGATTCAGCGATCGAAAATAAATTAGCCACCATTTTTTAGCGACCGACAGAAATCGGTTGCTGATCGGTCCTAAGGCCTGTTTGCGACCGAATTTGAGCCGTTAGCGACCGATATAGGCGGTAGCAGATCGACGTTTTTCTTGTAGTGACCTCGAATATCATTAGTATATAGAGGAAAATCCTCAAGGCTAACATGCATCCTGTAACCTCTTTGCTCAACTTCAGAAAAACGCTGATGCAACTGTTGTGCAGCTCGAGTAGTAGAAATTTTACAGGCAGAAGAATTATGACCCACACAACCACACAATTTACAGAACCTAAAAACCCCCTCATAACGAAAGTTAACCCAGAAAGTCGTTCGATCATCAAAATCAAAGAAAAAACCCGGGATTAGGGGTTTTGAGAGGTCAACGAGAACCTTACCTCTCATAAAAGAGTTAGGATAAATGTTCCTGATTAGAGGTAGCACTATAGAGACATCTCCAACAGCATTCAGCGCATGCATGGCCAGATCAACATGAAACATATCCGGAGGAAGCCCATCAACACGAACCCACAAGTAAACAAGGTGTCAGGGGATGATCCGAGGCACTGCACCAGGAAACCATCTTTTAAAAACCAACAAAGCACCATCAATGTTTGCGCTATGCCTATGCAGCAGATCATCCCTATCCAAAGGATTATGGTACACAAAGAAGAAGTAGTGATCATCCATCTTTTGAACTAAAATCTCTTCTCTTGAGAACCATCTTTCATTAATAATTCTTTGAACATGCGCTGCTGAGAAAACCCTAGAATCAATAATGGAACCCATGACCATCAAGTTCCACCAACTACGCTGCAACAGACCCTCAGGTGGGAAAATTCTTGGTCCCCTTCTAACGAGATGTGAAAGGACAAACATAGTAACTGACAAATTAACGAAAATAGACCCAAACAGAACCACCAAGAAGAAAGGAAAAAGAAGTGAAAAGGACAGAAAAAGAAAGAGGATAAAAAAAAAGGGAATCCAGGAGGACAGATGAGGAGGATTAATTTTGTAAAAAGGACACTGAGAAAATAGACTAAAAGGGAACTGAGCAGATGTACTGGACTTGACAACAAAAGGCAGAGAGTAAATGAAGGGACGCTAGGAATTAAAGTGGAGACAGGAAAAAGAGAATAAATGTTTGGAGGTGGAGGTTGAGTGTTGAAAGGAGAAGCTCACTTGAAGTGAGAGAGGCTCTCATCTTAGAGAGAGAAAACTAGCTCTTTTTACTTTTTGATGCACCCTCTTTTAATGACAGAAATTATTGAACGAAGTCCATTCTTCACGTCCATATTCTCCCTTTATTCTTGGCACCCTATAAATATATGTGCTGATGAAGGCACCATACGTCCATACAATATATCTCTATTCTTGTCTTCAAACTCCTTTCTAAGCGCTCTCTACATTTCCTGTCTCTGGTCACTGGTTGCTGCAATGGAAGAACACGCAAAATCGGGAAAGAAAGAGAAGGCAAGATGTCCTCCAAAGCGCGGCCAAATCAAACTAGCAATCATGCGTAATTCTATAAAAATGATCACCAGAGAAGCTGCAAGGATTACACAAAGACTATTAAGAAGCAGCGAGTGAGCGGAGAAGGGGAGACCTCTAAACTGGAACTGAAGAATGAAAAATGACATCTACTGGTAGCAATTTGTTGTTAGAAGAATGCTTGGATAATTAGAACTTGGTTAAGTATGCAGAATGGGCTTAGATATATGAAAGGGAAATATATAGTTAGAACTTAGAGTGGCATAAATATTTTGTATTAATTAACATGGACTAGTCTACATTGTATGGGTTCCCAATTCCCATTTGCGGTAACTTTTTTCTTTTTTTGGTTCACAACCAAGAGTATCCATCGTCGACCATAGTGACTATTTCCCCGCATTGGCTTGTAGGCACCTCAGAGGGTGGGAGTCGGACATCTGGCCAAAAAATTTAAAATTACTCCATGCCCAAAGCGAGATTTGAACCTAGACCTTCGTTAATGATGAATGATTCCATACCAATCAACTGGACTCTGGACCTCCTTAGTTAATTTGTGGTAACTTATGAGTTATGATAAGTAAGCGTACATCTTGTTAGTTGTAACGATAACTGAATGAGTGCTTCTACCTTATACTTCTGTGTTTATCCGAAGCTTGAGCGCATTAATTTGCTCACAAAATGTGTAATTGATCAATCATTAAATTTCTTGTAACTAGTGTCCTTCAGCCACGAGAAAGGAAGAAGTTTCACTTTGCCAAACCCAAAAAAATTGTTGTAACTATCATAAATGACCAGTGACAATTCTATTACAACATAGTTTTTGCAAATGATAAGGTTGCCTATATATGGTCTTTTCTTTTTTGGTAGAAGCTTATATATTGATCTTATTGAAACCAGTAATGATGAGATGCCGCACGAACTGGAACTGGAACTGGAATTTGGATGGTATTGTTGCTGTGATATGATGCGCAATTATTAAAGTTGATGAAAATCAGGGGTTTGAGCTATTTGTAATAATATTATCATATATTTTGTGGATGTTATATTGTTAGATGGTAAATATTTGAAAAAATTGTACACTAGACTTCTGTTTAAATCTCGTCTATACAATTAATATATTAAAATGTTTTTTATGAGACCGCCTCATCATGAGGCCACTTAATCTATAACTATACATAAAGTTAACATGACGTCATATTTATTTGAATCACCTCACATTGTGGCCGCATCATACACACTAAACTAAATCGAAAACAAAGGGGTGAAAATAAGATTATGTACTTTTCACTGTTATTGTTAAGGAGTAAGTAATCTAGCTCCAATCCATTCTAATACATACTTTTTTTTTTCACGTATTAGTTCAAATTTATTCATATCAACAGTCCATTCAATTCAGATTCGTGAAATGATTTTCAGTTGTATCTATATCTTTGGGTTTTTTTTTCCTTGCTTTTCAGTTGTATCTTAAACCAAGCTAACCAACACTACCTATGTAAATGAAACCTTAACAATTTTTGTTGCTCAGTAAAAGAATGGTGCAAGTGAATGGTGATCGAGATCCCTTTTATTATATCATGTACAGATATCGTGTTCAACATTGAACATGTTCGACTAACTGAACAATCGGCGCATATAATGGCCCCGTTAACATAGGACAAGTATAATTATTAATTCCTAAGCCAACACACACAAAGCGTGGGGGATGTATAATTAAACCCATAATATTACCTTACCAAACTACTTTTTTTTTGCTCGTCACCATATCAAAGTACTTAGAAGTAAGTTTGGAACCACTTAACGACCATCTTTGATGTATTCCTGAAGGTGCTCAAAGTTAATTTGCCATGGGTTGGAGAAATAGATGATGACCCTCCCCCAGTGGCGTATCCAGTACGGGGTATTAGGGTTCAGGCATCCTGTTTTTTCGAAAAAGTTTGCTAAAATACCCTACTTTTTGGGGATTTTTTGGAAATTATTGCGAAAACACTCTAATTATTTAGTTTTGACATTCATATAATTTAATAATTTAATTTCGACACCCATAACATTAGTTTTTTTTATCTGCCACTGCCTCCCTATGCTTTAGATGAAGAAGCCGAGGAGGGAATAAAATTGCAAAATGGCAGGGTTTGTTCTCCCCAACTTATTTCTGTTTATTTCAGCAAACTTCAACAAACTTCAGCAAACTTCAACAAACTTCAGCAAAATTCAGCAAAGTTAAACAAAGTTAAATAAATTTAAATAAAGTTAAACAAAGTTCAACAAATTAAAGAAACCAATATACAAACTAGTTATAAAAAACACTTGAATCAACAAAAATAGACAAAGTTCAACGAATTTCAACAAAGTTAAATAAAGTTAAATAAAGTTCAACAAAGTTAAATAAAGTTCAACAAAAATAAATTTTCAGTAACAAATATAAACGTTTTTCACTTGGGGAGAACATACCCTTATTTTAGCAATCAAATTCATTTTAGCAAATTCATTTTAGCAATCAAATTCATTCAATTGGAAGTAGGGACCCACAAACCCCCTAAAAGATGGACAACAATTTGGCATTGATGAGGACACAGGTTTATCGTTCTCGACAAGGAAATTATAAAGAAAAAAAGGCTATTTAACCAAAAACAGGATAGTCTGTTCTACGTGGATTTCCTGCCAACCGGTGTTTAGAAGAATAAATATGTCCCTCTGTTTCAAAAAAAACCTAAACCTTTGCTTTTTCACGGTTTTCAAGACATCATTTTGACCGTAAATAACTACAAATATATGAATATAAAAGTTATAACAATACGGTTTTTTGAAAGTACTTTTGAAAATGAATCTAACAAAAGTATTTTCATAATGTGAATCTTTATATATTTTTCATAAATTAATGGTCAAAGTTTGATAAGTTTGACCTTCAAAAAATAAAGATTCGGGTTTTTTTGAGACGGAGGGAGTATTAGTTTACCTATTAGGTAGTCTACCCAGGTAATGTGTGAATTAGTGATTTGTTGGATTTTGATATTTTATTTTTTCAAGTTGAAAATAATTTATTTGAGTTTCAATGTACATGCTTATATTTATTATCTACATCATCCAATTAGACTACCCGATGAATAAACTAAGCATTGTTCCATTTAGACTCACTAGCTCCTTTTCCCTATTCAAACCACAGAGCAGGGGGGTTGGTCAACTCAAACCCCCAGATTGATTAAGTGAAGTGAATTGCTAAATACCGCCCCAAATTACTACCTACCGCCCCCACAAATTCCAATTTTTCCCTCACTCACTCTCACTCACTCTCACTCACTCATCTTTCCTCTCTTCCTCACTCACTCTCACTCATCCTTCCTCTCTTCCTCACTCACTCTCACTCATCCTCACCACCACACCATCACACCGGCAACCACCACCACTCACGGCACCACCACCACCACCACCATCACAACGGAATGTCAGGGGCTAGCGGCAGCGGCAGAGGCTTCGACGGCGAGGGAGGCGGCGACCATGAGCATCGCGGCGGGGGGGTAACTTTTCGAAATTTTTTTTGCCTTGAATTGAATTTTTTTTGCCTTGAATTGAATTTTTTTTGCCTTGAATTGAATCGCGACCATGACCATGAATTGAATTTGTGTTGATTGTTTTTTTTTTTGTGTCGGTCGTCTGCCGATCTCGACTCACCCAAGGGTGAGTCGTCTGTCGATCTCGACTCGCCCAAGGGTGAGTCGCCTGTAGCAGACGACTCACCCTTGGGGAGTCGAGATCGACAGACGACTCACCCTTGGGTGAGTCGCCGGTCGCAGACGACTCACCCCACAGTGAGTCGAGATCGGCAGACGATCGACACAAAAAAAAAAATTTATTATTATTTATTATTATTATTATTATTATTATTATTATTATTATTATTATTATTATTATTATTATTATTTATTGTTATTATTATTATTATTATTATTATTATTTATTGTTATTATTATTAATATTATTATTATTATTATTATTATTATTATTGATTATTGTTTAATTAATTAAAAATGTGAAATGATAGAGGGGAGGAGCCGGTAAATCGGTGCCGAGGTTATTTAGTGAACTAGCTGGTTCAGGACCGCGTCACACGAGGACGCGCGGGATTGATGCCTCTGTACGGAGACAGAGAGAGGCAGTTCGGATGAGGGAGATGACTGCTGAGCAACACGATTACGAAACTAGCGATTTCTACTCCGGGGATCAGTTTTTGGACGATGATCAGATTGGCGACGAATCATCCTCAGATTGGCGCGTGGTGAAGGGCAGAGGCGGTAGGTTTGTTAGTACTGGGTCGTCCAGTACTAGCAAACGATCTAGAGCGGAGGACGACACTACGTGGCTTGTTACATGGCCTGTGCCCGGTGGGCCGGTGGATGATAGCGTCATACCGAGCTTCCTGGGCCACGTAGCGTCTCGTATGTAGAATGGAGAGACGAGGGGTCTCTTGAAGTGTCAGAACCGATTCAGTGTCTGTCAGCGGCTGAGTCAGTGGCGAGCGGAGATGTCGGCCGAGCTGAGGGCCAAGATCGAGGGGACTGGGTTATCACACCTGACAGACATTATGTTCATACATATTGACTTCCCCCTGATATCTGCATTCGTTGAAAGGTGGCAGCCGGATACGAACTCGTTCCACATCCCGTTCGGAGAGATGACGATCATGTTGCACGATGTATGGCATATTCTTCGGATTCCTGTAGAGGGACAGCTCGTTTCCAGTGAGGGACGGGATGGGCAGCTGCAGACGATGGCCATAGAGGTTCTCGGGGTCACCCGAGATGAACTGATGTTTAGCTACTGACAGGGCGGTGGGGTCCTCACGGAGTCGATTTTTGACCTTTGCCGTGACCGAATGGAGGACAACCAGGCGATAGCTTGGATGTGGTTACTTATTGGATCCACCTTGTTTGTCGACAAGAGTGGTAGCCGTATTAGACCCTCCTGCGTGATGGAGGTGATGGACGGTGTCGGAACGGCGCGTGAGTTCTCTTGGGGATCTGCTGCCCTCGCCTTCCTATATCGTCAGCTCGGTATAGCTAGTCGCGGGGATTCTCAGGGCATCTGCGGATGCCTAACTCTCCTCCAGGCATGGATATACGAGTACTTTCCCTGCTTCCGACCTCATCGGGAGCGGATGGTTGTCGGGGACGACGAGGCTCCCCGTGCGTCCGTATGGAGTGCCCAGGCTGAGGGCAAGGACGTGGTTCGACTGCACTCCTTACGTAGACGCTTGGATCAGCTGCGAGCGCCAGAGGTACGTCATTTAGTTATCGGTGTTCATGATTTATTTCGTCGTTTGCTATGTTTTTTTTACTTCACCGTAACTTTCAACATTTCTACGTAGGTGGTGTGGCTGCCGTACGGTTCTGACCCGGCTGTATCTGTACCGAGGACTGTATTCATGGGCTGGCTACGGTATCGGGATATTATCGAACCGTACATGCCTGGTCGTTGTTTACGACAAATCGGGTACGTACAGAGTATCCCTTTCCCGATCACTAGGCCAGAGAAAGTGATCAGGTCATGGAGCAGTCGTTCGTACAAGGTTGTCTACCCCGTACGGATGTCATCTGATGCCTGGCGTATGTTCCCGGGATTTTACATTCTTGGTCTCCATGGGTTTCAGGCATCCACGTCAGATCCCACAGCATGTACGGATGACTACATCGCATGGTACTACCGTCACTCCCACCCTGTGCTGATACGTGACGATGCAGCACCTGTTTCTGTGATTCCTCCACGATCCAACAGCGATTATGTAAGTGATTAACTAAAATATATATTTTTTTACGTATTACATATCTCTGAACTCACACTCATTGTTACTTTTTTGCAGTGGGTGAATCGTCTAGCCGTCGCACATGAGTCTGTCATTAGTTCGCTTCCTCCGGAGCAAGCGGAAGGTCCTCGATCGGTTATGGACGAGTATATGAGAGATTGGCGGGCTGCCAAATGATGTATTGACCCTAGATGAATTTGTTATATATTTATATAAGAGTTTCATTGTTATTGTTATTTATTTGTGTTACTGTAATTTGTTGTTTCTTATTCACCTTTTTTGTTTTATTGTAATTTGTTGTTTTATTTACCTCCAATAATCACGAAAAAATATAACATGCAAAATATAACAATCACACAAAAATGTGACAATGATATAAGTAGAAAAATATAACAATCACGCAAAACATTCAATTACGTCGACCTCGCTAAACGATCCCAATGTGCTCTTCGCCTAACATACATTTGCTCCCAACCAGCGACACTTATGGGTTTTCATACCAGTACTCCGCACGACGTTACTCGATGAGGATGAGCTACGACCACGCCCGCGGCTCGAACTGGATGACCTAGGGCGACCACGACCCCTCTGGGAGTACTCCCATGAACTAGGATCACGTCTGGTAGAGGAACTCCCTCTCGGTCGACCTCTGACTGTCGTGTTCGCTTCCGACTCGACGTAACTCGCTTCCTCAGGATGAAGCTGCTCATTCATAAGGACAGATATGTTGCGCACAACTGCCGGGTCGCTTGAGTTAACCTCGTCGACGAGAGAGTGAAAGTATCGATGGTCCTCAGATGGATGCTCAGTCATGTCAAGCGTAGCTATCTCCACTGCATCACTAATAACGAGTGTTCGCCAAAATTTGTGGACACTATTCAAGCTAATTGGCGTGCCCGTATCCGTGGCCGTTTTCAACTCACACGCACACGGGATCTGATGAGTGGATCTCAATACACAACCGCAACGATCAAATACTTGGTGACTCAATTCTCTCATCCTGTTCAGCTCAGCCCATAATATTTCTAAGCAGTAATGGGAAACATACCCGGTCAGATAGTTGAATGGGAAACCCGAGTACATCACACTTCTTCGTCTTCTGCAGTCTTCAAGTGTGTACTTGATCTCAGTTATTTGTGACTCAATTGACTTGTTGACCTTGTTCCAAACATTGTCCAAAGCTCCAGTTGAGGAGTTCAACCACTGTTTTAGCGCGGCATGTGCACTCTCCACCCTGCAAGTCGTAGTGTTGCCAAGGTGTAGCACCTTATTCGTCCACGCAGCCACAAACATCTCTTTGTATCTCAGCCAGGTCTCCTCTACATAGGATATCACGTGAGGGTAATTCCTCCAACTATCCTTCATCATACGCACTGCTCTATCGTACTCAGCTTCTGTGGAAGCTTCCATGATAAATTTCCACCTCCCGTTCTTGAACCTCTGCGCGACAAGCTTATCTTTTCCACAAAGTCTGTACACTTTGTCTTCAACGACTTTGTTAATGTGCCATGTACAGAGCAAATGGGCACTCTCGGGAAATATCTCTCTAATAGGTGTCATCAACCCTAGCTCACGATCGGTCAAAATTGCTGTTGGGTGTACATCATTTCCAATAAGCATCCTCAACTTATCTAAGACCCACGCATAGCTTGCCTGAGTCTCATCCTTCATAATGGCATAAGCTATGAGGAAGTTCTTATTGCTTGGAGTCATCCCCACTATCTCAAGAAACGGCATCTTATACTTGTTTGTTTTGTACGTGGAATCTAAGCCAATCAACCAAGGAAAAGACCGAAGTAACTGAATTGATGTAGGGTGTGCCATGAACACGTGAGTTACCTCATTAGTAGCTCGGTCAGCTCTTGTCCAATGTACGTACTTATTCTCCACAGCTAAATGATGAAACTGACCAATGACATCTCTCTCTTCAAAATCAAGTTTCCTTATACGATCTCTGTGGTTGTACACATGCCGTCTAGTTGCATTGTCCTCGATAAATTTTTCCTTAATAGCCGCCAAGATAGCACATGGATTTGTTTGTGCCGAAGTCATGTCGCGAACGAGTTTCTTTGACCCAGGACTAAGACCACTCATCTGACGATATCCCTCAGGAAACACAGCAAAGTCATGGTTGTGCGTACCCCTAATCCCAGGCAATGTGACAATCATCCAACTACTGGACCCATACACTTGCTGAGCTCTTAACTGGAACGTACATTTACAAGCCTTTGTTTTCGAATTCTTCCGAGCAGCAGTATCTAAGTCTCTTAATTCCCCTCTGTAGCGTTCACCTCGATTGCATCTTAACAATTTTACGCTTTCATTCTTCTTGTGTGACGAAATTATCAACTCAAACCCGATAGTAAGGGCAATTTGTTTTGCCCAATTAATTGCATCTGTATCACTATCAAATAACTCATCAGTGACGAAATGCGTACTGTAATCAACACCATCACCACCGAACCGCTCCAAAGGAACCTAACGAAAACAACGAAAACAATGTTAGCTTAATCTTAAATTCAAACGTCTATCAAAACCGAGTGAACCAAGGGACAGGCGTCTGAAATTTACGTTTGGACCGTGGAAGAAACGGAAATCTCGGACGCCTGTCCCATGGTTCAGGCGTAAATCTCAGACGCCTGAACCATGGTTTAGGCGTCCGAGATTTACGACTAAACCATGGTACAGGCGTCCGTAATTTACGGCCTGTCCATGGTCTAGGCGGAAATTTCAGACGCCTGGACCATGGACCGGTCGTAAATTTCAGACGCCCGTGCAAAAAAAATGCGCAAAAAAAAAATTTACCTCCGCCACCGTCGACGGCACTTCCTGGTCGCCGGCAGACATCCGCGGTCGTTGCTTGAGTGAATGTTGATGAAGGTTGGGTATGAGAGTGGGTGGTAGAGTGGGTGGTAAAGAGGGAGAATTGGTGTGAGAGTTAGAGAGGGAGAATTGATGTGAGAGTTAGAGAGGGAGAGGATGAGTGAAAATTTAAAAAAGGGCAAAATTGGAATTTGGAGGGGCGATAGGTAGTAATTTAGGTGCGGTAAATAGTAACACCCAAAACAAAATATCAAAATCCAACAAATTACTAATTCACGCATCATCCAGATAGACTACCCGATAGGTAAACTAATATTTATCCGTCTAAACACCGGTTGGCACGAAATCCACGTAGAACAGACTATCCTGTTTTTGGTTAAATAGCCTTTTTTTTTTTTTTTTTGTTTATAATTTCCTTGTCAGAGAACGATAAACCCGTGTCCTCATCAATGCCAAATTGTTGTCCATCTTTTAGGAAGTTTGTGGGTCCCTACTTCCAATTGAATGAATTTGCTTGCTAAAATGAATTTGATTGCTAAAATAAAGTCATTTTGCAATTTTATACTCCCTCCACGGCCTCTTCATTTAAAGTGTAGGGAGGCAATGGCAGATCTAGAAAACTAATATTATGGGTGTCAATAGGGGTGTAACTGAGTCGAGCCGACTCGGTGAGCCCTCGGGCTCGGCTCGGTCAAAGCTCGGCTCGAGCTCGGGTCAAACCGAGCTCGAGCCGAGCCCGAGCTATTATGACTCGGCTCGGTCGGCTCGGCTGGCTCAATTTAGTTGATTTTTCTCTCTATTCAAATAAAATCATTAAATATTTTTAGAGATCTTATTTTTTAAGGGTTTTTTTTCGGTATGAGAATGTGCAAGGGATTACTTATAGTCAAATTTAATTGTAATTATTTTAAATCAATTTTTTCTAACGTTTGTAATGATGAGTTTGAATTTGAGTCGACCCAAACCGAGTCGAGCTGAGCCATGAGCCTAAATCGAGCCGAGCCCGAGCCGAGTCAAAACAAACCGAGCCGAGCCCGAGCCAGGCCTGGCTCGGGCTCGACTCGGCTCGTTTACATCCCTAGGTGTCAAAACTAAATTATTAAATAATATGAATGCCAAAACTAAATAATTAGTATATTTTAGCAATAATTTCCAAAAAAAACCCAAAAAGTAGGGTATTTTAGCAAACGTTTTCGAAAAAACAGGATGCCCGGAACCATAATACCCCGTAGTGGATAAGCCACTGGGGGAGGGTCATTATCTATTTCTCCAACTCTGATTGCACAATTTCTCTCTTCAAAAGTCTCAACGTGATGAATGATAATGTTAAGCTGAAGTTCTTGATTGTGAAGCTGTGAACCTTGTTCCTACTTACTCGTGGTTCTTCTGGTTGGTTCACAGCAATGGTAAGTCAAGGTAAGCTTGAGTTAGTTTTTGTACTCAAATTTAATTGGTATCTAGCTCCGATAAGCACACTAGTTTGTCATCATCAAAAAGAGAGAATTTGTTGGGTTCCTGTTTTGATGATAACAAACAAAGTGTCCTTATCTATGTGTGAACTAACTATGGTGGCAGGTTGACTTAATGATGCAAGAAGGTATAATGCTCAAAGCATGATTGCTCATGAACATACTCGGATCCTAACAAGACATGAAAACAATGTAATGTGGTTAAGTGCATTTGTCATTAGTCTTTATGTACTATGCTTGACTAGTTAGCAAGAGTCTAAATTGATCATGACAAGGGAACAAGTTTGTAGGACTGAGTGCATGCGTCTATGAGTACAGGGAAGCATTCTTGTGAACCCTGTTCCCTATTATGACTGGCACTACAGCGTGAAGGAACCAAAGGAGAAGAACTAATTGGACCATGTTCTTTCTAAGCTGTGTATCTGGACGAGTTTGCATTATATCGTATTTATTATTTCTACGAATATTTTGTGTATTATCTTTTTAGATATTAACAAAAATAGTCTTCTGAAGAAATATAATTTATTTTAATTTAGAAAAATGAACATTGCAATATCGTATTTTAAACAGAAAAGTATTGTATTTTGAAAAGATATTATCTTGGAAAAGTATTTTACTTAATGGCCAAGTTTATATTGTTAAGGTAAGTGAATTATCTTTTGGAATATTTCTAATTATCTTTTAGAAATTATATTCTGTTAAATCACTTGCTAGCTGGCCAAGATTTTCTGTTAAAGTATTTGGACGATTTTTATCACATAGGCTGAGTTAAGGAAAGGTCTTTGATCTTCACTTAAACTCTATCCTATCTTTTGGTAAATCTTATCTTTTATATTCTAAAGAGATTTAACCTAATTGGGCTGAGCTTCTAGGCTTGCCTATATAAGGCGCCTGATAGGCTCAGTTGTAGGGTTAAGCTTTGCGTGCATTATTGAGATCAGAATCATTTGTGCAAAGCGCTAAATCGTCCAAATTGTAAACCAGATACGTCCTGTACTCACAAAGAACAACCTTGAACCATGTTCCCTATCGTGGTCAGTTTGAGTCTTTGCTTTGATTGGTCATTGCATAATAGATTTTCTGTGGTCTTATTTTGCTTAGTATTGAAACGGGTAATAGGACAAACAATCTGGTTATTTGTAACTACTCTAGCTTAGTAACAAGCGTAGAGTTTCTCTCAGGTCAGTGTATGTGTGACTTGGAGAGATTGACAACGCATCAGTGACGGTGTGTGGTGGTGTGGGTACTGTGTTGTATCCTGGTTTTGGCTCTAGTTATAAAAGTAGTGTGACAAAATCCCTGGGTTGTGGTTTTTACTCCTATTGAGCCTAGGAGGTTTTCCACGTGAAAAAGCCTTGTGTTATTTACTTTCAGTCTTTACATTCTGTTTTAGTTCACTGCGTAGGAACAACGTCTATAACGTTGTTCCCTATGGAGTCACTCTATTCACCCTTCCGCCTTTAGAGTAACTTAGGCACTCTTCGGAAATCATTGACGAAAATAGCGTGTTTAATAGCTCTTTTACCCCAAAAGCAAGGTCAATGCTGAAAAATTATACCTCATTTTCCAGGATTAAGATTTGTGCGAAGACAACAATGAATACATTTATTTGGGACGGGAGGAACATGGTATGTCAATATTTTCTTTAGTAAATTAATTGTCAAATTAGACCAAGATAAGTCAACAACTATCTTGAGGAGGAGTCGATGATGTAATATTTTACAACCTTATACATGAGGCATGAAACATGTAAAATAAAATAATACCGTCGTATATAAAGAAGAACACTCCAAAACAAAAATATGATACTTTTAGCTATTTCATACTGCATACATAAGAGTTGAGACCGGTTCATAAATTTTTTTTAGATCTTTTAAAAATTTAGAGGATGCTCAAGGATTACTAGTGTAGTTTTCCACATGAAATTGATATAAAATAGCCTTTTGTAGGGGGGATGCTTAATCAAGGGTGTTACTATTTACCGCCCCTAAATTACTACCTACCGCCCCCCCAAATTCCAATTTTGCCCTTTTTTAATTTTTCACTCATCCTCTCCCTCTCTAACTCTCACACCAATTCTCCCTCTCTAACTCTCACACCAATTCTCCCTCTCTACCACCCACTCTCATACCCAACCTTCATCAACATTCACTCAAGCAACGGCCGCGGATGTCTGCCGGCGACCAGGAAGTGCCGTCGACGGTGGCGGAGGTAAATTTTTTTTTTGCGCATTTTTTTTGTACGGGCGTCTGAAATTTACGACCGGTCCATGGTCCAGGCGTCTGAAATTTCCGCCTAGACCATGGACAGGCCGTAAATTACGGACGCCTGTACCATGGTTTAGTCGTAAATCTCTGACGCCTAAACCATGGTCCAAACGTAAATTTCAGACGCCTGTCCCTTGGTTCACTCGGTTTTGATAGACGTTTGAATTTAAGATTAAGCTAACATTGTTTTCGTTGTTTTCGTTAGGTTCCTTTGGAGCGGTTCGGTGGTAATGGTGTTGATTACAGTACACATTTCGTCACTGATGAGTTATTTGATAGTGATACAGATGCAATTAATTGGGCAAAACAAATTGCCCTTACTATCGGGTTTGAGTTGATAATTTCGTCACACAAAAAGAATGGAAGCGTAAAATTGTTAAGATGCAATCGAGGTGAACGCTACAGAGGGGAATTAAGAGACTTAGATACTGCTGCTCGGAAGAATTCGAAAACAAAGGCTTGTAAATGTACATTCCAGTTAAGAGCTCAGCAAGTGTATGGGTCCAGTAGTTGGATGATTGTCACATTGCCTGGGATTAGGGGTACGCACAACCATGACTTTGCTGTGTTTCCTGAGGGATATCGTCAGATGAGTGGTCTTAGTCCTGGGTCAAAGAAACTCGTTCGTGACATGACTTCGGCACAAACAAAGCCATGTGCTATCTTGGCGGCTATTAAGGAAAAATTTCCCGAGGACAATGCAACTAGACGGCATGTGTACAACCACAGAGATCGTATAAGAAAACTTGATTTTGAAGAGAGAGATGTTATTGGTCAGTTTCATCATTTAGCTGTGGAGAATAAGTACGTACATTGGACAAGAGCCGACTGAGCTACTAATGAGGTAACTCACGTGTTCATGGCACACCCTACATCAATTCAGTTACTTCGGTCTTTTCCTTGGTTGATTGGCTTAGATTCCACGTACAAAACAAACAAGTATAAGATGCCGTTTCTTGAGATAGTGGGGATGACTCCAAGCAATAAGAACTTCCTCATAGCTTATGCCATTATGAAGGATGAGACTCAGGCAAGCTATGCGTGGGTCTTAGATAAGTTGAGGATGCTTATTGGAAATGATGTACACCCAACAGCAATTTTGACCGATCGTGAGCTAGGGTTGATGACACCTATTAGAGAGATATTTCCCGAGAGTGCCCATTTGCTCTGTACATGGCACATTAACAAAGTCGTTGAAGACAAAGTGTACAGACTTTGTGGAAAAGATAAGCTTGTCGCGCAGAGGTTCAAGAACGGGAGGTGGAAATTTATCATGGAAGCTTCCACAGAAGCTGAGTACGATAGAGCAGTGCGTATGATGAAGGATAGTTGGAGGAATTACCCTCACGTGATATCCTATGTAGAGGAGACCTGGCTGAGATATAAAGAGATGTTTGTGGCTGCGTGGACGAATAAGGTGGTACACCTTGGCAACACTACGATTTGCAGGGTGGAGAGTGCACATGCCGCGCTAAAACAGTGGTTGAACTCCTCAACTGGAGCTTTGGACAATGTTTGGAACAAGGTCAACAAGTCAATTGAGTCACAAATAACTGAGATCAAGTACACACTTGAAGACTGCAGAAGACGAAGAAGTGTGATGTACTCGGGTTTCCCATTCAACTATCTGACCGGGTATGTTTCCCATTACTGCTTAGAAATATTATGGGCTGAGCTGAACAGGATGAGAGAATTGAGTCACCAAGTATTTGATCGTTGCGGTTGTGTATTGAGATCCACTCATCAGATCCCGTGTGCGTGTGAGTTGAAAACGGCCACGGATACGGGCACGCCAATTAGCTTGAATAGTGTCCACAAATTTTGGCGAACACTAGTTATTAGTGATGCAGTGGAGATAGCTACGCTTGACATGACTGAGCATCCATCTGAGGACCATCGATACTTTCACTCTCTCGTCGACGAGGTTAACTCAAGCGACCCGGCAGTTGTGCGCAACATATCTGTCCTTATGAATGAGCAGCTTCATCCTGAGGAAGCGAGTTACGTCGAGTCGGAAGCGAACACGACAGTCAGAGGTCGACCGAGAGGGAGTTCCTCTACCAGACGTGATCCTAGTTCATGGGAGTACTCCCAGAGGGGTCGTGGTCGCCCTAGGTCATCCAGTTCGAGCCGCGGGCGTGGTCGTAGCTCATCCTCATCGAGTAACGTCGTGCGGAGTACTGGTATGAAAACCCATAAGTGTCGCTGGTTGGGAGCAAATGTATGTTAGGTGAAGAGCACATTGGGATCGTTTAGCGAGGTCGACGTAATTGAATGTTTTGCGTGATTGTTATATTTTTCTACTTATAGCATTGTCACATTTTTGTGTGATTGTTATATTTGCATGTTATATTTTTTCGTTATTATTGGAGGTAAATAAAACAACAAATTACAATAAAACAAAAAAGGTGAATAAGAAACAACAAATTACGATAACACAAATAAATAACAATAACAATGAAACTCTTATATAAATATATAACAAATTCATCTAGGGTCAATACATCATTTGGCAGCCCGCCAATCTCTCATATACTCGTCCATAACCGATCGAGGACCTTCCGCTTGCTCCGGAGGAAGCGAACTAATGACAGACTCATGTGCAACGGCTAGACGATTCACCCACTGCAAAAAAGTAACAATGAGTGTGAGTTCAGAGATATGTTATACGTAAAAAAATATATATTTTAGTTAATCACTTACATAATCGCTGTTGGATCGTGGAGGAATCACAGAAACAGGTGCTGCATCGTCACGTATCAGCACAGAGTGGGAGTGACGGTAGTACCATGCGATGTAGTCATCCGTACATGCTGTGGGATCTGACGTGGATGCCTGAAACCCATGGAGACCAAGAATGTAAAATCCCGGGAACATACGCCAGGCATCAGATGACATCCGTACGGGGTAGACAACCTTGTACGAACGACTGCAACATGACCTGATCGCTTTCTCTGGCCTAGTGATAGGGAAAGGGATAATCTGTACGTACCCGATTTGTCGTAAACAACGACCAGGCATGTACGGTTCGATAATATCCCGATACCGTAGCCACCCCATGAATACAGTCCTCGGTACAGATACAGCCGGGTCAGAACTTTACGGCAGCCACACCACCTACGTAGAAATGTTGAAAGTTACGGTGAAGTAAAAAAAACATAGCAAACGACGAAATAAATCATGAACACCGATAACTAAATGACGTACCTCTGGCGCTCGCAGCTGATCCAAGCATCTACGTAAGGAGTGCAGTCGAACCACGTCCTTGCCCTCAGCCTGGGCACTCCATACGGACGCACGGGGAGCCTCGTCGTCCCCGACAACCATCCGCTCCCGATGAGGTCAGAAGCAGGGAAAGTACTCGTATATCCATGCCTGGAGGAGAGTTTTCGGCATCCGCAGATGCCCTGAGAATCCCCGCGACTAGCTATACCGAGATGACGATATAGGAAGGCGAGGGCAGCAGATCCCCAAGAGAACTCACCCGCCGTTCCGACACCGTCCATCACCTCCATCACGCAGGAGGGTCTAATACGGCTACCACTCTTGTCGACAAACAAGGTGGATCCAATAAGTAACCACATCCAAGCTATCGCCTGGTTGTCCTCCATTCGGTCACGGCAAAGGTCAAAAATCGACTCCGTGAGGACCCCACCGCCCTGCCAGTAGCTAAACATCAGTTCATCTCGGGTGACCCCGAGAACCTCTATGGCCATCGTCTGCAGCTGCCCATCCCGTCCCTCACTGGAAATGAGCTGTCCCTCTACAGGAATCCGAAGAATATGCCATACATCGTGCAACATGATCGTCATCTCTCCGAACGGCATGTGGAACGAGTTCGTATCCGGCTGCCACCTTTCAACGAATGCAGATATCAGGGGGAAGTCAATATGTCTGAACATAATGTCTGTCAGGTGTGATAACCCAGTCCCCTCGATCTTGGCCCTCAGCTCGGCCGACATCTCCGCTCGCCACTGACTCAGCCGCTGACAGACACTGAATCGGTTCTGACACTTCAAGAGACCCCTCGTCTCTCCATTCCACATACGAGACGCTACGTGGCCCAGGAAGCTCGGTATGACGCTATCATCCACCGGCCCACCGGGCACAGGCCCTGTAACAAGCCACGTAGTGTCGTCCTCCGCTCTAGATCGTTTGCTAGTACTGGACGACCCAGTACTAACAAACCTACCGCCTCTGCCCTTCACCACGCGCCAATCTAAGGATGATTCGTCGCCAATCTGATCATCGTCCAAAAACTGATCCCCGGAGTAGAAATCGCTAGTTTCGTAATCGTGTTGCTCAGCAGTCATCTCCCTCATCCGAACTGCCTCTCTCTGTCTCCGTACAGAGGCATCAATCCCGCGCGTCCTCGTGTGACGCGGTCCTGAACCAGCTAGTTCACTAAATAACATCGGCATCGATTTACCGGCTCCTCCCCTCTATCATTTCACATTTTTAATTAATTAAACAATAATCAATAATAATAATAATAATAATATTAATAATAATAATAATAATAATAATGATAATAATAACAAAAACAATAAATAATAATAATAATAATAATAATAATAATAATAATAATAATAAATAATAATATTTTTTTTTTTTTTGTGTCGGTCGTCTGTCGATCTCGACTCACCCTTGGGTGAGTCGTCTGTCGATCTCGACTCTCCAAGGGTGAGTCGTCTGCTACAGGCGACTCACCCTTGGGCGAGTCGTCTGCTACAGGCGACTCACCCTTGGGCGAGTCGAGATCGACAGACGACTCACCCTTGGGTGAGTCGCCGGTCGCAGACGACTCACCCAAGGGTGAGTCGAGATCGGCAGACGACCGACACAAAAAAAAAAACAATCAACACAAATTCAATTCATGGTCATTGTCGCGATTCAATTCAAGGCAAAAAAAATTCAATTCAAGGCAAAAAAAAATTCAATTCAAGGCAAAAAAAATTTCGAAAAGTTACCCCCCCGCCGCGATTCTCATGGTCGCCGCCTCCCTCGCCGTCGAAGCCTCTGCCGCTGCCGCTAGCCCCTGACATTCCGTTGTGATAGTGGTGGTGGTGGTGGTGCCGTGAGTGGTGGTGGTTGCCGGTGTGATGGTGTGGTGGTGAGGATGAGTGAGAGTGAGTGAGGAAGAGAGGAAGGATGAGTGAGAGTGAGTGAGAAAGAGAGGAAAGATGAGTGAGTGAGAGTGAGTGAGGGCAAAATTGGAATTTGTGGGGGCGGTAGGTAGTAATTTGGGGCGGTATTTAGCAATTCACTTTGTTTTTAAGTTGAAAATAATTTATTTGAGTTTCAATGTACATGCTTATATTTATTGTCCACATCATCCGAGTAAACTACCTGATGGATAAACTAAGCATTCTTTTATTTAGACTCACTAGCTCCTTTTCCCTATTCAAACCACAGAGCAGGCGGGTTGGTCAACTCAAACCCCCGGATTGATCAAGCATCCCCCCTACAAAAGGCTATTTTCTATCAATTTCATGTGGAAAACTACACTAGTAATCCTTGAGCATCCTCTAAATTTTTAAAAGAAGAGTCTAAAAATTTTCTTATGAACCGATCTCAACTCTTATGTATGCAGTATGAAATAGCTAAAAGTATCATTTTTTGTTTTGGAGTGTTCTTTTTTATATACGACGGTATTACTTTATTTTACATGCTTCATACCTCATGTATAAGGTTGTAAATATTACATCATCGACTACTCCTCAAGATAGTTGTTGACTTATCTTGGTCTAATTTGACAATTAATTTACTAAAGAAAATATTGACATACCATACTCCTCCCGTCCCAAATAAATATATTCATTGTTGTCTTTGCACAAATCTTAATCCTGGACCCTTAAAAAAAAAAAAATCTTCATCCTGGAAAATGAGGTATAACTTTTCAGCATTGACCTTGCTTTTTGGGGTAAAAGGGTCATTTTCGTCAATGATTTCTTTCATTGCACTTCTCCTCCACAGGTATTTTATAGATGTTGAAATAGTAAAACTCGCTAACACAGTTAGTAGTTTTGACTCAAATAAGTTGCTAGGTGTTGGCAACTTTGTCCCATTGAAACACACTATTATGGTTAGCAACTTACTTCTATTGGACGGGAAAAAAATAGTGTGACTCATGATATTACGAGCCTACGGTGGATGCCCTATTGGTTGACTTTTAATTTGTGAAATAACCCTTTTTTAGAAATCACTCTGGAGGTGGGGTAAGTTATAGGGTGTCATGATATGCGGTATAATGGTAAAAGGTTTCTGAATTCACCTTTTTTTCGTAAATGTTACCAAATTGTGTTACCAAAAATCGTTTAAGTACACCTCAAGAGAAAGCGGACAAGGAGGCCACCTACTAGAAAGGGTTTCGCAACACATCCTCTGCTCTAAGAACTCTGATACATCAATATAACCGCAAAGCGAACAAAACTGATAACAACAAACTCTCTAGCAAAACTCTATCTTCTCTATTTAAATTCTTAGATTTATCTAGATACAACCTAGCTCTAATCTGAAACTTCATCCTCTCAATGATTCTATCATCAACTTCACTTTCCTGCACAAACACAATATTGTTCCTTTCTCTCCATATGGCATAAGCAACTACTGCAAAACAGAAGCAAACCAGGATTTGCATAATTTTGTTTTCCCCCTTCTGGTAGTCCAATTCAGAACAACTCTCACTGTCTGTGCATTTTTTTTTTGCAATTGATCCATGACAAAGCTTGCTGTAACAGGTACTGTGTGATCTTCTGCAGCTAGCTAAACAGCAGATGGTCAATGGTTTCAGAGCTATATTCTTTGACATAAAGAACAGTTCAAAACGATCCTCGATCTATTAAAGAAACTCATTATGTGCATTCTATCCTTAGTAAACAGTAGCACAAAACTATGTCGAGGCATACAGAATGGGTTTCAAATCAAATCAGCATGTTTGCATTTAACAAGGTCATCGAGCAAAAACATATAACCTGAAGCTGCAGAATACCTGCTAGTAGCTTCAATCCCACCTCCCTTCAGAGAAACCTGCTGTAAGTTTTGTGTTTAATCTTGTTAAGCCTAACCCAGTACTAGCTGCAGTCTTAATAGGGTTCATAACCTTAGAAATTAGCGCCTTTTAAATAGACATCATCCACCCAACGCACCCACAGATTGTCCTTTTTCCTGGCTAACAAAATATGCTTTCATAACACTTGAAACATAGCACTTGTGATGTAACTGTTATGATTGAATACATATAAATTTTATAAAATAACCTCAATAACGCTTCTAAAAGAAAGTGCTATGTTTATTAGAAAGAATAAGGTCATCATTATCCCTAGTTTTATGAGTCTTAAAATTTGAGTCTTAAAATTTTTATGAGTCTTGTGCCATTGTGGTGGGAAAAAAAATAGGAGTCTTAAGATGGGTCTTGATATTTCAAGACTCTCTTTAAGACTCAACAATGGGCCCCTACTACTCAATAACTCAAACAAAGCTATTGATGGGCCCTGCAGACAAAAAAAAGGTGAAATGACGAAGAGATAGAGTCTCAAGAGTCTTGTAAGTAATGTGGTGACAAATTCGAAAAGACTTAGTGCTTGTTTGGTTGACACTTAAAAAATATGGGAAGTGGTACTTCCAGGGAAATGGAAACCTCTTGTTTGGTTGACAAAAAAAAAAATAGGAAGCTACTTCATGAAGGAAGTGACTTCCCCCAAAATGGAGGAAGTTGCTTACCTTGCCGGCCCCCTAGGTAAGTAGCACTTCTCACATTACTTCCCATGAACTTGCACTTCCTTTATTCAACCAAACAAGATTTTGCACTTCCCATGAATTTATACTTCCCATGAATTAAATTAGCACTTTCCATGGAAACTTACTTCCCCCGTCTGGCTAGGGATTCACGAGTATCTTCCGAAGTAAGCCATGGTTAACCAAACAAGCCCTTAGGTGGTGTTTACTTGCTTGTAATCAAATGCTTGCAATGCAATCATTGTATAGGGTAGATGTGAGGTGGAAAATGAAGGAGGGGGAGGAAGGAAATGGGAAAAGTGAGGTTGATTACATCATTGAAAGTAATCAACATTACATGGGAAAAGTTAAGCAATTTATGATTATATTGAATTATGCAATCAACCCCACTTTTTTCATCCCTCTCCTCCCACTCCTTCACTTTTCACCCCACATTTACTCTACAAAATGAGTGCATTGCATTACATTTGATTGCAAGCAATGCAAGTAAATGAGGCCTTAGGGCTTGTTTACTTAGATGTAATAATGATTACAATGTAATGAACCATTTTATAGGGTAAATGTTGGTTGGAAGAGGAAGGAGGGGGAGGAGAAACATGGAAAGAATGAATTTGATTAGAACATTCATTGTAATCACAATTGTTCTACTTTAGAACATGTAAAGATGATTATATTGGATGATGCAATCAAACTCCCAAATCTCATCTTTCTCCTCCCCCTCCTTCTATTTTTACCCACATTTACTCTATAAAGTAGTGGATTACATTTTAATCATCATTTTTTACAAGTAAACACTACCTTAGTGTGAATCTCATGAACCAAAATAATAGTGAAAAGATAATGTGGCAAGTCTTAAGAGTTTTAAAAGTTTTTAACAATGTGAATGCCCTAATATCAGTTTTTTAAAGGAGTGCTATTATTAGAAAAATAGTGATAAACATCGAAACATTAAACATCACGCTTATTGAGACTAGTGGGTTGGGCCCGTGCACAATGCACGGGCTAGATCCAGCTTCCACGATAAATATTCTGGTATACTTTTGTAGTATATTTGCAACAAACTCGTGATTTTCTTCAAATTTTTGTCTTATATATACTCCACAATTAACTTTAATACATACAAACTACAAAATAAAATCTATACATTAATAAAATTTACAAATATACTGCCATATTCCATAGTAGTACGTGATGAGTGGTGCATCTCTTTGTTCTCAAGGACTGTCAAGGAACGGATACCAAGCTGTAACAAAAAGGAAAAATCAAATATGAAACTATACCAATTAGGCAATTACCAAGAACCAAAACATAAACGCACATGATCAAAAAAAAATAATTAAACGCACAATGAAGGGTTAATGCTTGACTTTATAGGTTAACGAAGATGAATAGCAGGTCACAACTACTATACAAAATGCAGTCTCATAGAATAGTGATTCAAATAGTAAATATCTTGAGTGGCCTGTCAGAGCTTTTAGAGTTTGGCTCTGTAATCTATAAACAAAGATCATAGTGATGTAGTTTGAGCTAAAGTCAAACACACGGTTTGCATAATCTAGTTTCTCAGTTATCACATTTGGCATACGTCTATCATGCTGACTACAACAACCACATTAGAATTAAGGTTGTTTCTACTGCAGTAGCAATGGCTCTCCTTACCACATATTATCCTCTATATACTGTATTAAAATGAAGTGACATAATGTTCTCTGTACGGAACTCAATTGCTAGAAACAAAACCAAGATCGAAAAAAGAAGTTAATGAAAAATAAACAAGACGAACTAGAAAATAGAAATAGCAAACAAGAAACGGCTTAGTACAGATACCAAAACAAGAATCTACGAAAGGAAGTGGAAATTCTGACATGAAGGCTGAAACACAAGACCTTTAGCTAATGGATGGAAATTAGCAGGCACACCACGTTCACAAAGACGATAGCACACACTATTTTCAAATGATTTTCCATTGTCAAGTTTAGTAATTTGTTTTCCTCTGCTGTAGGAACCAACCACTCATCTTAAAATGCTAGAGTATTCCAAATTTACCATTGTCTCATATTCATTAGTACCCAGGCCAGTACCATGTAGGCCTGTAGGTCCACAATTGTGTTTGATAATGGTAAATGTTCTGTTTTTAAAATCATAAAAGTATTGTACTTTTAACTTTTAAGGTTGTAGGAACAATATTATCAGAAACTTTCACTCTTTTCTTTTACCATTTGCTGCTCACCACTTCTTAATAATTTTAAAGAGTCTGATAGCTGTTCAACCACAACTGTAACTTATAGAGTTATAGGTGGTGTTTAGGTTAATTTTTCTTTTGAGCAAATGCTTACTATTGTTGAGCTCATTACACAGTTTCTGTTTGTGTTGACTGGAGAGGCTTAATATATTAACAGCTAACATAATTTCCATGGTGATTTTGAAACTGGAATTAATACTTATTAATAAGAAGCTGAACTTCATAATTTCCATGGCTAGCTAACTTTGAGATTGTTATTGAGTCGGACTCGTATAACGCGGTGACATGGTGTAATTGGAAGACGGGAGGGCCATGGGATGTTCGTTTTGAACTGAACTTCATAAGGCGAGTGATTGGGGGTGGATTGAATATCTCTATTGTTCACAGATCCAGGAGTTCGAATGCAATAGCGGATGGGTTGGCAAAGCAGGGACTCCATAGAGTTGATGAATTTGTGGCGTGGTTTTAAGCATATGTACAGAGAGCTTCTGTAATTATTGCTTACTGATTGTACTCTAATTCTATTCCTCCTTGCGAGTATTTTTAATAAAAGAGTACTAATTATAAAAAAAAAAAACACTTAATAAGAAGCTGTATTTTTACATCACCTTAGCAACAAAATAGATTTTTAAAGGGATCATGAATCACATTCAGCAGCAGAAAATCAATAAACTTAAGGAAATATACACAAATATTGGACAATTGGAGAACTGACCTTCATCAGCACCAGTATATACAGGAGAGTACGCAGTCACCCTCATTTGAAGAAAACATGCACACAAACGCACACATGCAGCAAGCTGAAGCTGTGAAAAATCAAATTTAATTTAAAAAAACATAGTCCTGTAAATAAAAACATCCACTCGTGAACAAGGATTCGTCATGAATAAATTAAAAAGTGATGAACAAAAATACGAAAACTGAGGCAGAGAAAGAAAAAGAATAAAATTATTGAACAAGCAGCAAAATTCCACAAATAATTGAACAATTAGAGGGTAATTAGAGTTCAGTTTCCATAAAAACCATGAATAAATGACAAAAAAAAAATAATATTAACCGAATTTGCAAAATCAGCAAATAGAACCCTAAAATTGAATAGAAAGGGAGGTGATTAGTGATTAGTATGAGTAGTACCTGAGCTTTCCAAATCAGTTCAGCATTCTTCTTCTGATGAGCAACAATTGAATCTTCTTCTACTGAGTAATTATTGCTATTTGATTTTCATTTCTTGTGTTCATTGCTTGGCCCCTAGATTAAGGTAGTATCATTCCACCTTAAGTTCTGCATCTCTTGGTAGTTTCTGCTTTTGTTATGCCTTGTAACTTAATTTTGCACTAAAATAACAGTCAAATGTTTAAAATATCTCTACTTTAAGTTGCACACGAATTGTTTGCTGAAATTCCCAAGTGAGGTTGCCTATATCGAGTCTGCACACTCACTCGGGTCTCACTCCATTGTATATATGTGCCTTCATTTTGTGCGCCCCCATCATTGCCAGCTCGTCAGCTAATTAATTTGCCTCTCGTAACTGGTGTTGGAATTGTACTTCACCCGGAACAAGTAAAATGTTATGCAGTTTGTTCCAATAGAAACGAATAGCCCATGGGCAGTTTCTTATACTATACTATACTCCATCCAGGGAATGTTCATTGTTGTTTTGCTGCTAGTTGCTCCAGCATACTGTTGTTCTGCTGATGTTGTTGTAGCTTGTTGTTGTTGTTCTGGTACTGTTGTTACAGCTTGGGTTGTGCTATTCTCCGGTGCCCTATTGGTGTGTAATTACTATTGGCAATCAACGTCTCTTTGGTTCTTCATTAAAAAAATTAGTTACCAGTGAAAGAAAATATATTGTTTCTCTTGTTGTTATGGAATTTTGCTATCGATGTCTTTTGTTAATTTGAGATGCTTTAGCTGTATTTGCTGCTAGTGCAACTTGTCTGTTGGTGTCTCATGTTATCTTGATGTGGTGATTAATGGAACTTTTTTTTCCTTCTAAGTAAAAAGGAATGGCATTAGAACATAAGAATTTTTCTGTTGTTGTTGTCTCATGTTAGCTATATTGCTGTGGCAGGTTTCATAAGTTGGAAAACTTGACGCATTTACGTGTTTTACAGCAATGAGGGGTCTGCATAAAGTGGCAAAACATAAGAATCTTGTGGGTCAATCCTGGTTCATTTCACCTTTTGCCTAGTACAATGCTTCTTTCTAGTGTCATTTGACTTGAGCTGAATGGATTCTGTTTTTGTCTAGATTGTCTAATTAAGAAGTATAGGCGCTGCCATGGATTTTAAGGTGGTATTACATGATCTATATCTTGATAATTCTCTCTTACACCTCCTAGAGAACGCCCAGCAACCGCCTCTCAGACCGCAGCAACTACGTATTATACCATCGTCATCCACCCTACACCTAGGTCAATTTGTTGGCGAACGACCATGTACCTTCTTTCTCTCACTCTCTCCATAACTACTTTTGCATGCATGGTTATGATTTGAAGCTACCTGAAGTGCTTTTTAAATCTGTATTAAGTATTAGTCTATGTAGACATAGATATGGAGTTTGTAGTGCATTGCTATCAAGATGAGTGACCAAAATGATTTTGAGTTTTGACGCTAAATTTTGCTTATCTTTGAAATCGATTTCTTATATTTTTCTATTGCTATCACTTGGAATCCTTTCTACAGATGTTAGGATATATATTAGGAATGGTTCCACCAGGTTCAAAGCGATAAAAGAAAGCAGTGCGAGCTGAAAAAAAATACTCTCAAGATCATAGCTACATTCCGTACCACTCACTCATCTTATATTCTCAAGATCAGATAGATGAAGGCAGAGACGAACGGTTATAATGTGTTTTCGATGTACTTAGATTTGTTTTTCTTAGTTTAGATTCGCATGTTTGTTTTATTTTAAAGTTTGCACTTAGTATTTTAGTGTTTTAATTTAGATACATAGTGACGAATCTTGTAATTTTTGTATCAACTTCACTTTGCAATGGAATCAAATTATATATGATGTATGGGTTCCAAATTTGAGTATTTGACAGCTTAAATTTAATCGTACAGGTTTCTCGTGCTTTGAATTGAAATACATATATTATTAATAATACAAATGGGCAAAATTATGTTTGAAAAAATGCAACTCAAAGATGACGTTTGTAAAAAAAAACCGCTATGAAGTTAATAGCTTTTTTTGTAAAAAGCGCTATGTGTAGGGATACATATCCCTTTCACAAAAAAGTGCTATCTTTGTTGGAAACATACGTAACGTTTTTTAAAAAAGAGCTATTATTTGGAGGACATACATAGCGGCAATTTCTGTTGCAGTGCTAAGCACAATTAGCCCAATTAGAGGCAATTTCTGTTGCAGTGCTAAGTCCTAGATGTGCTTGCCATTCAGAGCAATATTCAGAACGAAGTTGGCAATTTTTGAAGTTCAGTCTCCCGTTATTCTTTGGTTTACAGACCAGGTCTCAAGCAGCCAATCCAGGCTTCCTCTTCTCATCTGTAGATCCCCATAAGAATTGTCTACATAAACTTCTTTTGAATCAATTTAACAACCTCAGCAAGGAGAACAGGGAGGTATCCCTGACCAATAAAGATGCAAGGAGATAAGCACTGAATTGATCAATTGGACCTTACCTGTATACGAGAGGTTTTTTGAAGCCCAACACTGTAATCTTTTGCGATTTTTTCAACAAGGAAGCCACATTCAGAGGCATTCCATTTAGCAGGTGTCATAGGCACCCCCATGTGTTTCATGGGAAAGCTTCCCTTCATGATGCTAGATAAACAAAAAAGTTGTTGCTTAACATTAGGTTTAACACCAGCAATATAACAGCGTGACTTAGTATTATTTGCATGCAATTATGTAATCTTAGCAAAGTAATCAAGCTCCACCACTAATCAAGCTCCGTCCTAATCAAAGAAGCAGGTTGCAAGATCAACTTTGCACGTTAAGTTGTTAGCACTGGAGGAGGGACTCAGATTGTGTAAAACTAACCAGTGGAGCAATGTTATTTTCAACATGTATTCACTCAGAGCCACACAATTGTTGGCACATGAACCCCCTCTTAGGGATATTATGTCTGATACCGTTACAACATGCAGGAAACTAATCACGGAGGGGAACAACATCAAGGTAGAGCATTGTTACAGGGAGCAAAATCAAGCGGCGAATTCAGTGGCTAAGATGAGCCTACAACACAGGGTTTCTCAACCTTCACTTTTTCTACCCCTTTTGATTATTGTAATGAATTTCTACTTAAAGATTTGTTTGGATGGTTATATCCTAGAATAGTTAGCATTAGTTTGTAACTAACTCTTGGTTCTTTGCGTTATCTATGATTTCTTTCCTACCAAAAAAAATAAAAAAAGAGATTTTATAGTCTTAGTCTTTTATTCCCTATCCTTATCTCCTATTCCCTCAAAATAAACGCCCCGTTAGAAACACAAGCGAAGTTCAAGTTCAAAGAGAAAGCCAAAGGACACTTCACTTTCTACATGCTAAGACTCTATTCTCCACGGCTTAAATTCTATTAAGTTTTGTTCAGTTTCTTTCAATTTAGTTCGCTCAATAACTTTTTATTCTGAAATAAATTTATGATAATAACTATGGTTAGAGATCAAGTTAAAAAAATCAATTCAGTTCAGTTCATTTCCTTTCAAAACTGAAAGAACGAAGCGTGAAAGCAATATTAACTTATCAAGGATAGAAACTTCAAACAAGTTTTAAGAGCACTCAGTTTTGACATGTTTGAAATGAGAGCTACCTATATCTTTCAAAGAGTTAACATGACGAACATCTCCTTCCTCTATTCTTGAGGAAAACATAGTGGTTCCAAGTTTATTTCCAACTGGTTTGGTAAGCTAAGGTCATGACTTCGAATCGTCATTCCTCCCATGCATTGTGTCTGCTGGTTTCTAGGAAGTAAAACTTCCTATGTTGGTTTCTTTGAGTGGGTTCATTGGTGTAATTTCAACTTGTATAAGCGATACAGACAGACAGGTAGGCTATAAAATTGGGGCCAGAGCAGAAAAGCCCGAAAAGAGTGTCAGTCACTCAGTAAGTAAATCAGTCTACAAAAGAAAAGAAAAAGAAAAGCATCTGGTGGGCCTCTATTAACCTCTCTACCCTAATAAACCTCTCCTAAACCCACCGGGAAATCATACGTTTCTCTCTCCTGTCTCCTCTCTCTCTCTGAATCTTCTCTCCTTTTTACGCAACTGGCCACTACACTAGTACTGATGCAAATATGTACAGAATGAACAACACCAACATTTTCACTTTCATTTTTATATATCTATATCTAAGTACCAATTATCCTTCACAGTTATGTCTGTAACTAATTTTTATATGTTGAGAGATAGATAAAGAGAGAGAGAGAATAGTGTAGCTAAGCAGCAACAATGTTGGATCTTAATCTAAGCATATTTTCCCCTGATTCAAGCCCTTCTAGAACTGATTCTCTCTCCTCTACCACCTCGAACCCAATCGCGTATAAATTCGACATACTGAAGGATAATTATTGCGTCACTAATGGCGATCGGCCAACTGGGTTAGTCGCTAAAGAGCTTTTCCCAGTTGCCGGTGACCAGCACCACCAGTTGCCGTTTGGGTTGCCGAAGTTAAGATCGGTGATGGGTAACCGACAGCCGCCAGTGAAGAAGAGCCGAAGGGGACCCAGGTCTAGGAGCTCCCAGTATCGTGGGGTCACGTTTTATCGCCGTACTGGGAGATGGGAATCGCATATCTGGTTGGTCCAATTTAGATTTTTACTATAATGTGATGATGTCATTTGATTGAATTTTGGTCGTTTATTTCTGGGGTTTTATTGATGTGCTTGTAGTATGTCATGGTTATTTTATTATGTTTATTGGGTTGATTGTATTCCAGTTTGCTTTTGATTGCTATACTTGATTTCTGATCATTTGTGAATGGTTTATTTTAGAAATTGCTATCTAGTACGAGTAGTATGTTTTAAGGGTTATTGTTAGCCATGATATTATCATGTATTTCTCATTTTGCTGAGTGTAAGACTACATATATTTTGATCATTTAATAGACTTTTATAACCTCTATATGGGGTGGATGAACATGGGTATATGATGTTGTTAAGAATGATAATGGTAAGAGTTTATTATGCTGATCCTAAATGGGTTTGCTCTGCTTCTGCAGGGACAATGGAAAACAGGTGTATCTGGGTAAGAAAATATATCTTTTGGCTGGACATGTAACCTCAATCTGGTTAATTGTGCTGCAATTTTTTGTGCTCCATGTTTTTGCGCTCATTATATTTTTGTTTTTCTGTGTTTTTGATTTGATATTTTTATAGGGGGATTTGATACTGCACATGCTGCTGCTAGGTAAACAATTCAATCCAGCTAGCCTATATGAAGTTGTTTCTGTTTGTTGTTATTTTTGCCCCCCTTTTTTTCTCCTTTGGTTTGATGTCTGTTAACCTCTAGGTAATGTTGATATAATGGTTTGATGTCTGTTGGGTGATGATGTGTGATGAACTGTTAATTGAACTGACTATTCGATGCAGGGCATATGATAGAGCCGCCATCAAGTTTCGTGGAGTTGATGCAGATATCAATTTTGATGCCAGTGATTATGAAGACGATCTTCAACAAGTGGGTTGTGTCACTTGTGTGTGATTTTTTTTTTTGTACATATAAAGCAAACTTTTCATTCAATTACTTAAACCAGGAGGTACATAAAAGGTTTCCATACATAGGACTGATCATAGTTAGCCACCAAAAGGACAAACTAAGTTTGCCAAAACCTATTACCTGAAAGTAAAACATAAGCATAGACATTATATTGCATAAACATAAGACTGCAGCATAAGTTCTAGTTCTGAGTTTCTTCAATCTTGACGCCAATGAGGTCATTGTCATACGCAAGTCTCGAAAACATTGGAGTACAGACGAATGTCCTGCGGGGTTCAGTTTCTTCAAAAGCCTGTGTGGCCAAGCAGTGTGCAACCATGTGAGCTTGACGTTTTGTATGGTGCAGAGTCACAGACACAGTCCAGTTTTTAAGCACCAACCTGCAGATGTCATTTATGACAGCTCCCAGCTCATGAAAAGCATTGCCCGCTGGGTCTTTCATCTGAGCATCAGTCTCCACCACAAGCCTATTGAATCCACGATTCCAAGCACATTGTTACTCTTCCCTTAGGCTAAGCATCTCCGCAGCAGCAGCACTTGAAGCATTAAACCTAATGGAGAAGCCAAATTTCCAAAGCGCATTGTGGTCACGGATGACCCCACCACCAGCTGCACTAGTGGGGTTATTCTTGAAGGCGCCATCAACATTGAGCTTGAAGAAGCCCTCAGCTAGTGGTTTCCAAGTAAAGACTGGTTCAGAAGCTCTGGCCATGCTGTTTCCAATCTGAAAAGCCAAGCAATTAGTATAGTGATCACTATGAATGAATCGTAGAGAACTCTGGGATGGTCAACTGCTTGTTCAAAAACCCCTTTGTTGCGTGCACACTAAAGATGCCATAAAGTTATAGTGAATCTTGCAGCCCAGACATCATTCAAGGGAAGATTGTAAAGGATCCAATCATACAATTGGAGCAGTAAAAAAGATTGAGATCAACAGAGGTAGTAGTATCCAATGTTTTTACCCAAATAATAGAAGCCAATGTACATTCACGGAAGATGTGAAGATGATCTTCAGTGGGAGTATCACAAAGAATACATTTTGGGATAAAATCTTTAATAATACTTCCTAATTTTTCCCTAGCGGGCAAAATGGAGTGCAAGCAGTTCCAAATGAGCATTCTGTGTTTAAAAGGGATACGAAGTTTCCAAATTTTCCTTCAGTTAATCCCATGGGAGCTAAGTCTGTGATGATTAGTAGACAATCTATACGCAGACTTAATAATTATGTGTGATATTGTTATGGACTTGTGTTCTTCTGACTGGAGTCGGGACCTTGACCTGGAATTCTTTATTGTTATACAGATGAACAACTTGACAAAGGAAGAGTTTGTACATCTTCTTCGCCGTCAGAGCACTGGATTTTCAAGAGGAAGCTCAAAATACAGGGGAGTGACGCTGCATAAATGTGGACGATGGGAGGCTCGAATGGGGCAGCTCTTGGGGAAGAAGTAAGAAACTGTATCCTGAAAATCAAGTTTTACTGCCATTTCCAGATCTCATGTCATGACGGTTGTCTGAATGATTTGAATTAATGTTTGGTGTTCTTCAGAGATCATATCCTGAGCTTGAACTTTACTAAATGAATTATGTACAGGTACATATATCTTGGCCTGTATGACAGTGAAAGTGAAGCTGCAAGGTTCTTCTCTATTCATCACTTAATTCTACTTCATATTTTTGTGAGTATTTCGTGAAACAGTTTAAAACATTTTTGTTCTATGGATTTAGGGCCTATGACAAGGCTGCTATACAATGTAATGGAAAGGAAGCTGTCACAAACTTCGATCCAAGCATATACGACGAAGAGCTGATCTCTGAGGCACGTGATGGAGGTTGTAATTGGTTGAAAGCATATTTTCCATGATTATCTATTTATCTACAATGCTTCTCGCATTGTTCCAAGAACTCATCATATTTGTTTTACAGGCAACCAGCATACTCTTGATTTGCACCTGGGGATAGGTAACCCCTCTTCTACTGATGGATACAAGAAAAGCCATGATGCAGGAAATTATCCTTTTCGGTATGCTCCAGATGGAAGGCTAAACAGCCTGAGAACAAAGGCAAGTATATTGGCCTGATTTACCCCAATTTACTGTGAAACTAGAATCAGTTTATTCCAAAACTTTAGAAACATGCCAATGTTTGTGTTTCAGAATCAAAAATGGAATTCAGCAGCAGCAGCTGTATCTCCATCACATCATGGGCAAGCATTTTCATCTGAGAACCCCTCCACTTGGAGTGGTGTTAATCCCCTAATCTTTCCTGCCTTTGAGGTAATATTATTTTTCTTACCTATGAGCAAGTGGACACTGCGAATGTGTAACTCAGATTAATCTTTCAAACTGAGCTCAACTATGTCATTGCATGAACAACCTCATGTACGCTTGTTGACTTTGCTCCACAGCTGTTCTTTTGTTTGTTTAGTTTACCTACTCTCTTCATCTTCAATCAATGTGTTTAGACAGTAAATGTTCAGAAGTGATACCCTATATAACCTTGCAAGACAAGAAACGCCACATGCTTTAATCAGAAGTAGCATATGCTAACTTAAACTTCCATTTGTTGCTTTTGACAGGAAAGAGCTATAGAGAAAACACTACATACTGATCCCTGGGCTAACTGGGCATGGCAAACCCCATTTCATGTTGGTCATGGCAATGCCATCTCAGTTCCCGTTTTCTCTACCGCAGCATCATCAGGATTCTCTTCTTCAATCACAACTGCTTCATCTGCTGCCATTGGGCGACCTGACTTTTCTAATTCATCTGCACTTGAATATCCTATGCTTCCACGTTGACACAAATTTCCGCAGGATTGATGTCAGTACGTGATATGATTGATATCTAATGCCTTCTCCATTTATATAAAGGATTAGACGGCCTATCAATTAAGATATAGTTATTAGTCAGCATGCCAATAGTACATGTAAGAATTAAATTAGATACTGGTAATTTTGCTGGGATCAGTAGGTCTTTTGAGCCAGGGATTATGTCTACTCAATAGGTTCTCCCCTTGATGTTTGTTAATTGTTGTTCTGGGTGTTATAATTAAGGGTTGTTGATTGCTTCTGTCAATACCACAAAGTAGAATGTTTGTCTTGCAATCGAGTCTCCGATGTCTGACATTTCATCTCCGTTTTGACCGCGATTGTAATCTCGAGAGAGATTTGTGTAACACACCCATCACAAAACTAACGATCCAGTGTATTCTAGATGGAGAGGAATACCAAAGACAAGTAGCTTGTATTGGGATTGGGGGGATGCTTCTGCTGTGACAACAAACATAGGAATATTTTTTTTTCGACACAGTGGGTAGTCTATCATTTTTTTTTTGAGCGTATATTCATTACCAAAAGAGCAATATAGTTCTTTGCATCTCAGAATTATAGGCTATCAAGGGAGCTGACAATGCTACCCCTCTACACTACTCAAAATAGACTTTCGGTAATACTATGTAAACTATACAAACATTATGTATTTTCTTGTATATCTATGTATGAAACATTGGCGTAATGCCCATGGAGGCGCACCATGCTCTGTTATTCCTTGTGTCTTTCATTCTCTCAATCATGCATAGCTGAACCTTCAACTTAAATCTGAAACGAGCTGTGACCTTCTCAAGACTAGTCTTCTCCTTCCTGAAAATAACATGATTCCTCGTAACCCAGATATGGTAAAAGTAAGTTGCGACAATGACTTTGCACATAGATTTGTAAGCAGACGAGCCATGAATATGTTTCAAGCCACAGTTACACATAGCATCCCATGTAGCTGGGTGTCTCTTGACTGTATAAAACCACCAATGTTCTGCCAAACCTGTTGAGCATAAGAACAAGAGAGAAACATATGTTCATGTGTTTCAACATCTGTGTCACAGCACACACTTAGCCCTCTCTGACCTGCAGTCTATCTCTAGTAAGCAATTTCCTCCGCATCAATATCCAGGCTGTAAAGGAATGCTTTGGGTAACAGTTCCTTCCCCAGATGAATTTTGCCCAAGGCTGCATAGGGGAAGGGTGCTGCAGTACCTTATGAGCAGCTTTTGAAGAAAAAGGAGGTGGATCTGCTGTCCAAATAGGCTCACCATATCTGATATCAACACATTGCAATTCTTTTTCTCTTAGCTTGAGGAGCTTTCTAAAACACCATGAGTGTGAATTTGACACCTACACCTCCCAAAAATACTCATGGCCTAAATACACTTCATGTATTCCATTTAACCCGCATGATATCAGTTTTGTTAGCTATACACCACACTAGTTTCAGAATAAGGGTTGTGTTAACAGCATAGAGATCCTTGAAACCCAAGGCCACCATTTAGCTTTGGCTGGCATAGATCTTTCCAGACAACAAGAGTTTGTTTATAATTCTCTTTGCCACTCCAAACAAAATTCTTACAAAGAGCTTCAACCTGCTTTATTACCTTCTTTGGCAGCACAAAGATGGAACCCCAAAAGATATGCAGACTAAATAAAACTGTATTGATAAGCTGGCTCTAGCTGCATAAGTTAGGAATGTACTAGACCATGACCGGATCTTTGCAGTAACTCTCTCAACTAAACACACACAGTCAACTGAAGTAAGAGATCTCGATGTGAGAGGAATTCCCAGATATGTAACAGGTAGTTGTCCCACTTCCATGTGTAAGATCCTCTGAATATGTTCCTTAACCAGCCCAGAAACACGACCAAAAAACAGTTGACACTTTCCTAGATTTGCTACAAGCCCAGAAGCATCAGTGAATTCCTTAAATGCATTAAAAATACAAGTTGCAGATTTTGTGGTCCCTTTACAGAACAAAAACAGGTCATCTACATAGCTACGATGGGTTATGGTCAAGCTAGCACACTTTGGGTGATGTATAAAAATCCTCTCTTCTTTCAGCAAGGATAGTTTTCTTGACAAAATTCCACCACTAACACAAAAAGGTAAGGAGAGAGGGGATCCCCTTATATTGATAAGCTGGCTCTAGCTGCATAAATTCTGAATCTAAAGTTGGATTTTGTACCTTAGGGATCAAAAAGATAGTTGTGCCATTGATTTGAGTAAGAATTGTCCTCTTGACAAAGAAGTCACGAACTACATCAATCACATCTGTGCCTATAATAGGCCATTCTTTCTTGAAAAAAACAAGAACTATAGCCATATCAGGCCCTGTAGCCTTAGTGTCTTTGATTTTAAACAAATCTGCCTTTATTTCCTCATCAGTCACATTAGCACATAACATTCTACCACTACTTTTAGAAAGAACAGGATCAACTTCATAGACTTGGTCAAGTAGCTGAATACTCCCAGTAGCAGAACCA
This sequence comes from Tetragonia tetragonoides, assembly GCA_038025085.1. Classification (NCBI taxonomy): domain Eukaryota; kingdom Viridiplantae; phylum Streptophyta; class Magnoliopsida; order Caryophyllales; family Aizoaceae; genus Tetragonia; species Tetragonia tetragonoides. The sequence goes on from CM076149.1 coordinate 21,508,084, forward strand.
AGCATTCTCTCATAATAAGAAAACAGTTCAGTTTTGATATCATCATCAGTCACAAGCTTCATACAATTGTCATCATAAAGAATTAGCCATCTTCATCTGCTTAATACAAGCATGGAAATATGCAGTGTTCCTGCATTAAGCCACTGGATCCTGGCCTTTTGTTTAAAAAACAAGGCCTCATAATTTAATAACTTTTCGTAGTCCCTGAACAAACAATTCTCTCTAGCAGCATGTGAAGGTCAGTGTTATTGTCATGCAACAACAGTTGAACTTCCACTAACTCCTTCTTTCCTAAATTCTTTTATGCATACCTTCAAAGTTCACCTTAAAGCCATTTAACACAGGTTTTAAGGCTTCAAATGTTTGCAAAGAACAAACATCTTTGTACCAGTAAACTGCTTACTCCAAACCTCAGTTACCAGTGGAAATAAACCCTTCTCCTTGGTCCAAAAATTACAAAATTCAAAGCTACATTTAACCAGAGTAAGGACATCAATTTGTACTATGACAGGACAATGATCAAATATGCCTTTATTCATAAAATCAACACAACTAGCAGGGAACTAGCCAACGAATCACCATTGACCATCACTCTATCTAGCTTCTTATACATATTGTTACCATCTTTTCTTCTCTCATTCCAAGTGAAAAAATTAGCAATAAAATTCAAATCCAGAACTGGGACATTAGCTACAAAGTCTTGCAATTCAACTGCGTCATGGCCAATTATAGGTATGCCTTGTTGTTTTTCCTCAACATTCATAAGACAATTAAACTCTCCAGCTATTACTCAGGCTTCATCGATCCCTTGGCTAATATTTTACAACCTAGACCACAGATAACACATGTGTGCAGCTTGATTAAAAGCATAAACAACGGTAACCAAAAAGTTCATCCCATAACTCGAATTTTCAACAACATAATGAATAATCTGAGAAGTTTTAGCTATCAAAGTTTCAGAGAAAACAAATGTATCCCAACACACAAAAATCATACCCTTTACATTATTAGACGCATTATGGTCATATGACCAGTCTGGGGCACAAACTTGAGCAACAAAAGAAATATACACAACATGAATTTTTGATTCAAAAATTTCCAAAAATGAGAGTTTATTATGCAAAATTAAATTCTGAACGTCTTTTCTCTTGTCACGGATGTTAAGTCCCTTGATATTCCAGAATCCCACCTTACTCATCCATGATGTGTACTCCCTGATTTCTGAGTACCACCAGTCCTATCACTTTGAGGAGGCCTCTACTTGTTCTTGTTTCTTACATCTGACACACTCTGATCAGAAGTACTCCCCAACTGCCCAAACTTATTCTGTGTAGCAGGAATTTGTTTCTCAACCTAAGGAGGTATATTCCTCCTTGTCCCCGTGGAAACTGTAAACCATGTTGGGTCCATTGGTTGTGCAGTCACAACCTGCCCCACAGGTCCTATCCCCTGACTTCCAGATGCATTACCAGTTTCTAAAGCTGCAATTACATTGGCATTACCAGAATCTCAAACGTCGTCCACATGACGGCGATAATGGCACGGTGGTTAGAAAGCCTTATTGACTCCGATCTGATAAACAAGGGCGGATATGAAGAGAAGAGGCAATTTGGGAGAACCCTAGGATGGGTTAAGACTGGTTCAAACCCTAGGGGTTGTTTTTTGGAGACCGGCTTGAGTTGCCGTGGTAAATCAATGACGGTTTTCGTTCCTGGTGGCAAGGAAGGCCGAAGATGGGATGATTTCAAGGTAGCACTCTCCAAGGTGGTCAGCTTCTTTCTACCAGACTCATCTGGAGATCAGTCGGCAAATGTGAAGACAAGATTTGAGACCAACAGTGGTAGGCATAGTTACCGGGGTGTGACCGGCGATGACAGTGACACACATCACCGATGCACCTGAATGCGGCCAGGTTAGACCTCCCAGACCCAGCCAAGAGAATGGGTCACGAGATCTAAGGAATTCAGCAAGGGCAACTTTGACCCGTTTACCCCACTCCAGTGGCGTGTGGGGTGACGTGATCTAGCACTGATGTGCCGCGTGTATCCACGCGCCATAGGCAATGTACGGAGCGTGAGACGACGAAGCTCGTATCTATAGTGTGTACTCAACTACTAGTTCCTTGGTAACCAAGCAGATCCTAGAGTCCATATTAATATCGATTTGGGACATGTTTTTGCCTCTTTTCCTCCAAGTCCTTCCTATGCTTTACTCTTGAATTTGGGGGGATTAAAGGTGAGGGTATCATTAGAGGGTGACCAGTTTGAGGGGCGTGACAACTCCCCATTCGTAAGTGGAACATCAGTGCCAGCAGTGGATGAGGCTGCTGGGTCTGCAGGTCAACAGGAGGGTCGTACTCCATGAGTTTTAGATCATGGGGTTGCTCCTGTGTTAGAGGACCAGAATCAGCCAAAGTCACTAGAAAGGGCAAAGGAAAGTAGCCACCAATGCATTTTGAGCAGGCCAGTTACGGATGAATCAAATAGGTTTAGCCCAATTCTCTATGCTGATGATGATGTTGGGAACTGGGCCGATGAGGTCAGCACATAGGACGAGAATGATTTCAATTATGAAATTGATCCATTGTTGGCTGGACACAAACTGTTGCTAGAAGACCTCAGAATTTATGAAGACTTGTAGTTTGTGTCGGAAACATCGGGAGTTTACTTAGGTGATACTCGGTTATTTGAAAAGGAGGGTGGGGAAATTGACTCTCAAAGGGGTGAAGGCATCTCTCAACAAAAGAATCCTGTCAGTGGTTATTGTGTTGGAAATGAAACTCTACATGATCGAAGGGTGCTGCAAAGTTCTAAGGGCTTAGAGGAGCTAATTGGCCCCAATTTAGCTGTTTCATTTCAGGTAGGCGAGCCTGAGGGTGACAGAATTTTAAAAACTCCAAAATCTTGTGTTTTTAGCCGTTATTCTCTAGGTAGTAAGGATGCCAATGATTGTGGGAATGCAGTTTTGGCTATGGGGGGGATGTTCCTCACTAATGGCGCTGGAAAGAAGACTATCCTCGGCGGATCCAAGGATATCTATGACATAGGAAACGGTTCCACTCTTGGATCCAAGGATGCTAACGATGTAGGAGGGGAGGTCACTCTCGATTCTAAGGTTTATAGGAAAAAGAATCGTGAGCTAGAGAACTTAAAGTCAGATATCAATTACGACAGACATGGGTTATCCCGTAGGAAGTAGTCTCTTTTTGGCTGTTTCTTTTTAGGTTTACGCATTGTGGGCTTGTTCTTGGTTGGACGATATCTTATCCTCTTTTATTGTATTCTTTCTTCCCATCTAATAAAAAAATTTCTTATCTAAAAAAAAATCTGAACTAGAGTCTCCTGTAGCAACAGAATTTGAAGTAGTAGCAGGTGCAACAACCGCTGAATTCTGACATGCAACCACAGGTTGTACCTGCACTGCTCTCAAAACAGCAGGGTACTTTTGGCACCTATTATCAGTGTGGCCAAACACTTGTACTCTGAACATCATTGTGGTATCCATCCGTACTCAATCGATTGTTCATATGTCTTCCCCAATGGATCACACAAAGTGAGGGTTTTAGGCAAAACAACATCAACCTTAATTAATCTCAACACACAATCGAGCATACTCTAGCTTTGATTTAGCAGCAATGATACCATCAAAACATATAGGAGAACCCCAATCTTACTCAAACCAGGCAAAGTCCACAACTTATACTTCAGATGATGCAATTTAATCCAAATAGGAACCCTTGTAGCATCCATTGACTTTATATCTATATCAATCTCCCATGGTTTCGAAATTAAAGGTCTATTGTTTTAGTACTAGTGGCCATGTTCAAAAATTCTCAGCATATACGGTTTAGCTGAAAATCAAAACAAAAATACACCATGTTCAATAAACTGCACATCAACACCCCCACACTCTTTCCATTGTGACTTCACATACCCTCTAATTGCTTTTTAAGTGGGTTTCAATTGCAAAACATATCCAATCAAAGAAAATTGCCATTGTTTATAACCCTCATTCCACTCTGAATCCCCAAATTCACAACGGACTTCTCAATTTCAGATTTAGGGACGAATTGTAACTTTCATACCTTCATCTTGATGTCGATTCCGTCACAAAGTATCAGCAAATGATGTTGAACACATTTCCGCCATATTTGACAAAATCCAGCTTAAAAATGAAGCTAGACCGCATATGAGATAACAGAGTATGTGGAGAGAAGGAAAACAGAAGAATCAAGAAGGAATAAGATGAAGTAATCACTAATAATGGTGAAGGTTAGTGGGTACACGCGTTGAGAACGAGAGCTTCTCGCCCTACATAATGTATCTTTGATTAGTTGTCTTATTTTTAGTCTACCTATATGTTGTGTGGATAGTAATTACAGTGTTTGATTTTTCGTTTTTTCTAAATGAAAATGATTTATTACATGTTCATGACACAATCTTATTTTTGTACTGCACATCATATGGATAGACTAACACGTAAATAAGCATTATCAAGAAACAACGGACTACCCAAAATGATATCTAAGAAATGAATTTTATTTGGCTAATATAAGGCGTTAAAAAAAGGAAAAATAGTTGTAAATAATTCCAAGTTTGGCCCATGTGCCCATGATAATCTCAACTTAAAAAATATCTCTCCCTAATTTATTACGATCCTGGATAATTTGAGTTGAGATTGATTAATATTACTTCAATGAGCAATGGTTAACCAATCCTAGCTCAATAATCAGGAGGCAAAGAGTAGAATGAATAGGCGCTGGAATTACTGAGCAAAGGAAGCTAAGGGATAGAGAGAGTGTGTGTCATACAGAGAGAGAGGAATTAGAAAGAGAAATTTGGGTATTTTCATTCATGTTCAAAACTAATTGATGATGGGCTTTATATACGGCTGTAAATTCTAAGAAATATCACTATTTTTCTTAAAAAAAATATAATAATAGAACTATTTAAAAAGCTAAAACTTTTTGATGGGTATAACTTGTGGGTTTGTAACTTCGTATCAATGTCTTCTCCATTAAAAGAAGCTTGTCTTCAAGCTTCATTATTGAAATTTAAATGACCAGATAACGAGCAACAAGGGACAACAATGAGAAACAAAAGCAGACGTATGCCACTGGAGATGATTTATGGTGCTAGCTGATATACTTGGGCCCACTTTGAACAAAAGCTTCCACCCGAATCAAACACAAAACGGTGAACAAAAAATGAGAGCAACACAATTCCCATTTTGCACATGTTGTCCAAATGACTCTCAAGTGATTTCTTCTCAACCTCAAGGCTCATGTCGCAACTTAGTTGGCTGCTAATCCATTGGGCAAACATCTCTTTGGATTGTTGTAAGGACTCGGGATTTTTTCATCAACCTGTTTCCACGGAGTACGTGCTTATAGAAAATTTGTAAGTTGGGGGCTTTAGATAAGTTCAAGGGACCATCGAGTTAGAAAAGATTTTGTAAAGACTTGAATTGAATAAAAACCATGAAAGAGGTCACAAATCTGCTATCAGCGTTTTATCAAAGGGACAAACTGAAGGGACAACCAAATAGCGGGATAAGTGAACTGATCATGTTTTTAGAAAGACTCCCACTCATATAGAACATATGAGTACCCAAGAATAATAGGTTCGGGGGGCGAAGGTACGAGGTAGGAAGGTGTTAGGCACCCAACTCGCCCGTATTATGACGACCTCTACTAACTCAAGTTTGCTTAATAATTTAACGACATAATTCCCATGCAAAACCAGATTAACAACCTAGACTTAGACCTTTGATTGGTTCATCACAAGCATCACAACATTTATCAATGACCCTTATTTAGACATGCATTCGTTTTAACAAATTGGGCAGCACAACAATTATACAGACAATATTTAGGAAGCGATAAAAACGTGTACCTACATGATATCTACATTATGACTACTAGAAAATAAACAATTAAGCGATTAATTTAATTTGAGCCCTCAGGAGTTTGTACCTGAACTGTAGGCTATGTTTGACAAAAATAGTAAAGACAAGATCTCAAGAATAATTTTGGAAGAAAGAGGGAGAAGCTCGGGAGTACTCAACCGAGAATAGAGGTTGTCAACTGTAGACTGTGTGTTTTGAACTGAGGGAGGAGGATCGTATTTATAGGCGTGGGAAGTAGGGCTGTACTAGTGAAAAGAGCCGAATTTTTGAATTGGGCTTGAAAGAATAGCCGGACCTGAAGCTGAGCCAGCGTTGCTAGCGGCCCAGCTACAGCCGCTGACGGCTGTGGTGAGCCAGCTGGATGTCGTCATAATGATGACATCCAGTCTATTTTAATTTTCCGGATGAATTTTCTATTCCGGAAAATATGAAAAGACCGTTTTACCCTTGGGCGGTAAAAGACGGTTCTACCCCTGGTTCACAACTTGGCGACCGGGAGTCGGAAAAAGGCATGAGAGGTGTCGTTGGAAAGCTCTTGAACGAGGCTTTTGAATGTCATAGTAACAAAGGGGCGATCGAGGAAAAACTTGAGACCTTATCTTACCTATTAAAGCAAAAATAGCATTCAAGCTTATAAATTACTCCTTTCATCATCGAGCTTTTGCTGAGAAATCTAAAGGCGCTTTTTTGGCGTCTACAGAAGCCCCCACTTTGATCGAACTTGAGTAAAAGCAAAGATCAAAGTATTCCGAAGGCGACATGCAGGATGCTGATGTATGGTGTGTGAGAGTGATTAGTATGTATGCATATTAAGACAAACCTGAGTTGGTGAAAGAACCCTCGCCTCTCCGGGCGCTAATTGAGATATTTAGTAGGAATTAAGCGGTTCTTAAATAATACATCATATGCAATTTAAATTGTAACGGGGAATAACAATTTGCAAGTAATGAAGCCGCCACCAATTTTTAAGGAAACAATTGAAAACCATCAAAAGGTGCACCCAACTCCTATTGGGAATTGACTCATACCCATGGGGCTAAATATTGAGTTCAGGGGTGTAGGTACGAAATAAACAAAACGAATCTCATCTAAATCTCCCAAATTAACGGCCTCTATTAAGCCTATCCATGTCAAATATTTATATATGCTATATGGTTCCATACAAATCCGTTCGTCCAAGATCCTAAATTAACTAGACGGGTTAAAGACAACCAAATTACCTATGTTATCACTTTGCACTATTTACATCCAATTTGCACGCATACTATTAACAAGCACAAATAAGAGATAAGAGCACTAATTTAACGCTCCAACCTACCACACTTTGCTAAACGCGCCAAACATTGCATATGCACATCAAATAAATTTGTTACTAACTTCAATAGAAGATCAATGCAAAAATATTAACTTTATGCAAAAATAGAAGGTTACCACATGCATGCAAACCTTATGCAAAAAAAGATGCAAACTTGCGTAAACTAATAAAAAGATGTAAACTTTAAATTAAACTAATCATGCATAATTATTTTATAAGGACCTAAGCATGCAGATTTATTCAACCATAATAGAAAGCTAGATAAAACATGATTATAATCAATAAACAAGAGATTTAATAAAGGATTTAGGCCCTCAGGATGGTTAACTTGGACGTTCTATTCGAACGAGACTAGTAGAATTTGAATTGCTCTTCAATCTTGGGTGCTAGGTCGTGTGCAATGGCTTGCTTGAGTCTTCATAATCTGAATTCTCTATGATTTGGGGAAAATTTGTGCTCTTAATTGTTCTCAAAAATATAAACTGACCAACCCCTCTCAAAAGAGGGTGAAAGGGAGTATTTATAGAGTTAGGGAACGGAATTAGGGGCTTAGGGCTGCAAACCCGGCGCCGAAACTCGGCCCAGCCAAAAAACAGGCCTAACGGCCAGCCGGAAGGCAGCTGGAGCTCAGCGGTAGTGCCGCTGGGGCTAAGTGGTTGCAGTTGGGGCTCAGCGGCCTGCTGCTGGGCCCAGCGGCTGCCCTGAGGGCCCCCGCTGTCACGCGTGTCAGCCGCTGGGCCCGGAGGCGCGCGCGTGGCTAGGTTTTTTTTGACTTTTCGTGCTTAGTAAATTATAAAATTGCCCTTGGGCTGGCCTAGGGGGTCTGGATTGGGCGGTTTCGACCCAAATCTTCGAGACGCGATATCTCTTGATCCGGGAACCTGATTGAGGCAAGGTCAAAGGTGTTGGAATCCATATAACAAGGGCTAGCCAAAGACTGAGGTTTCAAAAAATTTGTTCTAGATTTCCGAGCAATGTCATTTCTACTTACGTCCATCTTAATCCATTACCATCATCATCAGGCGTTGCGGTGCCAGAGAATGAGAACCGATTAGGGTGTCTATAGAAGCCCCCACTTTGGCCGAGCTTGTGAAAGCGAAGGTCAAACTATTTGCTAAAAATGCATGCAGTGTTTTTTTTTTTTTTTTTTTTTTTTTAAATGCTTTATGTTGGAGAAAAAGATAAAAAGGTAGAATCTTGACCGCCTATGGTCAGGTGTTACCTGCTTTGCGGGTTCCAACGCGATGCTAATTCTAATAGCCTCACCGTCAAAGAGCGTTGCGTAACTCTGCTTTGCGGGTGCCAACGTGACGCTAACTTTAATAGCCTCAATGTCAAAGAGCGTTGCGTAGCTCTATTTCACGGATGCAAAGGCGATGCTAATTTTAATAGCCTAACGTCAAAGAGCGTTGCGTAGCTCTGCTTTGCGGGTGCCTGTATCTTGGAAAATTGTGCTTGCAAAATTAGATAAGGTGCCTGTGCCTGCGAAAATTAAAGAATATGCTTGCGAAAATTCGATAATATGCCTGTGCCAACAAAAATTAAAGAGTACCGGGCCCTAGGATAGGAAACCGTGTTGCGGGGGCACAAAATTCATTTTGGGTGACGTGCCCGTACCTCCCGGGCTTCTAACAGTCAAGAAATGCAATCCCGTGCGGAATTTCAACTTGCGAGCCCGCCCCGTTAGAGGCGGAAGAGAAAATAGATTCAGCGGCCATACGCAGGGCCACTGAGGGGTGGGCGGCCTTATCGATCCCGCTCAGCGGCTCAACTGGGGGTGCGGAGGTACTGAGGGCAGCCGCCCGGCCTGGGCGTCCCTGAGTCAGAGCGGTAGGCCGGTTCAGAGGCGCGGGTTGGGGTTTAATTGGGAGAGAGCCGAATTTTGGGTCATTTCTTCCCCAAAATTTCGAGGCTCTCTCTCTCTACCACCATTGTTGCACAAATTTCATTTCTTGCTCAAATTTGCTCCTTTTTGCTTGCATTTGCTTGCTTTTGCATAATCTTTGCATAATTCGAGGTTTATTTGTGATTTCTCACAAATTTGGGGTGAATTTGAGAGTGGGTTTTTGAAATCCTTGGAGAGAGAAAATCCGAAATTCTCCATTCTTGCTTGCTTGTTCATCCTTCTTCCAGGGCTCCAAAATTGGGCAAGAGGAGGAGTAGGAGGACCGAGGTGCGAGAGGAGGTCGAGGAAATCGACATTTTCACCAAGGGTTTTCCATCTCATGTGAAGCCTTCAAAGAGGAAGCCTAATGTGGCTTTTCCTCAAGATCGATACACCCAGTTGAATAGGCTGCCCGACATTGTTTGGGATCGATTGGAGTTGCTTTTTCGACCGGCGACTCATTTGAGCTCTCAGGCTTCCAAGTTTGTGGTAAGTCATCAAACTTTGAATTCATAGTTTTATGCATTGAATTTAAGTTTATATGCTTGCCTTGGATAGAATTTGTGTAGAATTTGTATGCAATTGTCAAGTTTGTAGCGCATGTGATCTTGCGCGGCTTGAACGAACATAGAAACATGCCTAGGATTGAACATTTGATTGAAATGTGAACCTAAGAGGTTGCGAACTTGATTATTGCAACCCGATGGGACCTTGGAAGCCCATGGAAACTATGACTCTTCGATTAAGCTTTATAAAATCTTGCCCAAAGAGGTGCAAGATGCGTTCTAATGCGGAGTTTGGGCCTCTTTTGAAAGCGGCGAACTCGATTGAGCGAGTCAAGAGGTGTATTGTCCGTTTATCCTTGGAGCGTTTTTGGTACACTACCAATACGTTCCATTTTCCTAATGGGGAAATGATGATCACTCCTTCGGAGTTTGTTATATGTATTGTGTTGTAATTTTAGACTCCAAATTCGTACACTTTGATGGTTCCAAAACTGGTACTCCGATCTTTTATGTCCCTTGCATCATTGGTAGGAGAAAATTTACAATGTGTTGATGGAACCTGGTGGTAAGGAAATTTAATAAGAGGGTGGCATAATGGTTGTTGTTATAGCTGGCAAAACCCGACCCGAACCGACCCGAGATAACCGACCCGAGATAACCGACCCGATCCGCCGGATATCAGACCCGTCCGACACCCGAAAATGTATCAATTGTTATTATCCGAAATCGACCCGACCCAACCTACTTCAACCTGACACCCGACAATACCCGTTCTCCGAATTGACCCGAAACCGATAACACCCGACCCAAAGTTACCCGAAACCGAAATGAAACCGAACCGACTCTACCCCAAACCCGAATATATCCGATTCATAATGACATAAAATTCAAAATGATTTAAAAAACACTAACTAAACATACATGTAGGCTTTATTATCGAAAAATTTCACATAAAATTGAGTTTTTTTATATTATTTTCGACTTTATATGCTTTGAAACAAGAAATATATTTGACCTGATATGACATGAAAATCGAATTAACCCGAATCCGACTCAACCAAAATCCGAACTAACCCGACCCGTACCACGACATCAGCATAAACTCGAATCAATCCGACTCGACCCAAAACGACTCGATCACTCTTCTGACCCGATATTACCCGAACCCGTAATGATCCGAAACCGAAAGGACCCGACCCGATCCGCCCCATTGCCACCTCTAATTGTGGTCATCTGGACTCCAGCATGGCGGAATTGCAGTTAGTTAAATGGTCCATAATGATGAACTTCCAAGGGAAAAGATTATTCACATGTGTTGACAATTTCAGCAGAGCATGTATCTGTGGGTTAATGTATATGTTTTTCCGATATGGCAAATTGTTTTTTTTTTTCCGTTGTGTAAAGTCATTAAATGAACATGCTGTGTGTCAGATTGTTGATTGTGTGGAGTATGGGAAACCTTATACTATTAAAGGAGACGAGGTGTTATATGAATGGGAGATTACAGCGAAGAAAAGTTGAAGGTGATAAGAGAGTTATCGTAGGGGAATGACAATTATGATAAAAGTGAAAGTATGACAATGACAAGGATGCAAGCCTTGAACTTCAAGGCCGATGCAGGGGTAGTTGACGACAAAAGGATTGAAGAGATTGTCAATGTAGATAGAGAGAGAGACAACGAAATTCCCAAGAATAATTCAAAGGACACAACATCCTCTCACCCTATGGGGTATATATGATATTTTGCATACACCGGTGCTTTGGGACGGGAGGTTGTGTTTATACCTTTTGGATAGGGCTTCAAAGAGAAGACACACGCCAAAAAGATTCGGGCTTGCACGCTATTATGTGGCTCATACAACATTTTGAAGAAGGGGTCATTTTGGGATTAATCATTTTTTTTTAGGTATATATCATACATAGGCCATTCTAGAGAAGTTGCCAGGATACCTAACATGCAACCAGCTGAACTTGAGGTCAACAAAAGTAATTAACAAGTGCATTGGCTAGAAGATAGAACAACTAATTATTTTCCACAAAATTATTATGAACCTACAACATTTAAGTTACACCATCTTCTTGGGATGAAGATGGTTGATTTTGTAAACAATTATAAAGTATGTTAATATTTTCAGATGCATCGTATCTCTAATACATTATACTTTTTTGAATCAAATTCATTTGATTAATAACCACATGAATCTTTTTTGTGCGTTGTTCCTGTGTAATATGAGTCCTTCCAAGCAAATACTTAAATTCTAGATGACTTGAACGGCAAAAAAAACAACCATACCAGTATTAGACCAAATTCCACAAATAACAAAATGTAACATAATCACACAATTACGAACCAATTGCAACAACCCTTAGCTTAACACTGATTCAATACTTAGCCATTATAATCAAACTTCACTCTCCCTTATACTTCTGAATTTTCTCTTTCAGCTTTGCAATTTTTTTATGAAACTTCCTAATTTGTTTCTCATAGCTAAAAATCATATTATCTCTCATAGCTAGTCTAATACCCCGCATATTTGTAATATTTATTATATTCAATAATTTGATTAATTGATTTGGAATATGCATATTTGGAGGAAAGAAAATTTATTAATATACATTTCCTTATTAATTGGTGTATGAAAAGGAAAAGATATTTTCCTTGTGATAGTTTCCTTAATTGAGTTGTGTTCTAGTTGGATTAGGACTCTAATTAGGTCAAGCTTTTCTAACCTCTATAAATACCTTTGACACTCCTAAATATGATTTTTTTCCTCTAAATTCGTGCCCTAGTGAGTCCATAATACTCACTCACGTTTTCTCTCTTGCAAGTCTCACAAAAACCCTAAAAACTGTCCAGCACACAGTTTCAGATTGAAAAATCTGTATCTCCTGTTCTTTTTATTTTCTGGACTTGAATTTTGGATATGTTTTATAACTAGATGTTTAAAACCAGACTGTAAAGTTTTGTAATTTTTAGAGATCGTTTGATACCCCAAATCATTTTTCTCTTGAGTCAGCGCAGTGCTGATGCGAGATTCAGATCCGCCTACTTTGTTCAATAATGTCTCAAAACCTACATATTATTTGTCCAAACTGTTCGTTGGATTTGAACCTTAGTATGTCCTCAGTATGTACGCCAAATTTTAGAAGATCTCGACTTCATTTGATGATCCGTTCGAACGTTTGTTACAGATCGCGCGTTCTGATTTCAGATTTTAGATTTGTTCTTTGTGATTATGGTGATTAAATAAAAAGGTAACCATCATTCTTATTGGTTGGAGACGTATGATACTGTTATTTGAGTATTTATTCATGTGTAACATTCATGGTCATAGTTTAGAGATGTTTGTTTTTAGTTTTACATGTATTGCTTGGTTTGGCATGATACTTGAACATGAATTTGGTATTGTTCATTAAGTGTTTATATGTTATTGTTTATCAATTGACATGGTTAAGATCTTGTTTAACTCGATGAGAGTTTATAGCTAGTTTGTGGTATGGTGATTGATTAAATGAAAAGGAGCATACTTTTGAGATTGATGTTTGTTACTCTAGTTGAGATGACTAGATGAGTACTCTAAGAGTAGTTTATGGTAACTATTTGAGTAATAGTTAGTGCAACCCGAGATGGGAAACCGTGCCAACTTGTAATTTATACATCGTTATAAACCCCGAATGGGTGTGTGATTGAGGATATCTTTGTTAATTAACCCATGGTGGGTAATAGATTGAGGTATAAACTTGAGAATAAGTTGATACAAATTATTTTGGTTTGAGGCTCAATAGGTTTGTTAGCTACTTGGACCTTGGCATGTTGGCAAGTAGCCTAAGAGATTGACTCTTAGGTGACGAGCAATTATTTTTATGAAAAATGCAATCTCGTTATGGTTCGATTATGATTGGTCCAGAGTGGACTTTTGAGAGCATGTGATGGCTACGTTATTGAGAGCCTGTGGTGGCTATGTTATTGAGAGCCTATGATGGCTATGGTTATATTTTTGATATTGGTTTTTGCGGTTTTGTCACCGCTAGTTCGCTTTCCTCATGTCCAAGGCTAGGAGTTAATGACCAAGAGCAAATGGCACAAGTTTTGGGCTAATTGAGTAATTAGTAAAGTGGTATTCAAGAGCAATTGTGATTTGAGGCGTTATAGTTATATCCTTAGGGATTGAGTGTAAAAGTCTAAGAAGACCTAAGTTGTGTATTAATTATGTGACACAATTGCACTTAAAGCTTTTAAATATGAATTCGTATTTTGTTCGATGAGATGTTGAGTTATTCAGCTTTGCTGACTGGTTGCTTTTATGCTACGTGTGTTTGTTGTCCATTTTTATTCAATGGTGGGCCTATGATGAACCTCTGTGATATTCGATTGCATGGGGGAGTATCTTGGTGATTGGCTCATAGGTTGCATTGAAGATCAAGTTTGGACGATCGAATAGAGCTGCCAAGAAGTTGGTCTTGTATTTTTTGTAATGAATGGTCATTTATTGTACTATCTAGTTTGTTGGAGTTGTATCGTTTAGCCTTGCACTCATTCGTTGGAGTGAGTGTGGCGATAATGCCCTGGATTTTTTATAGAAGTCTTCCGCCATTGTAAATATTATTTATTTATAAAACTTTTTAATGGTCCCGAAATCCGGGTGTTACAAATGGTATCAGAGCCAGGTTTGGTTTTGGGTGTGATGTGAGTATCTTCATATGCTTGCGTTGTTTTAAAGAAAGTGGAGAAAGTTGTTTAGAGTTGACTCTGATACAAATGGTATCAGAGTGAGTTAGTTTTGGGTTTAACGCATGCATATTCATCGCGTTTCTCTTTGTTGTGATTATATGTCAATCTGTTTTACGTGAATTTTATTTTTGGCGGGCCTATAACCCAAAGGCTAAGAATTGGACTTTTATGTCCTAGTTCTTGCGTAGTGATTTTCGAGGCCGAAAATCTTTTTAAGGAGGGTAGAATGTAATACCCCGCATATTTGTAATATTTATTATATTCAATAATGTGATTAATTGATTTGGAATATGCATATTTGGAGGAAAGAATATTTATTAATATACATTTCCTTATTAATTGGTGTATGAAAAGGAAAAAATATTTTCCTTGTGATAGTTTCCTTAATTGGGTTGTGTTCTACTTGGATTAGGACTCTAACTAGGTCAAACTTTTCTAACCTCTATAAATACCTTTGACACTCCTAAAGCTGATTTTTTTTCCTCTAAATTCGTGCCCTAGTGAGTCCATAATACTCACTCACGTTTTCTCTCTTGCAAGTCTCACAAAAACCCTAAAAACTGTCCAGCACACAGTTTCAGATTTAAAAATCCGTATCTCCTGTTCTACTTATTTTCTGGACTTGAAATTTGGATATGTTTTATAAATAGATGCGTAGAACCAGACTGGAAAGTTTTGTAATTTTTATAGATCGTTTGATACCCCAAATCATTTTTCTCTTGAGTCAGCGCAGTGCTGATGCGAGATTCAGATCCGCCTACTTTGTTCAATCATATTACAAAACCTACATATTATTTGTTCAAACTGGTCGGTGGAGTTGAACCTTAGTATGTCCTCAGTATGTACGCCAAATTTTAGAAGATCTCTACTTTGTTTGATGGTCGTTCGAATGTTTGTTACAGATCGCGCGTGCTGATTTCAGATTTGTTCTTTGTGATTATGGTGATTAAATAAAAAGGTAACCATCATTCTTATTGGTTGGAGACATATGATACTGTTATTTGAGTATTTATTCATGTGTAGCATTCATGGTCATTGTTTAGAGATGTTTGTTTTTATTTTTACATGTATTGCTTGGTTTGGCATGATACTTGAACATGATTTTGATATTGTTCATTAAGTGTTTACATGTTATTGTTTATCAATTGACATGGTTAAGATCTTGTTTAACTCGATGAGAGTTTATAGCTAGATTGTGGTATGGTGATTGATTAACTGAAAAAGAGTATACTTTTGAGATAGATGTTTGTTACTCTAGTTGGGATGACTAAATGAGTACTCTAAGAGTAGTTTATGGTAACTATTTGAGTAATAGTTAGTGCGACCCGAGAATATATTATACTTTGGGAAACCGTGCCAACTTGTGATTTATACATCGTTATAAACCCCGAATGGGTGTGTGATTGAGGATATCATTGTTAATTAACCCATGGTGGGTAATCGATTGAGGTATAACTTGAGAATAAGTTGATACAAATTATTTTGGTTTGAGGCTCAATAGGTTTGTTAGCTACTTGGACCTTGGCATGTTGGCAAGTAGCCTAAGAGATTGACTCTTAGTTGATGAACAATTATTTTTATGAAAAATGGAATCTCGTTATGGTTCGATTATGATTGGTCTAGAGTGGACTTTTGAGAGCCTGTGATGGCTACGTTATTAAGAGCCTGTGATGGCTATGTTATTGAGAGCCTATAATGGCTATGTGTAACACCCCAGAATTTCTACCTGTTTTAATGATTATTTATAATTAAGCGGAAGCTTTTATTAACCTATTTCTAGAGCATTTTCGCCGTATTTCTAACGTAGAAATACAAGGCTAGCATAAAATAAAAAAAAATAAAAAAAAGCTGAACTCATGCTGAAAATCCAGCAGAGCTTCCTTTGTAATTAGACATCCCAAGTTATCGACTTTTATATATATAACTTGCATAAAACATAATTACAACCAACCAACATTTTCCACCTTGGCCAAAGCATTTCATGATACCAAAATATTGGCCAAAGCATCTGTTTCTGTTCCCTGTTTATCTAAACATAAATGTATAACTAGAGGACAACTTCCAAAACTCTACTTATAACCAAAAATGATCTAGTGATCTATTAACAGCTATATACAACAAGACCATCTAGGTGAACGACCTCACACGCTCCAATTCCCGTCCTGATCATCACCTGTGAAAAAAGATTTTCGCAAACGTCAGCCGAAGCTCAGCAACCACTACTCTATCACGTTAAAACATCTTAAAAATCATTTCAGAAACGGGATGAGAGGGAACATCATAAAACCCTTTGTATAAATCTTTCATGCTATGCAGATAATATCACACATATGTATAATGCAAAACTGATCTTACCTGGCCAGATCTGAGGTCTCATTTGTATAATTATTCTTATCTCATCATTAGTTTTAAGCTCAATAATACTTCTCATTTACTTTAGCTTTAACTTGGCACAAGGGAGGTCAGAATCCTAAGGCTGCCACATCTGGGGGTGTTTAAAACCTCCGACCACATCTGGGGTCGCTTAGCCACATCTTGGGGCTCTCGAAACTGTTCACCACATCTGGGGGTCAATAGCCACATCTGGAGGCTAGGACACATCTGGAGTCCCAGTTCAAAACTCATATGGGACGTCTTCCGAACTTATCTTTTGTTACCCACAAGTTCCTAAACTACCCCGGTGCCATATTTTTCACTTTACATATTAATAGCTTAGAGAGGTATAGATTATAACTGACTTCAACAACATAGTAGATAACGACACTTCGTTTATTTCCACCTTTAACTGACATGATACACATTCATTCTTTCACGTCCACATATATGAAAGTCTTATTGAAGCTAATTGCATATATGACATCTAGCAAATAACATAGGAATCATGCTTTAGCTTTTCTACCTTTTTACAATATCTGCTAGGATCTATTATCTTGCCCGTAAACTAAATATAAAGCTCAATTTCACTAGTAATTACACATACAAAAACTATACAGCATACCAAGGTTTAGATCACATTCAAACTATGCATTCTAAACATATCCAAAACAGTGAGCACATATAAGTATCAGTTCACCAATTCCTTAATTATATGCATCCTAAACATATCAACTGACTACTTGAAATCAGGTACACATAGAAATTAAGTGAACTTTGTAAAAAGCTACCACCGTACGATCCCTGTAACCTCACTCAAAATATAATTCATTCAATCACATATTATGCTCAAACTAGTTCCAAAACGGGGACCGTACGTTGATAGACATAGTGGTTACCTCAATTTGCGGTTCTCCTCTTAATTTGCAATGCCCACAAGCTAGCTAGTGTGTATCTACCAGGATTAGTAGCTAGGTATCAACTTACAGTTCAATTCTCTAATTGTTAAACATGGAAACCTGCTAATCTAATTTCTAATTTAGCTACTCTGATTCATGAAATAAGGGGGAGAATAAAATTAGCTATTATAGAATTGGGGTCTTGTATCTGACCTTAACGGTGAGGACGCCAAGGGCGTCGTTGGTAGCTGAACTGAGATACCCCGAAGGGGAGGAGAGCCTGGTGACTCGCGGTGGTGAGCGGCTGGCGATGGGGTGCTATGTGTGGTGGTGACTGGTGATGCGGGCAGATGGTGATGGTGTGAGGTAAACTGAGAGTGAGAACAGAGAAAAGGAAGAGACAAGGAAAATAAGAAGGGGAAGGAAAGAGTCGTTTAGTTTTGTTTTCTTAAGCTTATTGGTTTCCTTAAGGCTTCTAATTGGACCTTTTAGAGTCACATACGTGACTTTCCCCAAACTAAGCATGAACACAAGGTCTTGTTGTACTATAATGTGGTTCTCCCCTCTAATGGTTTTTATGTTTACTTTTATATCTAGTTCTAACTTTTTTAATTCTAAACCTCAAATTTGTAATTGTCATTTCTATATCTATATGTACGCTAACTTAATCCTATTTGTGGGCATGCTAAACTAAACTTAAATTCACGCGTAAACATAGTAGTGATACCTATCACTTGATCACATAGGTATTTTAATAAAAAAACTATGCGTGGAAATCATTATTCGAATTTTTGAAAATAGCATGAAAATGCTGGGCATTACATCCTACCCCCCTTAAAATAAGTTTCGTCCTCGAAACTAAGTATTACCTTCACCGAAAAGATGGGGGTACTTGGTTTTCATGTTCTGCTCAACTTCCCAGGTAGCTTCCTCAGTTTTGTGGTTAGTCCATAGAACTTTCACCAAAGGAATCACTTTGTTTCTAAGGATCTTATCTTTGTGGTCAAGGATTTTAACAGGCTGTTCTTCGTAGCTTAGGTCTTCTTGCAATTGCAAGGGTTCATGATGGAGGACATGAGATGAGATGCATCAGGCGTATAAGAACCTAGTTGGGATATATGGAATACGTCGTGTACTCTAGATAGGTCTGGTGGTAAGGCAAGGTGATATGCAACTTCTCCAACACGTTCAAGAATTTCATAAGGACTTATATACTTCGGTTTCAACTTTCCACGTTTACCAAATCTAGTGATCCCACGTGTAGGAGACACTTTCAGTAGCACCTTTTCTCCTACTGTGAACTCTAAGTGTCTTCTTTCCTTATCTGCGTAGCTCTTTTGCCTACCCTGAGCCGCCTTCATCCTGGCCTGGATTAATTGTACTATCTTAGTAATCTCTTCTATCATATCTGGACCAATTACCCGCAATTCACTTCCTCCATCCCAACATAACGGGGTTCTGCATTTCCTTCCATATAAGGCTTCGTGTGGAGCCATACCAATGCTAGTGTAGTGACTATTATTATAAGAGAACTCTACCAATGGTAAATGTTTCTCCCATGTACCCTGAAAATCCATAGCACAAGCTCGCAGAATGTCTTCAAGAGTCTGAATGGTGCGTTCGGTTTGGCCATTAGTTGCAGGGTGGAATGCAGTGCTGAATTTTAGCTTCGTACCAAAGGCTTCTTGCAATTTTTCCCAAAAATGTGCTTGAAAACGTGTATCTCTGTCAAAAACAATAGACTTAGGAACACCATGTAATCTGATGATCTCCCTTACATAAGCGTTGGCCATTTGTTCCATAGTCCACGTATTCTTCATTGCAATAAAATGAGCCACCTTAGTCAGCCGGTCCACAATTACCCAAATAGTGTTGTTACCTTTCTGTGTCGGGGGTAAACCAGCTACAAAGTCCACAAAGATTGATTCTCATTTCCATTCTGGTACATCAAGTGGTTGTAACAACCCTCCTGGTTTTCTATGATCAATCTTAATTTTCTGACAAGTGAGACATTTAGCTACAAATTCAGCTACTTCTCTTCTCATATTAGCCCACCAGAAATGTTGGCGAAAGTCTTTATACAACTTCACTTCACCTGGATGAACAGAATACGGAGTGTTGTGAGCCTCATCTAAGATCTTCTTGATTTGTGGGTCATCTGGCATACACCATCTGTTTTTATAAAACAGTCCACCATTTTCCTGAATAAGGAACCCAGGAGCTCCTCCTTCTGTCACTACTTTCTTAAGTTTTTCTATACATGGATCGTGTTGTTGAGCCTCCAAAATTTCATCAAAAACAGTGGGCTGAGCCTGCAAAGCATACACTTGTCCCTGTATTGGTCCTAAAATGATTTTAAGTTGCAACCGACGAAGGTCAACAGACAACTCCTTAGGCAACACCATGATGGAGTTTACACTTGGCTGTGGCTTTCGGCTCAAAGCATCTGCGACTACGTTTGCTTTTCCTTCATGATATAATATTTCCAAATCATAGTCTTTCAAAAGTTCAAGCCATCTGCGCTGTCTCAAATTAAGTTCTCGTTGGGTAAAAATGTATTTGAAGCTTTTGTGGTCTGTATAAATCTTACAGGGAATCCCAAATAAATAATGCCTCCATATCTTAAGAGCAAATACTACAGCAGCTAGTTCTAAATCATGGGTAGGATAGTTCCTTTCATGGTTCTTTAGTTGTCTAGATGCGTAAGCTATTACCCTTCCTTGCTGCATCAAAACACACCCTAACCCATCCTTGGAAGCGTCACTGTAGATGTCATACCCAACTCCATCAGTTGGCAAAGTGAGTACTGGTGCGATGGTTAATCTTCTTTTAAGTTCTGCAAAGGCTTGTTCACACTTATCACTCCACTGGAACTTAATTGCTTTCTTCATCAAATTAGTTATCGGCTGAGCTACTTGAGAAAAATTTGCAACAAATCTTCTGTAATAACCAGCCAAGCCCAAGAAACTTCTTATTTCAGTAACATTAGTAGGTCTAGGCCACTCTAATATTGCCTTAATCTTCTGAGGATCAACTGCTACTCCGTTATTAGTAACAATATGCCCAGGAAAAGAAACCAAGTTTAACCAAAATTCACACTTGCTAAGCTTAGCGTATAGCTTCTCCCTTCTCAAAGTTTCAAGCACTACTCTCAAGTGTTGTTCGTATTCACCGGGATTTCTCGAATATACCAAAATGCCATCTATGAATACAATCACGAACTGATCTAGGTATGGCTGAAAAGTTTGGTTCATAAGGTCCATGAATGCAGCCGGGGCATTTGTTAATCCAAAGGGCATCACTACAAACTCGTAGTGCCCATACCTTGTGCGAAAAGCAGTTTTTGAAATATCTTCTTCCTTGATTTTAAGCTGATGGTATCCGGATCTCAGGACGATCTTGGAAAATATTCTTGCATCCCTAAGTTGATCAAACAGATCATCAATCCTTGGTAGAGGATAACGGTTCTTAATGGTAACCTTGTTGAGCTCACGATAATCAATGCACAGCCTCATAGTTCCATCTTTCTTTCTTACAAACAGCACAGGCGCACCCCACGGTGATACGCTAGGCCGAATATAACCCTTATCTAATAGCTCTTCCAACTGAGTTTTCAACTCCTTTAATTCAGCAGGCGCCATTCGGTAAGGGGCTTTAGATATAGGGGCAGCTCCAGGTATCAAGTCAATACAAAAATCTATTACTCTCTTGGGTGGCATTCCTGGGATCTCATCTAGAAATACATCGGGGTATTCACACACAATAGGGATTTGAGATAGGTTAATTTCTGGTTTTGAGGCATCCACCACATTGCATAAATAAGCTTTATATCCCTTCCTAAGGTAAGACCTTGCTTTCATCATGGTGATAAACTTTACCCCTGGCTTGACCATTATCCCCTTATAAGATATCCTATTTCCTTTAGGTCCTCGAAGTGAAACTTTTTGGTCTCTGCACTCAATCCTAGCTTGGTACTTGCTGAGCCAATACATGCCCAAAATTACATCAAATTCTTTCATGTTGAACTCAATGAGGTTTGCCAACAATTCTGTCCCACAAAAGTCTATAAGACATTCCTTATAAAGAGCTCTACACCATACTATTTCCCCCGTTGCTAAAGCAATAGGGAAACTGCAAACTTCAGGTTTACGCGAGCCTAATTTCTTAACAAATTCAGCAGACACAAAAGATAAGGAAGCTTCAGAATCAAACAGCACATAAGCAGGTTGGGAAAGGATAGAGAAAATACCCGTCATAGCATTCCCCATTCCCTCAAGCTCTTCTTGGCTCATGACATTAACTCGCCCGATAGGTTTTGCATTCTGCGCGCTGTTATTATTGTAGGCTGGTCTGCTAGAAGCAACACTCTGAGCTGCATTTCTTCTTGAAAATTCCTTGAGAATTGTTCCCCATGTTCTGATTAGTGTTTTGTGGTCCTGGTGCCGAAGGCTTCCTGTGTAGGCACATTTTATACTGATGATTGGGATCTCCACAACTGTAACAACCAGATTGTCCAGCTTTGCACTCCCTAGAATGAATCTTTCCACATTTCGAGCATGGTGGTTTACTAGGTCGAGGATGAACTCGAGATGGAGTAACCTGATTTGGTCTCTTATAAGGCTCCTTGCCAAATGAGGTATCCTCCACTTTCCTTTTTCCCAGAACAGTCTCCTTCCTTTGCATAAAACGCTCCATATTAGCTGCTTTATTATAAATCTCTAGAAAAGTAGTAGCATCTGAAGCTCCAATCTTTTCTAAAAGATTAAGATTCAGGTTCTCTTCGAAGCGTTCTTTCCTGGCCTGTTCGGTAGCGACCAAATGAGGGGCGAAACGTGAAAGTTAGGGTAAAATTGTTCAGCCACCAACATTTTACCCTGTCTCAGATACATAAACTCATTCTCTTTTTGCCTCCTCAAAAAGCTAGGGTAAAATTGTTCTCTTGTAATCTTCTTGAACTTTTCCCAATTGAAATCTGTGTCCTTCTTATGCTCCTCTTTGACCGTACTCCACCAATTATCTGTTGCACCCTCCAAGTGATATGCAGCGAGGTTCACTTTATACTTCTCAGGGCACTGAACCGCATCAAAAATCTTTTCCATGTTTCGTATCCACCCCTCATACTCCACTGGATCAGTCTTACCACTGTAATATTTTGGTTTCATAGCATTCATTCTATCAAAGATGTCTCCACCTTCCTCATTTTCAGCAAGTTTAGCTGGATCCTTTTCTTTTTCATTCAGTTGGACACGTAACATCTCCAAAAGTGTGTGATTCATACTTTCCATTTTAGCAAATCGTGCTTCCATAGTCTCAGGGGCAACAGGTGGGTTCTCTTCTGTGCTAGGCATTCTGTATACAATGGTAATAGGCTAATAAGAGGCAAGGGTCTCTTTAGGTTATGCCTCTGTGGGTAAGCAAGCTAGGATGAAAGACAAGTAAAAGTGCATTATTTAAAACATAGCTGATACACAAACTCATGTAATTTCAGCACATAAAACTATCTACTACTCAACTTAATCATAGATATACATACAAATCAAGCAACTCAAACATAACACATACTCATTATGCTATATTTACTCATGCATCTTCTTTCTTCATTCAAACATAGAAAAGTATGCATCAACAACCATCCATCCATCATACAACATACACGAAAACATTTAAAGACTCATAAAACTCTTAAATATAAACAATCTACCAAACACTCACACTCAGACGGCTTTCAATATTTATTATTATTTTTTTTTCCTCCTAAAATCATTAATTTATGGATTTTATTCTTAGAGCAAACCATTGCTCTGATACCACTTGTAACACCCTAGAATTTATACCTGTTTTAATGAGTATTTATAATTAAGCGGAAGCTTTTATTAACCTATTTCTGGGGCATTATCGCCGTATTTCTAATGTAGAAATACAAGGCTAGCATAAAATAAAATAAAATAAAAACAACTGAACTTATGCCGAAGATCCGGTAGAGCTTCCTTTGTAACTAGACATCCCAAGTTATCGACTTTCATAAATATAACCTACATAAAACATAATTACAACCAAACAACATTTGCCAACTTGGCCAAAGCATTTCAGGATACCAAAATATTGGCCAAAGCATCTGTTTCTGTTCCCTGTCTATCTAAACATAAACTTATAACTAGAGGCCAACTTCCAAAACTCTAGTTATAACCAAAGATGATCTGGTGATCTATTAACAGCTATATACAACAAGACCATCTAGGTGAACGACCTCACACGCTCCCATTCCCATCCTGATCATCACCTGTGAAAAACAAAAGATTTTCGCAAACGTCAGCCGAAGCTCAGCAACCACTACTCTATCATGTTAAAACATCTTAAAAATCATTTTAGAAACGGGATGAGAGGGAACATCATAAAACCCTTTGTATAAATCTTTCATGCTATGTAAATAATATCACACATATGTATAATACAGAACTGATCTTACCTGGCCAGAGCATGCCTGAGGTCTCATTTGTATAATTATTCTTATCTCATCATTAGTTATAAGCTCAATAATACTTCTCATTTACTTTTGCTTTAACTTGGCACAAGGAAGGTCAGAATCCTAGGGCTGCCACATCTGGGGGCATTTAAAACCTCCGACCATATCTGGGGGCTCTCGGAACTGTTGACCACATCTGGGGGTCAATAGCCACATCTGGAGGCTAGGACACATCTGGAGTCCCAGTTCAAAACTCATATGGGACGTCTCCCGAACTTATCTTTTATTACTCACAAGTTCCTAAACTACCCGGTGCCATATCTTTCACTTTACATATTAATAGCTTAGAGAGGTATAGATTATAACTGACTTTAACAACATAGTAGATAACGACACTTCGTTTATTTCCACCTTTAACTGACATGATACACATTCATTCTTTCACGTCCACATATATGAAAGTCTTATTGAAGCTAATTGCATATATGACATCTAGCAAATAACATAGGAATCATGCTTTAGCTTTTCTACCTTTTTACAATATCTGCTAGGATCTATTATCTTGCCCGTAAACTAAATATAAAGCTCAATTTCACTAGTAATTACACATAGAAAAACTATACAGCATACCAAGGTTTAGATCACATTCAAACTATGCATTCTAAACATATCCAAAACAGTGAGCACATATAAGTATCAGTTCACCAATTCCTTAATTATATGCATCCTAAACATATCAACTGACTACTTGAAATCAGGTACACATAGAAATTAAGTGAACTTTGTAAAAAGCTACTACCACCGTATGATCCCTGTAACCTCACTCAAAATTTAATTCATTCAATCACATATTATGCTCAAACTAGTTCCAAAACGGGGACCGTACGTTGATAGACATAGTGGTTAGCTCATTTTGCGGTTCTCCTCTTAATTTGCAATGCCCACAAGCTAGCTAGTGAGGAAGCCAAGGGCGTCGTTGGTAGCTGAACTGAGATACCCTGAAGGGGAGGAGAGCCTGGTGACTCGCAGTGGTGAGCGGCTGGCGATGGGGTGCTGTGTATGGTGGTGTGACTGATGATGCGGGCTGATGGTGATGGTGTGAGGTAAACTGAGAGTGAGAACAGAGAAAAGGAAGAGACAAGGAAAATAAGAAGGGGAAGGAAATAGTCGGTTAGTTTTGTTTTCTTAAGCTTATGGGTTTCCTTAGGGCTTCTAATTGGACCTTTTAGAGTCACAAATGAGACTTTCCCCAAACTAAGCATGAACACAAGGTCTTGTTGTACTATAATGTGGTTCTCCCCCCTAATGGTTTTTATGTTTACTTTTATATCTAGTTCTAACTTTTTTAATTCTAACCTCAAAATTGTAATTGTCACTTCTATATCTATATGTACCCTAACTTAATCCTATTTGTGGGCATGCTAAACTAAACTTAAATTCACGCGTAAACATAGTAGTGATACCTATCACTTAATCACATAGGTATTTTTAATAATAAAAAATATGCGTGGAAATCATTATTCGAATTTTTAAAAATAGCATGAAAATGCTGGGCATTACACTATGGTTATATTTTTGATATTGGTTTTTGTGGTTTTGTCACCGCTAGTTCGCTTTCCTCATGTCCAAGGCTTGGAGTTAATGACCAAGAGCAAATGACACAAGTTTTGGGCTAACTGAGTGATTAGTAAAGTGGTATTCAAGAGCAATTGTGATTTGAGGCGTTATAGTTATATCCTTAGGGATTGAGTGTAAAGGTCTAAGAAGATCTAAGTTGTGTATTAATTATGTGACACAATTGCACTTAAAGCTTTTAAATATGAATTCGTATTTTGTTCGATGAGATGTTGAGTTACTCAGCTTTGCTGACTGGTTGCTTTTGTGCTACGTGTGTTTGTTGTCCATTTTTCTTCAATGGTGGGCCTATGATGAACCTATGCGATATTCGATTGCATGGGGGAGTAGATTGGTGATTGGCTCATAGGTTGCATTGATGATCAAGTTTGGACGATCGAATAGAGCTGCCAATAATTTGGTCTTGTATTTTTTGTAATGAATAGTCATTTATTGTGCTATCTAGTTTGTTGGAGTTGTATCGTTTAGCATTGCACTCATTCGTTGGAGTGAGTGTGGCGATAATGCCCTAGATTTTGTATAGAAGTATTCCGCTGTTGTAAATATTATTTATTTATAAAAGTTTTTAATAGTCCCAAAATCCGGGGTGTTACAGCTAGAGTCTCTCTCATTTGAAGCATCTCATCCCTCATCAAAGGAAGAAGTTTTGACGAACTTTCACAAATTGGGTCATCGCACCACGAAAAACGGCTACACGGTTTGTTTTTCGGACATGTTTAAAATTGATTACCGCAATTTTCATCGGTTCCAGCGGTTAGGATTTCTATTTCAAGGCCACACTCGCAAATTATAGACTCCTTCTCAGATTTTCCAACGGCATTCCACTTCTTTATGCTCCCAAACTTGTTGAATCCACACGATCCGCCTTTACCCTAAAATAACTTAAGAACTAAATGTCACGAATGAATCGAGAGCTCAATTGTAATTAGAAGCACCTTCACTTATCCCTTTGGTGTGACCCTTGCTGCTATTCATTGATTCATCCATGATGACATAAACGGTTTTGATGAACTAAGAAGCTGGTTGGTGAATTAAGATTAATGGATCACACAATCCCTACCTTTCAACGGAGAGGGACGATGCAAAGATAAGAGAGAGAGTGTGAGATTCAGATTTCTTACTGTATTTAAAGAATGTGTCCCAGTTTTTCCTTTTATACCCGGAAGTTTAGTACAAAATGTTGTTCCCATACAATTATTAAAGATAAATGTCGCACTAATTGTTACGTTTTTCGAAGCCAAAAAAACTTACTGAATAAGTTGTTAATAATTCTGAACCTTTGTTCCCATCCTATTAAAAAAAATTTAAATGGCGACCAAAGTGTTACTCAAATTAGTACGTTGCTCCTACAATATTCTCCTGCATAAACAAACCATTCTAATAGAATAGAATCAATTTTACATACAACTCAAAAGTGTTCAAATTCAAACACCTACATTAATCCAAACAAAATTTAAATCCAAAGATTTTCCCAATTCTAATTTTGCGATTAGGCTACACAAAAACATGTAGTATGACCATCATACAACACTTAGTAAACGTGCAAAGGTCAGGGATGGTGAGTAATAGAGCGCGTAATTCCTTCATTATTTGTCGGGGGATATGACAACAAAAGTATGTGTAGGCTACCGGATTTTTCTCCCCTTTTTTAATTTCCGAGCGGCCGGCTGGATAGCCTGGGAGAGCGTCTCTTTGGTTTCGTCAATCTCTTGAGTGTGAATGCACATGAAGATTTTCTTTTCATACTAAGAACATGATTAAGATTTTCGTAAGTCGCCACCAAATTTAAGGAAATTTGGAACCCTTGCAGTCAAGTCGATAGTCTAAAAAGACGTCAACTCAATTCCTATGCACCCCAATCCCTATTGGGGAAATTGCCTTCATAAATGAGTTCGGGGCCGTGAGTACGAGCTAGGAAGGTGTTAGGCACCCAACTCGCCCGTTGACAACAACGACCTTTACTAATCAATTCAATGCGATTATTAATGTTACGGTTCCAAAAAAGATTCAATTTGTCCAAATTCCTAGTTTTAACTAATGGGTTGAACAAACATTACTAATGTGATCACTTTTAACAACTTATCAAATTTACATGCTTTTATTGCTAGAAAACGATAAATATGCTAAAACATGCGAGTTATTAGAAGGCCAACAAGACAATTCATCCACCAATTCACAAACAAAGCACAATTTAATTATAAAGAGCAATAAATAAATAAATAAAAACATGCATTCATTCATCCATTCGTTAGGCTTAATACAAGCCCTTTTACTCAAAACGCGCCATGCATGTACATATCACATAAACCAAATTCATTAGTAAATAACAAGCAATATAAAATTTATTGAAAACCTTTTTCAGAGAATTTAGGGTTTAATATGAGAGAGAAACTGTCCAACTTAGAGACTAACTTTTTCATAGAGAATGTCAAACTCTAAAATTCTCAACCTATTCAACTGAACCCTAAGGTTTGTTTATATAAAAGAGAGGGAGCTGTCAGGGTTTGGCACGGAAATCGAATGGGCCTCGAATTTGCCGTCCACGAGAAAAGGTCCATGCGGCCATGCAACTAGGCCGAGCGGCTGAACCGCTTGTCAAGCGGCTCAGCCTTTAGGCAAGCGGTCAAGCTGCTTGGCCTAGCGGCATAGCCACTTGTCCTAGCGGCCAACGCTTGAACTCAAGCGTGGTCGCTTGGACCAGGAGCGGCCAGCCTGCATAGGCGCCTGACATGCTTTTCAAGCGGGGGAGGCTTTTCCAAGGGGGTCCACGTGGGATTGACTGAGTTTCCTTATTTGACCAAGGGTTGACTCAAGGGTTTGGGTTCCCTTTTGGGCCCTTAGGTTTAATAGGCCTATCTCTCAGTTATGGACTCCAATTGAATTAAGTCCAACTGGTTTGGATCACCTGTACAAAAGGCTTCCACTGGTTAAATCAAATGAACTGGGCTAATCATCAGAGCAATTATTCTCGCAACCCAAGTTTGATCAAAATGCAATCCTTTCATCATCAGGTTTTTATGGGGACTTATCATAGACACAATTTTTGGTGTCTACAGCATGTTGGGTGAGGCTGTCGCAACTTGAGCAACATGATGAACATTAATCCTTCCCCGGCTAATAGTTGACACTTGTTGCGCCGAAGGACCGTCTTTGATGATTATGTATCGATTAGCTTATGAAATGATAAACTTGTCTCCATACGTGTGGGAAAATCCTGCCTTGGAAAATAAGGCATATGAATCTGTTGCTGGGACGTTGAGGAACCACTCTCTGGATCAAGGATTGTAATACCAAACCGTGCAGAGAACGACTTGTGTGAAAAACCTGTAAAACCGCCGCAAGACTGTAAGTATTCATTCTCTGAATGTTGAAATGTACCCTCTACATGTACGACAATGTTCGCCGATTCATTGACCACGAGTGGTAATTTCCAAGGCGCGTATGAATTTGTACAATGATATGTAGGGGGTCCGGATTTGAATGAACTCCGTCCACGTTGGAGGAGAAACAATCGCTTCGTTTGAAGGTGTAATGGGATGCTCGGAAATGGGTTCACGAGTCATACTTTGAGTAACTTACGTAACACACATTTAATGGTTAACAAGCAAAGAATACAAACTTCAGAAAACTCATGGTTGTTACAATGTATAAATAAGTCTCATTTGAAATGACAATTTGATTTGGAAATACGAATTATTTTGAGGATTCATATCGCTGATGGTCATGATTCAAATATAATACAAATTAATTAAGATATTTAAATGGGATACCGACGGGAATAAATTCACCTTATTACTAGATAAGAGACTCACATTGAGAATTTCCCTTCCTCCATCACTTGCCCCTGAACCTTTGGACCGTTTGTTGTGTTTGTCTTTGCCCGCGTTGCTACTTGACTTCCATGGTGCTTTTCTTTTGGGCTCAGAAGGGTGCTTGATCCTTCCTCTTTGCAACCTCCTATGACGAACAAGCACCAGCAGATCTTTTGGAAGTGATTTGTCTTTCTCTAAAGGCTTCGTAGTAGGGTTTGGCTTGGTCGGAGTCTAGACTTACCAAATACGCCTAGTGGAGGTGCTTCCGCCTGCGAATTGGATGAACTAAATCGGGAAGTAACACCGCCTAACTCCTCCAGGTTCTTGCATAACTCAACTAATGCTTTTGTAAAATATTCATGGGTCTGGTCTTTCACCATTGCAAGACTCTGCATGTAATTGGTGGCACGCTTCACCCTGTGCAACTTCTTCACACGCTTCTCTTCAATGGGATCGTCCAGACCAACCCTAATTTTCTGATAGTCCCTCTCAATGTCCTTCCGCCACCGATCCAGGATATATTTCTCGGGTATAGAAATAATTCCCTCCATGTCAAGAGCGCAAATAATGTGCTTGCAAAGTACACCAATGAACTCGAAAAGCCTGCACGAGCATTTGTACTCCTCCACATCCCTATCCAATGTGACGGTATAGTGTTTGCGATCTTCATTCCAATAAGGTTTCACCAACTTCTCATTTGCGTGATAATTGACAGTGGACCTAGCACACGAGAACTTGAAAAGGTTTGTGTGATTGAGCAAATCCATCTCGTCCTTCATCTCTGTCAACTTTGCATCCGTGTACTTAGCCTGGAAAACAGACACCAATCAGGAGGTTCAATCCAATAAAACAGGTTTGCTCTTCGACGACTTATCCAATTCTCTCTCAACTTCGATCTTCGATTCAAGTCCTCGCTCATACTGTTTGATAAATCGCATGATCCCACACCATACGTTGACTTATCCCTTTATGAAAAAAATCATTCCCTCACTGCATTGTGTAGATGACATCCCGGCACAAAACGTACCCCTCCAGTAAACTGGAACCTAGTGTTCACGGATTCTATACGTTTGTTGCATGCACTTGTTATTCTGTGGAGAAAAATCACTCACCATTGTTTCCCATGCTTCTTTGAACTCGTCTATTTTGAGACAGTCATGCACGGCCGCCTGCATCGCCGCATAAATCTTCTGATTCTCTTTGTGTTTGCCCAATGCTTTACTAGCATTTTGCAAAATGTGAAACAAGCATAACCTATGCTTGGCAGTGGCGAACTCCTCTCTGATTGCTAATCCTATTGCTTTGTCTTGATCCGTAAGTATTGTCTCAGGTGACTCCCCCATGCACAACTTCCAATGTTTGAACAGCCAAGCAAATGAGTCGGCGCTTTCATGGGTTACCAACCCTGCAGTGAGGAGAATTGAAGATCTATGATGATTAACGGCGACGAACGGGGCAAACGGCATGCGGTACTTATTGCACAAAAACTTTGTGTCGAATATTATGACATCTCCAAAATACATGCTCGCAGTGCTAGCCCTAGCATCGGACCAGAAAACGGTTTTAAGTCTACCCTCTTCATCTTTCTCAATTACACTGTAGAAATGGGAGTTCTACACTTTAATCTTTGTAAAATACCTCTCAAGGTTTGTAGCATCTCCTCCCACTGTTTCTCTTCTCCTCCAGGCTTGTATGGCGTTTTTCAAGTGTCTCCTATTGAATGTCAGATTTTCATGAAGACCCCCGTTTTCAACAAGTATGGTGTTGAATATCTTAACAATGGGAAGCCCCGTAGTTTCGTGCTCCATGCACTTGCTCATCTCGTAATCGTCTATGTAGCTGAAATTTAGCATCCTCCTGTTGTTTGACTGGTCTAGCTGCTGGTTGTGATCTAACTCACATATCGATACCTCAAACAATTTTCCTTTATTCTCTAATCCAGCAAACCGTACCATGCAGCCTCCTGGTGCCTTTTTGCACTGAAACCTTATCCGTCTCATCATGTGGTATTGTGGCTCCTTAGATCCTGTTTTCCTTCTACCAACCCCTTGTTCTCGATAATAAGGATATATATCATTCGACCTTATACGGAATTCAAAGCCCATTTTACAGGCGTATGTGTGGCAAAATTCAGCAAATTCGGATTGAGCCTTGAATATCATACCGACCCTAGGTGCAACCAAC
This sequence comes from Tetragonia tetragonoides, assembly GCA_038025085.1. NCBI lineage: Eukaryota > Viridiplantae > Streptophyta > Magnoliopsida > Caryophyllales > Aizoaceae > Tetragonia > Tetragonia tetragonoides. Next base: position 21,539,795 of record CM076149.1, read on the forward strand.
ACTTTCTCACTTTTCGGTTCCTCATTCAAGTTGACAACAACACTTGGTAAATCATCATCTTCCAAATCATCTCCTCCGATCCCAAGTCATGTTCTCCCCATTCATCTTCTAAATCTTCTTCGTACCTCATCGCTTCGTTGTGGCTGTCATTTTCATCACGAGGCTCCTCTAATGCCTGCTAGATTACAAAATATATGTTAGCATTGCCTCACGATATTGATTAACCATTTATGGGGGAAAATGAGTAATAGATAACCTCATAGACCATCTACATATTCGTCAAGTAATATTCATCAATAAAAGAGTCTTCCAGTGACCCTGGATTGTTCATCTTATTCCTAATTCAAAGAACAACAAATCAATCTGGCCAATACACGAGGAGGTTGCAATGTACAACAACACCATGTACAAATCAACATGGTAACATCACAAAATAACGTGTAAAGTAACCCCTGTTACATTGTACTTTTATTGTTTCACTTACTATTGTTGGATTGTTCTGCCCATCTTCATCATCTTCCGCCTCATCAATCACAACCTCTGCATTGTTGTTTCTCAATTCCGTTTGTACTTCACTCCCAATGCTGTCAAAGGGATCATCGTAATATGTAAGTGTACTCTCCGTATAGTTACTTACATTTGTTCCTCCTTCCAAGCACTATGAACGGGTAAACTTAAAGGAACAAAACATGCTACGTTTATTTGAAGGATTTATTTATTGCCAGTACAACATCTAAATTAAATGCATACTCTTTGAACAAATACTAAGTGGCATTCACATTTGCAGATTTATTGGTGGTACAATATGATACTTAATTACAAGCAAATCATTCACCAACTGTCACTGTTTACAAAATTGTCATCCCATCACATTTGCTTCCAAATAATGTGGGTTCTAATCAATTTATGTACGTTGTTGCCAATATTTGTACGTTGTTCCTACACAATACGGACTTCTCAAAACATTCACATGGTTTTCTTCCTACATATGTTAATGTTTAAATGTGGACCGTTGTTCCTACACAAGACCTATAAATTTTTAACCGAAATTCATCAAGAACTGTTAATCTCCATTTACAGATCTACAATTTCCAATTCATTTTCATTAATATAACAAAGCTGAAACATTCATTGCATATGTTGCAATAAATTTCGAACTTACGTTGAATCGATCATCCTCATCTAGCAAGTTGTCAATGTAATTCCCCATCTAAATATGACCGACAGTGTTCGCGGGTCAATTATAAGACCAGCGCCGCCCTTCACCGGAGATCTACTATTGCATCAAACGTTAGCAAATTTTGTGATTAGGACCCTTCTAATTCTAGTATTTTTTTTTCCCTAAATAATAACGACGAAAATTTATAGCCTCGCCGGAAAAAGTCGCCGGATTATTTTTCTGTTCGCCGGAGGCTTTATTTGTATCCCCAAATTTTCAACCTCTAAATTTTAGGACATTTAGGCGGTTTTTTATCTCTCTTTTCCCCCTAAAGCTGAAAAGAATTCCCTCCCATTTCATTAACATTTCCCCCCAAAACTAATTTTCACCTACCACGTGTCAACACTTAATTGAGGAGACATAATTAGTGTAATACACACTCGTTGTCTCGCTAGCCAGGTCCAAGACATGACCAAATTTTGGGTCATGACTACTGGTGCTCTTCGAGAAAGCGACGGACCTATATGCCTAAATGATGACACTGAATTCTTTTCTTTGAAGTCCCTCGAAGGAGAACTATTATTGGACTCTTGCATATAGTTGAAACTATTTGGATCCACCTGAATGATCTGCATAAAATTACGTCATACAACTGTAGCTGGGAAACATATCCACAGCAGAGTAGAACTTTTGGCCTAACATTAGTATATAACGTGAGTGCGTAACTGCATATGAACAGTGTAATGAGAAACCTACTCAAATCAATAAATATGTGCATACGATCAAATACACAATTACAACCCCCGATTCTTTCTTTTCTTCCTTGGAAAGATAGGGAAAAGAAGCGCCTACACAGTCCGTCTACGAAGCAATTTCACAAAGGAAACCCAAAAAATTGAACCCTGCAAAAGACTAGCTGTAGAATCAAGGGAGTCATACACAGCTACCGAGCAGTTGGTCGAGCGATGGAATCATCAATTGACAAGTAGCTATCTGTCGGACCCAAGTCTAAGGAGCCCATGTGAATTGAGGAATGCAAAGAATGTCTCGACATGTCATCAGAGTTGCCTTCTCTAGCTGCTTGTGCTTCCTTTTCGATCAAGATAGCATCTTGGATCTCCTTGAGGGCTTCTGATATGGATGGTCTCATATGGCCATGGGGTTGGACACACATCAGTGCTTTCTCAGCTATTTTCCACATTGATTGTACGTCATACTCATCACGAAGAGAAGGATCAATGATTCCTTGAATGTCACCACTTTCGATGTGCAACTTTGCCTGGTTGAGAAGGGAGTTCTCATATTATGATCAAGGACAACAGGAAACTAACTTCTAAGCATCCATGAAAAACATGAATATGCATCTGAAATGAGCGTACGGGAAGTGAGGAGCTAGGACATGCATGCACAGTCACAACTCACAGGGCACTAACAGAACTGGGTGGCAACCAAAAATGTGGCTGCAATCCTTTGAGGTCGGCCCCTAACTGCTAGTCAACCAATCTATATTATCTTAAAAAACATTCCATTTACCAACCTTCCCGTCAGAATTCTCGTCTCTTTTTTTGTCTTTTCTTTGGGTGGGCAGTGTGTAATGGGGATTGAAAATGTAGATAGGTTTACTCAGGGACAGAATACGATAACGCTTAAGAGAACACATCTAATGTAAAAATTGAACACATCAAGCAGAATGTATGGATCTGGGTCCTGTCATTCATATATCTAGGTTTTTACGTGAAGATAGTTCTGTAACATATCTGCATCCGAATGATTATTAAAATTTCAATTCAAGAAACTCATTTAATGTAGAGAATGCAAATAACTTGTTGGATATACCATTCATGCAGAATGTAAAAACAAAAATCTTCAAGGGTTACACCAAACTTACCCATTGAACTATGTTACGACAGTTGGCCCCAAAGCTTTCATTAGATATTGCCTCCTGACCAGAAATCAACTCGAGCAGAATAACACCAAAACTATAGACATCACTTTTGTCAGTTAATTGCTGGGAGATATAATACCTGCAAATCACGAAAGAGTCATGAGAATCTGTTTCTCTCCTGCTCTCTTTCTCTTTCCAGACAGGGGTGGGGGGTTGGGATGACCCTTGCATCAAGTAAAATAGGAAAATACAAAACAGAAAGAGATACATATAATAAAGGTGGGTTAATAATATGATAATATGTCTAAGATGAATAGCTAATAGCAGGGCCTTGGAGTCGATCAGTGTCTCGAGTACTGACAGTCAAAGATGTCCAAGATAAATAGTTAACTGAGGGACTTGGAGCCGATCCAAATCTCAATTTCATGATCTGGCTAAGTTAAACTAGAATTCATCCAATAGCACCTTACTCTACCTCCTAGCTCGTCACTAAATAATATCCTTCCCAGGAAAAGGGCTTCTTGTTTATGATTTCATTAACCCTCAAGTTTATTTGAATAATTCAGATAATCTAACAATAACACAATCTGAGGCACAGGAGGGGCCCGGGTCCCCCCCAGCTCCGCCTATCGTGTGAGATGAGCAAGATGGTTCGGAGGGTGGTCTTCAAGTTAAATGAGTAAAGGGTGGGTTATAATAAGGGGCAAGTTACTCTTATGTGCCTTAGCGTAGAATCTAGTCACAGGTCTAGGCTGGGAAGAATATTTTTTGGGACCTATAGTGAGATGTGTGGCAGACTCATCCTTGACAGTTCCACTCAAAGACTAAGGCAGACTCGTCCTTGACAGAGGTCCTCAAAGACTAAGGTGTTATTTGGTAGCAATGATGATTCCAACTTAATGCACCATTATATAGAGTAAATGAGGATCGAAAAGGAAGGAAGGGGAGGACAGAGATGGGATGTGTGGCTTGATTACATCCTCAGTAGTAATCATCTTTACATGTACTAAAGTTGAATAATTGTGAATATGATGTGTGGAATTGATTACATCCCCAATAGTAATCATCTTTACATGTACTAAAGTTGAATAATTGTGAATACATTGGAGGTTGTAATAAATTCCACTCTACTCATCTCTCTCCTCCCCCTCCTTCCTTTTCCATCCCACCTTTACTCTACAAAATGCGGCATTACCTTGTAATCACCATTGCAACCAAGTAAACGAGCCCTATGTTTTGACAGAATACTTACCCTTTATTGAATACCGAGCCTTTTTATAGACTGCAGAAAAACAAGAGAGAGACCCTAAATTATATTAGCATCTTAACTAACATGGAGAGAGATCCCATTAACCCAATTTATAAGTTCTCAACCATCTAAACGATTCTGCAGATTATGAAGTCTAACTATTTAGGGAAGCAAAATAAACAAGCAAAAGGAAACATAATAAAGCTCTAACTGGGTAAGCTAGGTTGTATCGACTGCTGCTGTCTTCTCTGATACTGATACATCATACTTATATTGAGGAAGGGGGAAGTTGAACCTGGTAAGCAGAAAACCACAAGAACGCAACACAAATGTATCATACATATATCAGTTACAAACCATGGGAAGCACAAAGCGACAAGAATGCGACCAAATTGCCATAATGATCGATGATTATATTTATAGAAGTTAAAATATGTGCCATCTCAGCACTTAAGAAATATAAGGGTCACAAACTCACAATTTGGATGGACCATAAGGGCACAAGCACCACATGCAATTCGAAAAATGAAAAACACCCACCAGATAGAAAAGTTCCGAACATAAGACGACCATTTGGATTTTACCTTTTGGATAGGATCCAGGATTAGTTTCCCGGTTTTTTCATCCACCCCACCCCCCGCGCCCCCAAAAACAATAACTAAAGAAAAGAAACAAACAAACAAAAGCACACACACATTCACTATGAATCTAGATCAAAAACAAGCATGTCAAATGGATGACATGGCAAGGATAATCAGAACCTCTATACGCAAAAAAAGATGCAATATAGAAACTTTACAGATATTCAATTCAGATATGTTTCTAATGATAAGGATCAAATGGTTGGGAGGATCTTACTCAGGATCCAGATATCCAACAGTGCCCCTCACAATGCTTGAGACGTGGGAATTTCCATCTACTGCAAGTTTAGAGAGACCAAAATCTGAAACTTTGGCCCGCCTGTTCTTGTCTAGTAGAATGTTGCTGGTTTTCAGATCTCTATGTATGATTGATGGCACACAGCCTGTATGAAGGTATTCAATTCCTGAATACACAGAAGAACTCTATTATCAGTTAAATTCTTTCACAATAAGATTCAAGCTTCAGGAACATCTGAAGAACCATTTCATTCATCATCTAACATACCTTTTGCAGCATCTTCAGCAATCTCAAGGCGCTTGATCCAATTGATGCCCCTGTCTCTTGTCAAGGGACCTAATAAAACCTCATGCGGGTGAGAGAAATCCAAATGTTTACAGAGTATGGACTAAATTGATGTATGAATTTAGTTACCATAGAGATGCTCCTTAAGAGTGCCATTGTGCATGAATTCATAAACAAGTATACTTTTTCCATCTTCTTGGCAATATCCTAGAAATTGCACCAGGTTTCTGTGGTGAATTCTTGAAAGGAGAGTAACCTATGCCATGTCAATTGACGAACTAGTTAACATCAGCCAAATATGGGAATTGCATGAGAACCATTTTTGCATTGCATCAGTGCTTACAATCAATCCACTTGAAAGCAAACAGGAACTTCAGTAACTTGCTTTACAACAAGATTAACAAGCACCGTTCCTTTACCAAGAAAATGATATCCTCTGTAATTGGAGTCAATTTCATAGCAGCCTTTTATTGAATAACCATCCCTTTCGAAGATGCATCCCGGATGTTGTATTCATTCACCGTGCAAGATACTTCTTCATTTATTTTACCTTGACACTACTGCTGAATTTTAAGGAATTGGGGACTTGAATAATTTAGCAGCGAGGGGGAGGGTTTTCCTATGACTAACTTATATGAAGTATGTACAAGGGGGATAGCCGGATAGGTGATTTCCTGCTGATTCCCTAAAGTTTGTCATGACTTGAAAATGAAAGAGGGTTGGGGGGGGGGGGGGGAATAACATTAATTCATTGTCTACTTCTACTACTGACTACTCACATATATTGATGTCAAGACAACCTTGACTATATTTTGTGACGGCTACAATTACGATCTTTCAATACGGTTTTTTGGTATGGAGAAGGGAGCTAAAATCAATAAGCCAATTCTTCCATGGAAAAGAGAGAAAATAAGAGCATAGGTAGCACCCAAACAATTTCAAATAGCTGAAAGTAGTAGACTTGGTTTGGCTCAAATAAGCAAGTACCTTGATTAGTACCTCCAGTAGATCGCTTGTCATACTCTTTTCTTTTTTCCTAATGGTAAAAGGTAGAAAACCCATGACTTACAAACAATAGAAGCAAGTGAACAGGGGAAATAGCACCTGTTCAGGGTGGTCAAGAGGTACATACCCTTACCCCTGACTAGTGAAAAATAGCGGAACGGCTTTTAACAAACGACCGACATAAAACATTTTCACTAAGGTGGAGCAAAACAACTTCGTAGCACGAAAAGTAGCACCCAAACAATTTTGAAAACCGGTACTGCTTCCAATAAGAAAAGTAAAGTAATTGTAGTTGTATATTAATGTAAAGTTCTCAATGGCATGCATTTAAACGGGGATACTCTTTTTGCACACAAATTTACAAATAAAACAAGGATGGAAGTTTTGGGCTTTAACTAACTCATTAGCAGAGGCTAGAAAAAGTTTTCGAAAAAAAGACCCAAAGACAAACCGAAAAGAACATGTTCAAAAAGTTCGTATCACATAACATTATTGATAAACATTTTTTAAGGATACTGGTGCATCGAGGAGATGAGAAACATATACCTAATTTTACAATCCACTAAGTAGCTTGCTTAAAATTGTCAACCACAATGTATATCGCCCCGCTATCATTACTAGAACCCTGTTAAACACATCTGGTTAACAGAATGCAACTGTACAGTTGACTCATCTTTGTGCACTCAGTTGATAATTAATTGCTCCAGCAGTCTAGGATCGTACATTCCAAAAAGAATATCACTTGAAGCTTCTGAATGAAAGTCAAGAAAATAGAGAAACTTCCAAACCACCCTTGGCTGTGGTTGACATGTTGGAGTACAATTGGTTAGGTGAAGTATTAGAAGCGGTATGACATCAGTGTTTTGATACTAGTTTACAAGAAGTTGGAGTTCTTTTTGAGCTAGTAGGACATTCCCTTTGGAAAAGAAAAGGAATTAAATTGAGGAATTTCTCTCTTTTTCTGCCAAATAATAACACAGAAAGTAACTATAGGAAGGTAGAAGACATCTCCAAACAGTAAAAGATCACAAACAAATGTGCATACTCATATTACTTGCAACTTAAACCCAAATTAGATGTAAGGCACTATAACAAAAACATATGCAATAAGACCAGTCGCTTTGCATGAGAAGGTATTTTCAAATATATTGATGATGTATTTGCCTGATGTCTCAGCTATAGAAATGAACTGATAGGATATGTGCCTAATCTCTAAGCAAAGTATTTATTTTCTTTTTTTTTTTCCTCTTTCATTTTACAGCATTCCTCCAAGGTGCTAGTAGCAGAAATGCCAAGCATCCAATAGAAATAGAAACAGAAGTTGTGTCATAAATATAAAAACAACAAAGTACCTCATTTGAGAATTCTCGTTTTCCCTGGAAGGAGTTACTAGTTAGAACTTTAACGGCAATTTCACTTCCATCTTTCAGTTTACCATAGTATACCACCCCATAACCTCCCGAACCAATTTTCTTCTCAAAATCCTTTGTAGCTTCTTGCAGTTCAGAAAACGTGAAGCAATGGGCAGCTTCTGTTGCGGTGTTTTCCAAGGAAGAAGGTACCTTTTGTGATGGCAGGACATGTCCAAGACGGGCTGATAACAGTCAACACATGGAGAACAGAGTCAAGTAGTCTGTGGTCCTACACAAAATAGGAAATGGGAATAGGTATTTTATTATATTTTGCACCTAACCTTGGTCAATAAATTTTTTCTTAGGGTTCTTTCCTCTCCACAGGAATAAGCAAGATACAATTGTTGCCAGAAGAAGAACAGCTGCACCAATTGTTGACCCAATAATTATTCCAGTGTGAATCCCTCCACTGCTCCCTCTATGAAGATTAACATTTCCAGAGTAGCTGAAAATAGCACAAAATTTTCAAGGTCCTCATGGTTAAAACTTAAAAAGTGCTAGTTTCTAGCAGTACAGCAATTTATCATTAGATAGTAAAATCATGTAGTCGACAACCGTTAAGCTAAATCAAACAAAATAGCCTTTCCGAATGCAGCTTCAGGTCATTAGGAAGAGTCAAGAAAAGTCACACCATACCTGTTTCCTTTCATAAGGCTCCAGACTAAGGCTTGGAGGTTCTTATGTACCCAAGAATAGCCATACCCCTAACCCTAAGGGCTTGTTTACTTGAATGTAATGGTGATTACAATGTAATGCACCATTTTTTAGAATAAATGTGGGTTAGAAAAGGAAGGAGAGGGAGAATAAACATGAAAATAGTGAATTTGATTACAACATCCATTGTAATCATAATTGTTCTACTTTAGAACATGTAAAGATGATTACAATGAGTGATGCAATCAAGCTCCCAAATCTCATATTTCTCCTTCCCCTCCTTCCTTTTCTACCCACATTTACTCTATAAAATGATGATTACATTGTAATCATCATTGCTTACAAGTAAACGCCACCTAAGTACCCAAGGATGTTCTAAATACTGATAACCTCACCCATTTTGCTCCATGTGTTACCTTGGTTTCATTTGTTGATTGATGATATCTTTAGTATATTTCTTTTACTTTACCATTAATCAGAGATGTTCAAATTTTAAAGGGAACTTTGGCTAAAGATACTAATTATTGCCAGTGTAGGGAAAATAATTTGAATAGGCAAACCAGCACTCTCCATTCCAGAGTACTAACATTGTTTGCTTTTCGTACTCACAGTTCACTGAAAGAAGTCTAAAATCGTAACATTCTCAAAATATTCTCGCAGACGGGTTCAAGGTTTTGAAATAGGGAAATAAAGTTTACGGTAATTTGAAGGGCAGGCAAATTTTGAAAAAATTACGCATAATTTGATCATTGTATTTCCAATTTTATGAGCTAGATGAAGTTAATTAGAGAACTGCACTTGCAGGAATCCTGAGATTAGGGACAGTGCAGATCTCATGCCTCTTCTTAATACTCACTTGCCATTATTAGAGGTTCTACAGATAGCAAAGAGAGAAGAATCTACAGAGCTAAGAGAGAAAAAAAGCAACCTAAAAGAGAAAATTTGGGAAAGAACATATAGTTATGTTTTAGTTACTTTTCTACTAGTTAAAAAAATACTTCCAACAGTACTTACGAAATTATTCTTGTCTTGAACCCATCTTACTATGATATTCTACCCTTTAAAATAATCTAATGCTGGTGAATCTTTATACAAGAAACAGAACAATGCTAATAGTACGGGGCGTAAGGTGACATATCCACATATTGCAATAGTTGGGCTTGTTTAGCCAAAAGAATGAAAACAATTGCTTATACCATTTTTTGTTGCAAATTAAGCATTAGTATGAGAAAAATTAGGTACTTAATTATTGGAAATATAAGCATTAGATAAACCCTCCATTAAAGCTGGAAAGTATCACAGTATTCGAGGACTAATTTTCACCATAAAATTCTCCCCAAATACATGAATTTATAAGTTTTGAAAGTAAATGAACACAATCTACAAGTCAACATATGTACTCACACATTTTAGATTATTCATACGTATTGTAAGTTTGTATTAAATATCGGCCGCAATGTATCGTATCGGCCACGACGTAACGGTTTTTGAGGTCGCCAACACGCGATATCCCGCTACGTAACGTTGTTTCTATGGCCGATATTCCACCAATACACGGCCGATAAATGACCGATACGGCTGATAAATGACCGATTTATGACCGATACGGCCGATATATGGCCGATACAGCCGATGTAGTTGACTTAAACATTTATGCTGCGACGGGCGCGACTTGATACGCATCAGTGATATCAGTCCACTTCTGCGACGTCGCGACCGATACCTCGATTTCGAACCATGGTCACTCACTCAAACTTAAAAAGTCAACTAGGCAGTCCACCTGGAATGAAGGGACTATGAATATGATATACATTCGAAGAAAATATGATAAGACTGTTGACTTTCTAGTTCCAGGTCTGATATGTAAACAAACGGTAGCCAAGACGAGCTCAATCCTTAACCTTTTGTAAGAGGAAGAGGTGGTCAACCACTAAGCTGCTTAAGAACTTGCGAGAATATAGTCTGGTTACTTTAATGTTTTGTAGCCGCACGAGTTGGTCATTGTATTTAAGCATTTTCTTGTGTATTTTCATGCCTAACTATAATTATTGACACATTTCAATATATAAATATTCTTACTATGTTTTATAAGTGTGTAATTGGGGCAATCAATTCATTTATCTATTGCCATGTCCAGTTCATTTACCAATCCGGACCTGATAATGATAATTCAGTTTCAGACTTTTCCACACACACACGTATTGACACAAAAACAAGGAAGATACAAGATTCAAAAAACAAAGCTTATTCTGAAAACACTGAAGTGGAGAACTCATCCTTCAAAAGTGATCTACACACAGTATAATTTTAGAAATTAAAGGATCGGAAAACTTAAAAAGACTTGTTGATTGTGCACTTTAAAATTCAGGCAATTGAGAGAGCTTAGTGTTAGAATGTTCACATGAAGATTGCTTCCTAAGGAAAATTGGAGACCCTCCAACAAATGAACCAACACTCAGTGATTACTTTTGCCCTTTGAACTCGATTCTAGCACCATTCGCCGCCCTTATGAAGAGTTGTCGGCTTAGACAACCCTATAATCTCAGAGTTTTATGTGATGATCGTCCTATCAAACCAAACAATATGTTTTACATACATAACATAACATGAAAGACAGTTTGAAACTCAGCATACGATCATTCAAATGTTGAGAAACTCTGAAGATCCCCATTAGGTTTGATTCAACAATACGAAACACAAAATTTGTATCGAAGTCACAACAGCATATGACAAAATTCAGTACAATGGAGTTGGTAAAAAGGCAAATTTTGGGAAGCAAAGGACACCACTTACTTGAAAACCAGGTTACTGTCAAGAAGGTCTGAAGGTATTTTCCCTGACAACATATTATCTTGCAAGTACCTGCATGCATAATTAAGGGTCTTACTATTTCTCAATTATGTAACTTTGCACAGGACAAAAGCATTCAAAATGTGTGGCAGCTTACAGTTCCTTTAAATTCTGCAGGTGAGCCAAGGATGACGGAACTGATCCTGTCAACTGGTTGTTTTCCAGGTGACTACAATAGACAAGAAAAAAGCAAACTTTGTGATAACAAAAAATCAATGTTTTATACGACAAAATTCAATCAGTATCTCATTAATTTTGCAATTAATTGCCTGAAATCTGGACTTTTTATTGTCACAAAAGTTTAAGAGAGCTAAAAAGAAGTCACTAGGCATACATGATTTTCAAGTTCGGGCAGCCACTAAAATCAGGAATTGGCCCCGTCAATGAGTTCCCGTCAAGCCATCTGCAATCACAATATGGAGGAAATGAGATCCACTAAAATAACAATATCTGAACCGCAAATTTTGCTTCATGGTATGTGAAATGATGGGAATCAAAAAACTTACAACTCAACCAAGCCAGTCAACTTTGTAAGTTCTGAGGGAATATTTCCTGTAAAATTTATCTTTGACAAATGACTACCCAAAGAAAAATGAGATTCTGTTAGAGAAATAAGATGAAACAAAGCAGATCTCCTCCCAGAGAAACAATAATGATGAAAGCAAGTATACAAGTGTCCCCATTTTGAGCAGGATCTGCACCCAACTAATACTATAGCATTTACTTAATTTATATGGGAAGGTAAGGAAGAACCTTTACAGGGATCTGTGCTATGACCAACCCGCAGGCCAAGCATCATGGAGGAAGGGAAAAGAACAACAAGGAAATGGAAATTTCTTTCCCAAATCCTCCGTGTGGGATAAGGAACCCCAATCAAGTCATTGCCACTAGGCTACCCTCTGGTAGCTTAACTAATATCATAGCAGGATATTAATACATGTTCTCCAAAACATAAGAACTTTACAACATGGATAAGTCAGTAGGACCTCACTTTAATCAAAATTAAAGAGAGGATGGAAATAAATACTGGAAAATCGACTTACACTGCAGTTATAAGTGGTTGAGGGTCGGAATTACACTGCAACCATGACCATGGAACTGGAAGGCATGGATCACCACCTTCTTGTGCCCAATCAGTGGATGAGTAATGTGAAACAAGAGATGCTATTGTGCCGCCTGCAGCTTATGCAAAACCCATATAAGTTATAGTGTTATACAATATATCATACATCCATATATACTACATTGACGGTCAAGTAAAGAACAATACTGATTGAACTTGTGAAAAAGATCCAGAAGAAACAAGAAATACTTATCCATAAACAATGACAAACTACTAAGGTTGCAACACATGCTTCCTTATCGAAGAACACACACACATGCGCACCATTAGTTCACTTACCATCCAAGGTACCACCATTTCTCTTTACATAATTATTGATCTCCATAGCATTTATGAGAGGCCCTAAGGTAGAATCAGGCGTCTTCACAAATTTGAATGAGAGTACAAAAGGGAGGGTTAAGTTCTCAAATCCAGGCTCATAGAGGCGATTTTTTCCAGGAGCATTTTCAAGGATGTTTACAGCTGCTTTACTGACTTGTGGCGCGTCAGGAAGCACCAGTCTGAATTTTCTTAAATCATCAGGACCCAAGTCTTCAATTTCTGCAAAGTAGGTGAAAGCCCATCCACTACCAGGAAAGCCATCCAAATTTAAACGGTACGATAATGTTCCATTTTTCCCCACTACAGCCGTCTGCATCACTTTCACTGGTGGTCTATCATCGCTGTTAACTTCAATTGGCAACTTCGTTGAGATTTTTTCAGTGCCAGCAGCAACATCAACCAGATAATTTGGTTTCTTGAGAGAGTCAGACTCCCATATTCTATCAAATGGGTCATCAGGATACCTGGAGAGGGAGGCAAATCCCATTTGGTGTTTAATGATCAGAAAGAAGACAAAGTAAAGCTCTAGGAAGGCAGGAACTGAATCTTTTCAAATTTTTGCAAAAGGCAAAATGGCATTTGTCTTAGTAATAGTAGCTCAAACCTATATGCTCTTTAGACATGCTATGCAACTCATTAGGATGACATGCATCATGACAAGAATGCGTAATGAAAAGCACCAAATGTGGTAGTAAAAGGGAGAAAATTAGTGTTTACCTCACAGCATCAACACTATCGGCTCCAAAATTGATTCTTGCAGATACACTCATATAGTACTGGTTTTCATGTTCTGTATAATAAGCCGAACCATTGAATTGCCGTAGTTCTAGGGTTGAAATAAAGGGCTGCCCTGTCGTAGCATTGGATAAACACACACTTATTCTCGGCTCCGTAGCGAGAAATATCAGTTCTCTCACTTCTATGGTATTTGCATCGGAAATGACAATGGTGGACCAGGGAGTTGCCCCCATTGAAATGTCAAACTTTGGATAAAAGTTGTTGTTGTCAAAGTTACCATACAAAAATGTTGCTCTTACCAGGTACCTAGTCCTGCTTGTGACATTTAGCGTGTAGCAGTACTTTCTATTATCGACAGGGAAGTGTCTTAATGTCATGTACTGTTTCCTATTTTCATTTGGAATAGATATATTAGCTGTCCCACCAAATCTGAATTGATCATCAGGTACCCATTGAAGACCAAGGTCGTCTGTGAAACTTTCTGTTCCTCCACAATCCAGGCTCACAAAACCTGCTTGTGTTTCCAAATTATTAGAGCCATTTAGTAAAGAAGCTTGTCTTCAATCATATAACACATTTGAGATTCCAAACCATAAAACAAAGTACTTGATGTATATATATGGAATAAGCTTCTGAGTTCTGAAAATGATTTAGCAATGAAAATTTAAAAATAAGCATACACGTCATCACAACACCTCACTTATGTTTGGTTGTTTTAGCACTCTGTGCATGATGGATACATCAACAATCTAAAATTCAATGCAGCTATTGCTATCATGAAGATTGGTTAGGACAAATTCATCAGATGTTTAGTTGAAGAAGGCTCCAGGTCATCTTTATATGGCTTGTACGACATTGAACCTTGTTAGCCTTTTTCGTAGTGTAAATACTAGGAATACTTCTCTAGAACTTTTTATCCAAAAATTTTAGAATCTGATCTTGAAGTTTCTAATGAAAGAGGTCAGCTTGCTCAAGAGAATGTAAGTACGAAAATCCCAAACATCGAATGATACCAATGTTGTAGGAAAGGTAGCCAATTTGAGGCCGGTCGTGATCAAAAACAACTTCAAAATCTTATTACAGGTATCATCAAAGTTCTTATTTACGGCTCTCAAGAAATAGGTTCCCAAATACACCTATAAAGCAATCAAAGCCATGATTATCACATTTTTAAGCTAAACGTTTGCTTGTCATCTGTCTTTAGCAGACTAAAATTCACTTTGGCAAGCAAAATAGCACTAAAATAGAATTGCCAATGTATTGGCACAGGTTCTTCCCTACAGCATTAATTAATCATAGAGTTCGCCCACCAAGGACTATTTTGAAATAAAAACATGTAAAGTGAGCATCTTGACAACATAGACTTAGATTCAGATGTGAAAATTCTTGTTACTCAAAGTAATTCCACTCAAATCATGGTTACAACTAAATTTACTAGTGCCATAAAGCTAAAGATAACAGCTTTGCTTCAGCTAATCAGTAAACGTTAGTAAACTTCAAAGATTTCCAATTACATGCCAACCCTTGATGCTTAAAACCAGCTGAAGAACGAGAATAGCAACCAACACAACATACAGACATCAAACGACAAAGAAAACAAGAAAGACAGATAAATTCAGAAATTAAGAAGGTACCTGGCACCTGGGCATGGCCAAAAAGAAAGGGAGAGCAAACAAACAAGAGAATGGAAAACCCAAGAACCCAAATCTCCATTTTTTGAGCCCTTCTGAGTGAAGGAGAGAAGAGACTGGGAAGAACAATAACGGAGAACTGAATGGAAAAGGAAAAAGGGTGCAGAAACAGAGAAAAAAAAAGTTAGTAAAGTGACAGAGGCACTGAGTAACAACGAAAAAGAGTTCACATTTTTAATCAATCAAAATAAACTAAAAAGACCTGAGATTAAGAACCCATCTCCGCAGAGAGAGAGAGAGAGAGAGTGTGTGTGTGTGTGTGTGTGTGTGTGTGTGTGTTTTTCACAGCACAGCATTCATATGCTTTCCACGAATGATTATTGATGTGGGAGAGAAAAAGCAATAGAGACCCTGATGAGTGATGAGTGATGAGTGATGAGTGATGAGTGATGAGTGATGAGGATATACACTGGCAGTATCTAATGGTTATTTATTTATTTTTATTTTTTTTGATGGAAAGTATCTAATGGTTATTTATGATCTTAGAGAGAGTTGTAAAGGAGCAGGACTCGATTTTTAATTCATTATTAAAACTCACTTCTAGGAGAATTTTAATTGGGTATTAATAAAAACATTCATCCTGCTCTAGTACAGACTACAGAGTACAGTCAAAGAGATTAGAAGAAAAGAGAATACTAAAATAAAACAATTAATAAAGAAGTATAACTGGTCAAAAAAAAAGGGATAAATGTTTCGTGCCAATTAAAACAATTAATATCAAGTGGCATCACTTAGCCATCAGAAAAGAAAATAAAAATGAAAAAGAAATGCAATTGCTAGATAGGCTCTAAGTCCGGAGTGTGAACACAGTGCGAAAATCTCCTATCCAGTCCAAACTCTGGTGCAACTTCCCTTGTTGTTCTCCACTCCCACTCCTATCGGCTATCATTAAGTTACTTTGACTTTCAAATTTGAAAACCTCAACTTGGTCTCCTTTCCCTACAAAATGTTTTTAGTCTTCAATTCCAGTTATGTACACTGGTCTCATTCACTGATAACGTTTGTGAGTAGAAATGTGGGTCGTGTCACTGATTTTTACTGATTGAGTAAGGTTCTGCCACTGATTCTCACTGATTCAGGGTGCATTCTTTAGAGCTTCTCCGGTCAGTTCAGTTCAATTCAGTTCAGTTCAGGGGTGGTCACACATAAGTACGACTCGGTTCAGTATTGCTCAATTCAATTCAGTGGTGTTCAATTCAGTTGAGTTCAGTGGTGTTTAATTAATTATTGTTATTATTATTATTATTATTATTATTATTATTATTATTATTATTATTATTATTATTATTATTATTATTATTATTATTATTATTATTATTATTATTATTATTATTATTATTGATATTATTAAAATGACAATTACTTTATTATTATTATTATTATTATTATTATTATTATTATTATTATTATTATTATTATTATGTTCCAGTTCAGTTCAGTGGTTTCAGTTCAGTTCAGTGGTGTTTCATTCAGTTCAGTACAATTTAGTAGTGCTCGGTTAAGTTCAGTTCAGTTCAGATCAGTTCATTTCAGTTCAGTTCAGTTCTGGTAAGTTCGGCTCTAACAAACGCACCTTCAGTGAGGTCTAGCCACTTATTCTCACTGATTCGGTAAGGTCTTGCCACTTATTTCTACTGATTGGATAAGATCCAATAAATGGAAAAGAACACACATTTACTATGAACTTCCATTTAGATGCTCCCAAGTTTGGAGTATTTATTTTTTAGGTAATACGTGGTTTAATTAATTTTACTTAGGTGACACAAAATTTTTAACTTATTTTGCTAGCTTATAAAGACGTTTGACCTTAATAAATATTGATTTGTGTGATAAAACTGACCAAAATAGAGCAAACGACAATAATACCCCAACTTGGGCATGTTCTTTTCAACTAGTTTCCAGTTTTTCACAGTTACAAAATACAGTTTCCCACAATATTGTCCAGTTTTCCACCGTTTTTCCCAATTTGATTCAATTTTGTCCTAATTCTCTCACTTTTGATATGTTGATATATCAAAAAATAATAATTTAATATTTAATATATTATATCAAAATATAAAAAAATATATATATATATATATATATATATATATATATATATATATATATATATATATATATATATATATATATATATATGCATTAAATTTGTATTTAAACATGAGTAAAAAGTTCTTGTTATAATAATAATAACAATAATAATAATAATATTATTATTATTATTATTATTATTATTTTATTAATATTAATATTAATATTAATAATATTACTATTATTATTTTTCCGTTATTATACTCTTATTTTCTTATTGTTATTTGTATTACTATTACAATTATTATTATTCTTATTGATATTATTATTATATTATTATTATTATTATTATTATTATTATTATTATTATTATTATTATTATTATTATTAATATCTCTATTATTATTATTATTATTATTATTATTATTATTATTATTATTATTATTATTATTATTATTATTATTATTATTATTATTATTATTATCTTAGTATTAGTATTATTAAGAAAACAATCAAAATTAGAAGAGTTCTAGTTTGTCCCAATTTCTCCCAATTTTCACCAGTTTGACCCAAATTTCTCCAATTTCTCCTAATTTTTACCAACTTCTCCCAGTTACCCGTTAGAATTTCCAGTTTTCAATAATTTTGCCCAATTTCTCCTAGGTATCAATCATCATTTATCAGTTGAAATGAATGAGCCCTTAAACGACTATATTTTCGGTGTGTCGTGCATAAATGAGCTGAAAAGGCATACAAATTGACCTATTTTCACGTAAAAATGTGTTGGGTCAATTTTTTCGGAGGGGTCAAATAAATATTTTGTGTAAATATTCGAAAAGAAGGATGACAAGCGGCTGAACCGCTAGGGCAAGGAGGCTAGACCGTTGGGGCAAGCGGTCAAGCCGCTAGCTGGAGCGGCCATGCCACTGGCTGGACCTGTTTCGCCCGATTTTGATGAGGGGTCGAACACTGGGAAGGTGATGGGACTGAGATGTGTGAACGAAGGAGCTGCGCGTCTGGTTCCTCGATCGCTACCTGCACAGGACAAGCAACAGTGAACTGGCTTGGGGGGTCGACCCGAGAAGACCCCTCCGAAGCTTAAGTTAGTATCTGAAGATTTATGTACCTAAGTTACTTTTGTAAGGATGTGATAGAGCGTCACAGCTAAGGATGTCAGAGCGTGCTGTCAGACAGCGTGATTGTTCTCTGAATGAAAATGATCTTACCTTTGCCTTGATTTCCGCGCAGGTATTTATAGGCCAAAAATCGGCTAGCTTCGGCGAATGAACAGTAGACACGTTGCCCTATACGTATGCTCCTCTCTAAGTCGGCTTAGAGGGACTGGTCACGTGAGTTTTGGTACGATCCCTTGGGATGACTCCACGTAGGGGTTCGTACATTTGATGTCGTCATTTCTGTCCTTGTGACTGGGGGAGCGTAGTCGCCAAGGCTTCCAATCGAATCTTAGTGGGAATATTCGTACAGTACATGTGCTGGCGTCATGGTTTCAGCACACCCAGTGTCTGAGGGTCGATTTGTAGTAAATCGACCCGCACGGTTGAGCTGGAGCATGATTGTGATCCTCGGGTCTGTATGTATGTCTTCTGGGGTCGGATGCCGATGTTTGGGTCAGTGGGTAGAGGGATACTTCCGCCGGAGGCACTTACTTGTGGTTGGGGAGAATCCTTCTGATACCGTCGATGATGCAGACTCTTATGAGGGACTGGGGTTCTTCGATGGTAGTCGGGCCGTGGGTCGATAACTCGACCCTTGGTATTTTGGTTATATCATTTTTCCCTCACATCTTAGTGGGAGGAAGATTCTTTTCGTCGAGTCCTGCTGAGATGTGGTTAATCGATGCTTTTCGTCAAGTGGGCGTTTGCCTCCCGGTTCCTTCTTTTCTTGGAAAGGCCCCCTTTTTTCATCGGGATAGATATTCGATGGACGCAGTTGGGCCATCCCCCTGTCAGCCATGCTAGTAGCGTGATATTCCAGGCTTCTTTGCCTATAAATAGCCAGAATCACCTTCTTCTTTTCTCTCTTCATTCCAGTCGTCTGAATTTTCTAGAGAGAGAAAGTGAGTCTCTGAGATTTTTCTTGCTAGTCTTCCGTCGATCGGTCACTGTTTATTCGATCTTCCTTTGTAGATCCGTCTTCTATCTTCTTCCAAGGTATAACGTTTTTCTTTTGGTATTTTTCCTTGTTTTCTTTTATTTGTTTTATGCCGATGTCTTCGCCCATTGATATATCGTCGGGATCTGATAGCTCACCTGAGGCACCTCGACCAAGGATTTGGGAGTCTTTTCCCAATAGTTTCGGTCGAGGTTCGTCTAGTCAGGGACCTGGCCCGTCGTATGAGGAGTCTTGCCCTCATTCTTCGAATGACCCAATTCCCCCGATTTCGCCGGGGTTCCCCTTTTCTGGGTTTCGTCCGGGTTTTGAGTGGTCGAGCCCGGACGGATTGCTCCTTCCAGATTGGGTCACTCCGCTTCGGTTTCAGGAGGAGTCTTGGTATGCCAGGGTTCTGTCGGACCCCGACATTCCACGAGGCTTTAAGCAGGACGTGCTGAATGTCTTTCAAATGAGTGTAGCATTGGGAGAGATCCATGTTTTAGACGGGGTCAAACCTTTACGCTCTGTTTCTCCCCTGTAGGGAGACAAAGTCGAGATGTCCAGGGTTCGTTTTAAACAAACTTGCAGCTTACGTAGAAGAGGTATTGATTGCACCTCTCCTTTGAGTGAGTTTGAGCAGATAGGAGACCGGCTTTTCTGTCCTCACATAATGAAGTATGTTTTTTGTCCTTCGACTACTTTTCTTTGTGTTGTTGTCAAAGTCATGTTGCCCATCTTGACCCTCTTCAATTGCTTATCTTGTAGGGACCGTAGGGAAGCGAATTCTTCGGGGCAAATGGAGAATTTGACGGATGCTTCGGTTGTGGTGCCTGATTCTACATCTGATCGGTTGGCCAGATCTGCCGGTCAGGTGGCCAGTATTTCTGGCTCGCCTGGAGGCATGCCCGACCCTGTAGGATCAGGACGCAAAGAGGCTGACGTTTCCCAAGGGTCGCTGGAGAGCGGTGAGATCCGAGTGGGAGACGATCATCCGGTTGATGATGAAGCCTTCTCTCCCCCTCCTTCAGAGGAGAAGAAGGAGAGGAAGAAGAAGAAGAAGAAGAAGAAGTCTCGTTCCAGCAGGGAAGAGAGACCTCCAACCTCCGTTCCTGTGGAGGAGGCGGACCAGACTTGTCGCGTAAATGTCGAGGCGGAGCCGGGTCCTGAGCAGGCTGAGGAAGACCCTGCGGATGGAGGGTCCAAGCAGGGTAAGAAGGCCGACGTTGTCCCCATCCATTCAAAACGGTCGCTCTTAGCGGGTAGGTCGGCCGAGGCTATGGGGTTATTGGCCGAGCGATACCAGTTGCCCCCGAGGATGTCTTTTATTTGTCCCAGCAAGCTAGAAGGGTGTCATCCAGCTCCACCTGGTTGCATTCCCTTCTTCACCAAAGTTTTTGACGAGGATTTACGGTTTCCCCTTCCTCGTTTGATTAAGAAGATAGTGGGCCGTCTGGGGGCCCACTACTTCCAACTCCAGGCTAATTCTTGGAGATCTCTGGTTGGCTTGGCGGCAGCGGCACATGTTCATAAGTTAACTGTGAACGATGCTGTCCTTCGCCACTTGTACCTCAAGGTACAATCGACCAAGTACGAGACTTGGTACCTAAGTCCCAGGAAGGGTTTCTCCATGTGCCGATCATTGAGCAACGTCTCCTTGTGGAAAGAGAATTTCTTATTTCTGCACAATGAGCGAGGGTGGGACGGAGTGTGTCCTCCTTGGAGGGAGAACTATCTGGAGGAGGTAGGCAGTGAGTTGTTCGGCCCGGAACGCGAGTCTCTGGATTCCCTGTCCCCTGCCGAACGTCGGATGGTAGAATACTTCCGTTATCCTAACCGAGATGAGGAGGCATGCCAGCAGTTTAACGCCCCTCCTCATTGGAAGATAGACAAGTCCTGGTTCGCTCATGAGGAGTTCATGGTCTTCATTGGTTTTCAGTCGACCATGACACCTGGTACAACGGCCTTGTCCCCATTGTTTCCTTGATCTGAATATCTTTATGTGTATCGAGGGCTCTTCTAACCTTTTCTTTGTATCTTGTAGAGGACGCCGTTATAGAGCTGTTGGAGATGCCGGAAGGGGAGCAGATGGTGGCCGGGACAACCTCCAAGGCCTTCCTCGAGGGTCTCAAGGACGTGGTCGAGGCTCGGAGGAAGCTTGAATCGGTTATGGATACTCTTCTTCCCTCATGCTTCATGTTCCACGGTTCTAGGATTGTCACTGATAACTTGCTTTGTCTTTGTAGCCTCCCAAGATGAAGAAGGCTATGATCTACGGGAATAGGGCAAGGTTGGGGAAGGGGAGTTCCTCGTCTGGAATCTTGCCTGAGGTCGACCTTCGCTCTAAAAAGAGTTCGGGGGATGATGCCCTGGTGACCCATGAGAGGGTATCTCCTTTGAAGAAGAATAAGGTAGATATCCCAGGTGCCAAGTTGATCTCCGCAAGTCAACCCATGGTTGCCACTTGAGGACAGGTTACCTCTCATGTTGAGAATCGAGAGTCGAGCGCTGGCCCGTCCCATTTGGTTGTAGCGGAAGAATCCTCTCCTTCGAGCCTGCGGAGCATCGATGAGATGCAGGCTATCCGATCTACACGAAGGGATAGCAACGAGTTCTCGGGCCAGGCGTACATGGTCAGAAGGCAGAGTCCTGAGGGTCATGCCCTCAAGATGCCCGCCTTTCTGGGGGCCCCTCTGGAGGACCAGTCTAAAGTTGCTGAGGCTGTCTTTCTTAACTTGTTCCATGAGAAGGACATGGAGCAGGTTATCTCCGAGGTGGGGTCGACTGATGCCGTGACGGCCCTTCTGAAGCGTGTGGCCCTAAATCGGATGAAGGTATTTTACTGATCTCTTCCTTCGTTCGTTTTTGATCGTGTCTTTTTAGACTGTTATTTATATGCTTTGTATTTTTTAGGATGACATTCTTCTAAGCGCGGTGATCAAGGCTGACGAGGCTCAGCGGCGCCGATTGGTCATCCAATGTCAGGAGTGGAGGGCCGACGCAGAGGCCAAGGCTCGTGAAGAGGCTCGAGCTGAGCTGTCGGGGCTTCGCCTTGAGTTGGAGAAGGCGAAGGCTGATCTTCAGAAGGAGAAGTCTCTCCTTGATGAGAGGGAGCGTTCCCTTGAGGAGCTAAAGGGAAGGCTGGAGGAGGCCAATAATGCCAAGGCCCAGACTGCCCATCTCCTCAAGGTTGCCCAGGCCGATGTGGAGAATTGGAAAACCAAGGAGGCCCGAGCACAGACTGATCGGGGGGCTGCGGTGGATCGTCAGACCCGTTACTGGGGGGATGCCCTACTCCGAGTGTATGGAGAAGGCGATGTGGGAGCCTCTGTAGTTACCTCCCTAGTCCGTATCCGTAACCTACGGGATTCTGCTAAGCCTGAAGATCTGGCGGAGGCCAGTAGAATTGAGGCTTCCATTGCCGCGGACTTGGAAGAAATGGAGAGGCTCGTTGTAGAGAGGCGGGCAGAGGAGGAAGCTGAATGATCAGGGCCTTTCGAGGTCTGCACCCTCGGGTCAAAAGAAACGGGGGTTTGTATTTGTTTTTTGCTTTGGGTGGTTGGTCACCCTTGTTGTAAACTATTTGCGACCCCTCCGCTTTTGAGGGTTGATGAATGAAGATGCTGACTTTCTATCTATTCAAGTCTTATTTAGCTCGTATCTTCATTATCTTCAATAAATGATCATTTATTGGCTTTCAATGACGATGCTCCTGCATGGAGGACAGCTGTCTTGAATAACCGCTAGGGCCTTTTGTTTATAAATAGGTCCCCTTTGTTTGTTCATTTTGCCCCCAATCTGTCTAGAGATATGTCTTCTTCTACTATATTCATTTCTTCCGGCTCTAGCGATGAATCTTCTGTAGATACCAGGCCAGTATCCAGGCCATATCATCTTCGATCGGGGAAACGTGCTCCTCGGAATAGTCGACCCAACAAAAGGTTTAATGAGGGTGCTTCCAAATCGACTCATGAAGAGCCCCTGGAAATTCCTGATGAGTTTAGTGAGGCTAGCTTGGCCAGGCTGGCGGTTTCTGATTTTGTTCGTCTCTTCGAGGATAACTCCTTGTCCGAGCGTCTTCGTACTCACATATGGATGGTATTTCAGCAGCTTCAGTCCCAAGGCATCTTGGAATGTTTAGAAGTCGAGCCTCTAGCCGTGAGGCTTCCTGGTGAGGGGGGCAGCAGACCTGACTCTCCTCCTCCTGTTCCTTCTCAAGTCGACCCTGGTCTCGACACTCCTACCCCTGGAGTGGGGGATCCCGAGGGCAAAGGCTCCTCTCGATCCGATCGCTCATTCGAGACGAAGGGTGAGCCAGACCATCAAGCCCAGCAGGCTCGTAGACAGGCTTTAGAGCAAGAAATTCATCATGCAGAGGAAGCCAGGAAATCGATTTTGAAGGAACAAAACTTGGTTGCCTGGAGGGTCGATCAGCTCATGAAGGACTTTCGTGCCGCGAAGCAGATGGTCGAGGAAAGGACCCTTGCCCTAGAAGAGGGGAGGGCAGTCTATCACTCTCTGCTTCAGAAGCAACAAGCCTTGGAACAGGAGATCAAGCATAAACGCGAAGCTCTAGATCCTTAAGCTTTCGTTCTCTCCAATCATTGTAGTAGCTTTGATTTTATGGTGTAGCCATATTGTAATAACTGGTACTTTCGATATTTGGAATGAATGTTCAAATGATGTTGTGTTTTTTACTCTCGTTTATGCAGTAGTTGCTTTTTTACTCGTGAGTCGAGAGGAATACGGGCAAACCGAAGCGTTTCCTTTTTCTCGGGAATGCGAACCGAGTTCATCCCGTACCTTAATGACACGTGTCTTCTGAAGGGAGGCATCGCTTGGTTTCCCCTAGCTTTTTTGCCTATAAATACTTGAGTGAACTTTCTCATTTTCATTCACATTTCTCGCATCACTTTCTCTCTCTAGAAATACTCTTTCAGTCTTCGGTAATTTTTCCTCAAGTTTTTTGTTCTACTTCTGAGATGGCCGGTTCCCAGAGAAAGGCCACAACTTCCCATCGTGGGGAGTCTAGCAAACAAGTCAAAGTCGGGGGTGCTGGGAAGAGTCGTGCCTCGACTTCCTCTGAATCCTACACCCCCGCTACCCCTCGATCCTCTCCTGGATCGAGTTTAGGCTCGAAGGCTCGGGATTTGATTACTGCTATTCGAAGGTCCCGAGCAGAACTCCGGGTGAATGATGGGCGAGCCCCTTCTGCTGCTGAGGCTCTGGCTCCTCCCCCTGCTGTCAGGGAGCCCGAACCGCCTGCTCGATTGGTTCCCCTTGCAGAACGGCTGGCAAATCGTGTTCGGGAGCTTCATCGGGAGATTGGTGGAGCTTGTGAGAGAGAGGCGGCTACCCAAGCTAAGATCCGCCGCTGGGAGCAGAGGGACAATGCCCTCATGGATGTTAGGACCGAGCTGGCGGCTCGGATTACTGGAGGGGTTGAAGAGCTGAACGGCCTTCGGGAAAGGAGGGAGGAGCTCCTCGATGAAGTGAGGGTTCTGAGGAACCAGCTGAAGGGTCAGCCTCCTGCCTCTCCCCCTCTATCCCTTTAGGCCTCGTCTTGGGTCAGCCTTGTACTTAGCAATTTCCTCCCAGACCTCGTTCTTCTAGGGTAGGTCAGGAGGTCGTTCTGTATTTGGCAATTTCTTCCCTGACGTCTTTCTTCCAGCACGAGGTCGGGGAGTCAGGTCTTGTCTTTTTTGTAAGTAGACTTTTTAGGTGTCGAGCTTGCGTGCCGACTAGGAATTTTGTAGATGAACTTTGAATATGTAGTTTCATCCTTCGGTCTTATGTAATCTTTGCCTCAAATCAATATAATGATTATTGCTCCGACTTTGATTGCTACTTTTCAATTTTGCTTCGTCAATTTTGCCTCGTCTTCGATTTTATCACTGATGCTCGCTTATTAGTCGTACCTCGAGTGTAAAACATATCGAGGTAAGTATACCCTGCCCCCACACTCGAGGTGCGGCTGTTTGGGTCGACTTTTTCACAGTCTGGTGTTTTTCCCAAGACGCCGGTTGATCTTCGTTGTCATAATTATTTTAAATGGACGTGACGGTTGGGAGAAGCCACCCTTTGGGTCATTACACGTGTCCCCTCCGAATTGAGGCTTCTTCTCTCTCAAACACCGGTTGGAGGTGACGGTTCGTCTTCTTTTGGAAAGGTTATAAATACCCCCACAGTTTCTTGGAAATTTCATCATTCTCTTCGTCACTTCTTGTTTTCACTTTCTCTCTCTAGACTTCTTTGAGCTTCATACAAACTTTCCAAGCAGCCTATCAAGCGTCGTTACCATGTCTTCTCCAGCTTCGAAAAGTCGTAGGCGTAATCTAGGGGGTAGATCTACCCCTCGTCTATCCATTACTATGGGTGGGGTTCCAGTTACCCCTAAGGTCGAAGCTCCAGTCGGGCCTAGTGGGTCGGCCATTGTCAGTGTGCCTTCGGGGCAGTACTCTCACTTGGAGCGTTGTACTTGTGACCTTTGCGTCGCTTTAGACGCTCTTAGGTTTGCTAAGAGGAGAGAGGGTTTTCTCCCCCCTCTTCCTGCTGGTGTCCTTGCCGACCCTCAGGCTCTCGAGGATCAATCGGCCCAAGCTCTGTGTGACCAGAAGCAGCATCGGTCGAATTTTGCCAGGGCTTGTGAGAAGTTGGCCGTTGCCGACCATAACTTGAAGAAGCTGGCCCTCGAGTTGAAGGAGGCCGAATCGAGGGTGACGGCCATTCAGCAGGAGATTGCTGGTGAGACTGCAAGGGTAGAGGCCCTTGAGAAGGATATGGCCCTTCATAAGGCTGCTTTCCTTACTGCAAGTGGTCGTCATTCACTCTTCCAGGAGTACAATCTTCGTCTTACCGAGCGTGGTCCCCCTGGATTCGCCCCTTGATATGTCTCTGATCCCTCTTTTCTTTTTTTTTTCTTTTTTTTTGTGGCCTTTTGGGGTTTGTAACTTTTTGGCCCAAAGAGGCTTGTAAATATTGGTTCGATCATCAACAGAATGAGATCGGTCTTTTGCTATGCTCTTCTTGTATTTCATAGCTATTTTATTCTCAGAATTGTTCATCTTTTACAAAGGTCTTGGTTTGGCGAATCGAACCTTTCATCTTGCAAGATCTTTTAGTCCTGTAAGGCGTTTAAGGCTAGCTTAACCTGTTTTAGCCCAATTTTTGTAGGCGTTTTGGCCTAATGAGGAGGATCATAAGATCTTAAGTCTTAATCTCCAAGTAGTAGTGTCTTGCGCATGAGACGTAAAGCTCATGTAAAGGCCTTAGGCTTCGTGGGCCTAGTTAGCCCGCACCTTAAGTTTTAGGTCGTTTGGACCTTGTAAGACCTTAATGATCATAGGATCGATCATTTTAGTCTGGTGTAGAGCATTTTCGGGTCGTTGGCCCTACTTAGCCCGATATTCGATGGTTAGGCGCGTAACAGTTTAGAGTAGGGTTGTCAAAACATCAGATGTCTTGCCCCCTGTCACGCGTCTAACCTTCAAGTATTGTTGGATCGATTAACCTGCGAGCTTTGTTGCGAGGTCAAAACACAAGTGTGTATGCCCCCAAGCTTGCAGGTTAATTCATATCGTTCTCCATTGATTACAGAGCTGATGAGAAGTGTAGATAGAAGATGTTGTAGGGTTCCCACCCGATTGTCATTGATAGAGGTATTGTGAGGGTCCTCACCCGTTACAAAGGTCGATTTTTGCAGGGATCGCCTAACCCTTTACAATTTGGACAACTTTGCCAGAAACCCTTTGATTTAGCAGACAATTTTTGCAGGGATTTGTGAACCCTAGAAGGATAGACAATTTTTTGAGGGAATTGTGAACCCGAGGGTCGATTTTTGCTGGGATTCGCCAACCCATTTTGTTTTAGGTTTGTCAGATATGAAATTTTCTCAAGTTGTTGAGGTTCCATGCTCTGGGTAGTGGGATTCCACTCATGCCTTCCAGTCGATAGGTGCCTAGTCGAATGACCCCTGTAATCTTATAGGGCCCTTCCCAGTTAGCAGTCAGCTTCCCTTGTGCGGAGTACTAGGTCGCCTGCCCCCATATGTTTCTCTTTTACCCTCCTGTTTGAATTGTCGGGTTAACTGATTTTTAGCGATTTCCATTCGTAGGAGGGTATCTCCTCTCATCTCTGGCAATAAATTGAGGTTGAACCTCAACTGTCGATCATTCTCTTCGGGGTCGTAGACAATTACTCGAGGGGATGGGGTAACTAGTTCTATGGGTAGGACAGCCTCTGACCCATACACCAACCTGAAAGGGGTTTCTCCCGTGGCCTTTTAGCAGTCGTTCTGATCGACCAGAGGACCTCATACAATCTTTCCTCCCAGAGCCCTTTAGCCGCTTCGAGTTTGAGCTTTAGACCATTAAGGATGATCTTGTTCGCTGCCTCAGCTTGACCGTTTGACTGAGGTCTGGCCACTGCTGTAAATCGAGCCTTTATAACCAAGTCTGACAGGTATGTTTTCAACCCTAGGTTGTCAAACTGTGGACCATTGTTGAATATAATCCCTCTAGGAACTCCGAAACGGGTGATCACATTCTCCCAGATGAACTTCCTGATGTCTTGTTCTTCGATGTGCCGTAGGGCCTTAGCCTCGACCCATTTTGTGAAATAGTCGATGGCCACAACTAGGAACTTGAATTGCCTCGGGGCCTCTGGGAAGGGACCCAAGATGTCCATTCCCCAGAGGTGGAAAGGGAGTGGTTCCAATGTAGGAGACAAATTCATAGCCGGCTGCCGTTGCACTGTGGAATGTAGTTGACAATTTTTGCAGTGGGTTACCCAATTCACAGCATCGGATCTTATGGTCGGCCAAAAGTATCCCGATCTTAGTGCTTTTCGTGCCAAGGCTCTGCCTGCGATGTGGGAGCCACACATCCCGCTGTGCAGATCATCTAGGATCTCGGCTCCTTCCGAGGGGGTGACACATCTGAGTAAAGGTTGGTTAAAGGCCTATTTGTATAATATCCCATCGACTAGGATAAACCACTTTGCCCGCTTCTTTACTTTCACTTGTTCCTTTTCATCTTCTGGGAGTGTCCCATTTTGGAGATACTCGATTATGGGGTTCATCCACGTTTCTGTTCTATCGAGCAAATTTACTTCAAGAGGTTTTGTGATGCTCTTTTCTTGCAGGACTTCCCAAAAAATCGACCGTGGAAGCCTGTTTATCGCGGAGCTGGCTAGCTTGGCAAGGGCATCGACTTGTTGATTCTCTGACCTAGGCACATGCTTAATGGAAAATCTTTCGAATTTCAAAATTTCTTCCTTTGACTTCTGGAGGTATGCCTTCATGGAGTCTTCCCTTGCTTCATAGTCTCCTGTGATCTGTGATACGACCAACTGGGAGTCCATAATCACGGCCACACTCTATGCCCCGACCATTTGAGCCATCTGAAGACCTGCTAGTAGGGCCTCATATTCTGCTTCGTTGTTGGATGCTTCGAACTGGAATCACAGAGCGTATTCGAACACTCCACCTTCTGGGTTTTGGAGTACCAGACTTGCCCCACTCCCGTTACGGCAGGCCGAACCGTTGACCGCCAGTTCCCACTTAGTTGACCATAGTACTAGTTGTTCGTTGATAGAAGCCATTTCTACCGCAAAGTCTGCCAACGCTTGACCTTTGATCGCCCTTCTAGGCTCGTATGCTATGGAGAACTCACCTAGCTCGGTGGCCCAAGGTTTCAATCTTCCAGATCGTTTTGGGCTCTGTAGTACTGCCTTTAATGGTTGATCGGTGAGTACAATTATTTCGTGGGAACAGAAGTAAGGTCGCAGCCGCCTTGCACTTATGATTAAAGCTAAGGCGAATTTTTCGATATCCAGGTATCGAGTCTCCGTGTCCAGGAGGACGTGGCTCACGAAATAAATCGGATGCTGGACTTTGTTTCACTCACATACTAGAGCCGTTGAAACTGCTCTTTCTGAGACTGCCAGATAAATAAATATCTTCTCTCCCAACTCTGGGCTAATCATTTGGGGTGCTTTAGCCAGATATGCTTTCAACTTCTCAAAGTTGGCCTGTGCGTCTGCCGACCATTCAAATTTTTCTTTATTTTTGATTGTTTTGAAGAATGAGGCACATCTATCCGTTGAACGTGAGATGAATCGGCTTAGTGCCGCTGCACAGCCGGTTAGTCGCTGCACATCCTTGAGGCATTTCGGTGGATGCATGTCTATCACTGCCTGTATTTTCTCAGGATTGGCGTCGATTCCTCGTTGACTTATCATGAAACCCAGTAGTTTTCCCCCTGGGACCCCGAATACGCATTTCTTGGGGTTGAGCTTCATGTTGTGTCGTCGTAAGGTGTCGAAGGTTTCCTTTAGATCTGACAAGTGACTTTCGCTTTTCTTGCTTTTGACGACCATGTCATCTACGTAGGCCTCGACATTTCTCCCCAATTGAGGGGAAAAGACATTCTTCACGAGGCGTTGGTAGGTTGCCCCTGCATTCTTCAGACCAAAAGGCATCATATTATAGCAGAATACCCCATCATCGGTGATGAAGGCCGCTTTTTCTTGATCTTCTTCCGCTAACCTCACTTGGTGATACCCTGAAAAGGCATCCATGAAGCTGAGAAGCTCGTGTCCTGACGTTGAGTCAATCAATTCGTCGATTCGAGGTAGCGGGAAATCATCTTTCGGGCATGCCTTATTAAGGTCTGTAAAGTCGACGCACATTCGCCAAGTTCCATTATGCTTCTTAACCAGCACCACATTGGCTAGCCATTCCGGATAGAGACATTCTCTGATAAATTCGGCTTTTAGTAGCTTCTGAACTTCTGCAGTTGCGGCTTCGCTTCTTTATCTACCCATTTGCCTCTTCTTTTGCTTCACAGGCTTAAAGTGGGGTTGTACCCCAAGCCTATGGATGATCAGATCACCATCTATGCCTGGCATATCGGAGGGAGAGAAAGCGAATACGTCAGAGTATTCCTGGAGTAGCCCTGTTATGTCACTTCTTTGTGGGTCGACTAGGTCTGCCCCGATGTACGTCACTTTTTCTGGTTGTGACTCAATTAATCTGACTTCCGAGGTTTCCCCCGAGGGCTCTGGTCGATTCTCAGGCTCGAACCGGGTATCGATATGGTCGACCAGATACATCTCTAGGAGCATGCATCCGGCTATCTTCCTTTTTCCGTCTCTCACACTTTTCTTTTTTGCTGCGGCAATCTCGGCAGGAGTGGGAGCAACAGTTAGTGTTGTCCCTATTTCCTGGGTTATTACCACTGACTTTGTAAGAGGTAGGGGAATTTCTTCCTCTTCAGTTTCCTGTTTCTTGCTATCCAGACAATCGACATACGATTTTCTGGCAGTCCTCTGATCACTGACCACCTGCCCTATTAGGCCGTTACCCCGACCAAATTTCATGATTAACCAGGACATGTGGATCACCGCGTTTATGGCCGCCAGGGTAGGTCTACCCAGAACGGCGTTGTAGGCCAACTTGGTGTCGACCACTAGAAATTCGATGATTTGTCTTCGTCGTGCCCCTTTTTCTCCTATTCGGACAGGGAGAATTATGTTACCAATGGGGTAGACTTTGTGCCCCCCAAATCCAAAAACAGGTAATGACACAGGGGTGATCTTGTCCTCATTGTACCCCAGATGCCGGAGGCACTTGTAAGTGATGATGTCCGCCGAACTTCCTGTATCGATGAGGACTCGCTCGGTCAGCAGACCAGCAATTTTGAGAGTCACTACCAGAGGGTCGTCATGTGGGTGGTGAAGTGCGCGCGCATCACGCTCATCAAAGGTCACCGATGGGATCTTGCCTATGGGAGGGAATCCTACAGCCATTACTTGTTCAGTACTGCGGTAATAATCCTGTCGTTGCTTTTTTGTCGGACCTCCTCCGCCTAGGCCGCCGTAGATCATTTTTACGACGTTGCTCATGTCGTCTTCCTCCGACTCTTCATCTTCCACGACCGTCGTGACTTTGGGCTTTTTGTAGACATTTTTCTTTTTGATAAATTGCTTCAACTTCCCTTCCTCGGCTAATTTCTAAAGATTTTTTTACCAGCCTCTGACAATCCTGGGTCGTATGGCCCACATCGTCATGATATGCGCATCGAAGCTTTGGGTTTCTTTCAGATAGATCCCTAACAATAGGAGGTGGTACGTCAAGCAGCCTTTTATCCATTTTATTGAAGATGGTTTGTTGATGGACGCTGAACGGCCATTCATCATCCGAGGGGTCGGTTTTCCTCCAATCGCTCCTTTTGGGAGGCCCTCT
Source organism: Tetragonia tetragonoides (assembly GCA_038025085.1). NCBI lineage: Eukaryota > Viridiplantae > Streptophyta > Magnoliopsida > Caryophyllales > Aizoaceae > Tetragonia > Tetragonia tetragonoides. Next base: position 21,571,430 of record CM076149.1, read on the forward strand.
GGATACCGCGAGTGCTTCGGCTGGCCGCTTGCCCTTGTCACTTTTAGTACTTTTGCTCGGCTTAGTCTCGGGCTTTGGGTCTGTCCTCACATTCCCCGGGGTATATCGCCCCGACTGTTCCTGGGAGTTAGCATATGCCACGGTGAATCTCCTAACCTCTGGGAGGGTTAGGAATCGTTTCTCTTCTCGTTTCAAACTTATCTGGAATTTGAAGTGCGATCCCTCTATCAGTTCTGATATATAGGCCGCGCTGGCGAGCCTCTCGTCCAGGTCATCTGTTTCGAGAGTTCCTGCATTGAACCGAGCAAGATAATCTTTCAGGCCTTCTTTCTTGTCTTGTTTTAGTTTGTAGAGATGTTTCGTGGTCTTTTTCTGTTGGATGTGCGCCGCGAAGTGATGTTTGAAGCTTTTTTCCATCTGAGCCCAAGAGTAGATACTCCTAGGGGCAAGAGAGGCGTACCATCGGATGGCAAGTCCCTTCAGAGTCATAGGAAAGTTTCTGCACAACGCCGCATCGCTCAGAGTTTGGTTCATCATGGTTGCTCTATATGCCATGATGTGATCTTGGGGGTTCTGGGGAACCTCATATTTGTCCGCCATGGGCTTCAGTTTGGATGGCATCGGGGCGCCATGATCTCGTCGCTGAATGGAGTTAGTCCTACAGCTGGTGTTTCACTCCCTAAGTTCGCAAAGGTATTAGATACCCCAGCGTTCCCGATGGTGGTGGAACTTGGGATATGGAGGGTCGATGGTGGTAGAGTGGTGTTGAGCTGTGGCGGTTTGATCCCCATAAGGAGTTCCTGATCCCGTCTTCGCTCGTTCTCATATTTTTGATTTAACTCTTTCAATTTCTATTCTTCAATCTGGCGTTGAGCCTCCCGATACTCAATGAAGTTACGAAGGTCTTCTTGAGTACGTCTCGACCCTTTCTGCTTCTCCTTCTCATAGAGTTGGTATAACTCTTGGAGCTGTTGTTCTTCTGCTCGACGGGCCTCCTCCCTTTTGAGTATAATACCCCTAAGGTCGGTTCCGTACTTACTGACTTCCTTCTCTGCTCTTTTCTTCTCCAGAAATTTTCTCAAATCGTCCGAGTTAGTCGGATGGTTTGAGGGCTTTCCTCGAGAAGCTTCTCGTTCCTTTGACCCGCCTACGCTTCGAGTGGACCAGCTGTCCCTCATAGAGCGTGTTGTTAGAGATGGAGAGGGCTCGGGCAGTGGAGGAGGGGGAGGGCGCCTAGTTTCTGAGGGAACTTTGCTTGTTTTCCTCGAGGCTTCCCTCTTCTCCCTGTTTCTGGGGGGTCTCATTTCTTTCGTCAGGCACTCTAGAGTTTCTTTCATCGTGTTCTGTAATTCCCCCATTATTTGGTGTAACTCCCCTCGAGTTACTGGGACATCGGGATTTCCGAGAGTTTGACTTCCATCCCCGTCAGAGTGTTGGGAGTTCTCATGATCTGGGACGGCGTCCATGTTACTAATGGTAAATCTTTTACGTGGATACGGGGGTGTAAGTAATTTTGTGGTTATCAGATCAGGAAGCTCGATTGAATCTGGGGTCTCTGGCCGTTCACTCATACAAAACCAAGCACCTTCCCCACAGACGGCGCCAAATGTTTCGCCCGATTTTGATGAGGGGTCGAACATTGGGAAGGTGATGGGACTGAGATGTGATAACGGAGGAGCTGCGCGTCTGGTTCCTCGATCGCTACCTGCACAGGACAAGCAACAGTGAACTGGCTCGGGGGGTCGACCCGAGAAGACCCCTCCGAAGCTTAAGTTAGTATCTAAAGATTTATGTACGTGAGGTACTTTTGTAAGGATGTGATAGAGCGTCACAGCTGAGGATGTCAGAGCGTGCTGTCAGACAGCGTGATTGTTCTCTGAATGAAAATGATCTTACCTTTGCCTTGATTTCCGCGCAGGTATTTATAGGCCAAAAGTCGGCTAGCTTCGGCGAATGAACAGTAGACACGTTGCCCTATACGTATGCTCCTCTCTAAGTCGGCTTAGAGGGACTGGTCACGTGAGTTTTGGTATGATCCCTTGGGATGACTCCACGTAGGGGTTCGTACATTTGATGTCGTCATTTCTGTCCTTGTGACTGGGGGAGCGTAGTCGCCAAGGCTTCCAATCGAATCTTAGTGGGAATATTTGTACAGTACATGTGCTGGCGTCATGGTTTCAGCACACCCAGTGTCTGAGGGTCGATTTGTAGTTAAATCGACCCGCACGGTTGAGCCGGAGCATGATTGTGATCCTCAGGTCTGTATGTATGTCTTCTGGGGTCGGATGGCGATGTTTGGGTCAGTGGGTAGAGGGATACTTCCGCCGAAGGCTCTTACTTGTGGTAGGGGAGAATCCTTCTGATACCGTCGGTGATGCAGACTCTTATGAGGGACTGGGGTTCTTCAATGGTAGTCGGGCCGTGGGTCGATAACTCGACCCTTGGTATTTTGGTTATATCAGGACCGGTTGAACCTCTCAAGCAAACGGGTGAACCGTTTGGCCAGTGGCCAAGTCGCTTGTCAAGCGGTTCAACCCCAGCCTGGCGGCTGGACCGTTTGCTAGAGCGGTCTGATCGTTCGCTAGGGCTCAGCGTGTGTCCGAATAAAAAGAGAGGGGGGAGGCCGAAATGGGTCATCTTCCTCATTTCGTCTTCTCTCTCTCTCTCTCTCTCTCTCTCTCTCTCTCTCTCTCTCTCCCTCTCTCTCTGTCTCTCTCTCTCCTCCATTTTCTTCAAGCTCTCAACCTCCATCAAAGCCCCTAACTCCAAATCTTGAGGTTTTTCTTGCTCAAATTCTTGTGGAAACTTGATTTTGCTAGTTTTTCTTCAATTTTGAGTACCAAAGCATTGTGTGAATTGGTGAGTTTTAGGGATTTGACCCAAATTTCAAAGAAAACTTCATTTGCTCTTGTTCCTCATCCATGGTGTGATACCCCGCTATATTCTATATTTATTAAATGGATTTTTAAAGAGTTAATCGTAGTTAGTTTACGATTATTTGAATTGATAGTTATAGATCGTTATTTCCCATAATTAATATTAAAATCATAAAAATAAATATTATAGATTTTAATTAATTCAAATCTTGGAGGGAATTATTCATCTGAATTATTTTGAAAATGTGGTAGGAGTTTCGGAGTCAAAAATCTGATTTTGAGTGGAGTGAATTATGCAAAATTGATTTCGTAATCAATTAGTATTAATTTGTGAGTGATATGGAGAGTGAATCAAGCTTGATCAAGATTGACCAAGGGTCTATTTAAAGGGGTCAAAGCTGAAGTCAAACCCACACTCACTCACCCACTCTCTCCTCACTCACGGTTAAAGATGGCTTCGTGCTGTGCTCGGGCCGTGTTCATGTCGTGCCTTCGTGCTTTGTAACAGTGCCGTGTCGTGTCGTGCTTGTAGTTGCCGTGCTTCGTGTCGTGTCGTGTCGTGTCGTGTCGTGCGTGCTCTTCCAAAAGGTAGGCACTGGTCGTGCTTGTGTCGTGTCGTGTCGTGCTCGTGCTCGTGCCGTGCGGGCCGTGCCCATGCTTTTTTTAAAATAATATTAAAATTTTCGCAGTGCCTTGTCGTGTCGTGTCGTGCCTGACCGTGCCCTATCGTGCTTTCTTTTCAAAATCCATGTCCAGGCCCAGTCATTCATGCCCGTGCTTCCTCCGTGCCCGTGTCGTTCCGTGTAAAAGGCGTGCTCGATCGTGCCGTGCCTCGTGCTACCCGTGCCCAGTGCCATCTGTACTCACGGTCCTCTCTTTCTCTCTCCTTCTCACTTTCATTTTCTCTCTCTCTCTCACTTCTGACTCTCCCCTCTCCCTAGCTGCTGCTGCTGCCACCACCTGCCAGCCACCGGCGGTGAGTCGCCGGCAAACAGAGCGTCCCCCCTGTCGTCGCCCCTTCTCTCTTTTCTCTTTCCCTCATTCTCTCTCCTATGTTTTTTTCTCTTTCTTTTCTCCTCTGTTTTGGTGCGCCCGTGATGCACTACCACCACCCAGTCGCCGTCCTTTGGTCGGCAATGGTGGTGGTGTCGGCGAGGCACAAGGCGGCGGCCTCCGCCAACACCACCGCTCTTTCTCCTTCCTCTGTTTTTCTCTCTCTCTCTCTCTCTCTCGCTCTCTTTTGTGATCTCTCTCTTTCTCTCTCCGCACCATTGTCACCGACCATCACCGGCGCCACCATGGCCGGTTGGTGGTGGATTGGTTTTGTAAATGCTCATGGACCCATATGGGTGGCCATGGCCGAGATCATAAGAAGGAGAAAGCAGTTTTCGAAAATTTTGAGTTTTTGATTTATTTTCGGATTTAATTATTAATTTTCAGATTATTTGATTTCTTGTTTTATTTGTTTAAAAAGATTTACGAATCCGTTTATCAAAATTCAAAAGCCTATCTCGACTGGAAATATTCAAGGAATTTAAAAAAATTATCATATCTAAATTCTAGGTTCATTTGGATATTTAATTTTGCGTCCGATTTGGTTTTTAATTATTTTTAATTAGGAATCGACACTTGTTCTTAGTCCCGTCAATTGTGAACGTTTTCAACAAAATCTCGGAGCGTAATCAAGTGGTAAGCTAACGAGTCTACCTTCTTCCCAAAACAAAATGTTTGATGTGTATGTGCTTAAATGGCAATTTATGATTAATTATGGAAAGCATGTTGAATTGCTCTAATTATGCAATTATGTCTTAATTATAGCTATCATAGCATGTTTCGATTATAGCATGTTTAATTTTGAATTATATTGTGATATGAGTGTTAAATGTTAATTGGACTATTTATAGAAATGGAATGTATCATGACTTATGTTAAGCTAATTTGAATTAAATGCCTTATTTGAATCATAATTGATTATGTTTTCTAATTGGAAGTGTTGACTTGATTTATTTATACTTTCTTAAATGGGATGTGACTTATGCTAGAAGCATGTTAGAATCCTGATTAGGATTTGGTGATTAATGTACATTACCTAGTCAAAGCAAACTCTTAAGTTGTTGTAACAGCCAGCATGTATATCTCCTAGTATAGTGTAAACCTCCTAGGTATTCTCTCGTATAGTTAGAATATAACTATATATTTACTTCTTTGATATTGAATACAACACAACTACTGTCAATCTTTACATGGTATCAAGAGCAGTGTTCTGATCCGACCTCTCTGTTTTTTTTCCTCTCCTCACACCCATGACTTCCCACACTATTCCCAACGATACCGATTACAGTTCTCCGATCATCGTTGTCACTCTCACAAATATTATCAAACTCACCTCTCAAAACTACATATCCTGAAAACTCTAAATCGAAGCCACGCTAGATAGCTATGGCTTGTTCAAGTATCTTGATGGTTCGTTCCCTGCTCCGACATCGACACTTGTCAAAGCTAATGTTTCTGTTCCCAATCCTGCGTATCTCACCTAGGTACATCAAGATTGTCGTCTCTTGGTGCGCTCATCGGTACTCTCGACCAAAACATTGTGCTTCTCATCTCTCTTTCCACTACCACCAAGGATATGTGGGATAGTCTTGCCAGTACATATGCAAGCTCATCCCATGGTCATATCAAACAACTCAAAGCCAAATACAAAGCCATAACCAAAGGCCCACAGTCTGTGACAGATTTTATGCATGCTATCAAAGCTTGCACTGATCATCTGGCTCTTCTCGGTGCTCCGGTATCTCAGGAGGATATTACTGATCGTATTTTCGAAGGCCTAGCTGACTCTTATAATGGCGTTATCGAGGCAGTCAATGCTCGTGACACTCCCATCTCGTTTGTCAAGCTCCATGAAAAACTCATAAACCGTGAGCTCACTATAAAAAACCAATCCATTCTTGGTGTTCTCCCTGCCACTGCAAATCCTACCACTATTCGGCCTTTCCCAAGTATGTCTTGAAATTCTCAGCCATCATTCCCCACTTCCCGAGCTAATCACTCTTCCAATACTCACCATTAGTCTGCCTCATCCTCTCCTGGCCATCGACCATTTCTTGGAAAATGTCAATGGTGTCACTCCAAAGGGCATTCTCTACGAAATTGTGCTGTTTTCCAGGAGAAACATCCCTCCATTCGTCCCCCACCTTACATGGCACACCAACCTCAAGCTCATGTTGCTACTGCTTCCGCTTGTACTGCGCCCACTCAGTGGCTCCTTGATTCATGGGCCTCTCACCATGTTACTCATGATCTAGCTAATCTCTCGTTACACCAACCTTATAATGGAACCGACGAGATTGTCATTGGCGATGGTAAGGGGCTTCCTATTACACATACTGGTTCAACTCTTCTCCCTAGCAATTCTAAGTCTCTTTCTCTCTCAAATGTTTTATGTGTTCGTTCCATGCATCGTAATATACTCTCCATTTTCCAATTGTGTCGAGAAAATAAACTTCTAATTCTTTTATCCTCTGATTTTTACATTGTGAAGGATCGACTCATGGGGGCACCTCTTCTAACGGGACCAACTAAAAATGGCATTTACGAGTTTTCCTCTTCTCTTTCGGCCATTGTGGCATACTCCAACGTCAAAGCCTCCGCCACTGATTGGCATCATCGTCTAGGGCATCCATCTTTAGAAATTTTCAAATTCATTGCTACTTCTTTAGAGCTTGGTTTTCGTAGTGAATTGTTTTTTAATTGTAATGCTTGTCTCTGTAATAAAAACCATCGGTTCCCTTTTCATCAAAATACATTGACTTCTCATTCTCCTCTTGATCTCCTTTATACAGATTTATGGACATCTCCAGTTTATTCTTTTGATGGTACAAATATTATGTCATTTTTGTAGATCACTTCACTAGATATGTGCTCTCAAAAAGAAATCTAATACTAAGGAGGTCTTTATTCGTTTTAAAGCCTTAGTGGAAAAACACTTTGCCAAGCCTATCAAAACCATATTTTTTGATAATGGGAGGGGGGAATATCAGGCACCATCTAGTTACCTCACTCTTGATGGTATTTCACATCTTACCTCTCCTCCACTCACACCCGAGCATAATGGTTTTGCTGAATGCCGGCATCGACACATTGTTGAAACAACGCTTTCTCTTCTATCTCATGCTCAATTACCAATTGAGTATTGGTCTCTAGCCTTCACTACAACTTCCTATCTTATCAATCTCCTACCCACTCCTACCCTATCTCACAAATCTCCTTTTCAATGTCTCTTTGGTTCCTCTCCTAACTATCTCAATCTTCAAAGCTTTGGTTGCTATGTTATCCATGGCTTCGTCCATATACAAAACATAAACTGACTCTCGTTCTCTCCCGTATATCTTTGTGGGTTACTCAGCCACTCAAAGTGCTTATCATTGCCTTGATCCCGTGACCCACAAAATATATACTTCACGCCATATTTGGTTTGTTGAGTCACAGTTTCCCTATGCTAAGCTCGTTGCTCCTTCTTCACCTCCCTCTTATCCTACTTCTAAAAGATGGTGTGAAGTCTCGGTTCCCATTCTCTTATCTCATGCACCTTTGCCCACCTCACCCGTGCCCTATGCCTCTCCACCCTCTTCGCCCTCTTCGGCGTCAGTACAATTCAGCACCAGTGACTCTAAAAGCCCACCTCCTAACGTTACTCCCTCTGCCACTCAGTCTATACATAAAATTGTCACCCGTTCCCAGCATAATATTGTCAAGCCAAAATATGCACATACTACTACCGTGCAGCCTCGTGCCACCGAGCCCAGCTCCGTAGCTCAAGCTCTTGCTGATCCTCTATGGCGTCAAGCAATGAATGATGAGATTAGGGCCTTGCATAAACTTAGCACTTGGAATCTTTGTTCCTTATGATTTGGGGCAAAATATTGTGAAGTGTAAATGGGTATTCTGCATCAAGTATAAACCTGATGGGACAGTGAATCGTTATCCGGCTCGTTTAGTTGCGAAAGGGTTCCAACAAAGGCCTGGCATTGATTACACGGAAGCCTTTAGCCTTGTAGTAAAACCCGCTACCATTCGCACTCTACTCCTATGGCCACTGATTCTACTCTTACGCTGCAATCAGATGATCTTATTGACAATCCAACTGATTACCGTGCACTGGTTGGGAGTTTATAGTACCTGATTCTCTCCCAACCTGATGTTGCTTTTGCTGTCAACAAGTTATCACAGTTCATGCATGCTCCACGAAATACCCATTTGGCTTCTTTGAAGCGCCTCTTGCGGTATCTCACTGGTTCTCTTGACAAAGGTATTACACTTCATCGTGACTCTCCTCTTCATCTTCATGCTTTCTCTGACGCGGATTGGGCTGGTAATATGGATGATTACAAGTCGACTATGGGACATGTAGTTTTTCTTGCTCGTAATCCAGTTTGTTAGAGCTCAAAGAAACAAAGGTTCTTGTCCCAATCATCGACTGAAGCTGAATACAAGGCAGTAGCTGCTACCGCTGGCGAACTTCTTTGGCTTTGGAATTTGTAGAAATGGGTGTCCACCTGCCTCAGGTACCTATTATTATTGTGACAATCTTGGAGCTACTCATCTCAGTGCTAATCCGGTTTTCTATTCCCGTATGAAACATTTAGCACTTGCCTATCACTTCGTTCGCGAGCAAGTACTGCATGGCACTCTGCGTGTCAATCATGTTTCCACAGGTGATCAGCTAGTTGATCCTCTTACAAAGCCCTTGGCTCATGGCAAGTTCCAGTCTTTCATGTCCAAGATCGGTCTCTATGTTCGGTCGTCCGTCTTGCGGGGGCATGTAAAGGATAAACCTCAGACTAAGTATCTGCACATTACCTAGTCAAAGCAAACTCTTAAGTTGTTGTAACAGCCAGCATGTATATCCCCTAGTATAGTGTAAAGCTCCTACATATTCTCTCGTATAGTTAGAGTGTAACTATATATTGACTTCTTTGATATTGAATACAACACAACTTATGTCAACCTTTACTATTAAGACTCCTATTGGTTCCGTAGGAGTAGTAGTCGAGCATCGGGACTGCACATGCATATTGTGTATTTCGGGGATAAGTGATTCCCAATGTATCTATTCAATTATGGACACAACAATGTTTGTGTTCGGGACGGATCATTCCCCATTGTATAAATCCTCTTGTTAACCATGAGTTGCAATTGAGGTAGTGCGCACACTAGAGTCTTTAAGTCCATGGCATGATTATAATTTGAGGTGATGACCTCTATAGTTGAGCACTACAAGAATTACGCGATTTGGCTGCCGCTTTATCGGTCGCAAATATGGGTTAATCGGTCGCAAAAATGGGTTAATCGATCGCCAATATGAGTTTCTGACCGATTTGTGACCGCACAAAAGAGGCAGCAAATATGACCGACCGATTTAAAATATATATACCGACCGATTAGTCGGTCACAACCCAGAAAAAAAATTTTTAAAAAAAATGATTTCCAACCGATTATTGGTTGGGAATAAGCTAATTTTCACCCACAAAATAAACCTAGACTCCTTTAAACAAAAACATACACCATCATCCAAAGCACCAAATTCTTACACAGGTACACAATAACCATCAACAACATTTTGTTTAGATCTGACGAAGCAACAATTCCCAAACTAACATAAAATTGTCTTAAACGAATTAGTACAGAACAAACGCTGAAACATAATTATAACGACCTACAATATTTTTAGAATTGCAGATATAAAAGAAAAATGAAACCCTACCTCTAAACAACTAGAACATAAATTACCCAAAAAAAATCTTCTACACACTTAGACTTTGCCCAGATTCATTTAATGTGTTTCCAATTTGTTGTTGAGTAGTGGAGGAGATGGAAGACTAGATCTCACGACCCATACCATTACCGCTTCTCAACCGCCATCACTAGCCCAGGTTGCTTCCAAAATCAAACATATCTGCTTCATTTTTGCCTTTAACAACCAAGATCGACCTTAATTTCGGTTAAATTTGTCCCAAATTTGCTTTCACTCAAATTTCGTGCTCGGTTTTCAACGGTGAAAGAAAAAGAGGAAGAGAGAGAGGGGTGGTAGATGGAGAGAGAAGCAGAGAAGTTATATGAAGTTGAGATGAAAACGAGCAAAAACGAGGAGTTGAGATGAGAGGGGGAGCTGGGTATGTACAGAGGAGAGAGAAAGGATATGAGGAAGAGAAGTGGGCTGAGAAAAGGAAAGAGAACGTGGGCAGGTTGATGGTTGAGAAAAAAAAAACATAAGGGCCAGTTAAATATGCTCACTTCGTAATTTTCCTTTTTTCTTGTTTTGGTTTCAGCGACCGATTTTCGGTCGGTAACTTATTAATTCGGTCAGTGATTTGCGACCGACTAAATATCGGTCGCTAATTTTTCAACCGACATTAAATTGGTTGGTAATTAGTTAAATTTAAACCGATAAAAAGTCGGTCGGTAAATATCAGTAGCCAAATCGCGTGTTTCTTCTAGTGGACGTAAGTGTACGCCCTCGGTCTATGTAAAGATAGGTGTCGTGATGGTTTGCCCTCGGTCTATCTAGCTCTCTTATTTCTCTCTAGATGACTTATTATAATTGTTGTGGTGATGGTCACTTTAAAAAGATTAAACTGATCTGATTGATTGCGTGTGCTTGAATGATTTGATTACCTGCGTATGTGATTATGTTTCAATGATTCTTTTTAATTTCCAAGGTAAGGGTTTTCTAGATGTTTTTGCGGGGTTTGATCGTTAATTACCCAGCCTTTGCTGACTGAATATTTTTCTTTTCTATGTGTGTGTGTGTCGTCCATTTACTTATGGTGGGCCTACGACGAACCATTATGGCTTAACTATAATGTGGGAGTAGATCAAGGATGGTCATACAAGTTATGATTGAAAATCAAGTTTGGCGACCGAATAGAGTATTCAAGAAGTCAGTTTCACGTCCTTTCTATTCATCTGTTGTATTGATTATTCAATTGTTGTACTATCGAGTGGTTTATAGTTGTTACAATTTAGCCTTTCGCTCATTCGTTGGAATGAGTGCGGCGATAACACCCAGGATTTTGTATAGAAGTCTTGCGCTGTTGTAAACATTACCTATTTATGAAAGTTTTAATGTGGTCCAAAATTCGGGGTGTTACACATGGCTCCCAAGCTTAGAGGAGGTAGGAAGAGGAAGGGTCAGGAGATTGTTGTGAGAGAGACCGCGAATATTTTCACTCGGATCTTTGTTTTCGGTATACCCCATCACCGAGTGCGTGAGCACCGATTGGCCCAGGATGAGTTTACTCGTAGTGATTTTTATCCTACGGACCGTTGGGAGCCTCATGATATTCATTTCAAGAAGGAGCATTTGGTTACCTTGGGTACCAAATGTCTGGTATGTCTTCTAATTTGCTCTTTTTCACTAGAAAATCATGTGTAGCCAAACACAGAAATTTTTAGGTTGAGAACTGTAGCGTATTTGTGTGGAAACCCAATCAGTCTTCACACGCGGGCCCCCTGCTGTTTCCCGACTTTGTTCCAGCTAGAAACCGTTATTCCAGTTCGTTCGCGGCAAATATCACTACCAAGCGCGCGGGAGCAAGACTCTTTGACCCACAAATTCAAATTCGATACTTGGCCCATTTTACGGTACCAACGATTTTCAGGTAAAACTAACCGATTATTTTTGCAGATCCTACATATTGCAGCCCGGATCTATACTGCGACAACTTTTACCGGCCAGATTATTTTTAAAGCCCGAAAATTCTAACGGCCTTACTAAACAACTCAAATTCACAAATTTCGGGTCAGTCAATGATCGCTTAAGCTATTGCGGTTAAATTGTCCTTCTGCGAAACTACAGATTCGGGTCGGTCAATGATAGCTTAAGCTATTGCGGTTAAACTGTCCTTCTGCGAAGTTACTTATTTGGGGTTTGTCAATGATTGCTTAAGTTATTGCGGTTAAACTGTCCCTTCTGCGAGGTTACTTATTTTATGTCAGTCAATGATTGCTTAAACTGTTGCAGTTATACCGTCCATTATTTTTATATGTTTCAGTCAATGATTTCATAAGCTATTGCATTTAAACTGTTCATATGTTTTAACCATTTTACAACCGTCATTTTGATCGCGCTGTCTCGTCGACCTTTTCGTTTCTTGTGCAGGGACGGAATCTCGGTATCCGTCGAGTGGTGTTTAGTCACTATTTGCTCGATATAGCATTTATACTATTCACTCTCACCAGTGTTACTTCCCATTTACAACCGTTATTTTTAATCGCACTGTCTTGTTGGTTTTTTCGTTTCTCGTACAGGGACGGAATCTCGACATCCATCGAGCGGTGTTTAGTCACTGTTTGTCGAAGCACTCCATATTGATCATTCTCAAAGTATTACTAACTTTTTCATTCACTCTGAATACAGGTCCCCAGCAGACATTTAGGCCATCTATGAGCGGTGTTCTGTCCTGCTACCATAACCTTTATTTTCTCTTGTGTTCACAGAGATGAAATCTTAGCACGCTACGAGTATGTCCCAACTCAGGTTTTTCTTCATATGCATACATACTGTACACTCTCACACACCGTGTGCACATCAGTATCCCGCATGTCGCCTTCGGAATACTTTGATCTTTGCTTTTACTCAAGCTCGATCAAAGTGGGGGTTTCTGTAGACGCCAAAAAAGCGCCTTCAGATTTCTCCGCAAAAGCCCGATGATGAAAGGAGTAAATTATAAACTTGAACTGCTATTTTTGTTTTAATAGTTAAGATATGGTCTTAGGTTTTTTCTCCAAACACTCCTTCATTCCATTTCATTCAAAAGCCCCGTTCAAGAGCTTTTTAATGACACGTCTCATGCCTCTTTCCGACTCCCGGTCGCCAAGTTGCGATTTAAGGGTAAAACCGTCTTTTACCGTTCAGGGGTAAAACGGTCTTTTCGCATTTTTCGGAATATTTAAATTCCTCCAGAAAATAAAAATGGGCTGAATGACGACATCCATCTGGCTGCTGACAGCCGTCAGCGGCCCTGGGAAAAGTCCCAGAGCCGCTAGCGGCGCTGACCGAATTCCCAGAGCCGCTAGCGGCGCTGACCCTGCTTCGAGCCCGGCCCATTTTTCAAGCCCGTCTCATTTTTCAACTCAATTTCTGTCGTCAAACCCTACTACCCACGCCTATATAAACAACCCTTCACCCTCAGTTCAAAACACACCGTCTACAGTTGACAAGCTCTATTCTTAGTAGTATTGACTCTGAGCTTTTCCCTCTTTCTTCCATAAACAATTCTATTCTATTCTCGGGAGTATTGACACTGAGCTTCCCCTTCTTTCTTTACTTGAGATCTATTTTTACTATTCTTGTCAAATATAGCCTACAGATCAGGTACAAATTCCTGAGGGCTCAAATTAAATTAATTGATTAACTGTTTATTTTCCAGTAGTCATAATGAAGATATCATGCTAAAATAACGTTTTTATCGCTTCCTAAATATGGTATGTACAATCGTTGTGCTGTCCAACTTGCCAAACCGAATGCATGTCTAAATAAAGGTTAGAAATAAATGTTGTGATGCTTGTGATAAACCAACTAATAGTCTAAGTCTAGGTTGTTAATCCGGTTTGCACGGGAATTATGTCTTTAAATTATTAAGCAAAATTGAGTTAGTAGAGGCAGTCATAATACGGGCGAGTTGGGTGCCTAACACCTTCCCACCTCGTACCTTCGCCCCCGAACCCTTCATTCTTGGGTACTCATATGTTCTATATGAGCGGGAGTCTTTCTAAAAACATGATCAGTTCACTTATCGCGCTATTGGGTTATCCCTTCGGTTTGTCCCTTTGATAAAACGCTGATAGCAGATTTGTGACCTCTTTCATGGTTTTTATTCAATTCAAGTCTTTACAAAAGTTTTTCTAACTCGATGGTCCCTTGAATTTATCTAAAGCCCCCAGCTTACAAATTTTCTATAAGGACGCACTCCGTGGCCGTAGAAATCCCGGGTCCTTACAATTGCCAAGTGATGAAGTACGATATTTGGGTCAAGTCCGGGCATCTCTTCATAACTCCAAGCAAATACGTCTTTGTACTCCGAGAGAAGCTTGACATATTCCTCTTCTTCTTCAGGCGTAAGTAAAGCACTTATGAAAGTGGGGCGTGGTTCTTCTAGAGTTCCAAGATTTAACTCTTTTAGATCATCCGTTGCAGCTTGCCCCCTATCCTCAAGAGTTTCGGGAGCTTCTTCGGGCTCTATCTCAGTTGCAGAGTCCACATTTGGCACTTCTTGCACAGAGATATCACAAGATGTGACAATATCCTCTTCAAGTTTCACACCTTGTTGAGATGAATCTTGTTCGTTGGTATGGACCACTGTACGTCTCCTTGTATCTAGTGCAACATTTGTGTTTACTTCCAATGTTGAGAAGTGTTTCATGCAAGAAGGGATGACGCTATTACATCTTTATCGGACGCAACATCTTCTTTCACCCTCTCAGTGTGATCTCGTTGTCGTCGCCATTGCTTGGCAGGAGCATTTGCAGCACCGATGCGACTAAAGACAAAACATATTTCCTTTGTAAGTTTATGATCATGTGACACTTGATCGTTTGACTAATCGTGTTGATCATTTAACCTACTAAACTCATATGGGCGCACTGTAGATGGTGGCTGCAACCTTTCGAACACCGAGGTTCTTATACTTGGCTCAATCCTTTCACTTTCATCATTGGTAACCTCTTCCATAGTACTGTACTGAGAGGTTGACCTTTCTGTCTTGCGGCGGCCAGAGATCTTGATTGGTTCAGGGGGAGTGTATCCTATACCAACTTTAGGGACCCAAACGCGTCCTCCTTGTTGCTGCAACTTTGTTTGCGTTTTGTTAAGCCCATAGGATTTAGCTTCAATAACCTTTCCCAAAGGCGAAGGATTATCAAAGTTGTAGCCTGAAATCTCCATAAGTTTGTATGCCTTAGGATCAAAGTTTCCACTTGTAGAGGTTTCCTCGTCATTCAACAATTTAGAGGAGGGAACAAATCCAAGCGTAGAAGGCTTCTTCACTTGAGTTTGTTTTTTATCAGCCAAGGGAATTGTCGCACTGGCTTTTAAAAGTTTGACACTTTCTTCACTCATTTTCAGAGTAGTTTTCTGTTCACACCCCTTGCCTTTGCATTCTGAAAAAGGTGATTCTCCCTCTTTGCGACGCGACTTTGGGATATATCGCAACAGAGGGGTTGACAAGGGTGAAGGTATTGAAGTAGTCTTCTTTTTGAGAGGGTTAGTGCTTTGACTTTGATTCTCTCCCTCCTTGCTTTCCTTCTTCTCGCTCTTAGGTGTTAGTACAATAGTTGGAGGAGAAGTAGTATCCTCTTTCTCTTTGACACTTCGTTTACCTGTCGAGGAGATTGATGGTGGCAAAACCTCGCTCAAGACATCATTTTCTTGGTAGAATTTGGCATCAGCGAAATGTGACTTTGCCTTGGTGAATGGCTTGACCTCCCCCAATATCTTTTTCTCGCCTTCGGGTGGATGCGACAACACCATTTTCATGAAGCCAAGGACGTCCAAGGAGCATCTTGTAGGACGTCTTTGAATCTATGACGTGGAACAAGGTAGTAGAGGGCATGTCACCTGTAGCGAGGTCCACTTGAATCATGCCAATTGCACGTTGACTATCGAGGTTAAAACCGTGAATCACAAGTTGTCTAGTCATAAGTTCTTCCATAGAAATGTCAACCTCCAACATGGTTGTCTTAGGCATAATGTTGACGGTTGATCCTCCATCAATCAAGATGCGCTTAACGTTTTGCCCCCGGATGTATCCAGAGATGAACAATGGACGATTATGGGGATTTTACCCCAACAACAAATCATCATCCGTAAAAGCCAACATGGTACTCATGAAGAGCACTTATTGGAGATTTCAGAAGATTCTCCGAAGTCTTTCACTTTGTCAGCGTAAAGCTCTGGATGACTTAGAGCTAACGCTAGCAGCTGGCGCATCTCTTTAGGTAAGTGGAAGGTTTGTCTCCACCCCATGCTTGAAGGAAGAGCTTCTAACACAGCAAGGATTTTGACATCTCTTTCAAGATTTGGGAAATGTGAGGACCTTTTAACATGTGTTTTATTTTCCTTTTCCCCTTTTTATTGCTCGTCGTCTATTGTGTAGCATGAAACCACATGCACAGCAGTTGGAGTGAAGTATTTTTCTGGGAATAACACTTCCAATGTTACATGCTTCAAAGGTTCTTGCTCGAGAAAATCAATGGGCAATGTGTGTGGCTTGATGCCTGCCTTTGACTTTTTCTTTCCTTTGGAGCGACGAGGGCTCTTCCCCTTATTTTGCCTTTTCTTACGACGAGGTGGGGGTGGTTGTGCTCGCACTTACTTTCTTGGTGTTCTTCTAGTCACAAGGGTTCAACCTTCATCATCATCATCATGATGAGAATGCTCAGCAAGGTTGTTAGACTCGACTTGTGGGAGTTGCTTCATTACAGACACGACAACAGGTTCCAAACTCCCAAACTGAATCAAGCATAGTTGAGAAGACTCAAAGGATCCAAGTGTCACTGAGGCATGGTTAGATTCCACAGTCTCATCAACATCTAACAGGATCTTTCCTTCCTTAGCCAACCTCATGATACGTTCCTTGAGCGTTATGCATTTCTCAAGAGGGTGACCAAGGACCCTGTGGTACCGATAGTAGTTTGGGTCTGTAGTCTTTCGAGCTTCCTCTAGTCGCTTGGATTCTGATAACTCGATGACCTTCTTCTCTAATAAATCGTCTGGCATACCAGACAAGTCAGAGTCCGGAAAATGATACTTTTTTGCTTGAAGCTCCTTAAGTGTGGGACGAATATTTTCCATGTCCCTTGAGTATGAGCTCGCTCCCTTTTCAAACTTTGGCTTGGCAGAGATTTTCACATGCATGGTGGAGATGCTCATGGATTATTTAGTAGAACTTTTTGAAGACTTGTCATTCTTCTTATAGTCCCTTTTCTCTTTCCTTGGCTCGGGGGAAGCAATGAGCTTGCCGCCATGACTAGCGATGGTGATCTCCATGTCATGTGCCCGTGTTTCCAAATCTTGAAAAGTTTTAGGCTTGATACCTTACCAAATGTAGAGCAAGTTCCACTCCATTCCTTGGATGCACATTTCAACCGCCTAGGTCTCAGTGAGGCGATCCTTGCATTCTAGACTTAGTGCTCGCCACCGATTAATGTAATCGACGACAGGCTCTTCCTTCCATCGTTTTGTGTTAGTCAGCTCGGTCATGCTGACAATACGTCTCGTGCTGTGGAAGCGATTCAAAAACTCTCCTTTCATTTGCTCCCAACTATCAATGGATTCAGGAGACAAGTCCATGTACCAATCGAAGACGCTACCTTTGAGAGAGCGAACAAATTACTTGACTAAGCGGTCACTGGCAGTTCCAGCATTATTGTACGTCTCTATGAAGTGCGCGACGAGCTGTTTAGGATTACCCTTCCCGTCAAACTGCAGAAACTTAGGAGGTTGGTAACCAGCGGGCATCTTTAGAATGTCAATCTGCTTGGTGTACGGCGTAGTGTAATGATGGGAAGTTTGAGAACCTCCACCAAATAGCACCTTAACTGCACTTGCTATCATATCCTGAATCTGTTGGACAGTCAGCGATCTAGTGTGGGATTCAGGATTTCCCTTTATACTGTGATTGGAATACACAAACTCATCGTCGTCGATGTCGTCCTCATACTCAACAATCGATTTCTTTTCTAGTTTCTTGGTCAAGGCAGCGATGTGCTTGTTCTGACACTTAATTTCAGCATTCTTCTCCTCGCTTTCCTTAGAAAGCTTTGTAAGTAGATCCTGCATGTCTTTCAATTGTTCTTCCACAAATTTGGCTTCCGTCGCCATAACAGAAGCGACGTCAGACTGAGGAG
Source organism: Tetragonia tetragonoides (assembly GCA_038025085.1). NCBI lineage: Eukaryota > Viridiplantae > Streptophyta > Magnoliopsida > Caryophyllales > Aizoaceae > Tetragonia > Tetragonia tetragonoides. Next base: position 21,589,216 of record CM076149.1, read on the forward strand.
GTTCAACAGTTTCTTGAGGCGGTGTGACTTCGCCTGAGGAAGGAGTTGAAGAATCGTTACTTGTAAAACGATCCTATACCTAGGGTGATGATTGATACGTCGGATGATATAGGTGAGGATTTTCTCCGCTACATCCTTTGGGTTTTGCTTCCATGTTGAGGTAGCAGTGGTTCGTTCCGCTTCAGCTGACTGTTTAGAACCGAACACAGGGGTTTCGCGAGACCTTGTAGGGCCTAACGAGAGTGTCTGAAAGGCAGTGAAGTCAGCTGCTTTCGCCATGCTCCTGTTGAGCCTTCTTGACTGCGCACTACAGGCGGCAGCACTTGTGGATCTCCCAGCAGTGGATCCAGATGACTTCTTTAGTGATCCAGCAGTGGATCCAGATGATTTCTTCAGTGACTGGGAGACATTTCCTTTTGAGGCCACGTCAACTGCAACGAAGTTGATGTTGATGATTTGGTGAAGAGACAGAGATGAGAGGCAAAGATGTCCCATCAAGCGTGCCAAAATTTGTAGACAACAAAATTAATGCGTAGGACAGAAATAAGTTAAACAAATATAATTTGTATTGATTTGAATGTATGGGTTACAATCTCTGTATTTTTATCTGTTACAATGAACAAATAATATTAAACCTCTGATTCTGTCTCTCAGTTTGAATGTTCTTGAGCAAGGGTCTTCAAAGACTTAAATCTTGATCAAGGTAGCAATTTCGGTGGAGGAAATGCTCAGGCAGGGCTTGTAGATTTTCCAACCTCTCGAATGAAGTGAGATTCGGTATTTATAAAGAGGAATAAGGAGTTTCGATCCCCTAACGGACTTGGTAATCATGGACTGGCCCAATTTCTTGACTTGGTAGTCTTTTCTTGTGGGTTTGGCCGATTTAGCTGTTTATTTGGCCCAATAGGTGTGGGTTGGCCCAATGGTTAAATATAAGCCCATTTTGATGGCTTTTGGCCCATAATAATTTTTGGGGTTAATTGATTAAATTAATGTAACATCCACCAAAATTACCACCATTGATTAGAGACTAAGCTTGTGAGTTATCAAAAATCGAGGTTGTCTTTGACCAAATAGATTTAAAATTTTAAACCTGTTAACCTTTGTCCCGTTTAGACAACAGATGTTCTTTCCTTATATTAGAGAAACTTTGATCGAGCCTATGTGGAGATCTGAGAGAAACCAAAAGAAACCCTATGGAAATCAAAGGAGAGAAATATGTGAACCATTGTTTATGTAACGAGCCTAGTTGTTCATCGTTGTATCTTTGTTTGGGATTACGGAACGCCATATACTTAGAACCAAACTGACATTCAATTATCATGAGATTATCCAATACGGTATTGGATTACGATTCTAAGAAACCTATTAGAACACCATTAGGAATCTTTTAGAAAGTTAGAACCTATTGTGAGTTGAAGCAAATACTTGGTTGTTATATCATGTTCGATTCGAGACCCGTTTCTTCGTCGTTAAGCCACAATCTCTCCGAAGCATTATTGCCAACCGATAGAGCCATGTTTCTAATGTTGTAGTAATCCCAATTCGTGCCCAAACACCGAAGGATATCACCTTAGAAGAGCCATACAAATCAAGCACAATGGAATAGCATTAAGGGTACGAAGACGATTTAAACTTTGCTATCTCAATGGTGCCTTATGGGCTAAGCAATGGATAAACACAACATTATTTGATCTTATCCTCATCATGAAGTTTGATCTTATACAAAAAGGGATAAGAATGAAGCCCCTTTGCCAAGCAAGCTGCTTACCTAACACAAGCCACCTATAAGCTGATGCAGTAGTTGTGCATTAGACCTCTCTTGTGGATAAGTTTCATTGCTCTTATCCTTTAAGATAGAGTCCAATACTTTTATCCAAGCTACCATGTCATGTGACCTTGCTTAGTGTATGAGAATAGCCCCAAGTGATACTCCAATAGCAAAGAAAACCATCATTAAGCAAGACCACAAACAAACATGTTCCAGAAATAATAGCTCAACTACTTGTCTATGATTGGAGAGCCGTTTCCTATGATTTATAACCCTGGCCTATAGCTGTATTTGATCCTTATGAGACACCCTACCTTTAGGCTATCAAAGTAGCTCACCATAGGTCTTTAATATCCGCCTAATACAGCCAAGAAGGCATCCTTATCCAAACTGCCATCCTGACCGACATACCCTACGTGTTTAAGTTGGTTGTGTAACCGACATTAGTGATACTTATCCTCTCTTGTTGCGTGTGAAACTTTTCCAAATTCAAGCCCTATAAATAGACCAGAAACAGAGCCATTTGGTTCCCAGTTATCGCACCTCTAACCCTATCAAATACTCCACTTCTCCCAACTGTGCAAATCAACCCGTAAGATTGATACCTCTGCACTGTTAGGTGATTATCTCCTTGAATACTTATGATAAGGACATCCTACAACCTTTGTTGGAACCCTAAGACATAAACCTTCAATGTCCAGAAGTTAGTTTCCATAAAAATGATCATATAGACCCTCAAAAAGCCATTTATATTTCACCTTAAGTTCTGCAGTTCATCCAGCATTACTCCTTGAGTTACTTTGTGTGTTTCCCATGAGTACTATGTCCAATTGAGCTCATTTTCGACTATGGTGACCTTGGTAACCTTAGTTACCTATTGAAAGTGAAAAGGAAAGATTGGTGAAACTCAAGGTACAATTGCTTTGATTAATCGTGACCTATAATCGTAGATAGTGCGAGGTAACTTCCATGTCTACTACTTTCTAATTTCTGTTTTGTTTTTACTCTACGTGCTATGTGTCCTGTATTTGGAATTATATTCCAAATGGTTTTAAAGATCTAAAGTACTTTTTTTATGATATCTTAAAGTGGTATTACAAGTTTTATGGGTTTTCGAAAACAAAGAGGTCGGAAGTTTTGTCAAAGAGACGATAATTGGAATACTAAGACTATTGTTGTGCTACATGTCTTTATGTGCTATGTGCTTATGTGTAAAGACATTAATCACTTAAAATGAAATTATAAAGTCATGTGGGAAGAGAAGCTCATGGTAAAGTAGCTCCATGAGTGACGAACATTTTGTACTCCAAAGGATCGTTCTCGAAAGGGAACCATCCAAGGAGAATTCTGTATATTGTGTGTCGTCCTTAAGATCATGGTTTGATCGGCCATAAATGTCCTGAGGTAAAGTATCTCCGAAGGACATACTCTACGGTAAAGTTATCTCCGAGAGTACTTAAGGGGTATGATCATACTAGACTTCTGTTTTGTGTATTGTGGCCAAGTATTGTGGGGGAAGACATTCCCGTAAGTAGTATACAGATGGTAAAGCATCTCCATGGTGGTTATACTACCTTGTTCACTTTCCCAATGCCATAATAAAAGAGACGGATTATTGAAGTGATGAAGGGATGACGAGAGGCTGAATAGTGAATTCTGTTCTGTAATCTTTTATCTGTAAAGCGGTGATTATCAAAAGCTCTGTTTTGGAAAGTAAACATTTTCAAAGGAATTTGAGAAGTTCTATAAGAAATCTGTTGGTTGAAAAACTTTCATTTTCAAAAGATTGTTTTCTGTTTTCAAACAAAAGTGTTCGTTTTCAGAAATGTTTTTCTAAGAAAAGAGTTTTACTCTAATGTGTTAAACGTTCCTAAGGCAGGTGTACTTAGGAATTGGTTTTTACATAGTGGAGTGGTGTTACTCAGCTTTTGCTGATTTGACCCCCTGTTCTCTCCATTTATGGGGAGGGCAGTGTTTGTTTCTGTTGAGTTTATTTTTGCAGGTGTTGTCTTTCGAAAAACAGGGCTTAGATGAGAGAACGCCAAGTGTAGATAACTGTCATTTCTTTTTAGTTGTAGTAAGCGTGTCTGTAAAACAATTATGATTCAGTTAATAAAGATCCAAATGTTTCTTTTCAATAGCTCATTAGTATCACTGTCAGTTAATAATTATATGATTGTTTAGCCTTGTAATTCCTCCGAGAGGAAATACGGCGGTAACAAGCCCAAATTAAGGTTTGAGGTGCTTCCGCTAAGGATGGATTCCGCCTTAATCAGGCTTTGAAAATTTGGGTTGTTACAATTAAGCTAAATATTTTTTAACCCAAAATAATTAATTAAATTCAATTAAGGCACTTAATAAATTTTTAGTGCCTACAGTGTCACACCGCCAGATGTACTTCATGCTTATTTGGTTAATGAAATACCATTTTCCTTGACCAAAAAAAATAAAATTCAGCTTTACCCTTTAAAGAACACATGGGGTGTTAAGAGAGAGAAAGTAATATTTTAGTGGGAATTTATTGCTTTTTCCGTTAAAGCAAAAAAAGAAGCAGTACTTTCCTCACTTTTATAGTGACGTGAGATTTATTTTGCTAAATTGGAACAACAAATCAAATTTGCCTTTTCATTTCATATTCCCTCCAAAAAAAGGCACGTGGGGGTGAGAAAATGGGAGGGGTAAAACAATAAAGGGCTCTCAAATACAATGCTATATAAGAAAATATAAAGATTTTAATGGTCCAAACATAATAGGAAAGCGTAAAGATTTCCGTGGATCGGAGAGAGTAAATCTATAATCATTGAAAATATTCAGATTTAATTAGGGTTTGAGTTTGTTATATTGATTAACAAAAAAAAGGCTAAACCGACGATGCACGACGCTACTGGCGCCTGTGGTCCGATGGTGGTTGGTAATTTTGGTGTTTGACTTTTGTTTTAAGTGTTGACTTCAATTACGGTTTATGAAAAGTTTCCCTAATTTGATTTATGAAAGTTTGGTTTGAAAAGTCATTAAGCATGCATGAGTAATAAATTTTCAGCAACTTAGTTATTTAAGTTTAATGAGCTAAACTATCTTTAAAGTTTTATTTAGAGGTTTATAAATCAAGGTATTGACTATTGGATTATTGGGAATTTGTTAGGACCCGTTGACCGTACCTAACGTAAGGAGCTTACGTGATTGTCTTGATTTGCCTTATTGCTCAAGGTAATTTCATGTCTAATGGAACTGTGTGATCATTTTCTAGTATTGAATTGAGATTATAATTCATATTTAAATTTGTTACAAAGGAGTAATTGATATTTATTTCCTTATGATAATTCGTATAAAATTATGAGATAGTGAATGCATGATGGATTATGTTAGAAATTTACTTTGTGTAGCAATGACTACTTGTTGAGATTCATGTCATATGATACATGTTAATATTTGTAAATACATGGAGTAATTATTTGTGATATTGAACTAAATATATGATTAATATTTTGTTCGATTTGGATTTAGCCTATCGCTATTTGGATCATTTTAGTAAGCATGTTGTTTCAATAAGTTAATTTGACTTGACTATTGAACTAGTAAGCAATATTAGAAACCTTGAAATTGTATATTGTTAGGTGGTTGTGAATGTTAGTGTTGATGCTCATTCATGTGAAATTATGCCACCGGAATCGTGAACATAAATTGTTCATTTTGTAACTGTTGAGTAGTTACTTGAGAATGTCAAGAAATGTGTATTACTTGTTTATGTGGTCACTATATGAAAATGAATTGAGACTTAAGACTTTTTTGGTAATGGATCCACCGAAGGACGTGAATGAGAATTTTTCACTTGGTATATTGGGCAGGTCTATGTCTGTGAGTCGTACCCCCAATGTAATACTTGTATCTATATATGATGATTGGGCAAGTTAGTTTTGTGGATGAAGCAGTTCTTCTTGTAAACCTAAGGGTTGAGAGAGGGTATGCATAGTTAGGAACAAAGGAAACACTTCTAGGTAGGGGTGAGCAAAATGACCGGGTACCCAGTACCAAAACTGGAACGGGTCAAGAACCACCGGTCCAAAATTGGAATCGGTACCGGTGGGACCAGTTCTGAGTCCAAATTTTCGGATCCGGTGGAAATCGGTACCAGTTCTGGGTCCTATTTTCTGATCGTCGGGAACCACCGGGTACCCGCCGGGAACAAACCGGTATCGGGTACCCGGAGCCGGTTCTGGAACTAGTACATTAAAACCGATTTTTATACATATTTCCTTTTTTTTTTTTTTTTTTAACTTTTAGAGCTAATATCTTACAAGTTTTTCATGTATTTCCTAAATCATTGCAAAGTATAGTTTTTTTACTTAAAAAAAAATACAAACAAGGAGGGTGGGGGATTGAGGACTCTACTTAAGTACTCATTATTATTATTATTATTATTATTATTATTATTATTATTATTATTATTATTATTATTATTATTATTATTATTATTATTATTATTATTATTATTATTATTATTATTATTATTATTATTATTATTATTATTATGTGTATTTTTGTTAACTATTTCATTGTAGTTGGTTACCAAAAGAAAAGTGTTTAAACTATAATTATGTTCTTCTTGAATGTTTATCTTTATTAGCTCTGTGAAATATTTTCCAAACTCTATGCTCGTGTGAAAAAAAAGAAAGATAAATATAAAGTAACCAAAGACCCTGGGAAAAATTTTATTCACTACTAATTTGATCATACCATTTTTATTATGTTTTTTGATCTCGAATTATGAAAATGACAATGAAAGAAGTCAAGTAGAATGAAACATACAAGTTGGGTTGTTGGAAGATATAAGAAATACTTTTCAACAAAAAGAAAAAGCTTACTTTGCCTTTGTGCAAAGAAGAAAAATAGAAGAAAAAAAAATCACATAGAATCAAAAGTACTTAAAATTACTTTCCACCAAAAAAAAATAAAAATCACCTCACCTTGTGAAAACAATATATATAAATATAGAAGGAAAAAAAAAGACCAAGTAAATATTATCATTTTAAACTCAATCTTATTATTTTCTTATTCAGATGTAAAAGATTTTGATGTGTGAGACCAACTCACAGAAAATTGGGGTCACTTTTTAGAAATGTAAAGGTCACTAAAAATGAGCAGTGACCCTTGTTTCATTGAAAAGTGACCCACGTTTCACCAAAAGTTATGAAAAGACCGTCTTATAGATGTTTTTGTGAAAATTAGTTAAAATGGAACAATATTACCTTTAATAACAAGTGAGGGTCCATAGTAATTTGAATGATATTGAGCTTTGAGTTAATGAATACAACTTGTTGTGAATTTGTGATATATATATGTCATGGGTGTTTATTCAAACATGATCCCCTAAACTCTAATACTCTATTACTCTCAATCGAATCGAAATGCAAGAGAATGTTGATTAGAGAAATAACATAGTTCTTAGAAATGATAAGTGATGATAAATTGTGATTTATATGCAACTGATTTTGAGTCAATGAATACATATTCTTATAATCTAATGTGTTTATGTTGAAACATGTGACCTCTAAACTCTAATATTCAGATAACCAAGTAAATATTATTAGTTTCTCATTAAATTTTTTATTTCCTTATTGAAAATATAGAATTATTTTAAGAATATAGCTTTTAATCTTAAGGAGTGATGATTAGTTGTAAATTGAAAGTTATTGAGTCTCGTTATGATTTAATGTGTCCGTGTGCGTTTGTTGAAACATGAAATGTTTAAAATGTAACCTAAATCTAAAAAAAATTTGACCTTTTTCTAAACGTCATTGGCTCACTACTCTATATTGATTTGTTAAGGTAAATGTTTACTTTTTTCGTTTATAGAATGAGATGTATATTTATAAGTCTTTAATAATGAAAATACTGTTAAATACTTCATAAAAAGAAAAAAAAATGTATTTCTATGTAAATAAATTATTTTTTTATCATTGTGGAAAAGAGCTAAAATGAAAAAAATGAAAATTAGTTAATAGTTCATTTTTTTTTATTTTTTTTGAAGGAATAGTTCATTAGTAATGAAAATTTGGGATAATTAATAAAAAATAATTAGAATAAAGGAAAAAGAAAAAAAGGATTAACGATGTCGCTTAGTGTGAGGAAAAGAAGAAAACCCTAATGGCCTAATCTAAGTTTGTTGCCTCTCTCTCTCTCTCAGACTCACACTCTGTCTCTCAGACTCTCACTCAGTCTCACTCGGTCTCACTCAGTCTCTCACTCTTCACACTTCTCCTTCCCACATCCTAGATCTGCGTCGGCCATCGCTTCACACTTCACAGGTATGTCTACGTTTCTTCGTTTTCTCTCTCTTCGCCATTGCTTTGTTTGTTCTGCGTTTCCCTTTTTTTTTCTCTCTCCTCTACTGTTCTGTTCTTATATTGTTTAATTTGTTCGCCATTGTTCTTATTTGTTCTGTGTTTTCGAGTTTTCATGGTGATTGCTCAATTATTTGGGTTTAGGGTTGATTTTATGGGTTTTTTTAGGGTTTTAATGAGGGTTTGTGTTCATAGAAAACAAAAAGTGAAGTCCCCTGGCTTAGCTTGTGTTAATGGGGGTGGGTGTTGTTGGGTAATTGTTGTTGTTGTTGTTGTATTACCAGGGAATAGGGATTGTGTTTTCTTTTACTCTGTAACTGCAAGAAATTAAAACTAATGCAATTGAACTTGCTTACATCAACACCATTCATGAATAACTCAATTCACGCCATTTTCTTTGGAAGGGATGTATTGGACCGCTTAACTCAATAACCCATAGCTTCAAATCTCGCACTGCTTAATTTGCAAGCTCCAAATTACTATGTCAATCATGAATCAGGATATTATTCATGACATTCTACTAAGTTTACCAATCAAAATCCCTCATCAGTTCAAGTCTGTATGCAAGGCCTGGACACATGATGTAAATAGCCTGGATTTCATCCGAAGCCCAGCTACATCTATGCCTCCAGCCTAAATGGGATTATGGATCACTTATCCTTTCTTGTGGGAGTTGTCTGCTGAAGTACTTTTAAGTGTTATATTTTGAGGTGTTGGTTTTTGAATAACAGGCGCAACACAAAGTTGCTTGCTTTTCTAAATGCAGGCCTTTGCTTTACCTTTCCTAGTTTCTAAAGTGCTTAAACAAAATTTGTAATACTTTATAACAATTAATTTCTAACATATCTTTGTTCCGAATTCAATTCTCAGAATTGAGTGGTGGTAGATCTAGTTGTCTCACGCAAGTTGATGAGGTGATTGCCACCAACTTATAAGGTGTTTTGTTGCTGTGTTGCTGTTCTTGCTGCTGGTCTACTGCTCTTGCTGGTGCTGTGTTGCTGCTGGTCTGTTGTGTTGCTGCGGGTCTGCTGTGTTGCTGATGCTGTGTTGCTGTTTGAGTTGTTGCTGTGTTGCTGTTTGAGCTGTTGATGTGTTGCTGTTCGCACTGTTGTTGTTCGCGCTGCTGCTGTTTTTGTTGTGTACGCTGCTGTTGCTGTTTTTGCTGTTTATGCTGTTGATGTTCTGTTTGTGCCCCTGCTGTTTGCGTTGCTGTTGTTTGCATTGCTGCTGTTTGCGTTGTTGCTGTTAAAATGTTGTTTGCGCTGGTATTTGTTGAAAACTTTATGGACTATTGGACTATTGGTTATAAACTTTATATTTGGACTATTGGTTGTAAATTTTATGGACTAAGGACTTGTGTGTTGAATTATGTTTAGCAATTTATAGTAATTTTTTAGTTACAGGTTCACAAAGTTAGAAGCCGATTACATGGTTTTGGAGCTCCGCACTTTGATAATAGCGTTGAGCTTTTCTCGTTTTGATGTTCGTCGTATTAGACGAAATTTAGTACATTATGATTTATGAAGTGTTGCATGAAATCATAGGAAGTTAGGAACTCAAAGGGTAAAAAAAAAAAAGAAGCAAATACTCCTCAAAATTTAGAAATGGGTACCTGGAACTGGTACTGGTACCGGTATCAACCAGTTCCAGTACTAGTTCCTAGATCTTAGGAATTGGAGGAACCAGTACCAGTTCCCAGATCATAGGAACCGCCAGGACCAATTCCAGTTCCAGTACCAAGAATTTCAAGCGGGTACCCGGCGGTGCTCACCCTAGGAGTCATCTATACTCCGGGACGGTTGATCCCTCTTTTTGCTATAATGCACGAGACTAAGATCCTATTTTAATCGACTGCGGTTGGTTTGACAATTCATGCGATTCTCTTCTCTTTCATGGACTTGGCTAATGGATAATAATAAATATTGATTTATTATTTGTTGATTGATGCGTGTCTAAAATTAAAGCATGTGTTGTCTTTTATTTCTTAAAGCATGATTATTATTCTATTATGCATGTTGGCCTAACTTGGAGATCGAAATGGATTATGTGGTTATGAATTACTCAGCATAGTTGATTGGGTGTTTTTCCTTTTTACTTGTGTTTGTTGTCCATTTCTCTTCAATGATGGGCTATGATAAATCTATAGGAAATTCGTTCGTATGGGGGAATAGATTGACAAAATTGTTAGCTCGTGTTGGGAGTTAGAGAAAGGGCGATCGAAGATGATAGCATATCTTCTAAAAATATTTATTTATTTTATAGACTTTTTGGATTGATGTATTATTGGGGGTTTATTGTCATAAGATTAATTCTCTTGCATAAGAATTAATAGTTTAATATTTCTTATCATTTGGATTTATTTGTTTTAAGTCTAGATCAGAAAGATAGTTAATACTTAATTATCTAGTATGCTTTGTTTGGGATTTAAACATTTGTTTCCTTATAGCCTTGTATTTAATTTGAACATTAAATACGGGCGGCCGATAACGCTTCGAATTTTCAGAGTTTTTCCGATACAACTCGTGATTTTAAATGGTTTTAAATTAGGCAAAAATTCGGGATGTTACATCTATACTCCGGGGGACGGTTTGATTTCTTTTTGCTATTACGCACAGGACTAAGATCCTATTTGAATCGACTACGGTTGGTTTGACAATTCATGCAATTCTCTTCTCTCTAATGGACTTGGCAAATGGATAATAATAAATATTAATCTATTATTTGGTGATTGATGCGGTTCTTAAATTAAGCATTTTGTCTTTTAACTATTGAAAGCATAATTATTATTTTTATTAAGCATGTTGGCTTAACTTGGAGATTGAAATGGATTATGTGGTTATGAATTACTCAGCGTAGTTGATTAGTTGTTTTTCTTTTTACTTATTTTTGTTGTCCATTTCTCTACAATGGTGGGCCTATAAAGAAGTACAAAATTCGTTCGTGTGGAGGAGTTGATTGACAAGATTTGTTAGCTCGTGTTGGGAGCTAGAAGACGCGATCAAAGAAGATAGTATATCTTCTAAAAATATTTATTTTATTGTTTAGACTTTTGATTAATGTACTATTTAGGGGATTATTGTAATAAGGTTAATTCTATTGCATGAGAAATAACAGTTTAATATTTATTTATCATTTGGATTTATTTATTTTAAGTTTAGATTGGAAAGATAGTTAATACTTAATTATCTAGTATGTTTTGTTTGGTATATATACATTTGTTTATTTCTAGCCTTGTATTTTATTTTAACTTTAAATACGGCGGTAACGCTTCGAATTTTCAGAGTTTTTTCCGCTGCAATAACTCATGATTTTTAAATGGTTTTAAATTAGGCGGAAATTTGGGATGTTACAAAAATTGTCCCACAACGCCACTTGTACTCATTTTTTCCTAATAATATAAAAACTTTTTGAAGAAATTCAACAAATTATACTTATAAACTCTAACTTATGTTTAATTTCCACATACCAGGGGTTTTCAATTTCAATTACTACATAGTGACTACAAACAGGGAGAGTATTTTGGGCTTCATTCACAAGTACGCCAATCACATATGCAAAAATATAAAGGTGATAAAATATATAAGAAGTATAAGTATATAAATGTCATAGTATCTAGTTTGAGTTGAAGTTAACATACCAGTAAGTGGTTCATTTCCACGCCGACTTTCCAAGTTGTGGAACTGAATGAAATCAAATCGATATGCCTTGGGATGATACTATTCTCTACTTGAGGTGCCTCCATTACGATAGTGTTTGAAAATAATCTGAACATAACCTTATTGTCACTAACAACCCGATATTTTTCCTTATTAGGTGTGATCTCAAAGTTCTTGATTGTATAGATTCCCCCTTTCAGCAAGTTTTGGACGAAAAATTTGAACAAAATTCCCTTTTATTGTTGCATGTATATACTCCTTCTGCATAGTTAAATGAAAAGAGTAAGAATTTTAATAATCAATTTAGTTGGCTAAACAATAATTATTGATATGTAAATATATTCCTCCTCGTCGATCAAAATCGAGTCCATGACATCCCAGAGTCTTGAAACATGAGCTTTGATTTTTCAATTTGTCTTCTTGGCATTTAACTCGCGGATGAAATTGATAGAACTGAAATTTAGAAGATAATAGCTTTTTAGACAATATTCATAAAAATATAAATTAATGCACTATGAATATTTAGAATACCTGAAGGGGGCTATTGATTTGTTGGAGGTGATAATGAAACTTTTGCTACTTTTGCTTTAGGTGAAGTTGGACGTGAAAGATGCATCAAATACTCATATGCTTTGTATAGACTGAAATACACTTGGAGATCAAATTGGATTCTTCTACCTTTGACCACTAGGAGATCAAATTGGATTCTTCTACCTTTGACCACTTGGAGATCAAAACTCTTCAAAGTTGTGAGGTTAATAGCCTGTATAACGTGATTAAAGTGGACATCAAAAGACTTGGGAGGTTGCTGGATTGTTATCTTTTCAAGTAGTATTTTTAATTTTATTTCAGATATTAACGTAAGTTTCTTTTTTTACAAACGTGCAAGTTTTTTTTCCCCCTTTTTCTTTGGTCTACAGTCTAGGTTTGATCAAAGTGGAGATCAAAAGACTTGAGAAGTTGCTGGATTCTTATCTTTTTAAGTAGTATTTTTAATTTTTCTTTTGAGATATTAACGTGTTGCTGCCTTTCTGGATTCTTATCTTTTCAAGTAGTATTTTTAGAGGTTGTTGGATTCTTATTTATTTATTTTAGATTCTAACGTGTAAGGCCATGTTCTCTTCAATGGAATGGTGCGAGACGGTGAGGAACGGAAAGGAACGGAACGGCGCGGTGCGGATAATTCAAAATATGTGAGACAAAATGAAGTACAGAATGCGGCGCGGAACGGAACGAATTGGAACGGAACAAAACAGAATGCAGCATGGAATCGACGAAAAGAACAGGGCCCAAGTCCCCCCCCCCCCCTTTTAGGTCTACAGTTTAAGTTTTAATGAAATCAAATTTGTACATTACAGTTTCAAATCATTTCAAACAATAACAAACCTGAATATCTATTTGTTTTCCCTCTAATTGTACATAAAATAATTGAAAAAATAAATCATTTGCCTACATGACATGTAGAGCTGTCAAACAGGTCGGTCAGGTCGGGTTCGGGTCATTAGCAGGTCGGGTCATAAACTTTTCGGGTTGAGAAAAGCTTGTTCATGACCCAGAACTTTCGGTATCGGGTTGACCCAAAGGGTTGATGACGTCTTTAAATTAATTTTCCGAACATTAATTTCTCTTAATTTAGGTACTTAATTTTCTTAAAAAAACACAACTATGTCATATGAGATACGACAGAAATATCAGCCTAAAAGACCACAAAATACATACAAAACCACAACGTAATAGCAAATAGTCTTCAAATCAGGTTCATCAATATTCCAATTGTCTTCAAATAAACCAGCTTAATCAAACAAAATAAAATTCCAAGCTTCTTAAACAAATACACTCAAACAAACAGTCTTCAAATCCACCATACAAACAGCAAAGTCATTTCTTAATCCAAGTTTTTTTTGGTGCAATTTCTAATCAAAGTTGAGTACACCGGATGTCATGTCCTCGATCTCCTCGTCGTTTTCAGCACGAGGCACCCCTTTGTTACCAGATTCCTTGTTACGACTTGTCCGACTAAAATGCAACTCTACACCATCAAGTAACTTTTCACCTTCACCTGCATAACAAATGAACAATAACAAAATAAATGATTAAAATTCAAAATGCAATTCTGTAAATAAAAAGCATTATATATATGAACTTATTCTCTTCGACGTCATAGCCGTATACCCAACTACGGGTGGTGATTAAAGCCTCTGCGGTGTCGGGAAGAAGGGAAGCTCTCCACTTTGTTAGGATGCGACCTCCTAAGCTAAATGTCAATTCAGATGCAACGATTGTAATAGGAATGCTCAACAAATCTCTTGCCATTGCTGCCACTTCGGGGAACCGTTTCTCATTCTCACTCCACCATTCAAGAACATCCAACTTCACATTATGATCCAATCGATATTCCTCCAAGTATACATCAAGCTGTGACCTTTGATAACAAGGTGCATTCCCAAAAGAAGAAAATGCCTAAATAATATTTAGCCAATTAGTAACACACCAGCAGGCCAGCAACATATACTTACAAGTTTACAACATAAAAAAGATCAATAAAAGCCATACATAATGTGACTTACCTCAAGATCATCAATTCCTCTTCCTAACGAACTACCCACATTTGATGTAGGAGCATGTGTATACTCTGAAAACAACTCATAGAGTTTATCTCTAACTTGCTTGGTCTTCAACTCTTCCGTCTCAGGGTCCAATTTATCAAAACAGAATTTGACAAATTGAAGTTTGAAGTGAGGATCTAAGACAGCAGCAAAAGACAAGATTAAACTATAAGATTTCCAGTACTTATCAAATTTCACCTACATTGTCTTTGCCATTGCCTTCAATTCAGCATCAGCACCAGTGGAGTAACTCACTAAAAGGCTCTCAATCCTCTACACATTTACCAAATACAAGTTTGCTGTTGTGTAGCTTCTTCCTGAGAACTGAGTAGTTATGTCGTTAAAAGGTTTAAGAAGAGCACAAATCTTCTCAATCTTATTCCATTCTGTTTCAGCAGGAGCGGGAGGAGCATTTGACTCCCTATCCACTCTTCTCATGTTAGCAAATGCAGCACGATAATAACACGCCCTTTCAAGCATGTTATATGTAGCATTCCACCTTGTGGGACAATCTAACCATAAACTTCTCGAGCAATCAATTCCAGCACCTACTGCACACTCCTCAAACTTTAAAGCTCTACCCTCAGAACCCGTCACATACTTTATCAACTCCCTTAGCTTAACCATTGCATCACCAATCACATCCAATCCAGCTCTAACAACCAAATTCAGAATATGGCAAGCACAACGAATATGAAAATAATTCCCACCACCAACTAATGGAGAAAACAAAGAAAGACTATCCGCTAATAAATCTTGCATATTGTCATTGCATCTAGCGTTGTCTAATGTAATAGAGAAAACTTTCCTTTGAATCCCCCAATGTTTTATAAGGGAAAGAACCTTGTCATGCAACACATTAGCATTATGGGGAGGGGGTACATGACAGAAGTTTAAAATCTTGTTATGCAACTTCCACTCACTGTCCACAAAATGAGCTGTCAAGGAAAGATAACCTTGACCAACAATCGAAGTCCACATGTCACTAGTTAAGCAAATTCTGCCAGGAGCTTCATTCAACAACCTCTTAAGCTTTAGCCTCTCTCTCTCATGGATTCTCTTACAAATATTCTTAGCCGTGTTCCTAGACATTGTCCTAACATCTGCATTCAAGTATTGATGTATAGCCCTATTTCCCTCGTGTTGTGCAAAAGTAAAACTATATCCGTGCCTAATAATAGCCAGTGCTACCATTTCCTTATAAACCTCATTGTCCATTTTCTTATTAAGCAATTTTGCATTTTTATTGAGAATCATTTGATTAACATCTCCTGCAACACGTGCATGACAAGTTTCAGTATGACGTTTGAAGTTAGTCGTACCGTACTTAGAGTCAGCAAAAATTGGTCCTTTCTTGCAATACTTGCACAGAGCCCTGGCCACACCATCATCAGCTTCTTCCCCATCAAAACAATCATAGTGGTCCCAAACTGCTGAACTCCATTTTCTTTTACAACCCACTGATGCGTTCTCAAACTTCTCGGTGTCAATGTCATGCTCATTGCCAGACCCGGACTGGCCGGTTGTTATACATGGTTCTCCAGGAGATTGGCCTACCACAAGTAAGAGTAAATATAAGACAGGTTGCTTTATCTAAAAGTGTTAATGTTGCAACATCAATAATGAAACATCTGGAAACAAGAGAGCTAAGAATAACTTGAAGATGAGCCTCCTACACCAAGAGGTGACGGAGCTCCAATCAGAACAGAACCTCTTTGACCAAGAGGGCTTCCAACATAGTTACTTCCCCTACGATTCATAACAGCAGCAAATGCCCAACTTTGACAAACTGATCAAATCATAACAAATTATTAACACTCAATAGTCGATACTCAATAGGCAATTCTAAGGCTAAATCTTTTCAAATGAATATCCAAAATTAATAACAAAATAATTAGTCCAAAATTACCAACCATTGTAAATTAATAACAACCTGAAATTTAGAACCTTAAGTAGCAAACTTGAATAATCTGGGCATGTTCGAATTAACAATTAAACAAAAGACAAAATAAGATCATTGATTGTAGACAAGCCAGTAAACAACTTCAACAATAAAAGCAAATTTTAGACAAGAAACTTCATATACTCTTACAAAATAAGTTACTGATTGTAGAACAAAACAATAAAAAACATTGAACTAGAACTTCATATTGCTGATTTAAACATTGAACTAGCACAACAAAGGCAAACATATAATTTGTATACAAGCAACTTCATACAGTGAGATCAAATTGTAGAAAATTACAACATTTAAATAAAAAATAAGCACCAGTAGAGAGAGAGAGAGAGAGAGAGAGAGAGAGAGAGAGAGAGAGAGAGAGAGAGAGAGAGCTTACCAGTTGACAAGAAGGTGGCCGCCTGTGGGTGGAACTGAGGAGCAGCCGAGCAGATCAGAGATATGAGCTTGAGAGAGAGAGAGAGAGAGAGAGAGAGAGAGAGAGGAGAGAGAGAGAGGAGAGAGCGAAGAGAGGCGACCATGCGGTTTTGATTTTTAGGGTTTAGAAACTTCTGGGTCCATTGTGAATTAAAGCCCAAAAAATGACATTCTTTTTCAGCTTTTTTAAGCCTCCAACCCGTTGGGTCAAACCCGACCCGACCGAGACCCGACCCGAAATTAATCGGGTTCTCGGGTTTGGTCACTATCGGGTTTTGGATAAAATTATCGTGTTCAAAACCTGTTTTTTTCGGGTCGGTAATGGGTCGGGTTTCGGGTCGGATCAAAATTTGACAGCTCTAATGACATGCCTCAAAACTCTCGAAAACCGCACCAGTTTTATACATAGACATTGATTGATTGATTGGTTGATGGATTGATTTTGATTGATTGATATTAAATTTGCAAGGAACTTATATTTGTTGGTATAATATTCTAATTGATTTATTTTATTATTATAATACAAAATTATCTGATTTAAATAAAAAATTAGATTTTAGTATGAAATTGGATACTCAGGAATCGATGGGTACCCGATAGTTTCAATTCCTAAATTTAGAAACTGGCAAGAACCAATCCAATGTTAGAAACTTATGTGTCCAATTTCAGTTTCAATTAGTGGACTACCTGTGGTGTACCCGATTGAACTCACTCTGCACAAAACAATCTTAAAAAGTTTTTTTTTTTCCATAAAATATTAATTTTATAAGGGTAAATAGGATTAAGCTTAGCCTAAAAAGCTTAGGTGAACGTGTGGTTAAACCAATTTTTTTTTTTATCCTATAAATAAATTAAGAAGCATAAAACAAAGTAAGGTGTAGTAGTCTCGTTGGTAGCCCAGAAACGGACGGTGTTGATAAAGCATATCGCCACCTCAAGCTCTCATCTCAGTCGTCTCCTTAATCCTCTCTTCTCCAGCGTCCGATCTTCTCCCTCCTCTCTCTCTCTCTTCATCGCCTGCAAAGCCAGACCCCCGATCCATCATCCATCTTGCGCGTCTCCTTTTTACGCTCCCTCCCTCTCTCTCTCCTCATCGGTAAGTATGTTTTTAATCAAATTCAATTCAATTCAATTATCCACTTTCTCTCTCTTCTCTCCCCTCCTTTCTTTCTCTCTCTATAATTCTCACTGTCTTCGCCCGCTTCATCTCTCTCTCTCTCTTCATTTGTGGCTATGTCGGTCAATTTAGGGTTTGGTTATGTGATTATTCGATTGATTGACGGTGCTTTGTTTAGGGTTTATTTCGTCAATGGCGGATGCGCCGTCAAGTCCAGGTGGAGGTAGCCATGAGAGCGGCGACCAAAGCCCCCGTTCGAATGTTCGAGAGCAAGATAGGTACCTACCGATCGCTAATATAAGCCGAATTATGAAAAAGGCTTTGCCTGCAAATGGGAAAATTGCTAAGGATGCGAAAGAAACTGTTCAGGAATGTGTCTCTGAGTTCATCAGCTTCATCACCAGCGAGTATGTTTTCTTTGATTTCACCTCAAAAATAAAAGAAAAATTAAGTCTTTTTGTCTTTCTTTGATGGGTGTTTGTTTGATGGAAATGGAAATAAATGAATTCCTTGTTTTGTAGGGCAAGTGATAAGTGTCAGAGAGAGAAGAGAAAGACAATTAATGGAGATGATCTGCTTTGGGCAATGGCAACGTTAGGGTTTGAAGACTATATTGATCCTCTTAAGGTCTACTTAACTCGGTATCGAGAGGTAAAAATAGTTGTCTGAGATTTATTTACTGTGATGGTTATCTCATATATATGGTAATTGGTATTTGGTAAATGGCTGACCAAAGCAATTTGTTTTATTTGGGTTTGCTGTGGATATTTTGACCATCTTGCAGATGGAGGTGCGTTTCTCCTTTTTTATTTTTGATTTTTTTTTTCAGTTTTGTTACCATGATGGGTTTGCCCTGGATTTGCTCTAATTATTTACGTGTTGGGTATTGGAACTTCAATAGGGTGATACCAAGGGATCTGCCAAGGGAGGAGAAGCTTCGGGTAAGAGGGATGCAATGGGAGGTCAAGCCGGTCCAAATGTTCAGGTGAAGCTTTTTAACATCTGTTATTACAATTATCAAACAGAATTAACTATCTCCTTATGCTGATAGATTGCTTTCTGTTGTTGGATTCTGACAGCTTTCTCATCAAGGTTCTTTTAATCAAGCCATGAACTATGGGAATTCACAGGTAAATTTTAATGTTTAGATAATTATATAAAAAAGTTGGTGTTTATATATATGTTTTTTTGGGATTTGATTTCTTTTACTGACATTTGTTTGTGTTCTGTGGATTATTAATCTTTATTTGTTGAAGGGGTTGTTTTATTTGAAGTGTATTCTATAGTAAGTTTCCAATTCGGTTTTGTGTGGAAAATGGAGAGAGCATAGTGAGATTGTTTGATTTGTTTGGGACTTTGGAGAGTGTTCCTTTTCTTCTATGTGTTCAAGTGATCTGATGGGCATAATGATGGGTGTCTTAGGAGGTTGAACTTGGGATGTGAACTTGGTTGGATGGAGACTATGCAATGATGAAGACTTGTGAGTGGATATTTGAGGGCATTCTTTGTCCTGGTAAAGTTGTAGCTTATGTAAGAAGATGCTCTTATTGAGTAGTCATGTAGATTACTCTTGTTAAATATGAGATGCACTGTCTTAAAATATGTTCTATTTAACTCTTTGGAAAATGCGAAGAGAATGTTGAGGAATTTCAATCTAGTTGGGGATATGTATAATCATTACAAATATCTCTTTTATGGTGATTAGTAGTCTTAGAGCATAGAGTCGTAGCTTGTACATGATCATTGAATGAGGGTTAGTTCAGATGGTGAAATAAAGTAATTATATCCTAATTACTGAATGAAATTTACAGTGTGCTTGTTCCTTCCTTATTCCCATTTCACTTCCTGCTACAAATCAGCATGTTTTAGTAGCTTCCAGTCTGTCGGATGGTGAGTGCTGTACATATTACTACCCCCATGACAAGTTGCCACTTCATACCCCCATCACGTCAGAGACATACTACTTTACTATGCTCAAGGAATAGAAAAACTCGTTAATATAGTGACAGAACTGAAGAGAAAGATGTATGGTAGTATCTTAATAAATGCAATGAGCATGTAAAATTAGTATACATGTATCAAGACATGAAAATTGAAGTAGGAAACTCTTAGAGGGAGAACCTAACTAGTTTATGGTCAGGTATATGAGGTCAACTCATCATTACTATTTTTTAATGTAAAAAAAAAAGTGCCAAGGGTTCTATTAGCTTAATGTTTAGTCCTCATATGTTCACTAGTCTCTGAGTGCTCATTGGCTCTTAAATTCTTGTTGATTTTGGTTGAGACTGTTCTTGCAATATTGTTCTGTTTAAAAGAAGAAAATAATAAATTCTCCTACACTTCTTGTCCAAGTTCAGACTTTGAAACAGCTTCATTTGTAAATTCAGTTTCTTATCATGTCATCCGAAAACTGATCTTTATATGCAAAATTCATTTTTACTTTCCTACACCATATCAGTCTTGTCACTTAATTTTGTAGTGACTTCCATGTGAGTGTGTACTTAATTTAGTGGGAGAACCATAGTTACACTTAACTTTGAACTCTCATGTTCCGGGAACGATCGTCCCACATCGGGGGTCGAAACCGTCCCAGATCGCTCGGTAACGCGACTCAATTTGCTGGTCCTAGCGACTCAAACAGGATACAGGAGAGAGAGAGAGAGAGAGAGAGAGAGAGAGAGAGAGAGAGAGAGAGGGTCAATGGTCGATCAATTGCTATGGAAAGTGCCTCAATCACCCAATTCTTCAGATCTAGAAATTGGAACTGGAAGTAACAACCCTAGATCTATCAATTGAAGGTCAAAGCTAAGAGTTAAAGAGTGGAGAAATTGGGGCTTTTGTTCGCATGGTAAGGACGAATTGAGTAGCATGGTTTGTTTGTCCTATGGCCACTGCCCATTGGGTAGCTGTCTTTTCCGGCAACGGCGAGCAGTAGTGCAATGGTGATTCTCGTGAGGAAAGATTTAGGGTTAGGGGAGGAAAGAGAGAGATAGAGGGGAAGAGAAAGAAAATAAACAGTTGAGGCCCTTGTTATAAGGCGACGTTATTATTGTAAATGGGCATTGGGGGAATTAGATTGTCACATTTACTTTTTAATGGAATATAAAAGAAAAAAATGAAGAAGTTTGACTGAGCTTGGGGAAAAAAGTCACGTGATCAGTAATGGGCATTGGGAGTCACTGAACTTTCTTTTCTTTTCCTTCGAAAAACTTTTTTATTTTAAGGGAACTACTGAACTTGGGAAGGAGTTAATGGTTGAAATTAAATGATGCATTAATTTTGGAAGATGTACATTCTTTACCTGCCACGTCCCCATCGTCCCTACTCTAAATCGTTCTGATTCCTTAAATCATCAAATTTCGTCCCCCTTCCCGTGATCCCGTCCCATGTCCCGGAATAAATTGCGTTCCGTGTAACTATGGAGAGAACTCTAGTAGTCGGAAAAAGAGGGAGAATAACGTGGCCACCGTTAGAGTTAGACCATAGATTGGGGAGGTTGAGTAGGCGTGAAATTCAATTTCTTTCACCACAATGGGAGGTTTTTAAAGAAACAGATTTTGTTTTTCATCCCTAAAGTTTACCCTTTGTAGTCGACTGAGTCGGTTATTGCTAGAGATTGTGTGTAGGATGTGGGTGAGATAGGCCAGAGAAAAAGGTTTTATGCCTTGCTATGGTTCAAATTATGATGTAGACCATAGATAAGAGAGTGGTTGAGTAGGCTTGAGATTCAATTTATTTTACCACAATGGGAGGGTTTTTAAAGAAACAGATTTTGTTTTTCATCGCTAAATTATACCCTTCGTAGTTGCACCTGCCACCACGGAGGTTGTTGCTAGCGACTTTGTGTAGGATTTGGGTGAGATAGGCCAGAGAAAAAGATTTGATGCCTTGCAATGGTTCAAACTGTGCTGTATTAAGGAAAATTGTTGGGGGATCAGGACCACCATGCTGTCTGTGTTCCCGGTCAATTGACATGTTGGAAATTCCTTACATTGTAAATCAATTATCTCGCATGTCACTAGATCATTTTTAAGAGCATGGATGAGTTGGTGGTCCTGAACCATTTGATAATTGAAATAATTTCTATTATGAAGGGTTTTTATGCCTTTTGAGTATGTGTTATCCTTTGTCCCACTTCATGACATTAGTTTGGATATTTAGCACTTTTTATGTACACTAAGTGATACATAAGAGCATTTGCTCTGTTAGGAGTTAGAATTCTGATATATATAATGGAGTTCCGTAGATGGCCTTTTTAGACACTAGTGATTATACTAGCTATGTAGTGTAATAGGCTGAAGGAAAGTTTTTTCATTTGATGTGGTGGTCGAATGGGAGTTCTAGTTTATCAGAAGTGGTTAAATGGTCTAAGACACCACATTGTTTATGTCCTTATCATGGACATGTTGGATCAGTCTTTTTGGGAATCAGATAATGCAATGTGTCATGATATGATTGACAAAAAGCATAGATAACGCTGTGATCTTGGACCATCTTGTGTTTTTTTGCATATGAAGGAGTTGTCATGTTGTTTGTTTGTCTATCTATAATATCTGTCACATTACTACGTTGCACGTCACCTTTTAAGCATACTCCCTATACACATATTCTCCAAGAGATAGTTGGAAAGGTGAGAAATTGAACTTTCATGATAGGGGATCATGGGGAGTAGTAGTATATTGTCCAAGGTGGAAGCGCATGCAGAATTTCAATCAATTCATATGTTGCAGTGTTATCACATAAGGCTTTTTATAAGCCATAATTAGAGTAAGGTTAAAGTACAAAACACCTTGTGGCCTATGGGTTTAATTATCTTGTTTTATTGGACCATACAACTGTTGATGTCTGCTTTCTTAGCTATCTCTCTCATAGGAGCAGAAGCGTTGATTAACCAACATGAAAGATCATGTTCCTTTATAGCTTACCGACTTGGAAACAGTCCCCATGTAAAATCACGATAAGCTCAATTTGGATGAGAGATGGTAGGTTGAGACTTGAGAGTGTGCACAGGAAGTAATCACACTATCTTTACTCCTGTTATTCCGTTTCCCTTCCTCCCCTACTAAGCCATTGCCATGCAATGATTTCGACTGGTGTTTGCTTGTTGTTACTTGCAGCCTGTTGATTAGCAATAAGGTTGTATGTGGAAGAAGTTATCTTTCGAGGAATTTGATCTTTAAGGTCTTGTGCTACTTGCTGTATCTGTCTTTGCACAGGGATGCAATGAGTTGACTTTTGTGAATGGTCACTCAATTACTCTTTCGTATGGATGCTAGTCTGCCCCTTCAGTGGGTGGGTGGGAACTGGTAACCAAAGGTGACACACAGATCAGTCATGTCGTGTTCGGTTGGGCACCTATATGTTCAGGTAACTTTCTGGTTGGGTCATTCTCAGTTCAGGTTGAGAAAAAAAATGCTTGACCCTGACCCAAACTTCTCGGTTTGGAGTCGACCATCGAGTCAACAGTGCCCATTTTAGTTAAATTATAAATGCTTGTTAGTTTTATACTTTGATTATGGTAACTTATGTTGTTTTAGTACTAGTTATAGAGAGAACTATTCTACTATAAATATTTATAGTAGAGAGAAGGGGAGGGAGGGAGGGACACTTCGTCTGGTTCTCTTTCTATAGATTTTTTTCTAAAATTCCTCTGTTCTGCCTACGCTTCTTCTAGTTCTGTCTCTATTTTCATTGTTCACTCTTTTTCAAGGCACAATTCCTACATGTGGGAATATCATTTTCTGTTGTCTTTAATATATTTTTTATTTAGTGTTTTCTTTAACGTGTCCGCGTATCCGGGATTTCAAGAATTCCCGTTTCCGCATGTCCCGTGTCCGCGTACCCGTACTCGTGCTACCTTGGTTTTCTGTGAAGGTTCTTTTGATATTTTGGATTAAATTGCCAAAAAACTTGTATTATATTCTCGTAATTGACATACCATTTATTTGTGGCAATGATGACAAAGTGCATTGGCTAGCAATGATGAAAATTTCATTGATGCCTTGATGGCGAAGTTATTGATATTGTATTGGTCAATGGTGGTGATGGGGACTTAGTGAGGAGTCCTCTAACAATGAAAAGCTGTATGGGTGAATTCGAGATGGATTTCAGTACCTCGGCAATCAGATTCATCCAATTGCTTGGACCTTATCTGAGAATGGTTGCTCATTTGCTTGTGATGTGCCTTGAATTGATTTATTTTGTTCCTCTTCCTGGGATCTTTGCTTTGTAATGTTAGAATTTGCTCATTAATTTTCTCCCAATAATGTCGAACCTTTCATAAATGAGGCATTTATCATCGGGTGTTCACTTCTGGCCTTCGGGTTAATCGCGTAGTTTGCATATAACTTTTGAATTTTGACCTGCAATACGTGATGAGATTGTCTTTCCAGCAAAGTTAACTGTGATGACATTGTTATTGGTTGCAGGCTCCGCATCTGATGGTTCCTATGCAAGGTCCAGAGTAGATAGTTGGTGACGATTCATTGATTTTAAATGATTGAGGGTCCCAATGAAGGGAAGTTCTATTAATGCTTCCCATTGAAGTCTATCTCATGGATGCTATAGGACAAGTGATATCAAGATATATGTCTCATTTTAGTGTTTTAGGTCTAGTAGGGGAGCTCTTCTAGTGTTATTTATCAGATTGGTATCTTATAGAGCTTGTATATGAAATTATTTCGAGTGGATTTGCATGTCATAAAGAGGATTTGGAGCATGTGTGGTGGATCTATTTACAGCTGTGAGATTATTTTCTGATACTTCTCTCATTTCGGTATTCAGCGTAGTCTAGGAAAGGTTTGTTTTTTTTTGTTGCACTGTGATGCATGGGAGGTTTTGTATGGCTATTTTGATGGTGGCGATGCTTGTTACACTAGTGAGATCTGAATGTTTTTTCGAGGCTGAGGTGATTGCTTTAGTACATATGTTAGGAGGGTGGGTTGCTGATATTCGGTCGTAACTTGTAAGCAAAAATGCATGTGGTGTTGGTCCCCTCCTTGTGATTGACCAAGTGCTTCCTTGGGTCTTTGTCTCTTTGATGCGCCATTTGAACAAGTTTAACAGCGCCTTACCTATTCAATTCGAGTATCACAAGGACAGTGTGGCTCTACGTGTCTCACTTATCTACTATAGAGAGGTCAAACGATAAATAGCCCTATCCTTGGCTCTCCTCCAAGCACAATAAAGTGATCGTTGGTGGGAGACTGGAGAGGCCCGTGGAAATTTTGAACGTCGTTGCCCTCTATCTATCCAACTCGACTCAATTTAAGCAATGAACCTTAAAGCATAAGCTCATTGCAGAGATCAATGGCTAATTGGCTGCAGTGATATACTTTGTCCCTCTGCATGATGTAAGATGCACTCTTGCCCATTCAAGAGTGTCACCAGTGCAGGAGGATGTAGTTAGGTGGACCTTCTCCTCGAGTCCTCCCGCTATCTGTTTCCCATCTCTCTAGAGTATACTCCCTATCTCTCTCCTCGATTGCCTTTTTTTGTTCATGATAAGAGTTACGAGATCTTCCTAGGGTCCAAATGAACTTTGAGGACCCAACAACAATATTTTTCGAATTGAATGATGAGACCAAGAACAAACAATACTCTATAAAAACGCAAAAAATAAAAAAAAAAACAATACTCTACAAAAGGCAGAAATTTGTACTCTCACTCTAGATATTGTTTTTTTTTAGAAAAATTATACTGTTGATGACAATTCTAAATCAAAAAGTGGACTAAGTATTTATGTAGGAGAGAAATGGATAAAGACATCCATGCCAGTTCAAAGAAGATGATTTAAGTTGCCCTATTTGAAACAAAAACTCCGTTTTTGCTAAGAAGACAATTAGAAAACACCATTCAAACTGCCCATTAAACACGTAATCTTAGGTTGTTAAGACATTTTTTTTTTCATTTTAGTAAAATGCTAAGACTGTTTTGTGATCGTCGTATTTGTTAAATACTCTCTAATGAGATGAGAACACTTGCTTGGTTGATCATCTAACAAAAAAAGAACGTAAGTCTGTTTAGGATCTTGATTTTAAAACTCACATGTACATAAACTCATTCTCTCTTCTCCAACAATAAACAAGTACAATAAATCTCTTTTGTATTATTATTATTATTATTATTATTATTATTATTATTATTATTATTATTATTATTATTATTATTATTATTATTATTATTATTATTATTAACCTGAAAAGTTTCACTTTTTGTCCAGTACCCCTTGAATTGTTATTATTTGTTCAGTACCACCTTAAAAGTTGATTTCGCCCTGTGAGTGACCCCTTAAGTGATTTCCAGGCCAAATTCATTATTTTTCTTCCCGTTTTGCCCTCATGTATGTTTCACAACTTTTAATTTTTCTTGGTCCCCACCCATGGCTTCCCCTTCTCCCTAACTCCCCCAAATTTTCTGTCTCCTCCCCATCCATGGCTTCCCTTTCTCCCTCCTCACCACCTCTCAAAGAAGAAGACACCTCCCCCTTCACTCCACAACAACCACCATCTCTACTAACATCAACCCCACACTCTCTCTCCTAATCCCCATCACCACCACCATGGATGGGAAGAAGGGAGAAGGAGAAGCCATGGATGAGGAGGAGAGAGAAAATTAGGGAGAATTGTGAATTTGGAAATTAGGGAGAAGGAGAGCCATGGATGGGGAGTCAAGAAAAATTAAAAGATGTGAAGCATACGTGAGGGCAAAACGGGAACAAAATTAAGGAATTTGGCCCGGAAATCACTTAAGGAGAAGGGGAAGCATTCCTTAAGTGATTTTTCGGGCCAAATTTCTTAATGGATGTCCAATTCCGAGCCAAATTCCTTAATGGATGTCCAATTCCGGGCCAAATTCCGGGCAAAACGGGAACAAAATTAAGGAATTTGGCCCGAAAATCACTTAAGGAGAAGGGGAAGCATTCCAATTCGCATCCATTGATTTTCAAGAGATTGTCCGAGAAATCACATTGGAGGAAAATCAATGGATGTGAATTATCATATTCCGACTCTTGGAATGCTTAAGGGAGGAGAGGAGATTGAAAAGGAGGAGAGAGAATTTAAGGCAAAAAGAAATTAAGATTAATGCTTACATTTTCAAAAAGTTTTAATAAAGCAAAAGAGGAAAATAAACCGTCACTTCCCAACCCCTGACGCGTGTCAAGGGGTAGTTGTCGCTTGGTAACCTCTGATGCGTGTCAAGAGGGTAATCCCCTGCCAATCGTTTACAATTCAAAGAAGGGGGACAGGGGGAAAATAAAAATGAAGGATAGCACATACGTGTTCACAATAAAGGGGAAGCAGTTACTCGGCCTACATGGCCCAACCAGGGCCAGAGGCGAACCACGCCCAAAGCAGCAGGGCAATTACCGGCCAAGATATTTCGGTTGGATTAAAACAAATACGAAACTAACAAGGAATTAATAAGCAATCCCGTCCATTTTATTTAGTTCTGGGACAATCCAGTAAATATTAAGTATTCAATAAATGTCCAAAACCGCAACAAAGAAATCATCATTGCCAGCCAAGGAACAAATTAACAGTCAACGGTAAGCCCACGTGGCTAACGCATGTAATAGCCTCATAAGCTTAGGGACAATTGATTAGGGGGCTATAACACATCTAAAGGGTAAGCCCACTAGGCTAACACACATAATAGCCTCATAGGCTTAGGGACAAATGGTTAGGGGGCTATAACACATCTAAAGGGTAAGCCCATGAGGCTAACACACGTAATAGCCTCATAGGTTTAGGGACAAATGATTAGGGGGCTATAACACATCTAAAGGGTAAGCCCACGAGGCTAACACACGTAATAGCCTCATAGGCTTAGGGACAAATGATTAGGAGGCTATAACACATTTAAATGGTAAGCCCATGAGGCTAACACACGTAATAGCCTCATAGGCTTAGGGACAAAAGATTAGGAGGCTATAACACATCTAAATGGTAAGGCCACGAGGCTAACACACGTAATAGCCTCATGGCTTAGGGACAAATGATTGGGGTGGGCTGTAAAGGCCGCCTCATGACACGTGTCTTAACAAGATAGGAGCCCAAATCACAGGAGAGGCCCAAAACCCTAGGCCCATAAATGACCTAGGGACACTAAGCTATAAATACTTGGAGATCACATCTAAGGTAACCAACTCATTCACTCTTACATTTATTAGATACTACTATCTTACTCTCACTACCAAGTAGCTGACTTGACCTTTGGAGGGGGGATTCCTCACCCACTCCCGAGGGTAGTTTGCTTTACCTTGCAGGTGACGTGTATTGCTTCCCAAGGACGGACCTACCGGCATCGTACCTAGCTACCCCCCGGAACACTTGGATATCACTGGACCCGGTCATGATCCTGAGGGGCCAATGAAGTTCGCCATCACTATTTAGTGGCTTTGGAAGTGGAGACACATGATGATCTTTGGGCGTGAGGACGAGATTCCCATGAACCCAGTGGGTTTTCTGTTTGTCAGATTTGGTAAAATGAAGGATGCACTCTTGAAGGATGGGGAAGAAAACATGGTGCTAAACGAAAGAGAACGGAGCAATTAATTCAGTGGCAAACTCCCACGGAGGGTTGGACCCTCCTCAACACGCACTGATGGTGCCTCAAGGAGCAATCACGGAGCTGCTGGTGGGGGAGGCCTGCTATGTGATAGTTATGGTCGGTTACTGCGTGCGTTTTCAGAGAACCTGAGGGTCCTGCACAATCACTAGGTCTGAGGTCTTGGCGCTGCTACGAGGTCTTACTCTGGCAAGAGATATGGGTATCCAAAAACTTTTGATCAAGGTTGATTCCAGGTACTAGTTCAAATGTTGCAGGGTGATTCGGTACGCCTTGGACCTGTGTGTTTTATGGTTCAGAAATGCAGAGCATTGATTAATAATGAAGGTTGGGAAGTTAAGGTAGAACATTCCTATCGGGAAGCTAATAAGGCGTCGGATTGGCTCGCTAATCTTGGGTGTGATCAAGTGGAGCGTCTTTGTTTCTTTGATAGTGCCCCCTAGTCTTAATTCTATTCTGTTTCAAGATGTAATTGGCGTGACTTGGCCACATAACGTTGTCGTAGATTAATTTTTGGGGCTTACCCCTCTTTTGAACAAATATATATATATATATATATATATATATATATATATATATATATATATATATATATATATATATATATATATATATATATATATATATATATATATATATATATATATATATATATATATATATATATATATATATGTTCCTCTACCCCTTATCAAAAAATAAATAAAAATATGTTACTTTATCTATCTTACAATATAAGATTTCAATTTATCTTCTAATATAAGAAGCACAATGATTTCAAAAAGTATTTATTGTCCCTATCACATTTTACCCGTCTTTTTTCTTTGTAAAAGATATTCTCTCTCATTTATGACACCCACTATTTCTATTGATTTTACTATCCTCAATGGGTGTGTCAAGTCAAAATATGCTAGAGTATATTTTATGAAGAAGGTTTGAAGAAGCAGGGGTTAGGGAGAGATATTGACCTTGTGACATGGCTGTAAACTGGAGTATAAATACTTTGTATTAGCAACCATTTCCAGGCGTTTCTTTGTATTGCATATAAGATTTATAAGCTAATTCATTAATAAAAAGAACCCCTAATTATCAAAAAATAAAAGAAGATAAATTACCTCTGTAGCTTTAAGTTTTTAGGCTAACTCAATTAAAATAGAAATTATGTAGTTAAATGTGTCAAGATAAAGTTATTCTCGCTAACCCATTTAAATAAAGAGGTTCGACATATCAATCTATTTACTCAATATGTGAAAACTACATGACTTAGAATCCCTAGTTTTTATTCCATATGTTAGCGATCGTTTGGTTGAAATGTAAACATACAGGAAATTTTACTTCTTTAGAATTGTCAAAGTAATGAGTTATTTTTTTTGGTGCAAAAAATAATGAGTTATTTAGTTGACATGAAAATACAGGAAGTTGTATTATCTATAAAATGAGAAATTGAGTATTGAGAAGTGTTAAAAGTTGTGGACTAGATAAGGGAAATAGAACTTCCAGCAGTAAGTTTCACTTACCTAGGAGATTAGATAATCAACTTACCCCATTTTATAGAAAAAAAGAATTTGTAAAATGTGGTAATTTAATTATCTAGTCACCTAGGTAAGTGAAACTTCCTGTAGAAAGTTCTACGGAATTGCTTAACGTAAATTCTAAATTATTGAACGCAAATATCTTTTACACAATCTTTCCGAAAGTACCCTTTTTATTTCCAGAGCACCTTCCTCCTTCCTATTTTTTGTTCTCTCAATCCCCCTTATCATACTCCTTCCATACATTGAAAAAAAATCTAAACAACTATCAACATGGATGAATTCTTTGATCAAGATCAAATTTTTTATGAAATTAACGATGATATTCATGTAAGTAAAAAGATTCAATTTTTTTTTTTGTTTTTAAAGTACTGTGGCTGGGTTGAGGGTTTAGGGTGGTTTTGATGGCGGTTATCGGGGGCGGAGGTTGGAGAAGAGGAGATCGGGGTCGCGGTCGGTTCAGGACTGACAGGGTCCGGGTCGCGGTGGCAGTTCTGGGTGACGCGGGGGTTGGGCGTGAGGGGTTGGGGCGGTGAGCAGAGGCGTTGGGGATGTGGGCGGGTTGAGGACTACGGGGCTGTGGGCAGTGCTGAGGGGGAGGGGGCTGTGGGGGTTGGGGCTCACGGTTGGTCGCTGGAAAGGGTTTTGGGTTCTTTTTTGTTTTTTTTTTTTTTTTACATTTTTTTATTTCTTTGGGAAATAGTTAATTTCAATAATTGAATAAAATAATTACCTAATCTTTTTGATGATTTTAATTTTTTTAAACTAAAGATAATTATTTATTACTTAATTTGTTTTATTTTTTCAGAATTTGTTCTTATTTGGAATTTATGTACTATGTTACAGGATGAAGTTTTAGAAAAATTCCCAGAAACTCTAACAGATCACGGTCATCACTTTGTAACTCAACAAAAGTTCAAGGATCGTCCAGAGTTAGAGGCTACAGCAAAACAAATAGGAGAGAAGCACAACATATTTCTGTACATTATTGGTTCCAAGGCTGGGAGGGTGTCGCTTGGGTGTGAACGACATGGATGATATAGACCTCCTAAAAATAAATCAGTTGATATGGAATCTAGCAGATCTACTGGAACGAAAAAATGTGGGTGTCCTTTTCAATTGAAAGGTATTGAACAAAGTGATGGCTTATGGACGTTGATAGTTCACAATGGTACCACAATCATGAACGCGGGAAATCTGAACTTGGACATACAGGAGTTGGCAAATTGGATAAAGTTGAGAAAGAAATCACTGCAACATTGACTAAGAGTGATGTTAAGCCACAAAAGATATTGACTTTTCTCCAAAATAATTTGGGTAACAAATTGGTCACATCGAAGCATATCTACAATTACAGAAATACGTTGAAGAACAATGCAATGGAGGGACGCACAGTGATTCAACAACAAATGAAACTTATAATTGATCATGGTTATCGCCAGTGGCACAGAACGGAACCAGGAAAAAATGTTCTAAGTGATATATTGTTTGCTTATCCTACTTGTATCGACATGCTACACAAATTCCCATACGTATTGGTTATGGATAGTACCTACAAAATAAATCGATACAAGATGCCTCTCTTAGAAGTTATTGGGATTACTCCAACTGGGCGTAACTTTTCAGTTGCTTACGCATTCATGAACAATGAGAGAGAGGAGAGCTATACCTGGGCAATTGAGAATGTGAAGTATCTATTGGGTTCGAATGTGTCGTCCCATGAACAAATAATCACAGATAGAGAGTTGGCAGCAATGAATGCGATTGGCAAAATTTTTCCAAAGGTTCATAACCTTTTGTGTAGACATCATATTTCGAAAGATGTGCAAGATTATTGTACTAAATTAATGAAAAATGCAGCTATTGGCAAGCAATTTTCAAAGGGTACATAGACAAAGGTGGTGGAATCTGCAACTGAGGAAGAATATGAAAAAAATGTGGAAAGGATGAGAGAGTCTTATGGGTGGGTGAAAGGTCTATGGGAGCGTGATTGCCACTACTTACAATGTCGTACTTACAAGTTTATCAGAAAATGGGAGCGTGACATTTTTCCCGATGATAGTGCCCGACAACGTGCAAGGGCCGACTAGAGTGATCACAATTGCTTATTTTACAAATCACTTTATAGCGGTATTTACTTAATTATAATTTAAGTTAATATTTATATTGTTAATTTACGTGACATATAAAATATAGAATTTTATTGATATTATTGGTCTTTTCGCAGGTATACATGACCGAAGATTCTCCAATGCCAGAAATTAACAGTCAATGGTTTTATTATTCTGATGCTAGCGTTGTTGGTTGGCAACATTAATATTCCGACAGGTTAAAACGATGGATTGAGTTCCAGCCACCTAAGCCACCTAAGCCTCCTGCTGAACTTATTGAGCTCGAATGATCGACGTTTCCTTTCATGTGTTAGATTTTGTGGGTATATCTTCTGTAAACCCTCACGAGACCTTACTCGTCCACTAGGGAGAACCTAGGGGTTTAAAGGGCTTGTTGCACGTGCTAAGTGCAATCACGATTCCTGCGACAGTGAGTTAGGATTTTTTTTTCTTGATTTTTGTTTGTTTAGCTTACATATTTTATTTCATACGGAGTACATTTTAGCATTGTTTTACAAGTATTTATATTATACATCACAATTTTGATTTTTTTTAGGCTATCACATACTTTAAGTTTAACTATAAACCAAATAAATTATTAACATAATATTTATTCATTTAATTAACTAAAAACCTTTTATAAGTTTTAAGAGTGTATAAACTGATCTTTAGCATTGAACAAAAAACAAAAATAAATAAATTAGTATTTAGTTATTATTATTAAGAAATAAACAAAAATTCATTAAGAAATAAACATATTAAAAAAAACACAAAAATTAGAAAAGCAAAAAAAATAAAAAATCGCCCAAACCCCCCCTAACCGGACGGCCACCCCGACAGGTAGCCCCCCTCCCCCTTTCAGAACGCCACTTCGCCCCCCTCCCCCGTTCAGAACGCCGCGCCGCCGCCCCAGCCGTTCCCAACCGTCCCACCGTCATACGCCACCACACCTAGCCCCATCACCGTCATTCGCACCGTCCAGTCAGCCTTGTCGATCACCCCACCCCGATCTAGCACCACCACCTACTGCCCACCCCTAGCCACCGCGCCTCTGCCAATAGGCGCAACCCCTAGCCACTGCGCCTCTCCGGTCAGTCAGCCGGATAGATTAAGGAGAGAGAAAAGGAAGGGAGAGTGAGAGGGAATTGATTGAGAGAAAAGGAAGGAAGATAGAGAAAGACTCAAAAACTAGTTAGGGATATTGTGGAAAGTTAGAATTTACGTTTAGTAATTTACGATTTACGTATAGCAACCCCCAAGTTAATTGTAATCCCCGAAAGTACAACTTACTAGAAAGTTCAACTTCTTATATTAAACAAAACTAACTACTTTTAACAACCCTAGATGAATCGTGCTCATATTGGTATTAATGCAAACTGGGCTAGCCGGCTGGCCCAGTTGAGTTTCAAGGTCGGTTTCAGCATTCGGTAGCCCCGTAAAACAATCGCACACGCAAAAAATTTCTTCTCCTCTCGATGACTGCATCCCGAATATCAAGATCCAATAACACAATCCTGGCAGTGGCAAAACTAAGAGATCATTGATCAGCTAATCCAATCGAGTGGACACAGTATCTATCGTGAACCAGCATCACACTCGACAAAAACCTGATAGACTCATAGTAGTAGAAGCCCTAAAGGGAGTCTATTACGAGAGAGAGAGAATCTTTTAATTAGTTATTATCCTTCCAGAACTGTGATCATCATAATCATATCTTAAAAGTTAAAACTCAGTTTAGCATTTTTTTTTATTAATAAAAGGCGGTGACGTAAATTAAAGCAATCCAAAACAATTTAAAGAAAAAAAAACACACTTTCTTCTGCTTCAGATTTTCTGGGGAGTTTTGAGGTCTTCGATTCTTTCGAAGATCGTTTTTATTTTGGCGAAAAAATTTCAAGTAGTAAGTCGATTATATTCTGAATATTTTATCCTCGTTCTCACATTCTGTTTCGATAGTTCATTTTATTCAATTGCTGTTGATCAAATTTGCAATTTTTTACCTGGGATTTTTTTTTCTTCTCAATTTAGTTGAAGTAATTATTCTTTGTAATTCGTGTTTAATGTTTAAATTGCTTCGTTAGTGTGATACTGGTTGAATGAAAAGTAATTTTTGATTTTTCTCAACTGTGTGTGTGGTGATCTTTTGCAATTGAAGGAAGATCAAGAAGATAACATAAGATGATAATTTGTTGATTATGGTATTGTATCATTTATACGAACTTCAGTTTGAGTGAAGAAATCATTTTGGTGTTCTCTTTCTGTGTGATTGAATTGAGTGGAACAGTGGTTGATGCTGTTTAATTGAAGGAAGATCACGAAGATAATATAAGATGATAATTTTGTGATTATGGTATTGTCTCATTCATATAACTTCAGTTTGAGTGAATAATTCTTTTTGGTGTTCTCTTTCTGTGTGATTAATAATAGTGGAACATTGCTATTGCTATTTAAATGAAGGAAGATCACGAAGATAACATGAGATGATAATTTGTGATCGTGGTATTGTCTCATTCATATGAACTTCAGTTTGATTGGAGAATTCTTTTTGGTGCTTGTTCTCTTTCTATGTGATTGAATTCAGTGGAACAGTAGTTAATGCTATTCATTTGATTTAATTGGAATTGTGAATGCATAACAGGGTTTAATGAAATTGGGTTCTGAATAAGTTAATGGGAGATAGATTAATGGAAAGTAGAGGCCAAAAACGATCAGATATGGGTGAAGAATTGCCTGCAGATAAGCGACCGTGCAGTTCACAGGAGTTTAGACCAAGTTCATCGAGTTCAACCCCTCCAAGGCTTGTTGTTAATTCGGTTTTGGAAACCCATGAAGCAGATATGGAGACTTCATCATCATCAGCTTCGGCATCTGGACGATCTGAGGGTGATGGGGAAAGGGATTCTCCATATGGGTCTTGTGATTCTGATGATATGAATGATGGTGATCATAGATATAGCAGCCTTAGAGAATATCAACGTAGCCGGTCCTATGGTGATAATGCAAAGTTTAGTAGAGTTATTTCTAGTCTGAGTAATGAAGATGAAGAGACTTCTGGGCAACTAGCAGCTTTGACTGAGCTGTGTGAACTTCTATCATTTTGCACTGAAGATTCTGTGTCGAATACGTTTGCGGATCAATTAGCTCCTGTTCTTGTAAAGTTGGCTAAGCATGAGAGCAACCCAGATATAATGCTTTTGGCTATCAGGGCTTTGACTTATTTGTGTGATGTTTTCCCACGGTCATCAGCGTTTCTTGCAAGGCATAATGCAATTCCTGCTTTGTGCCAGAGGTTAATTGTCATCGAGTATCTTGATGTGGCTGAGCAAGTATGTTTCTTTTTCTCTTCACTGAATCATATTCAAATGCTTTAACTTCAAAAGCATTCTAAGTTTAATACTTATATGTTCATGTGGTTCATTTTTTATTCATATACGCCACTTGTATCATGAAGTGCCTACAAGCTTTGGAGAAAATTTCGCGTGATCAACAGCTTCCTTGCCTGCAATCTGGGGCGATAATGGCCGTTCTAGGATATATAGATTTCTTCTCTACCACTGTCCAGGTGAGCTTCAAGCAGTATTTGGTGAAATAATTATTATATGTTAATTCTAGGATACATGCTGTTGACTTTTCATTATATTGGATCCTGTTCTGGTGATTGATCCTTTTCTTTCCATTTATCTTATGTTTTAGAGAACTGCACTTTCCATAGTTGTCAATATATGTAAGAAACTACCATCTGAATGTCCTTCACCTTTCATGGAGGCGGTTCCAAGTTTGTGTAATCTTCTGCAGTATGAGGACCAACAGGTTTGTGATCTGTACTTTCTCTCTATCTTGGTTCCTTTTTGGGATTGGGTACTTCTCAGTTCTCATGTACCAGTATTTGTTATGGACTGAACTGGGTTCTTTAGTCATTTACCATACAAATCCTTTTTCCTCCCTGATTTTTTCTCCTTTTTTGGTTTACTATATGTACATCTACAGCTTGTGGAGCTTGTAGCCACTTGCTTGATCAAAATAGTAGACAGAGTGAAAGACTCCGCTGAGAAGTTGAGTGAACTCTACGGGCATGGGCTTATTCATCAAGCTACTCATCTCATAGACCTAAACAGTCGAGTCGCTTTAAGCCAACCCACTTACACTGTAAGCAGTTATCCTTGCTGCTTCGGACTTGCTCTACCCTTAAAAGGCTTGCTATGATTATCTGTATGCTTGAAAAGAACAAAATTTTCTCATCTTGAAGAATAGAGCACTGCGTTCATGTATGTTTTCTTCTCTTATGATACAGGGTCTAATTGGGGTAGTTGCGAAACTTGCATCTGGATCAGCAGATGCTGTTAGAAGTCTTTTTGAACTTAACATTGGCAGCATTTTAAAAGATGTTTTGTCTAATTCTGACCTTTCTCATGGAATGCCTTCCCCCCGTGCAGTGGACAAAAAGTGCAATCAGGTTTTTGAGCCTTTCTCCCAACCTTTTATCTTCTTTTTTCAGGGCCTTTGAACTTTTAAACGGGGTGAGACTATGTGCCATAAAATGTCTAACGCACATGTTCTCATAATAAATATTTCAATTACAGTATGCTGGTCTGATTGTCTCATATCTGTGTTAATGGTTTCAATGATGATCAATCATAAATGGCAAGGGTAACGAGTGGAGACAGCAGAAGAGAACCTCATGTAATTTTTTTTCATTTCTTTTTTTTTTTTTTTTTTTTTTTTTTTTTTTTTTCTGTTTCTTGTCTCCTACGGTGGGTGGCAGGGTGGGGGGGTGTGTGTGGTGGGTGGTGGTGATGTATGTATGGTAGGAATGCTATCTTGAAAATGCATATTGATATTGCATGATAATTTGATAAGGATCATGACATATACAAACTGTTGGGCAGATTGGCATGCAATAGTATACTTAATATTAGAGTGTGAACCTTGTAGACATTTTGTGATCTCCAAGATGCAACTTCAACATAGCATTCAGAGAATTCCAAGCCGCTTGAGTCGTTGGGATTGTGTGGTGTAGTTGGCTTCTGTAAGGGCCAAACCGACATGGGCTGTTACTCGGTGGTCCCTTACTGATGCTCAACTTATTGAGATGATCTGTATTTAGATGCTTCTTTGAGGACTTCTTGTCCTCCTAGGCTGTACTAATTTCTTCAATTTTTAATAAAAATATTTCTGACCTAAAAGAATTTTGTTTTCTTAGTAGCGGCTTTTGGACTAAAATTTTCACATGTACTATTATATTCTAAAACTTCTAGCAAACTGTTTTATCTTAATATCACTAATATTTTCTGATAGTAAGCAACTATTCATAAGTATACTCCCAAGACTAAAACAATGCGAGATATTCTTGCAAAGACAGCTATGTGTAAGCATTCTCAAGAATAATACACCAGAATGATATGACTTTATCAGGAGACTAGCATGCAATATGCATTGGCATAGAGCATGAAATACCCTTCAGCAAAATTAAATGTCCCCTCAGGGAAAAGGATTAATGGCATAAGTGCCAAGAAGCGAAGGGTATAAGTTGCTGTTATATATTTGAAACATGCAAGGTTGACAAAAAAAAATTACTTGATTTGATTAAGTTATTTGATTTGATATGCTCAGTGATCTGTTGTAATACTTGATGATAGTGCCTTTTCTGTGAGGGATATGGTGCCAAATGTGGTTCTATGAATCCCGGAAACAAACAGAAACTCTTCCTAGTTTAGTTTCTTACTCTGGCCCGGAATCTTCTCAGACCAATGTAATCTTTAACTCCTCAGTAGTAGAGCAATGTAAGGGGCAGTACCGAGGAGGAGGGAGAAGAAAACAATGTGAGAGGACTTGAGGGTTTACATGATGCTTTATAGGTTTGCGTTCCAAACTTCGCATGCCTCTAAAAGTATCTTAGATCAGTAAAAATAAGAAACTTATAAAAAATTAACATCCCTTCCTTTGTGTAAAGCTAAGCACATAGCCTGACTTGTTTTAAGGAAGACCTTGTTGAGGATGCGCGATATAGACAGATGATGTGGTTATGATATGAGGACATTTTGCATTTATTCTGCTTGTTTTTCAAACATTTTGCCACTTTGAAACATCTAAAAAGGCTAGTGTCATTTTCTTATGCTAAGGATGCCTTGGTTACAGATAGAGTAGTCATAGCTTTGTGCTTTAATGAAAAGAAATAAGAAATTCGTGGTTAATGAATGGGACAATCATGCTGATTGAAGCATTTGTCCATTTGATGCAACATTATGTTAATCTACTATCTTGCACCTGAACCCCCAAAGCAAGCAAATTACATTTAGTAGGATAGCGTATGAATTCCCAACTTTCATGTATAGGTGCATGAGATTTTGGAGTTGCTACATGAGCTGCTTCCTGAAGTAGCCAGAGATCCGACGGAAGAACTCTTGTCATGCGAGGAAAGAATTTTGTTGGATCAGTCTGATAGGTTGCAGAAGTTTGGGATGGATATCCTTCCTACATTGGTTAAGGTTGGCACTTTCTTTGTTATCTTGCCAATATACTGTCTCCCTGCCTTCTCTGCTGTTGTTTTCCCTTGCTAAGTCTTTTATTATATGCCTTAGGTGGTTAGTTCTGGTGCAAGTTTGTATGTTTGCTATGGGTGCCTTTCGGTTATCAGTAGATTAGTTTATTTCAGCAATCCTGACAGTCTTCATGACTTGGTTAAGGGTATAAATATTGCAAGGTAAGGAATCTTGATTCCATTCAGTGTTATCAAATTTTCAAAGATCACTTGTTTCCTTAATGTTTCGCCTCTAATCAATTGGCAGTTTTTTGGCGGGAGTATTCACTCGAAACGATCAACATATCCTGTTGTTAGCTCTACAGATTGCTCAAACGGTCCTGGAAAAGCTTTCTAATATCTTGATGAGATCTTTTATAAAAGAAGGTGTTCTATTTTCCATTGATGCTCTTATCACGCCAGAAGGTTGCTCAGAGTTCACTTCTCCAGTGATCAATGGGATCCAAAGTAAACCATCTGCTGGAGAAGAGGTTACGAGGTGCTTGTGTTATGCATATGGTACCAGGCAGTCAGGGTCTGAAACAGATTCTGAAACATGCAAGGTTGACAAAGATTCTGTTCAGAATCTTGCTCAGCACATTAAAACAAAGTACTTCCCTGTAGATCTGAATAATCCCCAGAGTGTAGTGACTGAAGTGCTTCATGACCTTAGAAATGCTTCTGCAGCAATAACTGGTCTTCTAGACGTATGCCCAAGCATAAAAGTAGGTGCTCAGAATGAAGAGAAGCTCACCACTATATTGGAGCAAGTTGTACTCCAACTGAGTGGAAACGAACCCATCTCAACATTTGAGCTCATAGAAAGTGGAATTGTTAAAGCACTACTGAACTACCTAGCTAATGGTCAGTACTTGAGCGGTGCATATATTCCTGATGTCCTGGCTCATGGTTTTGGTGTACAAAAAAAATTTGAAACTTTCGCAAGAATGTCATTATCTTCACCTGATCCAGTCTCCAAAGAATTGCCTCTATCTTTGCTTGTAAGAAAACTACAAAGTGCACTGTCAACTATGGAGAATTTTCCTGTTGTAGGGGGCTTTACACCCAAGCTACGAGGCTCTCATGCAACCGTTCCTAGTGGGAGTTGCACAATGTATCCATGTCTCAGAGTCCATTTCACTAGGGGAGAAGGAGACTTGTGGTTGAATGATCACTCTGTAGATGCTGTTACTGTTGATCCTTTCTGTCCGGTGGAAGCAATTGCACAGTATCTGCGAGTCAAAGTGGATCAAAAGAAGATGAAATCCTCAGAACCTAGTATTCAAGCTTCTGTCCATGTAAAAACTGCACCCATCCAAACCCCTGTTGATTCTGTCTCTGCTCCATGCAAAAGTGTGGAACTTGTGGAGTCAGGTAGCATGTACGCTGTTTTTCCGGATTTGCAGGTCAGCCTCTTCAAGCATCTTAGAAATATATTATTACTTTTCATTCGATAAAGGAACAATTTTACTCGTTCCATCCCATAAGACTTGTCCAGCACTACCAGCAGTCTTTCGTGAATGCGACAGAATATAAAATTTTACTTCCAAGTTATATAAGATAGATTTTCTTCAAAGCTATTAGATGGAAAACATTGCATTAGGTGCATTTCATCATCATTGTTTAGTTATAAATAATCATACAGTTCATTTTTTTATGGAATGGAAAGATGACAAGAACAATTATGGGGTTCAAGGTGTCACCCATGATTCTGCTGAATACCAAAATAACCAAATGTCCCCCTTGAAGCCTCTGCGGAGAAACTAAGAAAACCTTTGTTTTATGATTCCTTCTATATGTTACCCAAAACAAATCATCTGTTGCAAACCCCCCCCCCTCCATAACCTCCGCAACTGCTCGCAACCAGCTAATGAAGACACAAGCATGAGGATGTCTCATTGCCCCAGGAAAATAGTACACAAAACTTTCTGATAAATGTTTATAGTGGTTGTATCATTTCATGATTATACAACGAGAAACCATTCTACTAGCTTCTGGGTTTTGAGAGAATTTTATACTTCTATACGAGAATTTACCTTTTTGGTACTTATTTTCTTAGGCTATTCACTTCAACGGGTTTATGCTTTGTGTAGGAAGACAATGATGGTAGATCACACTCTTCTCTGATGGAAACATCTGATTCGGGACAGACAGCCGTTGGGGATACAAAAGAAAGAAGTAATGGTCAATCTGTAAGTCATCCATTTCTTTAGCTTATTTGTTTCTGTAATGATTGTCACCCTTGCATTAAGGTGGCGTTTATTTGTAAGCAATGATGATTACAATGTAATCCACCATTTTATGGAGTAAATGTGGGTAGAAAAGGAAGGAGGGGGAGGAGAAAGATGAGATTTGGGAGCTTGATTGCATCATCCAATGTATCATCTTTACATGTTCTAAAGTAGAACAATTGTGATTACAATGGATGTTATAATCAAATTCCATGTTTCTCCACCCCCTCCTTCCTTTCGCAACCCACATTTACCCTATAAAATGGTGAATTACATGGTAATCACCATTACATAAACCAGCCCTAAGTTGTTTTTGGCTTAAAAAGATATATGACCCATTCTGCTCATCTCCTAATTTTACATAGGAAATTGATCACAAGAATGATGACTCTTATGACAATGGTGTATATAAAATTTTGCATGGATACCCGAATGTCACGATCACCTAGTATCTAATAAATACTCTGATGCCTCTTCCTCTCACAAAAAATCTGAAAATTGTGGTGCATATGCCCTTGTAATATTATACCTTGTGTTTCAGGACTTGTTTGTTGAGGACAATCATTCACCAGAAGCAAATGCTAACTTGAAATGTGAGAGTGCAAAAAATGGTAGGTTTTTCACTTCATTTTCTGGGTTTGCAATTGACCTTCTTCTCTAGTGCGGCATGTCTTTGGATTTATTGGCTTTCTTTGTCTGATGTTCAAGGGATGCGTAATGAATTTCTACTGGTTCAGCTGTAAATATTGACGTGACCCAATGCCTAGGGGATGGTTGTACGCAGCCTTACCCCTGTGAAAACAGAGAGGCTGTTTCCATTTGACCTTTTGATTGGATGCGCAACGACCATCCACAATTTCACACTAAATAAGAAGTTCAAACAGCTTGATGAGCCATATTGATTTAGTTTACAAGTACTGAATCTTTTTGGCTTCATTAGAAATGGACCTATACTGGTTCAGTTGTATGACCATTAAAAATTTAAAAGAGTGTTTGGTTAAGTTTCTTGCTTTAAAAATTTAGTTTCACGAAAGCTGCATAAAAAAATTCTCTGTTTTCATTTGTGCAGAAATTTGCTCTAAGATCCCTTGTCAAGATGAGGAAGATAGTAAGAAGAGCCAGTGTCAGGCATCCTGTAGCACTGATGATTCTCCTTCGAAGTTGGCACTTTTCCTAGAAGGAGAGCAGTTAGACTACTCGTCTACCTTATACCAAGAAATTCTTCAAAGACGAATCAAGTCACAGCATGAACTTCAGAATGTTCCGAAATTATGGACTGATACGTACACAGTAACTTATAGAAGAGCTGGAAATGAGAGAAGCAGTCACAATGAATGCAGCAACTCGAATGATTGTAATGCGTCAGATAAGGATGCAATGTCACAGGAGGTTATTCCACTTGTAAGTGGGACATTTAACCAGAAACATGGTTCTAACTTGGACCCATCCAGTCCTACAAGTGATGTTATTTGTCTGCTGAGATGTTTGGAAGTGATGAACAGGTTCACATATCATTTGGTGTCTTATGAAAGAATCAATGCATTTGCTGAAAGTAAAATAGATAACTTGGACAAGTTAAAAGTCACAGTTCCTACACTACCACAGTATGAGTTTGTGAATAGCAAATTGACAGAGAAATTAGAACAGAAGATGCGCGAACCTTCAGCTATCCATATTGGTGCCATGCCTTTGTGGTGTAGTCAATTAATGGCTTGGTGTCCATTTTTATTCAGCTTTGAGGCAAGATGGAAGTATTTCCAGCTGGCAGCATTTGGCAGATCACAAGTCCTACCTAGCCTGTCATATCATAGTGATTCAGATGTTCCAAGAGAGAGGAGATCAACTAGTGGGAGTTTGCCTCGTAAAAAGTTAGTGGTATATCGTGACCGTATTTTGGAGTCAGCTGTTGAAATGATGGACCTATATGCACGTAAAAAGGTGATCATTGAGGTCGAGTACAGTGAAGAAGTTGGTACTGGTCTTGGTCCCACCCTGGAATTTTACACACTAGTGAGTCATGAGTTTCAGAAAGCTCACTTGGGTATGTGGAGGGGTGATTACATGTCCATTACAGATGGCTACAGCAACCAGGCTTCCAGTTCTGGTTTTATCCCATTCAACTCAGGACTGTTCCCTCGGCCGTGGTCACCAGCATCTAACAGCATAAGTGGAATAGAGTTTTCTGATGTTATTAAGAAGTTTATGCTTTTAGGACAAATTGTAGGAAAGGCTCTTCAAGATGGACGAGTTCTGGATATTCCCTTCTCCCAAGCATTCTATAAACTAGTTCTTGGAAAGGTAGTCTAATTTTCAGTTTTTAGTATTATACCTTCTGCCTCTGTTTTTCTTTAAAATTCCAGCTGTGATCTGGAGCAAGGGGTATGGGTTTGGTTGTGATATGTTTATTGCGTCCTTAACCTTTCTTCTGTTCTGTTAGGAGCTGTCCCTCTGTGATATTCAGTCATTTGATCCTGAGCTTGGAAGAACTCTGCTGGAGTTCCGGGCTTTTGTCAACAGACAAAAATGTATGCAAACTATATGCAGGGAAGATATTGCTCCTGTTCTCAGCTCAGCCTTTCGGAATACAAAGATCGAAGATCTATGCCTTGATTATTCTCTCCCTGGATATCCTGAGTACATGCTTGCTTCTGGGGTGGATGATCTGATGGTTAGGGTCAATTATTGTCTACTATTGCTAGTATTAGTTATTTAGAGTGCACACTTAAAGCATCTTTTATCTTTTATAGGTTAACGTTAATAACTTGGACGGGTACATCTCCCTTGTCTTGGATGCAACCTTACATACTGGGATATCAAGACAAGTGGAAGCTTTCAAGTCAGGATTAAATCAGGTTAGGTTTGCGCAGTGATTCTTTTCTTTTAAACTCTTATAAGAAATAATTCATTTGTGACAAAAGCATGGTTAGGTCAATTATTGTCTTGTGACACAAGCATTGGTGAGACAATGGGTCCCTCACTTATGGATATTCATCGTTTCTGTTCGGAGACTATTTGAATTCTAGATAATAAACAAAATGAAGTTCTGTTTTGGCATGCATCCTTGGCTTCTGGAAGTCTGGAACTATTACAAATTGTCAGGAATTGAGAACAAATGCAATCTAGTCGCGAAAAAAGAATTAATGTCATGCTTTCTGATTATTTTTTTAATGTGAAAGCAATTTAATGTTGTAGCAAGTTTCTAGAATCAAGCAGTAGGGAAGTTTAGTAAAAATAAATCAAGCATATATCGACTGTTCCAACATATTTCACCAGGACTTACCTTCCTATTTAATATGCATTTTCAGGTTATTTCTGATAAACATCTTCATATT
This sequence comes from Tetragonia tetragonoides, assembly GCA_038025085.1. Classification (NCBI taxonomy): domain Eukaryota; kingdom Viridiplantae; phylum Streptophyta; class Magnoliopsida; order Caryophyllales; family Aizoaceae; genus Tetragonia; species Tetragonia tetragonoides. The sequence goes on from CM076149.1 coordinate 21,633,373, forward strand.
TTTAGCGAGGATGACCTAGAGCGACTGCTCTGTGGAGAACGCGATTCTTGGGTGGTATGTGTATGGACAACATGTTCATTTATCTCATTTTAGTTAATGGGTCTTTTCCATGTACTGATATGACTATGGTTGTTATGACAGTCCTGTGACCTGTTGGATCACATCAAGTTTGATCATGGATATACGGCTGGCAGTCTTCCAATCATCAATGTCATTGCCCTTTTCTGAGATTTTGTTGAATTTGGAATCTGAGAGCTGTTTGCATATTTCCTCCTAAGTGATGGACTAACAATTTAGTTTCTTGATTTCAGTTATTGGAGGCTATAAGTGAGTTTAACTATGAGCAAAGGCGTGCCTTTCTTCAGTTCGTTACTGGTGCACCACGCCTACCTCCTGGCGGTTTGGCTGCCCTTAAACCAAAGCTGACAATTGTGCGCAAGGTCTCTACAAATTACTGTGCTTGTACTTTTTAGTTGGGTTTTTTTCCCGTTCTTTTCACTGTGTTTGTCTCACTTTTGAATTTGGTAGCTTTTTGGTGAGAAATATAGAAAGCGAATATATTATTAGAGACTGAGAAGCCTTCCATGATAGAAAGTAGAAGAGTTGTTTCTGAACTTGAGAGCTCAGTTAGGAAGTGATCTTCCGACCTTTAATAGAAGATGGCTTTCACCTTTTAAATATCCATATGTGCTCTCTGATTGATTTGGTGCTTGTGCAGCAATCTAGCAATTGTGTTGATTCAGACTTGCCGAGCGTCATGACATGTGCTAATTATCTGAAGCTACCCCCATACTCTTCCAAGGTGATGGACCAGTTCTATTGTTTTTATTTCTTTATCCTTTTCCAATCAAATGCAATGCAATGTAATAATCATTTTATAGGGTAGATGTGAGGTGGAAAAGAAAGGAAGGGGAGGAAGGAGATGAGAAAAGTGAGATTAATTGCACCATTCAAAGTAATCATCATTACATGGGAAAAGTTGAGCATTTGTGATTACAGTGGATAATACAATCAACCCCACTTTTCCCATCTCTCTCATCCCACTCCTTTACTTTTCACCCCACATCTACTCTACAAAATGATTGCATTGCATTTGATAGCAAGCAAGTAAACAAGCCCTAAGATGTTACATCCTGAAACATTATTTGGTTTAAGCAGGAGAGGTTGAAAGAGAAGTTGTTGTATGCCATAACAGAAGGGCAAGGTTCATTCCATCTGTCATAGATAAAGTCAATACTTAACCAGAAATCGAGAATTTGTAAGTATTGGTTAGACTAGTTGTACATAATAAGAAATGAAGGATCGTGTGGAGGTTAGACCTTGGAAGATTCATCCGGTGGCTGCAGAGTAGGAGGAAATGGATTTGTCCGAGGCTGAACTGAAGTTTGTATATATCAAGGGTATGTGTATATTTTTCAGTTTAGTTTAGTTGCATAGTTAGGAGGTTACGCTTTTAGCCTTTTAGAGTTGTTGCTTTCAATCTTTGAACTAATGGAACTTTGTACATCTCCAATGTGATTCTGTGTGCTGACTTTTGGAAAATCTTCGCTTCTCGATGTGTTTTTTTACAGAATGGGCAGGCTAGGTGATTAGCCTTTTCTAATGTTAGAGCTTTTTCATCGAATCTTTGTTATGATGTATTCTGCTGCATGCTACACAATTGGTGGTGAACACAAGATCTTGTTCCCAATAGTGATCCTCGCTAGTGAGTAGAGGATCGAACCGCTCTACTGTGACTATATGAGCCTCTTGTAGAGTAGCTTGAAGTATTCTATACTATTTTAATAAATAAATGATAACGCGAACGGAGTACGTTGCCGCTCGAAGTTGCTATGTGTCATGCTGTCAGCCACCACAGCTTGATTCAATCGATTAGGCAAAAATTTGTGATTAAATCCTCGACGGATTATCTGACACATTAACTGCTAATATGGCAAAGACAAGGGAGAAGAAAAAACATAAAAGATCACAATTGTGAATCGTTAAATACTTAAATGACCACAAATGTCCCAAAGAAACGGAAAGGAATATAAAACAAAATCAATCACTAAAGTACCATTATATATATATATATATATATATATATATATATATATATATATATATATATATATATATATATATATATATATATATGAGCATGTGTGGGTACCCGTCTAAAATACCTGGAACTGGTTATTACGGGTCTTGAAATCTGGGAACTGGTACTGGAACTGGTTACCATGGATCCTGAAATCTGGAAACTGGTGGGTACCAGTTCCGGGACCAAGTACCCATTTCCATTTTTTCATAGACTTTTTTGTTCTCTTTTTTCCTCAAAACTTAATATCATTTTATACAACTCTCTTTAATAAATCATATATTACTAAAATTTACCTAATATCATTATATTAGAACCCAAAACGAAAATACAAAAACAATAATTAATAAAACTCAATGCTACATCAAAAACTCATAAATTGGATCTTGGAACTGGTCCTGCTGGGTACCCAGTGGGTACCTGTTCCCAAAAACTGGTACCCGGAACTGGTACTGGTTCCAACCAGTTCTGAAATTCTGGAACCAGAACTGGTCCCGGTGGGACTGGCTCCAAGTCAGGACCCGTCGAATCCTGACCAGTTCCAAATCCAGAACCAGGTACTTGGTCCCGTTGCTCACCCCTACATATATGTATATACACACACATATATATATAGGTTCAGGTGTGAACTTCTTAATATGTGTGAACAATGCGAACTTAAAGCAGAGACCGTCGATCTTGAAATTAACGGCTGAGATGTTTTGTTCACTGACGCGGTGGCATTCTCGTAATAAAGGGGAACGTTATGCTGCCCAAAAAAGAAAGAAAAAAATAACGCCGCTATAGTGCTTTTATTGTCGTTCGTTTTCTCAAGTCGTGCTCTCCTCATTCTCTCTCCTCAAACTCAATCCCCAATAACTCTACATCCAGGCAAATCATTTGTGTTCAAACTTAAAGGCTCAATTCAAATTGCGAGGCAAACTCAGATTTCAAGGTATGGATTTTTATGATACTCACTATAGATTGCTAGGGTTTGAAATTCAATTTTGTTTGGTTTTGTGGTATAATTTTGGGTTAAAACATTGCCATGGTAGCATCAAATCGATCTATTTCGCTCTCCTAGTTACATCTATTGCTAAGGAGGTTAGTTATAACATTTCGTTTGTGGTCTTTTGTGATTATTGTGTTCGTATTTTTAGTTTAATCTATCTGGATGATATTTGTCAAATTTTGATCGAATTGCACCTGAATTGTTTGTGTTTCTGCGTATTTCAGAGATTTGATAATATTTCCAAAACTTTGAGCGAAATTGCACTTTACTCTTGTGTTTGTGTGTACTTTTAAGTTGTAGAATTGAAGGGAGGTGTTAGGGACTTGATTTTTAGAACAAATAGAGTTGAGATTTTAGGGGTTTCATGAACTGCCGACAGAAGCATTTTGGGCCAAGTGAGATGAATTAATTGAGCTTTCTTGGCTAGAATAATGGAGAAATGAATCTGGTGTACTATAACTACAATTTGGTTTCAATTTCTTTGCTGCTGTCTTTTCCTTTATAATATCACTTAGCTCAGTTGGTGCTATTTTCTAAAATATGAATTTGCTTTGAGAGTTCATTAGAAAAACATGAAATTTAAAGTGAAATTCATTTGTATATAATACAACATCAATTGAAATAAATATGAATGATTATCATGTGAATTTCATTGATTAAGCACACTAGACCCAATAAAAAGATATCAAAACGGCTTTGCATGAGGCTTAACCTAAATCAAGTTTTGTCACTCCATTTTATTTTTATTTTTTTGGACAGTAGTAAAAAGTGTTTGGACAAAGTTGGGAGGCAGCAACCTTCTCCTGGCTTTATTAGTCATGGAATGTGCAGACCTCACTAATACTCTAGGACAATGTTGAATGGAAATAAAGTGGAAATGACACATTAGCATACAGAGGTTTTCAGAGTAAAACTTAATACTAGCTTAAACTCCAGTAGCACCAAGAAATTGCTGAAACAATTGAAGACAATCCGAATGGATGTCAATGTGCAGTAAATTTTCTCTTTTAGCCCATAGGATAGCTTGCCAAAGTGCTTCCGCTTCAGCCTGTAATGCTGTACCTGCAAAAAAACATATTGTACCCTTCATGTATGGTTAAGACGTCTGCGTTCTTAGCCGTGAAACTGAAGCCAGCATCCATGATCTCCTTATCCCAAGCTCCATCAACCCAGATATTGACGGGTCTACAAAAGGAGTCACTCCATTAACATTAGTTGAACGGAGCAAGTTCTAAGCACACACAACACATTGAGGCTTCATTATTGCTGAAAATTGACAAACAAAAATTGGATAACACAAATTTATTTTTCTTATATTTACCCTTGAAAAAATTGAAAATTGGAAACTCACTGGTATTGGTTCTTGCCATTCTTTTTGGGATGGATTTCTAGGAGCACAAAAGATATTTCTAAGCTGAAATATTGGTCAAGACTCCAAATTCACAATTGAATTGCCTTGTCTTAAGCAAGGCGCATATTGTGAATTGATGCGTATTTTTTTGGGATTTTCGATTTTATGAAATAAAGCAATAAAGATAAACAAGACAACTCCTCTCTAAAGTCGCAATACCAAGAGAAATTAATCTTGGGCGTCCCTCCAACCTCGCAAGATTAAAGAAACAAAGAAAACTCGTAAGTCCCTTCAAAGAAGCTCACTTCTGACATTCTAATTGAATAACTCAATCACTCATCAACATAATCTCTGAAAATAAAAGACTACAAGCCCTATTTATAGGGAAAACAAAACCTAACTTGCATAAAAAGAAACTAACTAGAACTAGGAAACTTTCCAAAGTCCTAACCTAATTATAATTAGGAAACTGAATTGAAATCTACTTAAAACTCCTAATTATCTAATTTTGAAAAATTAAATATTCCTAAAAACAAAAATAAGAATCTTAACAAAATAAACTAGAATCGTAACAAAATAAACTAAATAATTAAGTGATTGATGCTCATATGCATCAAACTCTCCCTCTTAAAAAGATTTGTCCTCGAATCTTGAGGTCTTGTTTAAAGTAAAACAAACAACCACCGTGATCAAATACGAGCCTCTTGAATCCATCATGCGAATTCGAATTTGACGTTTTAGAGAATTCACTTTCAGCGCGTGAGCTCACTTGATGTTTTCTTTGCAAGTCATGTTGCTCTACAGGCTCTCCTTGATCAAATAAGGAGCACTTCCTTTTCTTTGCAGCAATACAACCACCGTGTCCATGGAGTTCTACTTGAATCTGATTTAGACGTTGTTCTCTTGAGTTAGAACCCTCCAAAAATTTATCGATCGGATCTTGCCAATAAGATGAACAAAAGTTCCAATCTTTTTGTTCTAGATCTTGATCTTTCTTGAAAAATAGTGGCTCGACCTCCCTTTGTTGCGCTAGATCCCTCCTCTCATCTTCAAAAACTTCATCATCATCAATATACTCATCGAATATTCGAGGTTGGTTTGGATCTAGATCTTGTAGTTCCTTCTCTTGTAAACTTTCAACATGAAGATTTTCACATAATACACCAAGATCAAACTTTGCATCTTGTTTGGGAATCAAGATCTCTTCGTTTTCTATCTCTTCATGTGGTTGAGTTTCTTGTTTTCTTCTTTCAAGTTCATCCCTTAATAATTGCATTAGATCGTTACGAAGTCCGGCGAAATAATCTTGTAACCTTGGCTCAAAAGCTTTCATTACTTGCTCACTAACTTTTAATGATAGCTGGCGGGACATACTCCAATCTTGCCTCATCTCTTCTTCAAAACATGATTAATAATTCGAATCGGTTTAAAAAAAAATCTCGTCAGATAATAACCTCCTGTAAACAGTAGTAAACGATCTTTGTTTGCGAAAATAGGGTGAGGCTAGTAAGCTAAAGCTTAACTAGTCTTGCTCAAACGTCGTTTACCTTCGAAAACAAGTACTTACTTGAACAGATCTGACAACGAAATTTTGACGAACAGTCTTGTATGCGGAACTGGCTTTGATACCAAGTTGATGCGTATTTTTTTGGGATTTTCGATTTTATGAAATAAAGCAATAAAGATAAACAAGACAACTCCTCTCTAAAGGCGCAACACCAAGAGAAATTAATCTTGGGCGTCCCTCCAACCTCGCAAGATTAAAGAAACGAAGAAAACTCGCAAGTCCCTTCAAAGAAGCTCACTTCTGACATTCTAATTGAATAACTCAATCACTCATCAACATAATCTCTGAAAATAAAAGACTACAAGCCCTATTTATAGGGAAAACAAAACCTAACTTGCATAAAAAGAAACTAACTAGAACTAGGAAACTTTCCAAAGTCTTAACCTAATTATAATTAGGAAACTGAATTGAAATCTACTTAAAACTCCTAATTATCTAATTCTGAAAAATTAAATATTCCTAAAAACAAAAATAAGAATCGTAACAAGATAAACTAGAATTTTAACAAAATAAAACTAAATAATTAAGTGATTGATGCTCATATGCATCAGAGAGAGAACAATTTTTGATACACAAAAGAAATTTTGTTATTGTTGCATGATCCATGCTCTTAAATCGAGGAAATGAGCTATGACTGGGTCATACTAAATCCCACTTCAACTGCAAAGTGTTGTTGGTGTAGTGACTCAAGTGGTAGCTTTAAAGTGACATAGGGGTGCCTCCTCATAAGTAGTTGGGGTGACACCATTGAATATTTGGGGGTGGCACCATATATTGAGTGTGGGTGGCTCAATACAAAAGAAGGGGGTGGCTCCATATAGTACATGGGGGCAGCCTCATGGTAAGTTATGGGGGTGGCGTTGCAATATCTCGGGAAAGTCCTCAGGTTGATGGGTTCCAATGTTTGACTCCAATCAAATGATAAAATACTGTTGATATTGCTATTTGACATATATTTGAGTAATTGAATATGTAATTAAATTTGTGATTCTTTTGAAGCAAATGTTCAGTTGTCTAAGGAGTTGGAATGTCAGAGGGAGAGGGTGAAAGTTCTATATTCAATTTCAAATATATGGTATGCTTTATCTATCACACTCCCTCTCCTTCATTATTCTACAAATTTCAGCAAAATTGAGCTAGAAATATTGTGTATGGTAGAGCAAAATAGGAGGTTTTGATTTGTTACTGGAATTTAGCTACGTTGGTTTTTCTGCGCTTAAAATCACCTAAAAAGTGGAATTTGGCTTCGATTTTGTTTTAATTCCATGCATTTTTTGTTAAATTACATCTTTTTCCACAAATTGCAAGTTCTGTGACTGTAAAAATTTGGAATAGGAAGATATATATGTGTTGTAGGCTGAAACTCTGATTTGGTTCTGTATTTGGACATTCGTTTCCTTTTTTAAGTTGCTGATTTAACCTGCATTCTCAACAAATAATAGAAGGCTTAATCAACTATTATGTGAAGCTGGATTGGAAGATTACTTGATGACAAAACTATTAAAAGTGACAATGTTAATCTCTCTAAAAGATAATTTCAGCAGAAGGGAAAGAAAAAAGGGAAGAAGATTGTACTTTTTTTCAAAGTAGGGGTAACTTTTATAGTTAATAGGGTTAACTTTTATAGTTTATAGGGTTAACTTTTATTCATAGTACAGTTGACTTTTATTCATAATAGAGGTGGCTCCATATATTGAGTGTGGGTGACTCCATATATTGCATAGGGGTGGCCTCACAAATAGTTATGGAGTGGCGCTCCAGTATAAAATATTTATAAACATGGTGAATATGGGTTTTATAGGGTGGCACTTGTAGTTTTATAGGGTCTCTCTTAATGACAAGAATTTTAGCATAAAATATTAAATTCTAGGTTGTTTGATTTATGTATGTTGCTTTGTAGTTTTGGGGGTGGCTCCAAGTTAAGAATGGAGGTAACTCCAGTTGTAGTGGAGGTGGCTTTATGTGGATGTTTTTAGGGCATAAATTAGTTGGCTTTATGTGGATAATGTTCTTGTTGTTTATTAATATCTAAGTATAGCGGTTTTATTTTCCTTAATCTAAAGGCGGAGAAGATATGAATGCTAATCTATCTTTGTGCTTCATGGGGCGGCCATTATGAATGTGGGGTAATTAATTAGTTTCCAGTGATAGGGGTGGTCTTCTAGACTTTTTTCATTTTCATAAATGATTGAGAGTGGCTCTAATAAACGAATATTTCTGGTGGAAAAAAATAATTAAGAGTGGTTGAATATGACGATGATCAGTTGCAATGGACTGCTTTCTTTTAAAATATACCCTGATGATACGTTATTGTTGTTCCAGGTTTAGATCTTGTCCAGCTATAATGGTAGAATGTCGATGTTTTTAAAATTAGGATGGTATTTTTTATATGGCACTTTAATCACAGGAATTATGAGAAACACACAGAAATATACTCCGTAATACCTTTTGTAGAAGTATAGAGCGTAACACTGTATCACTGATATTAAGGTGACTGGGATTGACTATTTTTCCTCACTGTTTATATTTGACAGAGTAGTAATGATGGGGCTGATGCTACACTCAAAAGGAAAACAGTTAATCAGAAGACAATAGTACAAAGATGCATTAGAGGCGCTTGAAATGGGAGAGTTAGTGGTTGCACATCTTTAGAACTAATATAAAAGATTTGAAACTGGTTTTGGATGGTCAAAGTTCTAACGTACTGTTTAATTATCTCCCATTTCTCCATGTGATGCGACACAGCTCTCCTTCATTTTTCCAGGAGGCCGTTTCCCTTTGTGATACAAAACTCCTTCAGGTGAGTCGACCTCAAACATTTTTTCAGTGTTAAAATTATGTTGTATTTCAGCTAGTGTCTTACAATAAGTTGCTTATCTTGTACTTGCTCTCTGAAGTACAAGTCCTCTTATTCACACTTGTGTTTTATGTATTTTCAGCATATCGATAATGTCCACTTGTGGTGCAATTTTATGCTTCGTGACATCAACTTGCTCTCAGTTACGGGAGAGCGTCTTGCAAAAGCTAGAGTAGGTATTGAACGTGCACATGGGAAGGATGGCTCTTGTGTAAGATTGCTTCAGGCTAGTCGTAGCCCAGAACTTGCATTGTTAGTGACATTCTTATACTCCCAGATAGTTTTTATGCATGAAAGTTGGAATGAGACTGATGTAGAGCTGACTGTTTGTTATTGTGCTACTGATATTTGAGGCTGGAGCTGTTGAAGACTGGACCTTGCTGCAGAAGCCCTTCGAAGGCAAGAAAATGACACTCAGAAGGCTTTGGATGATTTGACTGACCTTGAACTTAATTCTAAGTTATAGGTGACCTATATGCTCTTTCATGTTGTGTTTTATATATCACATGTTTTAAGTCTAGCTGTAGCTTAGTTCATGTATTATAGGTTACCTATGTGGTCGCCGGAGATAGCTATTCTGGTGGTAGGTCTTCATGGGCTGGTGATCACCCACCACAACATGCTGGCTGCAGAGGTGAGTAAGTGACTAGGAGGTGGGTAGGGATCGTGAAGTGGTTGGGAGATTGGAGTAGGAAAGTTAGAAAACATCATTGATGTTTTTTAAATCCTTTGTAAAATCTGGAAGATCTAGAAAATATTTTCTTTGGAAATTTTGGAGTAACTTTTGAACTGAAACATGTTCTCTAAGTTCCGTGCTTTCTTGGAATTGTTTTCCAGGAAAGAGCTGCAAGTAAACAAGGCCTAAATTTTGGTTTTTTCTTCTTGTAGGAGCCATTCTTATGTTTGACTTCTAACAAGTGTACACCCCAAACAGAGGAAACATTATCAGAACAGATTATTGAAGCGTACAGTATGATTGATGTTCGTCAATCTGAGTTGGTAAGATTGAACACTTTTTTTTTTCCTTGCTTTTCTTCACCCTTAATGGATTTTGTGATGATGGGCTGTTCTCATTTTGTGTTAATGTGTTGGGTTATTTTCAATAATGATAACTTTGTGTTTTTTGGGTAGGCTTTTCATAAGATGACTTCGGTGCAAAATATTGGGGTTGAAATATTGAAGTAATTAGGTTCAAGCTTGAGTTTAGTTTTTCTGTTCTTGGATCAATAGGTTTATACTACTAGTTGGAATCCCCATAAGCATGGGGCGCCATCCCCTAAGTAATAAAGGAGCCACCCCAAAGTAACAGCAGGAGCCACCTCAGAAAAACAACTGTAGCCACCCCAAAATAACAGCATGAGCCACTCCAAAATATGAACCAGTGCCACCCCAAGATAAAATTTGCTTTTGAGTTTAGTTTTTCTGTTCTTGGATCACTAGGTTTATATTTTATTGTTTGTCATCTCATTCTTTTCTCAGAAACTGTAGACTGTGTGCTACTACCACTGTTGGATTTTCAGCATTGCTTTGCTTCTCTTTTTTTTTCCATCTCCTAAGTAGGGTTTGGGGGATCCTTCTACTGGTCGTAGTAATATCAAATAAATAATCTCTAGATCCCAGACAATAAGTGTTATATGTAGTACAACTACTCCAAAATATGACCAGAGTTAGCCCAAAATATGAACCAGAGTCACCCTCTTGGGTTTGACTTTATTCTTAATAACCTAATTTCTCTCAAGAAAGTAAGAAACTAAATCATAGCAGGACACTTGTCTTGTTTTCTCGTGGACATGCAGTGCCATTAGTTGTTATCCCCCACTTCTATACAGCTCCTCAAGATTTTTTGTTCGTCACTGACCATGCTGCAGTCATTTGATAGTTCGAAATTAACAAACAAACGACATTTGTTAGCATATATCAGATTTCAAGCTTCCCAAACAAACTAGCTAACAAGAAGGATTACAAATATTAATAAAAACCACTAATCAGAACAAAAGAAACACAAAGATTAGAACTGTCACTTGAGTTTGTGAACCAAACGACAACTTATATTAGCTACAGACTTTTCGTAGATTTAGGCATCCCAAGGAGCCACCCTTTTACTGCTATAGAAGTTATTCAAAGAGGAAAAATAATATTTTCAAGTACTAGTTTTAATTGCCGTAAAACAATATTTCAAGTAGTTGCAATTGCCATGAACATATAGCGCCATCCCCTAACTAATACGGGAGCCACCCCAAAGTAACAGCAGGAGACACCTCAAAGTAACAACATGAGCCACCCTAAAATATGAATCAGAGCCACTCCAAGATTAGAACTGGCTCTTGAGTTTAGTTTTTCTATTATTGGTTTATATTTACTAACTCTAGTTTGTGAACACAAAGATTGGAACTGAGCTTGAAATGATAAGGTTGATGTAATGAACTTTGGTCCATGTTATATATCACTAAGCCATTTGTTTTATATTTGGTTTGTCAATCAACAAGCTGAGCTTCAGTTATACCGCTATGTTCTCAAGCACATGTGCATTGTTGTTGATCATTCCTGTCAAAGTTCTAAACTTCAAACTCTTATATGTCTACTTGTTCTTAGAAATGCGACTTGTGACATCCATCAACTATTTTCTTTCATCACAACTTTGTAAATTCAATTTGATTTAGCTAAGACTTGACTGGATGTCACATATCAGTACATCAAAACTATTACCAATTAAGTTTCCTTGGAAACAATTTGAGCAATATTTGCTTTTAAATATTTCATTTTTGATTGTTGATGAAAATAGAGTAACTTGCGCTTCTCATGGCGTTTATACTTGCTGTATGGCAGTGAGTACACCAAACAGACATGGACACAGGGTCAGGGTTGAAGGGTCTTCTCGAAGGCATTTACATGTCCGTTTTGACTGTGATAGGGAAGGAGAAGTGGGGCAATAAAAGGAAAGATATTACACGGATGAAGTCTCATGAAGGCAAGTCCAAACTGCAAGATGATGCTTTTAAGGGCTCTGTCTCTTTAGACAAAGTATTGTTCTTTCTTCTGCAATTTGCATTTCAGCTTCTTTTTCTCCATGTTCTCATTTGTTTTCATTTCTTTTGCTGCTGTTTTTTCTTTTGCATTATCACTCAGCTCAGTACACTGTGGAGATCAACTTTCTTACGTACTAATAGGGTTAAACAATTAGAGGCTCAGTTTATACAATCCAAAGCTTTGATTTTTGAATAAATTGAATCAGTCTGCTTAGACTCTTGAACAATTAGAGGCTATGATAGGGGTGACTCCATACTGAGATGCTGGGGTTGCTCCATGTTACTATTAGAGGCTTTCATAGGGGTGGCTCTTAGTGTATCCAAAAGTCGCTCCAAACGTATTGTTGGGGTGGCAGGGGGTCTGTGCATTTGTAAAGTCAGGGTTGTTTGAGCTTCAGTTAGGGATGACTCCAGCTTTAAGGAGGGGTGGCTCCAGATTTAAGGATGGGTGGCTCCATATGTAATTGTATGACTATTATTATTAGAGGATTTGAATCTTAAAAACTGAATGAACCGTTAGCTTATAGGGATAATCAAATTCTATACCATAACGTGGAACGCTTACTTTTCATTTAAGAGACAAGTGGCTAAACCTGTTATAAAGCGTAGAATCAAACGAGGCAAATGATGCAATGGACAAACAAGAAGTGTATAGAAGTGACCCTTCTTTTCTTTTCTTTTTGCTGTTGTTTTCAGCTAATTCACACTTTCCTGTTTTCTTGATGGAGTGTATACCTATAAAGCTGCTCTTAGCTGCTGAAATTGCCACATTCATTTGATGGAGGAGTTGCAACATGCAAGGTTACAAAGTAAGATACAATTTTTGGTATGTTTACTTCTTCTGTTTAAATTTGTTTGGGCAAGTCAAACCCTTTACTTGTAGAACCATTGATATTTACTACATGATGACATGATCTGAACTTACAGTAGTTGGAGATATGCGATACATTTGGTGGACCCTTTTTTATCTCTTGTGCTCCCTGAACACTTGCTGAATTGTTGATATTACAATCATCACAGGAAAGTTCTCAGGTTGAGTGATCCCATTGATTGACTTAAACCAAATGATAAAACACTATTGATATGGCTACCCGACAGATGCTTGGATAACTAAATTTGTGATTCTTTTGAGAAAAATCTTGTAGATTAGGCATTCATGCTGCTGAGTAAGTGAACTTTGGGTTCATGTCTCAGGATCTTAATTTTTATTTTCAAACTGCATACTATTAGCTAATTTGTGACAAATGCCGATATGCTTGTCCATTGCTTTGGGGTGGTCTGTTATGAGCATTTTTTTTCTAGAAGCCTATTAGCTCAATGGTAGAGCATTGTGCTATACTGTTATTACTGCACAAAAAGATGTGGGTTCGAATCCCACATAGGCTTTGTAACTCGTAATTTTTTTTTCTTTCATTATAGCATGCACATCTGAATTTTGTAATGACAAGAACATAACTATGTAAAAAGTCACCACCAATCTTATATCAAAGCTAATCCTGATATTATATCTGGGCCACCCCCATCTTATATTAGAGTCACCCCTGACCTCGTATCAGAGCCACCCCTAACCATGTAGCAGAGCCACCCCGATTTTATCTTGAACTTTTATCATAGGTACGAGTACCTATCTTATATCAGATCCACCCCAATATTATAGTCACCCCCGATCTTATATCAAAAACCACCCCCAATATGATATCAAAGCTCCTATACCTTTTCTACTGCTGCATATACAATTATACACCTATTTTTCACTTCCACCAAAGTCCTCCATCTTCTCTTGCAGTACAAATCTTCCAATTAGCTGCATAGCATAGACATAATGTTCGCCATTCTACATCCACGCAATGGAAGAATCAGATCAGAGCCACCCCCTCTCTTATATAGGAGCCACTCAATCTCATATTTAGAGTCACCCCAAGTATAAAAAGTCTATGTAGGATTTGAACTCATATATGTGCTTTGTAAATGCACATGCTCTACCATTTGAGCTAATAGGCTTCAAACTATGTAATAAGTATAGATTGAACAAACATCGAAAATTTATCCTACGAAAGGGTTTCTAAACGAGCCATCAATATAAACTCCAACCATAAAAAAGGTACGACTATATAATCAACTCAAAATGTTAGAAAATAGCCAACTCAATCAGGAGTTGGAAATCCAAATCTCGCTAAGTCCTTCTCCATCGCTTCACAGTTTTCTAAACAAGACCCGAGTCTCCCTCGAAACTCAAGTGGAGCCACCCCAAAGTAATAAGAAGAGCCACCCGAAGCTAATAAGAAGAACCACCCCTTTACAGCTAAAGAAGCTATTCAAAACAAAAACAATATATCAATTGGCAAAAACATGCAGCGCCATCCTCTAAGTAATACAGGAGTCATACCCAAACAAGATATTAGGGAATAGATCATTGCAACTATCAATTATCTTGCAAAAGTCTTACCATAAGACACTGTCTAGTGATCAAAAAAAAAAAAAAAAAAAGAAGACACTGTCTAAAATATTAAAATGTTAAGAAAAATATTCAGAATCAACCGCAAATCTTAGAACTCTTCTCCAAATAAAGAATAATTTCTTGCAACCACGCATGGAACAACAATTGCATAACCATTTTATATTAACCAAAATGTCTTACACAACTTGAACCAAAGCATGGAGTGCATCTTGGCCAATCATCATCATCATATGATTTATTTGCAACCCATCTTTACTCCTGGTATCCCACTCAATCGACATATTCAAGTACTCTGCAACATTTTCTCCATTTTAAAGTTTCACAAAAATAATCTCTCTTTCCCTCTTTTCCTTCCCTCAAACAACAATGACTGACACTAGAGTTGAAGGATTTATGTCCTGTCAGTCAAGGTGCAAAAGTCGGGAATTAATTACAGAGATAGTCGACTCATCGATTTAGTAGATCGTAATATTTAGCTAGAGACCGCTTACGATAAATGGACCGATATGAATCTGGCCAATTACTAAATGCGTTTGGGCCTAACGGGTCACACACATATGCGTTGAATAGATCAAATAAAAGAGAGATAGAGAAAGGTATGTGGACCCATAGTGGGAAGCCCACAAGGCTATTACTAGGATTTCCTAGTTGGACTAGGAAACTAGGGTTTTAGCTTATAAGTGAGTTTAGTTAGTTAAATGAAAAAGACTGAAAAAAAATCACGCCTCTCTCTCTCTCTCAAAAGTAACGTGTGTTTTACCAAAGGTCAAGGAATAGTTCATTGTCCTCGTTCTAGCTAACGAACGCTCACGGGATCCAAAGTTCAATCGCAGTGTGGACTACGTTAGAGGAGCAACACTTGGGGCTCATCTCTTTTTGGATTCATTGAACGCAATTTCATCAACGGAGGCACGCATCAAGAGGTATATGAATATGTATATAATGACCCATTAAGTTTCCTGTTTTCTAATTGTCTTCCGCTTATATGATTAGATCATTGCAACTAGATCCTACAGTAATATCAGAGTCTTTTAATGGGTTTATTAGATTACTACAATAAATTTTGAGATGCACGAAAATTAGCATTGTGATTTTTGCGTGATGATTAGATCATAATTTTTTAAAGCGTAATTTTTTAGCGATTAGATCGTGAAATATGGTCGTGATTTTTCCATCATATATGCGCTGACTCTGTGCCATATTATTTTGATTCATGTAATCTTGTGATGCGGGCCCTATCTAATGTTTCTAGATGGAGTACTGTATATATTTTGATCACTGGTAGTGATTTGGTAATAACTGGGCATTAGATATTATAAGGAGGCATATGTTGTTCTAGTGATTGGATCATGTTGTAGATTAGCATCTTGATTCTCTTATAAAATTTATTTCCGTGAGTCAAATTGCAATTTGTTAATGACTGGTCTTTGCCTTTTATGCAATTGCGGTGATTTTTTGTTCTTTCATTATCCAACTATGTCGTTCATGTTGCGTGGAACATGAGTACTATGTTTTGATCATGATGCGATTTATGATAAACATTGGTTATGTTAAAGTATAGTAGTTTTCATGTCTTATTTAAAGTTTTTTTTTCAAACTTGTTAATTGGATTTGACTTGTTTGAAATCAATAAATAAAATAAAAGATTAGATCTTTTAAGCATGAAGACATTTAATCGTACTTCGTCTTTTAGCATGAACTGTGACTGTTTTGCTCTTAGGACTTTAATAATTTGAAATTATTATTGGAATTGGTTATGATAAGTTGATTTCCATTGGCATATAATTTAAATTATTTCAATGATTAGATTATTGATCTACTTGTTTATTATATGGCTTTTGGAAATATTTTATATTCTATGGGTCACCCATCTTGTGAGTGAATGAATGTATGATCTAGTATGACCCATAATACGGTTTGCGCACCGTTTGTATTTTGTAACCTAAATACGGTATATAAAACCGTCGTATTTATGTAATTTATTTTATTGCATTATCTTTAAGTTTAAATTTCTAAGTACATTTTCAAAATGTAAAGCTTGAGGAGCGGAGCTTTGGAGGAGATCACGATTCAAGTGGGAGATATTTGAAGATTAGATCTTTATTTTTCTTTATAGGGGCCATACTAGGATCATTTATTTATTGCTTTAATTATTGCTTAAATTAGATTTATTGCTTTAATTATCGCATGCCTGATTTATTATATTGTTTATTATAACTATTAGTTCACATATATTAAAACAATTTATTAAATCTTGTCCCAAGGAAATATTGAGTTTATGCCCTCCCAAATAAGGTTCACCCATTACACTTTCGATCATTCATAATGGGCAACGCCAAAGCGTGACATTATTTTAATCTTGAGTTAATGAGGGTAAGTCTAAGAAGAGATTTACAAGACTATTTTGGTTCCCTCAAAGATATGAGTAAGGAGTCCTTACATATCGGGGCAAAGGGATAGCCATATTAGATATGCGTATCAACCGAGAGTTATGTGGGACATAATTAGCAAGGATTGCTTACCTATTTTGACTAGTGTGGTTGACAAGCCAAAGCTTGGTCACATTAGGGTATATGAGGATCTTGGAATTATTTTATTCATAGGGGCACCTTAGAGGATGAATAAAATATTAAATAACTTTTTTTATTTTGGAAATTGATTAAGTTATTTATTGATAAATGTACTAAATATTTGCATATTATTTCTGTTTTGTAGCAATGGCCAATGAAAGCAAGTCACCTTTTAACCTAAAGTCGATGCTAGACAGTGAACGTTTGGTTGGACCAAACAATTACCTGGAGAGTCATCGCAACCTGAGAATAGTTCTCAGGCATGATAAGAAGGAATGCGTCTCGGAGACGCCTATTCCAAGACCTCCCGAAAAGCAAAGGCTTAATGTCGGGAGGGGAAAGAAAGGGGCCACTTCAAAGGGCAACTTGTTGAAAGGCAAGGGTGGCGTGACCAAGCCTAAACCTAAGCAACGCTTGGCCGCTAAGAAGTCGTTCTTAGCTGCGGATAATCAGTGCTTCCATTTCCAACAAAAGGGGCATTGGAAGAGGAACTGCCCAAAGCTAAAGGAAGACCTGAAGTATGGAATGGTTTCCATGACTTCAAATGTTTTCGTTATTGAAATCAATCTAGCTACAACTACTTCTGATTGGATATTGGATACCGGTTGTGGTACTCACATTTGTTCAAATGTGGAGGGACTAAAACAACCTCGGAAGGTAGCTAGAGATGAGGTGAACCTACGAGTCGCAAATGGGGCCAGGGTGGCTGCTTTGACTGTAGGAACTTATGTTTTGTCGTTGCCCTTGGGCCTTGAACTAGAACTTAATAATTGTTATTATGTTCCTAGTATAACCAAAAATATCATTTCTCCTTCTGTATTGGATATGGAAGGTTTTGATATGCGTATTAAGAATGGTTCTTATATGGTTTCAAAAGATGATGTATTTTATTTTAGCGCCCGTTTGCATAATGGGCTTTATTTGCTAAATTTTGACAAACATATACTCACCATCAATTACAAAAAGGCTAGAACTAATGATTCTGACCCCACATATCTATGGCATTGTCGATTAGGCCATATAAATGTGAAACGCATTCAGAAACTTATTAAAGAAGGGATTCTGGACTCATTTGACTTGGAGTCATTTGATACTTGTGAATCATGTTTACTTGGCAAAATGACAAAGTCACCCTTTCTAGGAAAGGGAGAGCGAGCCAGTGAGCTATTGGGTCTAATACACTCAGATGTATGTGGACCAATGAGTTCGATTGCAAGAGGTGGGTTTAGTTACTTCATTACATTTACTGATGATTTGAGTAGATATGGATATATTTACTTAATGAAACATAAATCTGAATCTTTTGAAAAATTCAAAGAGTTTCAGAATGAAGTTGAAAATCAGTTAGGCAAGAAAATCAAAGCTCTTCGATCAGATCGAGGAGGCGAATACATAAGCCTAGAGTTCGATAAACATCTAAAGGGTTGTGGAGTACTTTCACAACTAACTCCGTCCGAAACACCACAATGGAACGGTGTGTCTGAACGGAGGAATCGAACCTTATTAGATATGGTTAGATCAATGATGGGTCATGCCAATCTTCCTATTTCTTTCTGGGGATATGCTCTCGAGACGACAACTTTCACACTGAACAAGACTCCGTCAAAAGCCGTTGAAAAGACACCACATGAACTGTGGACGGGACGGGTTTCCAAGTTGTCTTTTCTCAAGGTTTGGGGGTGTGAAGCTTATGTAAAGAGGTTACTCGATGATAAGCTTGCACCCAAATCAGACAAAATTTTCTTTGTGGGTTATCCAAAGGAAACGAAGGGTTATTATTTCTACAACCGAACTGAGAACAAGGTATTTGTTGCTCGGAATGATGTCTTTTTGGAGAAGGAATTCCTTTCCAAAGAGACAAGTCGGAGTAAAGTTCATCTCGAAGAAGTTCAAGATGAGCAACAAATGGAGATGGCTAGGGATTTAGAATCCATCCAAGATGTTTCGGAAACAACTCCAAATTCAACTCTAGAGGCGACTCCAGAGGTTGAACCAGAATCCACCCTTCGAAGGTCTGATAGAGTCAGGACTCCGACAAATAGATACATTTCAATCTATATGACGGAGAGTCGTGACATTTTTTTCTTGTAAAAAGTGAAGAACCCACCACTTACAAGGAAGCAATGACGAGTCTAAATTCCAGTAAATGGCAGGAAGCCATGAAATCCGAAATGGATTCCATGTCCGAGAATCAAGTCTGGGACTTGGTCGATGTGCCGGATGGAGCTAGGCCCATCGGGTGCAAATGGATCTTTAGGATCAAGATGGACAATGATGGAAACATTCTAGTTTTCAAAGCTAGACTGGTGGCAAAAGGTTATAGGCAGATTCAAGGAATTTACTATGATGAAACTTTCTCACCAGTTGCCATGCTTAAATCCATTAGGATACTCCTAACAATTGCAGCTCATTATGACTATGAGATCTGGCAAATGGATGTCAAAACCGCCTTCCTGAAAGGGGTTCTAGAAGAGGATGTGTACATGACACAGCCTGAGGGTTTTGTCGATCCTAAGAACGCTGGGAAGGTTTGCAAGCTAAAGAGATCCATCTATGGGTTGAAGCAAGCATCTCGGAGCTGAAATCTGCGTTTTGATGAAGCCATAACTAAATTTGGTTTTATCAGAAATACAGAAGAACCTTGTGTATACAAGAAGTTCAATGGGAGCAAAATTGTCTTCTTGGTCCTGTATGTTGATGACATACTGATCATTGGAAACGATATTCCAATGCTGGAGTCCGTAAAGACTTGGCTTGGAAAGTGTTTTCAAATGATAGACCTTGGACAGGCAGAGTACATCTTGGGCATTAGGATTTGCAGGGACAGATCCAAAAGGCTAATTGGACTTAGCCAAAGTATGTATATTAACCAGATAGTATCTCGGTTTAATATGCAAGATGCTAAGAAGGGTTTACTACCCATGAGTCGTGGCACGATTCTTAGCAAGACGCAGGGTCCTGAGACACCTGCTGAGCAAGAACGCATGAGTAGAGTTACTTATGCATCAGCTATAGGATCTATCATGTATGCCATGATTTGTACTTGTCCGGACATCTCGTATGCTTTGAGTATGACGAGTAGATTTCAGGCTAACCCAGGTGAGGCACATTGGATTGCGGCCAAGAATATCTTGAAGTATCTGAAAAGAACTAAGGATAAGTTCCTGGTGTATGGTGGTGAAGAAAAGTTGATTGTGAAAGGTTACACTGATGCGTCCTTCCAGACAGACAGAGACGGTTCTCAATCCCAGTCAGGATTTGTCTTCTGTCTCAATGGAGGAGCAGTGTCCTGCAAGAGTGCAAAGCAAAGCACTGTGGCAGATTCTACAACGGAAGCGGAGTACATCGCAGCTTCGGAAGCTGCGAAGGAAATTGTTTGGATTCGCAAGTTCATAGCTGAACTTGGAGTTGTGCCTGCGGCGGCTGAACCGTTGGCTCTTTATTGTGATACTAATGGAGCCATCGCCCAAGCCAAGGAGCCAAGGTCACATTAGAAGTCTAAACATGTACATCGCAAATATCACCTTATTAGACAATGGGTCAAAGATGGTGATATTAGCATATGCAAGGTTCATACAGACGAGAATGTCACTGATCCATTGACTAAGCCGCTTGATCAGGCCAAGCACGAGAGTCACACAGCTTCGATAGGCATTCAGCACTTTGGAGATGATTAGCTTCATTGTTTTAGATTATGAAATGGTGTTCATGATTAAAACATTGTTTTGTACATTTATCACATTAATAAAGTTTTGGTACTATTCAGTTTTCTGTATGATTTTGAATATTACTCCAAACTAATATAACACAAATATCCAAATAGGTTATCAAGACGATGTCTTGGATAATGAAACCCTATTGAGTGAACTGGATTTTGTGGTTATTTGTCCCTAATCTAGGTGTTAGAAATGGATTCTGATAACCAGTGATAATTAGATTGCAAGATGATCTCAGTGCCTGTTTCATGGGCTGGAGACATGGGATGTCAAGGACCATTTGCATAGATATGAATTGGGAATTCATGATCAGACAGACCCACCATGAGAGTTCTTTAAAAACAAGTAGTCATATTAGACTCTCATAAAACTATCTTGAACCATTTCTCAAACCTGAGTGGTTATGAATAACGACATGAGGATTGATGATCTGTGATTACTCCTAACGCCTGCGTAATAGGAGGCAATAACGGATACATCCGGATTATTGAAAATCATGTTGGAATTCATGAATGAACAAGACGGGAATTGTCCTCCCTACCGGGATCGTTGTCTGATGGGCCTCTTGTAGAATTGGGATTGTGAAATGCATGGCCGTGCTCAAATGGATTATTGGATAATCATTTGTCTTAACAATCAAATTCGGGATCAAGAAAAGATATGAACATTGTAAGGATGACTAGGCTTCTTACCTTACGTTCACATCAAGACATTAAGTGACAAGGGAATGGATTTGCACACTTGTCTTAAGCACAAGTGGGAGATTGAAGGATTTATGTCCTGTTAGTCAAGGTGCAAAAGTCGGGAATTAATTACAGAGATAGTCGACTCATCGAATTAGTAGATGGTAATGTTTAGCTAGAGACCGCTTACGATAAATGGACCGATATTAATCGGGCCAACTACTAAATGCGTTTGGGCCTAACGGGTCACACACATATGCGTTGAATGGATCAAATAAAAGAGAGATAGAGAAAGGTATGTGGACCCATAGTGGGAAGCCTACAAGGCTATTACTAGGGTTTCCTAGTTGGACTAGGAAACTAGGGTTTTAGCTTATAAGTGAGTTTAGTCAGTTAAATGAAAAATACTGAAAAAGAATCACGCCTCTCTCTCTCTCTCTCTCTCAAAAGTAACGTGTGTTTTACCAAAGGCCAAGGAATAGTTCTTTGTCCTCGTTCTATCTAACGAACGCTCACGGGATCCAAAGTTCAATCGTAGTGTGGACTACGTTAGAGGAGCAACACTTGGGGCTCATCTCTTTTTGGATTCATAGAACGCAATTTCATCAACGGAGGCACGCATCAAGAGGTATATGAATATGTATTTAATGACCTATTAAGTTTCCTGTTTTCTAGTGCTCTTCCGCTTATATGATTAGATCATTGCAACTAGATCCTACAAGAGTTACCCTTGTAGTTTGTCGTATCAATGCTGAAATTTCCTTACATTAAGATTTGAACTACTGAGTTAATGATTAACAACACTTTCCATCATATCTTACATATTGCATCCCATAGAATACATTGGGTGGCTCCCTCAGAACAACCTACCACATTACACACAATGGAAGAATTATATAAGAGTCACCCCCAAGCTTATCTCGGAGCCAGCCTAAACATATATCGGAGCCATCCTAAACATATATCGGAGCCACCCCATTCATACAGTGGAAGCACCCTGATCTTATTCTGAAGTCACCCCCAATCTTATAAAGGAGCCACCTCGATCTTACATCAGAGCTTCTCTGATCTTAGGCTAGAGCATACGAATTGCAAAAAAATCCACTCATTTATCAGGGTCACACAAGATTCCAAAAGTGAAATCGAGAAGCACAAATCGAGAACATTTGTTCGTAAGCAAGGTTTGTAAAATCAAAGTAGAGGGTATAATATATGTACAACAGTGAACCAATTAATTTAGTTCTCCAATTATATATCATCAAACAAGATTGAGTTCTTCAATTCTAAAAAATAATTAGACAAAAAGATAAAATCTAGCAAACATCTAATAGTTAAAAAAAAGGGAAAAAAATTCAATATTGAGAACGAGGAGTCAAATATAGACTGGGGATTGGCTGTAAAGGGAGTTGAAATTCCAACCAATTAACCAGAGCGTCCCCTAAAGAAATAACAAGAGTCACCCCAAAGAAATAACAAGAGTCACCCATTTATTGTTATAGAAGTTATTCGATAACAAAAACAATACTTCAAGTAGTAATTGCAATTGGCATAAATATGCAGCATTGTCCCTCCTTACCTCAAACAACAACAACAACGTTTGAGCCACTCTTGCAGTTCATCGTAACAATGCTGAATTTCCTTGCATTAAGAGTTGAACTACTTTAAAAAATTTCAACATTTTTTCTTTGTGCCTTTCACACAAACTTGGCCACAAGCCCACAACTATGACCATGGTCCATGACCCGTTCCAAGAAAAAAGCAACTCAATACCAGTAGCTATTTAAAATTTAAAGTTGGGAACTCAACCATTTACATAATAATGTTGATGCTGAAGGTTAATGAACATGAGTACAAATCTTCCCTCAAGATTGGTAAAGTGGCTTGTACATGAATGACACAAGGCATCAGGTAATATCTATATTTCTATACACATTTCAATCAAGGGACAAAGGTATCTACTTCTCACATTAGCAGTAAGTAGAAATACACCAAAAAATTCAAGTAAAACAATAAAATCAGAACTCAAAATATATATTCCATATGCTTAGGAATTAGAAACCATCGAAATATTAAAAGCTAAATTTGTGGAATAAACATACGAAATGAAGAAATAGACAGAATGCAAGGAAAAAGAAATACCTTGATCGAATTAGAGGATATTGATTCATAGTTTTCAGATTGCAATGCCTCTTCACACAGCAACACGATGTCATTCAGATTTAAAGTCCGCAATTCCAGTAAAACCAATCATAATCTTGATATATTAAAAAAAAAAAGGGAAAAGGAACATTTGGAATTTGCATACGAAATATAATTAACAAAAGGTGAGAAGCAAATTGTGGAAATAGATCGATTTATGAGAAAGAGGTGACCTCAATGGCAATGACAACGAAATCAATTTGAAGCACCAAATCGAGGACAAAGAAAGCTGCCTCTGAGCGATAATGGAGTCCGCTTTAGTCCGGATAGAAGAAAGAGAAAGAAAGGGGGAGAGAGAGGAGAGTCCTGCGATTGTCCTGTTGCACTGTGGTCTGTGCCTTTTTCCACCGTATGCACATGATTAGATCGACGGTCAAGATTTTGTTCGTATAGTTCGCACTTATATAGAGGTTCACATCAGAACTGGACTCTATATATATATATATATATATATATATATAAAGGAGGCATATTCCGAGAGTAATGAGGCACGCCACGTAGGCGAGAATTTCAAGAGCGCGTCACCTAAGCGAGAATAAAGACAAAAAATAACTGGTGTAAAATGTTTGGGAGTCTTAGAATCCTAATTCTAATGTAATTACCATTCTACACTAATACCTGGTCCCATCAATATATCGTTAGAGTTGTAATGGCTTTATAACTTGATCTTGGCCGAATATTCAAACATAATATAACTATTCAACACATCTCTAAAAATAAAAATATATATACCTTCATATTGTTATCGAAAAATACTTTAAAATGAGATGCATTTATAGTATGTTTACACAAACGTATAAAATCGTATATAATGTTAAAACCGTAATTAGATTTTTAAAAATAAAAGAAAAAAATAAAAAATAAAATCATATAAAATTTAAGATGTGCATCGCACGAGCCATACAACGCGCCACCTAAGAAAAAATATAAACGTTCAACGTCACGCCCGGCTAACCGCTAAGACAATCAAATTTAATTTACAATAGTCCATCACATTATTAAAATATGAATTAAATATAGATATATATCATAAAGTAAATGATGAGTTTAAATAAATTAGAATTTGGGTGGGAAACTTAGGTTATGTTTGATTTACTTGGATAAAACTGATCTGAACTGAACTGAACTAAACTAATCTGAACTGAACTAGTGAATTGATTTTTTGAACTTGACCTTTACCATTTAAAATTCGTCCAAACGTAGTCAATATTGGACTCATTTGAAAGTATACTTTGAGATCTTTCCGATGACATAATTATCATCACGAAATTATTTCGGAATAAAAGGTTGTATGAGTGATAAAGTTACAGATGAACTAACGGAATAATTAGTTAAGGGTTTTTAGAGAGAGGGGAGAGCTTCTCTCTAAGTCTCGAAAAACCCTAAAGCAACCAATATGGCTCAGCCGCCATCCTCCAAAAAAAAAAATCTCTACCTTCCTTAGCCACCACCCTCTAGAAAGCTCCATATTTTTCTTCGATGGCTCAGTCGCCAATTTTCGTTTCAGAAACTTGGGAGAAACAGATTTGTCAATATCAAAAAGCCATTTTTCAGTTCAAAATTTGTTTTGAGAAGTTAGAATGAAAGAGATCAAAGCAAGGTCTGAAAGCATCTGGTAATCACCGCATCGATTTGTTCTAACTCAGTCTTGTTCGCAAAGTTCTCAGCCACTTCTTTGCCAGACTCAATAAATTGAGTTTGGGCTCCCATCAACTTTAGTTTTTCCATGCTTTGATTTCCTTTTAGTGGGTGAAGATTATCATTTTGCAGCAATAATCTTGAAGAAGAAGTTACGAAGATGAAGACAATGATGTTAGAACGGAAAATTAAAGGTAGTATAAGTTGAAGTGGATTTATCTATATAACTCAATTTGTTAGGGTTTGTATTGATGTTCACTTTAGTTTTTTTTTTTTTTTTTTTTTTTTTTTTAAATTTTCTGTTGTGAATGTAATCGGCAGTCAGGGTCCTTGTTGATCTGGTTTGTTTAGAGTTATTGTACTCTTGGCCATGTTTGACCGGCTTTCTTGTATTTTCCAAAAAAAAAAAAAAGTTACACATGAACTGAACTGAACTGAATTCAAGTAAAATTCAGGTGAATCAAACAGAGCCTCAATAGTCGTAATAATATGTATACAATATCTTATTTTTCAAAACTAAAAAAAAAAATAAAAAAAATCTTTTATCTCTCACCTTAGTCATCTATCTATATAAGTATAACTACTCGAATTACCTTTGCAAACGCTCTGGTAAGCCTATCTCCCCCCCTGTTTACGTTTTTTTCTTTTGTCTCCAACCCCATGTTATACTGATACTTGTCATGTTTCCATATATTTTTGGGTGCTAAATTGCTAATTAATGGTTTTACTTTTGTAGGTATGCTTTATCTCTTGAGCGAGTGCATTATGTTTATAGCTATAGTCACGCATATTAAGTTACATGTTGTATACTAAATTTATATATTCATCCTTTTACAACCAATGTCATTGAGTTTTCTTAAATCTCGATGATCATTATTCAAAAGTTTTGCATCCATTTGTTAAGTGTAATTGTGGGAAATATTTAACAATAGGTGGTTGATATATAGAGAAGCCATTTATTTAAATTCTCACTTAACTTTTTGAACGTTGTTTCACGACGTATGATTGGTATCATAAGAGACGGTATAACTTTTTTTGTTTTAAATGTCGTAGAATTTAGCTCTTTTATCATGTAACGTTTTCCTTACATACAATTAGCTTTATATATCGTTGATATATAGCTTTGCAGTTTGTATTAATTTATTTGTTTAATTGACTACGGGTTTTAAAAGGAGGATGTCAAAGTAATTAATAATATCGCTTATGACCGCTATCACAAGATTGAGAAGGCACTATTTCTAATGATGGAGGCTTGACAGTGAAGATAACATATATATTGTTACCACCATAAATAGTATAAAAGCTCTCTTCGTGTAGTATATGTAGAATTTAGCTTTGTGTTTTTTTTCCTTACATATACGACCATCTTTATTTTTATTTAGTTTTACTGGTTGCCAATTTGTGGGTTTAACAGATTTGACACGTACATCCTAATTTAGCAAGACACTTACATCGACACATGCACAGCAAGCGAATGCACGAATGTGGGCTAGAAGCTTTTGGCTCATGTGAGGTCACCACGACAAATTACAATTTCCATTCGGCGGATTGTCGACACATCAATTATAACTCTTTTTCACCACCAAGAGTCGATGAGTCATGGGTAAGGAACCGTCGATTTACACGATGGGACAACTGTATATTCCTTTATATACGGGTTGTCTACGAGTTGCGACACAAACTTCCTCGAGGATTGATAAGGGTCAAAAGGTTGTGACAAGGCACTTGCAAATGATGCAAAATATGGAACATATGTTATTAAATAATTAAGCAAACTTGACTTTCGAGTCTCACCCTCTTAAATAAATCCCTAGTGAAGTCGCCACTGTAAGGACCCGGGATTTTCCTCCAACCTAAGTGTTCCACGGAGTACGTCCTTATAGAAAATTTGTAATGTGGAGGGTTTAGATAAGTTCAAGGGATCATCGAGTTAGAAAAGATTTTGTAAAGACTTGAATTGAATAAAAACCACGAAAATAGTCACAAATCTGCTATCGGCGTTTTATCGAACGAACAAACCGAAGGGACAATCCAATAGCGCGATAATGAATTGATCATATTTTTAGAAAGACTCCCGCTCATATAGAACATATAAGTACCCAAGAATAAAGGGTTCGGAGGCGAAGGTACGAGGTGGGAAGGTGTTAGGCACCCAACTCGCCCGTATTATGACAGCCTCTACAAACTCAAGTTTGCTTAATAATTTAAAGACATAATTCCCATGCAAAACCAGATTAACAACCTAGACATAGACTATTAATTGGTTCATCACAAGCATCACAACATTTAATTTAACTCATGTTTAGACATGCATTCGATTGGCAAATTGAGCATTACAACGGCTAGACATGCTTGGAAGGACAATATTTAGTAAGCAATAAAAGACGTTATTCTAGCATGATATCTGGGCTGGACAGGTGAAGAGGAGCCGATTTTTGGAGTTGGGCTGAAAAAATAGTCGGGCTTCGAAGCTCAGCGAGCGCCGGTAGCAGCTCAAGTCCGCGCCGCTAGCGGCTCAACTCACAGCCGCTGACGGCTATCAGATGCCAGCTGGATGTCGTCACGATATCTAGTTTATTTTAATTTTTCAGAGGAATTTAGTGTTCCAAAAAATATGAAAAGACCGTTTTACCCTTGGGCGGTAAAAGACGGTTGTACCCCCGATTTGCAACTTGGCGACAGGGAGTGGGAAAAAGTCATGAGAGGTGTCGTTGGAAAACTCTTGAACGGGGCTTTTGAATGGGTCCGGAATGAAGGAGTGATCGAGGAAAAACCTGAGACCTTATCTTACCTGTTAAAGCAAAAGTAGCGTTCAAGTTTATTAATTACTCCTTTTATCATCGGGCTTTTGCGGAGAAATCTGAAGGTGCTTTTTTGGCGTCTACAACCACTGAACCGTCACAAACCCAAGGGTAGTTACTGCAACACTTATCACTAAGGAGTAAATGCTAAGAAGAAAGAAAGTCTAGTGTAAGAACCCTCGCATTTCCCGGCGCGTTTTTCGATTTTTAGTTGGAATTAATGGTTCTTAAATATATGCCACATGCGATTCAAATTAATTATAAAGAACAATAATTTGCAAATAAGAAGCCGCTACCAATTTTTAAGGAAACAATTGGAAACCATCAAAAGTGCATCCAATTCCTATTGGGAATTGACTCATGCCCATGGGGACTAAATATTGAGTTCGGGGATGTAGGTACGAAATAAATAAAACGAATCTCATCTAAATCGCCCGTATAAACGGCCTCTACTAAGCTTATCCATGTCAAGTATTTATTTATGCTATATGGTTCCATGTAAATCCGGTCGTCCAATGATCCTAAATTAACTAGGCGGGTTACGAACAACCAAATTACCTACGTTATCACTTTGCATGATTTATATCCAATTTACATGCATACTATTGGCAAGCATAAACATGATATAAAGCATTAAATTAACGCTCCAATCTACCAACTTTGCTAAACGCGCCATGTATTGCATATGCACATCAATAAAAACCATTACTATCTTCAAAAGAATAATAATGATGCAAAGGTAATGACTTTATGCTAAAATAAACCTAGGAGGCTACTATATGCATGCAAAAACTACGAAAAGATGCAAACTTGCATAAACTAATAAAAAGACGCAAACTTTATATTAACTAATTGTGCATAATTATATACAAAACCAAAAGCATGCAAATTTATTCAACCATAATCAAAAGCTAAATAAAACATAATTAATAAACAGTAAATAAGAGATTTAATAAAGAATTAGGCCCTTAGGATGGTTAACCTGGACGTTCTATTCGAACGGGACTAGTAGAATTGGAATTGCTCTTCGATCTTGGGTGCTAGGCTAGGTGTATTGCTTGCTTGGATCTTCAGATTTCTGAATTCTCTTTGATTTGGGAAAATATGTGCTCTCAATGCTCTCAAAATTGTGAACTGACTGACCTCCTGCAAAAGAGGGTGAAGAGGAGTATTTATAGAGTTAAGGGACGGATTTAGGGGCTTGGGGCAAGAAGCCCGGCGCCAAAACTCGGCTCAGTCAAAAAACTGGTTCAGTGGCCACACGGAGGGCAGCTGGGGCCCGCGGTGGCCGCTGGGGCCAGCGGCTGGCCTAATGGTCGCCGCTGTCCCCCGCTGGCCGCCAGACAGATCGCGTCAGCCGCTGGACCTGACGACGCGCGCGGGACTAGGGTTTTTGACTTTTGGTGCTCTGTAAATTACGAAACTGCCCTTGGGCTGACCCAGGGGGGCGGGATTGAGCGGTTTTGACCCAAATCATCGAGACGTGATATCTCTTGATTCGAGAACCTGATTGAGGCAAGGTCAAAGGTGTTGGAATCCTTATAACAAGGGCTATCCAAAGACTGAGGTTTCAAGGAATTTGGTCTAGATTTCCGAGCAATGTCCTTTTCTACTTACGTCCATGTTAATCCATTACCATTATCACGGGGCATTGCGGTGTCAGGGGATGAGAACCGATTAGGGTGTCTACAGAAGCCCCCACTTTGGCCGAGCTTGTGAAAGCGAAGTTCAAAGTATTTGCTAAAAAATGCCTGCAATGTTTTTTTTTTTTTGAAAAAGTGCTTTATGTTAGAAATAAGAAAAGATAGACTCCTGACCGCCTGTGGTCAGGGTTACCTGCTTTGTGAGGGCTGGCGCGATGCTAATTTTAATAGCTTCGTCGTCAAAGCGCGTTGCGTTGCTCTGCTTTGCGGTTGCCAACGTGACTCTAATTTTAATAGCCTCAACGTCAAAGAGCGTTGTGTTGCTCTGCTTCAAGGGTGCCAACGTGATGCTAATTTCAATAGCCTCAACGTCAAAGAGCGTTGCGTCGCTCTGCTTTAGTTGTTGTCGACGCGATGCTAATTTTGATAGCTTCAACGTCAAAGAGCGGTGCGTTTCTCTGCTTTAGTGGTGCCTGTGTTTGGAAAATTGTGCCTGCAAAAAATATAATGAAGTGCATGTGCCTGTAAAAAGTTAGATATAAGGCTCGCGCCTGCAAATAAAATAGATAATGCCAGGTCCCTGGGATAGGAAACCAAGCTGTGGGGGCAAAAGAGTCATTTTGGGCGATATATTCAAATCTCCCGGACTTTCAACGGTCGAGAAATGCAATCTCGCGCGGAATTTGAACTCGTGGCCCCGCCCCGAGAGGGGTGAACACAAAATTTGGTTCGGCGGCCATGCGCAGGCCGTCGAAGGCTGGGCGGCCTTTACAGGCTCGCTCGGCGGCTAAAGTTGTCATGCGAAGGCCATGAGAAGGGCCGCCAGGCCGGGCGGCTGAGCCGCGGGGGCTGGACGGCCCTTAACCTGGCCGCCGAGCCTGTTCAGAGGCGAAAAGGTGGGTATTTTTGTGAGGGAGCCGAATTTCGGGGCATTTCTTCCCAAAAATTCGAGACTCTCCCTCTCTACCTCCATTGTTGCCCAAACCTCATTTCTTGCTCAAATTTGCTTCCTTTTGCTTGCATTGTCTTGATTTTGCATAATCTTTGCATAATTTGAAGTTTATTTGTGATTTCTCACAAATTTGGGGTGAATCTGAGAGTGGGTTTTTGAAACCCTTGGAGAGAGAAAATCTCAATTTCTCCATTCTTGCTTGTTTGTCTTGCTAGCTTGTTCATCTTTCTTCATGGCTCCTAAGTTGGTGAAGAAGAGGAGTAGAAGGGCCAAGGTTCGGGAGGAGGTTGAAGAAATTAACATCTTCACAAAAGCTTTTCCCTCCCATGTCAAGCCTTCCAAGAGGAAGCCCAATGTAGCTTTCCCTCAAGATAGGTATACACGGTCGGATAGGATGCCCGACATCATTTGGGATCGATCGGAGTTGCTCTTTCGACCGGAGACTCACTTGAGTCCCCGTGCTTCCAAGTTTGTGGTAAGCCTCAAACCTTGAATTCATAGTTTTATGCATTGAATTTTAGTTTATATGCTTTGCCT
This sequence comes from Tetragonia tetragonoides, assembly GCA_038025085.1. Classification (NCBI taxonomy): domain Eukaryota; kingdom Viridiplantae; phylum Streptophyta; class Magnoliopsida; order Caryophyllales; family Aizoaceae; genus Tetragonia; species Tetragonia tetragonoides. Next base: position 21,664,442 of record CM076149.1, read on the forward strand.
TGAGTAGAATTGTGTAGAAATTGTATGCAATTGTCAAGTTTGTAGCGCATGTGATCTTGCGCGGCTTGAACGAACATAGAAACATGCTTAGGATTGAACATTTGATTGAAATGTGAACCTAAGAGGTTGCGAATTGATCATAAGAACCCGATGGGAATTTGAAGCCCCATGGTAATTATGGTTCTTCGGTGAAGCTTTCTAAGGCTTTACCCAAAGAGGTGCAAAGTGCAGTTTTGGGTGCGGGGTTGGGCCCCTTTTGAAAATGGCGGACTCGGTTGAGAGAGTCAAAATGTGCATTGTTCGCTTGTCTTTGGAACGTTTTTGGGATACTAGCAACACGTTCCACTTCCCTAACGGGGAGATGATGATCACTCCATCGGAGTTTGCTATATTTACCGGGGTGCCTTGCGTGGGTACGCCCATTGTGTATGACGTTTCCATTTGGAAACGTAAGACGGAGATGGTGGAGTTGTTTGGCCCTTGGGGGAATACCTGGGGTCACCAATATCGTCCCTATAGCGAGCTCTACGCTGCTTTGACTGATACGAGGTATAAGAGAAATACTTCGGTGGAGCAGAAGGCGAGGATGTTTATCGCCTATCTCCTTGCCACCACTATCTTTGGTGACAGGAGAGCGTATTCATGCTATTTACCTCCCTAACTTGTTGGATTGGGAGAGGGTGAGAGAGTACAACTGGGGGTTGCCGGGCTACGCCAACCTCTTGAGGTGCATGCGGTTTGCGTGCCGCGTGAAGGATGAGGGATATAAGCAAACGACTCTTCCTCCCATGAGCTTGTGCGGTTTTTGAAAGGCCTTGCAGGTGCGTTTTGCTTTTTGTACTCATTTCGGTGATTTGCATGATTTAAGTGCATGGTGCTTAACTTCATGTTTCGATGTAGCCTTGGTTCTTTGAGCATTTCCCAGACATGGCGCCTACGGGCTGGGAGTTGGATTTTCCGGTTTGCAGGGCGTGGCGTCATAGGGGTCCTACGCCCTTCTCGACTCTCAAGCAGTATAGGGAGGCCCTCTTGCGCCTAGATTGGCACAAGGTAACGCAGTTTTGCTTTTTGTTGCATGGATTGTATTTCTTGTGGAAATATCTTATATTGCATGTTTGTGTAGATTGACTACTTCCCATGGGCGAAGTACCATGGGTTGGCTTCGAATGCTGTCCTTTCGCCCAGAGCGATAGGCTGCCCGAGGATCCTGATTGCGGGTCCGTTCTCTTTTGAGTGGTATTGGGGAGAGCGGATCTCCCGTCAGGTTTATCCTAATGTGGCGGGCCCGAGGATTCCCTTGGATCTTCCCTCGACCATGTTCTTGGTGAGGTGCTTGTCTCGCGAGCAGGTTGCGGAGACCATGGTTGGCTCGGATGCTATGCGATATTTGAGGGAGCCTGCGGAGGACCTTGCGGGGCACTACGAGCAGTTTCGTCGTGATCGTCTCATTCCTTCATTTGTGGGCTTAAAGGTAAGAATTCTCTATTTGTTATTCTATGCCTCTCTTGCTTTGTAGATTTGCTAACTTACTTTGCTTTGTAGGAGCCTCGAGTTGATGATGTTGATGTGGATGTCCCGGATATGCGGGTCCGAGGTCGGGATTATGGCGAGAAGGAGTGTTGGGGAGAGGTCCCGATGACGGAGGACCTTGATGAGGACATCCAGGGCCTTCCTCTTCCAGTTGGCCATCCAGGGGTAAATTCGTAATTTTACCTGTTGCATGTGATTTTTACTGCTTTTATGCTTGTATTGACTTTTCTTTGCGCAGCTTGATCGTGAGCAGACCGGGAAGGTCTTCAAGATGATGCATGCTTTGAAGTCTTGGATTTCTCGAGCTCTCTCGAAGGGCACTTGCTCGAGGGCTGACTTGGATAAGGTAAACTTGATTTGCATTTTCAAAGTTGTATGCTTTGAGAAATGTATCTTATATGTTTGGTGGGTTGCAGGTTGAGTATCGTCGACCCCTTCCTCGTCGGTCACGGCAGGTGGTATTGTCGGATGATGAGGTCGTGAGCTCGCCTGAGCGTAGTCCTTCTCGTGAGAGGAGCCCTGGAGGGAGAGTCCTAGGAGAGAGAGGGAGCCTGTGCATCGGACAGACCGTCCTGGTGGGAGTAGGATGACTCAGTTTGTGGAGCCTGCTCCTATAACCTATGCCGATGTATCCTTCTTATCCCGGGTATGCGGGGTATGCTCCTTATGGTGGTCTTTACTACCAACCCCCTGTCCCTGCTCCTATGATGCCTACCATGCCTCCTCGTTATTCGTGGGGGTATGACTCGAGTTATGCTGGAGAGGGGTGCTCATATCGGGAGCCTGCCCGTCATTCTTCCTTTGACCCGGGTCAGCTGGCGGCGTCGATCTTTGGTGATGAGCCACGAAGGTCGGAGGATCACTTTGAGGTGCTCCGCACGGATGCTGATGCGGGTGATGATTTTTATGATAACGTATTTGTGTGAAATAAATCTTAGAACATTTGTGTTGAACAAATATTCGGATTTTGCTTTTGTAACATATTGCTGTTATATTGGTTCCTGCATATAATTAGGCTAATGCAAATGCACAAGTAGTCAAGCAAAAGCGCAAGTAATAGCCACGTAGCAAAAAATGGTACAGTCAAAAGTTAAAATTCGGTATACCCTATCCCCCCTAAAAAAAATGAAAAAAGAAACGGGTGCAAAAAAAAATAAAAAAATTAATAAGTATAAAGGGAAAAAATAAAATAAAAGATGATAAACATAAAGAAAAGAAATAAAGAAATTGTGGAGTTCCCATAAATAATTAAGGAAATTAAAGAAAAATAATAATAATAGAAGAAATAGGAAACTAAGCCAAATTGGAGTCCAAAAAGGTTAAGGAAAGTGTCCAAAACCGGGGTAGAAGAGTGTTGTCTCGAAAAAAGAGGCTCGGCGGCCAAAGGAGGGTGCTCAGCGGCTGACGCGAAGGAGCGGCGGTCAAAAGTGGGGCCGCCAGACTCAGCGGCTGAGCCGCGGAGGCTGGGCAACTGGCCGCTGAGTTTCAGCGGCGCTGTGCCCTGGCAGCCATATCGTGGCCGCCGAGCCTTCGGCGGCTGTCCAGTTGGCCGCTGAACACTTTCTTTTCGACGGATTGCCTTATTTTCATCTTTTTTTTCGTGCGAGCCCTATATAAGCCTTGGGTTAGTCCGATTTTGGGACATCACCTTTATAATTCCATAACAATAGAGAGCTTTTTAGAGAGAGAAACCTCCAATTAATTTAGAATTCAGCCATGCCAAGTTTTGAAGTTGAGTTCGATAAGTGGTTGCAATCTATGACCCCTGAAGAGAGGATGAGACTTGTGCCCTTTCACTTGAATGCTTTCTTCCATCTGAAGCAAGTTCAAGTTGTCTGGAACCTTCTTGAGGTTGCGGTTGATTTTTGGGATGACAAGCTTCATGTTTTTAGGTTCGGGTATAACGAACTGTGTCCTCTTCCTGAAGAATTCGCTGCCATAATTGGGTTCCCTCATGATCAAGCTCCTGCAACTCCATGGCTCGGGGCCAATCTTGAAGGATACTATAAAAGGTATCTTGGTTTATCTGCAACACAAGCCTCTTCTGTGGCTAGAACCGGTGAGCTAGACCTTAATGGTGTGATTGATATCTGTTTCCCCAAGGTAAGGGATGATCATAATGAGACATATTATAGGCGTGCTTTTATCTTATGTCTCTTACATAGGTACCTCTTTGTTGGTGGAGGTAATAATGGTAAAACATGTATGCTTAGAATTGTTGAACAAATTCAAAACGATTTTACCCCTATGTCTCTTGTTCTTGGTGAAACCCTAATGTGCTTGGATCGCAAGAAACAAGAACCATCGCATGGTGGATGGACGGGAAGTCTTCTTCTCCTTCAAGTGAGTGCTTTAATAACTACTTTGGATTTTTTTTGTGTAAAGTTTGAATCTTTAATGGATACCTAACTTTATTTTTTTTTTTGTGTTTGTTTGTTTTTGTAGATATGACTTTTGGAGCACATGTGCTTCATTCAGAGGCCGGCTAATGCGCTCAAATACCAAAGAAAGCAGTTTCCTGCCCGTCGAAGACTTTATTATGAATCAACCATTGATGAATGGCGCGGATATCTTAAAGCTTGCCCTTTGTTAAGATGGACTATCAAGTGGTGGGGCCTAAAATCCGCGATTGGATGCAGCAAGGAGACGGGATATTATCAAATCCTTGGTCTTCAAAATTTGACTTACATATTTCCTAGCCGTATCATGCGACAATATGGGAAACGCCAGATCATCCCACAAAAGGATAGTGTTGCGCCTGCAACCCGGGTTTTGACTATTAGTATGGTGAGATCATGGGAGTGTGCATGGGATCGCCGCCCTAAGTGGACTATTCCTCATATCAAGGCCCCAACGACCATATCTTCAGCTTATGAAGCTTGGATGGATTGTAAGACTGCGGAAGGTCGTCGTGCATGCAGGAAATCCGAACAAGATAATCTTAAGGCCCAATCGGTCCAGGCCAGCTTAAGGCTTTCTGACCCCAATGATCCTAAAGGGAAGGGTAAACAAAAGGGGGTCAAGCATGTGAAAAGTGTCCTTAACCCAAAGGCCAAGAAAGCTTTAGCCAATATTACAACTAAGCCGGAGGAGAAGCCCCGAATTCGGGCCAATGATCATGAAGCCTCTACAAGTGATCCTCTAATGGAGGTTGAAAAAGAAGAGGAGCCTGTGGTCCGAGAGAGATGGGCTCCCAAGAAACGCAAAGTGGAAGGCCCAAAGGTTGATGAACCCATGGAGGATGTTATCCCTACTACCAAAGTTACGGAGTAGTCAATTAGGAAATACTCTTTTGGAGCATGTCTAGCTTAGGATTGCCTTTTAATTGCTTTAAACTCAATAAGGGTGATGTGCCCCTTCTCTTTTTTTTAGATTCAGTTAATTTGTTTTTTTTTATTTAGGAATTGTCAAGTCTTGTAATGGACTTTATTATTATTTATGGAGACATGCTTATTTTAATATTGCAACCTTGTGTTTATTATGTGCACAACTTTTAACAACTTTTGAATGTGAAATTGATGAAGGGGCCGGGCCCAATTGCAATTGGGTTGTCCTACGTATCCTTTTAGGAGAATTAGGCCACTCGTAGTTCTTATCCGTTCTTTTTTTTTTTTTAACATTCAATCCGGTTTTTTTTTTTTTTTTTTTTTTTTTTTTTTTTTTTTTTTTCGGAATTTAGTTATCCTTGTGTGGGCCTCTCGAAAGTGTTATATTGGGTGTCTTGCCTAAGTATAGAACCTCTTTAATTGATCCATGTTTATCCATTGACTAAATTCGATCCCGTCTAAATCTGCCAATCTTGCAGCGCCACCTATTAAGATCTTTGTGATGATAAACGGACCTGACCAGTTGGGTCAAAATTTGCCTCTTGGGTCAGTGACATTGGCCCTTACTTCTTTAAGTACTAAGTCTCCAACCTTGAGGTCCCTCATCTTGAACCTTTGGTTGAAGTGTCTAGTTAGTCTTTTCTGATAGACTCTTACATTGTGCAAAGCTTGCAACCTTTTCTCATCTAGCAGGACTAATTGGTCATAGCGAGCTTGGACCCAATCTACCTCTGGGATTTGACTTTCTAAAATGATCCTTAGAGATGGGATCTCTAGTTCGATTGGTAATACGGCCTCCTTTCCGTAAACCAGGGAGTATGGTGTTGCTCCCGTTGATGTGCGAACCGATGTCCTATAACCCCAAAGTGTGAATGGCAGCTTGTCTGGCCAGTCATGATAATTTTCAGACATTTTTTCAATGATTTTCTTGATGTTCTTGTTAGCTGCCTCTACTGCATCGTTTGTTTGCGGTAAGTAGGGAGATGACTTTCGATGCTGGATCTTAAAGATGGGTTAAAAGCTCAATTACTTCTTTCATGAAGTGTGACCCATTATCACTGATGATTTCTTGGGGGACTCCATATCTAGCTATTATGTTATTCTTAATGAACTTAACCACGTGCTTTGCTTTGAGCTTCGCGTATGATTGCGCTTCAACCCATTTGGTAAAGTAGTCGATAGCGACTAGGATATATTCGTGGCCCCCTTTTCCTGTTGGGGTTATTTTACCGATGATATCGATCCCCCAAGCTGAGAAAGGCCAAGGTGAGGTGAAGGTATATAATGGGCTTGGTGGTAGATGTTGTAGATTTGCATGGGTCTGGCGTTGTACGCATCTTTTGACGAACTCACAACAATCCTTCTCCATTGTTGTCCAATAATACCCAAGCCTTATTATCTTTCTAGATAGCATCATACAGTTCATGTGCGGTCCACATACTCCTGCATGTACCTCTCTTAAGACCTTATGGGCCGTTTCAGTACCTAGGCAGCGGAGGTTGACTCCGTTTGGGCTTTTCTTGTATATTTCACCCTGTACTTCCAAGAATTAGGCCGCGAGCCTTTTTGAGTGCTTTCTGGGCTCTAGGGCTAGAATCAGGAGGGTAGAGCTGGTAAACAAGTAGATTTTTTATATCGGTGTACCACTCATCTTCTTCATCGTGGAACACTTCCAGGGTGTCGCAGTATGAAGGCTCGGATCTTCTTTGTACGCAGATGGGCATCATCCGAATAGTTTCGGGTATGTTAATCATGCTTGCTAACTTAGCCAAGGCGTCTGCAAATTGATTATCTTCTCGTGGAAGGTATGTAAAGTGTATTTGATTAAAATACACTATGATCTTGTTTAAGTATTTCTGGTAGAGTGCCAGGGATTCACTTTTAACCTTCCATACTTTGGAAATTTGGTTAATTATGAGTGACGAGTCCCCATAGACTCGGAGTGTCTTAATGCCAAGGCTTATGGCGGATTGCAGTCCTATTATGCAAGCTTCATATTCTGCGCCATTATTTGTAACCTCATAGTCCAGTTTGACTGAAAAAGGTGTATGTGCACCTTCAGGGGATACTATCAGTACCCCTACTCCAAAACTCTTTTGGTTGGATGCTCCGTCGAAGTATAGCTGCCAAGTTTCGGTGTCTAAGGTCATAACCCCTTCGTCTGGGAAGTGATATTCATCCTTGTGATCTGGTTCATTTATGGCTTGATCGGCCATGTATTCCGAAATAGCATGCCCTTTTATGGCTTTTTGATGCTCAAATTTAAGGTCGAACTCTGAGAGGAGAACGGTCCACCTTGCTATTCTACCATTTAGTATGGGCTTTTCGAATATGTATTTCAAAGGATTTTCTCTTGATTTTCTCTTGAATTTGGAGAATAAGTGTCGTAGCTTTTTGGTAGTTGCTACCAAAGCTAAACATGTCTTTTCTAGGGATGAATAGCGGGTTTCGTATTCCAGAAATTTCTTGCTCACATAGTATATAGTTTTCTCTTCCTTATCCACTTCTTGGGCTAACATGGCCCCCATTGACGTTCCTGTGACCGTAAGGTAGAGGATTAGAAGCATGTCTGGAATGGGCGGTATTAGAACAGGTGGTTCGGATGAGTAGGCCTTAATTTTGTCAAAGGCCTTTTGGGATTGCTCGTCCCATTCCGTCTTTACCTCTTTTTTGAGTTTCTTGAATATGGGCTCACAAGTGATAGTTAACTTTGAGATTTGGATTCTCCCTAGAAAACCTTTTATTTCTTTTTCCGTTTTCGGAGGCGGCATGTCTATTATGGCTTTGATCTTGGATGGATCAATTTCTATTCCTCTGGTGCTTATGAAAAATCGTAGGAGTTTGCCGGACATAACTCCGAATGCGCACTTTTTGGGATTAAGCCTCATATTGTACTTCCTAAGCCTGTCAAAGAACTTTTGAAGTGAGGGTACATGCCCTTCTCTGTCTTTGGACTTTATGATCATATCATCTACGTACACTTCAGCCTCCTTATGCATCATGTCGTGGAGTACGGTCGTAGCGGTTCTTTGGTATGTGGCTCCCGCATTCTTAAGCCCGAACGGTATTACTGTATAGCAATAAGTGCCCCACTGTGTGATGAAAGTGGTTTTCTCTTCGTCCTCTTTGGCCATTAGGACTTGGTTATATGCTGCGTACCCGTCCATAAATGATAGAAGGGCATGTCCGGCGGTGTTATCTACCAAGACGTCTATATGAGGTAAGGGAAAGTCGTCTTTTGGACTTGCTTTGTTCAGGTCCCTAAAATTTACACACATTCGGACCCGTCCGTCCTTTTTTGGGATTGGGACAATGTTGGCTACCCAATCGGGGGGGTAATTGGCCACTCTTATGAAGCCTGCCTCTAGTTGTTTTTGGACTTCTTCCTTGATCTTAAGAGCCCACTCTGGCTTCATTCTTCTTAGCTTTTGTTTGACTGGTTTGCAGTCGGGATTTAGCGGAATGGTATGCTGAGCAATTTTGCGGTCTATGCCTGGCATGTCCTTGTAGGACCAGGCGAAAACATCCGTATAATTCTTTAGGAGTGTTACGAATTGTTCGCGTTCATTAGGTGTTAAAGACAAGCCTATTTGCACGTGGCGAGGCTCATCATTAGTTGCAATGTTTATTGTCTCCGTTTCCTCGACTATTGAAGTCTTTTGTTCATGTTCGATTAGTGCTTTAATAACTTCTTTCGGCAATTCCGTTATATTTTCTGAATTATTAGCGGAGAGGCAATCCGAGACGTTCATAAAATTAATAGAAGCGGACAATACATCAAAGAGGTCATCACTAAGGACCTTAGCAGGAATAGACTGGGGTGGACTACCCGACACTTCTAGGAGAACAGACTCAGAATCAGACTCAGACTCGGAATCAAACTCAGAATCAGAGATGGGCCCTCCTGTAGGACCGTTGCGGATTGTGAACTTGTACTTGGCTCCCTTGACTGGAGCCCACTTCGTCTCATGCTTCTAGATGGTGCGGTCGGGCCCGATTGGGGCGATCAGCTTGGTCGGGTCGAAACCTTCATTAAAAAGCACAGTAAGGGGAAGTTTGGTAGTTGTCTCATCGTACTGACGACGCTCTTCGCCAAATAAAAGCCCAAAGTCGTTGGGTGCCATGTCATTAGCCCAATCTTTAGTGGATTGGTCCTTATTAGGAGGTATGGGTGTGTTTTCACTCATGGGGAAGCAGTCTTCAAAATGCCTCAAAGCCTGGCATTAGGATCCCGTTGATTGTGTATGGTTCAGGGAATCCATAGTAAGGATATGGGTCGCCTTCCTGAAGGAATTGCCCGTTGAGGGTAGGGGGATAAGGATCCATGCTGTGTGTAACAGGTTTGTTAGCCGCACGAGCTCTTTTCTTAACCATCACTTTGGATATGTAGGCTCTAACTTCTTGCTTTGTGGGCTTGTAGCCTTGCCCAAATAAATTATTTTTGATCTTGGTGTTCCAAGAGGCTTGAGCTACCTTGGGATGAGGGCCCAAAGTGGTGCATGGGAAGTGACCTTGCTTTCTGAGTAGTGCATTCACATTGAGTGTGGGCTCTATTGTTTCTATGAAGGCTATCTTCTCAAAACCCCATAGCTCCTCGTCTTGCTCATTATGCTCTATCTTTAGGACTGGAACTTTCTCAATCTGGGCTACCATAGTATGGCGCAGACTTCCAAGGTGGATCCGGCCAAGGATAGTTTTACCTTCTGATGCAGGGTTGAGGCTACAGCATTTAGCCCGTGTAACCAGGGCCTTCCCAAGAGTAGGTTGAAAGTGGCTGGAATGTCGATTACATAGAACTGGACCATTTTCTCGATGGGCCCAATATTGATATTCATGGAGAAAGTACCCAATACATTCCTTTTGGAATTATCATAAGCCCTTAGCCCTTGTGCGGAATGCGCGAGATTGTTGCAGTCTATTTTGAGGTGTTCAGCAGTTCTCAAGGGGCATACATTTACAGCAGAGCCATTGTCAACTAAAGTCATAGGGACTTGTCTTTGTTGACAGATTACAGTAAGATAAAGGGCTTTGTTGTGGTGAATACCTTCAGGTGGAAGGTCTTTGTCAGAAAAAGTGATGGGTGTAGATGACTTTCCTTGGATCAGGAGGTTGACTACCTCTTTAGGAGTGGCGTTTGGAGAAATGGTGGTTGTGTTTAAGGCCTCTAGCACGGCCCTTCTATGAGTGATAGAAGTGGTCAATAGTTGCCAAATGGATATATCGGCTTTTGTTCTTTGCAGTTGCTTGAGGATATTGGTCCCATCATCTTCTTTTGCCATTTCCTTTTGGGCTGAATCCCTATTGGGGATGGCTATAGACTCTACGGGTTGGATTTGAGATGGATCCATATAGATGTTTTCGGGCCTGAATTGGCGTCCCGATCTTGTGAGATAGTTTAGAGCCTTGTCATCTTCTTCTTTCTCGTCATCGAAGATATCATACCAGGCTTTGCTATTAGCTATGTCATGGACTTGAGGAGTCAACACATCTTCTGGATCGGTATATGCCCCATTATCTTCCTCATCACTATCCCAAAGGCCGTAGACGTCCAGCGTGGATCTTGGGCTTGGGTATGGTGGTATAGCCTGTCCAATAGGTGTGATCAAATAGGATGGATCAAACCCTTCTTCTATGTCAATGGCAAAGGAATTCCCAAGGGGATTATTGTTGTTGTTGGGGGTGGTGCGTCCTTAGGCAATGGTATTGTGCCATTGTCAAACAGATCTTGGATTTTATCTTTGAGAGTGTAACATTTTTCAGTGTCGTGCCCACGCCCCCTATGGTATTTGCAGAATGCAGATTCGTTCCAATATGGTGATCTCTTCTCTACAGGTGGATCGGGAGTAGGCCCGATCGGGTGTATATAGTCTCCTTTGATCAACTTGTCTAGAGCCTTGACATAAGTCATTCCGAGGGGAGTGTACCTCCTTGAACGCCTATCAGCTATGACGTTCACTTCATTTCCTCTACTTGTGGAGGCATGGTTGGTATTGGTGTATTTCTTATCCTTATATCCACTTGTGTTGTTATTGTAAGTGACCTTGTTCTTTCCCCTTTGGAGTTGATCATCTTCGATGGCCATGCCTACTTCAGTTAATTGGGCATAGGTGGTTATGGGTTGGAACTTCATGTGTTCACGATATTCAGATGCCAAATTCTGAACTAGCATTCGGATTTGGTCCCGTTCAGATAGGCGATCGATCATTTCAGCTACCTTAGTCCTCCATCTCCTTACGAAATTGATGAACCCTTCTTTATCACCTTACTTGGTGATGTCCAACTCTCTCAATGTCATGGGTGGCAAGACATTGTCAGCATATCTCTGGAGGAATAGTGTGGATAGGTCTTCCCATTTTTTTAACTTTTGGGTGGGCAATTTGAAGAACCAGGCCCTGACAGCAGGATCCAAGGTTTGGGGAAAGTGGTGAACATACAGCTCTTGTTCAATGCCTCTAAGGCCCAATGCAGTAGTAAAAGCTCTAATGTGATCTTGTGGATCGTCGGTTCCTTTGAATGTGGGAACTTCATGCATGGAGAACTTAGTGGGCAATTTTCCCTTGATGTGGGGAGCATAGCCTTCAGAATTGATGATCATGTCGTTGAAGACACGACTCTTGCCTAAGACAGATTCAAGCCCGTTCAGCTTGGCTTGAAGTTCTTGGACCTCTTTAGTGGAGGGTTCAGCCTTTTCCTCATCGGGCTTCAGCTCATCATCATCTTTAGTAGGGGGATCCAATTTGGCGACACGGGCTTCCATATCAGTGAATCTAGCATTCATGGCAACCATTTGGGCTAAAAGGTCATCCATCTTTTGGTCAGCGGTTCTCTCAGCGTCTCCAGACATAGCGGACTTAGGTGAACCGGGTGGTGAGGCTTGAGGTGACAGTGGCGGTGTACGATTGTAATCGAGCCAAACGGGGCCCACGAACTGTGCTTGTGGTGAAAGTTCGAACGACAACTTGCGGACTAACCTCTTGTTGGACTCGTCTCTCTCCCACTCCCTAGGACCAGGATCTCTACTTCTACCAATTCTGCACATAAAAAAGGCCCATTTAAGAAAATAGAAAATAAATGGGAACCTCCACATAAAAAGAAAGAGTTTTATTTTAAAACAAATGTGGGAAGAGAATCTAGCAATAATCCTCAACATGGTGATCTTTTGGGTAAGACGCGATTTTATGTAAATAGCATATTCTAATCAATGATCTTTCGACTCTATTAGAATTATAAATACTCTTGACTTACATATGGGATGAAATTCCCTAATTTAAGGAAAAGAGATATACTATTGACTTGCATATGGAATAAAATTGGACTCTTTTTTTTTGTGAAAGATCATTGATGGGAATATATTATTTGCATGCAATCTAATTCTTATGGAAAGGAACGTCTTCCTAACATGGTCACTAGCATCGTCGGAGTCATACATGGATTCTACTTCCTAAAAAGATAAGATCTAGACTCTATTTGTGAACCTGACCAAACGTACAAGCAAACAAAAAGGAAACCTTCCCTAACCAGGACTCAATGAAAGAATCCTAAGGGGGGATCTAGTCCTAATATTCTATGGAAACTAATCACATAGTAAGAAAACAATTAATAATATGGCAAATAAAACAATTAGCACCTTGATATGGACTATGAGACTTAATGCAATAGTTTGACACAATCTATGGTTGGATAAGGTAACCCATGACCGGATGCGTTTTGTCATTTATGGGGTGCATAGTAAGACTAAACGTACCGTTTTACACATCTCGAATGGATACATGTAAATGTCATGCACTACAAGAAAAACTGTTTATAGCAACGAGGTTTTTGCAACGACATAAAAGTGTCGTTGCGATAAATTATTTATCGCAACGACCTAAACTTGTCGTTACAGAAGATTGTTGCGAATAATGTAAATTTCATTTCCCTTCACTCAAAAACATGGAGGGAAATTTTGAAATTTTGGAGCAAATCATTCGCAACAACAATAGTCGTTGCAATACATCTCGACTATTTTTTGCAACGATATTCGTGGTGCGAATCATGTGACGTATTTACTGCAACGATATTCGTGGTGCGAATCATGTGACGTATTTACATAGCTCCTTTATATGGCAACGACAATTGTCGTTGAAGAAAAGAAAGTAAAATTAGAATCCGTAATATATTTTTGGGTTAAAAAAGAAAGAAATACGGGTAAACCTCGACCTTTCGCACAATCTCAATTCTCAACCCAAGTTCCCCATTATATGTCTCTTCCCCCATTCTCTCTCCTTAGTCTTTCTAACAACCACAAATTGATCCTCTCAAATCGCTAAACCAGGTCTCAAATTCAATCAAAACCTCTCAATCTCACCCCGGAACCCCTTCGTGCCTCTCCAGTCAAGGACATCCTTTTTGTTTTGAGCTCTCCAATCAACCTAAGAAGTAGTGAATCTTGCCATCCGTGTCATTCAATTCGTCGACATGTTCAAGGATTAAGGTTCTCTCTCTCAGATTTCCTTTTCATTTTACAGTGTCTTTTTGTTTTTAAATTTGGATTTTGTTTTACTTGTATTTGGGCTTTGTTTAGGATTTGTGAGATTTAGGGTTTTAATTTCTGTGTTTGTCTGCATTTTTTGTTTGCTGAAATAGGTGAGAAACTGAGAATTGACTAAACTAGGGTTTCATTGCCCAAATTTGTCTTCTTTTCTGATGTTGATATCCCCCTCTCTCTTTATGTTTCTGCTACTTCTAGTACCAGTTCACCCAAGAATTGAGGAGATTAAGGTGAATGAGGGATTCTCAGCCGCAATTGCAGACGGTCAACGCCTAATGTCAGTACTGCCTTGGTCCATTTTGACAGAAGAGGTACATTAAACCCTAATTTTGTTAAGTAGGGTTTAAATTATGTTCAAGTTAGAAATTGATCGATGTGCAAAAGTTTGGCAATTTGGATTACAATTGTCGCCTCTACTGAGAATGACTTTATATTGACTATTGAGTAATGCTTTTTCGTAAAAAAAAAAAAAAAAAAAAAAAGGCAATTGGGTGAATTTTAGCAATCTTGCTTGTCATCTATTGAATCTGATTTTTTTCAAGTAATTCTCGGTTTTATTGGGTATAAATGTAGTGGTGTTTTTGTGGAGATGTGTCACTATATTGTTGTTTTACCAGTAGACCTCCGGGTTTGGGGCTGGTTGAAGAAATTGAGCATGTTCTACTGATGCTCATACTCTTCAGCAATCAGCAAAGTCCTTTCTTTCGAACAAGCTTCAAGTAGCAACAAATTTTATTTCAGTTCAGAAAACATGAAGCACTAAAACTGGAAGAAATTAGAGAAGTTCTGAAATTTGGCGAATACCTAATTTTCTAGAGGTAAAATCTTCGGCTTGATTTTTTCTCTCCACGGGTTGTTATAAACATGGAACATTTGTGGATTCAAAAGTTGTTGGGTCAGTAGTAATGAAAACTGATTGAAAGTCTGGTTGTGCTAAATTCACAGATCATGGTTGTTTGCTTTGATTTCGGTTTTGCATGTGAAATTGTAGTCCATCTTTGGAGTTTCTGGGGTCATAAGCGGGTATTTTTATAACCTCTCTAATCGTGGACAGTTGTATTTGGAAAAGTCTTATTCTAAAGCTCCTACTGAAGTCATTGTTTGAGAAGTGATGTGTTCGTTTAGAAATATTACAAGTACTGCAAATTCAGCGTTGTTCTTTGTTCTTTGATGTTTATTCGATGAGATTGGAATATATGATTTGATTGAACACAAGTGGTTAATATGTCTTCAAAGTTCCCTTGTTGAGCATATACGTTTATAATATCTGGAGCTGAATTTTCAGTGTAAAGTTGGTTCTGCAATCTTGCACCATTGCTGAGTTCTCAAGTTGCGAAACTTGTTGCTCATATGGCCTCTTTCTGGAAGGTGAGTTGTTGGGCGAGGAGAGGTTCTAGTTAATTTCTTTAGTGTTCAGTTTAATTTAGATTTCGGACTGAGGTGTTTTGGGTAAAGGTTTTTACTTTTTGGACTTGACCTTGTTCCCTTGTTTTGGCTCTCTTTTAATTTAATTACATTCTATGTTGGGTCCTTTTGGACCTGACCTTGGTCCAAATTATTCACATACATAACCATGATTTTAGAGCTCACGTGAAGACATTCTATTGGCTTATACAGAGGCTAAGGGTATATAAACAACTATTCGTATTCAAACATCACCAGTAGCTAGGTTTGTGTCTAAACATGATCTGTATATGCCTTCCAATGTGGAAAATGAACTACATACTTTGAGGCACAAATAAAAGTGTAGTTACTTCCCAATATTTTGACAACTAAAATAAGTGCGAATATGGGCACACTTCATTTTGTCCTGAATCAGAATACATGCCAGATTTGTGTATAAATGGGTCTTTTAAGTTAAAGTTAAGAGCTTTTGCCTGCATTTTGAGGTCCAAATGAACTTCTGTTGAGGGGCACGTACATTCAGAGATTTTTTGACTCATTTGTGGATAAATCAGGTAGACATTAAGCCTTGGAACAATCCTTAAGTCTCATTAGAAAGACAAGTCAGAAACTGTCTAGAATTTGTTCTGTTGAGCTTGTTTGCTGATTATTTGAGGTGGTTTGGTTTGTTTAAAAATTTCATGGTTATGACGGAGTTGCTTGGATGTTTATCTATTATTCTAGAGGTGCTACAAATAGGAATGAAAACCAAGAAGCATGGTAATCATCTGATTACACCACCGGAACTCTGAATTGAAACTGTGTAGTTTTTGGGGTTTGTGTTGATCTGAGATTGATTGTTTTGCTGCTAGTTCTGTGTCATAATTCTGATTCGCCACTAAACTAGGAGAACCCCAATGGGTATAAGGAAGTGTACTTAATGTGCCAAAAGTCTTGAGAACTTCCTCGAAGCATACATGAGCAGAACTGGAGCTGAGATCCATGTTTGAGTAAGCTCTTATTTTTGCATAACTGTGGTATGTAGAGCTACACCCATGAAGCTTACTGGAAACTAGGATCAGTAGTAAATTGATCAGTTTTGAAAAGACAGATCTTTTATATTAATTTATAGTGCACCTGCATTGATAATATCAGATAATGCAGACTCATGTTGGAAATTATTATTAAAATTTTACAGATTGGTAGGCATTGAATTGATGACTTTATCTCAGCATGTTTTTGTAGTTCAGGACAACGTATATCTTTATTTATTGAGCTCCTATATGTCTGATTTTAGAACTCTCGGTTAATAGTGAAATTCTTATACAGGTGGTTGATTGGAACCAATATTGTACTCGTTTATAAGGTAATTTACACACTAGTATAGAAAGTTACTATTCGCCCATCTCCAATTATAGAACAGATTAGGTACTTGTTAATTCTGTTTTTTCCCCCTCCTAAATTGTTTTTTCATTGATTTCAGTTGGTATAAGTGATGTAAATTCGGCTTCTGAAATTTCTGGTGTTGATATACACATAAAAGTTGAATGATTCTATCTACTACCAAGGAAAAGAGATTATTTAACCTTGAGATATGTCTGAATTGCTGTATTAAGTGTATATATGGGTTAGTTTGAGCTTCTAACTCTAATCTGTAAGTAGTTGCTTTATTAAGTGTAAATATTGTCTTGCTTTATACCCCTTTACTGGTTGTAGCTTGCATGGTAAAGATTTAAATGTTAGCAGCTTTGATTTCTAATGGGTGAGAATATGCTCTGGACTTTTGGTTCATCTGTTCTGATTATTTATGTTTCTGATTTAATTTCTAATGGGTGATTATGCAGGTAGTTAGTACGATTAATTCACCCCAATGTCAACTTGTCATTCTTACGACAAAAGGAACCACTACATGCACAATGACAATTTACCTCTACAAAGATTAAACTCTGGTCAACTTCATGCATCACATTAGTAGAATAGAATCGACATTTGATGTACGAGTAACTCTTTTATTTGGACATGTATCAATGATTTGTTGTAATTATTTCATATGCCATTATAAATAAAATTGGAGCTTTAGTTGTAGTCTTTCTTGATTTTTTTTTAATGTGTGATCGTTTTTCGCAAGGACTATATATGTTGCTCTGTGTTGAAATTACCAATCTAAGCACATATTTAGCAACGACTCAGAGTCGTTGCAACAAATGAGATTTATTTATGGCAACGACTGACGTTGTTGCTATAGATGTCATCCTAGTATTTCCACTTAGATATGTATTGCAATGACAAAGGTATGGCAACGATGAATGTCGTTGCGAAAAACTTATTTATTGTAACGATTATAGTCGTTGCATTATTCTTTTGTAACGCCATGACACGCAACGACCATGCAACGACAAAAGTCGTCGTGAAAAATATTTTTCGCAACGACATGACATTTGTCGTTGTTAAAAAAGGTTATTCTTGTAGTGATGGGGTAGAACACGACTATGTGCAAAGGTAATTCGGACCGAGTGGGTCACTGGCCTAAGTCATAGACAATGTTCCAAAGGGTAGATCCTATAATGATGTGGTGATGTCTTTCGACATCTTACAAAGATAATGCATGCAATATGAATGATATGGATGCAAAAAGCAAAGAAAATAAACACGTACGGTAATTGAACCAAATAGCTAAAAATAAATCATTGACATGGATAAGTGTTCGAATTACATCCTCTTATTAAGTCCCAGTGAAGTCGCCACTATAAGAACCCTCACCTTTCCCGACGCGTTTTTCGATTTTTAGTTTGAATTAATGGTTCTTAAATATATGCCATATGCGATTCAAATTAATTATAAAGAACAATAATTGGCAAATAAGAAGTCGCCACCAATTTTTAAGGAAACAATTGGAAACCATCAAAAGTGCATCCAATTCCTATTGGGAATTGACTCATGCCCATGGGGACTAAATATTTGAGTTCGGGGATGTAGGTACGAAATAAATAAAACGAATCTCATCTAAATCGCCCGTATAAACGACCTCTATTAAGCTTATCCATGTCAAGTATTTATTTATGCTATATGGTTCCATGTAAATCCGGTCGCCAATGATCCTAAATTAACTAGGCGGGTTACGAACAACCAAATTACCTACGTTATCACTTTGCACGATTTACATCCAATTTACATGCATACTATTGGCAAGCATAAACATGATATAAAGCATTAAATTAACGCTCCAACCTACAAACTTTGCTAAACGCGCCATGTATTGCATATGCACATCAATAAAAACCGTTAGTATCTTCAAAAGAATAATAATGATGCAAAGGTAATGACTTTATGCTAAAATAAACTTAGGAGGCTACTATATGCATGCAAAACTACGAAAAGATGCAAACTTGCATAAACTAATAAAAAGACGCAAACTTTATATTAACTAATCATGCATAATTATATACAAAACCAAAAGCATGCAAATCTATTCAACCATAATCAAAAGCTAAATAAAACATAATTAATAAACAGTAAATAAGAGATTTAATAAAGAATTAGGCCCTCAGGATGGTTAACCGGGACGTTCCATTCGAACGGGACTAGTAGAATTGGAATTGTTCTTCAATCTTGGGTGCTAGGCTAGGTGTATTTCTTGTTTGGATCTTCAGATTTCTGAATTCTCTTTGATTTGGCAAAATATGTGCTCTCAATGCTCTCAAAATTGTGAACTGACTGACCTCCTGCAAAAGAGGGTGAAGAGGAGTATTTATAGAGTTAGGGGACGGATTTAGGGGCTTGGGGCAAGAAGCTTGGCGCCAAAACTCGGCCCAGTCAAAAAACTGGTTTAGCGGCCACATGGAGGGCAGCTAGGGCCCGCGGTGGCCGCTGGGGCTAGCGGCTGGCCTAATGGCCGCCGTTGTCACGCGCTGGCCGCCGGACAGGTCGCGTCAGCCGCTGGACCTGACGGCGCGCGCGTGACTAGGGTTTTTGACTTTGGTGCTCTGTAAATTACGAAACTGCCCTTGGGCTGACCCAGGGGGCGGGTTGAGCGGTTTTGACCCAAATTTTCGAGACGCGATATCTTTTGATCCGGGAACCTGATTGAGGCAAGGTCAAAAGCGTTGGAATCCTTATAACAAGGGCTATCCAAAGACTGAGGTTTCAAGAAATTTGGTCTAGATTTTCGAGCAATGTCCTTTTCTACTTACGTCCATGTTAATCCATTACCATCATCATCGGGCGTTGCGGTGTCATGGGATGAGAACCGATGAGGGTGTCTACATCTAGGGATCAAAGGAGCTTACTAAGGAAGTTAAACAATCTAAAACAGTTAATATCAGAGTTGTCTATATAGTGAGCTAAAACCATTAAACCATCTTATTTCAATGTGCCTTCAAAAGGCTCAAACCAGAAAAATCGCAAAATCTCAACAGAACATAAGAGTTTTAAAAACCAACGCCAACTCTAGCTTCCAAGTTGTACGTCCTCACTCAACTAAACCTGCGCTTTGCTTTCCGAGACGGAAACAAAATACAGAAGAAAAGAGAAAAAACAAAAGAGAAACAAAAATCAGATAAACTGAATAAACGGCATCCGTACCCAATAAAAATATTTCGCAAAACTTACCTGAGGTTTTTTAGAAGAATCAATGAAATTCAATTGCATACGCACATAAGCATATAATCAAGCATACGCATAACGACATTCTTTTATATGCAATTCTTGTATAGTGATCACACCAAATATCGACATAGATAATCCGTCTTGATTAGAGAGATGTAAGAGAGCGAATAGAACAACGATTACCCATACTGTTCATCGAATGATACAGTCACGCCATGGGCTTCATGACTCAGGTGTGCACACTACCTCTAGTATAATAAACGAGTCTAGAGGACTTAATAAATGCGGAATGATCCGTCTCAGACACACTATGAGGGTGTCCATAAGTAACTAGGGAATCGCGCATCCCTTGAACTACACCATTAAATGTAATCCCGATTGCTCAACTACTCCTAGGGATCCATTAGGAGTCTTACTCTCATTTAATTCAATTCACATAATTTGTATTGGTTGACATAGTGGTACTACGAGACCACGACTTACTAGGTCATTTCATGCTCTTGACAATGAATAGTAAATAACAACGATAACGATAATTCAATACGATGAGAATTAAACATTCTTTAATTTAATAACAATAATTCAACAAAGATGACATGCAATGTCTAGCACAACAACTTCCTAATTAGCACATAACACACCAAAATAGTTTTGATGGGGCTTTGGAAGAAGGTAGGCATGAGCGCTTACCACTACAAACTCTTCCAAACAGTAGCTATGTTCCACCAACCAAAGACAATCATGCTTGCTCGTTAGGTCCTACTTAAAAATAATTTAATGAATCAATATTAATTAAATATGAAAATCCAAATAGTAACTAAATATTAATCTGATAATTTTATTAAATTCCATGATTTATTTCAACTAATCTTGGCTTTTGAAAATCCAAATTCCGATTTCGGATGAGTGCATCAAAATATAAACAATAAACGAAATTCTGCTGAAAATCAAAATAAATAAGTACGAAAATACAAAACGAAACCCTAACTTCAAAACCAAGTCTAGGTCACAGTTACCCATGCATGGGGCCCATGACCTGACCCATCACCAACACCCACTGACTACCATGGCCGGTGGTGGTGGTCGCCGGAGCTCCGGCGAGGCGAGGAGAGAGAAGGAGAATTGCGAACAAAGAGAAAGAGAGAAAACGGAGAAAGAGAAAGAGAGAGAAGAAGAGGGAGAGTGCAAGGGGGAGGGGACACGTTGTTCACCACCGACGACGGCCTGGTGGCGCTGTAGCGGCTCGCGGTGGCGCGACAACAGCAGGAGATAGAGAGAGGAAGAGAAAACGCGAAAGAGAAAGAGAAGAAGAAAGGGAAAGAAACAGAGAGAGAGAAGGGCGGCATTACCGGCGGTGAGGAGGCCTGCCGGTGGTGATTCTCCAGTGAGAAGCAAGGAGGAGAGGGAGAGCTCAGTGGAGAGGGAGAAGAAGAGAGAGACAGCCGTGAGTTTGTGGGGGAAAGAGGAGAGAGAAAATAGTAAGGGTTTGATCAGTTATGAAAACTGATTACTCGCCCCATCTTTTTCTTTATATAGAACCCCAGTCAACCAAAGTCAAATACTAGTAGGCTTAGGAAATTAATAAATAATTTTCTGATTTAAATTGCTAAGTAAAACTAATTAAAACAATATGAATAATTCTTATTCATATATAAAATATTTTAATTAAACTTCCCAAATTTTATAAAAATACAATTTATGAAAGTCCCATAATAATAATTTATATTATTAACAATTTACAACAAAGCATAACTTTTTAAAACTTTCTTTCTCTTCAGAAATGCTCTCAAGGCGCATGTTAAGCTCAGATTGCTAACATGCACTATACATCTATGACGAGGAAGAAGAAAGGTGATAGGGTTGTTACTGTTCCATTGAAGGAATTCCTTCAAAGTGGTTCAGCCCAATAGATGATTTCTGAGAGTTCTCTACCTGATAGTTGGTGTCTTGATGATTTGGGTAATCTTAGCTCTCTCTCACGCGGTTTGCCAGGGTTTGAAGATGAGGCAACTTCACCTTCGCCACGAGCTGCAGCGAGAAGATTAATTATGGTTCCCACACCACGGGAGGGAGACGTCTTGCCTGAAGTTGCTACACCAGGAGTTGAAGCTCCGGTGAGGGTTTCTCCGATAATTTAGCATGACTCTGGAATTGTGGGTAGGGTTTCGCTAGAGATTTTGCCTAATTCTGGAGGTGGAGCTTCCCCAGATCCAGTTTAAAGTCCTGCTTTGGAGGTAAACCAAAATCCCTCAATTCTTTTATCTGAGAACAGATTAGCATCTGAGAATACTAAATTGAAATTCATACCCCCAGTAATCAAAGATGGAAAATCTGTTGCAAAATTATTACCTTCTGAAATTGCAAATGAGACAAAAAAATAGGATAATGCTCTAATCGGGTTTGGTTTAGGAGATGCTCCATTTTTTAACCAAATCGAAAACTTTGTAGCCTCTTATTGGAAGTTTGTGTCTATCCCCAAGTGTTATCTCCATGAGGATGGTTATTTCATATTTAAGTTTGTTTCCATGGAAGATAAGAATGTTGTTATGGATAGAGGCCTATTTGCTTTCAATTCTAAACCCTTCATACTTGTCGATTGGTCTGTTGACTTCAAAATGGAACCTGCTTCCATTAGAAAAGTTCCACTGTGGGTACAATTCCCTAAGTTACCTCTTGATTGCTAGTCTTTGGACGCTTTGAGTCGTTTGGGTAGCTGTGTGGGGCTTCCCTTATCAGTGGACAGACTCACAGCAGAGCAAGAAAGGATTTCATATGCCAGGTTACTCATAGAAGTTATATTACTGTACCCTATAAGAATGAACTGTGGTTTGAAGCTGACGATGGCTCTATGATGAAACAAACTATCAAGTATGATTGGAATCCTGCGTTTTGTCAAAAATGCATGAAATTTGGCCACTTAGAAGAACATTGTGGTGTTAACAAGCACACTGACTCAGGGGCTAACCAGCATAATTGGCAAGAAAGACCATGAAATAAAAGAAGGAGAAGGAAGACATGTAAGCAGCAGGTTCCTAGGGGTACATGACCTGCTGCTACAGCTAATACTAGCACTGAATCTCCTTCCTCAGGGACTGATTCACTGATTGAGAATGTGGAGGAACACAATACTCAGGAAGGAATGATTCAAGCTCACTGTCTTGATAAGTCCTTTGAAGAAGCAAGATGGCAATGCTGCCAACTGGTCCCATTTGTTACAGTTAGCAATTCTTTTGATGCATTGCAGATCTCAAAGCCTAAGACACATCAAGCAAATACAGATCAGATGACTCTTGAGGTTAAATTTAAGGAAAATCTTGGGGTTAGGATCTCTCCCTTTCTTAATAATTTGCAATGAAGTTCCTATTTTGGTTCATTAGAGGGATGAATAAGCCCTCTAAATTAAAAGATGAGAGAAAGTTTATTATTCAACATAAAGTGTGTTTTGTGGTATTACTTGAAACTAGAGTTAAGCTAAATAAAGCACCTAGAGTGCACAATAAACTCATGAGTAATTGGCTTTATCATTGCAATCATGATGAAGCTGTACATGGAAGAATTTGGATCACCTGGGATCCTAGTGTGATGCATATGCAAGTTGTAAAAGCTACAGGCCAATTTCTTCATTTGTCTGTTACTTTGAACTCTGGGGTTTCTTTGATTATCTCTGTTGTCTATGCTAAAAATGATAAAAGACAGAGAGAGCATTGCTGGAGAGATTTGGCTAGCATTGGTGATAATATTAAGGACCCATGGTTAATAGGTGGGGACTTTAATACAACCTTGAATATTTTTGATAGAGTGCAGTTTGGAAATGTCTTCTCGGGTACAGATGAGCTTCATGACCTTTGTTACAGCTTGAGCCTGTCATACATTAAGGCCAAGGGGGGTGAGTTCACTTGGTGAAATAAACAAGACCCTGAGGATAGGTTTACATCAAAACTGATCGAGTTTTGGATAATTTAAAATGGCTAGCCACCTATGTTGCAGTGGAGGCTGAATTTCTGGAACCTTATATTTCAGATCACTCCCCAATATTGGTGAATTTCCATGCAGACAACAACCAGGGCAAGAGAGCTTTTAGATTTTTCAATGTTTGGACTAAATCTGAGGCTTTCCTACCCACAGTCCAAGCTGCTAGCTGGAAGTGTGAGGATACAGGGTCCTTTATGTTTAAAGTGATGTAGAAAGATAAAAGGGTCAAGAAAGCTATTAAAGCATCTGAATTTTATTACACCAAACTGGATAATAAAGTTCAAGATGCTAAGGAGACTCTACTCTCAATGCAACCTCAGTGCCCTTATACAACAAGAGAAAGAAGCCACTACAAAGTGGAATCATCTACGTGACCTAGAAGAGAACATCATCAGGCAGAAAGCAAGAATTAGTTGGCTTCAAACTGGAGATGCAAACTCCAAATATTTTCATGTCTGTGTAAAGAGTAGGAGAGCTGTTAATAATATCTCTTCTATCTACACCTCTCAGAATGTCAAGTTGACTGAGATGTAAGATATCAAGCAAGAGTTCCAGCGATTTTTTGTTAGTATGATGGGGTCAAGCTGTGTTGAACTACCTGCTATAAACCCTAAGATTTTGCAACCAGGGGATTTCATTTCAGTTGAGCAACAAATTGCACTTTGTTCAGATTTTACTGAACAAGGAATCAAAGTTGGCCTCTGGGATATGGCTGAAGATAAATCGCCAAGCCCCAATGGTTTTACTGTAGCTTATTATAAAGCTACCTGGCACATCATAGGCAAGGACATAGTGCAAGCTATTCAGAGCACCTTCCACTCAGGTAAGATGCTTAAAGCTTTGAATTGCACAGTTGTGACTTTAATTCCTAAAAAACCAAATCCTACCTATGTGAGTGACTATAGGCCCATTGCATGTTGTAAAGTCCTCTACAATTTGGCTAAAACTCTTGCAAATAGGATGTGCACTGTGTTGAATGATATTGTACATCTTTAGCAATCTGCTTTCATTAAGGGTAGGTTCATAGGTGATAATATTATCTTAGCACATGAGATTATAAAGCACTATGAAAGGAAGGGGGTTTCACCTCGTTGTATTGTCAAGGTGGATCTAAGGAAAGCTTATGATTCACTTGAATGGAGCTTCCTTGAACAGATGTTAATAGGTATGCATTTTCCTATTAAATTTGTGGAATGGATTATGATGTGCATCAATACTGTGAGCTACTCTCTTATGTTCAATGGCTGCCCTATGACCCCTTTCCCTGCTAAGAGAGGTTTGAGACAAGGGGACCCCTTGTCCCCTTACCTTTTTGTCATTGCTATGGATTATCTATCAAGGTGCCTAGCTGATCTGAAGAAGCAACAAGATTTCAATTCCACCCACGGTGCAAGAAGTTTGAGCTAGTGCACTACATATTTGCTGATGACCTCCTCCTATTCTCAATGAGAGATTACAGTTCAGTAAAGATTATGTTTGAGAGATTCAGATTATTCTCAGCTTGTTCAGGACTTCAAGCTAATGAAGCCAAATCAGACATATACTTTGGAGGGTTGAGTCATCAATCCAGACTCAAATTACAGGGTTCTTAGGCATGAATAAAGGAACGTTGCCATTCAGGTACCTTGGTGTCCCACTCACATCAAAGAAGTTGCATATAGGGCACTATGATCCTCTCATACATAAAGTTACTGACAGAATTCAAACATGGACTGCAAGATTCTTGTCATATGCAGGTCGACTTGTCCTCATCAAGTCTGTTCTCTTTACTTTCCAAAATTTCTAGGCAAAGTTCTTTTCCATCCCTCTTGTTGTCACACACAGGATTGAGCAATTATGCAGTAGAATTCTGTGGACTGGTTCTTCTGCTGCCAGTAATAGATCTCTTGTTGCTTGGGATGATTTATGCGTACCAACTGCTAATGGTGGTTTGGGTATCTTCAACTTCTCAACATGGAATCAAGCATCTCTTGGCAAACTACTTTGGGATATTCAGCACAACAAAGAGAAGCTCTGGGTTAGATGGATTGATGCTTACTATTTCAAGTCTCACAACTTCTGGAATATGAATAAACCTCTTCAAGCAGCTTGGATTGTTTAGAAGATGTTTGATCTTAAAGAGATTATGAGCCCTGTAATTTGTAACCCTGCTGTTCATAGGTACAAAATTGGAGAAGTCTATAAGAAGTTGTTGTCTGCAAGGGTCAAGAAAAGCTGGAACAACATTGTGTGGTGCTCATTGTCATTTCCTAAATAAAAATTTATAATGTGGTTGTTAATGCAAGAAAGACTTCCAATTTGGAAGAATTTGCACAAAATAGGTGTGCATGGCCCTAGCTACTATGTGTTGTGTAAGAAGAGTGACGAAACATTTGAGCACCTCTTTTTCACATGTGATTTTGCTGCTGAAGTATGGGGTAAATGTTTTCTATGGATGAAGGTGCCAGACATACAGTGGGACTGGCAGAACCTAGTGCACCAGGTTAACCAGCACTTCAAAGGCAGAAACTCAAGAACTACAGTCATGTATGCTTGCATTGCTGTTGTTGTGTATTGCCTATGGAGAGAACGCAACATGAGACTCTTCCAAAACCAGACTTCCACAGCTGGTAGTATTGTCAAAGAAATCATCAAAAGTCTACATGCGCGTGTGAATGGCTCAAATGATCAGAAGTTGCATGATTATTTTCAGAAGCATTTGAACTGCTATGTGTAAATTCTGTGTCTTGTAAGTTGATGTTGTGTTTATTACAGTACTATTCAGATGACTGCAGCTTAGCTATGCTCTCTAGGTTGTAACATAAGCCTTCAGTTGAAGGGGACCTGTTACAATCTCTTTGGAGAGGTGTTGCAGCATCTTTAGTCTAGTTTAGACTTGAGGTTTACAGTCTTGAGTTGTAATTGAGTTGTGAGTGATATAGCCTGCTGGCTATGATCTGTGCTGTAAACGATCTATCATTTTGGAAGTAATAAAATCTTTTTTACTTTCCAAAAAAATTAAATATTATGGCTTAATTGAATAAATCGAATCCTTGAATGTAATTAGGATTTAATCTTCGAAACTATTTATAAATAATTTATAACTCAATATAATAATTATAGAAAATATTGGGGTATCACATTCTACCCTCCTTAAAAGAAGTTTCGTCCCCATACTTGAGACATGAAATAATCACTTCCCAAAATAAAACGAGTTTACCCATACTAAGGTATAAAACAATTCCTAGGACTCTAACATATGCAAGATGAGCGAGTACGATCGTGATTCCAAGTTGGTTAACAATGCAGCATGCAATGTTTGAACATGCAATTCGTGCAAACCGATAAACAAAACACGCAAAAGACAAAATTTCTAGGCGTGACACCAAGGATCTTCTTCAACTTGAAGCTAGGGCTAGGCATGTGTCGAGGTTATTGCAAAAAGTTGGCTCGTTTCTCCTTTGCATGCAAAGAGGCATTGTTAAGAGAGTTCATTTTGCTCAATTCAATGTTCAAAAAGAATAATTTTCATTCTTACAGTGCGAAATTTGCTTACATTGCTTAAATTGATTACTTGATGAGTTATGCAACTTTGAGTTCATCGGGTTTATCAATGGCTAAACAAAGAAAGAAAAGAGTAAGAGGAATTTTTATTCATTTACAGGAAATAAGCACACATGACTTTAGAGAAAAAGGGTCTCTAACTCCCATCAAGAGAAAGAAACTAAACTTAGAAAGCAGTAAAATGGGAACACTCCCTGTTCATGACTCAACCTACGGGTTTAGCTAAGTTCCTAACTCAACAAAACTTGAGACTCGAACTTGACTCCTCTAGCTCTTGTTTATGGTCAATTAGCTCCTGTAAGGACCCGAGATTTCTACGGCCACGGAGTGCGTCTTTAAAGAAGATTTGTAAGCTGGGGGTTTAGATAAGCTCAAGGAACCGTCGAGTCAGAAATGCTTTTGTAAATACTTGAATTGAATAAAAACCATGAAAGAGGTCACAAATCTGCTATCGGTACGAGGTGGGAAGGTGTTAGGCACCCAACTCGCCCGTTTATGACGGCCTCTACTAACTCAAGTTTGCTTAATAATTTAAAGACATAATTCCCATACAAACCGGATTAAAAACCTAGACTTAGACTATTAATTGGTTCATCACAAGCATCATAACATTTATTTTTAACCTTTGCTTAGACATGCATTCAATTGATAAGTTGGGTAGCAAAACGATTATACAGACAATATTTAAGAAGCGATAAAAACGTTATTCTAGCATGATATCTGCATTATGACTACTGGAAAATAAACAATTAAGCAATCAATATAATTTGCGCCCTCAGGAATTTGTGTAACACCCTCGAATTCGCAACGATTTCCAGAGAACTCGACGTCATTGTCCATGACTCGACACCTCTGAACCGTTACAGACCCAAGGGTTGTTACTGCAACATTTATCGCTAAGGAGTAAATGTTAAGCAGAAAGGAAAACTAGGTATCAAGGAAGTATCTAAACAAATTAAACATAAATATCACAGTTGTCTATCCAGCGGACTTAAGTCCATTATAGTTTTATTACAACTTTGCCTTCAAGGGCACAAACCAAAATCCCAAATAATCCAAAGTAACCAACAAACAATAGTTCTAAAGAAACATCCCACATTCAACCTTCAAATCAATCCGTCCTTACTCAGCTACACCTGCACTTTGGTTTCCGTGACGGAAACAAGGTACAGAAGAAAAGAGAAGAAACAAAAGAAAACAAAAATCAGATAAACTGAATAAACGTCGTCCATACCCAGTAAAAACACTTTCGCAAACCTTACCTGGGTTTTTAGAAGAATCATTGAAATTCATTTGCATGCACAAGTAGTCATACAATCAAGCACACGCATACTAAATATTCAATTACATGCAATTCTTGCTTTAGTGATCATTCGAACACACATAGATAAACCATCTTGATTAGAGTAATAAGAGAGCGAATAGAACAGCGATTACTCATACTGTTCATAGATAGATATAGACATGCCATGGACTTACTCTAGTGTATACTCACAGTACCTCTAACATAATAATCGATATGTAGAGAATTAAACAATGGGGAATGATCCGTCCCGAACACACTACGAGGTGTCCATAAAAGTAACTTGGGAATCACGCATCCCTAGATTATATCAATTAGATAAGTCTCGATAGCTCGACTACTCCTAGGGATCCATTAGGAATCTTATTCTCATTTAATTCAATTCACATACTTGCATTGATTGACCTAGTGGTACAACGAGACCACGACATACTTCTTCATTTCATGCTCATGATAATGAATAATAATAACAAAGATAATGACGTTAGGGCATATTAACAATAGTCATGCTTCATATATGTCTAACGAAATTTTGGCAGCACTTCGTCAGTAAATCAAGATATCCAAAAATTACACTTTCACAAATAACATCAAGATGTAATAGTAGGTGCTCATTAGCACACAATAGCATCCCATTCCAAATAGCACATATTATTATATCATAATAATAATCGAAAGTCAACATCGCCATACATGCTCGATTATTAGCATATGAACTAATTAATTAAGGAAACTTCATAAACTTGTCATACTCAATATAATTCATATTTACAGCGAAGAATATATTTCAAATTCTCATAATTAACAATGATATAATTTAATCATGCTTCGCATATTAAATTCACAATAATAATCAATTAGCACATAACACATGAAAATATTTTTGATGGGGCTTTGGAAAGAGGTAGGTACAATTGCTTACCTAAAAAATGCTCACTAAGCAGTAGGTAACTCTATCACAACCCGATCACGCTTGTCCGTTTGATCCTAATTAAAAATAATTATCGAGACATAATTAGTAAATACGAAAATCCAAACAGTACTGAAACTATACAATAATATTTTTATTAAATTCTTTGATTTATTCCAACCGATCTAGGCTTTTGAAAATCCGGATTCGGACTCCAAACGAGTACAGAAAAATAAAAATAATTATAAAAAAAATACTGAAAATACGAAATTAATTAAAACGAAAATGCAAAATTCAAAACCCTAACTTATTGTGCAAGTCTCGACCACGGTCACCCACAAGGGGACCCATGGTCGGACCCATCACCATCACCACCACCCACCGACCACCATGGTCGGCGGTGGGCTCGCCAGTGACCGGCGGGCAAGAGAGAGAAAGAGAGAGAGAGAGAGAGAGAGAGAGAGTTTGCGAGAGAGGGAGGGGACGAAGGAGAGAGAGGGAGAGAGAGAGCGACTGAAGGAGAGAGGGACACATGGTTTATTTGCAAATTGTGATGGGTCCTGAAGGAGAGAGGGACACATGGTTTATTTGCAAATTTGTGTGCCAATGTTTTTCGTCCTCGTTTAGTCCTTGTATATACAGTTTTTATCTCAACATCCCCCCAATTTCTAAACCATGTGTTCCTGAATCTCCTTCAATCTCAGCTGGTCTATTCTCTAACAGCTCTGATTCCTTTTCAACAGGACCGCTTGAGCTACAACTAATCCTTCCAGATGAACAAATGTGGACAATGTCATCATCATCAAACTTTCTTTTTCTAGCTGATAATGGCTGCATATCCGTTACAATATCTCCACAGGTCTTTGCCCCCAATTCGCCCGAAGCTATCTGATGGACTCTTTGATCGGAACTAGGAGGAGCAGAGTTGATAGGTCTAGGTTTAGCAACACGTAGGATTATTTTATTAATTGAAACAGCTTGTGATGATGTTTTTTCACCATCTCCTGCCCTCAAGCTAGAATGAAAACATAAAATTCACAGTTAAAAAAATTCATATTCATCATGAGAAGATACTGCATTCATCAATACTGCTATAGAACTCATGGAACTACTTATGTTATTTTATTTAAAATACAATGAAATGCATCACAAAGATGGAAACATCAAAGGTTCTCTCAAGCTTAAACCAATCTTTCAATAAGATGATCACATCATTAATGAACTTCAAATATTCATTAACAAGAATCAAATATTGATAAATTAGAATTACTAAATTCATCAAGCAAATGAAAGATACATCTATGTCAAATCAGTCAACAAGATCAAATTCATTGAAGGATTCAACAGGTTCTTTAATGGACATGATCAAAACTCATCAATCAGAAACTAGATTTTTGTTAAGATGGTAAATTCATCAAGCAACATAACAAATTTCATTAAACAAAATCAAAGATTCATCATTTCATACCAGACAAAAGCAACATATTCATGATGTTGCTTAAGCAAAATATTCCTTTAAGCAAAAATGATGTAGCTATCTTAAAATGATCAATTCATTTACATGAATTCAAAAATTCATTAATCTATAACAAAGATTCATTTTATCCAAAAGCAATCTACCTATTTGTTAAGATGATCAATTCATTTACTAAATTCAAAGCTACATCAATTAAGATCAACATATTCATCAATCGAAAACAAACATTCATTTCTGTTAAAAAATTCATCAAGAGAAATAAACATGATTAAAGTTTTCATTCAATATGAAAGATTCATTTTTATGTAAAAGCAACCTAACTATGATCACAAGAGCATTTCATTTAACCAAAATCAAAGATTCATTTCAACAAATTCATCAACAGAAATCAAACATTCATTTAAGCGAAAGACATATAGCAAATTCATTAAAGGAAATCAAAAGGTTCTTTTAATCGACATGATCAAAACTCATCAATCAGAAACTAGATTTTTGTTCAGATGCTAAATTCATCAAGCAACATAGCTATCTTAAAATGATCAATTCATTAATCATATTCAAAATTCATTAATCTATAACAAAGATTCATTTTATCAACTATAATAAATTCATTAATCTATAACAAAGATTCATTTTATCCAAAAGCAATCTACCTATTGTTAAGATGATCAATTTATTTACTAAATTCAAAGCTACATCAATTAAGATCAAAATATTCAACAACCGAAATCAAACATTCATTTTTGTTAAAAAATTCATCAAGAGAAATAAACATGATCAAAGTTTTCATTCAATATGAAAGATTCATTTTTATGTAAAAGCAACCTAGCTATGATCACAAGAGCATTTCATTTAACCAAAATTAAAGATTCATTTCAACAAATTCATCAACAGAAATCAAACATTCATTTAAGCGAAAGACATATAGCAAATTTATTAAGAGTGCTTTTGGATAGTCATATTTGATTTCAATATCATGATTTCAATTCTACAAATTGAAATTTTTTAATTCAAATTCAATTTTATTGTTTGGGAAAAAAAAGAATTTCAAATCAATAATTTGAAATCTGAATTTCATGTTTGGGAAAATAAGAAATTTTAATTTTAGAATTGAAATCCAAATACTGTTTGACAAACTACAATTTCAGTTTCACAATTTGCAAATACACACTATTGAAATATAAAGTTCTACTCAAGATTAAACAATAAATTGTCATTTGTATACAAAATAAATATAATAAAAAAAAATCTATTTGTCACACTCTTTCCAGTTTCCACCTCACGCATGCTTTAAAAAAAAAAAACTTTTCTATCCATTTGCCCCTTTTTCTCAAACCCTAACCCTAATATTCTCTCTTGATTAATCAAAGAATTCTCAAAACAACATCTATCATTGAAACCACATTATCAAAAGTAGCCAACATCTTCAACAAGGAAAAACAAAGTAAATTACATTTTGACAACATGAACTTAGGGTTTACAATAGAGAAAGCAAAAGAGAGGGAAAAAATTCATCAAATCCACATTACACAATCGAAAAACTCCGGCGATCTTGACTCATTCGTCGCCGGAAGGACGTCAAAGTGGCGAGTTTTTCTTCGGAAAAGGCTCGAAGTTCGACGAATCGTTGCAGGAGATTCAAAATGGATGGTCCTCTTTTCCGGGTAACAAACCTCAACGCTAAACCAGCCAATGGGGGAGGGCGATTAAGAGGAGAGAGTATCCATATGACGCCATTGATGTTGGTAGTAGGTGCCCTTGGTGGCCGAGAGAGAGAGAGAGAGAGAGAGAGAGAGAGAGAGAGAGAGAGAGAGAGAGAGAGAGAGAGAGAGAGAGAGAGAGAGAGAGAGAGAGGGGAGTGTGTGTGTGGGGCTTCTAATTTGTGGGTGGGTTGAATTTGAAATGTACTACTAAAACTAGTGAATTTGAAATCCAGACTCATATGGCTTTTTAAAATGAAACCCAATTTGGCCCAATTCACGGTTTTGAAATTTTGGGTTATCCAAACACCTAATTTGGACCAAATTATGAATTTGAAATCAAATGGTTGTTTCCAAACAGGCCATAAAGGAAATCAAAAGGTTCTTTTAATCGACATGATCAAAACTCATCAATCAGAAAATAGATTTTTGTTAAGATGGTAAATTCATCAAGCAACATAGCTACCTTAAAATGATCAATTCATTAATCATATTCAAAAATTCATTAATCTATAACAAAGATTCATTTTATCAACTATAATAAATTCATTAATCTATAACAAAGATTCATTTTATCCAAAAGCAATCAACCTATTGTTAAGATGATCAATTTATTTACTAAATTCAAAGCTACATCAATTAAGATCAACATATTCATCAACCGAAATCAAACATTCATTTCTGTTAAAAAATTCATCAAGAGAAATAAACATGATCAAAGTTTCATTCAATATGAAAGATTCATTTCATCTAAAAGCAACCTAACTATGATCACAAGAGAATTTCATTTAACCAAAATCGAATATTCATTTCAACAAATTCATCAACAGAAACAAACATTCATTTAAGCGAAATACATATAGCAAATTCATTAACAAATTGAAAAATTCATCAACAGAAATGATTCATTAATCCAATAGAACAACTACCTAGAAGTTGAAGCTGAATCCTCTTTGCATGTTTTGAAACTGCTTTGTTCTGATTTTGACATCTTTTACTGAATGAATTTTACTGCAAATATGAATTTTGGAAAAATTAACAAAATTTTTATATTTTTTTGATGAATTGATAGATGTTAAAAATGAATTTTCCAAACATAAATGAATTTCGAAACAGAGAAACGTAATTAAACAAAGAATAAATGAATTTTACCTCTTATGTTTAGCAATCAACTACAAAAAGTAATATGTTGTTAGGTTTTAGCAAAATCGTTTCTTAAAAATTAACCGAAAACAAGAACAACGAAAGATAATAACAGAAATGAATTTTACCTTTAGTTAGGGCTTAGCGAAATCGAATTTTTTTGATGAATCAACTGCAAAAACAAAAAAAAAAACAAAAAAAAAAAAACTATTAGGTTATAGCAGAATGAGTAGTAGAAATAGCAAAAAATTAAACTAAAATGAAGTAAAAATGAATTTTTACCTGTGCTGTTGATGAATCAACCGAAATTGAAAGTTTGCGCGAGCAATGGAGTTCAATTTTCAGCAAACGAACGAAAATGGCGAGCGAATCGAATGAAAAGAGAGAGAGTGGAACGTTAATGAAGGTCTGGAACTAGGAGAGAGAAAATAACCGCTGAGGAGAGAGAAAATGAAAAATTTTCCTTTTTTTTTTAAATGAAACGCGGGCCTTGGTTTTATTTGGTTTTTAGGCTGGGTTTAATAACTTAATTGGGGTCTTGGGTTAGTCTATATCGCTCTATAGACCTGGGCCTGTTTGTTTAAGGTTCAGGGAATGGAATGGAATTAGAAAATCTCGACTTGATACTTCATGTTTGGTTTGACACTTTTTGGCTTGGAACTTGATACATCTACGATTCAAGTTCCCCCAAAATGGCACCTCCTCATTCCCCCCCCTCCCACAGGTTTCTCATTCTGATACCTCCAGGTATCAACTTTTATTTCATTTTTTTTTGTTCAACATTTCTTCTCTACCCAACCCTCTGCCAGAACTAGCCACCACTACACCACCACTCTCAACCATTACCGCTACCCCGTTCAACCACCCCAAATCAACACCGGTAGAAGAGAGAGAAATCTGAAAAGAGTGATAGCGGTTAGTGGTCGTCGACACAAAATTAGTGGCCGGTGGCTATAGATCGGGGGCCCCGACCGTGAAGGCTTGGATCTGGTATCAATGTCCACAATGGACTATACAGGAGGCCGGGGGCGAGTGGCCGATGGCTTGTGGGTACGAGTTCAGGTGGGGGAGATTGTGCTTGGGGCTGGAGTGGAAGGTCGTGGCTGGTGGTCGGAGAGAGAAGAGATGGTGGTTGGTGGGTAATTGGGTATTAGATGTCTTGAATAATTTTTAAAAAGGAAGCATCTTTGGGAAGTTAAACCTCTAGCTAACAGCTCTTGGCTATGGAAAAAGCTGTTACATGTCAGAGACCAATTGGTTCAGACCTGTGGTGATCAGGATACAGCAAAGATTGCTCTCGATGGCATGGTTAAGGGTGGTCGCTTTAACATGCAGCTTGCTTATGATGTGGTGCGTGGAACAAAACCGAGAGTTCGTTGGTATAACGTGGTATGGGAAAGGGTTGCTGGACCAAGGCACTCCTTTATTGCGTGGCTGGCGTGTCAGAAGAGGCTGCTAACTAAAACACTACTGTGTGCTAGAGGGATCCCTATGGCCACTCAGTGTGCCCTGTGTAATGATGATGAGGAAAGCTGTGAACATTTATTCTTTCAATGTGCTGTGGCAGCTCAAGTTTGGCATGTGATTATGACTTGGGTTGGTATACGGAGAGGAGCCTTAAGCTTGGGACATGAAATCAGATGGTTTAACAGCAATTCCAAAGGTAAATCACTTTGGAATCGGACACGCAGGGCTGCCTTTGTAGCGTCCATCTATGAAATCTGGCATGAACGCAATATGAGGGTCTTTCAGCAGAAGCATCGGTCAGTGGATGAGATTGTAAGATGTATTCAACTTAATGTCTGTATTAGGTTGAGAGGTTTGTATAAAGAGAGAGCTAATGCTGTTTTGAGTGAACTATGAGTGTTGCACTACCATAATTGGTATGTGCCTGTATTGTTTTTCCCATTCTGGGAGTTACTCAATGGAAATTTACCCTTTTTCCAAAAAAAAATAATAATTTTTAAAAAATGATATTATGGGCAATGCGTGATTGATAATTGATGAGGGGGTGGGAGAATTTATTTATTTATTTGCTATTTCTCTATTACATTTTTTATACTCCCATTCCAAAGCTTTTTTGTTTTTTGAGTGAGGTTTGTTTCCATATCTTGGGTGAACCAAACACTAAAATGAATATCAAACTTATTCCTTGAGTGAAACAAACATATGATATTAGGCTTGGAGTTCCCATTCTATACCCTTAGATATCAAGTTTCATACTCATTTCATTCCACATTGTTGAACCAAACGGGCCCTGAATTTATATCTTAGGGATTGCATCATGACTGACATGCGGGAAAACTAAGAAAGGAAAATAATATCCACAACGTAACACATTTTATATCCACCAAACCAAAAAATATCAGTGAGACAAATTCGAAAGCTTGAAACCAACCTTTTACCCAGGATTCAAAGTTGAAACGCAAGCTTTGTTACAAATTGCAATTGCAGCACCCAAATGGACGAATCATGAACACCAAATTACCTCCACCATCCTCAACCTCAGCTCCCTTGCAGCTCACCTCCTCCACCACTTTCTCTCTCCTCCGAATTTCTCGACTACCTTCCCCCACCATCGCCGCTATCTCCGCCAACACAAACCCATTTCATGCCCAGTCCTCCACAACTCAATCTCTCTCAATCCCAACCAAGCTCAGCAACCACAACCCTGATGAAGGCGAAAACCACACCGTTCTTCTCTCTCTTCTACGCCAGAGAAAAACTGAAGAAGCTTGGTTGTTATATTCCCAATTCTCTGACCTCCCAAACCCCACCTGCCTTAGCCGTTTAGTCTCTCAGCTCTCCTACCAAAACACTCTTGAATCCCTCTCACGTGCTCAGTCCATTGTCACGCGCCTCCGCCATGAACGTCAGCTCCACCGCCTTGATGCTAACTCCCTTGGGCTCCTCGCTGTCTCAGCTGTCAAATCTGGACATACCCTTTACGCCATTTCCATCATCAAGTCCATGCTCCGCTCCAATTACCTCCCTCATGTCAAGGCCTGGAGCGCCGTCGTCAGTCGTCTTTCGGCCTCACCTGACGACGGTCCTATCGAGGCACTCCGTCTCTTCAGCTCGATAACGAAACGGGTCCGCCATGTGGAGGACCCAACTCTGGTGGCCAACTCAAAACCCGACACGGCAGCTTTCAATGCGGTCCTCAATGCCTGCGCCAACATTGGGGATGTTAACAAGTTTCACCAACTGTTCGACGAAATGCCTGAGTTTGGAGTTGAGCCTGATGCTCTCACCTACAATGTCATGATCAAGCTCTGTGCAAGAGTTGATAGGAAAGAGTTGATTGTTTGTGTGTTGGAGTTGATGTTGAATAAAGGGGTTGAGCCTTGTGTTACTACATTGCATTCTATTGTAGCTGCCTATATTGGGTTCGGCGAGTTAGGGATCGCTGAGCAGCTGGTTCAGGCGTTGCGTGAGGGGAGGAGAGACTTGTGTAGGGTACTAAGGGATGCAAATTCAGCTGAATTGAATGGGGATGTGGATGAGGATGATGAAAGAGGAGGAAATAACCGCGAAAATGATGTGTTTGAGAAGCTATTGCCCAGCATAATTTGTAAGAAGAGTTTGGAGGAGCTTCCATTGTTTCCGAGATCATATAAGCCGAATTCTAGGATATGCACGACATTGATGAAGGGATATATGAAAGCAGGGAGAGTTGCTGACACAGTAAGGATGCTGGAGGCAATGAGGCATCAAGAGGATAGTGGGAGTCACCCTGACCATGTTTCCTATACAACAGTGATTTCAGCTCTTGTCAAAGCAGGGTCTATGGACAAGGCCAGACAGGTCCTGGCTGAGATGACCCGGATTGGTGTACCAGCTAATCGAGTCACCTACAATATTTTGCTCAAGGGTTATTGCCAGCAGTTGCAGATTGACAAAGCAAAGGATCTAATCAGGGAGATGATCAACAATGTTGAGATTTCACCCGATGTGGTATCGTACAATACATTGATTGACGGGTGCATTTTGGTGGATGATAGTGCAGGAGCTCTAGCGTACTTTAATGAGATGAGGGCGCGAGGGATTGCTCCAACAAAGATTAGTTACACCACTTTAATGAAGGCTTTCGCCTTATCTGGGCAACCGAAATTGGCAAACAAGGTGTTCGATGAGATGTTGAAGGATCCTAGGATAAAAGTTGATCAAGTTGCATGGAATATGTTGGTGGAAGGGTACTGTAAGATGGGTTTAACAGAGGAAGCCAAGAAGGTGGTTGAGCGAATGAGGGAACATGGCTTTCATCCTAATGTGGCAACTTATGGTAGCCTCGCTAATGGAATTGCTTTAGCTAGGAAGCCGGGTGAGGCTTTACTTCTATGGAATGAAGTAAAGGAGAGATGTGCAGCGAGGGGAGACGAAGATGTGTCAAATGCTTCGTTGCCACCACCACTAAAGCCTGATGAAGGGCTACTAGATACTCTGGCTGATATTTGTGTAAGAGCAGCCTTCTTTAGGAAAGCTTTGGAGATTGTAGCTTGCATGGAAGAGAATGGAATGTCTCCAAATAAGACCAAATTTTCCAGGATTTATGTTGAAATGCACTCCAGGATGTTTACTAGTAAGCATGCATCTAAAGCTAGGCAAGATAGGAGACGCAACAAGAAGAGAGCAGCAGAGGCTTTTAAGTTTTGGTTGGGATTGCCAAATGAGTATTATGCGACCGAATGGAGTCTTGATCCAGGTCAGCGAGATGATTATGAATCAGATTCTCTCTGATAGATTGGCGATTATTGATTAATATGTCTGAATTTTATGATATTAGAATATGATGTGACGGAAAAACAACAGAGGTTACGGAAAACAGTATCAGAATTCAGACAAACTTAAATCATACACAACATAGTTTTCAATTTCATCATCCAATACTTCTGTAAAATAGATTCTCATTGTCTATGATATTGATGTATAACTAGCAGTGCTCATCTAGAAGGGAAGAAGGGAACACCTGTAATCTGAATGAGTCTTTATTTGCAGTTTTGCATGTACAAGCAAAAGTTCAAATCCATAATACTTGAAATATGCTACTACAATGTTTCAATCAACAAAAAAGATACGTGACTTTTTGACGAACATTTGAACGGTCACAAACACAATGGCGTGTTTGAAAGCTGCTGTACATCTGACGACAAGCTAGTTATCAGACAGTATCTCTTCCTGCCCGACTCTAACATCTAGACCTTGACACCTGACTCCTCGAGTACGACGATGACGGGACCTACAGCAGATAAATTTAAAACTGTGACACAGTAACATAGTTTTAAACCTCATATTAGTCATGAATGAAATCCCGGCAACAAGGAATTGCCATAGATCAAAACACATCACAAGTAGCCAAATATCTATACAAAACAACAGTAGTAGATTGATAAAGGATTTCAACAATGTTTCAGTATGAGGGTCTCCATCTCCACACTATGACAATGTCTCAGTATGAGGGTCTCCATCTCCACACTGAGCAGTGACTAGTGAGTAGTGACTAGGTAATTGGTATGTGCTCATAGAGAGAACAGCCTTTTATAGAACTCCTCTAGCCAGTCAAATGTCATATGAGATGATGAGAATCACATCTACAATTTGTTATCTTACAAACCAACTTCTGATCTTAAGAAACACAAAAACTCATTTGAGGCGGCCTCATGCATGTGGCGTGGTACTTGTGAGCAATAAATTGATACCACCGTAAATGAAAAGTGATGCCTCTAAACAAAAGAGTGGTACCTCACCCATGAGGCCACCTCATAAGAGAGATTTTGCCTAAGAAAAACATGCGAACTTGGGTTTAAAACACATGAAAGATACTATATAAGAGACAGGATGCTTCAGCATCAGAAGTACCTGATATGTTCGGGGTCCTTTTTTAATTAGGAAACCAACACTATTCAAGTTATCAACAAATGTATCAATATCCGGAACTCTTAGTCCAATTCTATCAGCCAAACTGTATATCTCCTGAAACGTGAATATAATGGTCACAGAGACTTAAACAAGGACCCAGATTTGATCTGAGATAGTATACAGTGAAATAAACAAATAAGTAACTGATAAAAGATTTAGAGGCAAAGTTACATACGGAGATTGAAAAGCAATCCTTCTGGTCCAATTCTGATTGCTTATTGAGGGCACTTAAGAATCTTTTTGCTTCCTTCTGTTGACTCATGCCACCACTACAGGCAAAATCAACAACTCCATGCTCATCAACATACTTATCAAACAAGGACTCTTTCATGATCTCCACAACATCCTGCACTTTTATTAAGTCATGCAAAGAATGTTACTTATACTGAGAAATAAATCTTAGACAGGGAAAATTAATAAATGTTTTGTCACAAAGCTATGGTATAAAGTCATTTAGTTTTCAACTGGTGTATAGTGACAGTAAAATTGGGGTCATACTGCAATAAAGGTCTTTTGCTTCAGCAAGATGAGGTGGTCAAGCAGGAACAATGTAATACTGATAGGAATCCCTAACTATAATTCGTTTATCTCACACTACTGAAGAACTCCAAACCCGCATCACCATACTGCAAAACGATATATGAGCAGCACGAATAGCAGGAGAGGATACCTAGAACACAATTAACTAAATTATGATCAATGGTATCTTCATTTAATTTTAACCCCATGACAAAATGCGTGCCAGTTGCTTCAAATAGCCTCTTTAGAGTTGCATATCTGGCTAGTGACTCGGCCTTTATAAATGGTTGATTTGAAAGGAAGCCATGTTTTGACAAATGGCAACAATAACTATAACATCTTTCTCTGCTTTTTTCTCACCTTTCTCCACACTCCTATTAGTCACTTACCAGAGCATCCTGCTCAGTTATTTCAGCTCTTAAGTCTACCTGAGTGTGAGCTTCTGCCAGCCTTACTAGACTTTCTAGTTGCCTCGCAGTTATGGGGGTGCCATCAGCTGAAGTGTTGCGATCTCTCAACCGTAAATAAAAATTCTGTAGAATTTCTGCCGCTGACCTTGACATCCTGATCAAAACAGATTGAAACACAGAATTAGACTAAAAATTCAGCAACTCACAAGCATAATAGCTTGACCCACCGTGGAAAGACAAACGTTCTTGCATAAGCAATATATTTCCGAAGAAGTGGAGCAGGAAGTGGAACGAATTCACTGTCGTTTTTAGGATCTAGCCTCAGTCTGGAAATCAATGGGTCACTTCCTTCACTCCTATGTATTTGTCCAATACCCTGTGATGCTGCAGTTGGATATAAATTGTTAAATGTCAAAATTTTGATCCAGCTTAGCAACTGATTATGCAAGCACCACCTCTGCATAGTTTCTTAGCTGCAGGGGAATGATCTCCATAGCTAGAATGAAGCTGCAAGACAAAACAACTACATCTAAATCACTTTTTTTTTTTTATTGAAAAAACTGTTATACACCACCGTCAGAAGACCAATTATAGGAACATATCTCAAAAATAACTAATCCAAATCCTAAGATTAAGCAAAGATAAGTAACAGAACCATTACCAAGTCAAGGGGTTTATAACATAAACTAGTAAAAAACCAGCACAACACTCGCATTACTGGAATAACAAAAAAATTATGCATTTGTGCATAAGATATTTACTCTTGCTTCAATTGGAGGAGAAAGATTCCATGAGCTTAATTGGAACAAACAATTTGTATCAGTCAACTATACAACTGGCTATTGCTAATTATGTCCGTTCTAAGGTGGATTGGAAGGCCTGGAAAAGAGGTGAACAGCCATGGTCAAACTATTTTGTCTATTTGCTGCAGTAGCAAGTGTATGAGCTTCCCTAACTACATCCCTATAAAGGACTCATCCAGGGAAGCTGCCACCTCCCAAACATTGTAGTTAGTAGACAAATATTCATTGAACCCTTTGGCACTTGCAGTGCCTCCAAACAGACCCTTGGATAGTAAGTCTACAAATTATTATAGCCTTGCCTCCTAAGCTAGCACCTATAATGATGCATAAAACTCAACGGATTTACGCAACACAACGGATTATCAACTCATTCTCTAACCAAAGATAAAATCTTTTGTGGGCTTTTGTGTTTATATCAAAGGAAAGCAATAAAGGATATGACTTGGATAAAGTTTCCACCACCAAGCCTAAACAACTTGATTAATTCAAGGCTAAAGTACTTAAACACCACCAGGAAAGAATCAAATCGACGAAAACCAGAGTAACTAGTGATAAGGCAAATTAAGCACCACACTAATTATAATAGCATTCGATTTACTACTCCTCTCAAGAACACTCAAGCAATTAAGCACTAAGCATTTTAGAGAAAGAATAAACCAAGCTCAAAGGCTTGAAAGAGATAACACTCTCATTTTCATATTCATCATCATTGTCTTCGTCGGCTACAAGGCTGCCTCTACATATATATAGGGGGGGAAAGGGTTCCTAAATGACCTAGGAAGCACCTAGAATGTATCCTTGCTGCCCAAGGCTCAGTAAAGAGCTATGGGAGGACCACAAGGCTCCTAATAGGCGCACAGCTGGCTTGAAAGCGACAACTAGTTGTTACCTTGTACTATTTGGACCACTACATTAAATGCTTTGATTTAATGGTCCTCTAGGCCTTTCTCTCTCAGCATGTGACTCCTTATCCCTTAGGAAACGTGACTTAAGCTATTACAAAGTTGGAAAACAAAATACAAATGCAAATGCAAATGCAAACTAGGCTTAATTAACACTAATCATGCTTGTACGGACTAATTAGGACTAAATTTTTTGATAAGAAAAAGATTTTATTAAGAATGGAATAGAGAGTACACAGGGAGAGGATAAGGTATCCTCCAAATAAAATAATAGAGCCCAAATGTCTAAAACAAAATGAAGAAATAACCAAAAGCCAGAGTCTACTTCCTAGGTAAGAAACCCCTCTTCAACCCTTGCCCGTCATAATTGACACCAAATTTTAGATTTTCCAGCTCCCGATTCTTTCTCCTAGCCTTAGAATTGAGAGTGGCCTTTGTACCTACATCACCCGCTTCCCTAAAGTGGAGAGTGGCCTCAATTCCTATGTCATTACCCTCCTTGGCACCGAGAGTAGTCTTCTGGCCTCGGACATCAGTGAGGAACATGCCCCCCAAAGCCAGTACCGCATTACCATTGTCATCAGCCTCCTTGCTGCCTAGAGTATAGCAATTCAGAATGCTAGATTTTGGTGTTGGCAAAATCCCGTCACCCTCAGGTTCCCTTTCCCGAGGTGTTGCACCTTGACTGGAACCAAAAAGCATCTCTAAACCCTCCCTTTGCGAGCCAATAACCCCACCCACATTGAATAATTGGGTGTCTTCTAGATAAACTCCTGGTGTTTGTGGAACAAACTCCAAATCCTCGTTACTACTGAGGTTGTCCAACAACAAGTCATTACCAACAAAGAACGAGTCGTCTTCATAGTCAAAGTCATCCTCATCCTCCGCGCTAACCTCATCCGCCCAATTCCTAACCCCATTGTCAGCAAAAAGAATCGGGGTAAACTTGTTTGAGGTATCCACAACTGGTGCACTAACATTAACCTCCCTTATTGGCGAACTCGTTTGATCCTGATTCAATACCATAGGAGCAGCCCCTTGGTCTAGCATTTGTGTAGCATCTCCCTCTTGCTGACCTGGAGGAACCCCAGCTAACACTTGCACCGGTATATCATTAGCAACCGGAGAACTGACTAATTCCCCGCTCTGGACACCCTCAAGAGATAACCTCACCTTTAATCCCCCCACATCTAAAACTAAAGTAGAGGAAGGGCAATGAGGAAGAGAAGCCAGAACATGTCCCAAATCAATATTCACCTGGATTTTGGGATCTGCTGGGCTTCTAGATGAAGTAATTGTAGTGCACACGCCATAACTATGAGCCCCATCATCACCACGCGTCGTACACATTCTGGAGGCCTCATCCACACCAGGAAGTATGGTCTCACGCGCCTCAACAGGCTCAGGGCGCATGGGTTCACGCACCTCAATGGTCTTAGGGTGCGTGGGCTCACGCGCCTCAATGGGCTTAGGGCGCGTGGGCTCACGCGCCTCCATTGTGCCAGCATGGGCTCCCGGCGCTGCGAACTGAAAAACCCGAGGCCTAGGTGCCTGACAGGAATTAGATGACCTAACCTGACCGCACTCCGAGCACCGGTGTTGCGTGGCTCCGGCTACCACACCCCGATAGCTACGCTCACCGTTGGTCTTAGATCTGGAATTCGACCTTGGAGATCGACTTCCAGAGGAGATCTAGGGAAAGCACCCGACCACCTTGGCGAGAGCTTCCTTGAAGTCGTCCCACCTCCGGCCATCCTTACCGCTAGGCACAAACACCGCAGTCGACTTCCCATGTCGGCTCAAACCAATCTCCAGAAAAGAACCCTTTGAATTCGATTTGGCCTTAACCCATCCTAGGGTTCTCCCGAACCGCCTCTTTTCTTCGAATCCACCCTTGGCTAGCAGATCCGAACCGATGAGGCCTTCCAACCACCTCGCCATCGTCGCCGTCATGTGGACCCGACGACATTTCTTGCGGCCTTTCTCCCAAATTTTAACAAAACCTCCTTCCCTGAGTTTCTCAGGGTACAGATCGAAGGATTTCCCTTCGATCTGAACTGTGGTGGGCAGTATAGAACCCATTAGCAGGTGGGGAAGCCATGGGAGGAGAGAGAAGAAGAGAAGAGGGAAGAAGAAAGGTAGAGGTGAGAGAGAGAGCTCATGTTAGGGTTTTTTTAATACTAATTAGGACTAAATGCATGCTGAAATTAACTAATAGCTAAATGCTTTATTATGGAAGATTATAGTCCTCAAATGCTCCTGCTTCATGTAATCACAATGATGGCAACCCAGAAAGTAGCAGCATGCAAATTCTTCTTTTCCCATGAACCATCTAGCGCTATTAGCCATTGATCCTCACTGCCTATTGTAGTTTCACTGAGCAAAGCATGCATTGCTACAAGCTTTGTTGATTTATTCCATCAGCAAAACATCTCCTTAGGCTAGTATGCTTTCTCATTGCGGTTGATCAATTTATCAGCCACCAAGGACATTTTTGGGGTTTAAAAGTTGACGCCTCAGAACACAATATTGTTCCTTGTCAACCACAAGGCTCAAAGGCAGACAAAGAAATAATACACATTCAATATGGTCTTTACTCTTCCACAAAAAGACAAAATCCCAGTCCCAGTTACAAAGAGAAATTCTCAGGTTAGTCATAACAGTGATACTAAGTTGCCCC
Organism: Tetragonia tetragonoides; assembly: GCA_038025085.1. Classification (NCBI taxonomy): domain Eukaryota; kingdom Viridiplantae; phylum Streptophyta; class Magnoliopsida; order Caryophyllales; family Aizoaceae; genus Tetragonia; species Tetragonia tetragonoides. The sequence goes on from CM076149.1 coordinate 21,709,097, forward strand.
GCTTTCCAAGTTTGAGTCATGAGTTCACCATCTCTAAGGGGCCGTTTGGATTGGGGTAATGATTAAGGGGGTAATGGAGCAAATTAAAGTGTAAAATAGTAAGGTGAAGTGGTGATGAAGGTAATTATTAAGGGGGGGGGGTAATGGAGAAAAATGAAGGAAAATGGGGGAAAATCATTACCCTGGGGGGAGGTGGGTTTCCATTATCCCCAAATTGAGGGTAATCATTAACCTCCTACTCACAAAATCTAACCCCTATTACCTCACATACCTCCCATTTTAGCCTATAAATTCATTCCATGACCCCCTTAATCATTGCCCCAATCCAAACGGCCCCTAAATATATTATTCAGTGAATGGTGCTTATCATTCTAGAACTGGGCACATTGTGAAGCATTCAGCACATAACTGAAATTGCAGTGCCTTGTTAATGATGCATTCTACAGTATTTTCTGAAAAATGCCAAGCCTGTGTAAAGGTGGGAGTTCTATCACGGAGTGAGGGCTTATAATGTTTTGCATGAGATTTTCCCCACAAGTATAAATATGTTTACTCTTGCGCAGAAATTTGGAACTCTTTCTCCATGGAATAAATAAGCAGTTTGTGGTTTTCCGAGACTGCTCACAGACATTCAGGAAATGTCCTTGAACATGAGGTAATCACTGTAAGCGGTCACGGTGCCCTAAGAGCTAATATCATCTGCATCTTTCCTATGTCTGCATAGTATCTTGGCCTTTTTCTGATATTCCCTCGTAATTACTTGTAACTGGCAAGAACAAGAAGTCTTCACAAGAAGAGAAACCATATCAAAACAAAGACTTCCAATCCCTCCATAAATCAGACAAGGGCACACCATACAGAAGTTTCATAGCGAATACTTTCAGTGAGGCAATAGATCAACAGTCTATCCTAGCTAGTAATTCTGAAAAGAACCAACTCTAAAGATGTTGTTCCTTTCGACCCTAATGCACCATGGCACCAGAGCACAGCAAGGGAGCACTCTCCAGAGGATATTCGCCTCCTTTGTATCCCAAAACCTTACAGTTAATTTGAAGTATCATCAATAAACTGGAGGGCAAGTCTATTTCCCTGAAGAAGACCAAAACTCGGATCCAAAACGCCAACAACAATCGAACGTTGACAGACCCCACTAATGTAACACAACACACAAACCACGGGGAAATCAACTTGTGGCTGTTAAATTTATTGAGGATGGCAGTCCAAGTGCAAGCTATCTTATTAAGGGTACTTGGCCTTTGCCATGAAATTAAAAAGGGATGGCAAGGATTAGCAATGAGATGTTAGAAAAACATTACGTGAGGGAATACCCATCTCTTTATAATTTCCCCATACCTATTCGTCCAACTCATAGATAATGAACTGAGTGAAGTAGCTGAATCTTACCAGTCAACTCCATCATCAACTTGTCTCATAAATTGAAGATTCAAGGAGGGATGAATGCCATAGATAAAACTGGTACATAGGCTTATTCTGAAGTGCAGAAAGGCTTCTAAGCAGAGTGAACACCACTGAGAAGAATGTGTCATGCCAGCTATAAGTTCTGTTTTAAGATTTCTTGCATATTGTTAAATATTAGTTGATTGGCATTGCTACCACTCGTTTGATGTTCATTATACATTCACAGCTTCTTGTATCCAATTTTTTCTTTTCCCGTAGTCTTTCAAAAGCAGCCTTTTTTTTTATTTTTTGACATGGGTGTCCAAGCTTTGCTTGACTAATCCCATGGGCCCTGAAGTTAACGACTAGGAAAACCTCCAGTGGCCCTGAGGGGATTCGAACCTGGGACCTCTGGAATACTTCTCAGAGGTCTGTCTTTCAACAACAGCCTCACAGGACTATCTCTGCTATAGTTTGAGTTAAATCTGATGAAATGCTAATTAAATGACAAGAGTGGCTCCTCCCTACTTGTATAATCAAGAGGGTCAAAAAGAGCTACTATGGAAACATTTATATACATAAACTAAGCCGAATCAGTGGATTGAAGAATGAAAGCTCGAAGACCATATAGCCGCAGTAGCACAAAAAGTGCATCAGCTTAAATGTTCAATATAGTACTTACCGCCATAATGTGCTCTGAAACCCTTTTGTCCAGATGTTCATCAGGTTTATCCAGCAGTATGAAAACCAAATCAAATCGTGAAAGGAGAGGAGAACTCATCTTCAGGTTTTCATTCACTGTCTTTGCACGGCTGTAAATACAATTTCGGAAATGGAGGTTATTAAACAGAATCTTAAGGCATGACTGAATTAAATAATCTAGCTAGCATGGGTTGCACTGTGCTGAGCTGAGCCGACTAAGCTACCGAGAATTCTGGTATTCGCCGTTTTAATGATTGAATTATGGTGTTACTTTTTAAATCAGAGTAGTTGGCTCGTGTTAGAAACTTGATTACCAATTCCTATCATTAATTTTTCTGGAGAAGAATGAATTAAATCACTGGATTCTATAACCTAGACATAAGGGCTTGAAAGGATTACTAAAAAGCATCTGCAAATTAGCACAAGAAAAGCTTTGGAGAGAACACACACCATAAGAAAATAATATTCACTCTTTTGTATATGCCTTGACATTTAAGAAAAGATTGTAGCACCAGATTAAAATAAACAGCCTAAGCAAATAATCTATGTCAATATGATGATAATGCAGCAGAGATAAGCTATGAAGCACAGACACGACACCTATGATAGGGGACTTGTTGTGTGTCACACAGGACATGTGACATTTGACAACACCGATACTCGGACAAGACAACTATTTGGTTTTATATCCTCTTTAAACGGTGCTTCCCCGTGTCCGTGTCCGTATTGGTGATCGTATTCATGTCCATGCAACCTCACAAATAGGATGATCCTGCACAAAAAGGACGAGAAAGTACTTGTAATGACCACCAACAGGGTTTGCTGCGGCTAAGATAGAAGTGCGTGCTGACAGACTCGCAACAAGTTCTGCCTTTGCAACAGACACGCATTGTTGCTCCATCGCTTCTAGCAGAGCCTATAAACAAAAAGGCTAGTCAAATAGGACCAAGTGATGTATATCATTAGATATCCAGAACAGAACCAAAACCAAAGGAACTAAAGGAAAAGGTATATCATTAAAATCAAACAAACCTGATGCTCTGCAGACATCTTATCAAATTCATCAATGCAGCACAATCCACGGTCTGCAAGTACAATAGCACCTATAGAGAAGAATGAAAGTCACTCTTTGCAGCAAGTTTGAAGTAGGACGCAACAGAATTTTTATCATAATAATCTCTATATAACCAGCCATTTGCACACAAAGCACATACATTTTTACTTTGTTAAAGAAGGATAATACATTGAAGAAAAATGACAGCAATTAAACACCTATCATACCTTATTCGGGTGTCCCATAAGACAAAGTAGCCATTGCTGAGGCTCTTTTAGATATTCTCTGTGCGTAAGTGTAAGATGGAATATTTATCTGAGTGCCAATGAACATCAGAAAAATGAGAAGAGTGTGTGACTCATATGCTCCATAATTAATTGAGCAATTAGGTGGAATATGATGCAGTTCTAGCAGATATCCGATAAGTGGATAAATAAGCATGCACTTGGAGAGATCCTAATAGAGCTAGTAGCCTAGTACCAGCTTCAAAAGCATAGTCACTAGTCATACGGTCCTTGACAACAGCTACCGTAAGGCCAGCGTTAGTTGTAGCATTTCCACAAACATAAATACCACGTGGAGAAACAGCAGCTGCAGCTTGAAGTAATTGGCTCTTTCCCAATCCAGGATCACCTGAATACATGACATTTAGTTTCACTATTATGCTAAAGCTGAAAATTCAAAATTCTTCACCATAAGTAAAAGAGTGTTTCTCAACTTTTATTTTCCAGAAAGAGGGATGGATAGCAGACCACCGTACCAACTATAATCACATGAATGTCTCCTCTGACAGGTACTTTGTTCTGATCCATCGAATATTTCCATACCCCGCCAAAGAGAGCCAAGGTTATTCCCGCTGCGACAACATTACAAGTGCAAAGCTTCAGGGCTGTTCAAGACTTGGGGGGGTGGGGGAGGGGGAGGGGGAGAGATTTTGTTCCTGGAAGGAAACTTTGGCAAGGCGCACTATAGCCAAATATTGATGGTTGGTCAAGTTTGAAAATTTGGCAACACCCTCGAAATGCAACTCAGTAAAAACCACAAAAGGAAGAAAACTTAACTACATAATCACATCAGAAGTATTTATGAGCAAATAAAAGAAACGCAAAGTATAAGGAATCTCAAATAGAAAAAAGAATCTTCACACGTAAACCATTTTAATTTTGGTAAATCAGACACCGCCACTCATATCTTCAGACTAGTCTTACAACAAAATTAATTTAAAAATCAGTTTCCATCATTAGGCAACCAATAGCAGCTGATGTTCACTCGAACTTCCACATTTGACTTCATCTTTCAAAGAATCATTAACATTCTACGTCCATATTTTATAAATGCGATGTCTATTAGGGCCAGAACCAGTCTCTTAAAGTGTACCTCACCACCGTGAATATGACAAGATTTGTAAACTATTTAGTTCGTTGCTGCACTTGCAAGAAAGCTCTTAATTGCTGCTTAAACTTGGCTAACTTTTAGGTGAATCACTAGATAGTACTCCAGTCATCTCCCTCATTAGCTGTTTTGTCTAAACTTGCTCTAGCTACACACCTCTTCATTTCATGCAGCTGCCTAAGTTTCTAACAGCAACACATACGTAACAATTTTTATGCAGAAAACGGAATGCTGCTAGATTTTTGCTACGAATATATGAAAATGAAAAGAAACGCAATTGGGAACTAGAGTACTAGACAATGAAAAGAACATGAACATGTAATGCGTACATTACAAATAGGTTAACTAAGAAAATGCTATATATCTCATGCAAAAGGATTTTGTCAAATGGGAAACTTCACCACCGTGTTCAGCAAGTATGTAAACATATTTCAATGAACCGTAATATTGGCTATACACACATACAGAATCTTTCATACCAAGATTAAACTTGAAGAGTGGGAAAGACAAACCCTTCAACAAGAAAAACAAGTATTTAATTTATCCCAAGAAAAGAAGAAAAAATTATATAATTTACCTTTAACAAGTTCATGACCATAAATAGATGGACAAATAGACTGAATTATTTGGCGGAATACATCGGAACCATGTTCCTCAGAAAACTTGACAATGAACTCTAAATCCCTTGGGGAAAATGAATATAAGTCGGACATCTCTGTTGCTCTAGCATCAGCAGTGGAGTACTGGGAATCCTCTGGAATGGACTGCGATTTGGAATTTGTAACAGAAATAGCTTCAAGATATAGATAGTATAATCCTTGATACTTGCATTTTGATTTCCCTGGAAAATATTTCAAACTAAAGAAGCTATAAAATTCAGGTTGACATTTGCACTTTAATGTATTTCACTAGCAATGAATCACCAAATGTTGTATACATAATATGCGGAGAAGATAATCTACAACAATATTTTCCAAAATGCTATGAGCCTATGAACAAGTAATACGTGTATAGTGAAAAAATAGGAAGTCATATCTTGAAGACCATAGGGTAAGACACCACTCTCCTGCCTTTATTACTCTAAGGGGGAAGCAAAATATATGCGACATTAAGGTGTAAGAAGGCAAGGAAATATAATCAATAGTGAAAAAGCCACCATTCACTTGGTTTTCCCCTTACGGCTAGGGGAGGGGAGGCTTCATCGTATAATTGAAAACAACTTTATATAGGTAATAAAGATGAAGATGTGCTTTTGCGCATTTACACCAATCATAACAGAGTAGTTCAGAAAGAATCGTAGCTGCTACCATATATCCCAAGAATGGAACTAAAGCTCCATATTGTACATTGATATTCAAAAGATGTACATGCTGTATTTAGATGGAACATTTACTTAATAAAATTTCCGTCTTTGCTGCTAAGGATAAGGCTATGCGTCCACCCTTCTTATCCCCTGCCATCTACGTGATTTTAACGGGGTGCAGGTGATTTTAGTAGTAGTTGTTTTTTATTTACGTATATTTCCACTTCAAGTGAAATCGAGAACAAAGATTACCATGTGATGAATTAAACCAGTCAATGATACTACACAGAACAAAGAACTTAAGACTCTTAGCAGAGAGCACTCCTAGGTAAAGGTTAATGGAGCTCTAGCATAGTAATAACTACCAAATGTGACGTACTTAAGTTTGCACTGCTACTTCCCATTTCAGCTCCCTTTTCTTTTGCTTTTCTTTTCTGAAACTTTAAAGTGTATATAGTACTCTGCCCGTCCCACTAATATTGCTCTAGTTAACTTCTCACGTGTATTAACAAACAGTGATTTTGTGGTCTAGAATAATTTGGTGAAAATACACATGGGGTGGAGATAGCACCAGATAAATTTTAGACAGACAAATTGGGACATAAATAACAGAAAGTAAGACAGTCTTAGTGGAAAGAGGGAGCACTTACTAATTATATAAATAAGCCTATCAGACAAATCCTGAAAGATATAAGTATCTGATTTCCACTAAGGAAAATGGACTAGAAAAGGTCTATAATTCAGGTTGGAACTGAACCATATGAGAGTTCACTCATGGCCAGCTCATTACATAATTTGGATTGATAAACTAAAACATTTCAAACTTTTATCCTTTTCAACTGCCAAAATCACAAACATGAAAGCACACAGAGGCATGCACATAGACACATCTACTGTATAGTTCTAGCTCCTTAGTTTCTCACCTACTCATATAGTAAACTAAGTAAATTAATAGTCCAACTAGAATAAAGTTCTAAGAGCTGTTCCTCTCCTATTTGTTTAGACTATACCTCCTCCAAGGTCCATATAATTGTTAATTTGTCTTATAATGCCAGTCACTGTTACCACATCTCCAGGGATACAAGCATCAACAACATCTTCAGTAAGTTCACATTCGACAGTCCGAGGAACCCGGCCTTCTTCATGATTTTCTGATTTGAGAAGCTCCTGCAATCTAGAGAAAACAATATTTCAGTTGACACCAACTCCTTTCTTAGAAACTCTTCATAGCAACTAAAGATTCTAACACAAGCAATACTGTCAATACAAGTGCACATAGATTTACAGATGTCAAACTGGACAGGGCATTGCCTTATCTTCTGAAAATCAATGGACTCTGCAGTGGACCTAATTGGCACAAATGTTCTGCCTTTGCAGCATCGCATAATACAAGTTGCCGGGGGAGAATACTTCCCATCAGGAAAGGAACATGTTATGTCAGTCCCACACTGGGTGCATTTAAAGTTCATCTGAACCACCAGTGGTCTGACAGCGCTAACCTTTAGAACAGTACCGCGTACAGAAACCAGTCTATCTGCCATCTCAAAACAAGAGCAAATAGGTCAAATTCATCCAACCGTAACACAAACTTAAAAATTTGTTAACAGAGCATTCATCAAACTTGATTTGAGATTACCAATATAAGCTGCTTTCAGGTTCCTCAAAGTAATCATAGATTCAGTGTAAGTATGCAGCCGGATATTTATTTTCATATGATGTTCTAATTTGCTCTTCTCCTGGAAAAGCATAACCTGTCTCAGGAGAGCACATCAATCATCGGCAACAATCACAAGCGTTAAAATATCAACACACACATTTTGAACTTACGGTAATTGTGCAACAGGACTAGAATACAGATGAAACTTCGACCGCTGCAGTCTGTACCTTATGAATGGCAGCACTCATGCACAAGAGAGCTTCTTTTGGGTGTTCTTCTAGATTCACATAAAAACACTCAAGACCACATATCTTTCTGAACTCTTGAAAGTTGAGTGACGAAGAGAATACGCCATCTTCGTTCTTTACCTAACCATATCGTTTCAACATTAAACCATTGGCCAATTAACAAATATCATAAAAATAGAGTCAACATATCAATTATTGAAAAGATGTTTCAAAGATTCAAAATCCCAAGCCACTAAACAGGTCTTGGCTACACAACAAACCCAAAAAGTAAGAAATCAGTGATTGATGTTAGAAGAGACAAATTTCACAAGGGTTGCCATTCACAAAGGCTAAGTGAGTTGTCAGATGACAGGCAATAAGCATTCTGCGATCAACTCATATAAGCTTAACATATCAGCCAATGAAGATTCTAATTCTTAAGCTGTCATTAAACTTACTACCTCCCATTTAAATGGCTATCATTATTCTAAACCACATATCTACAGGAATGAATTTCTCCGCAACCCTACTGAAGAGATGGCACACTACAATAAGTTTGCATACATAACGGATGAGATAGAAATTGACCTCTAATACACGGAAACTCTCATTGTGGCTACATTTCCCATTTTTGAAACTGAAGGACACTTCGGGGGAGTTGTTGTGCATCTAAACAACTCCCTACTCATTGATCTCTTTAATTAAAAATTATGTTTCCTCTCTATTATGTAATTGTGTTCTCTCTATTAATCACTTAAAATATTGCCCAAAGTAACTCTGAAAGAATCCATTTATATATTTTTGGTGAATAGTCAACAATACAAATTAGGTTTAAAGGTAAGAAAATGTATTATGTTTCTCTCCTACTGTTTTCTAGTGTTTTGAGAAATGGTGCGGGCTTTTCCCGTTTCTACATTTTGATTTCCCCATTTCTGTTTCCGTAAAACATTAATATTGACTCCCAAGATAGACGGGTTGGAGATTGAATAGAAAGACAGGTTTAATCAAATTAATATTTCCCAGCTCACTGACATGAGAAATCGCATTGTGCCCCAAAAGATTGAGAATTCAACAAACAATTATTAACCCTCGTAGTTGGGGTTTCTTTAAATATCGCGAGAAGGCTGCATAAATCTCAACATTTCCTAAACCCTGTTATGGAATAATACATGTTAGTTACTATAATTGTCATAGTTTTTCAACCTCAGAACCCATGCTTTCTCATTACCCGTTATTCATGAAGCAATGAAAAATTTGGGTATATAGCTGTTAGAAACAAGAACCTGGGAAACGACATGTTGACCACGGGGAGTGGCAAAGAAGCAAACGAGCTTAGAGATGAGAAGGTATCGCCAATCTTGGAAAGAGAGCTCGATTTCCGGGAAATATGTCGGCCATATCTGGACGATTTCGCAAGGAGGATCCGCTGTGTAAGGCCGTTGCTTCATTTTCATTACTATGCTTTCTCCATTGGCAATGTCCATGGGCTTTGTGTTTCTATTCTACGCTTTCTCTCTCTGAAATTCACTCCTGTGTAAACAAAGAATCTGCCCTAAATTCATAAAATTCAGCCATAACATCAAATTATTGCATACGGAGTATTTTACAGCACATAATCGCAACCAATCCGAAAACGCTAAAACGCAATTCAGAAAATGCATTCAACCCCAAAAACGCAATTCACAACACATAATCGCAACCAATCCATGAAAAACCCGGGGATAATAACACAAGTAGACGAGAATTTTAAGTACCTGTGAGGTGAAGCAGTAATTGTGCCTACTGCTATTGCGGAACCAAACGAAGCGATTTAGGTGGCAGCTCCCATGGAAGAGATGAAGCAGCCACGAGACTACAAGATGAGAATGTCGTTGCTTTTGTAGGACTGCTTTTTAGAGCTAATTTGGTAGAGACTAGAGAGGGAATGAGAGGAAGGGAAAAGAAATCTATTAACTTTTTCGTGTTTGGTTTTAAAAATAAAAAGGAAGTCAATTGGTGAAATTTGGACAGAAAGTTATTTTCTTTCTTTTTACGAAAATTTTATGTGGTACATTCAAAGTTTGAACTTTTTAAGGTGATATCCACTTTTTTAAAATTTTGCACAAAATAATTTCAAAGTTCAAAATTTTCTGCGCCCCGTATACAAAATCTGGAATGACATCTTAACGCTGTCAAGTTGACTAATTATGAATAGTAAAATGACTATTTTGCCCCTATATGTTAATGGAAAGAACCAATTTTGAAATTTAATTTTTTTTTTGAAATTTTTGTAATTAATTTTCTGAATTTTTTGTATTTTTTTTATTTGCACATAATACCCACTACATTATAAAACGTTAAGGGTACCATGTGCACAATTTTATAAGTTGAATGTTATCCTTTGCAAACTCTGTAGTTGAAACCAACGATTATTTTGGGTGTAACTAGCCGTTTTTAGTCGATGGTTTTAGGCTATTTAATGGGCAAATGTGTCTCTTCTCTCACACCCGAATCACTCTATTTTCAACTTCAAGATATGTGTAAGGGCATGTTCTTTTCAACTGGTTCCCAGTTTTTCCCAGTTTTCACCAGTTACCAGTTATAAAATACAGTTTTGCCCAATTTTGCCCAGTTTGACCCAATTTTGCCCGGTTTATCCCAGTTTTGCCCAGCTTTACCCAGTTTTGCCCAATTTATCCCAGTTTTGCCCAATTTATCCAATTCATTCCATTTTTTCGTGATAAATATTTTTTTAATATTTGAACAAATTGAACAAAATAATTAAAAATGCAACAAGTTATATCGAAAAAAAAATGCATATTGACTTTTAATAATAATAATAATAATAATGATGATGATGATGATGATGCAACGACGACCACGCAACTCCCTGGAAATAAAATGCAACAAATTTAATTAGCTTTTCTTTTTTTTTGGGTAAGGTCGCTTCATTTATAGATGTTTTGGAGGGGGTAATTACTGATTCATTCATGAAACCCAACAACAAACGCCTTCTCTTATCAGATGAAGTACATTCAAAATTCACTTTTTACTCCTTCACTACAGCTCCTCACTTCCTCTCCCTCTCTCTGTCTTTTGATAGCCATGAAGGACCAATCTCTCACTACTCTCTCACCAAGCCATGATCTATATATTTTGGGGATTTAATGTTACATGTTTCGGAAATCATCTGAACTGAGGTTGAAGCCAACAATTCAGAGGTGGTGTACTGGTGTCGGCGGTTCGGAGTCATCACGGAGATTCAAAGGCGGTGACGGCGATTGGGAAGCGGTGACAACGACTCATAGGCGGTGAGATCGATTAATCTTTGTGAGTAGCCATAATTTTATTTGTTAAATCTCTTCAAGTGTGGGTTTGAATTATCAAATTTTGATTATTATTCACTTGAACTGTGAGAATACATAGAAAAAAGATTTGGGGGCTATAGGACCTTGCCAAAGCAGGAGTGCACTGGGTTTTACAGTAATCATAATCCTATATTTTCCTGTTCAAATATGTTACTTTGGTAGAGTACTAGAATATTGTACGTATGTTCATCATGTTTATCAACATCTGTTTTCCAGCCCAGAATTCATCTTTTGGTTTGGCGACACCATGAGATTGTTGGTAGATAGCTCTTTTCAACCTTATGGCAAATTGTTTTATCTTTTTCATGTTTATCACATTTCACATTGGTGTCAAGTTGTTAGCTCTTTGGTGGATTGATCTTAGATCTCTCACCTTTGCCTTCTTGGTGGATGTGAATACTCATCAGTTGGTCAACTTGGAGATACTCATTAGTTTATGGCTTGTATAGGATCTGTATATGGGATTTTAGTGTTATAGAGTTAATTCATGCATCTTCAAGTTTTGGGGCTAATTGTGTTAGCTGTAAAACATTGCGTTTTTACACTTGTTCTTGCATATATGACTGTATGAGTTGACTAGAAGGAAAAAAAAAAAAAAAAAGACTATGTGAGTACCCTTAAATAGGCCTCCACTGTAATCCAAACTATAAAATTATAAACAATGTAGTCATTAATCTTTTTTCTTTATTATTTATTTCCTAAGTTTGTCAAACTTTGTCACAGCTTGTTAATTACTTGGGCAACAAATAGATGGCATTTAAGGATAGGTGGGATCATGCCTCTACTAGAAAGTTTCTGCTTGTTAATTACTTGGGCAACAAATAGATGGCATTTAAGGATAGGTGGGATCATGCCTCTACTAGAAAGTTTCTGCAACTATTGATAGAGAGTGAGGAAATGGGAAACGAAATCAAAACTACTCCCAAAATTCTGAAACTTCTTAATGCAGCACTGGGAAAAATAATTTATCAGAACAGTCAATATTACAGTTTTTCCCAGTTTTCTCCAGTTTCTCCCAGTTTCTACCAGTTATCAGTTAGACATCCCAATTTTCACCAGTTTTGCCCAGTTTCTCCCAGTTTTTCCCAGTTACCAGTCACCAGTTCCCAGTCGAAAAGAACGAGCCCTAAGTTGTGAGTTTTGAATTCGTTGTAATTTCCTCCTAGTTGGTGTTTAATAAGATTATTTGTTGAGTGTTGTCTATAAAAAAACGTTTATTAAATTTCTCATACTATCCTAACCTATAAATAAGATGGATTTTTTATTAACAAAATAAAATAAGCATATATAAAAAATAATTTTTTTTTCTTAATGTGCTAATTGTCTCATTCAAAATTGGGGTTAGAGAAGAAGCACATTTGAAAATAGAGTGATCTAATCTAGAAATTACAACTATGAGTAAAAGGGTAGCTTCTCATAACCCACCAACCTATATTGGTAAAGTCGACCCAACCACTTTAGAAAACTGGATTCGGAATTTAGAGAAGATACTTGAGGTGACATTATGTCCAAAAGATATGAAAGTTAAAATAGGAACTTATTATTTGAAGGAAGAGGCAGATAACTGGTGGTCAGGTGTGAAGGCCAGTTATTTAGCAGAATAGGATTTCAAATGGGATGTTCTTAGGGAGCGATTAAGAACACGGTTTTATCCTCCAGCCCTTAAATGGCAGAAACAAGAAGAATTCATAAAATTAAGACAAGGGTGTATGAGTGTGCAAGAATATGCAGATAAGTTTGTTGAATTGTCTCGTTTTGCTCCCAATATTGTACCAACAGAAGAAGATAGGGCTCGTAAGTTTGAAGATGGGCTCGCTTTTAAGATACAAAAATCATTGGGTGGCATTCCATCTAGGACGCTTCAAGAAGCTTATAAACGAGCTTTAAATATTTCTAGAATACTACGGAATGAGGAGGAAGTCCTAGGCAAAGGTAAAAGAAAAGATCAAGGAGAGTTAGACTCTTCACCAGTGCCTAGCAATCAGAAAAAGGCCCGACAAGAATATTCTAACCAAGAAAACAGACCTCGGGGCCAATTTGGGGAAGGTAAAGGCAATGGTAACTAGTTTAAAAACAATCAGTTTAACAACCGTTTCAATGGGCATGGCCAAGGACATCGTAATGGTGCCTGTTGAAAGTGTGGTAGGATACATTATGGACAAACTTGTGATGGTCAAATGCTTGTTTGTTATGAGTGTAAAGGGCAAGGACACAAAGCCTACGATTGTACTACTAAAAAGTTTGGAGTTTTGGCAAGGGCACAAAGGAATGAACAACCCAAAAATGGAGGAGTCACATCTGAGACTAAGGACCATAGAAACCAGGGAGTGAGCAACCATAATTTAAACAATGGAACTCGTCGCTTTGGAGGTGGTAGAAGCACTGCAAATAGTAACCGAACTATCACTGAGAATCAAGGAAGAGTGTATCTAATGTGTGAGTCAAAAGGTATAATTCATATTCATCTTGTTCTTGCCTTCCTTTTGTTTGACTTATAGATAGGATTTGTCCTCTGTTCTCGAATCAGCAAATCAAAATTACTCTTCTTCTAGGACAATGGTATTTGATTTTGTTTAAAGACTAGGTGCATTTGAATACTTCTCCTAGGACCAAACGGTATACTGTAAAAAGGATAACAGAATCGAAAGTGGGGAATTCTAAATTGTTTCAGTAAGAAAGTCCTTCTAGTGACTAAATCGACCTAAGCACTCACCATTGTTCAGAGTATCTTCCTTGCCTCTTAATTCCTGTTTTCGGAACCACTACTTATACTTGTTCAAGGAACAAGGTAACTCAGCTTTAAGTTTCAAGGACGAAACTTATTTTAAGGGGGAGAGAGTGTAATACGCGTATATTTAGTTAGGCAATAAATTAATATTTTATTAATTTAGAAACTTTATAATAAGTAAAAGTAATAACAATAATATAATTAAAATTACAAAGGGACTACTATTAAATAATCATGACAACAACAACAATAAAAATAAAAAAATAAAAAAATAAAAGAAGAAGAAGAAGAAGTGAAGAATGGCGGTGGGAACATTCTAGAGATATCCCACCCCTTAATCTAGCTCTAATTATAAAAGAAGGCTTTATTACACTTTTGCCCTTACAAATTAAGAACAAAATACTCACAAAATATTACCATCCTCTTTCATTCATCTCAAACCAAACTCACCATTTCTATCACCACTGTAGCCACCACCTTCACCAATTACACATATCAATCAAGGAGAAACAAGAGCTACTAAGAAGGACCTAAAAAATTCATCACTCCAAACATTTTCAGAAGGTAATTTTCTCTCTCCTCTTCCCTTTCCTTTCTCCTTATGTTGTTGAATTTCAGCCACAAACCACCACAATTGGTGGTGGTGGTGGCGTATTTGGAGTCTTTTGAGGCAAATCGACCATGGTTCTTTGTTACCCACTTCATTTCCCTTCTCTCTCTCCCATTTCAGTACCATGCAAACCCGAAATTGGGTCATTTGAATCTTATATTAGAACCCAACTTCAACTGTCAGGTTGTGGCTTTTAATTTTCTGAACTGGTCTTTATAATTTTGCCCCTTCTGCTCCCTTTCTCCACTTAGTTCTAGTGTATAAGTGATGGTAGTGTCTAGATAATTGGACTTCCAGTAGTTTTATTGAATGGGTATCCTGAACTAATTATAATATATATATATATATATATATATATATATATATATATATATATATATATATATATATATATTATTTCCAGTGGAGCCAAAAGCTTCTTTACTTTCTGGCTTCGGAATGCAATGGACTAAAGCAAAATGGCTCATAAAACTGTCGGCACTTCTTATTCATTGTGAAGTTGCCGATGGTCGTCGCACTTCGGATCTCGGGTCAAACGGAAACAGCCTCTCTGTGAGACTCTCACAGGGGTAAGGCTGCGTACAACCGACCCCCCCTTACCCTGCCTAGGCGGGAGCCTCTTTGGAGGCACTGGGGTAATGTTGATATATATATATATATATATATATATATATATATATATATATATATATATATATATATATATATATATATACCACGAATTATCAAATTGGTGTTTTAAATGAACACCTTTGGACGATTTGGTCCTATTAAAAACAGTTGTGACAAATTGGTCTTAAAAATGTTAAGTATGTGCAGATTCCCCCTCTAAACCGGGTTTAGGGAGAATCTCAACCTTAATTACGTTTTTAATTCATTTTTATATTTTTTTTCCTATTCAAATTCATTTTCAGTTGCCTTATTCTCTCTTTTTAATTATCTCCTATTATTTTCTCTTTCCTTCTCCTCTTCATTCCCTATCTCTCTGTCTGGCCCTTGGTTTAATTTGTTTGTCTGCAAATTTGATGGGAATAGGGAATGAGTACATCTATTAAAGACTCCCGATGAGGCGATGACCACAATATGCAATGGTTCAATTATGATCTCAAGAGTAGCAACCTTTCTACTCTTTCTCTCCTTTCTTTTCCTTTCTCTCTCCTTCGTCATCACTCTCTCTCCTCCCTCCTCCCCCACTTGCACACCTAATATTACCCCATGATGAGATTAGGCTCCTTCCTAATCATGAGATTAGGCAAGAATTTGTGCACGATAAGGTATAAGGACTGAGGTCTGAGGTCATCATCAATGGAGACCCAAAGTAGTAGTTCAACATGGAGACTAAACGCACATGGCTTCCCATTGTAGATTTGTATGCCAGTATTAATAATTGTACAACACTGAATTGATGTTCAGAGAAGGCAGAGGAAGAATGGAAGAAGAAAAAACAGGGGACGAGAGAGAAAGTGAAGGTGGGTGGAGAAAATTCGAGAGTGAGGGAAAAGGAAAAAGAAGAAAAGTGGGATCAACAATGGCGGCGATTCGACTCGGTCGCGTCACCTTGTGCCATGGCGTGTACGTAGGACCATCGGCGGCTATGAGGTCACGCGGTTACTCAACAATGGCTGCGTTTCTTGCTTGATATGCAGCTCGGTTTCGCGGTACGGGGACGCCATTGGAGGGGAGTTGAGGAGAGAGAAGATGAGAAGGAAATTTGGGGAGTTGGGTGGTGATGTGGGTGAGCTTGCAGTTGCAAAGAGAAGCCATTGGGGATTTGGGGTGGGGAGCAGGGGACGGAGCGAGAGAAAGGGGAAGTAAAAAGGAAAGGAGAGGAAAAGTAAAAAGAACAAAAAAAAAAGGTGAGAAAATAATTAAAAAGAGAGAAAAATACAACTGAAAACGGTTTATTAGAAAAAAAACTGAAAAATGAATTAAAAACATTATTAAGGTTGAGGCTCTCCCTAAACCCGGTTTAGAGGGGAAATCTGCACATGTTAAGACCAAATTGTCACAACTGTTTTAATAGGATCAAATCGTCCAAAGGTGTTCATTTAAAAGACCAATTTGGTAATTCGGGGTATATATATATATATTAGGGATGAGCAACGGGACCAAGTACCTGGTTCTGGATCTGGAACTGGTCAGGACCCGGCGGGTCCAGACTTGGAACCAGTCCCACCGGGACCAGTTCTGGTTCCAGAATTTAAGTACCAGTTCCGGGTACCAGTTTTTGGGATCAGGTACCCGCTGGGTACCCAGCAGGACCAGTTCCAAGATCCAGTTTATGAGTTTCATATTTTGATGTGGCATTGAGTTTTATTAATTATTGTTTTTGTATTTTCGTTTTGGGTTCTAATATAATGATATTAGATAAATTTTAGTAATATATGATTTATTAAAGAGAGTTGTATAAAATAATATTAAGTTTTGGGGAAAAAAGAGAACAAAAAAGTCTATGAAAAAGTGGAAATGGGTACTTGGTCCCGGAACCGGTACCCGGCAGTTCAGTACCAGTTCCCAGATTTCAGGATCCATGGTAACCAGTTCCCAGATTTCAGGACCCGTAGTAACCAGTTCCAGTACCAGTTCCAGGTATTTTAGGCGGGTACCCACCCATATATATATATAACTAATTTAATAAAAACAGAACAATAGAACCAAGATTATGCAAAATACAGATTTCACATCTTATAGTGAAATAGTATTGATCCTAGAAAACTACTTGATTTGATTTAGGCCCTGGTGGTGGTACCGAAGATATACAACAGTAGGGGCAGAGTAGGAGCGTATTTTGAACACCTTTTGCTTCAGGTAAATACCATGTCTACCCAAAATCCTTTCCCCGTAAAAAAAAAAAACTATTTTAGTTGGTGACTATGCGTATGTGTACTATATTTACTGTTGGTTTGATGAAATTGGATGAATTCGTCTTTGTTCAAATTAAGTTATTGGTCATATGAATTTGTAGCTAGGTGGAACATTATTACTATTATATTTATGAAGAGGTACAAGGGTATCTATAGAACATATTAACTTACAGTAGAGATGGTTTTTCAACGTTTGTGAGCGGCAGGTAGATATAATACTCCTCTTATGTTACTGGGTGAAAAGAAGTAAACTTGGCAGACTTAGTAGGAGAAATTACTTTTAGGAGAGAAAGCATGAGAAGTGAATCATGACTTCTATAATTAAGTTGTTTAATTGACTATAACTCTCAAGGTTTTTGTTAAGTGTGCCTTGCATGAAATTTGTGTACACTGGCTTAGAAAATCAATGGCATAGTTGGTCGCTAAGGTGTAAAATAATTGGTTTTGTATTCACTCAATTGTGGCTTGTACATGAGAAATATGTGTTGATGTATGAATGCGTATGAATGGAGTTATCTGGCATGTTAAGAGCAAGTGTAGGACAAAATAAGCTTTATTCATGAAGAGAATGTTGGTTGGCTTATTGAACTAGCTAGTTTGTACAGCATGAGCATAATTATAAATGTATAGTAGTGTGTATGCCATGATGTGATCTTTGCATTAGAAAGTAAAAGAATTCAACACGTTGTATAGTCAGATTACAAGCTTTTGTGGAGTTGAGCTAGTTTGAGCTTGTTTTATTTAAATGGTTGAAGTAAAAGATATCGGGGGAGAAGTCTCTAGTTGGTAATCCAGAATACTTTACTAGAGATGAGGAACAGGATCGGTGGTAGTTCTTTTTGTGAGTTCAAAAGTAGTTATAGTCTTTCCTTTTCAGGTTGAGATCGGCTGGGTCTCCACGGTCTCTAGATACCTAAAAAGGGGTGTGCGCACGCTTTCAAGAATAGGAGGTTGGGATTGATCGGCTGGGTCTCCCGGGTCATCCATTGAGATAGATTGGCTGGGTCTCCCGGGTCTTTAGCCGTTCTCTTCCCTGATAGTGTAAACAAAAGGGTATTAGGTGTATAAGTGATAAAAGGAAGCGACTTAAGGAAGATTATATACGCAAATACTGTAAGCTAGCTAGGTTACTTAACTAGATGATGTTATGGGTAGTTAATTAAGCGTAGTGAAACGTAGGACTACTAGTTAGTTTAAAATAAATAAACAGATTTGATTTCTAAAGCTTTTATGATTAAAAAGTTGTGTTTTAGCAAACACTTATAAACCTATTTTCATAAGAGTTATTTTTACGTGGTAGAGTGCGTTTACTTAGCATTTTCGCTAATTTTCGTGTGTTTTCTGTTTGTTGTCTGCTTTGTTCCTTCTTATTATACAGGTGGGTTTTCCTAGAGAGGGAAGGACGCTCAGAAGACTATTAAAAGACGAACCCAGTTTCCTTGATGTTTTTATGTAAATTTTCTCTGTAATGTAAAGATGTACTAGTTTACTAGATTGCACATATTTGTATATAAAGAACAGACTTTTGGTTAAAAAGAAGTGAAGACAAATCATTTAGAAGGTTGTCTCTGTTCATCACAACCTTGCATTTATTCTTTAGAATAAATGTGGCGGTAACTCCCCGACTATTATTATCGCTTCCGCTTAACAGGTGAATTGCTCATTAAATATTATTATATGAGACAGCTGAGTCGGGGTGTTACATTCCGGTAAGCCCATATTTATACCACACATACCCTACAAATAACAAATATTTCTGACCTGACTTGATACCCACAAAATTCCACCACAGGAGAAGTGATTTATATGCCAAGATACATAAAGGAGACATGACACCATCCATGGAAAAACCTCCAGAATTGAAAAGGGAGCCAAAGAGTATACTCAAAATGGTCAATAAAGCCCGAAATTATGAAGCTGAGGTATGAGTCCAAAACTCTCTAACACTTCCTTCTCAAAATGTAATTGTGTTTGGTAATAAATAAAAAACTCACTAAAGGTTCAATCACATCAGGGCTCATTATATCTTTGTCATGCCAAAATCATCGATATTGGCGTCAAAAGGAGTTGGTGCTACATTTCCTGCACAAATCCCGACTACTTAAAACAACTTAAAATGGAAGAAAATTGCTACCACTGTGAAACATGTGAAAAGTTAGTGAAATTCCCTATTGACCGGTGAGCACACACGAATGCAATACAAGTAGTTTCCTAACTTAAACTGTACCCATCTATTAACACCCCTCTCAATAACTGCAGTTACAAAATTGAAGCTCATATTGAAGATAAGTCGGGCATAACTGTTTTAACTATATTTGACGAAGTCGCCAACGACCTCCTCAAAATATCTGCAGCCGAATTAAAGAAGTTGAGCAAAGTAAGCATCATAACTCACCGTCGACTATTTATTCATATGCTAGCTAATTTATTGATTTTGATAGTATTTGGAAAAATTCTCTATTGTTAAAAAACTCTATGTTTTTTTTGGCTGAAGGTTGGACAAACAAACGAACTGCCGGAAGCAATAAAGGACCTCATTAGGCACGAATTCAATTTCCGAATTTGGCAAAGTTCGTTCCTAGACATCCCCCCGTATGGAAACTTTGCATGTGGCAGAATTTTCAAAGATAATGTGTTAGTGTTGCAAAATGGTATGCAAAACCCTGTCGTCCAAAACAAAGTAGAGGAACAAACAAGATTATTTCATCTATAGACCTCAGCGTTGAAGGAGATTTAACCAGCACAGGCAAGGTGAAAAGGAAAATAAACCACTGCCTTACAGATGATGAAGCTGAAATGTCAAAGGAGGGAGATGCGGCCTTCAAAACCAAAACACTCAAGCAAGAACATGAAAAAAAGAAACTACACAGCATGTATGAAACCTAAATACAAAAACAAAATACTAATGACTAACTTTTTCCTTTTCTAACTATGAACTTTACTTTCCAAACATTCCAGGCATCAACCACCCAGCAAGACAGATGAGCAACACAATCACCAAATTTATAAGGATGAAGGTACCAAATATGAGGAAGTAACAAATAAGAGAACCAAAAAGAGACTATGTAAGAGTTAGGGTACTTACAAACTAGAATTTTATTTCTAAAGCATCCATTAAGTTATATGTCAGAGTTTACATGCAATTAACTATCAAAAATGTGAAATTTTGCAGACTAGAAAGCCATGAAGAAGAGTGCTAAGGAAGAAGCTGGATACTTGAAGTACATGATTCTTAAATGGGAGAAGAATCATCTCTCTGCGAACAAATTGCTGATGAAGAAAAATAAAAACATAGCAATGCTATTAGAATTTATGTTTAGCACTTTTAAAATGTTTCTTAGTTTATGATAGTTCTGAAAGATGTATTCGTCCTCAAAAGATTTTGATATTTCCAATGAAAATCAAAAGGGTTTATTACAATATTCTCACAATGGTTAAAATGAAAGCTATTACACATGAAGGTGTGAAATAAGCAAAATTCTACAGCACCTGAAGGTCATATAGTTCAACAGCTATGTACACGTTGTGATTTACGCCATGTCCCACTACCTAACAAGGACTTTCCCAAATTGAAAAATCAGATTACCCCAAATTCATTACAAGATTCCCCATAGAATGTATTATGTTGTTTCAATGTATATACAACTAAAAAGCAATGAACTCTCACACACAAGCATACACACAAAAAAAAAAAGAAAAAAAAAAAAACAAAGACAACCCACACCCTTAATTCACATCAAACAAAAAACTGCCTCAATGGTATACTCAACTTAAGATTGCATTCAATTAAGTATTCAAAAAAAGTTATCAGTTTCACCTTAAGAAAAGAACAACACTGTAGTTTAAAGAGGAAAAAAACTTATTCTAGCCTAAATAGTGGGCTGCCAATGAAGTGATAAACACACAATCAAATAACTACAGACATCAGGACACATATATATAATATATTAAGACAGAATGATACCAAAACCAAAAGATATTACTAAAAACCAGTTAAACACAAACTCCCTATGGTAATCTGTAACTGAGGAAAACCACCAGTTATTTACATGGATTACATTTAAAGCTCATTAAAGCCACTGTAAAAAAAATTAGAACTTAAAAAATTATGAAATATACTTCGCCTACTATAACTACTAAAATGCAATAGGAACCCTTCAATTTATAGAATCTGCAGTTTCAACCTTATGAACAGAGAAATATCAATAATAGTGCTCATATCCAAACATTATGATTGGAAAAACAGTTCTCATTCAATGGACCCAAAATAATAACTGCAGCTCAACTAATATAAGGAAAATCAATGTCATCACCACATAATAAGTCGAAGAGACAAAGACGAGACAAAGTAATTGACACAGAATATAAAAAGAAGCATTACTACTTAGTAGTCAATTTACAATTCAATGAGGCCTTTGTATGATTAACTATTAAACCTTATATATACTCAAATACTCTTTCGCTTTCTCATCCTTATCCAGGAAATCTTCACATAACAGACAAGCTAATGGGTTTTCCCAACTCGACGCACCCATTATCGGACACTATATGAAAACACACCATTCCCACAGCATGGAACCCAATGAGTTATTCAATATGTATCAGAAATCAGTTGCAGGTCAGACGCGACCACAAATCACACATGCTCAAGATCATATTGGAAACACACAACAAAGATTTGTTGGTAAGCCCCTAACAACTTCGCATTAGGCAGAACAAATTATAGTTCAAATCAAAACTTAATTACATGAATTCTAGAAATCAAAGTGCATATACAGTAAATCACCCAAAGCACTTTTGTCTTACCCTCCTTTTTTGCTTTTACTTTATAAAAATGTCCTAAGTCCTACGTGCTGAAGGGAAGCATTAAATTTATATACTCTGCATGTAAATGTTTGTGTGTTGAACGATGAATTAGATAAGGAATCTAAAAATATTTGGCATGCAATACAGGTTTAACAACGACGCTGCTAAATCAAACCTTTGGCATCCATGGACATTTGGAACACAAACACTTGCGAAATGATCCCACTCCTACGACAAGCCCAACCTCTGGAGTCAATGAGTTGCCAATGAACAACAGCAGAACGAGGAACTTAAAGCAGACTGCACAAAGCTTTGTCGGTAATAATCATTTTCCCCACTCAATGCAGTCGTACTGCTAACTACATAATTCCTAACAACCATATTTACTCCGATAACGTAAGGAATACCAACAACACTTCTAAATGAGACTATAGTTTAAATCCAATCAATTATTTGAATTCAATAAATTAAATTCCATACTCAGTAAATCCCCCAAAAGAACTTTTGCCTTGGACTACTTCTTTCCTTTATATAAATGTGTTAAGGCCAATACGGCTAACAACAATATAATAAATTTCAACCATTCATGCAATGGGGCATTGTATACTCTTTTTTTGAAAAGGGGCGTAGTATACTCTGCATGTAAATGTTTATACATTCAATAATGAATTAGAAAAAGAATTTCAGAATATTTTGCATGCAATGCAAGTTTAACAACAACACTGCTAAATCAAACATTCCGCATACCTGGACTTTTGGACAAACAAATCTGCCAAATGAGCACGCTCCTACAACGTCCACAACCTCTGGAGTCAATGAGTTGGCACTGAACAACAGCAAAACGACAAACTTAAATCAGCCTACACAAAGCTTTGTCTGTAATAAACATTTACCCATCTCACTGCAATTATATTGCTAATTACATATTTTTATACAAACATATTTGCTCCGTTCATTTCAGGGCTAATAACAACGTCTCCAAATCAGACATTGAGGTTGCATAAAACTAAGTCATTCATTCAACATGTGTCAAACAGAGCACCAAAGACAACAATGTTCAAGCCAAAGCCGATTGCTGTAAACAACTCCAGCCTGAATATTGGACAACAGGCAAACTCAGACTAACCAACAAATCAAAATTATGTCAGTATGTTGCCATGTTCATGATTTATCATTTCACTTAAAAGCCTATTTCCCATTTCACAGACAAATGCTTCATAACATACGCATTACCCAAATCCAAGCACTTAATATAGATTGGGAAAATCATTATAGAATGTTAGCAACATTAAGTTGTCTTCTCATATTAAAATGCAAGCAACATATGCCTTCTTCTCATCATATAAATTGAATTATATTCAACAGGTTTGACAACAACAAAACTTCAGAATTTCTTCAACCAACCATTTAATGGCAAAGCCACAACTGATAGAACGCAGACAACCACCGATGCTGACACTTACAACAATAGCTAAAACCAGTCTGCAACATCAACAACGGAACCTCATGCCTCAAATGCAAACGCATAATCTAGCCAAAACACAAGGAAAAAGATAGCGCATGAGAATAAGGATCTCAATGAAGCAACCCGAACTACGAGACAAAAAAAGAGAAAGAAAAGCAATACCAAGATGAAACAACGCAAAAAAGACAATGCCACCAGGTATACATCATACTCATTTACATAGGATTATTAACTAAATATTACTGACATGAAATACACAAATTGTAAGCTCCTCTGTAGAATATTGGAACATGGGAAAACCATCATATGAATGCATAAACTGTGGAGCAATAATGTGGTTTGAGGAGAGAGCATTGAAAGGGAGGAAAAGACAAAATGATGTGGGTTGAAGAGAGAGAGAGCAATGAAAGGGAGGAAAAGACAGAGCAATGAAAGGGAGCAACCAACTATCAAGCACCATCCAAAATAATATACGAGCATCAGCATATCATGGCTGTCCACTACATATTCGAAGCCCAACAACTGTAGAAAGGCCTTCAGAAACTGCGAAAGGCAGCACAAGTTGAGTATGAGCCCGCTATTTTCCTTATTGGAGTAATAAGGATAACAGGAGGAAAAATACAAGGTTTGTTTGATCTCCTAGAAATCGCATCAAGGCCAAATGGAATACACTTGCTGAATATGTACCGTGAACAAATACAACAGATGACAAGTCCGGATCCGTCGTGTCTACCCATTTTAAATCAACGGATTTGTGTGGAACATGGTCCACCACACATAAACATATCACCAAGAAATATCACCAGTCACATCGATCCATTCCAAATCACCTGCAAAAATTGTGCTATAGAACTACAAGTCCATTTTCTAACATCTTCATAGAAATAAAAGGCATGCAACCTTCAATTTAAGAAATTTAGAGTTACGAATAGGTGAAAAATTTGTAAGCTGATATATCCATTAATCTATGGATATATCCATCCAAATATAAATTAAAGCTACTATATTTACGTCCTTTTTTTCCAAACGGATACAAGACTTACTTGCTTAGTGTCATTCATAACGCCCCACAAAAAAAAACCATTTCATAATGATTGTATTTTTTCCTATATTCAAAAATCAAACTATTATCTACAAAATAAATTATTAGTGACATCCAACGAAACAAAACAATACCTATATATATTAAAAGTCATGTCATATACACTTAAAATTTGCCATAGGATCTCAAAATGTAGCACATATATTGTACAATTATATGACTTTTTTATTTTATAAGAAGTTTTTCTTTTTTATCATAGTTAGGTTGAATAAGTTACCACTACAACAACTATAAATTTTCTTAATTCGAACTCTTTTTTTAATATAAAATTATTTTATTCATTGTACTGGCAAAAACTAGTATAAAAAATAACAACATCAAGATCACTAAAGAGTCTAAGACCCACCTCCTTAGCCTTATAGCCAGAAACAACCTGTAGACAATCCTTTCAACTAATATCATCAAAACCATAAACACTGGCCAGCTGCAAACCGAGTACCACCGCCACCGCCACCGCCACCGCCACCGCCACCGCCGTGTTCCAGCCTTCAACGAAATTCCACGTAGCACCCGCGATTGGAGATCCATCATGCCCACGACGTGGTTATCGTCCTTGGACAGTTGGACCATCGTAAGTTTTTAACCCCTCCCAATCGCATTGTATTTTCTCTCTCCTTTCAAACCCCAAAACGACGCCATTGTTGTGAATCCCTTGGCAAGTTTGAACCACACAAGAAGACAATCAGCCATCAAGCAGGTCAGCCTTCTTTCTACTGTCTCTTTCAAACTTATTCTTGCTTCTATGTTAATTTTGTTTGCTTTGACCCCTTAGATTATGAAGTTATCATCCCATTTCGTATGATTATTAAAACTTCGCTAAGCTCAAACGAGTTTTTGATTTTCCTATTGCTTTACCGCTTTAGGGTTTCTTTCCTTCAATGTCGACAACTTCCGTCGAGGTCGCCGGTGTTCAATCTGACGGTACTGAAGACAATGTCGAGAGAATGGAACTAGACGGCCATATTGATGTTCCTGTGAGTAAGAGAACCCTAGACGAGCCGTCTAATGGTGATACTGATACCTCTTTAGTTCTTGAGCCTGATGTTCACAAGGTTTTGGAGAGAGAGAGGGATTCTGTGGATATCGAGGTTGATGGTAAAGGGACTAGCAGCTCGGAGGGCGAAAAAGGTTTTCGCAATGTGGAGGTTATTGGTGTTGGAGATAGTAGTTCAATGGAGGTTTTGGTGGACGGGGAAAGGATAGAAGGTGATAAGACCGGACCTGGTGTTGTGGAAGTAAGTTCTGATGCTTGTTGTGTGCCCAATGAATCTATTATTCAGATCAAAAAGGATTCTGGTGTGAATTTAGTAGCTACTGAGGGTTCAGTTGAGCTGGATTTGTTGCCGAAACCATCAAAAGGTGACATGTTTGGTAAGGAGGCGAAGGCAGTAGTTAATGATGAGTTGTTACCGTATGCAGAAAATACAGTTGATGGTAATGTTGCAGAGGTTAGTAATTCAGGTGGGCTAGAAAATGAGGCTGTAGAAGCTGAAGCTGAAGCTGCGATGGGTAAAGAAACTAATGGGGTTCATGCCGCTGTAGGAGGTTTATCTGACACCAAGGGAGTCAATCTGGTTGTTGATTTAGATGCCTCTGTAAAAAGGGATGGGGAAAATAACAAAAAGAAAGGTGGGTTTTATGCCTCTGATTTAGTTTGGGGCAAAGTGAGGAGTCATCCTTGGTGGCCTGGTCAGATATTTGAACCAGGAGATGCATCAGATATGGCTAGGAAACATTTTAGGTCTAAGAGTTATTTGGTGGCTTACTTTGGGGATCAAACGTTTGCTTGGAATGACGAGGCAAAGTTAAAGCCATTTACATCACATTTTTCTAAGACAATAAAGCAGACTAGTTTAGAAGCTTTTCACCATGCTGTGGGTTGCGCTTTGGATGAGGTCTCAAGGCGCGTGGAGTTTGGGCTTTCATGTCATTGCATTATCGACGGTATTTATAACAAATTAAAAACTCAGGTTGTTGAGAATGCTGGAATCCGGAAACTTTCGAGCGTACGAGAAGGTGGGGACAGATTTTTAACTGCATTGAATTTTGAGCCTGTGAAATTCCTTGATTATGTAAAAATTGTGGCGCAAGAGCCACATGTTGCAGTTGACAGGCTGGAACATGTCATGGCTAAAGGTCAAATGTCGGCCTTCTATAGGTGGAAGGGTTATTATCATTTGGCTGAATTTGGACCATTAATTGGATATGTGAATTATGAAGCTGATGTTCCAAATCCAATCACTGGGGATAAAGAGAATATTTGCAAAATCACTGATGATGGGGCAATAGGTTCTGAAGGATCCGTGAAAGAACATGGTAGCAGACCCCAGAAAAGGAAGAACATTTCTGGTAACAATTTTCATCCTATAAAGAAAGTGAAGCATTTGTCTGAGTTGATTGTTAAGAAGGGCTCATACAAGGAAGATGCTGACGCTGAATCTAAAGGAAAGGCAGGCAGCAAGTTGGTATCATATTTGGTTAAGAGAGGAAAGGCGGCTAGTTTGTTGCATAATGTCTCAAAAGCCGAGAATTGCAGTCCCCAGTCTACAGGGAAAACTGGTATGACATCTAGAGATTTGAAGCCATCTTTTAGAGTGGGAGAAAGCATATTAAGAGTTGCAGGAAAACTAAGTCAGCCGGGTCCCGTGCTGAAAGCTGATGTTTCATCTCATGGAAAAACAACTAAAGGTGAGTGTGGCAACAAGCAATCCCGAAAACAAACAAAAGTGGTTCCTGCTGACTACTCTTCTGATGAAATCCTTTTAGAGCTACATTTTGCTGCTCTGGAACCTCTCAAAGACCAAAGCTTGTTGTACTCTATGGTTGGTTTCTTTTCTGATTTTAGGAATTCAGTTGTCCAGGATAGTGGTATCTTACAACAGCATGGACAGATGGCATGGAAAGATGCTGTTGGCATGTCTGAAGAAAGGCCTGCCCATTCAGGGCCTGCTGAAATGTGTTTTTCAGGTAGCAGATCTAAAGAAAAGGCATTTGATTCTGTAATGATAATGTGCGACTCTGAAGCTGTAGAAGATGTTAATTGCACTGATAAAGTAATGAGTGTTCCTGATCATCAACCTTTCTCAAGCAACGAGAATGAGTCTGTACTTGGACCCGAGCCTTCAAAGGTGTATGGAGTTTCCTCTCTTCTACCGGAGATAGAGAGTACAATTCTAGGTTCTCAGCTGCATACTGGATCTGAAAGTGTTGTGTCAGGCAGGGGCCAACTTGATGAGAAAAAGCAGCAGGAAGATTCACCAACAGCTTTAACATTGAAATTTACAGACATGGATTCCATTCCATCAAAAGCCAAGTTGAATAAGATATTCAGCCACTTTGGTCCTTTGAAGGAATCACAGACTGAAGTCATGACAAAAAAGAACTGTGCTAGGGTGGTCTTCAAGAGACGTTTAGACGCTGAAACAGCTTTCAGTAGTTCAGGGAAGTTTGAAACTTTCGGGCCTTCACTTGTTTGTTACCGGCTCAATTATACTCCCATCCCGCGCAAGTCCTCTTTTGATGCCAAGCAAAGAAGAAAAGATGGCTCACCTGTGGAAGGTAGCGCAGCTTGATACTCCATACTCGGGTCAGATCTCTCTACTTGTGATTAGGTATTTAGCACAGTACATCTCGTTCTTATCAGTGTCTATAGCTTGGTTAGGTTGCTGTACCAATTTTAGGTACATATAGGAAGGAACAACAGCTAATACTCGCAAAAAAAAAAAATAGTAAGCTAATATTAAAAAATATCGAGGGATCTTGTTACTTATCAACATAGGAGTGATGTTCTCGATACCACAACTTAGGAGAAGTTTTGATAGGTGACATCTGGGCCTCATTTGATCTCCTTATTGTATTATATTCTTGTATGATAATGGTCCAAGCCTACAAAATGGTCAATGCTGTATATGGTTAAGAGAAAATTTACATTTGCTGTGTACTTGCCTTGTGAAATGAACAATTTATCAATTGACCCTTTGTCACTTCACCATAGCGCCTTTTGCTCAGTTGGTAGTACATTTCCTGTTGTAGTCTTGTAGAAGGTTTCTATATATTCGAGTACTACTGCTCATTATTGGAGGATATCTTATCCTCTATTTATTTTTTCTCTCCATCTAATAAATTTTTTCTTATCTAAAGAAAAAAAATATATTTGAGTACTACTATACTTTTACTGACCTCGATGAATTCTATCATTTTTGGTTTGTTTATAAAACTGTCCACCATTTCTAATGGAGCCAAAAGCTTCACTACTTTTTAGCTTCGGAATATAATGGACTAAAGCAAAATGGCTCATAAAAATGTTAACACCTCTTATTTATTGTGAAGGTGCCGATGGTCGTCGCACTTCAGATTTCGGGTCAAACAGAAAACTGCCTCTCTGTGAGACTCTCACAGGGGTAAGGTTACGTACAACTGACCCCCCTTACCTTGCCTAGGTGGGAGCCTGTTTGGGGGCACTGGGGTAATGTTGATGTTGATGTTGATGTTGGTTTGTTTATGAGCTTTGCACCTCTCTTTTTGACTCTAGCTGGTTCATCTTGTTGTGCATCACAAACTTGTCCCCAAGATCGTGGAACATAGTCGAGTACTGGAACATCTTTCTACTTCAGTCAAAGTTTTTCAATTTGCATTTATTGATCTTTAGTCTGAAACTTTGAATATTGTGCAATGGCTTTGCTGTTCTAGATCTTTAATGATTTATAGTTACTCATTTTGGCTCTTTACCTCTGATACTGAATCAAAAATTCTCCTTGAGTGGAGATTTGGATTTATAAAGGGACCAATATGTACTGACACTGATTTCTTTGCTAGCAACCTTTATAAGTTGTCAACCTGGGAAAGTATTTCTGTTGAGATTCAGCATGTAGTTTGGGTCACCACTACAATGAAGCTAATATTAGTATGGTGTTTTATTATCCTTTGACTTTCCTGCATAATATCGCCGTTATTCCTCAGTTCATTTGATTATGCCCCCAAGGAGGACCACCGTAAGGTGTAAGCACAATTTCTTTTCATGTCAAGGAATCAACTATTTTACAGCAAGCCTTCTGAGGATCAATCTACGCAAACTATGCAATCAGGATATTATATTTTTCTTGACTAATATTTTTCTGTCCATAACTGTTCTGAGTTCCGAAATGCTCCGATGTAGCATAAGTATTTTTACTGGCATAAGGAAGCAATCTGGGTGGGTCTCAGCTCACCATACTGATCTTGTTCTGGGAAAAAAGTTTTCCTTGAGTGGAGATTGTTTTTGTACAAAGCTGTGTGGAGTATCACTGGTATTAGAGTTTTTGAGAAATCCCACCCACAATGCCTATTAAGTACTTGCTGGAGGTGGACGCACTCCTATTGTGCATATTCTTTTCAAAGAGCAATTGAATGACTCAGGAATACTTGTGTTTGCTATTCTTCCCAGTTTACTAAGCTTATTGAAAGATTATTTTATCGATGTCTTACAGGTGGATACGCCTATTGATACTATAAAATTAGTGACGTGTATGTTCCCTCTATAGCCTACCATTGGACAATGTTTACTCATTTTGCAAAAGCCGAGGTCTTTTGTTGCATAAGCTATTCTTTTAGTTGGTCTACTGATTGCGTTAAGAACCTTCTTTTATTTACGGCCCTATAATATGATTTATTTGCACAAGTTTTGGTCTGATTTATGGAATTTAGTAGTTTTCTTCTATTTATAAAATGTGCCAAGTACATCCTGAGTTGTGCTCTAAGGTTGGATTTACTTCAAGTCTTCTCCCATGTTGTATCTCTGAACAGGAACATTGTGGAACAGTGGTTAATGCTATACAATTGAAGGAGGATCATGAAGATAACATAATGATGAAAATTTTGTGATTATGGTATTGCCTCATTTACATGACCTTCAGTTGAGTGAAGAATCCTTTTTGATGTTCTCTTTCTGTCATTGAATTCAGTGGTACAGTAGTTAATGCTATTCATTTAATTTAGTTGGAAATTGTGAATGCATAACAGGGTTAGATGAAATTGGATTCTAAATAAGTTAATGGGAGATTGACTAATGGAAAGAAGAGCGAAAAAACAATCAGAAATGGGTGAAGAATTCCCTGCAGATAAGCGAGCGTGTAGTTCGCTGAATTTAGACCATGTTCATCGAGTTCTACCCCTCCAAGGCTTGTTCATTCAGCTTTGGAAAACCGATGAAGCAGATATGGAGACTTCATCATCATCAGCTTCGGCCCCTTGGACGATCTGAGAGTGATGGGGAAAGGGATTCTCCATATGGGTCTTGTGAATGATGGGGATCATAGATATAGCAGTCTTAGTCTTAGGGCGTATCAACGTAGCCGGTTGTATGGTGATAATGCGAAGTTTAGTAGAGTTATTTCTAGTCTGAGTAATGAAGCTGAGGAGACTTCTGGTCCATTAGTAGCTTTGACTGAGCTGGATGAACTTCTATCATTTTGCACTAAAGATTCTGTGTCGAATACGTTTGCGGATCAATTAGCTGCTGTTCTTGTAAAGTTGGCTAAGCATGAGAGCAACCCATATATAATTTTGGCTATTAGGGCTCTAACTTATCTGTGTGATGTTTTCCCGCGTTCATCAGTGTTTCTTGCAAGGCATGATGCAATTCCTGCTTTGTGCCAGAGGTTGATTGTCATAAAGAATCTTGATGTGGCTGAGCAAGTACGTTCCTTTTGCACTTCACTGAATCATATTCAAAGGCTTTAACTTCAAAAGTCTCCCAAGTTCAATACATAAATGTTCATGTGGAGCATTTTTTGATTCATATAAGCCACTTGTATCATGAAGTGCCTACAAGCTTTCGAAAAAATTTCACTTGATCAGTTCCTTCCCTGCAATTTGGGGCGATAATGGCTGTTCTAGGATATATAGATTTCTTCTCTACCACTGTACAGGTGAGCTTTCAAGTTGTATTTGGTGAAATAATTATTATATGTTAATGACTTAATTCTAGGATATGTGCTGTTAACTTTTCATTACATTCAATTCTGTTATGGTGATCCTTTTCTTTCCATTTATTTTGTGTTTTAGAGAACTGCACTTTCCATAGTTGTCAATATTTGTTAGAAACTACCATCTGAATGTCCTTCACCTTTCATGGAGGCGTTTCGAAGTTTGTGTAATCTTCTGCAGTATAAGGATCAGCAGGTTTGTGATCTGTAGTTTCTCTCTATTTTGGTTCCTTTTTGGGATTGGGACCATTGGGTACTTCTCAGTTCTTATGTATGAGTATTTGCTATTGACTGAACTAGGTTTTTCAG
Source organism: Tetragonia tetragonoides (assembly GCA_038025085.1). NCBI lineage: Eukaryota > Viridiplantae > Streptophyta > Magnoliopsida > Caryophyllales > Aizoaceae > Tetragonia > Tetragonia tetragonoides. The sequence goes on from CM076149.1 coordinate 21,741,023, forward strand.
TCATTTACCATACAGATCCTTTTTTACTCCCTGATTTGTTTTCCCCTTCTTTTTTGGTTTACTAAATGTACATCTACAGCTTGCGGAGCTTGTAGTCACTTGCTTGATCAAAATAGTAGACAGAGTGAAAGACTCCCCTGAGAAGTTGAGTGAACTCTATGGGCATGGGCATGGGCTTATTCATCAAGCTACTCATCTCATAGACCTAAACAGTCGAGTTGCTTTGAGCCAACCCACTTACACTGTAAGCAGTTATCCTTGCTGCTTCTGACTTGCTTTACCCTTAAAATGCTTGCTATGTTTATCTGTACGCTTGAAAAGAACATTAATTTCTCATCATGAAGAATAAAGCATTGCATTCATGTATGTTTCTTATCCCCGAATTACAAAAATGGTATTTGAAGTGAACACTGGTGGACAATTTGGTCCTATTAAAATCACGTGGGTCATATGGCCTTTGAAAATGAACTTTTGTGCAGATTCCCCCCTAAAATCGGGTTTGGAGGGAGTCTTTACTAAAAGTATTTTTAGGTAATTTTCTTGATTTTTTCGTATTTTTCCATAATTTTTCCCACCATTTTCGTATTTACTCTTTGTTTATTTTTTTCCTTTTCCCTTTCTTTATTTCTTCTTTGTACTTATCCCCCCCTCTCTCTCCTCCTCTCTCCTACCCTGTTTTTTCTTTCTAGCAATTGAAGTCTGCTTAAGGGTTTGCAGAATTTGCGTCATAAAGCTAGAGAACTGTTGATCTGTTTGCCTTCTTCCTCGACCCATATTCTGTGAGTAGCTGAAATCGAGCAGGTATTAAGCTCTTTTCGTGGGTGTTTGATATCTAGGCAGCTCCTCAAGGTTTCGTGATTAAAGGTTCGATTTGGGGGGTTTTGAGCTCGACCTGCTAAAGAATCTGACCCCTCTACCATATCACATATAGATCCAAGAATAAGCTCCATACTGCTTGATTCTGGAGCTTGCTCAAATTGATTTCGTCCTCATGATCTAAGTGCATTCAAGATGCTACCTTAATCACTTATGGCCTATGGGCATTCGGGTCATATATTTGGCCCTTTGCTAAATTAATAATATATAAATTCTATGTCTAAACTCTACACAAATGGGCATGAATCAAAGGTCAAGAAGGAGGTAATTGAGCAATGTGAATGTTTGTTGCACAAAATTTTCGTATCCAGAATGCATAAGAGCAATAAGGCACACCACTTAGGCACTTACTGATGAGTGATGCTAGAACCCAAACCGGTGTGAGATGCAAAAATCCCAAACTCCATTATAATAACAAAATGAATTGAAAGCATGGATATACTAGAACCCAAACCGGTGTGAGATGCAAAAATCCCAAACTCCATTATAATAACAAAATGAATTGAAAGCATGGATATAGAATTATTATAAGAGCCCCCACTCCTGTTGGTGACCACAAGAGTACGAGACCAATTCAAAGTGTACTGATACGCTTATACGTTTATACGTTTGGAATTGAATGGGAAAAGAGACAGGGTTTATACACTCTTATACCTCCCTTTTCCAGTTTTCCCTCGTCTCTTCTCTCTCAAGTGAGCATGGCCACAGAAAACAGTACAAACCTAGCCATGGCCACCATCTCCTGATTCGGAAATCCCGTTAACCCCACCATCTCCCATCATCCACCGTGAAAATTTAGCAGAGGGTTTGAGTGAGGGCAGACTTCCACATACAAATCACTTGCTGATTAGGGTTAGCGTCATTCTCTCTCAACATTTTTTTCTTTGATGTTTGATCTGTTTTTTCTTTGTGAACTCTCCACGCTCGTCTATCTGTGTAAATGGTTCTTGTTTTTCTCTTTCTTTTTCCATTTTCATTTGACTTTCAGTTTGATTTGTGATTTCGTTTGATTTTTAATTCTTTTCTTTTTGATTTGGTTGTGAGCTTTAATCTCAGGGTTCTTCCGCTCGCTTGGGATTTTGTTGCTTGATTTTGGTTCTGATTTTTCGTTCTTCCTTTATGAGGTAATGCCATTTAATCACCATTCTCGCTTTAATCACCATTTATATGGCTTTGCTTCTTGTCACTGGTTAGTTATTCGCCTACCATTCTGTTGTATTTATCTTGTACTTCCATGCCAAGCATGATACCACAAATGTCTTTGTTAACCTGTACTGTTGCTATGTCATGAATGTGTAATGGACATATCGAATCCCTCAACATTAGTTGTCATGTATTAGAGATTGTATGTTTGTGTGCTCTGTCTTTGTTGTGCTCTCGTATAAAAGTCTCGTGTGATTAGTAAAACAGTTGAGTACTGGCAAGGATTAGTCAAAAACTTTTTCTTGTTATGTTGGTGAAGTCAACTGAGAATTTGCTGTTTATGATGGTAGAGAAAGGGAAAATGTTTTCATAGATGTAGATATCATAGCAATTACTCACAGGCTTTTAAACATTTTGGTGACAGAAATTGAAAGAAGACGTGGCCAATGCAAGGAGTAATCTTGTATCATACTGAACCACAACTTCTCCTAAGGCCTGCATTTTGTGTCATGCCAACAGTTCATTGGAAGGTAAGTGAGACGTTTCCTCTCTCAAAGCATGTGTTGAAGTGTCAAGATATGATGGATTCTCCAATGTTCAAGCCACGTTAAAATTAGACTTTAAAGGGTCTAACAGCAAGTATTTGTTCATCAGAGGGTAATTAACCCTCCTCTCTCAATTGTGACCTTAATTTTCATTTAGTAAGGATATTGATCTATCATACAGGTCATGGGCATAGGATTCTTGTGTGAAAATAAGGCGAGAGATCTTGGAAGGCGCTTTCACGCTTTCATTAATGGATTATTGTGTTGTGTTCTATCTGAATGGAACTTCTCTTGGTGTTTATCTGCTTATAAAATCAGTTGGTATTTCCTGTTCAGGCTTTACTGTATGCATCCTTAAAATCATTGAAGTGGTATATGACCTGTTGACATGTAGATAACATAAGCAAAGATAGAAATTTTGCTAAAGTCTGCTTGTATGGATAGCTAACTTTAATTTGTACTTGAATCTGTTTTAATCATGATCCTTCACTTTCTATATTGATCCGTATGGAAGTTCATTTCCAAGTTCTTACGGTGATACTGCAGGTTTTGAGATGCAGGTTATGAGGTATCAGGAAATGCTGGCAAAAGCACCAACTAGCCAATTACTTCGGCCCCAAATTGCTTATATTTGCTCTATTAGGAGTGTGGCGGGGCGACAATCTGATGTTACCACTCGCTGATCACGATGACCAAATTTGAGGTTTGTCTTATGGAATCTATTTTGTCCCGCTTCCTTTATTGTTTACTGTAAAGTGATTTATTTGAGGCCCATGTTCTCTAGTAATTGGGTGTCCGTGTTCAGTGTGCTGGTTCTTATACACTGGTAAGCTGTGTGAAGTATTTGTGTTGACAAGAAAAACTTGAGAGCCATCAATGTGTCTCTTTTTAGATTGAGCCATCGTTGTGTCTTTACCTTTAATTGTGTGTTTTAATCATACTTACCTGCTAGATGCTTTAGGTTACTACCAAGTTGTCATTTTTTCCTCAAGTGAGCAATATGGCTGAACTGAATCTCTGGGTGGTTGACTTTAACTTCAACCATGGTCTGGAATGTCTCAAGAAGGGAGGTAGAATTGGTACTTGGCTACATTGTCTGAATTTTCAGACATGCAACTTGTGCAGCCCTTCTTGTCTACCACATTATATTCTGTGTATTTCTTCTTGTCTTTATTTTGGTTACGGGAAAAAGCTGAATTCCCTTGCATCATGCTTAATTATACCTCAGATGTTGTTTGGTTGTCCAAATGCTAATGTAATCGAGTACCCGGTATTTGCATAGCATTTTCTGAAAAGAAAATAAATACTTTCCATAGTTATTGGTTTGAACAATTTTGTTATATATAAATATTAGATATTAATAGTGTTGTGCTTATTATGTTAAATGCAATTAATTCTATTGTTTTTATCATCTAGTAGTAACAGACAGATGTTTAATTATTAAGTGTATTATTTGTGATTCTTTATGATGCTAGTATTAGCCAAATTAGCTAGATGCAATCAAGAAAAGTTGGAACAAGAAACCCAACAGATGGGAAATCACCCATGTATACTTTAGGGGTCCAATAGAATAAAATGAAACGCACTAAGGAAGCTCTCACTAACCGACCTTTCCCTTTCCCCTTTAAAAGTCTCAGTAGCGTTCTCTCTTTATATAACAAACCACCATCAGACCATCACCCATAATCGACATCACCATCATCCCGCCATCATCGATCACCATCTCTCACCACCACCATCCTCACTCATGTCACCCACCAGCAATACCGCTCAGTAGCACCACCGCCCACCGTTCTTCAGTTCACATTAAGGTAGTTAATTGATGGGTCAAGTGCGAGCCATACCCGACAAGAACTACCAGAACGCCACCCAGGCAACGGTCCAGCACCATGATGACGTCAATTGGTTCACCAGCCCCAACACACCCTCGTTCTATCTATACCGATTGGTTGGGTATAGTGCTCAATCCCTAAATTAGTTTACCGCCTTCATTTCAATTGATAGAAATAGAGTATTTTAGGTCTAATTTTTTTTTGGAAAATTAATTAATTTCATTTCCAAAAGATATAAGCGTTACAACTCTTAGTCTCTAAATCTACAACCCAGATTGGAGAGACAGAAAAACCAAACCAAGCATATCAACCTTAGTGTCCATATAGAGATACAAATTTCTAAGCAAAAGCAAAAGCAACAACAACCTACAGGCTACAACAGCTAAGGAAAATAATTCAACGAGGTTTCAAACATTCCTTTCAGCTGCTTGCACTTTGAGTTCTGAGCTCTAACATGTAGCTGGCAAACTAGACTCCTGCAAATCTCCCTGATTGTACACTTGCCCTGTCTGAAAATAATCATATTTCTTGCTTCCCAGATGGCGTCACTAACTTCATTAATCACAACCTTGATCAACTTCTTCTTTGGGTTCTTGCCTGTAGCACTCCCCTTTGCCCATCCAAGGACTTGATCCCAAGAGCTACTGTGAGTGTTGTTTCCTGCCCAAGTGAGCATAGTATGCAGCAGCTCACTGGAGAAGGAACATTCAAAAAATAGATGGTCATGTGACTCAATTCCAGTATCACACAGCACACAGTTGTCATCATTTATGCTACCAATGCCCATTCTCATCAACCTGTCTTTTGTAGGCAAACTGCGCATACATATCAACCAAACAGTATGTAGGTCTAATTACGTGACCCAATTGTTAATTCTTGTAGAATTGGAACTAGTAGATCGTAGGTATCGCCAATTAGGAGGGGAATTGCATTTGAGGTAACTACGTCTATTACATCAGGTTTCATTTTACATTCGTCTTGAGCCTAATTATGTGTATTTGTAGTTGAATTGATTTGATATGAATTTGGGGAGCTTGTTATATGCACAGTAGTAGTGTTTTGCTAGAATTCGCGTTTGGTCAGTACTAAATATGTGGGCTAAATAGCAGAGAAGTATTGGGTTTTTGGTCAGTTAACTAGAGAAACCAAATGCTGTCCAAGTAGTTGTTTATGCATAACATAGAAGCTTGTACCTCATCTAATTAAGAGTTGTAGTGTTAGGAAGTGTAATTACTGCACGAGGTGTTTATGTGTGTTGACCAATGACTCAAATTGGTTTTCTGATGGTCGTATTTGTGCTAGAAGTTATGTTAGAATATGTAGGCAAGATGCAGGTCATTATTTCCAATAATTGTTTGAGCTGAAATAAAAGTGTTCAGTATTTTATCTTTTGTAATGTATATGATTATAGAGACTTGCCAACTAAGCTCAAAAACTATGTTAGAATTACGCAAGAATGACCAGCTTATGTCTTACGCTTTGTTACATGCTACAGAGCAATGTAATGAGTTATAAAAGAAGAGAAAATGATACTTAGAGTGCTCTTGTGCTACGAGCTTAAGAAGAAAGATATGAGCAAGTATATGACATAATGTGAACACGTCATAAGAAAGAAAAGAAATGAAGAGCTATTAAGATACCAAATAAGATATGAAAAGAAAAAAGAAAGTTGCGGTAATTGTTTTTTTTGGTATAATGATAGCAGATTGTATTCATGATAAAATGTCACCTTACACCTAAAGAGAACTAGCATGCACAGCTAGTTGCCTAGTTCTTAGCTCTACATTACAGCAAACCTTACATACCAAACATAACAACCAAACACAACCAAAACAGAGCAAATTACAACTGTCTACATTATTCTCTCCATTAGCCTTCTGTCAGCAACTATAAACTTCCTGGATCTTTTGCCTTATACTCGAGCCCTGACAGTAAACTTCACCTGCGAAATTATGTGCTCATCTGTGAATTTTCCTTCACCAAAGCAAATATCATTTCGTGCTCTCCTGATCCAGTAAGTTAATGCAGGCAATGCAGCTGCAGTAACTGACCCCTGGAACTGACTCCCCTTTTGTCTACATGTCCAGCTCAACAAACCTCCAAGATGATGTGATGCAGCAGTACAATCCAGCCATTTCTTCAGGTCTACTACGAGAGCTTTAGACCTGGCACACTCAAAGAACAGGTGTTTGTGAGATTCTGCAAAACTATTACATAACACACATGTGATGTTCCAGAGAAGAAGCCCATCCTTGCATTCTGTCCTTTGTAAGTAATCTCCCTGCTTGAGCCAACCGAAGACAGAAACTGTGTCTTGGCAGCTTACCCCAGATAAGGTTAGCATGTCTCAGCTTCTGTGTATTCCCCACCAAATAAGAATAACCACTCCGAACTGTGCACACCCCCTTTCCTGTCAATGACCAGGTATTATCATCTCTATATGCCAGTTTGAACAAGTGTTTATTCTTGTTAAGTTTTAACCAAGCCCAACTACAATCAGCTTTAGGAACATATTGCCAAAAATCTTCATTCTTCAGATAAACTCCACTGACCCATCTCACCCACATATTACTGTATTCTTATTTGCTGCAAGATCCCAGATATGCTTCCCATTGAGAGCATAATTAAATTTTCTGCAGTCTTTAAAATTGAGACAACCTTGCTTCTTAGGTTTGCATACAATGTCCCAGGCAACCAGGCAACTCCTTCTCTTCAGTTCACTACCTGTCCATAAGAACTCTTTGCACTTATTCTCCATGGCCCTTACAACACTTCCAGGCCCCAGTATACATGCATGGACAATAGAACATAGTTTATTAGTTGTGATCTCCCAGCATAAGACAAGTTTTTGGAAGCCCACACATTCAGTCTCTTAGTAATCTTTTCCACTAAGCAGGCACAATCCAATTTGTTCCACTTTGATGGAGATAGTGGGACACCCAGGTACCTCATAGGAAATACTCCCTCCTTAAATTCTGACAACTTCATGAGTTCATCCTTCACAGCTGCAGCAACACCAGCTATATATAAATACACGTGACTTCTCCTTGTTTGCTTGCAACGCTGTGACTTGTGAGAAGTAGGAGAAACTCTCCATAATCTTTGTTACAGACCTCCTTGTAGCTTTGCAAAACACCATGACATCGTCTGCAAAACAAAAGGTGAGAGAGTTGTACTGCTTTGCACATTGGGTGGTACTGAAATTTTCTTGTGGTGCCCATAATCTTCAGTAATCTTGATAAGAGTTCCATTACCAGAACCAAGACCAAAGGTGACACTGGATCACCCTGCCTGATTCCTCTTTTAGCTTCAAAATAACCATTGCACTCACCATTTAAACTCACTGAAAAGCTAGCAGCACTCTCTATACAAGCTAACACCCAGTTACTGAATTTTTGAGGGAACCCATAACCAACCAGCATTTCCTCCAAAAATCCCCAGTGTATTGTGTCATTTGCGCAATGCATTTTTCCTTCTATAGTGCCTAATAGATATTGGCACACCATATGTCGTGTACAATAGATCTATTAGCTACAAATGCTCCTTGGTTCAATAACACCAAACTAGGTAGCACTTTTGCCAATCTACTACATAACACTTTTGAAATGCATTTGTAGATGGTATTACAGTAAGCTATAGGGCGAAAATCAAAAGCAAGCTCAGGATTTGGTGCCTTAGGCACCAGACAGATTGTTGTTGCATTGATCTGTTTCAACATCTGTGCAGAATCAAAGAAATCCTAGATAGCCTCACAAACATCCATACCCACTATATCCCACGCATCTCTAAAGAATCCACTTCCAAACCCATCAGGCCCTGGGATTTTATCACAGTCTATTGAGAACATCGCTTTTTTAATTTCCTTCTGATTCACAGGGGCAATTAATTGAACTTGTTGTTTAGTAGACAGTTGCTTGAAATATAAAGACAGTAGCTGACACTCTGTCTGATTTCTTCACCCCAAGCATCCCTTTATAAAAGGAGATGAGCTCTTCAAAAACATTTTCTTTATCTGTAATGTTCTCCCCATCTGCATTTTTTGAAAGAGAAAACCCTGTTTTGTTCATTCCTTTGTTTCAGCAGCATGAAAAAATTGAGTGTTGTCATCACTCAACTGCACCCATTTCATTTTACTTTTCTGCTTAAGAAACGATTCAGTTGCATAATTCAATTCCAAAAATCTCTGTCTTGCTTCCTTTTCCTCCATCTGTAATTGTATATCATCTGGACACCCATTCTTGCTGCTTCAACTCGAGATAACACATCAGAGTATTCATTTTATTCAATCTTCTTCAAGGACATTCTCACTGCTTTCGGTTTATTGCAAAGCTTAAACACTTTTGTGCCTCTTGTATCATTTTTCCTAGCTTGTTCAACTATGTTTCTGAAGCTTGGATGCTGACTCCACATGTTGAAATACCTGAATCTTCCAAACTAGCTAGTGAATAAGTGAGTAACGTTGTGCTAATGTTATACGATACAAAAAAAATGAAAAGCTACTTAAGCTACTAATAATGTAAAGTGGAAGATGACTCTGGGTAGTAGGAACCTATGGGTACTCCAGATCTGCTATAGTCCCTAGAGCTTAGCTGTAATCCCCAGTTGTGACCTAGCCCCCAGTTGTGGCTATGACCCCAAGTTGTGGTAAGCAGGTGTAGCACATTTGGCCCCCATTTGTGGCTTGACCCTCATTTGTGGTCAAGGGTTTAAAACGCCCCCGGCAGCCCTAGGAACCTCTCCCTTATGCCCAGACCAGTAATAAAAGACTAATAATAAAGTTATTATCTGAAGTAACGATTGGGAATTACTTATGTTCGTTTAGAGTATGATTGGAGTCGTTCTTTTCAATGTGATTGCTATGGCATAAATAGAAGTAAACAAAAAAGCCTTGAGATTAAATAGGAGTTAAATGAATGCTCTAAATGAATTATGACTACTTGTTTTAGACTTAATTTGAATTTAGAATGAGCTTTACGTACTAGATGTGAGTTACCAGCTTTGCTGACATTACAATTCTAATCATTTTGAAGATTGAAGTTTAATTCTATACAGATTTGGCGAGTATCGCTCTCAGATTAGACTTATGCAAGAATTAGTAAATGTTTATGTTAGAGTTTATAAAATGTAATCAATAGACCACCTAGACTATTTTTGAGATTATTGTTATTATTAGTTTCACTTGAAGAGCCTTGCACTCATTCATATGAGTGAGTGTGGCGGTAGCACCCAAATTTTATTAGAGACTTTCGCTGGGTTGATTGGATTTTGTTTTATGTATTGATAAGCAGGTTTACAAAAGGAGATCTGTCAGATTTTCTGCTCGAGTTTGTTTATTTTTATTTATTTTTTTAGTAGAAAATTCGGGGTGTTACAAAGTGGTGAACTGATCTTGGTGTTAACGCAAGGATCTTTATGATCTAAGCGTTGATTAAATTTATTTAGGATCAAATGGATTAAGTAAGACTAGGTGAATTAAAGAGTTTGGTATAAAAATGGAGAAGTCGTCCAAGAGTGAGAGTGGATAATATTTGCCTATGCTTTCCTATGCTTGAGATGATTTATGAAGTTAAACTTACATGTTATCCGTTTCCATGTGTTCTAAATGAATGTTTTTATGCCCGTTCTTGGAGAGATGATTTACATGTTATAGATCAGCAAGACTTTTATGTGTTAGTTGTTGAGATCCATAAACTACTTCCCTTGTATGGGCATAAATCATTTCATTGTTTGCACAAGTAGAAGTTTACGTTTGATTGTAAGAAGTGTTAGTGTTGAAAAAAAACCGAGAAGACAAGAAGAGGAGACTAAGTGACCAATGACATGAGCCTACATGTTGGCTAATGGTGTTACAAAGAGCTAAAATATGAGTATCTTTAACATATCCATTAGACATGGATAAGTGAATGAGATAATGAGTATAGATAGATTTGTTGGTTTGGAATTCTTTTAATTTTGAAGCCTTCTTTGTTTATGACATGGCTAACAGAGTTTCTAAGAAATGACTATTTATGTGTACTTCTTGTACTTGTTGTACGTGTTAAAAGTCGCTTACTGTGTAGAAGATACTTGGATGAAATTGGAGTATCACTGAAATATGAATACAGAACTAGTTGTTTTGATATGTATATGTTTTGCTGATTGTTTTTTGAGTTATACATATATATTTTTTCATATGGATTTGGCTTGAGTTAGCTAAGAGAGAAGCATGTCAATAGTATATGGCACTCAGTATTTGGTTCATGACTTATGAAAGTTCAGTTATAGATGGCATGCTGTATGTGTTTTAAATGTTGAATACATGTGTCCCTTTTACAGCTTTCTGTTTGTTGGGAGATTGGGAGAATTAAAGATCTGGAGCTATTTCATGAGTAAGATCAATAGTATTTGTGGACTTTATTACTACTTTGAAATGGTGTAATGATACATGAGGTTCAATGCCTATATGGCATTTGGAGTTTTTGCCATAGTATAATATGGTGACTTGTGAGCTAAGTGTATATGCAAATCAACTTACCATACGACGCCATACAAAAAAGGTCTAAGTTATGGTCTATGGTTGTGAGGATGGAGGGATATGTAGCACAGGGCCGTTCCTGTGATTTGGGAGGCCCTGTGCTAAACTTTAAAATGAGGCCCTAGGTTGAAGATTTTTTTTTAAGATTAAATAAACTTCAATTATAAACATAAAAAATAATACAAAATATAAGTGCAACCTTAGTTACCAACATGATTTTTTCTAAAGAGACCAACATGAAAATAGTACTAGTATAACAGTACCAAAACAAAATCATCAAAATGATTGCAAAACATTGAAATTATAAGCTCAAATATTGTATGGAGTTCCTCTTGTATTGGACTTATGTATGTTCTTTGTACTTTCTTCTAATATGTACTCTAACTTTTGATTTCCAATTTTCTGAAAATGATTGAAAATATCCCATTCTACCTCCTTTTTGTTTTGGTGAGAAAGCAAGGCAAAACGCCTCAACAATGAAACAAAAGAACAACTAGGAAAACATAAAAATTAGCAACAAAACTAAAACATCAAACACAAACTAAAGTCACTAGCTACTGGGCACTATTCGAAAAAGAGAAACTCCATAAAGATCTTCATTCAGAATCCAATTCTACCTATTTGCTCTCCCTTCTCTAAAATATAGCAGATTCAATATTATACAATTAATTAACTAGATGTTTAAAATTTATACAATCAATTACAATTAGCGCAATTTGGTGAAAACCACCTACAAAGTTCAACTTTTTGTTCAGTACCCCCTGAATTGTTGCTATTTGTTCAGTACCACCTTAATAGTTGCATCCGCCCTGTGACTCACCCCTAAAGTAATTTTCCGACCAAATTTCTTACTTTTCTTTCCGTTTTGCCTTCAAGTGTGAAGCACATGTCAATTTAAGTGAAACCCCATATTCACCAAATTAGTTCAATTGAATTTGAAATTTGTGTGTTTAATATTTACTCCATCCCCTTCAATCAAATTAAATTTTCTCTCTCTCTTTATCCCTGCATCTTTGTCATCTCTCTCTCTAATCTCCATGTCTGTCTTCTCTCTCTTCAACTTACAAGTACAAAGTTCCGACAATAATTAATGTATGAAAAGAAATCAAAAGAGAAATAGCAAAGAGAACTCAAGAGAGAAGAAATTCGACCAGTACTTCTATTAAATATTCCAATATGTATTACACAATTAACACAATTAACAAAATTCAAAGCACAGGACTACAATACCAAAAGTTGTACCACTTATCTAAGCAAAATTAGTTGAAAACTAGCAACTTTATTTTCATTTTCTGGGCTAACTTCATCAGATCATTAGTGAAAAAAAGAAGATGAAATCAAAATATTTGCCCATCACATATCCGCCGCGGAGTCGCCGGAATAGAAGAAAATTCCTATACATATTGGAGAAACATGCTGAAACGAAACCCTAACTCTAAACCCCCAAACCTTAGATTAAAATGGAGGTGAGAGGAAATAGGCCGGCTTGTGGGTTCGGTTAACGTCTGTGACAGCGGTGAGACCGTGATTGCAGTGACGACAATGTTGATTTGACCATGGCAAAGTTGAAGAAAATGTGAGTTTTAATGGTAGATCTGATATAAAAAATACAAAAAAAAAAAAATGATGAAGTTAGCTGGATGATGGATTGATGGTTTGTTAGTGAAGATGGAGGTGGAATTGGTGGCGGGGATGAAAGGCGTTAAGCTTTCTACAGAAAAAAAAAATGGCAGTGAACTAATGAACTGGGTGAAGAGAAGGAGAGAGGGAGAAGGGGAAAGGGTTTGGGAAAATAACACGTGACCTTCAAATTGTTATCATTAATTAGGGGGGTTCTTTTAAGTAGACACATGTTTCACACGTGAGGGTAAAACAGGAAGAGAAATATGAAATTTGGCCCAGAAATCACTTAAGGGGTGAGTCTCAGGGCGGAATCAACTATTAAGGTGGTACTGAACAAATAGCAACAATTCAGGGGATACTGGACAAAAAGTTGAACTTTGTAGGTGGTTTTCACCAAATTACGCTTACAATTAATAATATATTATTAACAAACAATTGAAAAAACAGAACCTTAAACCCAAAAACATGATGAACGTTTTCCTCCCACAAGCTGCGTTGCGATTGGCCGCTTAACGATATCAGTTGTTCATGGTGGAATGGAAAAGTAGAAGAAATTTGTAAAGGCTTTGTTACTCTAAAAATAGATGAAGAAGATTTCTGCAATTGTCAATGAAAATCAGTTTTGGAGAAGGTGAATTAGTCAATAAAAATCAGTTTTGGGGAAGGTGAATTGGCAGCAAGACTAGAGCACTATAATGGGCTCATTTGGCGAGGCTGAGAGAGAGGAAAGACCCATTAATTACTTGAGGCAGTTAAGCATTTCTGGAAACTGAACCCCATTAATTACTCTTGCTGCCTTTGTTTCGCTTCTTTGTTGAACGCTTTTTTTATTTTATTTTTATGAGGCCCCTCAAAATCTGGAGGCCCTATGCAGTCGCATGAGCTGCCAGGCCCAAGAACGGCCCTTATGTAGCGTTACATTTATATTTTTATGTATGCAAACGTGGTTCCTTGCCAATGCTCCATCCATGTTCTAGTACCCAGGAGGAATTAAACGTGCATTGTGTGCATGCATGTTGTTAAGTAGACGTGAATAAGCAACCACACAAGACATTGTCATTGATCAATCTCAACAAATAAGCAAGTGTAGGCACTCTTAAGGATTCGAACCATTTCACTTAAGTCAATATCTACACGTTTGTGTGAAGTGGGTTTATAGTTGAGGTGCCTACTAGTTATGACTATTGACCAAGGTAAAATTACCCAAATAAGTTTAAAATGAGTAGGAACGTTGCCTTAAAAACTACGTACATAGCTGTCCAAAAAAAAAAAACTATGTACATTGTTTTAATATGCTATTTTAGACGGTGTACGAATACTTAACAATAATGTATCATATATTCAAATCATGTAATCTATATAATTAGTTTAAAACACAAATATTAAACCAGGACTTGACAAATCAGCCGCTGACATGTACGCTGAGTTGTATATTCCTCTGCTTACTCAGCTAACGAAAAAAAAAGGGGAAAAAAAAATCCCAACCGAGCCCTGATTGTAACGGCCAAAGGCCAAAACAGTGGCAGTTAATAATTCCCATCGGTTAGAATTCCAACTCTAGCACTACTCCCCCTCTCTCACAAAAAAAATAAATAAAACCCCTCTCTCTCTCTCTCTCTCTCTCTCTCTCTCTCTCTCTCCTTTTTCTCTGACCATATTCATCAATCGCGCATCTCGATGAAGGCGTTTGTCAAGGCCTCAAGGGCAAAGATGAAGATGACTCACTGGAGCAACTCATTCATGGCTACCCAATTCATCTAAAGTTTACAAAGGTGCAATTTGCCTCAATTTGTTTTCAAAATGAAAGCTAATTTATGAATTTTGTGTTCATAGAAACATAGGCACTCACTCATCGCTAATTTACTAATATTGGGTTCATCTTCTTCATATCAGGATATACTACTTACTTTTGTGGTCTTATCCTTTTTTGTTTTCCTTGGTATCTTCTCTTAATCCAGCCAGTTCATCACAAATTTAAAGGTAATATTTTTTATTTTTGTATTGCAGGTGTTCCTCCAATTCAAGTTTTATCCCACTACATCAATGCATTTGTCATGTTTGGAGATGACAAGATTTACTGAAGGTAAAGTTTCTAACTTTGTAATGGATACTATTCTTTTGACTTTTGAGTATCTCTGCATTGAGTTCCATGATTTTCACTGTATTATTTATCATTGGTGATTTGCAAATTTCATTGGTAAGAACCCCTTTAATTTGTTGGCACCATTGATCGGTCATCCAATCCTGTGTGCTTTACATGAAATGAGTTAAATTTAAGGGCAAAAAAAAAAACAAAAAAAACACAAAAAGGGGCTATTCTACTCAATGTTCTGCTATAGATTTAATTTTTTCTTTTTCCCCACTTTTGAGGGGTGATATAGATTTTATTTATATATACCAAACTACATGGTACATATGCTACTAATCAACAGTTAATCCACTCAACTACTTATTTATGTTGATATTAAGATTCTTGCAGTTTAAATTACAACACTTACTTCCCAGACAGTAGAAACTAAAGAATGGATCTTTCATATGTAATTCATTCCGTATATATTAATCTTGCCATTATCACTCAATTACACTACGTCTCATTATATGCACTATATACTATGTTCGGGCTCCTTTGTGTAATTTGATATTTATACCCCCTTCTTTAAACTTGAATTGGGTTTGGATTATTTGCCAAATGTCATCATTTGTGTGTCTACTAAGCAACACAGACTATAAATTCCTTTTATTGATATGCTAGTGCAGAAGAATGCGATAGAGGCATTTCTAATCTGTGTATTGTGAGGCATAAAATTGGTTTTGTTCTTTAAATGGTCTACACTATGTACTATAATTAAATTTTAAACTTTATAATATTTGACAAGTTAATGCTATGATCTTTTATGGATTCAGTTTTTCTAATTAAGTTTATATTCTTTGCAGTAATAATTAAATGTTTATAATTCTTCGAAATAGGAGATCCTGAAGTTGCCTTTGAATATGTTTGGAGCCAGTGTGCTTTCAATTGAATAGATTCATAGTCTTTCTCAAGTTAATCAGACAAATGACGAACAAAAAAAGTTAATCAGAAACATGAATTCATGAGTTGTAGGATTACAAGACAATGTAAAACTGCTAGAGTTACAGTATGCTTGATATAGATGATTCATTGCATTAGGAAAAAAAAAGTTTCTTAGTTAAGATGCCCATCTCTGTATAGAATAGTTCAAATTCACCCCATCTAACAGCCTGGACAATTAAGAAGTCAATGAACTTCATACATCGCCATCTCATCATTGAATTAAATTCTAAAACGGCTTTCAATGGTGATGAATGTAGCATCATGACCTGGGGGTGCCGGTGTCTGTTCAATTATTCTGAATTTTTTTTAGGTGTCGCAAGTGTACAAAGGAGGAATGAGGCTTATGCGCACAGAAAAAGGAGGCTATGATTTCATACTGTGACTTAGAAATGAGTAGGGTGTACTATTAGTGGGAGATTGATTTTCAATGGACGATTGTAGTAAGTTCTGTGGGTGTATCTTTAGCTTGCCCTTAAGCACGTTATTCTGGAGTTATGTTACTGAGTATGTGATTGTTAAGATTATTTAACTCCTATTGAATACAAATTCCCATATTTGCTCTTTTTATTATTGATGACTCCTCATGATAATTATATTTTTTTACTGAAAATTAGAAATTTGCGGTGTGTGCTTCTGAGGTAAGGAGTATAATCTATTTTCTGATCCATTGTATTCTTCTGTTTGTATTCATTTTGCTATTACTGACTGCTTTCCTCGGTTAGAAATAACTTTTTTTTTTTTTTTTTTTTTTTTTTTTTTTTGTAGACAAGAGGAAGGTGTTATTATTCTGGAAGCATATTGAGAATCCAGAACATATTTCAGGGTAAGGATTCTTGCCAAGGATTGCTGATTGTGTTTATTCTTAGCTCTCTTTATGGCAAGGAATACCAATGTAATTGAGATATTGGTCACCCATCAATTCGATCACAGAGAGAAATGTGTTGGCCAGCTGTATGGAAAAGGTCAACGTTCAACATTAGTCTGCATTGTAGCACGATGTTGAACAACGAAGGTACAGATTTGAAAGTCGGCAAGATTCTAGAGTTTGACTGGGGCTACACTAGCTATTATGCGTTTTAATGTTTGCATTGTGAGCTATTTCTTCTCTGTTTTACATTGTGAAAAAGTATAAATCCTGTTGCGCTATGAGCAGAGAAGCATACAAGATATGTTCAGAATATCATGTTTTCCTCTACCGATCTACATGCTATAGGTCAATTGACTTTATTTACTACTAAAGTTTGAGTTTTGCTTCCTAAAATTCTACTGCAGGCACCTTTAATCTATAGCTATGAGTTGAAGTTGAGCCATAATCGGCTAAATGAAATCTGGGCATTGGAGCAGGAAGAGGAGTAGCTCGGTCAAATTCCTAACTGATGATGCAATAGGTCTTTTCTTTTCAATGATGATTATTATGTAATGGGTTTAGTCCTCACTTTCGCCCAAAAAAAAAAGGTCTCTAAATGATGCAGTATAGACGTATAGTAGAAGAGCCAAGAGCTTCCAATATAGGAGTAGCTATTATGTACAAACGAGGATAATTGTTCTTTTGTATTATTCATGGACCATGGCTATATGCTTAAAGGGATATAGGAGTTAAAGCTCAAGATGTAGTATTATTATGAAGTTAAAGTTTTTTATTTGCTTTCAAAAAAAAGATGGCACAAAGCAGATAACAAGAGTTAAATGACTGCTTGACAATATTTTTTTGTGCTATAAATTTAGAATACAAATTTCCTTGACCAAATTGGTAAATTGTTTGTCCTTCACGCATTAGTAGCGAAACAAATGATAGATTATTACTTTTCTTCAGAAAATATATTTTATAGTTACTGTTAGTGGTTAGGATAAACAAACCAAATTTAGTGTGGATTTACATTAAGTTGCTACTAAAAAGGTATATAAGTGAACTAAAAACAAAAAGGCAAGAACATGAAAGAAAAAAAAAATATATATATTATGATAAGTATGAAAAAATTAACCAAAAGCAATTTTACCCGTGCGATGCACGGAGGTACATACTAGTTAAAATCAAAACATGGTGTTTCAATGATCCGTGTCCGTTACCATCTGACATACTTGGCGAATGGAGTGTTCATTTATTTAAGGTAAATACCCACAAATATATAATAACATACGATACCTTGTAAAAAAGAGCCAAGTTATGGTCTTTGATTCTAAGGATAGAGGGACATGTAACATTACATTTGTATGTACAATGCATCCAATCATGCTTCCTTGCCACTGCTGCATCACATGTTCTACCATCGGGAGGAATCGAGTGTGCATGTTGTTAAATGGATGGGAACAATCAATCATACAAAATATAGAGTGATATATATCAATCTCACCTTAGAGGTAAGTGTATGGACTCTAATGAATCGGATCATTTTAATTAAGTCATTATCTACACGTTTATTTCAAGTTGGGGTATAGTTGTGATATCCCAATATTTTCTATATTTATTATATTGAAGTGTTCATGTTGTTAAATGAATGGGAACAATTAATCATACAAAACATACATAAAGTGATATCAATCTCACCATACATGAACGCGTAGGGACTCTAATGAATTGAACCATTTCAATTAAATCATTATCTACACGTTTATGTCAAGTTGAAGTGTAGTTGTGATACCCCAATATTTTCTATAATTATTAAATTGAATTTTGAAATTTCTTTTGTGATTTAAATCGTATTAATATACGATTGCCTAATTCATTTGAATAAAGCCATAATAATAAGAATAACTATTATAAAACTCTCTTTATAAAATAATTGGTGGATTTATTGAGAGTTCTATAATTATAACCGCCCACCCTCTTTCATCTCTCTCTCACCATAAGGCCGTTGTTTGGGTGGTCGCCAGCGGGTGGGTCACCTTCCCCCCTCACACACACTCTCTCTCTCTCTCTCTCTCTCTCTCCCCTCCGCGGGCCGCCGCTACCACCATGGTGTCGGTTATTTGGTGGGAGGTGGTGATGAAGGTGGGTCCGACCACGGGTCCCTTGTGGGTGACCATGGTCGAGACTTGCATTGTAAGTTAGGATTTTGTACTTTTATTTTCGTAATTACTGTTTATTGACTTAATTTCGTATTTTCAAATTTATTGATTTATTGTTTTAATTATTGTGTATATTTTCAAAATCTGATTTGAGTAATTTTAAAGTCAATATTAGTTTCAACAATCATGGAATTTAATAAATATATCAGATTAAAGTTTAAATACAATTTGTACTTTCGTATTAATCAATATATTAAGTGTCGATAATTGTTGTTTAATAGGACCAAACGAGTAAGAGGGATCATCGTCGTTGTTGGAGCGTATTATCTGTTTAGGGAGCGTGTTATAGCTAAGAGAACGTGCTTACCTTCTTCCAAAATCCGAACAAAACAGTTTTGGCGTGTTATATGCTAAATGAGAATTCAACAAAAATGTTCGATCTCGAAATCTGAAAGAAGGCGATTTAGTTTGTAAGGAATTACTTGCGCTAGTTACTGACCCTAGAGGCAAATTCCAACAGAATTGGTATGGCCCATTCATTATCAAAGACATTCTATCAGGGGGTGCAGTCCGGCTAATGGATATTGAAGGCATTGAGTTTAGTCAGCTTACAAATTTGGATCAACTAAGGAAGTGCTACGTCTTAAAAAAAGAAAAAGAAAAAAAAGACGTACACAGATTAAACGAATTACGCTGGCCTGATTCCACACTAGATACGTAGGTAACCCTTTTAAGGGGCCCGACAAAAATAAATCCAAAATTTCATTCACCTCATTCAAAAAGGACAATCTTTATTCAAACGTAATGAATAAGCTTACATTGCGTAAATTAAATTTCCTAAGGTTACAAAAAAGGCACCTAATGAAGGATTTAGCTAAACAAGTTCTGATTACTTTTTTTAAAGCCTGACTTGCTTTTTAAAGAAAACTACTTTAATACTTTTCTCTTTGGAAGACTTCGTTGAAGAGTTCTTCTTTGAGAGACCTTCGCTTGAGAACGACCTATGATCGCTTCCTTGAGTTGGGGGCTTGACTCTTTTCAAAACATGATAGCCTTCTTAGTAAGGACCTTCCTTTTTTTTTTTTTTTTCCTTGCTCTCTGTTCCTGAGTCATACCTAGGGGCTAGCTGGTTCCACTACCCATGACGAAGGGCTCGCCTTGTCTCTTCATCGCTGCAAGAAATCCAGGACAAATAAGATTCAGATTCTTGAGTTGAGGTAATTATCCTAGGCACTAGAGCTGTTCCTGGTAGGTTAACCTAACCGAAATGTTGATTCGGTTCGATTAACCGATATTTCGGTTCGAAAATTTCGTGAACCGTAACCGTAACTGAAAAAGCAGGTTAACCGATATTTGGTTAACCGGTTTTTCAGTTCGGTTATAAGGTTAACCGAAAATCGTTTATTATATGACTTTTTAAATGCAATTTGCTACTTTAAGACATATGTTAAGAAAGAGAAGCTAAATTTTCGATTTACATTCAATAAAAACATGAGCCCTGTTATTTGCATTTTGAGAATATGGGTCAAACCATATTCTCAATTGATGTGGCATTGACTTTTAATTAAGTGGCATATCTACTAGGCATGTGGCACATGCTTGGTGGATGACTTGTAATAGATTAGGAGGGAAATAATTCTGAAATCCTCTCATAATATCTCTCCTCACATTTCTCTCTCCTGACATCTGTATCGTCACTTTATTTTTAAAAACATGCAAGCTCTCCTCTCTTTCCTCTTGTCACTTTATGGCCTTGTTTGGTAATTAGCGTATTGTATCAAAATTAGCGGATTGAGGTTACTTTAGAGGATTTGACTGGAAAATTCGCTAATTTAACATGTTTGGTTAATAGCGGATTCGATTAGCGGATTGGGGTGAATCCGCTAATTTTCAATCCGCTTAAAAAATAATTTTTTCAAGTTAGTGGATTCTAATTATGAAAGAAAGGACATAATCATCTACATTTATATAAATCAGCTAATTTACCAAACACATTCATCCAAATCAGCTAATACAATCATTTGGTCAAATCCACTAACACAATCCTCTAGTCAAATATGCTAATGCAATCCGCTATCCGCTAATTGCCAAACAAGGCCTATGTCTGAAAAGTGAAAACTCATAAACTCTCTCTCGTCACTTCAGTAGCTCAGCTCACCTCTCCACTCATTTATCTGAAAATCTCATAGTATTTGTTTCTCTCTCTCCTCACAAACCCTACCCACATCAATATTCACTCTAACATTGAAGACGTCACACACATTAAAAAACTCGATCTTTTGGTGAGGAGAGTTGGTTCCATTATTGCTGAGGAAGTCGTCGAAGGTGAGAAAAAGAAGATGTATTAAAATTGAAAGAGGAAGGCCAATGTTAGCTCTTAAGTTTTGTGTTGTTGTTTTTGAGTATGTCATTTTTTGAAATTGATTTGTTGTGGTACCCTTATATTGTTATTAAAATTATGAAATTAACGATTAGGGTTCGTTAGAGCATAAATTTGAAAATATGTTTTGGTAGCTATGGTAATTTGAAGTTAGAGGAACCATAATTCTGGTTGTTAAATTTGAAATTTGATTTGGTATTTTCGGTATTTTTGATCTGCTAAAGTATGAGCATAGTTAAACCCTAATTTTTGATGCATGTGTAGTTAATCCCTGAGTTAATCCCTGATTGTTTGTCATAAATATTTATTTAGATGTGCTGTATGTTTAAGGGTGGTTGTAAGGCACAGAAATATTTGCTGGCTATGTTTAGTAGACATAGTTGAGTATGGTGATATGTGAAGTATATGTAGTTCAGAATGCATTATTTTGTCCCTTCCCCATTTTTAGATATGATATAAATGGTGGTTTGTGAAAAATTGTTGAAGGCATGATAGTGTGAGCATAATTGGAGATAGTGTTTTTGACAATGTCTTTAAATATTGTGTATCCTGTATCTTTAAGGGCGATTGTATCTTTTAGAATGTTACGCTGGCTATTTGTAGTTATTTATTCTGTATTCTTTATCTTTGAAGGTGATTATATGATTTATAATGTTATGCTGACTATTTATTTGAGTAGTAACTCTCCATGTTGCTATTGTATGGTGATATTTGTGTAATGTTGAATGCGTGACATTTGGGTAGAATTGAAGATTTTGTTGTTTGGTTGGAGTGATGATAGTTTTATAAATGTCTCCCCTCCCCATGTGTATTTGTATATGACAGGGTCTATAAATGTTGAAGGGTTGACAGTGTGGGGCTTGACAGTGTGGAGTTGTGTGTGTGTATATTGCAGTGAATAGTTATGACTGTTTGAATATAGTTGAGAATTAGTATAGTTATAGTTTGTAGAGAATAGGTTCCTGTTTATTGATAGGAGTAAAGTTAAAGTATGAAAAATGTGAACTTTATGATAATTGTAGGAGTATAGTGGTTAGGGAGGTGGTGTTAGGCCACATAGCTGATGAGTTGGTTGTTTTATTAACTTGTTATGAACTGTGTGGCCCGCATAGGTATTGTTGGTGATGGAAGAATTTGAGTGTCATGGTTTGGATGAGTCAAACAACCCTGAAGTAAGATATGAATCATGTTCTTCAGGTAATGAAAGTGACACTGTGTATGAGAATAGAGAAAGTAGTTCTGAAGAAGTTGATGAAGGTGATGAAGTTGATGGGGGTTATGGAGGTGAAGAAGTTAACAGTGTAGAAGAGGATGATATAGAAATATCGGGATTATTTGAGGAGGAAGAAGTAGTTGTCCCTGAGTTGGGAAGGATTTTTGCCAGTGTTGATGATGCACATACATTTTTGCAGTCATATGGAAAGAGCTTAGGTTTTTCCTTTGTTTATTTCTCTCACAATAAGAACAAGGACGGCGATTTGAAATCCCAGTTGTTTGCATGCCATAGGGCTGGGGAAAGGCCATCACAAGGGAAAAATGATCGTAGGAAACCAAGTGTGAAGTGTAAATGTAGGGTGCATGTTGGGGTTAGGAAGCATGGAGAAGGTTCTTGGATAATGGGAAGTGTTAACTTGGTGCACAATCATGAGTTGAGTCCATCTAAGTCAAGATTTCTGCCGGCGTTTAGGAACACAAAACCTGTTGTGCAGTCAATAGAGTACTTAGAAGAGTCCGGTGTTAGGACAAACCAGATTGTGAAAGCAACTACTGCTGCTTATGGTGGTGCTAGAAAGATGCCTTGTTTGCGTAGTGATATCCGCAACCATTTAGCCAAGATAAAGAGGGCAAGACTAAAGGCCAGGGATGCTAATGCACTTCAATAGTTGTTCTTGAAGTTACAAATGCTGAATGTTGATTTTTACTATGAGATTGATGCTAATGATCAAGGGAGGATTCGTAATGTGTTTTGGGTGGATGGTAGATCTAGGGCGGCGTATAAGGAGTTCCATGATGTTATTTCGTTTGACACTACGTACTTGTTGAATAAGTACAAGATACCATTTGCCCCGTTTGTTGGTGTTAACCATCATGGACAGTCAATATTTCTTGGGTGAGCTTTGTTGTGTGGGAAAGATTCGGATACATTTAAATGGTTGTTTTCAACTTTTTTGAGAGCAATGGGAGGTGTTAATCCTGGGGCGATAATTACAGACCAATGTCAGAGCATGGGTAAAGCAATCAAAGAGATATTTTCTGGTAGTAGGCATAGGTTGTGTTTATGGCACATGTTGAAGAAATTCCCGTACAAGTTTGGGGGGTACAGTAGATACCATGAGCTGTTGAATGTGCTTTATGACGTCGTGTACGAGAGTCAGACCTCTGATGAGTTTGAGGACATGTGGGAGTGTATGGTGACGGAATTTAGGTTAAACAAGATGTGGAAGCGGTTGGTTTGGATACAATGTTTGTACAAATGGCGCAGTAAATTGGCTCCTGTTTTTGTGAAGGATCAGTTTTGGGCCGGGATGTCGTCAACTCAACGTAGTGAGTCTATGAATGCTTATTTTAAAGACTATGTACACAACAAAACATCCTTGGAATCCTTTTTGGATAGGTTTGAGATAGCTTTGGCAGCCAAGATTGAGAAGGAGACAAAGGCAGATTCAGATTCGTTGCATGGGAAAGTGAGGTGCCTAACCAAGTTTGTAATGGAGGGCCACTACCAAAAAATCATATACGACCTCCATGTTCCAAAAAGTACAGTCTGAGATTGTGGAAGCAATGTACTGTGAAGTTTTGTTCATTGGGGAAGCAGCGGGGGAATACATTTACAAAGTTACTGAGAAGAAAGACAAAGAAGATGGGACAATTGATAACCATGAATTTAGGATGAGTTATGATACAGGAACTGGGGAAGTTGATTCCATTTGTGGCATGTGAGATTGGAAATGGTTGTTGTGTAGGCATGCACTTTCAGTGTTCAAATGTAGGCGTATTGTTTGTGTGCCAGACATGTACATTAGTCGACGTTGGAGGAAGGATGTGAAGAGGGATCACAGTTAGGTGATGCTGGTAGGAGTTGGGGGAAAATGGACTGTTGAGAGGGAGAGGAGACGAGATCTGGAGAGACAATTCTATGAAGTTGCAAAATGGGCTATAGGTTAGACGGAAATGTGTACCTACTTTAAAGGAGTGTTGAAGGGTGTTGGAGACGTATTTGATGTATATGAACCATGGGGCCAGCCAAGTGAAGGGGAAGATGTGGATGTAGAGGGACCAATGTATGAAGATCCATTGGTTGTGAAGGCAAGGGGTAGACCTAGTCTAGGAAGGAAGTTGACCTTCAAAGAAAGGATGCGGAAAGGAAAAGGCAATGGTGAAGCTGATACACAGGAGGAAGAGAGGGAGCCTGATCGGTTAAGTAATGAACCAAGTACATCCAATCCAAGAAGAAGTAATCGCGAAGGTGGTTTGGGATCTGAAGGTACTCCACGTAATTTGAGAAGAGGGGACCGTAGAGCTGATGAAGGAGTTGCTCCAAGTACACCAGGTGTTAGAAGGAGTGTCCGTTTGGTGAGAGAATTCATATATTTGGCATGGTATAAATTATTAAATCCAATAAGAAGGATGTTTAATGATTGTAGTTTTATTTCATGTCTTGACAGGCTAATATAGTTGCTAATCTAGAAGGTAATATAGAGGAGGAGGACTCGAGTCAATGAAGACTGCATGTGTTTCGATATGCAACACCTATAATTCAGGTAAAGTAGTGAGTGACGTACAAGTACAGTGTCATTTAAGTAAAGGTTATGAGGTTTGATTTGAGCATCATTTGAAGTCCAATTGTTATGATGCAGGTGGATTTCAGATGTTAAAGGAAGAGGATATTGGGATTTTATGGAGGTTGATTTGTAGATGTGAATGGACCTAAAGGTCTATAAAAGCTGAACCTTATGTTTACCTTATATATAGTAGGGTTATTAAGCATTGATATTGTTTAGGAAACTTATAATTTAGAATTACTATATAATGGATCAATAGATTGTTGTATTTGTTTGTCAGTTGTTATAATGTGATGGTGTTTAATTACATTAGTTCATGGTTTAATATGCTTTTGTATGTTATATGCTGCCAAACAATGTTTTAGAAATCATTGCAATCAAGGCTAAAGTTCTTGATATACATATTTGAAGACATGGATAAATTTTTTAAATTAATGGTGACCAATCATTATGCGGAGGAAATGGTACGTAAAATGATAATGTGATTGTACATTGATGCTTCCCTTGGTTAGTGTGAATAGTAGATATTACTGAAATGAATATTTCATATGAATTTTGTTATGTTTAAGAGAATTCCAATTTCATTCTGGGAAGTTCATGGTGGTGAATTCGGTAGAGGTGTGTCCTAAAAATACCTGGGCCAAGTAAGAGGGCGTAGAAAGTCAGGATTAGGAAGCATGGTGCTGATCATTTGTTTGTTGAAGGGTGGAATGCTTTTGTAATTGATAATCAAATCACGTACGGGTTTTTTTTTTTTTAATTTTTACTTTTTAACTATTAGGTTGAAACAAATTTTAGAGTTCATATATTTGATTTGTCTGCGGTGGAGATACCGTATCAAATATTCTGGCAGGAAAGGCAAGGTGGGTGTAGACACTCAAATGTGCCCCCCCTGTCGTAGCGGCCAATGATGATAACCTATAATCATGTTAAAGAAACGAATGTCAATGCTCGACGTAATTGTGCTCATTGAAACCCCTTTATCCATACTCACTAAGGATCTCATTAATTTTCATATCCACAAATAGACCTTTCCATAAGCTTTCCAACGCCATCTGATTTGTCCCAATCGCACACCGGAGTCAAAAGTTATGATTTAATGAAGTTATGGGCTAAAAACGATGTTCTCATACCCGCATATCATTGTTCAAGACTTATTTTTAGCCATGAAAGGATTAATTGGATTATTGTACCACTAGGCTTGTATTACTCTTTGAATTAGCTTTCCAATGATGTATTACGGGCCGAAGTCCCATTAGAAACGAAGGACATATGATCCGATGATTGATTAATGCGTTGAAACGGACACTTCTCTCGTGTTTGGGCCATAACTCATGATATGTGTGTGCTATATGAGCACATAATATGTCAAAAGAATTCCCTTTGAACAAAGAATCCAATGCACAAAAAATCAGGCCAATCGGCGCTCAAACGAGTGCTCCAATGGCATTTTCGTGGGAGCGGGGGCCTTCTGGCCAGCCGCTGAGCTTCAGCTGCCCAGCCGCTGGCCCCAGCTGCCTTCTGTGTGGCCGCTAGGCACCGTTTTTAGCCCGGGAATCCTAATTTCCTATTTTCTTCGGCCCATTCCCTATAAATACCCCTCTAACTCTGATTTTGGGGACCAAGACTCATTATTACGGGATTTTCACCCATTAAACTCAAGAGAACCCTAATTCTCTCTCTCTCTCCTCTCTCTCATACAACCCTAATCAAGTCATTCAAGCATTCATGAAGCCTCTTTCAAGAGCAACTCCATACACAAGAGCAAAGCAAATACAAAAGCAATTGACATTCAATTCTAGTGCAACAAAAGGTTAACCTGAGGGCAATTTTCTCATTCTTTCAAAACTCTTTTTCAAATCCTGTTTTACTTTGATTATGATTATGGTTGATTTTTATATCATGTTTTGATTTTTTTAGTTTTGTTATTAACTATATTCATGTCTAGATTTTTAATTTGCATGTTTCAATTAGTTTAATGCATGTTTAGCATAAATAGTGCATCTTTGCATGGTTAGCATATTTAATTAACATATTAGCATATAATTATGGTTTTTGCATGTACTTAACCCTAGATTGCATATTAGCATATATTTAATATTTTGTTTATATTTATTATTTTACTTCCATTGAAGTTGCTAACAATCTCATTGATGTGAATATGCAATTTGGCGCCTTTAGCAAGAAAGGTAAAGTGTAGATTTACTTCTTTTATCTTATTATTGGTTTGGTTTACGCTTGTTAATTAATGCATGCAATTGGATAATATGTGCAAAGCGATAACTTTAGGTAATTTGGTTTGTTCAACCCACCTAGTTTATTTAGGATCTTGGACAACCGGATTTGTATGGAACCTTGCAATATGAATGATGAATCAACATGGATAAGATTAGTAGAGGCCGTTAATTCGGGCGATTTAGATAGGATTCGTTTTATCTTTTTCATACCCACACCCCCGAACTCAATCTTTGGCCCCTTTAGGGTATGAGTCAATTCCCAATAGGAATGGGATGCACTTTTGTTGGTTTTCAATTGTTTACTTAAAAGTTGGTGGAGACTTCATTATTTGCTTATTATTTCCCCTAGCACAATTAATCAAGTTTCATATGACTTATTATTTAAGAACCATTAATTCCAACTAAATATTTCAATTAGCGCCGAAAGGCGACGGTTTTTACAGTGGCGACTTCATTGGGGATCTAATTAGAGGGTGTAATTCGAAAGCTTATCCATGTTGATTATTAATTCATATTTCTTGGTTCATGGCCTTTAAGTGTTCATTATTGCTTTGCATTCATATCATCCATTTTCATGCGTTATCTTCGCAAGATGTCTAAAGACATCACCACACCATAAATAGGAATTACCCTTTGGAGCATTGTCTACGACTTAGGCCGGTGAGCCACTCAGTCTGAATTACCTTTGCACATAGTCGTGTTCCGGCCCATGGCATTTACATGTTTCCATTCGAGATATGTAAAATGGTACGTTTAGTTTTACTATGCATCCCATGGATGACGAAACGCATCCGGTCGAGGGTTACCATATCCAACCATAGATTGTGTCAACCCTTGCATTTAGTCTCATGGTCCATTCAAGGTGCTTAATTGATTGCTTGCCATATTGTGATTGATTGTTTCCTTGTTATGTGATTTGTTTCCTTAAATCGCTAGATTAGGTCCCCTTTAGGATCTTAGTGGTCTAGAGTATAGAAAGTTTCCTATTTGTGTATGTGACTAACTTTGTAAACTAACTTAAGATCGAGTTTAGAATCTTTTCTTTTTATGAAGTAGGATCTATGAATATTCCCGACGATGCTAGTAACCATATTAGGGAGACTTATTTCCCAGGAAAATCAATTTCGAGCAAGTAATATATTTCGACCAATGATCTTTCCCAAAAATAAAAAATGAGAGTCTTATTTCTTTCCTAAAGAAAGTCCATAGTATATTTTTCTTTTCTTGAGTCTGGAATATATTTTCCATATCTAAGTCAAGAGTCTTATGGCAAGTCAAGAGTAGCGTCTTTATACTTTCCACAGTAAGTCAAGAGTATATTTTCCCTTCCCCAAGTCTTAGCAAAAAAAGTAAGTCTTGTTCCCATAATAAGTCAAGAGTAATCTTTTACTTCCCATATTTTGTTTAGGGTCTAGGTTCATCCTCTTTCCTTTACTTATTTTGCAAGTCAAGAGTAATATTTTTTCTTTCTTGAGTCAAGAGAATTTTTGCTTTTTTCTTTTTAATAAAAGTCGAAAGATCATTGGTTAAAATACGTTACTTGCATTGCAAAATTTCCAAAACAAATTCAGTCTCCTTGAGAAGTTACCATGTTGAGGGATTATTCTAGATTATCTTCCCAATCTTTTTACTAAAAAAAATAAAAAATAAAAATAATAGCATTGCATTTCATTTTTAGAAGCTCCATACTATGACATATAGAATCATTTTAGATTGCATTGCATCACACATCATTTTGCATCATATTAGATTCTTGCATGCACACCCACTTGCCATAGGTGGGTAGCTCCATCGTGCATCTCAATTTAGACATTTTGTGCATACATCTAAGACATTGCATATCACATTGCATGTCATTCTAGGACATCCTAGATTTTCCCATATCATTTGCATGTAAATCATTTTAGGCATGTTTAGGACACTATAGAGTCTTGCATCACAATCGTTCACCTCATAGAGTTGCATTCATCGAGTCGTAGTCCACAAGGCATCTAGAAAGAGTCATCATTGCATGCTCATGTCAAGCTTGCATATAGAGTTCTCTTCTTTGGACTTCGAGGGTTAATATAAGAGTCTATCTTCTTCTAAGATCCTTTTTTCGAATTTCCTTCCCAAGTGTCCCTTACTAAGTTGAGAATTGCATCCAAGATTGGAAAAATCCAAGTTTACTCAAAGCAACCTAAGCCCAATATGACTGGAGAAGGTGAGAAAACGCAAGCCCAAATGATAGAGGAACTTTTGGCCCAAATGACTGCCATGAATGCTAGGTTCATTGAATTAGAGGCTAAGATCGCTAAGCTTGATCCTCACACCAAGGATCCCGAAGAGCTCATCCCGAATGATGGCAAGCCCAAACCTCCCACTAAAGAGGTCCAAGAGCTCCAAGCTAAATTATATATGCTCGAGTCCATTTTAAGCAAGAGTCGCATCTTTAACGACATGACAATCAATTCTGAAGGCTATGCTCCCCACATCAACGAAAAATTGCCCATAAAATTCTCCATGCCCGAAGTTCCCATCTTCAAAGGAACTGATGATCCACAAGATCACATTAGAGCTTTCACTACTGCATTGCGCCTTAGAGGGATTGAACCCAATGTGTATGTCCACCTCTTTCCCCAAACCTTGGACCCCGCTGTAAGGGCTTGGTTTTTCAAGTTGCCATCTCAAAAGTTACAAAAGTGGGAAGATTTATCCACCTGATTCCTGGAGAGATACGCTGACAATGTCTTGCCTCCCATGACTTTAAGAGAGCTAGAGATAACCAAGCAAGGTGATGAAGAAGGATTCACCAACTTCGTGAAAAGGTGGAGGACCAAGGTCGCCGAAATGATTGATCGCCCATCTGAAAGGAATCAAATTAGAATGCTTGTCCACAATTTGGCACCTAAGTATCGTGAGCACATGAAATTCCAGCCAATCGCTACTTATGCCCAACTGGTTGAAGTTGGCATGGCCATTGAAGATGACCATCTCACCCAATTAAGCAACAAGCAAGACAAGCATAACTCTAATAATGGAGGCTCGTTCGATCAAGGAAATGAAGTCAATGTCATTATAAGTAGGCATAAAAGAGTCTACACACCTCTTAGCATGACACAAGATGAAGCATTCGAGAAACTTCTCGAAGAAGGCTATATTTCGGCAATCGGTCCCACACCGGACCTAGAGCCTAATAAGAGAGGCAAGAACTGGAATCCTAATGCCTACAGCAAGTACCATCAAGGAAATGGTCATATGACTGAAGAATGCATGCACTTGAAGCGCGAGATCCAAGATTTGATCGACAATGAGGCCATTCTTGCTCCATGAACCCGAGTGTTTGAATTGGACGCCTAGCCCAATCGTGAAACCCAAGCTCAAATATCACAGAGTCATAGTCTAGTTGGAGAATTTCATTTACCCTTTCTTTCTTTATCGAGTCCAAGTCTTGTCTTAGGATTTCCCTTAAAGCATTGTATTGCTTTCTTTTGATTGAATAAAATTGGCTTGCTTTTCTTTATCATTCATGGAATATCTCATAATTGCAAACCCAATGATGAATCTGAGTTGCCAAACTTAATCAATGCAAGGACCTAACTATTGAGAAGAGGACCTAAGAAAAATATAAGATAAAAGCAATGGGACACACATCCTGTAAAGTCATACCAAGGACATGAAGCATTCATTTGGCACCCTTCATTATTATCCTTTCACCCACAATGCAAATTACCACTTGGAACCCATTTGAGCCATCAAACACAATAAGCCACATTCTTTCTTGAACCACATTATCGTAACCCGAGGCATGAGAAGTGTGCAACAATTTTTAAGTGTCACCAAATCTCAAGATAGGCGTGAGGAACTCCAAAAAGAGTTCAGAAACGAAAAAAAACAATTGTAAAAAATTCAAAAGAGAAAAAAAAGAAAAAAAAAGTTTCAAATGCATCAAGAGAGCACCAAAAATCAAGAGAGTTCCTCACCTCGAAATATCAAGTGACACCCAATACACTGGGGGCTTTTATGGGAATTTGAGCCTTATTATCCATTCTTTGGCAATCCGCACCTTGGCCTAAAATTACAACCCAAAAGACTGTTAGAGGTATGAATCTTTGAATATGTGTGTGCACCTGCAAAAAAAAAAAAAAAAAAAAAAAAACAGCCCGCTAGGTTGAAAACCCGAAAGGGCGGTCTAAGCAAAAATTAGGGCTTAGTCATCTAAAAGCCCGCTAAGACTATTCATTCAATGACTTAGGCAAAAATGGCAAGCTCGCTGGATCGATCATCCAAGACAATGATCCAGGCAAAATTTAGGGCACTAAAAATCAAAGGTCCTCGAACTACGTTTTGGCCTGATACCTCATTGGATACGTAGGTAACCTCTTTGCATTGAGGCCCGGCCGTATTCTAATCTTTCTCAATTACAAGGCCCATTTGCATTTACTCATGGGATTCATTAGAGGTCCTAACTCAATAATATCACTTCATCAATGGCAACTCAAAATTCTAAGGGTTTCAAAATTTCCGTGATTTATCCCTTTTAGAGCCTAACACTTGGATTCGAATTTGCTCCCCTTCATCGCTCCCTATCTAACAAAAGCACCCCATATTTTCTTTTTTTTGCACCAAGCCCGTTTCTTTCATAATCCCACATTTCTAGCCTGGATTTCTCCACTTTACATCGACTCTCCTCTCATAGTATGTGGCTTCCGTAGCCATCTTCTCATGAAATCCTTTTGCAAACAAAATGAAATCTCTCATTTATCCATCGGAGTCCATTCTCCAATTGATTGCATATATGTCATTACTATTGAGTCACATGCATCATTATTCATAACTAGGTTGCTTGGAGCTGTAGGCCTAGTTAGCATTGAATTTCACTCATATGCACTTACTAAGCAGTTTTTGCCTTCGAGGCACATGCATAGCACACACGCACATAGCATTGATTGCACTTAAGTCTAAGTGTCTTTATTTGGAGTCCGTTCTCTAACATTCCTTTTGGGTCCGTCCCGTCGCATTGAGCAAGGTCCGTCCTTTTGGGTCCGTCCCGTTGCATTGATCAAGGTCCCTCCTTTTGGGTCCGTCCCGTCGCATTTAGCACGTCATTTCTTTTGGGTCCGTCCCGTTGCATTGAGCAAGGTCCGTCCTTTGGGTCTGTCCCGTTGCATTGAGCAAGGGTCGTCCTTTTGGGTCCGTCCCGTCACATTTAGCAGGTTCGTCCTTTTGGGTCCGTCCCATTGCATTGAGCAAGGTCCGTCCTTTTCGGTCCGTCACATAGCAGGTTCGTCCTTTTGGGTCCGTCCCATTGCATTGAGCAAGGTCCGTCCTTTTCGGTCCGTCCCGTTTCATTGAGCAAGGTCCGTCCTTTTCGGTCCGTCCCGTTGCATTGAGCAAGGTTCGTCCTTACGGTCCGTCCCGTAGCATCCCCATACTCTCTTTATGTCTTCCTATTTGAGCGAACTAACATGCAGGTTACAAAGCAAAGCACAACATTATTTCAACAAAGCAAAACAAGGCACGGGAGCGACGCAAAGCTCTTCGACAATGGGCTATAACAATTAGCACCACGTCTGCAAAGCAAGACACAAGAGTGAAGCAAAGCTCTCTGACGTCTGGACTATCGCAAATAGCACAGCGTCTTCATTCGCAAAGCAGGTAACCCTGACAACAGGCGGTCAAGATTTAATTTTATCGCAACTTTTTCTAACATAAATGTTTTCAAAACACTGCAAGCATTTTTGGCAAATACTTTGACCGTCGCTTTTTCAAAGCTCGGCCAAAGTGGGGGCTTCTGTAGACACCCAAATTTGTCCCCCCTGGCGTAGCGGCCAATGATGATAACCTATAATCATGTTACAGAAACGAATGTCAATGCTCGACGTAATTATGCTCATTGAAACCCCTTTATCCATCATCACTCAGGATCTCATTAATTTTCATATCCACAAATAGCCCTTTCCATAAGCTTTCCAACGCCATCTCATTTGTCCCAATCGGACACCGGAGTCAAAAGTAATGATTTAATGAAGTTATGGGCTAAAAACGATATTTTCATACCCGCATATCACGGTTCAAGACTGATTTTTAGACATGAAGGGATTAATTGGATTATTATACCACTATACTTGTATTCCCCTTTGAATTAGCTTTCCAATGATATATTATGGGCCAAAATCCCATTAGAAACGAAGGAGATATGATCCGATGATTGATTAATGCGCTGAAACGGACACTTCTCTAGTGTTTGGTCCATAACTCATGATATACGTGTGCTATATGAGCCCACAATATGTCAAAAGAAAGCCCTTTGAACAAGGAATTTTCAGTGGCATTTTCGTGGGAGGTCAAACGAGTGCTTCAGTGGCATTTTCGTGGGAGCGGGGGCCTTCTGACCAGCAGCTGGGCCCAGCGGCCCAGCCTCGGGCCCCTGCTGCCTTCCGTGTGGCCGCTGGGCACCGTTTTTGGCCCGGGAACCCTAATTTCCTATTTTCTTTGGCCCATTCCCTTTAAATACCCCTCTAAACTCCGATTTCGGGTCCAAGACTCATTATTACGGGATTTTCACCCATTAAACTCAAGAGAACCCTAATTCTCTCTCTCTCTCTGTCTCCTCACTCTCATACAACCCTAATCAAATCATTCAAGCATTCATCAAGCCTCATTCAAGAGAAACTCCATACACAAGAGCAAAGCAAATACAAGAATAATTGACATTCAATTCTAGTGCAACAAAAGGTTAACCTGAGGGCAACTTTCTCATTCTTTCAAAACTCTTTTTTAAATCATGTTTTACTTTTATTATGATTATGGTTGATTTGTATATCATGTTTTGATTGTTTTAGTTTTGTTATTAACTATATTCATGTCTAGATTATTAATTTGCATGTTTTAATTAGTTTAATGCATGTTTAGCATAAATATTGCATCTTTGCATGATTAGCATATTTAATTAGCATATTGGTATATAATTAGGATTTTTGCATGTAGTTAGCCCTAGATTGCATATTAGCATATATTTATTATTTTGTTTATATTTATTATTTTACTTCCATTAAAGTTGCTGACAATCTCATTGATGTGCATATGCAATTTGGTGCGTTTAGCAAGAAAGGTAAGGTGGAGATTTACTTCTTTTATCTTATTATTGGTTTGGTTTACGCTTGTTAACTAATGCATGCAATTGGATAATATGTGCAAAGCGATAACTTTAGGTAATTTGGTTTGTTCAACCCACCTAGTTAATTTAGGATCTTGGACAACCGGATTTGTATAGAACCTTGCAAAATGAATGATGAATCAAACATGGATAAGATTGGTAGAGGACGTTAATTCGGGAGATTTAGATAGGATTCGTTTTATCTTTTTCGTACCCACATCCCCGAACTCAATCTTTGGCCCCTTTAGGGTATGAATCAATTCCCAATAGGAATGGGGTGCACTTTTGTTGGTTTCCAATTGTTTCCGTAAATGTTGGTGGCGACTTCATTATTTGTTTATTATTTTCCCAGCACAATTAATCAAGTATAATATGACGTATTATTTAAGAACCATTAATTCCAACTAAATATTTCAATTAGCGCCGAAAGGCGAGGGTTCTTACAGTGGGGATCCTGACGTGGAGGGGATAGTAGATAGGGATTATTCTGATAATCGTCAGGCTGTGGTGAGAATAGTTGATAGGCCTGATTCTCAAGTTCGTCATGTGGTAATAAAGCCTAAGACTGGGACTGATGATGATACTGACTCGTCGGTGGAGATTATTGGTGAGAGGTGGGTTTATAATGGTGGTGGTGGTGATGATGATGATGTTATTCCTAACTATTTTTTGTCATGACGGTGCTAGAGAGGAGGGTGAAGCTGGTAATGATGATGGTGGTGGAAAGGAGGGCGTGTAACACCCCCAAATTCGCAATGATTTCCCGGGAACTATCGACGTCACTATACACGACTCAACACCACTGAACCATCCCAAACCCTAGGGTGTCACTGCAACATTTATCACTAAGAAGTAAATGCTAAGCAGAAAGAAAGACTAGGCATCAAAAGGAGCTTCTAAGGAACTAATTAATCTAAAACAGTTAATATCAGAGTTGTCTAAATAGTGAGCTAAAACCATTAAACGAAGTTTATTACAACTTGCCTTCAAGGCCTAAAACTAATAAAAATAATCCCACGATCTAAACTGAATAGAAACAGTTCTAAAAACAACACCAACTCAACCTTCCAGCCGTAGGTCCTCAATCAACTAAACCTGCACTTTGGTTTCCGTGACGGAAAAAAAAAAATACAGAAGAAAAAAAAAGAACAAAAGAGGAACAAAAATCAGATAAACTGAATAAACGTCATCTGTACCCAGTAAAAATATTTCGCAAACCTTACCTGAGGTTTTAGAAGAATCATTGATTTTCGTTTGCATACTACGCACATAAGCAGATAATCAACCATACGCATAACGATATTCTTTTACATACAATTCTTGTATAGTGATCATCCAAAATACGACATGGACAATCCGTCTAGATTAGAGAGATGTAAGAGAGCGAATAGAACAGCGATTACCCATACTGTTCATCGAAGATACAATCACGCCATGGACTTAATGACTCTAGTGTGCACACTACCTCTAGTACAATTATACGAGCCTAGAAGACTTAATAAATGGGGAATGATCCGTCCCAGACACACTATGAGGTGTCCATAAGTAACTTGGGAATCACTCATCTCTTGAACTACACCATTAGGTGCAATCCTGATTGCTCGACTACTCCTAGGGATCCATTACGAGTCTTACTCTCATTTAATTCAATTCACATAATTTGCATTGGTTGACATAAGTGGTACTACGAGACAACGACTTACTAATTCATTTCATGCTCAAGATAATGAATAGTAATTAACGATGATAATGATAATTCACTGCTTTAATTCAAGAACGACGATAATTCAAGAATGATAACAAGTAATGTCTAGCCAAATTTCGGCAGCACTTCGGCAGGGTAATATGATATCCAAAAATTCACAAATCATCCAAAACATTCAATCAATAATATATAGGTGCTCACTAGCACTCAATAATACCCATACCAATTAGCACTTATTTAATAACATAATAATACTAATAATTCACCATTCAATAATTGTCCAATAATCATCATATGGACTAATTAATTCCCAAAACATGATAACATCAAGATGATAATTATAATTCATATTTACAGCAGTGAATCATGCTTAATAACTTGATAATAAAAACGATATAATTTAATCATGCTTTGCATATTAAATTCACAGCAATTTCCCAATTAGCACATAACACATCAAAATAATTTTGATGGGGTTTTGGAAGAAGGTAGGCATGATCACTTACCACTAATACGCTACCAACAATATGTATGCTCCAACCAATCGACAATATCACGCTTGCTCATTAGGTCCTAATGAAAAACAATTACCGAATCAATATTAATTAAATAAGAAAATACAAACAGTAACAAAATATTGATCTGATATTTTTATTAAATTCTTTTATTTATTTCAACCAATCTAGGATTTTGAAAATCCAAATTTCGATTCCGAATGAGTGTAGAAAAATAAAAACATTAAATCAAAAATACTAAAAATCAAATTAATAATTACGAAAAATATAAAAACGGAACCCTAACTTCAAAACTAGGTCTAGTTCACGGGTACCCATGCATGGGACCCATAACCTGACCCGTCCCCACCACCACCACCCACTGGCCACCATGGCCAGTGGTAGTGGTCGCTGGTGCTCCGGTGAGGAGGAGAGAGAGAGAGAGGGAACATGCGAAGAGAGAGAAAAGAGAGAACGCAAGAGAGAGAGAGAGAGAGAGAGAGAGAGAGAGAGAGAGAGAGAGAGAGAGAGAGAGAGAGAGAGACCGAGCACGGAAGAGCGCCGGCCACTCGGCGGCGACCCCTCAGGTGACGCCCTGAGGGCGCCGCGGTGGCGCGGTAGCTGCTCACGCCGGCGACAGGGGGCGGGACAACGTGCGAGAGAAAGAGAGAAAGGAAAATAGAGAGAAAGAGAGAGGGAGTGCGATTGTTACCGGCGAGAAAGGAGGAGAGCCGGTGGGTCTCCGATGAGCAGTGGCGCCGGTGAGGGGGAGGAGAGAGAGAGTGATGGTGGAGAGAGAGAGTGAGGGCCGTGGGTTTTGTGAGAGGATGAGAGAATTTTGTGAGGGTTTGATCAGTTATGCAAAACTGATCAATTGCCTCCTCTTTTTCCTTATATAGGCCTTCAATCAACCCAAGTCAAACACTACTAGATTTAGGAATTTATTTAATAATTTTCTAATTTAAAAAGCTAATTAAAATTAATTAAAAACTATATGAATAATTCTTATTCATATATAAAACATTTTAATTAAACTCAAGATTAATAAAATGCAATTTCTGAAAGTCACATAATAATAATTACTATTATTATGGCTTTAATTGAATAAATCGAATCCTTAAATGAATAAATTATTTAATCTCCGAAATTATTTATAAATCATTTATAAATCAATATAATAATTATAGAAAATATTGGGGTATCACATTCTACCCTCCTTAAAGGAATTTTCGTCCTGAAACTTGAGACATGAAGTAATCACTTCCAAAAACAAAACGAGTTTACCATATGAAGGTATAAAACGATTTCTAGGACACTAACATATGCAAGATGAGCAAGTACGATCGTGATTCTAATTTGACTAGCATGCACCATGCGTTTCGTGCAAAACGATAAACAAAACAAAATTTCGAGGCGTGATATTCTACCCTCCTTAAAAGGAGTTTTGTCCCGAAACTCAAGTGGGACTAGTACCTTCTAGGAAGAGGTCTGGATACTTCTCGCGCATCATGGATTCAGCTTCCCATGTTGCTTCTTCTTGACCTTGTCGAGACCAAACGACTTTGACGATTGGAATAGTCTTTGTTCAAGTTGAACGCTCTTTGCGGTCCACTATCTTGATAGGACACTCTTCATAAGTCAAACTTTCATCGAGATTGATCGCTTCTGGTTGAACGACATGAGTTGGATCATGCACGTATTGTTTTAGTTGAGAGACATGAAACACACTATGGACTTTTGCAAGTTCCACAGGTAAAGCTAGTCGATAAGCAACCTCACCAATCCTTTCCAGGATCTCGTAAGGACCAATGTAACGAGGACTCAATTTCCCCTTACGACCAAAACGCATGACACCTGTGGTAGGAGATACTCTCAAAATTACCTTGCTTCCCACCTCAAACTCTTTAGGTCTACGACCTCTATCAGCGTACGATTTCTGGCGATCTTGAGCACTACACATCTTCGCTTGAATCACTTTGACCACATCGACAGTCTGCTGGATCATTTCAGGACCCAAAACTGTAGTTTCACCAATATCGTTGCAACAAACTGGCGATCTACACTTCCTACCATACAATGCTTCATATGGCGCTCGATCAATGCTTGAATGATTGCTATTGTTGTAAGAAAATTCGATCAATGGAATATGTGTATCCCACGAGCCTTGATACTCGAGTGCACATGCTCGTAGCATATCCTCTAAAGTCTGAATCGTCCTTTCCGTCTGACCATAAGTGGCAGGATGAAAAGTAGTATTGAACTTCAATTTACTTCCAAAAGCTTCTTGCAAATTCTGCCAAAAGTGTGATAGAAACCTCGAATCCCTATCTAAAACAATATCTTCTGGAACACCATGAAGTCTCATGACTTCCTTGACGTAAGCATCTGCTAGCTTCTCCATTTCCCAAGTGTCATTCATTGGGTTGAATCTCGCAACTTTCGTCAAACGATCTACTGCGACCCAAATGGCGTTGTTCTTCTTCTGCGTCAGTGGTAAACCCATGACAAAGTCTATTGAAATTGAATTCCATTTCCACGTAGGAACTTCAAGCGATTGAATCATTCCACCAGATCTCTTGTGTTCAATCTTGACCTTCTGGCACGTCAAACACTTAGCAAAGAACTCAGCGACATCTTGTTTCATACCTTTCCACCAGAACATTTGGTGAAGATCTTTGTAAAGCTTGTCTCCACGAGGATGTACAGAATAAGGCGTATTTTCAGCTTCACCCAGAATCTGACTCTTGATCTCCGGGTCATTCGGCACACAGACACGATCACGAAATCTCATTACACCGTCTTGACCAATAGAAAAAAGTCCTCGGGTCTACCCTCGTCCTTGTGGTGTAGAATCCGTTGAAGATCTTCATCTGCACTCTGTTTATCCTTGATCTCGTCGAGTAAGATTGGTCGAACTGACATATGCGCTAAGGTACATTGAACGTCACCTTTCAGCACAATCTCCACATCTAGACTTTTCAAGTCATGAATGATCTCCTTCGGAAGTACTAAAGCAGTGTTCAACGAATGATGAGTCTTTCTACTCAAAGCGTCAGCTACCACGTTAGCTTTTTCTTCGTGATACTGAATGTCGATATCGTACTCCATCAACAACTCTAGCCATCTTCCTTGTCGCATATTTAACTCCTTTTGCGTGAATATGTACTTGAGACTCTTGTGGTTCGTAAACATCTCGACAGCAGAACCATAAAGATAATGTCTCCAAATCTTCAGAGCAAATACGACAACAACGAGCTCTAAGTCGTGAGTAGGGTAGTTATCCTCGTGCTTCTTTAGTTGTCTTGAGGCATAAGCCACTACCTTACCATGTTGCATCAAAATACAGCCTAAGCCATACTTAGACGGGTCACTGTAGACTTCGTATCCTTCAGTTCCCGATGGCAAAGTCAAAATCTGTGTGCTCGTAAGACGTTTCTTCAACTCTTGAAAAGCAGCTTTCGCACTTTTCAGACCACACGAACTTCGTCGTTTTCTTCATCAAGTTCGTCATAGGCTGCACTATCTTCGAAAATCCTTCCACAAACCTACGATAGTAACCAACTAACCCAAGAAAACTTCTAACCTCAGTCACGCTCTTCGGTGCGGACCAGTCCATAGCAGCATGTATCTTTTCTGGGTCAACAAAAACTCCACTCTTAGACACCACGTGTCCTAAGAAACAAACCGTTTCTAACCAAAACTCACACTTCGACAACTTGGCTTAAAGTTGATGTTGTCATAGAATCTCCAAAACGGTACGCAAGTGTTGCTCGTGGCTCAGCAGCGTTCTTTAAGTAGACCAAAATATCGTCAATAAAGACAACTACGAACTGATTGAGATAAGGCTGGAACGTACGGTTCATCAAATCCATAAACTTTGCAGGTGTGTTCGTCAACCCAAAAGGCATAACTGTGAACTCGTAATTTCCATACCTCGTCCTAAACGCGGTCTTTGCATTGTCAGGCTCAGAAATCCTGAGTTAATGGTATCCTGAACTGTAATAACGCGAAAAATTTAAACATTTAATTAATCCTTAAACTAACTAATTTGATCTTAATTACGTGATTATGCTTAAGTAATTTCTCTTAATATTTTTGTTTTTATTCTCTTTGCTATTTGATTTCACGATTAAGATTATGTTACACGAAATCATTAGGATTTTGTTAAACTACATGATTAAACCTTATTGGTGCTTAATTAACCTATAACTAAATAATTAAGCTAAACCAAAATTTCCTAAAACTATCTAGGATTGCCGTAAGAAGTAAGAAAGGGATTTTGCAAAATTTTACACTATTCATTGATTTAGACTTGCCTTATTATTTTATGCCTAATAAAAATAGACCTATCTAAAAATAGAACAAGTGTCCACATAGGTGGCACTTCCTAAATTGGCAATCAAAAATCAGAATTCTGCATCCATGGTTTTGGGATTGATGACTCCATGGTTTTGCATGGCCATGAATGGTATTACACATGATTGGGAAATGCCTAGAATAAAATATTGCTTGTGTGAGAGCATGAGAGCAAGCTAAAAATCAGCAAAACTCTCCTTAGAAAGCTAGAGAGAAATGGATAGAATAAATGATAAAATAATACCCATGAGAGTGTATAAGAGAGCAAGGAAAGCAAAGCAAAATTCAGAAAAATTACACTATAAAAAGGGAGAGGGAAAGACGGGTAAGAGAAGAAGGAAAAAGAGAAGAAAAACAAAGAAAAATATTGTGATGTGAAATAAGTAACAAAACGGAAATTAACCTTTGATAGTATCACACAAAGGGATCTTGTTCAAGAATAACTCAAGAACAACTCACGAATCACTCTTAAGTGTTTCAACCTGAATCACTCAGTTTGAGGGGTAAATACTCACGTATTCAATATTAATCATCAAAGCACGAGTTTACGGTAGCAAAGCTATCCCCTATTTATAGACAAAGAAATCTAAAGCTATTCAGAATCCTAATCCTAGTCCAAATAGGAAACTAACTACGAAACTGACTACAATTGTAAAACGAGCTAATTAACAGCATTCCTAATACCTAATGGACTCCTAATGCTACTAATAATCAGAATACTAATTTCCTAAACATATTCTAACTAATTAAGGAAATAGGCAAACGAAATCAAACTCAAACAGCTAATTACTTGGCGCCCAAGGCCCAAAATGCTGGAACAGTTTTGCTGTGTAACTTCAATTGCCTTTTCAACTCCTTTACCTTCTAAATATGGAAAAACTCAAAGGACGAGAGTTTTAGATGTCGTTTCCAGCTTTCTACAGAACTTTGAATCACCACGATCCCATGTCGTATGAGTGAGTTATGATTAAAATACGAACCAGTGTAGAAGCTGTCAAAATTACGGGAATCCTGATAACGAATGTGATCATATAATAAGAGCTTTAATCCCGACTTTGTATGGCAACTCCATGTAATTATCTTTATAGGAGTCAATTTAATGCATAACCACCAAAGGTACTCGATGTAAACAAGAATAGATGTTATCTTGCTAGTTCCTTGGTTGTTCTGTTTACTTTGCACACTTGCTGCCGCATCAATCTCCCTTTCTTCAGAAAGAGTTGTCCTCAATTCTTCTTATATAGTAATCTTCTCCCAAACCTGTATATTCATCAAATTTTCCTTACAAATTTCCAATGAACCCACAAGGTTAAGAGTCTTGCTGCTGTCTTCTTGATGGACATCTCTTTCTTGTTCTTGATCAAAGCTAGATTCAAGAAGTTGCAACTCCATCTCAGATTCCTCTTGCATGTCATCAATATAATCAAGATCTTCAAGGAAATCACCAATATTTTCTGGTTCAATGAATATTTCTTCGATAAACTCATCAACCACAGTTGGTAGTCTTGAATTATTAACTTGAACAACAATAAGGGGGTCAATGTTATTGGTCTTTTCTTGTGAATCTTCAATAGGAACAATATCTTTAAAGTAATCATCAAGATCTGGTTTTCCTTTGAATGTATCCACAACAAAGAGCCTATCTTCATTGATGGGTTGATCATTTATTATGCATCCTTTCATG
Organism: Tetragonia tetragonoides; assembly: GCA_038025085.1. Taxonomy (NCBI): domain Eukaryota; kingdom Viridiplantae; phylum Streptophyta; class Magnoliopsida; order Caryophyllales; family Aizoaceae; genus Tetragonia; species Tetragonia tetragonoides. The sequence goes on from CM076149.1 coordinate 21,783,411, forward strand.
TAGTCCAACTTATGATTTCGATGTTGACGCGCTTGTTGGTATGCTTGTTGTGCTCGTACGTGCACTAGTTGTTGCTCCTTCTCTTGCCTCTCAATCTTGAGAGCTATCTTGCAAACATACTCAAAGGATATGTAAGGAACAAGCTCCACCTTGCGCCTTAGAGTTGAGTTTAGTCTTTTGATGAATCTTGCAATCTTTAACTCTTCCCTCTCCACGAGATCACACATCATGTGCGCGTTTTCAAACTTTTGGAGGTAGTCTTGTACACTTGAGGTTTCTTGGCTTAAGGACGTAAGTTTCAAAAACTGTTCTTGCTCAAATTCTTTAGGAAAAAATCGTTTCTTTAAATATTTCTTGAGTTTGTCCCAAGTCTCAATCTGTGCTTTCTCTTCCTTCTTGCGTCGAGCCTTTAGGTTTTCATACCATAAAGAAGCATGCTTGGTGAGTTTAAGCGTGGATAACTTGCATCTTCGCCGCTCATCATACTCCTTCTATTCAAAGACTCTCTCCATAGTTCTAAGCCAATCAAGAAAGGCCTCTGGATCATAAGAACCGTCATATTCAGGGAGTTCTACTTTCAAGTTCCTATCATCATCATAGGGGTGTCGTGGTTTAGGAGCGTCATTGGTTCTAGTCCCACTTGTGTCTTCAAACTCCTCATCGAAGTCGGGGTCACGGTTGTGGTTTCTCCAATGAATTCTGCGCATCCTTGTCTCCATGTTTTCCCTATCTTCTTGGTTTCTTCTTTCCATAGCAGCCATCCGCTCTGCCATCCGCTCTTCTTGAGTTTTGAAAGATGCCCTGAGATCCTCCATGGCTGTTAACAACTTTGCTAGTTCGTTGGGCTCACCCATAGCTTTGGTTGTTGGTTTCTTGGGAGTTTCTTGGCTGTCTTCTTGAACAAAGGGTGGATCTTGCAAGAATCTTTCTCGAAAGCTCGCTATGGTGTCGTGTTTATGCTCAGGACCGTGTTGTTTAAACTTAAGAAAGCTCAAACCTTTAGCTCTGATACCAAGTTGATGTGAAATAAGTAACAAAATGGAAATCAACCTTTGATAGTATCACACAAAGGGATCTTGTTCAAGAATCACTCAAGAACAACTCACGAATCACTCGTAAGGGTTTCAATCTGAATCACTCAGTTTGAGGGGTAAATACTCACGTATTCAATAATTAATCATCAAAGCACGAGTTTACAGTAGCAAAGCTCTCCCCTATTTATAGACAAAGAAATCTAAAGCTATTCGGAATCCTAATCCTAGTCCAAATAGGAAACTAACTACGAAGCTGACTACAATTGTAAAACGAGCTAATTAACAGCTTTCCTAATACCTAATGGACTCCTAATGCTACTGATAATCCGAATACTACTTTCCTAAACATATTCTAACTAATTAAGGAAATAGGCAAACGAAATCAAACTCAAACAGCTAATTACTTGGCGCCCAAGGCCCAAAATGCTGGAACAGTTTTGCTCTGTAACTTCAATTGCCTTTTCAACTCCGTTACATTCTGAATATGGAAAAACTCAAAGCACGGGAGTTTTAGATGTCGTTTCCAGCTTTCTACAGAACTTTGAATCACCATGATCCCATGTCGTATGAGTGAGTTACGATCAAAATACGAACCAGTGTAGAAGCTGTCAAAATTACGGGAATCTTGATAACGAATTTGATCATATAATAAGAGCTTTAATCCCGACCTTGTATGGCAACTCCATGTAATTATCTTTATAGGAGTCAATTTAATGCATAACCACCAAAGGTACTCGATGTAAACAAGAATAGATGTTCTCTTGCTAGTTCCTTGGTTGTTCTGTTTACTTTGCACACTAGTTGATGTGAAATAAGTAACAAAATGGAAATTAACCTTTGATAGTATCACACAAAGGGATCTTGTTGAAGAATCACTCAAGAACAACTCACGAATCACTCGTAAGGGTTTCAACCTGAATCATTGAGTTTGAGGGGTAAATACTCACGTATTCAATAATTAATCATCAAAGCACGAGTTTACAGTAGCAAAGCTCTCCCCTATTTATAGACAAGGAAATCTAAAGCTATTCGGAATCCTAGTCCTAGTCCAAATAGGAAACTAACTACGAAGCTGACTACAATTGTAAAACGAGCTAATTAACAGCTTTCCTAATACCTAATGGACTCCTAATGCCACTAATAATCAGAATACTACTTTCCTAAACATATTCTAACTAATTAAGGAAATAGGCAAACGAAATCAAACTCAAACACTAATTACTTGGCGCCCAAGGCTAAAACCGCTGGAACAGTTTTGCTCTATAACTTCAATTGCCTTTTCAAATCCTTTACGTTCTGAATATGGGAAAACTCAAAGCATGGGAGTTTTAGATGTCGTTTTCAGCTTTCTACAGAACTTTGAATCACCACGATCCCATGTCGTATGATTGAGTTATGATTAAAATACCAACCAGTGTAGAAGCTGTCAAAATTACGGGAATCCTGATAACAAATGTGATCATATAATAAGAGCTTTAATCCCGACCTTGTGTGGAAACTCCATGTAATTATCTATATAGGAGTCAATTTAATGCATAACCACCAAAGGAACTCGATGTAAACAAGAATATATGTTCTCTTGCTAGTTCCTTGGTTGTTCTGTTTACTTTGCACACTTGCTCCCGCATCAATCTCCCTTTCTTCAAAAAGAATTGTCCTCAATTCTTCGTATATAGTAATATTCTCCCTAACGTGTATATTCATCAAATTTTCCTTACAAATTTCCAATGAACCCACAAGGTTAAGAGCCTTGCTGCTGTCTTCTTGATGGACATCTCTTTCTTGTTCTTGATCAAAGCTAGATTCAAGAAGTTCCAACTCCATCTCGGATTCCTCTTGCATGTCATCAATATAATCAAGATCTTCAAGGAAATCACCAATATTTTCTGGTTCAATGAATATTTCTTCGATAAACTCATCAACCACAGTTGGTAGTCTTGAATTATTAACTTGAACAACAATAAGGGGGTCAATGTTATTGGTCTTTTCTTGTGAATCTTCAATAGGAACAATATCTTTAAAGTAATCATCAAGATCTGGTTTTCCTTTGAATGTATCCACAACAAAGAGCCTATCTTCATTGATGGGTTGATCATTTATTATGCACCCTTTCATGTACTCCAACTTATGATTTCGACGTTGAAGCGCTTGTTGGTATGCTTGTTGTGCTCGTAGGTGCACTAATTGTTGCTCCCTCTCTTGGCTCTCAATCTTGAGAGCTATCTTGCATACATACTCAAAGGATATGAAAGGAACAAGCTCCACCTTGTGCCTTAGAGTTGAGTTTAGTCCTTTGATGAATCTTGCAATCTTTAACTCCTCCTTCTCCACGAGATCACACATCATGTGCGCGTTTTCAATCTTTTGGAGGTAGTCTTGTACACTTGAGGTTTCTTGGCTTAAGGACGTGAGTTTCAAGAACTGTGCTTGCTCAAACTCTTTAGGCAAAAATCGGTTCCTTAAATGTTTGTTGAGTTTGTCCCAAGTCTCAATCTTTGCTTTCCCGTCCTTCTTGCATCGAGCCTTTAGTTTTTCATACCAAAAAGAGGCATGCTTGGTGAGTTTAAGCGTGGCTAACTTGCATCTTCGCCGCTCATCATACTCCTTGTATTCAAAGACTCTCTCCATAGTTCTAAGCCAATCAAGAAAGGCCTCTGGATCGTAGGAACCGTCATATTCAGGGAGTTCGACTTTCAAGTTCCTATCATCATCATAGGGGTGTCGTGGTTTAGGAGCGTCATTGGTTCTAGTCCCACTTGTGTCTTCAGACTCCTCATCGAAGTTGGGGTCACGGTTGTGGTTTCTCCAATGAATTTCGCGCATCCTTGTCTCCATGTTTTCCCTATCTTCTTGGTTTCTTCTTTCCATAGCAGCCATCCGCTCTTCTTGAGTTTTGAAAGATGCCCTAAGATCCTCCATGGCTGTTAACAACTTTGCTAGTTCGTTGGGGTCACCCATAGCTTCGGTTGTAGGTTTCTTGGGGGTTTCTTGGCTGTCTTCGTGAACAAAGGGTGGATCTTGCAAGAATCTTTCTCTAAAGCTCACTATGGTGTCGTGTTTATGCTCAGGACCGTGTTGTTTAAACTTAAGAAAGCTCAAACCTTTAGCTCTGATACCAAGTTGATGTGAAATAAGTAACAAAACGGAAATTAACCTTTGATAGTATCACACAAAGGGATCTTGTTCAAGAATCACTCAAGAACAACTCACGAATCACTCGTAAGGGTTTCAACCTGAATCACTCAGTTTGAGGGGTAAATACTCACGTATTCAATAATTAATCATCAAAGCACGAGTTTACAATAGCAAAGCTCTTCCCTATTTATAGACAAAGAAAATCTAAAGCTATTCGGAATCCTAATCCTAGTCCGAATAGGAAACTAACTACAAAACTGACTACAATTGTAAAACGGACTAACTAACAACTTTCCTAACACCTAATGGACTCCTAATGCTACTAATAATCAGAATACTACTTTCCTAAATATATTCTAACTAATTAAGGAAATAGTCAAACGAAATCAAACTCAAACACTAATTACTTGGCGCCCAAGGCTAAAACCGCTGGAACAGTTTTTCTCTGTAACTTCAATTGCCTTTTCAACTCCTTTACGTTCTGAATATGGGAAAACTCAAAGCATGGGAGTTTTAGACGTCGTTTCCAACTTTCTACAGAACTTTGAATCACCATGATCCCATGTCGTATGAGTGAGTTATGATTAAAATACGAACCAGTGTAGAAGCTATCAAAATTACGGGAATCCTGATAACAAATGTGATCATATAATAAGAGCTTTAATCCCGACCTTGTGTGGAAACTCCATGTAATTATCTTTATAGGAGTCAATTTAATGCATAACCACCAAAGAAACTCGATGTAAACAAGAATATATGTTCTCTTGCTAGTTCCTTGGTTGTTCTGTTTACTTTGCACACTTGCTCCCGCATCATAAACAACTCCCTACTCATTGATCTCTTTAATTAAAAATTATGTTTCCTCTCTATTATATAATTGTGTTCTCTCTATTAATCACTTAAAATATTGCCCAAAGTAACTCTGAAAGAATCCATTTATATATTTTTGGTGAATAGTCAACAATACAAATTAGGTTTAAAGGTAAGAAAATGTATTATGTTTCTCTCCTACTGTTTTCTAGTGTTTTGAGAAATGGTGCGGGCTTTTCCCGTTTCTACATTTTGATTTCCCCATTTCTGTTTCCGTAAAACATTAATATTGACTCCCAAGATAGACGGGTTGGAGATTGAATAGAAAGACAGGTTTAATCAAATTAATATTTCCCAGCTCACTGACATGAGAAATCGCATTGTGCCCCAAAAGATTGAGAATTCAACAAACAATTATTAACCCTCGTAGTTGGGGTTTCTTTAAATATCGCGAGAAGGCTGCATAAATCTCAACATTTCCTAAACCCTGTTATGGATTAATACATGTTAGTTACTATAATTGTCATAGTTTTTCAACCTCAGAACCCATGCTTTCTCATTTCCCGTTATTCATGAAGCAATGAAAAATTTGGGTATATAGCTGTTAGAAACAAGAACCTGGGAAACGACATGTTGACCACGGGGAGTGGCAAAGAAGCAAACGAGCTTAGAGATGAGAAGGTATCGCCAATCTTGGAAAGAGAGCTCGATTTCCGGGAAATATGTCGGCCATATCTGGACGATTTCGCAAGGAGGATCCGCTGTGTAAGGCCGTTGCTTCATTTTCATTACTATGCTTTCTCCATTGGCAATGTCCATGGGCTTTGTGTTTCTATTCTACGCTTTCTCTCTCTGAAATTCACTCCTGTGTAAACAAAGAATCTGCCCTAAATTCATAAAATTCAGCCATAACATCAAATTATTGCATACGGAGTATTTTACAGCACATAATCGCAACCAATCCGAAAACGCTAAAACGCAATTCAGAAAATGCATTCAACCCCAAAAACGCAATTCACAACACATAATCGCAATCAATCCATGAAAAACCCGGGGATAATAACACAAGTAGACGAGAATTTTAAGTACCTGTGAGGTGAAGCAGTAATTGTGCCTACTGCTATTGCGGAACCAAACGAAGCGATTTAGGTGGCAGCTCGCATGGAAGAGATGAAGCAGCCACGAGACTACAAGATGAGAATGTCGTTGCTTTTGTAGGACTGCTTTTTAGAGGTAATTTGGTAGAGACTTAGAGAGGGAATGAGAGGAAGGGAAAAGAAATCTATTAACTTTTCCGTGTTTGGTTTTAAAAATAAAAAGGAAGTTAATTGGTGAAATTTGGACAGAAAGTTATTTTTTTTTTTTTTTACGGAAATTTCATGTGGTACACTCAAAGTTTGAACTTTTTAACGTGATATTCACTTTTTTAAAATTTTGCACAAAATAATTTCAAAGTTCAAAATTTCTGCGCCCCGTATACAAAATCTGGAATGACATCTTAACGCTGTCAAGTTGACTAATTATGAATAGTGAAATGACTATTTTGCCCCTATATGTTAATGGAAAGAACCAATTTTGAAATTTAATTTTTTTTTTTTTGAAATTTTTGTAATTAATTTTTTGAAATTTTTGTATTTTTTTTATTTGCACATAATACCCACTACATTATAAAACTTTAAGGGTACCATGTGCACAATTTTATAAGTTGAATGTTATCCTTTGCAAACTCTGTAGTTGAAACGAACGATTATTTTGAGTGTAACTAGCCGTTTTTAGTTGATGGTTTTAGGCTATTTAATGGGCAAATGTGCCTCTTCTCTCACACTCGAATCACTCTATTTTCAACTTCAAGATATGTGTAAGGGCATGTTCTTTTCAACTGGTTCCCAGTTTTGCCCAGTTTTGCCAAGTTTTCACCAGTTTTTCCCAGTTTTCACCAGTTACCAGTTATAAAATACAGTTTTGCCCAGTTTTGCCCAGTTTGACCCAATTTTGCCCGGTTTATCCCAGTTTTGCCCAGCTTTACCCAGTTTTGCCTAATTTATCTAATTCATTCCATTTTTTCGTGATAAATATTTTTTTAATATTTGAACAAATTGAACAAAATAATTAAAAATGCAACAAGTTATATCGAAAAAAAAATGCATATTGACTTTTAATAATAATAATAATAATAATAATAATAATAATGATGATGATGATGATGATGATGATGATGCAACGACGACCACGCAACTCCCTGGAAATAAAATGCAACAAATTTAATTAGCTTTTCTTTTTTTTTTTGGGTAAGGTCAGCTTCATTTATAGATGGTTTGGAGGGGTAATTACTGATTCATTTATGAAACCCAACAACAAACGCCTTCTCTTATCAGATGAAGTACATTCAAAATTCACTTTTTACTCCTTCACTACAGCTCCTCACTTCCTCTCCCTCTCTCTGTCTTTTGATAGCCATGAAAGACCAATCTCTCACAACTCTCTCACCAAGCCATGATCTATATATTTTGGGGATTTAATGTTACATGTTTCGGAAATCATCTGAACTGAGGTTGAAGCCAACAATTCAGAGGTGGTGTACTGGTGTCGGCGGTTCGGAGTCATCACGGAGATTCAAAGGCGGTGACGGCGATTGGGAAGCGGTGACAACGACTCATAGGCGGTGAGATCGATTAATCTTTGTGAGTAGCCATAATTTTATTTGTTAAATCTCTTCAAGTGTGGGTTTGAATTATCAAATTTTGATTATTATTCACTTGAACTGTGAGAATACATAGAAAAAAGATTTGGGGGCTATAGGACCTTGCCAAAGCAGGAGTGCACTGGGTTTTACAGTAATCATAATCCTATATTTTCCTGTTCAAATATGTTACTTTGGTAGAGTACTAGAATATTGTACGTATGTTCATCATGTTTATCAACATCTGTTTTCCAGCCCAGAATTCATCTTTTGGTTTGGCGACACCATGAGATTGTTGGTAGATAGCTCTTTTCAACCTTATGGCAAATTGTTTTATCTTTTTCATGTTTATCACATTTCACATTGGTGTCAAGTTGTTAGCTCTTTGGTGGATTGATCTTAGATCTCTCACCTTTGCCTTCTTGGTGGATGTGAATACTCATCAGTTGGTCAACTTGGAGATACTCATTAGTTTATGGCTTGTATAGGATCTGTATATGGGATTTTAGTGTTATAGAGTTAATTCATGCATCTTCAAGTTTTGGGGCTAATTGTGTTAGCTGTAAAACATTGCGTTTTTACACTTGTTCTTGCATATATGACTGTATGAGTTGACTAGAAGAAAAAAAAAAAAAAAAAAAAAAAAAAAGACTATATGAGTACCCTTAAATAGGCCTCCACTGTAATCCAAACTATAAAATTATAAACAATGTAGTCATTAATCTTTTTTCTTTATTATTTATTTCCTAAGTTTGTCAAACTTTGTCACAGCTTGTTAATGCAACTATTGATAGAGAGTGAGGAAATGGGAAACGAAATCAAAACTACTCCCAAAATTCTGAAACTTCTTAATGCAGCAACTGGGAAAAATAATTTATCAGAACAGTCAATATTACAGTTTTTCCCAGTTTTCTCCAGTTTCTCCCAGTTTTCCCAGTTTCTACCATTTACCAGTTAGACATCCCAATTTTCACCAGTTTTGCCCAGTTTCTCCCAATTTTCCCCAGTTACCAGTCACCAGTTCCCAGTCGAAAAGAACGAGCCCTAAGTTGTGAGTTTTAAATTCTTTGTAATTTCCTCCTAGTTGGTGTTTAATAAGATTATTTGTTGAGTGTTGTCTATAAAAAAACGTTTATTAAATTTCTCATACTATCCTAACCTATAAATAAGATGGATTTTTTATTAACAAAATAAAATAAGCATATATAAAAAATAATTTTTTTTTCTTAATGTGCTAATTGTCTCATTCAAAATTGGGGTTAGAGAAGAAGCACATTTGAAAATAGAGTGATCTAATCTAGAAATTACAACTATGAGTAAAAGGGTAGCTTCTCACAACCCGCCAACCTATATTGGTAAAGTCGACCCAACCACTTTAGAAAACTGGATTCGGAATTTAGAGAAGATATTTGAGGTGACATTATGTCCAAAAGATATGAAAGTTAAAATAGGAACTTATTATTTGAAGGAAGAGGCAGATAACTGGTGGTTAGGTGTGAAGGCCAGTTATTTAGCAGAATAGGATTTCAAATGGGATGTTCTTAGGGAGCGATTAAGAACACGGTTTTATCCTCCAGCCCTTAAATGGCAGAAACAAGAAGAATTCATAAAATTAAGACAAGGGTGTATGAGTGTGCAAGAATATGCAGATAAGTTTGTTGAATTGTCTCGTTTTGCTCCCAATATTGTACCAACAGAAGAAGATAGGGCTCGTAAGTTTGAAGATGGGCTCGCTTTTAAGATACAAAAATCATTGGGTGGCATTCCATCTAGGACGCTTCAAGAAGCTTATAAACGAGCTTTAAATATTTCTAGAATGCTACGGAATGAGGAGGAAGTCCTAGGCAAAGGTAAAAGAAAAGATCAAGGAGAGTTAGACTCTTCACCAGTGCCTAGCAATCAGAAAAAGGCCCGACAAGAATATTCTAACCAAGAAAACAGACCTCGGGGCCAATTTGGGGAAGGTAAAGGCAATGGTAACTAGTTTAAAAACAATCAGTTTAACAACCGTTTCAATGGGCATGGCCAAGGACATCGTAATGGTGCCTGTTGAAAGTGTGGTAGGATACATTATGGACAAACTTGTGATGGTCAAATGCTTGTTTGTTATGAGTGTAAAGGGCAAGGACACAAAGCCTACGATTGTACTACTAAAAGGTTTGGAGTTTTGGCAAGGGCACAAAGGAATGAACAACCCAAAAATGGAGGAGTCACATCTGAGACTAAGGACCATAGAAACCAGGGAGTGAGCAACCATAATTTAAACAATGGAACTCGTCGCTTTGGAGGTGGTAGAAGCACTGCAAATAGTAACCGAACTATCACTGAGAATCAAGGAAGAGTGTATCTAATGTGTGAGTCAAAAGGTATAATTCATATTCATCTTGTTCTTGCCTTCCTTTTGTTTGACTTATAGATAGGATTTGTCCTCTGTTCTCGAATCAGCAAATCAAAATTACTCTTCTTCTAGGACAATGGTATTTGATTTTGTTTAAAGACTAGGTGCATTTGAATACTTCTCCTAGGACCAAACGGTATACTGTAAAAAGGATAACAGAATCGAAAGTGGGGAATTCTAAATTGTTTCAGTAAGAAAGTCCTTCTAGTGACTAAATCGACCTAAGCACTCACCATTGTTCAGAGTATCTTCCTTGCCTCTTAATTCCTGTTTTCGGAACCACTACTTATACTTGTTCAAGGAACAAGGTAACTCAGCTTTAAGTTTTAAGGACGAAACTTATTTTAAGGGGGAGAGAGTGTAATACGCGTATATTTAGTTAGGCAATAAATTAATATTTTATTAATTTAGAAACTTTATAATAAGTAAAAGTAATAACAATAATATAATTAAAATTACAAAGGGACTACTATTAAATAATCATGACAACAACAACAATAAAAATAAAAAAATAAAAAAATAAAAGAAGAAGAAGAAGTGAAGAATGGCGGTGGGAACATTCTAGAGATATCCCACCCCTTAATCTAGCTCTAATTATAAAAGAAGGCTTTATTACACTTTTGCCCTTACAAATTAAGAACAAAATACTCACAAAATATTACCATCCTCTTTCATTCAACTCAAACCAAACTCAACATTTCTATCACCACTGTAGCCACCACCTTCACCAATTACACATATCAATCAAGGAGAAACAAGAGCTACTAAGAAGGATCTAAAAAATTCATCACTCCAAACATTTTAAGAAGGTAATTTTCTCTCTCCTCTTCCCTTTCCTTTCTCCTTATGTTGTTGAATTTCAGCCACAAACCACCATAATTGGTGGTGGTGGTGGCGTATTTGGAGTCTTTTGAGGCAAATCGACCATGGTTCTTTGTTACCCACTTCATTTCCCTTCTCTCTCTCCCATTTCAGTACCATGCAAACCCGAAATTGGGTCATTTGAATCTTATATTAGAACCCAACTGCAACTGTCAGGTTGTGGCTTTTAATTTTCTGAACTGGTCTTTATAATTTTGCCCCTTATGCTCCCTTTCTCCACTTAGTTCTAGTGTATAAGTGATGGTAGTGTCTAGATAATTGGACTTCCAGTAGTTTTATTGAATGGGTATCCTGAACTAATTATAATATATATATATATATATATATATATACCACGAATTATCAAATTGGTGTTTTAAATGAACACCTTTGGACGATTTGGTCCTATTAAAAACAGTTGTGACAAATTGGTCTTAAAAATGTTAAGTATGTGCAGATTTCCCCTCTAAACCGGGTTTAGGGAGAATCTCAACCTTAATTACGTTTTTAATTCATTTTTATATATTTTTTTTCTATTCAAATTCATTTTCAGTTGCCTTATTCTCTCTTTTTAATTATCTCCTATTATTTTCTCTTTCCTTCTCCTTTTCATTCCCTATCTCTCTGTCTGGCCCTTGGTTTAATTTGTTTGTCTGCAAATTTGATGGGAATAGGGAATGAGTACATCTTTTAAAGACTCCCGATGAGGCGATGACCACAATATGCAATGGTTCAATTATGATCTCAAGAGTAGCAACCTTTCTACTCTTTCTCTCCTTTCTTTTCCTTTCTCTCTCCTTCGTCATCACTCTCTCTCCTCCCTCCTCCCCCACTTGCACACCTAATATTACCCCATGATGAGATTAGGCTCCTTCCTAATCATGAGATTAGGCAAGAATTTGTGCACGATAAGGTATAAGGACTGAGGTCTGAGGTCATCATCAATGGAGACCCAAAGTAGTAGTTCAACATGGAGACTAAACGCACATGGCTTCCCATTGTAGATTTGTATGCCAGTATTAATAATTGTACAACACTGAATTGATGTTCAGAGAAGGCAGAGGAAGAATGGAAGAAGAAAAAACAGGGGACGAGAGAGAAAGTGAAGGTGGGTGGAGAAAATTCGAGAGTGAGGGAAAAGGAAAAAGAAGAAAAGTGGGATCAACAATGGCGGCGATTCGACTCGGTCGCGTCACCTTGTGCCATGGCGTGTACGTAGGACCATCGGCGGCTATGAGGTCACGCGGTTACTCAACAATGGCTGCATTTCTTGCTTGATATGCAGCTCGGTTTCGCGGTACGGGGACGCCATTGGAGGGGAGTTGAGGAGAGAGAAGATGAGAAGGAAATTTGGGGAGTTGGGTGGTGATGTGGGTGAGCTTGCAGTTGCAAAAAGAAGCCATTGGGGATTTGGGGTGGGGAGCAGGGGACGGAGCGAGAGAAAGGGGAAGTAAAAAGGAAAGGAGAGGAAAAGTAAAAAGAACAAAAAAAAAAGGTGAGAAAATAATTAAAAAGAGAGAAAAATACAACTGAAAACGGTTTATTAGAAAAAAAACTGAAAAATGAATTAAAAACATTATTAAGGTTGAGGCTCTCCCTAAACCCGGTTTAGCGGGAATTTTAGATGTCGTTTCCAGCTTTCTACAGAACTTTGAATCACCACGATCCCATGTCGTATGAGTGAGTTATGATCAAAATACGAACCAGTGTAGAAGCTGTCAAAATTACGGGAATCTTAATAACGAATGTGATCATATAATAAGAGCTTTAATCCTGACCTTGTATGGCAACTCCATGTAATTATCTTTATAGGAGTCAATTTAATGCATAACCACCAAAGGTACTCGATGTAAACAAGAATGGATGTTCTCTTGCTAGTTTCTTGGTTGTTCTGTTTACTTTGCACACTAGTTGATGTGAAATAAGTAACAAAACGGAAATTAACCTTTGGGAGTATCACACAAAGGGATCTTGTTCAAGAATCATTCAAGAACAACTCATGAATCACTCGTAAGGGTTTCAACCTGAATCACTCAGTTTGAGGGGTAAATACTCACGTATTCAATAATTAATCATCAAAGCACGAGTTTACAGTAGCAAAGCTCTCCCCTATTTATAGACAAAGAAATCTAAAGCTATTCGGAATCCTAATCCTAGTCCAAATAGGAAACTAACTACGAAACTGACTACAATTGTAAAACGAGCTAATTAACAGCTTTCCTAATACCTAATGGACTCCTAATGCTACTAATAATCAGAATACTACTTTTCTAAACATATTTTAGCTAATTAAGGAAATAGGCAAACGAAATGAAACTCAAACAGCTAATTACTTGGCGCCCAAGGCTCAAAACGCTAACAGTTTTGCTCTGTAACTTCAATTGCCTTTTCAACTCCGTTACGTTCTGAATATGGAAAAACTCAAAGCACGGGAGTTTTAGATGTCGTTTCCAGCTTTCTACAGAACTTTGAATCACCACGATCCCATGTCGTATGAGTGAGTTATGATCAAAATACGAACCAGTGTAGAAGCTGTCAAAATTACGGGAATCCTGATAACGAATGTGATCATATAATAAGAGCTTTAATCCCGACCTTGTATGGCAACTCCATGTAATTATCTTTATAGGAGTCAATTTAATGCATAACCACCAAAGGTACTCGATGTAAACAAGAATAGATGTTCTCTTGCTAGTTCCTTGGTTGTTCTGTTTACTTTGCACACTTGCTGCCGCATCATATTGATAAGTTCAATCAACTAAATTTACCCAATCTAAATTGCTTAAACGTATACCTGCAATCATTATTAGCTAAACCTTCTTTTTCTCTTTCCAATTCTTAATTCACCCAACAAGCAAAATCTACTCCTTTTCCCTACTACCCAACCGTGGCCTTCTATTGCCACTCAACACCCTACTTAATTTATTTTTCTTCTCAAAATCAATCTCCCAAAAATCTTCCCAATATATCACTCACAATCCTTTTCAAATCAGAAAATTTAGGCAGAGAAAATAAAGAGAGGAAAAGAGAGAAAGACGAGAGAAAGAGGAAGAAGAAGAAAAGAAGAAAAAGGGAGAAAGAAAGGTAATAAACTCTACACTTTCATTTTCTAAATTAAATTTCTAAATCAATTTCATTGAATCAAAAACTCATAAATCTTAATCTTCATGTATCCATTCGAAAATCCATAATCAAGTTCAAGGATCCACAAGCTTAAGCTCACCCAAGGGAAACTCAAGTGAGGTAAGAATTTTCGAAACCCTTTTTCCTAGTCAAGAATCACGAAAATATAATGGATCAAAACGAAACCATGAAAAACCTAGAACAAAACTCTTCATCTCGACATTTTGGACAAAAATCAAGTTGACACATGATCATCTAGATGAACTCTACTCATTTACGTACTTGCATGTTGATTTTGGACAATTTTGTTAAAAATGGAAAATTATGAGAAATGGTGAAGTAAAACCCTAAAATCAGAAAATTCACTTAAAAACCCCCAAAATCCGAAAATGAAGAAAAATTGGGACTTTAGTAAGATTCATCTAATTTGAACCCCAAAGGATAAAATTTTAGAGAATTAATTTTTGAACTTAAAATTCCTAGGGAGATTCGGCTAGAGAAGAAAAGGAGAAAAAGGAGAGAAAAAGCTTGTGATTGAATCTCTAAGGTAATTGTTCATGTCCATTATTTTCCCCTTAGTATTCGAAAATGGTTGTTGAAATGTTAATCTTGATTTTATTAGAATTATTTTGATTTTGTGATAAATTTTTGGTTCGAAACTTTTTTGGGTGATTAATGTTTAAAAATTGAATTTTTGTATGTAAGTTATGTTGATTTCGAAAATTATAAAATAAAATGATGTTATTTGGATATTTACTTGTGCCGTATGATTTAAGATGATTCAACATTTATTTTCAAAGTTTTAAGCTTTATAAATTTCACTTGTGTTAAGTATGGATATCTCTTTAAGAGTTAGGGAGATGGATATATATATATATATATATATATATATATATATATATATATATATATATATATATATATATATATATACGTATGTGTATACGTGTATAGTATATGTATAATATATATGTATAGATTATTATTAACTATATATCATATATATATATATATATATATATATATACGTATGTGTATACGTGTATAGTATATGTATAATATATATGTATAGATTATTATTAACTATATATCTATTATTGGTTATATCATGGGTTAAATGTCATCTTAAGGAAACTTTGTTGGGAGAATTATGCAATTATAAGTAAACTATCATGAATCCCATATTTTGAGGTGTACTTGTTAAGAGGGGAATTGAATTATGGCTCATCCAATTCGGTTAAGGGAGGATTATATTACGAAGTGTAAGTCTTGTTCATATATCAACTAAATATGGACATGCAACTAATTTTAAGTCTTATTCATGTCATATTATATATACATATGTACATGGATATGCATTTTGTGATATGATTCTAAGAGTAGCGCCCTTAGAATTTAGAAGAGCATGTTTTGGAAGTGAGTTCACTATAAATATGAATTGTGGGGTTATAATACCCAAGTATATGAAATATTGAGACTATATGTCTAAATGATGATTATATGGCAAATGGCCAAGATGATATATTTATGATGATGATGAATATGACGAAAGGTCATAATGATGAGAATTGGCTTGATTATTGAATAGCCAAGACATGCATGCTCTTCCATATCACCTAACATTCGAAATTGAGAGAGATTAGTCTAATCTAACTTTAGTCTTACGTTCTAGATTCTAGATTAGGATTTAGGAAGTCTATTATTATTATTATTATTATTATTATTATTATTATTATTATTATTATTATTATTATTATTATTATTATTATTATTATTATTATTATTATTATTATTATTATTATTATTATTATTATTATTATTATTATTATTATTATTATTATTATTATTATTATTATTATTATTATTATTATTATTATTATTATTATTATTATTATTATTATTATTATTATTATTATTATTATTATTATTATTATTATTATTATTATTATTATTATTATTATTATTATTATTATTATTATTATTATTATTATTATTATTATTATTATTATTATTATTATTATTATTATTATTATTATTATTATTATTATTATTATTATTATTATTATTATTATTATTATTATTATTATTATTATTATTATTATTATTATTATTATTATTATTATTATTATTATTATTATTATTATTATTATTATTATTATTATTATTATTATTGGATATTGCGTATGTATATATGTATTTATACATGTATAAACGTCAATATTAGTGACATGCATGTACTTATATAGGCATATTTACTAACTAATGATTTTATAATTATAAGTGAATGCCTATTTCCTAACCGAGGCATATAAAGGTTATTTCTACCTTATACTCAATTTTATCAATTATTATAACGATTTAATCTAATATAAACCCTATTATTAATTTTACGCATTGGGGTGAAATTACTTAGCTTTCCGCTAATTTTCTCTCTTGTTTTGTATTTGAACGCATGGTAATATTTGAAGCAGTTTGATGGTGGACGGTTGTGCGTGGCAAGGATCGAGGCTTTATGTTTCCCCTATGGTTGCTTATTTGTGAAGACATGTTTATGTGTAATAATCTAGTTTTTATTTTCTTATTTGGATGTTGTATGAATTACTTTTTATTAAGCTTTATATCCATCTTCGGGTGGATATGGCGGTAACTACCCGGGCAACCTAATTATAAATAAACGATGCAATATTATTAGGTATATTAATCTTGCTTTAATCTTGGGCCTAATCGTGATTAAGAATAATTAGTCACTTAGAAAGGCCGGGCCGTTACAAACGTGGTATCAGAGCATAAAAGAAAATAACAACTAGAAAGTCTAGAAAATAAGTAAAGAATCTTACGTGTTGCATGCATGATTAGAGTTGCATGGCTAGGATACATATTATGTGCTAAGTTGTGTGTTAGATTGCTTGGATTAACATTTAGAATATGTGTTATGTTTGAGCATTTATCTAGATGGCGCAACTACCTCAAATGCCTCCACATCTGATCACCCTCGCGATGCATTTGGGAGAGTCCATCGATGATTATGTGCTACGGTTTGCTTTGGCTTGTGATGCATAGGAACCCTTCACGAGTGAGGTCGTGGGCTTCGCGGGTTGGAGAGTCTACACGCTCCTTCAGACTCTTCCGCTTGTGGAACCATGGCTTAGCGTGAGGATCAACTACATGGACATTATTATTGATGGTTATCTCTTTAATATGGTACATTATTCTAACAATGGTGTTTGGTTTTTGGATTTGAGCTACATAAGAGGTGTGTTAAACCAAGCCTATGCCGAGTGGGATGCCGCCTTTAGGGGTATTTA
This sequence comes from Tetragonia tetragonoides, assembly GCA_038025085.1. NCBI lineage: Eukaryota > Viridiplantae > Streptophyta > Magnoliopsida > Caryophyllales > Aizoaceae > Tetragonia > Tetragonia tetragonoides. Next base: position 21,800,757 of record CM076149.1, read on the forward strand.
CCTTGTTCCGGAGACCGTGGTGCAATACCGAAGACGGAGGATTTTCCACTATCCCCATGAGGATCCAACTCCCGTGTATGTACCCGTCCATCCACCACCGCAAGTCGAGCTATTGTCCCAACCACAAACCATGCCGCAAGTGCCTGCATGGGTGAACTCCTTGGATGACATAGAGCATGAGGTTGAGGTGCGACTTCCATCGCATCTTATGACCTCGGCTCAACATTTCTCTAATGGGCAAGTGCTTGACTTTGCTAGTGATTCTTCTAACAACTAATGGTGGTATGTTTTATGGTAGTCTTTTGTGAATGGTAGTGTTGATATTTTGGGTACTAACAACACTAACTTGATTGTCTTTGTGGCCAAGAACTTTGTGATATACTCGGCCCTATTGATGATTTTTAGCCAATACATGTATTTTGGGTATGTTGGCTATGTGATTGTAAAGCTACAAAGGTGTAAGTAGCTCTTATTTGTGTTGTAATTTATGTAGAACTCGGTTATGTAAGTTATGTTACTATGTTAGTTAGTTTAGTTAGCCTAAAAATTTCGGTTTTGTGATTACTTATATGCGCATGATCAGATAAGCATAGAACAATTGACATTAGACTTACGCATGCCTAGGATAAGTAGATGCGACCATATAAGTAGTTTATATTTGGATAAAAAGAAATTAGACTTAGATGCCTCCTAAAATAATCTAACTTTAGTCTTATGTTCTAGATTCTAGATTAGGATTTAGGAAGTCTATAGTTTGAAATCCATTATTATTATTATTATTATTATTATTATTATTATTATTATTATTATTATTATTATTATTATTATTATTATTATTATTATTATTATTATTATTATTATTATTATTATTATTATTATTATTATTATTATTATTATTATTATTATTATTATTATTATTATTATTATTATTATTATTATTATTATTATTATTATTATTATTATTATTATTATTATTATTATTATTATTATTATTATTATTATTATTATTATTATTATTATTATTATTATTATTATTATTATTATTATTATTATTATTATTATTATTATTATTATTATTATTATTATTATTATTATTATTATTATTATTATTATTATTATTATTATTATTATTATTATTATTATTATTATTATTATTATTATTATTATTATTATTATTATTATTATTATTATTATTATTATTATTATTATTATTATTATTATTATTATTATTATTATTATTATTATGTCTAACCCTTTTTGAATTGGATATTGAGTATGTATATATGTATTTATACATGTATAAACGTCAATATTAGTGACATGCATGTACTTATATACGCATATTTACTAACTAATGATTTTATAATTATAAGTGAATGTCTATTTCCTAACCGAGGCATATAAAGGTTATTTTTATCTTATACTCAATTTTATCAATTATTATAACGATTTAATCTAATATAAACCCTATTATTATTTTTACGCAATGTAGTGAAATTACTTAGCTTTCCGCTAATTTTCTCTTTTGTTTTGTATTTTGAACGCATGGTAATATTTGGAGCAGTTTGATGGTGGACGGTTGTGCGTGGCAAGGATCAAGGCTTTATGTTTCCCCTATGGTTGCTTATTTGTGAAGACATGTTTATGTGTAATAATCTAGTTTTTATTTTCTTATTTGGATGTTGTATGAATTACTTTTTATTAAGCCTTATATCCATCTTCGGGTGGATATGGCGGTAACTACCCGGACAACCTAATTATAAATAAACCATGCAATATTATTAGGTATATTAATCTTGCTTTAATCTTGGGCCTAATCGTGATTAAGAATAATTAGTCACTTAGCAAGGCCGGGTCGTTACATGAACGTAAGTCGATCTGTGAGAAAACAATCGTTCCACGGAGTTGGTCGAATAGGTCGTCAATCCTCGTCAGTGGATAACGATTCTTGATCGTGATCTTGTTCAGCTCGCGGTAGTCTTATAAACAGTCTCATACTACCGTCCTTCTTACGCAAAAAAAAAACAGGAGCACCCCAAGGCGATACACATGGACATATGTATCCCTTGTCCAGTAGTTGCTCGAGTCACGACTTCAGTTCTTTTATCTCTGCCGGAGCCATACGATATGGAGCTTTCGAGATCGGAGAACCTGAATCTAAGTCGATCGTAAAGTCAATAATGCTTTACGGAGGCATTTCGGGAATCTCGTCTGGAACGACGTCAGCGTATTCCGACACCACTGGAATAGGTTTCGGAACTTCAGCTTCTCGGCTTGTATCCACCACATGACATAGATAAATTTCTTCACCTTTAGTCGTGCACTCATTTGCTTTCATGGTTGCCACTACCTTCAACTTTGGCTTGACCACGACTCCTTTGTAGTAATCTTCCTACCTTTCGGTCCACGCAATGACACACGTTGTTCATAACACGCTAACTTAGCCCTATACCTTGGTAACCATCCATTCCCAAAATCATGTCAAAGTATTTCAAGTCCATCTGAATCAAATCCGCAGGCAAATCGGAACCAGCTATCCTAATCGGACACTTTTCATACAATGCTTTATAATTAACAATCATGCCATCTGGCATCCTAATATTTGCACTATACACAGAACTAGGCTCTAAACCTATCTTAGATGCAAAGCTCTTAGAAAGAACAGAATGTGTTGCACCACTATCAAACAAACCAAAAGCAGGTTGAGATTTAACGAGAAAAGTACCAGCGATCACATTCGGGTTTGCCTCAGCTTCATTGCGGTTCGGCACATAGACCCTTCCATTTAACCCTCTATTGTTGTTGTTGTTGTTGTTGTTGTTGTTATTCTGCATGGGGTCGGCAGTTGCGGGAAGTTGTGCTTGATCATTCGCAGCAAGAGCAGCAGTATTGTTGCGGTTGTTGTTGTTGTAACCCCCATTTCCATGGTAGTTACCACCATTTCCGCGATTACCATTTCCATTTCCATTTCCACCACGATTGAAGTTGTTATCGCGGTTCTGACCTTTGCCATTCCTTCCACGACTCCAGCATTCAGAAGCTTTGTGACCAGGCTTATTGCACTCAGAGCAACAACATTTATTTTAACTCTTATTTAGACATGCATTCGATTGACAAGGTGGGCAGTACAACGACTATACAGACAGTATTTAGGAAGCAATAAAAACGTTATTCTAGCATGATATCTACATTATGACTATTTTAGAAAAATAAACAATTAATCAGTTAATTTAATTTGAGCCCTCAGGAATTTGTACTTGAACTGTAGGCTATATTTGACAATAATAGTAAAAATAGATCTCAAGTTTGGAAGAAAGAGGGGAAAGCTCAGTGTTAATACTCCTGAGAATAGAGGTTGTCAACTGTAGACGGTGTGTTTTGAACTGAGGGTGAAGGGTTGTATTTATAGGCGTGGAGAAGTAGGGTTGGACGGCTGAAAAGGAGCTGGAAATCGGATTGGGCCTGAAAAATCAGTCGGGTCAAAGCAAGGTCAGGGCCGCTAAATTTGGTCATCGCCGCTAGCGGCCCTGACAGCTTTTCATCTAGATTTTGTCGGGGCCATATCTCACTCGTTTGGCTCCAAATTGGATGATTCAAAATGCGTTGGAAAGCTTATTGGGTTGAGTTTTATATGGCCTTGGTCTCAGGTCCAAAGCTTTTTTGGATCACGAGATATACTCGAAAGAGTAAGGAGAGGTCAGTTTTGGAGTACGCATCAATGTTAGGCTTGTAACTCCTTGGTTGGAAATGTGGTGTGGGCTCCTGATATGTCATTGGAAAGCTAATTGAAAAAGGAATCCAAAAAAAATAAGGCTCACAAATTAATTCAGCCAAATTAACTCCCAAATGGGGCTGGAAACTCGGTCCACGGTATTTGGCTACATCGGTTTTGACCCTCAACTTTGTTTGGCCATAACTCTTAGGTGTGGAATCGTATTTGGACACGGAAGGAAGCAATCCAAAGCTCTTGAAAGGGGCTTTTGAATGAAATGAAATGAAAGAGTGTTTGGAGAAAAAACCTGAGACCTTATCTTAACTATTAAAGCAAAAATAGCAGTTCAAGTTTAAAAATAACTCCTTTCATCATCGGGCTTTTGCGGAGAAATCTGAAGACGCTTTTTTGGCGTCTACACTCAAATTCACATGTGTTGTTGGTGTATCTATACGTATCAATATCAGATGAAAAAAGCTTTCGGAGGTATGTACGTGGTATATTAGAATGAAGGTAATAAGGGTAATTCCGTAATTATAAATAATATCATATACTTAATCATCAAGAAGGACTTGGCCCAATATTTCCTCCAAAAAACGCCTCTAGACTACTTTTCTTAGCCATTAAAGTTTCTTATGGTAGTTTGGTCAATTAACTTAGTTGAGGGTAGTTTTGTCCTTTTGAACTTACTTCTCAAATTCACATGTGTTATTGGTGTATCAATACATATCAATATCAGATGAGAAAGGTTTTCGGAGATATGTGCGTGGTATATTCGAATGAAGGTAAAAAGGGTAATTCCGTAATTATACATAATATATTATACTTAATCATCAAGAAGGAGTTGACCCAATATTTCCTCCAAAAAAACGCCTCTAGACCACGTTTTTAGCCATTAATGTTTTTGATGGTAGTTTGGCCAATTTACTTAGTTGAGGGTAGTTTTGTCCTTCTGAATTACTTCTCAAATTCACATGTGTTATTGGTGTATCTATACGTATCAATATCAGATGAAGAAAGTTTTCGAGGGTATGTGCGTGGTATATTGGAATGAAGGTAATAAGGGTAATTCCGTAATTATACATAATATCACATAATTAATCATCATGAAGGACTTGGCCCAATAGTTCCTCCAAAAAGCGCCCGTAGACCACTTTTTTTAGCCATTAAAGTTTTTTATGGTAGTTTGGTCAATTTACTTATTTGAGAGTAGTTTTGTCCTTCTGAATGACTTCTCAAATTCACATCTGTTATTGGTGTATCTATACGTATCAATATTAGATGAAGAAAATTTTCGGAGGTATGTGCGTGCTATATTGGAATGAAGGTAATAAGGGTAATTCCGTAATTATAAATAATATCATATACTTAATCATCAAGAAGGACTTGGCCCAATATTCCTTCCAAAAAACGCCTCTAGACCACTTTTTTTAGCCATTAAAGTTTGTGATGGTAGTTTGGTCAATTTACTTAGTTGAGGATTGCTTTGTCCTTCTGAATTACTTCTCAAATTCACATGTGTTATTGGTGTATCTATACGTATCAATATCAGATGAAGAATGTTTTAGAAGGTATGTGCGTGGTATATTGCAATGGAGGTAGTAAGGGTAATTCCGTAATTATACATAATATCATTTACTTAATCATCAAGAAGGACTTGCCCAATATTTCCTCCAAAAAAAACGCCTCTAGACTACTTTTTTTAGCCATTAATGTTTTTGATGGTAGTTTGGCCAATTTACTTAGTTGAGGGTAGTTTTGTCCTTCTGAATTACTTCTCAAATTCACATGTGCTATTGCGTGTATCTATACGTATCAATATCAGATAAAGAAATTTTTCGGAGGTATGTGCGTGGTATATTTGAATTTAGGTAATAAGGGTAATTCCGTAATTACACATAATATCATATACTTAATCATAAAGAAGGACTTGTCCCAATATTTCCTCCAAAAAATACCTCTAGACCACTTTTTTTAGCCATTAAAGTTTGTGATGGTAGTTTGATCAATTTACTTATTTGAGAGTAGTTTTGTCCTTCTGAATTACTTCTCAAATTCACATCTATTATCTGTGTATCAATACGTACCACTATTAGATGAAGAAACTTTTTGGAGGTATGTGCGTGGTATATTGGAATGAAGGTAGTAAGGGTAATTCCGTAATTATACATAATATCATATACTTAATCATCAAGAAAGACTTGGCCCAATATTTCCTCCAAAAAACGCCTCTAGACCACTTTTTTTAGCCGTTAAAGTTTTTGATGGTAGTTTGGTCAATTTACTTAGTTGAGGATAGTTTTGTTCTTCTGAATTACTTCGCAAATTCACATATGTTATTGGTGTATCTATACGTATCAGATGAAGAAAGTTCTCGGAGGTATGTGCATGGTATTTTGGAATGAAGGTAATAAGAGTAATTCCGTAATTATGCATAATATCAATATACTTAATCATCAAGAAGGACTTGCCCCTATATTTCCTCCAAAAAACGCCTCTAGATCACTTGTTTTAGCCATTAAAGTTTTTGATGGTAGTTTGGTCAATTTACTTAGTTGAGGGTAGTTTTGTCCTTCTGAATTATTTTTCAAATTCACTTGTGTTATTGGTGTATCTATACGTATCAATATCAGATGAAAAAAGTTTTCGGAGGTATTTGCGTGGTATATTAGAATGAAGGTAGTAAGGGTAATTCCGTAATTATACATAATGTCATATACTTAATCACTAAGAAAGACTTGCCCAATATTTCATCCAAAAAAACGCCTCTAGACCTCTTTTTTTGCCATTCATGTTTTTTATGGTAGTTTGGTCAATTTACTTAGTTGAGGGTAGTTTTGTCCTTCTGAATTACTTCTCAAATTTACATGTGTTATTGGTGTATCTATACGTTTCAATATCAGATCAAGAAAGTTTTCGGAGGTATGTGCGTGGTATATTGGAATGAAGGTAATATGGGTATTTCCGTAACTATACATAATATCATATACTTAATCATCAAGAAGGACTTTGCCCAATATTTCCTCGAAAACAATGCCTCTAGACCAATTTTTTTAGCCATTAATGTTTTTGATGGTAGTTTGGTCAATTTACTTAGTTGAGGGTAGTTTTGTCCTTCTGAATTAATTCTCAAATTCACATGTATTATTGGTGTATCTATACGTATCAATATCAGATGAAGAAAGTTTTCGGAGTTATGTGCGTGGTATATTGGAATTAAGGTGTAATTAGGGTAATTCCGTAAAAATATGTAATATCTTATACTTAGTCATCAAGAGGGAATTGACCCAATATTTTCTCCAAAAAAACGCCTCTAGGCAACTTTTTTTAGCCATTTAATGTTTTTGATGGTAGTTTGGCCAATTTTCTTAGTCGAGGGTAGTTTTGTCCTTCGGAATTACTTCTCAAATTCACATGTGTTATTGGTGTATCTATACATATCAATCAGATGAAGAAACTTTTCGGAGGTATGTGCGTGGTATATTGAAATGAAGGTAATAAGAGTAATTCCGTAATTATACAAAATATCATATAATTAATCATCAAGAAGGACTTGTCCCAATATTTCCTCCTAAAAACGCCTCTAGACCATTTTTTTTAGCCATTAATGTTTTTGATGGTAGTTTGGTCAATTTACTTAATTACGGGTAGTTTTGTCCTTCTGAATTACTTCACAAATTCACATGTGTTATTGGTGTATCTATACGTATCAGATGAAGAATGTTTTCGGAAGTATGTGCGTGGTATATTGGAATGAAGGTAATAAGGGTAATTCCGTAATTATACATACTATCATATACTTAATAATCAAGAAGGACTTGACCTAATATTTCCTCCAAAAAAACACCTCTAGACCACTTTTTTTATCCATTAAAGTTTTTGATGGTAGTTTGGTCAAATTACTTAGTTGAGAGTAGTTTTGTCCTTCCAAATTACTTCTCAAATTCACATGTGTTATTGGTGTATCTATACGTATCAATATCAGATCAAGAATGTTTTCGGAGGTATGTGCGTGATATATTGGAATGAAGGTAATAATGGTAATTCCGTAATTATATACATAATATCATATACTTAATCATCAAGAAAGAATTGGCCCAATATTTCTTCCAAAAAACGTCTCTAGACAACTTTTTTTAGCCATTTATGTTTTTGATGGTAGTTTGGTCAATTTACTTAGTTGATGGTAGTTTTGTCTTTCTGAATTACCTCTCAAACTCACATGTGTTATTAGTGTATCTATACATATCAATATCAGATGAAGAAAGTTTTTGGAGGTATGCGCGTGGTATATTGGAATGAAGGTAATAAGGTTAATTCCGTAATTATATCATATACTTAATCATCAAGAAAGACTTGGCCAATACTTCCTCCAAAAAACGCCTCTAGACCACTTTTTTTAGCTGTTGATGTTTTTGATGGTAGTTTGGCCAATTTACTTACTTGAGGGTAATTTTGTCCTTCTGAACTACTTCTCAAATTCACATGTGTTATTGGTGTATCTATACGTATCAATATCAGATGAAGAAAGTTTTCGGAGTTATGTGCGTGGTATATTGGAATGAAGGTAATAAGGGTAATTCCGTAATTATACATAATATGATATACTTAATCATCAAGAAGGACTTGACCTAATATTTCCTCCAAAAAAAGGCCTCTAGACCACTTTTTTTATCCATTAAAGTTTTTGATGGTAGTTTGGTCAATTTACTTAGTTGAGAGTAGTTTTGTCCTTCTGAATTACTTCCCAAATTCACATGGGTTATTGGTGTATCTATACGTATCAATATCAGATCAAGAATGTTTTCGGAGGTATGTGCGTGATATATTGGAATGAAGGTAATAATGGTAATTCCGTAATTATACATAATATCATATACTTAATCAGCAAGAAGGACTTGGCCCAATATTTCCTCCAAAACACGCCTCTAGACCACGATTTTTAGCCATTTATGATTTTGATGGTAGTTTGGTCAATTTACTTAGATGCGGGAAGTTTTGTCCTTCTGAATTACTACTCTAGTTTACATGTGTTATTGGTGTATCTATACGTATCAATATCAGATGAAAAAAGTTTTCGGAGGTATGTGCGTGGTATATTGGAATGAATGTAATAAGGGTAATTCCGAAATTATACATAATATCATATACTTAATCAGCAAGAAGGACTTGGCCCAATATTTTCTCCAAAACACGCATCTAGACCACATTTTTTAGCCATTTATGTTTTTGGTGGTAGTTTGGTCAATTTACTTAGTTGCGGGAAGTTTTGTCCTTCTGAATTACTTCTCAAGTTCACATGTGTTATTGGTGTATCTATACGTATCAATATGACATGAAGAAAGTTTTCGGAGGTATGTGCGTGGTATATTGGAATTAAGGTAATAAGGGTAATTCCGTAATTATACATAATATCATATACTTAATCAGCAAGAAGGACTTGGCCCAATATTTCCTCCAAAACACACCTCTAGACCATGTTTTTTAGCCATTTTATGTTTTTGATGGTAGTTTGGTCAATTTACTTAGTTGCGGGAATTTTGGTCCTTCTGAATTACTTCCCAAGTTCACATGTGTTATTGGTGTATCTATACGTATCAATATCAGATGAAAAAAAATGTCGGAGGTATGTGCGTTGTATATTGGAATGAAGGTAATAGGGGTAATTCCGTAATTATACATAATATCATATACTTAATCATCAAGGAGTTGTCCCAATATTTCCTCCTAAAAACGCCTTTAGACCACTGTGTTTTAGCCATTAATATTTTTGATGATAGTTTGTTCAATTTACTTAGTTGAGGGTAGTTTTTTCCTTCTGAATTACTTCTCAAATTCACATGTGTTATTGGTATATCTATACGTATCAATATCAGATGAGGAAAGTTTTCGGAGGTATGTGCGTGGTATATTGGAATGAAGGTAATAAGAGTAATTCCGTAATTATACATAATATCATATACTTAATCATCTACAAGGGCTTGGCCTAATATTTCCTCCAAAAAACGCCTCTAGACCACTTTTTTTAGCCACAAAGTTTTTATGGTAGTTTGGTCAATTTACTTAGTTGACCGTAGTTTCGTCCTTCTGAATTACTTCTCAAATTCACGTGTGTTATTGGTGTATCTATACGTATCAATAACAGACGAAGAAAGTTTTCGGAGGTATATGTGTGGTATATTGGAATGAAGGTAATAAGGGTAATTCCGTAATTATACAAAATATCATATACTCAATCGTCAAGAAGGACTTGGCCTAATATTTCCTCCAAAAAAAAAACGACTCTAGACCACTTTATTTAGCCATTAATGTTTTTGATGGTAGTTTGGTGAATTTACTTAGTTGAGGGTAGTTTTGTCCTTCTAAATTACTTCTCAAATTCACATGTGTTATTGGTGTATCTATTCGTATCAATATCAGATGAAGAATGTTTTTGAAGGTATGCGCGTCGTATGTTGGAATGAAGGTAATAAGGTTAATTCCGTAATTTTTTCATATACTTAATCATCAAAAAAGACTTGGCCAATACTTCCTCCAAAAAAGGCCTCTAGACCACTTTTTTTAGCCATTAAAGTTTTTGATGGTAGTTTGGTCAATTTACTTAGTTGACGGTAGTTTTTTCCTTCTGAATTACTTCTCAAATTCACATGTGTTATTGGTGTATCTATACGTATCAATATCAGATGAAGAAAGCTTTCGGAGGTATGTGCGTGGTATATTGGAATGAAGGTAATAAGGGTAATTCCTTAATTATACATAATATCTTATTCCTAATCATCAAGAATGAGTTAACCCAATATTTCCTTCAAAAAAACGCCTCCAAACCACTTTTTTTAGCCATTAAAGTTTTTTATGGTAGTTTGGCCAATTTACTTTGTTGAGGATAGTTTTGTCCTTCTGAACTACTTCTCAAATTCACATGTTTCATTGGTGTATCTATACATATCAATATCAGATGAAGAAAGTTTTCGGAGGTATGTGCGTGGTTATTTGGAATGAAGGTAATAAGGGTAATTCTGTAAATATACATAATATCATATACTTAATCATCAAGAAGGACTTGTCCCAATATTTCCTCCTAAAAATGCCTGTAGACCACTTTTTTTTAGCCATTAATATTTTTGAGGGTTGTTTGGTCAATTTACTTAGTTGAGGGTAGTTTTGTCCTTCTGAATTATTTCTCAAATTCACATGTGTTATTGGTGTATCTATATGTATCAATATATCAGATGATGAAAGTTTTCGGAGTTATGTGCGTGGTATATTGGAATGAATGTAATAAGGGTAACTCCGTAATTACACATAATAACATAAACTTAATCATCAACAAGGACTTGGCCTAATATTTGCTCCAAAAAACGCCTCTAGACCACTTTTTTTAGCCATTAAGTATTTTATGGTAGTTTGGTCCATTTACTTAGTTGAGGGTAGTTTTGTCCTTCTGAATTACTTCTAAAATTGACATGTGTTATTGGTGTATCTATACGTATCAATATCAGATGAATAATGTTTTCAGAGGTATGTGCGTGATATATTGGAATGAAGGTAATAAGGGTAATTTCGTAAATTATACATAATATCATATACTTAACCATCAAGAAGGACTTAGCCCAATACTTCCTCCAAAAAATGCCTCTAGACCACTTTTTTTGGCCATTGAAGTTTTTGATGGTAGTTTGGTCAATTTACTTAGTTGAGGGTAGTTTTGTCCTTCTGAATTACTTCTCAAATTCACATGTGTTATTGGTGTATCTACACGTATCAATATCAGATGAAAAAGGTTTTCGGAGGTATGTGCGTCGTATATTGGAATGAAGGTAATAAGGGTAATTCCATAATTATACGTAATATCATATACTTAATCATCAAGAAGGACTTGGCTTAATATTTCCTCCAAAAAAACGCCTCTAGTGCACTTTTTTTTAGCCATTAATGTTTTTTATGGTAGTTTGGTCAATTTACTTAGTTGAGAGTAGTTTTGTCCTTCTGAATTACTTCTCAAATTCACATGTGTTATTGGTTTATCTATACGTATCAATATCAGATCAAGAATGTTTTCGGAGGTATGTGCGTTATATATTGGAATGAAAGTAATAATGGTAATTCCGTAATTTTATACATAATATTATATACTTAATCATCAAGAAAGAATTGGCCCAATATTTCCTCAAAAAAACGTCTCTAGACCACTTTTTTTAGCCAGTTATGTTTTTGATGGTAGTTTGGTCAATTTACTTAGTTGATGGTAGTTTTGTCTTTCTGAATTACCTCTCAAACTCACATGTGTTATTAGTGTATCTATACATATCAATATCAGATGAAGAAAGTTTTTGGAGGTATGCGCGTGGTATATTGGAATGAAGGTAATAAGGTTAATTCCGTAATTATATCATATTCTTAATCATCAAGAAAGACTTGGCCAATACTTCCTCCAAAAAACGCCTCTAGACCACTTTTTTTAGTTGAGGGTAGTTTTGTCCTTTTGAACTTACTTCTCAAATTCACATGTGTTATTGGTGTATCAATACATATCAATATCAGATGAGAAAGGTTTTCGGAGATATGTGCGTGGTATATTCGAATGAAGGTAAAAAGGGTAATTCCGTAATTATACATAATATATTATACTAAATCATCAAGAAGGAGTTGACCCAATATTTCCTCCAAAAAAAGCCTCTAGACCACGTTTTTAGCCATTAATGTTTTTGATGGTAGTTTCGCCAATTTACGTAGTTGAGGGTAGTTTTGTACTTCTGAATTACTTCTCAAATTCACATGTGTTATTGGTGTATCTATACGTATCAATATCAGATGAAGAAAGTTTTCGGAGGTATGTGCTTGGTATATTGGAATGAAGGTAATAAGGGTAATTCCGTAATTATACATAATATCATATAATTAATCATCAAGAAGGACTTGGCCCAATAGTTCCTCCAAAAAGCGCCCCTAGACCACTTTTTTTAGCCATTAAAGTTTTTTATGGTAGTTTGGTCAATTTACTTATTTGAGAGTAGTTTTGTCCTTCTGAATGACTTCTCAAATTCACATCTGTTATTGGTGTATCTATACGTATCAATATTAGATGAAGAAAATTTTCGGAGGTATGTGTGTGCTATATTGGAATGAAGGTAATAAGGGTAATTCCGTAATTATAAATAATATCATATACTTAATCATCAAGAAGGACTTGGCCCAATATTCCTTCCAAAAAACGCCTCTAGACCACTTTTTTTAGCCATTAAAGTTTGTGATGGTAGTTTGGTCAATTTACTTAGTTGAGGATTGTTTTGTCCTTCTGAATTACTTCTCAAATTCACATGTGTTATTGGTATATCTATACGTATCAGATGAAGATTGTTGTCGGAGGTATGTGCGTGGTATATTGGAATGAAGGTAATAAGAGCAATTCCGTAATTATACATAATATCAATATACTTAATCATCAAGAAGGACTTCCCCAATATATCCTCCAAAAAACGCCTCTAGATCACTTGTTTTAGCCATTAAAGTTTTTGATGGTAGTTTGGTCAATTTACTTAGTTGAGGGTAGTTTTGTCCTTCTAAATTACTTCTTAAATTCACATGTGTTATTGGTGTATCTATACGTATCAATATCAGATGAAGAAAGTTTTAGGAGGTATGTGCGTGGTATATTGCAATGGAGGTCGTAAGGGAAATTCCGTAATTATACATAATATTATATACTTAATCATCAAGAAGGACTTGCCCAATATTTCCTCCAAAAAAAGCGCGCCTCTAGACTACTTTTTTTAGCCATTAATGTTTTTGATGGTAGTTTGGCCAATTTACTTAGTTGAGGGTAGTTTTGTCCTTCTGAATTACTTCTCAAATTCACATGTGCTATTGCGTGTATCTATACGTATCAATATCAGATGAAGAAAGTTTTCGGAGGTATGTGCGTGGTATATTTGAATGAAGGTAATAAGGGTAATTCCGTAATTACACATAATATCATATACTTAATCATCAAGAAGGACTTGGCCCAATATTTCCTCCAAAAAACGCCTCTAGACCACTTTTTTTAGCCATTAAAGTTTTTGATGGTAGTTTGGTCAATTTACTTAGTTGAGGATAGTTTTGTTCTTCTGAATTACTTCTCAAATTCACATATGTTATTGGTGTATCTATACGTATCAGATGAAGAAAGTTCTCGGAGGTATGTGCATGGTATTTTGGAATGAAGGTAATAAGAGTAATTCCGTAATTATACATAATATCAATATACTTAATCATCAAGAAGGACTTGCCCCTATATTTCCTCCAAAAAACGCCTCTAGATCACTTGTTTTAGCCATTGAAGTTTTTGATGGTAGTTTGGTTAATTTACTTAGTTGAGGGTAGTTTTGTCCTTCTGAATTATTTCTCAAATTCACATGTGTTATTGGTGTATCTATACGTATCAATATCAGATGAAAAAAGTTTTCAGAGGTATTTGCGTGGTATATTGGAATGAAGGTAGTAAGGGTAATTCCGTAATTATACATAATATCATATACTTAATCACTAAGAAAGACTTGCCCAATATTTCATCCAAAAAAACGCCTCTAGACCTCGTTTTTTGCCATTCATGTTTTTTATGGTAGTTTGGTCAATTTGCTTAGTTGAGGGTAGTTTTGTCCTTCTGAATTACTTCTCAAATTTACATGTGTTATTGGTGTATCTATACGTTTCAATATCAGATCAAGAAAGTTTTCGGAGGTATGTGCGTGGTATATTGGAATGAAGGTAATATGGGTATTTCCGTAACTATACATAATATCTTATACTTAATCATCAAGTAGGACTTTGCCCAATATTTCCTCGAAAACAATGCCTCTAGACCAATTTTTTTAGCCATTAATGTTTTTGATGGTAGTTTGGTCAATTTACTTAGTTGAGGGTAGTTTTGTCCTTCTGAATTACTTCTCAAATTCACATGTATTATTGGTGTATCTATACGTATCAATATCAGATGAAGAAAGTTTTCAGAGTTATGTGCGTGGTATATTGGACTTAAGGTGTAATTAGGGTAATTCCGTAATAATACGTAATATCATATACTTAATCATCAAGAGGGAATTGACCCAATATTTTCTCCAAAAAAACGCCTCTAGGCAACTTTTTTTAGCCATTTAATTTTTTGATGGTAGTTTGGCCAATTTTCTTAGTCGAGGGTAGTTTTGTCCTTCGGAATTACTTCTCAAATTCACATGTGTTATTGGTGTATCTATACATATCAATATCAGATGAAGAAACTTTTCGGAGGTATGTGCGTGGTATATTGAAATGAAGGTAATAAGAGTAATTCCGTAATTATACAAAATATCATATAATTAATCACCAAGAAGGACTTGTCCCAATATTTCCTCCTAAAAATGCCTCTAGACCATTTTTTTTAGCCATTAATGTTTTTGATGGTAGTTTGGTCAATTTACTTAGTTAAGGGCAGTTTTGTCCTTCTGAATTACTTCTCAAATTCACATGTGTTATTGGTGTATCTATACGTATCAGATGAAGAATGTTTCCGGAAGTATGTGCGTGGTATATTGGAATGAAGGTAATAAGGGTAATTCCGTAATTATACATACTATCATATACTTAATCATCAAGAAGGAATTGACCTAATATTTCCTCCAAAAAAAGGCCTCTAGACCACTTTTTTTATCCATTAATGTTTTTGATGGTAGTTTGGTCAATTTACTTAGTTGAGAGTAGTTTTGTCCTTCTGAATTACTTCTCAAATTCACATGTGTTATTGGTGTATCTATACGTATCAATATCAGATCAAGAATGTTTTCGGAGGTATGTGCGTGATATATTTGAATGAAGGTAATAATGGTAATTCCGTAATTATATACGTAATATCATATACTTAATCATCAAGAAAGAATTGGCCCAATATTTCTTCCAAAAAACGTCTCTAGACAACTTTTTTTAGCCATTTATGTTTTTGATGGTAGTTTGGTCAATTTACTTAGTTGATGGTAGTTTTGTCTTTCTGAATTACCTCTCAAACTCACATGTGTTATTAGTGTATCTCTACATATCAATATCAGATGAAGAAAGTTTTTGGAGGTATGCGCGTGGTATATTGGAATGAAGGTAATAAGGTTAATTCCGTAATTATATCATATACTTAATCATCAAGAAAGACTTGGCCAATACTTCCTCCAAAAAACGCCTCTAGACCACTGTTTTTAGCCGTTGATGTTTTTGATGGTAGTTTGGCCAATTTACTTACTTGAGGGTAATTTTGTCCTTCTGAACTACTTCTCAAATTCACATGTGTTATTGGTGTATCTATACGTATCAATATCAGATGAAGAAAGTTTTCGGAGTTATGTGCGTGGTATATTGGAATGAAGGTAATAAGGGTAATTTCGTAATTATACATAATATGATATACTTAATCATCAAGAAGGACTTGACCTAATATTTCCTCCGAAAAAACGCCTCTAGACCACGTTTTTTATCCATTAAAGTTTTTGATGGCAGTTTGGTCAATTTACTTAGTTGAGAGTAGTATTGTCCTTCTGAATTACTTCTCAAATTCACATGTGTTATTGGTGTATCTATACGTATCAATATCAGATCAAGAATATTTTCGGAGGTATGTGCGTGATATATTGGAATGAAGGTAATAATGGTAATTCCGTAATTATACATAATATTATATACTTAATCAGCAAGAAGGACTTGGCTCAACATTTCCTCCAAAACACGCCTCTAGACCACGATTTTTAGCCATTTATGATTTTGATGGTAGTTTGGTCAATTTACTTAGATGCGGGAAGTTTTGTCCTTCTGAATTACTACTCTAGTTCACATGTGTTATTGGTGTATCTATACGTATCAATATCAGATGAAAAAAGTTTTCGGAGGTATGTGCGTGGTATATTGGAATGAATGTAATAAGGGTAATTCCGAAATTATACATAATATCATATACTTAATCAGCAAGAAGGACTTGGCCCAATATTTCCTCCAAAACACGCCTCTAGACCACATTTTTTAGCCATTTATGTTTTTGGTGGTAGTTTGGTCAATTTACTTAGTTGCGGGAAGTTTTGTCCTTTTGAATTACTTCTCAAGTTCACATGTGTTATTGGTGTATCTATACGTATCAATATGATATGAAGAAAGTTTTCGGAGGTATGTGCGTGGTATATTAGAATGAAGGTAATAAGGGTAATTCCGTAATTATACATAATATCATATGCTTAATCAGCAAGAAGGACTTGGCCCAATATTTCCTCCAAAACACACCTCTAGACCATGTTTTTTAGCCATTTCATGTTTTTGATGGTAGTTTGGTCAATTTACTTAGTTGCGAGAATTTTGGTCCTTCTGAATTACTTCTCAAGTTCACATGTGTTATTGGTGTATCTATACGTATCAATATCAGATGAAAAAAAATTTCGGAGGTATGTGCGTTGTATATTGGAATGAAGGTAATAGAGGTAATTCCGTAATTATACATAATATCATATACTTAATCATCAAGAAGGAGTTGTTCCAATATTTCCTCCTAAAAACGCCTTTAGACCCCTGTGTTTTAGCCATTAATATTTTTGAT
Source organism: Tetragonia tetragonoides (assembly GCA_038025085.1). Classification (NCBI taxonomy): domain Eukaryota; kingdom Viridiplantae; phylum Streptophyta; class Magnoliopsida; order Caryophyllales; family Aizoaceae; genus Tetragonia; species Tetragonia tetragonoides. The sequence continues at coordinate 21,818,045 of CM076149.1, forward strand.
GGTAGTTTGTTCAATTTACTTAGTTGAGGGTAGTTTTTTCCTTCTGAATTACTTCTCAAATTCACATGTGTTTTTGGTATATCTATACGTATCAATATCAGATGAAGAAAGTTTTCGGAGGTATGTGCGTGGTATATTGGAATGAAGGTAATAAGGGTAATTCCGTAATTATACATAATATCATATACTTAATCATCTACAAGGGCTTGGCCTAATATTTCCTCCAAAAAACGCCTCTAGACCAGTTTTTTTAGCCACAAAGTTTTTATGGTAGTTTGGTCAATTTACTTAGTTGACCGTAGCTTCGTCCTTCTGAATTACTTCTCAAATTCACGTGTGTTATTGGTGTATCTATACGTATCAATATTAGACAAAGAAAGTTTTTGGAGGTATATGCGTGGTATATTGGAATGAAGGTAATAAGGGTAATTCCGTAATTATACATAATATCATATACTCAATCATCAAGAAGGACTTGGCCTAATATTTCTTCCAAAAAAAAATGACTCTAGACCACTTTATTTAGCCATTAATGTTTTAGATGGTAGTTTGGTGAATTTACTTAGTTGAGGGTAGTTTTGTCCTTCTGAATTACTTCAAATTCACATGTGTTATTGGTGTATCTATTCGTATCAATATCAGATGAAGAATGTTTTTGGAGGTATGCGCGTCGTATGTTGGAATGAAGGTAATAAGGTTAATTTCGTAATTTTTTCATATACTTAATCATCAAAAAAGACTTGGCCAATACTTCCTCCAAAAAAGGCCTCTAGACCACTTTTTTTAGCCATTAAAGTTTTTGATGGTAGTTTGGTCAATTTACTTAGTTGAGGGTAGTTTTTTCCTTCTGAATTACTTCTCAAATTCACATGTGTTATTGGTATATCTATACGTATCAATATCAGATGAAGAAAATTTTCGGAGGTATGTGCGTGCTATATTGGAATGAAGGTAATAAGGGTAATTCCGTAATTATACATAATATCATATACTTAATCATCAGAAGGGCTTCACACAATATTTCCTCCAAAAAACGCCTCAAGACCACTTTTTTTTGCCATTAAAGTTTTTGATGGTAGTTTGGTCAATTTACTTAGTTGATGGTAGTTTTGTCCTTCTGAATTACTTCTCAAATTCACATGTGTTATTGGTGTATCTGTACGTATCCATATCAGACGAAGAATGTTTTCGGAGGTATGTGCGTGGTATATTAAAATGAAGGTAATAAGGGTAATTCCGTAATTATACATAATATCTTATTCCTAATCATCAAGAAGGAGTTAACCCAATATTTCCTTCAAAAAAAGGCCTCCAAACCACTTTTTTTTAGCCATTAAAGTTTTTTATGGTAGTTTGGCCAATTTACTTTGTTGAGGATAGTTTTGTCCTTCTAAACTACTTCTCAAATTCACATGTTTCATTGGTGTATCTATACATATCAATATCAGATGAAGAAAGTTTTCGGAGGTATGTGCGTGGTAAATTGGAATGAAGGTAATAAGGATAATTCTGTAATTATACATAATATCATATACTTAATCATCAAGAAGGACTTGTCCCAATAATTCCTCCTAAAAATGCCTGTAGACCACTTTTTTTTAGCCATTAATATTTTTGATGGTTGTTTGGTCAATTTACTTAGTTGAGGGTAGTTTTGTCCTTCCGAATTATTTCTCAAATTCACATGTATTATTGGTGTATCTATATGTATCAATATATCAGATGAAGAATGTTTTCGGAGTTATGTGCGTGGTATATTGGAATGAATGTAATAAGGGTAACTCCGTAATTATACATAATATCATAAACTTAATCATCAACAAGGACTTGGCCTAACATTTCCTCCAAAAAACGCCTCTAGACCACTTTTTTTAGCCATTAAGTATTTTAAGGTAGTTTGGTCAATTTACTTAGTTGAGGGTCGTTTTGTCCTTCTGAATTACTTCTAAAATTGACATGTGTTATTGGTGTATCTATACGTATCAATATCAGATGAATAATGTTTTTGGAGGTATGTGCGTGGTATATTGGAATGAAGGTAATAAGGGTAATTTCGTAAATTATACATAATATCATATACTTAACCATCAAGAAGGACTTAGCCCAATACTTCCTCCAAAAAATGCCTCTAGACCACTTTTTTTAGCCATTGAAGTTTTTGATGGTAGTTTGGTCAATTTACTTAGTTGAGGGTTGTTTTGTCCTTCTGAATTACTTCTCAAATTCACATGTGTTATTGGTGTATCTACACGTATCAATATCAGATGAAAAAGGTTTTCGGAGGTATGTGCGTCGTATATTGGAATGAAGGTAATAAGGGTAATTCCATAATTATACGTAATATCATATACTTAATCATCAAGAAGGACTTGGCTTAATATTTCCTCCAAAAAAACACCTCTAGGGCACTTTTTTTTAGCCATTAATGTTTTTTATGGTAGTTTTGTCAATTTACTTAGTTGAGAGTAGTTTTGTCCTTCTGAATTACTTCTTAAATTCACATGTGTTATTGGTTTATCTATACGTATCAATATCAGATCAAGAATGTTTTCGGAGGTATGTGCGTTATATATTGGAATGAAGGTAATAATGGTAATTCCATAATTATATACATAATATTATATACTTAATCATCAAGAAAGAATTGGCCCAATATTTCCTCAAAAAAACATCTCTAGACCACTTTTTTTAGCCAGTTATGTTTTTGATGGTAGTTTGGTCAATTTACTTAGCTGATGGTAGTTTTGTCTTTCTGAAGTACTTCTCAAAGTCACATGTGTTATTAGTGTATCTATACGTATCAATATAAGATGAAAAATATTTTCGGAGGTATGCACGTGGTATATTGGAATGAAGGTAATAAGGTTAATTCCGTAATTATATCATATTCTTAATCATCAAGAAAGACTTGGCCAATACTTCCTCCAAAAAACGCCTCTAGACCACTTTTTTTAGCCATCAAAGTTTTTGATGGTAGTTTCGTCAATTTACTTAGTTGATGGTAGTTTTGTCCTTCTGAATTACTTCTCAAATTCACATGTGTTATTGGTGTATCTGTACGTATCCATATCAGACGAAGAATGTTTTCGGAGGTATGTGCGTGGTATATTAAAATGAAGGTAATAAGGGTAATTCCGTAATTATACATAATATCTTATTCCTAATTATCAAGAAGGAGTTAACCCAATATTTCCTTCAAAAAAAGGCCTCCAAACCACTTTTTTTAGCCATTAATATTTTTTATGGTAGTTTGGCCAATTTACTTTGTTGAGGATAGTTTTGTCCTTCTGAATTACTTCTCAAATTCACATGTGTTATTGGTGTATCTATACGTATCAATATCAGATGAAGAAAGTTTTCGGAGTTATGTGCGTGGTATATTGGAATGAATGTAATAAGGGTAACTCCGTAATTATACATAATATCATATACTTAACCACCATGAAGGAGTTAACCCAATATTTCCTCCAAAAAAACGCCTCCAGACCACTTTTTTTAGCCATTAATGTTTTTTATGGTAGTTTGGTCAATTTACATAGTTGAGGGTAGTTTTGTCCTTCTGAATTACTTCCAAAATTGACATGTGTTATTGGTGTATCTATACGTATCAATATCAGATGAATAATGTTTTCGGAGGTATGTGCGTGGTATATTGGAATGAATGTAAAAAGGGTAACTCCGTAATTATACATAATATCATATACTAAACCATCATGAAGGAGTTAACCTAATATTTCCTCCAAAAAAAGCCTCTAGACCACTTTTTTTATCCATTAAAGTTTTTGATTGTAGTTTGGTCAATTTACTTAGTTGAGAGTAGTTTTGTCCTTATGAATTACTTCTCAAATTCACATGTGTTATTGGTGTATCTATACATATCAATATCAGATGAAGAAAGTTTTTAGAGTTATGTGCGTGGTATATTGGAATGAAGGTAATAAGGGTAATTTCGTAATTATACAAACTACCATATACGAAATCATCAAGAAGGACATGACCTAATATTTCCTCCCAAAAAACGCCTCTAGACCACATTTTTATCCATTAAAGTTTTTGATGGTAGTTTGGACAATTTACTTAGTTGAGAGTAGTTTCGTCCTTCCGAATTACTTCTCAAATTCACATTTGTTAGTGGTGTATTTATACGTATCAATATGAGATGAAGAAAGTTTTCGGAGGCATGTGCATGGTATATTGGAATGAAGGTAATAAGGGTAATTTCGTAATTATACATAATATCATATACCTAATCAGTAAGAAGGACTTGGCCCAATATTTCTTCCAAAACACGCCTCTAGACCACTTTTTTTAGCCATTTCTGTTTTTGATGGTAGTTTGGGCAATTTACTTAGTTGCGGGTAGTTTTGTCATTCTGAATTACTTCTCAAATTTACATCTGTTATTGGTGTATCTATACGTATCAATATCAGATGAAGAAAGTTTTCGGAGGTATGTGCGTGGCATATTGGAATGAAGGTAATAAGGGTAATTACGTAATTACACATACTATCATATACTTAATCATCAAGAAGGACTTGACCTAATATTTCCTCCAAAAAAAGGCCTCTAGACCACTTTTTTTATCCATTAATGTTTTTGATGGTAGTTTGGTCAATTTACTTAGTTGATGGTAGTTTTGTCCTTCTGAATTACTTCTCAAACTCACATGTGTTATTGCTATATCTACACGTATCAATATCAGATGAAGAAAGTTTTCGGAGGCGTGTGCGTGGTATATTAGAATGAAGGTAATAAGGGTAATTCCGTAATTACACATAATATCATATACTTAATCATCAAGAAGGACATGGCCCAATATTTCCGCCAAAAAAACGCCTCTAGACCACTTTTTTTAGCCATTAAAGTTTTTGATGGTAGTTTGCTCAATTTACTTAGTTGAAGGTTGTTTTGTCCTTCTGAATTACTTCTCAAGTTTACATGGGTTATTGGTGTATCTATACGTATCAATATCAAATGAAGAAAGTTTTCGGAGGTATGTGCGTGGTATATTGGAATGAAGGTAATAAGGGTAATTTCGTAATTATACATAATATCATATACTTAATCAGCAAGGACTTGATCCAATATTTCTTCCAAAACACGTCTCTAGACCACATTTTTTAGCCATTTATGTTTTTGATGGTAGTTTGGGCAATTTACTTAGTTGCGGGTAGTTTTGTCCTTCTGAATTACTTCTCAAATTCACATGTGTTATTGGTGTATCTATATGTATCAATATCAGATGAAAAATATTTTCGGAGGTATGTGCGTGGTATATTGGAATGAAGGTAGTAAGGGTAATTCTGTAATTATACATAGTATCATATACTTGATCATCAAGAAGGACTTGGCCCAATACTTCCTCCAAAAAACGCCTCTAAACCACCTTTTTTAGCCATTAATGTTTTTGATGGTAGATTGGTCAATTTACTTAGTTGAAGGTAGTTTTGTCCTTCTGAATTACGTCTCAAATTCACATGTGTTATTGTGTATCTATACGTATCAATATCAGATGAAAAAAGTTTTCCGAAGTATGTGCGTCGTATATTGGAATGAAGGTAATAAGGGTAATTTCGTAATTATACATGGTATCATATACTTCTTCTAAAAACGCCTAATATTTCTTCTAAAAAAAAAGCCTAATATGTTTTCCGAAGTATGTGCGTCGTATATCAAGAAGGACTTGGCCTAATATTTCTTCTAAAAAAACGCCTCTAGAGCACATTTTTTAGCCATTAATGTTTTTTTATGGTAGTTTGGTCAATTTACTTCGTTGAGGGTAGTTTTGTCCTTCTGAATTACTTCTCCAATTCACATGTGTTATAGGTGTATCTATACGTATCAAAATCAGATGAAGAAAGATTTTGGAGGTATGTGCGTGGTATATTGGAATGAAGGTAATAAGGGTAATTACGTAATTACACATATTATCATATACTTAATCATCAAGAAGGACTTGACCTAATATTTCCTCCAAAAAAAGTCTCTAGACCACTTTTTTTATCCATTAAAGTTTTTGATTATAGTTTGGTCAATTTACTTAGTTGAGAGTAGTTTTGTCCTTCTAAATTATTTCTCAAATTCACATGTGTTATTGGTGTATCTATACGTATCAATATCAGATAAAGAATGATTTCGGAGGTATATGCGTGGTATATTGGAATGAAGGTAACAAGGGTTATTCCGTAATTATACATAATATCTTATATTTAATCATCAAGAAGAAGTTAACCCAATATTTCCTCCAAAAAAACTCCTCCACGCCACTTTTTTTAGACATTAAAGTTTTTTTATGGTAGTTTGGCCAATTTACTTAGTTGAGGGTAGTTTTGTCCTTCTGAATTACTTCTAAAATTCACATGTTTCATTGGTGTATCTATACGTATCAATATCAGATGAAGAAAGTTTTCGGAGGTATCTGCGTAGTACATTGGAATGAAGGTAATAATGGTAATTTCGTAATTATACATAATATCATATACTTAATCATCAAGAAGGACTTGCCCAATAATTCCTCCAAAATAACGCCTGTAGACCACCTTTTTTAACCACTAATGTTTTTATGGTAGTTTGGTCAATTTACTTAGTTGAGGGTAGTTTTGTCCTTCTCAATTACTTCTCAAATTCACATGTGGTATAGGTGTATCTATACGTATCAATATGAGATGAAGAAAGTTTTCGGAGGTATGTGCGTGATATATTGGAATGAAGGTAATAATGGTAATTCCGTAATTATATACATAATATCATATACTTAATCATCAAGAAAGACTTGGCCCAATATTTCCTCCAAAAAACGTCTAGACCACTTTTTTAGCCATTTATGTTTTTGATGGTAGTTTGGTCAATTTACTTAGTTGATGGTAGTTCTGTCCTTCTGAATTACTTCTCAAACTCACATGTGTTATTGCTATATCTACACGTATCAATATCAGATGAAGAAAGTTTTCGGAGGCGTGTGCGTGGTATATTAGAATGAAGGTAATAAGGGTAATTCCGTAATTACACATAATATCATATACTAAATCATCGAGAAGGACATGACCTAATATTTCCGCCCAAAAAATGCTTCTAGACCACTTTTTTATCCATTAAAGTTTTTTATGGTAGATTGGTCAATTTACTTAGTTGAGGGTAGTTTTGTCCTTCTGAATTACTTCTCCAATTCACATGAGGTATAGGTGTATCTATACGTATCAATATCAGATGAATAATGTTTTTGGAGGTATTTGTGTGGTATATTGGAATGAAGGTAATAATGGTAATTTCGTAATTATACATACTATCATATACTAAATCATCAAGAAGGACATGACCTAATATTTCCTACCAAAAAACGCCTCTAGACCACTTTTTTATCCATTAAAGTTTTTGATGGTAGTTTGGACAATTTACTTAGTTGAGAGTAGTTTCGTCCTTCTGTATCACTTCTCAAATTCACATGTGTTAGTGGTGTATTTATACGTATCAATATGAGATGAAGAAAGTTTTCGGAGGTATGTGCGTGGTATATCTGAAAGAAGGTAATATGGGTAATTCTGTAATTATACATCATATCAAATACTTAATCAGCAAGAAGGACTTGGCCCAATATTTCCTCTAAAACACGCCTCTAGACAACGTTTTTAAGCCATCTATGTTTTTTATGGTAGTTTGGTCAATTTACTTAGTTGCGGGTAGTTTTGTCCTTCTGAATTACTTCTCAAACTCACATGTGTTATTGCTATATCTACACGTATCAATATCAGATGAAGAAAGTTTTCGGAGGCGTGTGCGTGGTATATTAGAATGAAGGTAATAAGGGTAATTCCGTAATTACACATAATATCATATACTAAATCATCGAGAAGGACATGACCTAATATTTCCGCCCAAAAAATGCTTCTAGACCACTTTTTTATCCATTAAAGTTTTTTATGGTAGATTGGTCAATTTACTTAGTTGAGGGTAGTTTTGTCCTTCTGAATTACTTCTCCAATTCACATGAGGTATAGGTGTATCTATACGTATCAATATCAGATGAATAATGTTTTTGGAGGTATTTGTGTGGTATATTGGAATGAAGGTAATAATGGTAATTTCGTAATTATACATACTATCATATACTAAATCATCAAGAAGGACATGACCTAATATTTCCTACCAAAAAACGCCTCTAGACCACTTTTTTATCCATTAAAGTTTTTGATGGTAGTTTGGACAATTTACTTAGTTGAGAGTAGTTTCGTCCTTCTGTATCACTTCTCAAATTCACATGTGTTAGTGGTGTATTTATACGTATCAATATGAGATGAAGAAAGTTTTCGGAGGTATGTGCGTGATATATCTGAAAGAAGGTAATATGGGTAATTCTGTAATTATACATCATATCAAATACTTAATCAGCAAGAAGGACTTGGCCCAATATTTCCTCTAAAACACGCCTCTAGACAACGTTTTTAAGCCATCTATGTTTTTTATGGTAGTTTGGTCAATTTACTTAGTTGCGGGTAGTTTTGTCCTTCTGAATTACTTCTTAAATTCACATGTGTTATTGGTGTATCTATACATATCAATATCAGATGAAAAAAGTTTTCGGAGGTATGTGCGTGGTATATTGGAATGAAGGTAATATGGGTAATTCTGTAATTATACATAATATCATATACTTGATCATGAAGAAGGACTTGGCCTAATATTTCCTCCAAAAAAATGCCTCTAGACCACTTTTTTAGCCATTAATGTTTTTGATGGTAGTTTGGTCAATTTACTTAGTTGAGAGTTGTTTTGTCCTTCTGAATTACTTCTGAAATTCACATGTGTTATTGGTGTATCTATACGTATCAATATCAGATAAATAAAGTTTTCGGAGGTATATGCGTGGTATATAGGAATGAAGGTAATAAGGTTAATTCCGTAATTATACATAATTGTTGAGGGTAGTTTTGTCCTTCTGAATTACTTCTCAAATTGACATGTGTTATTTGTGTATCTATACGTATCAATATTAGATGAAGAAAGTTTTCGAGGTTATGTGCGTGGTATATTGGAATGAAGGTAATAAGGGTAATTCAGTAATTTTACATAATATCATATACTTAATCATCACGAAGGACTTGGCCTAATATTTCCTCCAAAAAAACGCCTCTAGGCCACTTTTTTTTAACAATTAAAGTTTTTGATGGTAGTTTGGTCAAAGTACTTAGTTGAGGGTGGTTTTGACCTTCTGAATTACTACTATAATTCACCTGTGTTATTGGTGTATCTATACGTATCAATATCAGATGAAGAATGTTTTTAGACTTATGTGCGTGGTATATTGGAATGAAGGTAATAAGGGTAATTCCGTAATTATACATAATATCATATACTAAATCATCATAAAGGACTTGGCCCAATATTTCCGCCAAAAAACGCCTCTAGAACACTTTTTTTGGCCATTAAAGTTTTTGATGGTAGTTTGGTCAATTGACTTAGTTGAGGGTAGTTTTGTCCTTCTGAATTACTTCTCAAATTCACATGTGTTATTGGTGTATCTATACGTATCAATGTGAGATGAAGAAAGTTTTCGGAGGTATGTGCGTGATATATTGGAATGAAGGTAATAATGAATTCCGTAATTATATACATAATAATATCATATACTTAATCATCAAAAAAGACTTTGCCCAATATTTCCTCCAAAAAACGTCTCTAGACCACTTTTTTTAGCCATTTATGTTTTTTATGGTAGTTTAGTCAATTTACTTAGTTGATGGTAGTTTTGTCCTTCTGAATTACTTCTCAAACTCACATGTGTTATTGCTATATCTACACGTATCAATATCAGGTGAAGAAAGTTTTCGGAGGCGTGTGCGTGGTATATTAGAATGAAGGTAATAAGGGTAATTCCGTAATTACACATAATATCATATACTTAATCATCAAAAAGGACTTGGCCCAATATTTCCGCCAAAAAAAGCCTCTAGACCACTTTTTTTAGCCATTAAAGTTTTTGATAGTAGTTTGGTCAATTTACTTAGTTGAAGGTTGTTTTGTCCTTCTGAATTACTTCTCAAATTCACATGTGTTATTGGTGTATCTACACGTATCAATATGAGATGAAGAAAGTTTTCGGAGGTATGTGCGTGGTATATTGGAATGAAGGTAATTAGGGTAATTTCGTAATTATACATAATATCATATACTTAATCAGCAAGAAGGACTTGGCACAATATTTCTTCCAAAACACGCCTCTAGACCACTTTTTTTAGCCATTTACGTTTTTTATGGTAGTTTGGGCAATTTACTTAGTTGCGGGTAGTTTTGTCCTTCTGAATTACTTCTCAAATTCACATGTGTTATTGGTGTATCTATACGTATCAATATCAGATGAAGAAAGTTTTCGGAGGTATGTGCGTGGTATATTGGAATGAAGGTAATAAGGGTAATTACGTAATTACACATACTATCATATACTTAATCATCAAGAAGGACTTGCCTAATATTTCCTCCAAAAAAACGCCTCTAGACCACTTTTTTTATCCATTAAAGTTTTATATGGTAGTTTGGTCAATTTACTTAGTTGATAATAGTTTTGTGGTTCTGAATTACTTCTCAAACTCACATGTGTTATTGCTATATCTACACGTATCAATATCAGATGAAAAAAGTTTTCGGAGGCGTGTGTGTGGTATATTAGAATGAAGGTAATAAGGGTAATTCCGTAATTATACATAATATCATATACTTAATCATCAAGAAGGACTTGGCCCAATATTTCCGCCAAAAAAGCTGCTCTAGACCACTTTTTTTAGCCATTAAAGTTTTTGATGGTAGTTTGGTCAATTTACTTAGTTGAAGGTTGTTTTGTCCTTCTGAATTACTTCTCAAATTCACATGTGTTAATGGTGTATCTATACGTATCAATATCAGATGAAGAAAGTTTTCGGAGGTATGTGCGTGGTATATTGGAATGAAGGTAATATGGGTAATTTCATAATTATACATAATATCATATACTTAATCAGCAAGGACTTGGCCCTATATTTCTTCCAAAACACGCCTCTAGACCACTTTTTTTAGCCATTTATGTTTTTGATGGTAGTTTGGGCAATTTACTTAGTTGCGGGTTGTTTTGTCCTTCTGAATTACTTCTCAAATTCACATGTGTTATTGGTGTATCTGTACGTATCAATATCAGATGAAGAAAGTTTTTAGAGTTATGTGCGTGGTATATTGGAATGAAGGTAATAAGGGTAATTCCGTAATTATACATAATATCATATACTTAATCATCAAGAAGGCCTTGGCCCAATATTTCCGCCAAAAAACGCCTCTAGAACACTTTTTTTAGCCATTAATGTTTTTTATGGTAGTGTGGTCAATTTACTTAGTTGAGGGTAGTTTTGTCCTTCTGAATTACTTCTCAAATTCACATGTGTTATTGGTGTATCTATACGTATCAATATCAGATGAAGAAAGTTTTTAGAGTTATGTGCGTGGTATATTGGAATGAAGGTAATAAGGGTAATTCCGTAATTATACCTAATATCATATACTTAATCATCAAGAAGGCCTTGGCCCAATATTTCCGCCAAAAAACGCCTCTAGAACACTTTTTTTAGCCATTACTGTTTTTTATGGTAGTGTGGTCAATTTACTTAGTTGAGGGTAGTTTTGTCCTTCTGAATTACTTCTCAAATTCACATGTGTTATAGGTGTATCTATACGTATCAATATGAAATGAAGAAAGTTTTCGGAGGTATGTGCGTGATATATTGGAATGAAGGTAATAATGGTAATTCCGTAATTATATACATAATAATATCATATACTTAATCATCAAGAAAGACTTGGCCCAATATTTCCTCCAAAAAACGTCTCTAGACCAAATTTTTTAGCCATTTATGTTTTTGATGGTAGTTTGGTCAATTTACTTAGTTGATGGTAGTTTTGTCCTTTTGAATTACTTCTCAAACTCACTTGTGTTATTGCTATATCTACACGTATCAATATCAGATGAAGAAAGTTTTCGGAGGTGTGTGCGTGGTATATTAGAATGAAGGTAATAAGGGTAATTCCGTAATTACAAATAATATCATATAATAAATCATCAAGAAGGACATGACCTAATATTTCCGCCCAAAAAACGCCTCTAGACCACTTTTTTATCCATTAAAGTTTTTGGTGGTAGTTCGGACAATTTACTTCGTTGAGAGTAGTTTCGTCCTTCTGAATTACTTCTCAAATTCACATGTGTTAGTGGTGTATTTATACGTATCAATATGAGATGAAGAAAGTTTTCGTAGGTATGTGCGTGGTATATTGGAATGAAGGTAATAAGGGTAATTTCGTAATTATACATAATATCATATACTTAATCAGTAAGGACTTGGTTCAATATTTCTTCCAAAACACGTCTCTAGACCACATTTTTTAGCCATTTATGTTTTTGATGGTAGTTTGGGCAATTTACTTAGTTGCGGGTAGTTTTGTCCTTCTGAATTACTTCTCAAATTCACATGTGTTATTGGTGTATCTATATGTATCAATATCAGATGAAAAAAGTTTTCGGAGGTATGTGCGTGGTATATTGGAATGAAGGTAATAAGGGCAATTCTGTAATTATACATAATATCATATACTTGATCATCAATAAGGACTTGGCCCAATACTTCCTCCAAAAAACGCCTCTAAACCACCTTTTTTAGCCATTAATGTTGTTGATGGTAGATTGGTCAATTTACTTAGTTGAAGGTAGTTTTGTCCTTCTGAATTACGTCTCAAATTCACATGTGTTATTGTGTATCTATATGTATCAATATCAGATGAAAAAAGTTTTCGGAGGTATGTGCGTCGTATATTGGAATGAAGGTAATAAGGGTAATTCCGTAATTATACATGATATCATATACTTAATCATCAAGAAGGACTTGGCCTAATATTTCCTCCAAAAACACGCCTCTAGAGCACTTTTTTTAGCCATTAATGTTTTTTTATGGTAGTTTGGTTAATTTACTTAGTTGAGGGTAGTTTTGTGTTTCTGAATTACTTCTCCAATTCACATGTGTTATATGTGTATCTATACATATCAATATGAGATGAAGAATGTTTTCGGAGGTATGTGCGTGATATATTGGAATGAAGGTAATAATGGTAATTCCGTAATTATATACATAATATCATATACTTAATCATCAAGAAAGACTTGGCCCAATATTTCCTCCAAAAGACGTCTCTAGATCACTTTTTTTAGCCATTTATGTTTTTGATGGTAGTTTGGTCAATTTACTTAGTTGATGGTAGTTTTGTCCTTCTGAATTACTTCTCAAACTCACATGTGTTATTGCTATATCTACACGTATCAATATCAGGTGAAGAAAGTTTTCGGAGGCGTGCGTGGTATATTAGAATGAAGGTAATAAGGGTAATTCCGTAATTACACATAATATCATATACTAAATCATCAACAAGGACTTGGCCTAATATTTCGTCCGAAAAACCCCTCTGGACCACTTTTTTTAGCCATTAAGTATTTTATGGTAGTTTGGTCAATTTAATTAGTTGAGGGTAGTTTTGTCCTTCTGAATTACTTCTAAAATTGAAATGTGTTATTGGTGCATCTATACGTATCAATATCAGATGAATAATATTTTCGGAGGTATGTGCGTGGTATATTGGAATGAAGGTAATAAGGATAATTTCATAAATTATACATAATATCATATACTTAACCATCAAGAAGGACTTAGCCCAATACTTTCTCAAAAAACGCCTCTAGACCTCTTTTTTCAGCCATTGAAGGTCTTGATGGTAGTTTGGTCAATTTACTTAGTTGAGGGTAGTTTTGTCCTTCTGAATTACTTCTCAAGTTCACATGTGTTATTGGTGTATCTACACGTATCAATATCAGATGAAAAAAGTTTTCGGAGGTATGTGCGTCGTATATTGGAATGAAGGTAATAAGGGTAATTCCATAATTATACATAATATCATATACTTAATCATCAAGAAGGACTTGGCTTAATATTTCCTCCAAAAAAACGTCTCTAGAGCACTTTTTTTTCGCCATTAATGTTTTTTATGGTAGTTTGGTCAATTTACTTAGTTGAGAGTAGTTTTGTCCTTCTGAATTACTTTTCAAATTCACATGTGTTATTGGTTTATCTATACGTATCAATATCAGATCAAGAATGTTTTCGGAGTTATGTGCGTTATATATTGGAATGAAGGTAATAATGGTAATTCCGTAATTATATACATAATATTATATACTTAATCATCAAGAAAGAATTGGCCCAATATTTCCTCAAAAAAACGTCTCTAGACCACTTTTTTTAGCCATTTATGTTTTTGATGGTAGTTTGGTCAATTTACTTAGTTGATGGTAGTTTTGTCTTTCTGAAGTACTTCTCAAACTCACATGTGTTATTAGTGTATCTATACGTATCAGTATAAGATGAAGAATGTTTTTGGAGGTATGCTCGTGGTATATTGGAATGAAGGTAATAAGGTTAATTCTGTAATTATATCATATTCTTAATCATCAAGAAAGACTTGGCCAATACTTCTTCCAAACAACGCCTCTAGACCACTTTTTTTAGCCATTAATGTTTTTGATGGTAGTTTGGTCAATTTACATAGTTGAAGATAGTTTTGTCCTTCTGAATTACTTCTCAAATTCACATGTTTCATTGGTGTATCTATACATATCAAAATCAGATGAAGAAGGTTTTCGGAGTTATGTGCGTGGTATATTGGAATGAACGTAATAAGGGTAACTCCGTAATTATACATAATATCATATACTTAACCATCATGAAGGAGTTAACCCAATATTTCCTTCAAAAAAACGCATCCAAACCACTTTTTTTAGCCATTAATGTTTTTTATGGTAGTTTGGCCAATTTACTTTCTTGAGGATAGTTTTGTCCTTCTGAACTACTTCTCAAATTCACATGTTTCATTGGTGTATCTATACATATCAAAATCAGATGAAGAAAGTTTTCGGAGTTATGTGCGTGGTATATTGGAATGAACGTAATAAGGGTAACTCCGTAATTATACATAATATCATATACTTAACCACCATGAAGGAGTTAACCTAATATTTCCTCCAAAAAAATGCCTCCAGACCACTTTTTTTAGCCATTAAAGTTTTTTATGGTAGTTTGGTCAATTTACTTAGTTGAGGGTAGTTTTGTCCTTCTGAATTACTTCCAAAATTGACATGTGTTATTGGTGTATCTATACGTATCAATATCAGATGAATAATGCTTTCGGAAATATGTGCGTGGTATATTGGAATGAATGTAATAAGGGTAACTCTGTAATTATACATAATATCATATACTTAACCATCATGAAGGAGTTAACCTAATATTTCCTCCAAAAAAAGCCTCTAGACCACTTTTTTTATCCATTAAAGTTTTTGATTGTATTTTGGTCAATTTACTTTGATGAGAGTAGTTTTGTCCTTCTGAATTACTTCTCAAATTCACATGTGTTATTGGTGTATCTATACGTATCAATATCAGATAAAGAAAGATTTCGGAGGTATATGCGTGGTATATTGGAATGAAGGTAACAAGTGTTATTCCGTAATTATACATAATATCTTATACTTAATTATCAAGGAGTTAACCCAATATTTCCTCCAAAAAAACGCCTCCAGACCACTTTTTTTAGCCATTAAAGTTTTTTATGGTAGTTTGGCCAATTTACTTAGTTGAGGGTAGTTTTGTCCTTCTGAATTACTTCTAAAATTCACATGTTTCATTGGTGTATCTATACGTATCAATATCAGATGGAGAAAGTTTTCGGAGGTATGTGCGTAGTAAATTGGAATGAAGGTAATAAGGGTAATTTCGTAATTATACATAATATCATATACTTAATCATCAAGAAGGACTTGCCCAATATTTCCTCCAAAATAACGCCTCTAGACCACTTTTTTTAGCCATTAATGTTTTTATGGTAGTTTGGTCAATTTACTTAGTTGAAGGTAGTTTTGTCTTTCTGAATTACTTCTCAAATTCACATGTGTTATAGGTGTATCTATACGTATCAATATGAGATGAAGAAAGTTTTCGGAGGTATGTGCGTGATATATTAGAATGAAGGTAATAATGGTAATTCCGTAATTATATACATAATATCATATACTTAATCATCAAAAGAGACTAGCCCCAATATTTCCCCCAAAAAACGTCTCTAGACCACTTTTTTTAGCCATTTATGTTTTTGATGGTAGTTTTGTCCTTCTGAATTACTTCTCAAACTCACACGTATCAATATCAGATGAAGAAAGTTTTCGGAGGCGTGTGCGTGGTATAGTAGAATGAAGGTAATAAGGGTAATTCCTTAATTACACATAATATCATATACTAAATCATCAAAAAGGACATGACCTAATATTTCCGCCCAAAAAACGCCTCTACACCACTTTTTTATGCATTAAAGTTTTTTATGGTAGTTTGGTCAATTTACTTAGTTGAGGGTAGTTTTGTCCTTCTGAATTACTTCTCCAATTCACATGAGTTATAGGTGTATCTATACGTATCAATATCAGATGAATAATGTTTTCGGAGGTATGTGCGTGGTATATTGGAATGAAGGTAATAAGGGTAATTTCTTAATTATACAAACTACCATATACTAAATCATCAAGAAGGACATGACCTAATATTTCCTCCCAAAAAACGCCTCTAGACCACTTTTTTATCCATTAAAGTTTTTGATGGTAGTTTGGACAATTTACTTAGTTGAGAGTAATTTCGTCCTTTTGAATTACTTCTCAAATTCACATGTGTTAGTGGTGTATTTATACGTATCAATATCAGATGAAGAAAGTTTTCGGAGGCATGTGCGTGGTATATTGGAATGAAGGTAATAAGGGTAATTTCGTAATTATACATAATATCATATACTTAGTCAGTAAGAAGGACTTGGCCCAATGTTTCTTCCAAAACACGCCTCTAGACCACTTTTTTTAGCCATTTATGTTTTTGATGGTAGTTTGGGCAATTTACTTAGTTGCGGGTAGTTTTGTCCTTCTGAATTACTTCTCAAATTCACATGTGTTATTGGTGTATCTATACGTATCTATATCAGATGAAGAAAGTTTTCGGAGGTATGTGCGTGGTATATTGGAATGAAGGTAATAAGGGTAATTACGTAATTATACATACTATCATATATACTTAATCATCAAGAAGGACTTGACCTAATATTTCCTACAAAAAAACGCCTCTAGACCACTTTTTTTATCCGTTAAAGTTTTTGATGGTAGTTTGGTCAATTTACTTAGTTGATGGTAGTTTTGTCCTTCTGAATTACTTCTCAAACTCACATGTGTTATTGCTATATCTACACGTATCAATATCAGATGAAGAAAGTTTTCGGAGGCGTGTGCGTGGTATATTAGAATGAAGATAATAAGGGTAATTCCGTAATTACACATAATATCATATACTTAATCATCAAGAAGGACTTGACCCAATATTTCTGCCAAAAAAAGGCCTCTAGACCACTTTTTTTAGCCATTAATGTTTTTGATGGTAGTTTGGTCAATTTACTTAGTTGAAGGTTGTTTTGACCTTCTGAATTACTTCTCAAATTCACATGTGTTATTGGTGTATCTATACGTATCAATATCAAATGAAGAAAGTTTTCGGAGGTATGTGCGTGGTATATTGGAATGAAGGTAATAAGGGTAATTTCGTAATTATACATAATATCATATACTTAATCAGCAAGAACTTGGTCCAATATTTCTTCCAAAACACGCCTCTAAACCACCTTTTTTAGCCATTAATGTTTTTTATGGTAGATTGGTCAATTTACTTAGTTAAAGGTAGTTTTGTCCTTCTGAATTACGTCTCAAATTCACATGTGTTATTGTGTATCTATACTTATCAATATCAGATGAAAAAAGTTTTCGGAGGTATATGCGTCGTATATTGGAATGAAGGTAATTAGGGTAATTCCGTACTTATACATGATATCATATACTTAATCATCAAGAAGGACTTGGCCTAATATTTCCTCCAAAAAAACGCCTCTAGAGCACTATTTTTAGCCATTAATGTTTTTTTATGGTAGTTTGGTCAATTTACTTTGTTGAGGGTAGTTTTGTCCTTCTGAATTACTTCTCCAATTCACATGTGTTGTAGGTGTATCTATACGTATCAATATCACATGAAGAAAGATTTCGGAGGTAGGTGCGTGGTATATTGGAATGAAAGTAATAAGGGTAATTACGTAATTACACATACTATCATATACTTAATCATCAAGAAGGACTTGACCTAATATTTCCTCCAAAAAAAGCCTCTAGACCACTTTTTTTATCCATTAAAGTTTTTGATTGTAGTTTGGTCAATTTACTTAGTTGAGAGTAGTTTTGTCCTTCTGAATTACTTCTCAAATTCACATGTGTTATTGGTGTATCTATACGTATCAATATCAGATAAAGAAAGATTTCGGAGGTATATGCGTGGTATATTGGAATGAAGGTAACAAGGGTATATTGGAATGAAGGTAATAAGGGTAATTTCGTAATTATACATAATATCATACATTTTATCATCAAGAACGACTTGCGCAATATTTCCTCCAAAATAACGCCTCTAGACCACCTTTTTTAGGCATAAATGTTTTTATGGTAGTTTGGTCAATTTACTTAGTTGAGGGTAGTTTTGTCCTTCTGAATTACTTCGCAAATTCAGATGTGTTATCTCTGTATCTACACGTATCAATATCAGATGAAGAAAGTTTTCGGAGGTATGTGCGTGGTATTTTGGAATGAACGTAATAAGGGTAATTCCGTAATTATACATAATATCATATACTTAATCATCAAGAAGGACTTGGCCCAATATTTCCGCCAAAAAACGCCTCTAGAACACTTTTTTTAGCTATTAATGTTTTTTATGGTAGTTTGGTCAATTTACTTAGTTGAGGGTAGTTTTGTCCTTCTGAATTACTTCTCAAATTCACATGTGTTATAAGTGTATCTATACGTATCAATATGAGATGAAGAAAGTTTTCGGAGGTATGTGCGTGATATATTAGAATGAAGGTAATGATAGTAATTCCGTTATTGTATACATAATAATATCATATACTTAATCATCAAGAAAGACTTGGCCCAATATTTCCTCCAAAAAACGTCTCTAGACCAATTTTTTTAGCCATTTATGTTTTTGATGGTAGTTTGGTCAATTTACTTAGTTGATGATAGTTTTGTCCTTCTGAATTACTTCCCAAACTCACATGTGTTATTGCTATATCTACACGTATCAATATCTGATGAAGAAAGTTTTCGGAGGCGTGTGCGTGGTATATTAGAATGAAGGTAATAAGTGTAATTCCGTAATTACAAATAATATCATATACTAAATCATCAAGAAGGACATAACCTAATATTTCCACCCAAAAAATGCCTCTAGACCAGTTTTTTATCCATTAAAGATTTTTATGGTAGTTTGGTCAATTTACTTAGTTGAGGGTAGTTTTGTCCTTCTGAATTACTTCTCCTAGTCACATGAGTTATAGGTGTATCTATACGTATCAATATCAGATGAATAATATTTTCGGAGGTATGTGCGTGGTATATTGGAATGAAGGTAATAAGGGTAATTTCGTAATTATACATACTATCATATACTAAATCATCAATAAAGACATGACCTAATATTTCCTCCCAAAAAACGCCTCTAGACCACTTTTTTATCCATTATAGTTTTTGATGGTAGTTTGGACAATTTACTTAGTTGAGAGTAGTTTCGTCCTTCTGAATGACTTCTCAAATTCACATGTGTTAGTGGTGTATTTATACGTATCAATATGAGATGAAGAAAGCTTTCGTAGGTATGTGCGTGGTATATTGGAATGAAGGTAATAAGGGTAATTCTGTAATTATACATAATATCAAATACTTAATCAGCAAGAAGGACTTGGCCCAATATTTCCTCTAAAACACGCCTCTGGACAACGTTTTTTAGCGTTCTATGTTTTTTATGGTAGTTTGGTCAATTTACTTAGTTGCAGGTAGTTTTGTCCTTCTGAATTACTTCTCAAATTCACATGTGTTATTGGTGTCTCTATACATATCAATATCAGATGAAAAAAGTTTTCGGAGGTATGTGCGTGGTATATTGGAATGAAGGTAATATGGGTAATTCCGTAATTATACATAATATCATATACTTGATCATCAAGAAGGACTTGGCCTAATATTTCCTCCAAAAAAATGCCTCTAGACCACTTTTTTTAACCATTAAAGTTTTTTATGGTAGTTTGGTCAATTTACTTTGTTGAGGGTAGTTTTGTCCTTCTGAATTACTTCTCAAATTCACATGTGTTATTGGTATATCTATACGTATCAATATAAGATGAAGAAAGTTTTCGGGGTTATGTGCGTGGTGTATTGGAATGAAGGTAATAAGGGTAATTCCGTAATTATACATAATATCATATACTTAATCATCACGAAGGACTTGGCCTAATATTTCCTCCAAAAAAACGCCTCTAGACCACTTTTTTTAACCATTAAAGTTTTTGATGGTAGTTTGGTCAAAATACTTAGTTGAGGGTAGTTTTGTCCTTCTGAATTACTACTATAATTCACCTGTGTTATTGGTGTATCTATACGTATCAATATCAGATGAAGAAAGTTTTTAGAGTTATGTGCGTGGTATATTGGAATGAAGGTAATAAGGGTAATTCCGTAATTATACATAGTATCATATGCTTAATCATCAAGAAGGACTTGGCCCAATATTTCCGCCAAAAAACACCTCTAGAACACTTTTCTTGGCCATTAAAGTTTTTGATGGTAGTTTGGTCAATTGACTTAGTTGAGGGTAGTTTTGTCCTTCTGAATTACTTCTCAAACTCACGTGTTATTGCTATATCTACACATATCAATATCAGATGATGAAAGTTTTCGGAGGCGTGTGAGTGGTATATTAGAATGAAGGTAATATGAGTAATTCCGTAATTACAAATAATATCATATACTAAATCATCAAGAAGGACATGACCTAATATTTCCTCCCAAAAAACGCCTCTAGACCACTTTTTTATCCATTAAAGTTTTTGATGGTAGTTTGGACAATTTACTTAGTTGAGAGTAGTTTCGTCCTTTTGAATTACTTCTCAAACTCACATGTGTTATTGCTATATCTACACGTATCAATATCAGATGAAGAAAGTTTTCGGAGGCGTGTGCGTGGTATATTAGAATGAAGGTAATAAGGGTAATATCATATACTTAATCATCAAGAAGGACTTGGCCCAATATTTCCGCCAAACAAACGCCTCTAGACCACTTTTTTTAGCCATTAATGTTTTTGATGGTAGTTTGGTCAATTTACTTAGTTGAAGGTTGTTTTGACCTTCTGAATTACTTCTCAAATTCACATGTGTTATTGGTGTATCTATACGTATCAATATCAAAATGAAGAAAGTTTTCGGAGGTATGTGCGTGGTATATTGGAATGAAGGTAATAAGGGTAATTTCGTAATTATACATAATATCATATACTTAATCAGCAAGAACTTGGTCCAATATTTCTTCCAAAACACGCCTCTAAACCACCTTTTTTAGCCATTAATGTTTTTTATGGTAGATTGGTCAATTTACTTAGTTAAAGGTAGTTTTGTCCTTCTGAATTACGTCTCAAATTCACATGTGTTATTGTGTATCTATACTTATCAATATCAGATGAAAAAAGTTTTCGGAGGTATATGCGTCGTATATTGGAATGAAGGTAATTAGGGTAATTCCGTACTTATACATGATATCATATACTTAATCATCAAGAAGGACTTGGCCTAATATTTCCTCCAAAAAAACGCCTCTAGAGCACTATTTTTAGCCATTAATGTTTTTTTATGGTAGTTTGGTCAATTTACTTAGTTGAGGGTAGTTTTGTCCTTCTGAATTACTTCTCCAATTCACATGTGTTGTAGGTGTATCTATACGTATCAATATCAGATGAAGAAAGATTTCGGAGGTAGGTGCGTGGTATATTGGAATGAAAGTAATAAGGGTAATTACGTAATTACACATACTATCATATACTTAATCATCAAGAAGGACTTGACCTAATATTTCCTCCAAAAAAAGCCTCTAGACCACTTTTTTTATCCATTAAAGTTTTTGATTGTAGTTTGGTCAATTTACTTAGTTGAGAGTAGTTTTGTCCTTCTGAATTACTTCTCAAATTCACATGTGTTATTGGTGTATCTATACGTATCAATATCAGATAAAGAAAGATTTCGGAGGTATATGCGTGGTATATTGGAATGAAGGTAACAAGGGTATATTGGAATGAAGGTAATAAGGGTAATTTCGTAATTATACATAATATCATATACTTAATCATCAAGAACGACTTGCGCAATATTTCCTCCAAAATAACGCCTCTAGACCACCTTTTTTAGGCATAAATGTTTTTATGGTAGTTTGGTCAATTTACTTAGTTGAGGGTAGTTTTGTCCTTCTGAATTACTTCGCAAATTCAGATGTGTTATCTCTGTATCTACACGTATCAATATCAGATGAAGAAAGTTTTCGGAGGTATGTGCGTGGTATTTTGGAATGAACGTAATAAGGGTAATTCCGTAATTATACATAATATCATATACTTAATCATCAAGAAGGACTTGGCCCAATATTTCCGCCAAAAAACGCCTCTAGAACACTTTTTTTAGCTATTAATGTTTTTTATGGTAGTTTGGTCAATTTACTTAGTTGAGGGTAGTTTTGTCCTTCTGAATTACTTCTCAAATTCACATGTGTTATAAGTGTATCTATACGTATCAATATGAGATGAAGAAAGTTTTCGGAGGTATGTGCGTGATATATTAGAATGAAGGTAATGATAGTAATTCCGTTATTATATACATAATAATATCATATACTTAATCATCAAGAAAGACTTGGCCCAATATTTCCTCCAAAAATGTCTCTAGACCAATTTTTTTAGCCATTTATGTTTTTGATGGTAGTTTGGTCAATTTACTTAGTTGATGATAGTTTTGTCCTTCTGAATTACTTCCCAAACTCACATGTGTTATTGCTATATCCACACGTATCAATATCTGATGAAGAAAGTTTTCGGAGGCGTGTGCGTGGTATATTAGAATGAAGGTAATAAGTGTAATTCCGTAATTACAAATAATATCATATACTAAATCATCAAGAAGGACATAACCTAATATTTCCACCCAAAAAATGCCTCTAGACCAGTTTTTTATCCATTAAAGTTTTTTATGATAGTTTGGTCAATTTACTTAGTTGAGGTTAGTTTTGTCCTTCTGAATTACTTCTCCGATTCACATGAGTTATAGGTGTATCTATACGTATCAATATCAGATGAATAATATTTTCGGAGGTATGTGCGTGGTATATTGGAATGAAGGTAATAAGGGTAATTTCGTAATTATACATACTATCATATACAAAATCATCAATAAAGACATGACCTAATATTTCCTCCCAAAAAACGCCTCTAGACCACTTTTTTATCCATTATAGTTTTTGATGGTAGTTTGGACAATTTACTTAGTTGAGAGTAGTTTCGTCCTTTTGAATTACTTCTCAAACTCACATGTGTTAGTGGTGTATTTATACGTATCAATATGAGATGAAGAAAGCTTTCGTAGGTATGTGCGTGGTATATTGGAATGAAGGTAATAAGGGTAATTCTGTAATTATACATAATATCAAATACTTAATCAGCAAGAAGGACTTGGCCCAATATTTCCTCTAAAACACGCCTCTGGACAACGTTTTTTAGCCTTCTATGTTTTTTATGGTAGTTTGGTCAATTTACTTAGTTGCAGGTAGTTTTGTCCTTCTGAATTACTTCTCAAATTCACATGTGTTATTGGTGTCTCTATACATATCAATATCAGATGAAAAAAGTTTTCGGAGGTATGTGCGTGGTATATTGAAATGAAGGTAATATGGGTAATTCCGTAATTATACATAATATCATATACTTGATCATCAAGAAGGACTTGGCCTAATATTTCCTCCAAAAAAATGCCTCTAGACCACTTTTTTTAACCATTAAAGTTTTTTATGGTAGTTTGGTCAATTTACTTTGTTGAGGGTAGTTTTGTCCTTCTGAATTACTTCTCAAATTCACATGTGTTATTGGTATATCTATACGTATCAATATCAGATGAAGAAAGTTTTCGGGGTTATGTGCGTGGTGTATTGGAATGAAGGTAATAAGGGTAATTCCGTAATTATACATAATATCATATACTTAATCATCACGAAGGACTTGGCCTAATATTTCCTCCAAAAAAACGCCTCTAGACCACTTTTTTTAACCATTAAAGTTTTTGATGGTAGTTTGGTCAAAATACTTAGTTGAGGGTAGTTTTGTCCTTCTGAATTACTACTATAATTCACCTGTGTTATTGGTGTATCTATACGTATCAATATCAGATGAAGAAAGTTTTTAGAGTTATGTGCGTGGTATATTGGAATGAAGGTAATAAGGGTAATTCCGTAATTATACATAGTATCATATGCTTAATCATCAAGAAGGACTTGGCCCAATATTTCCGCCAAAAAACACCTCTAGAACACTTTTCTTGGCCATTAAAGTTTTTGATGGTAGTTTGGTCAATTGACTTAGTTGAGGGTAGTTTTGTCCTTCTGAATTACTTCTCAAACTCACGTGTTATTGCTATATCTACACATATCAATATCAGATGATGAAAGTTTTCGGAGGCGTGTGAGTGGTATATTAGAATGAAGGTAATATGAGTAATTCCGTAATTACAAATAATATCATATACTAAATCATCAAGAAGGACATGACCTAATATTTCCTCCCAAAAAATGCCTCTAGACCACTTTTTTATCCATTAAAATTTTTGATGGTAGTTTGGACAATTTACTTAGTTGAGAGTAGTTTCGTCCTTTTGAATTACTTCTCAAACTCACATGTGTTATTGCTATATCTACACGTATCAATATCAGATGAAGAAAGTTTTCGGAGGCGTGTGCGTGGTATATTAGAATGAAGGTAATAAGGGTAATATCATATACTTAATATCATACACTTAATAATCAAGAAGGACTTGGCCCATTATTTCCGCCAAAAAAACGCCTCTAGACCACTTTTTTTAGCCATTAATGTTTTTGATGGTAGTTTGGTCAATTTACTTAGTTGAAGGTTGTTTTGACCTTCTGAATTACTTCTTAAATTCACATGTGTTATTGGTGTATCTATACGTATCAATATCAAATGAAGAAAGTTGTCGGAGGTATGTGCGTGGTATATTGGAATGAAGGGAATAAGGGTAATTTCGTAATTATACATAATATCATAGACTTAATCAGCAAGGACTTGGCCCAATATTTCTTCCAAAACACGCCTCTAGACCACTATTTTTAGCCATTTACGTTTTTGATGGTAGTTTGGGCAATTTACTTAGTTGCGGGTAGTTTTGTCCTTCTGAATTACTTCTTAAATTCACATGTGTTATTGGTGTATCTATACATATCAATATCAGATGAAAAAAGTTTTCGGAGGTATGTGCGTGGTATATTGGAATGAAGGTAATAAGGGTAGTTCTGTAATTATACATAGTATCATATACTTGATCATCAAGAAGGACTTAACCCAATACTTCCTCCAAAAAACGCCTCTAAACCACCTTTTTTAGCCATTAATGTTTTTGATGGTAGATTGGTCAGTTTAGTTAGTTGAAGGTAGTTTTGTCCTTCTGAATTACTTCTCAAATTCACATGTGTTATTGTGTATCTCTACGTATCAATATCAGATGAAAAAAAATTTTCGGAGGTATGTGCGTTGTATATTGGAATGAAGGTAATAAGGGTAATTCCGTAGTTATATATGATATCATATACTTAATCATCAAATAGGACTTGGCCTAATATTTCCTTCAAAAAAACGCATCTAGAGCACTTTTTTTAGCCATTAATGTTTTTTTATGGTAGTTTGGTCAATTTACTTAGTTGAGGGTAGTTTTGTCCTTCTGAATTACTTCTCCAATTCACAAGTGTTATAGGTGTATCTATACGTACCAATATCAGATGACGAAAGTTTTCGGAGGTATGTGCGTGGTATTTTGGAATGAAGGTAATAAGGGTAATTACGTAATTACACATACTATCATATACTTAATCATTAAGAAGGACTTGACCTAATATTTCCTCCAAAAAAAAGCCTCTAGACCACTTTTTTTATCCATTAATGTTTTTGATGGTAGTTTGGTCAATTTACTTAGTTGAGAGTAGTTTTGTCCTTCTGAGTTACTTCTGAAATTCACATGTGTTATTGGTGTATCTATACGTATCAATATCAGATAAAGAAAGTTTTCGGAGGTATATGCGTGGTATATTGGAATGAAGGTAATAAGGGTAATTTCGTAATTATATATAATATCATATATACTTAATCAGCAAGGACTTGGCCCAATATTTCTTTCAAAACACGCCTCTAGACCACTTTTTTTAGCCATTTACGTTTTTTATGGTAGTTTGGGCAATTTACTTAGTTGCGGGTAGTTTTGTCCTTCTGAATTTCTTCTCAAATTCACATGTGTTATTGGTGTATCTATACGTATCAATATCAGATGAAGAATGTTTTCGGAGGTATGTGCGTGGTATATTGGAATGAATGTAATAAGGGTAATTACGTAATTACACATACTATCATATACTTAATCATCAAGAAGAACTTGACCTAATATTTCCTCCAAAAAAACGCCTCTAGACTACTTTTTTTGTCCATTAAAGTTTTTGATGATAGTTTGGTCAATTTACTTTGTTGATGGTAGTTTTGTCCTTCTGAATTACTTCTCAAACTCACATGTGTTATTGCTATATCTACACGTATCAATATCAAATGAAGAAAGTTTTCGGAGGCGTGTGCGTGGTATATTAGAATGAAGGTAATAAGGGTAATTCCGTAATGACACATAATATCATATACTTAATCATCAAGAAGGACTTGGCCCATTATTTCCGCCAAAAAAACACCTCTAGACCACTTTTTTTAGCCATTAAAGTTTTTGATGGTAGTTTGGTCAATTTACTTAGTTGAAGGTTGTTTTGACCTTCAGAATTACTTCTCAAATTCACATGTGTTATTGGTGTATCTATACATATCAATATCAAATGAAGAAAGTTTTCGGAGGTATGTGTGTGGTATATTGGAATGAAGGTAATAAGGGTAATTTCGTAATTATACATAATATCATATTCTTAATCAGCAAGGACTTGGACCAATATTTCTTCCAAAACACGTCTCTAGACCACATTTTTTAGCCATTTATGTTTTTGATGGTAGTTTGGGCAATTTACTTAGTTGCGGGTAGTTTTGTCCAACTGAATTACTTCTCAAATTCACATGTGTTATTGGTGTATCTATACGAATCAATATCAGATGAAGAAAGTTTTCGGAGGAATGTGCGTGGTATATTGGAAGGAATGTAATAAGGGTAATTACGTAATTACACATACTATCATATACTTAATCATCAAGAAGGACTTGACCTAATATTTCCTCCAAAAAAACGCCTCTAGACCACTTTTTTTATCCATTAATGTTTTTGATGGTAGTTTGGTCAATTTACTTTGTTGATGGTAGTTTTGTCCTTCTGAATTACTTCTCAAACTCACATGTGTTATTGCTTTATCTACACTTATCAATATCAGATGAAGAAAGTTTTCGGAGGCGTGTGCGTGGTATATTAGAATAACGGTAATAAGGGTAATTCCGTAATTACACATAATATCATATACTTAATCATCAAGAAGGACTTAGCCCAATATTTCCGCCAAAAAAACGCCTCTAGACCACTTTTTTTAGCCATTAAAGTTTTTGATGGTAGTTTGGTCAATTTACTTAGTTGAAGTTTGTTTTGTCCTTCTGAATTACTTCTCAAATTCACATGTGTTATTGGTGTATCTATACGTATCAATATCAGATGAAGAATGTTTTCCGAGGTATGTGCGTGGTATATTGGAATGAAGGTAATAAGGGTAATTTCGTAATTATACATAATATCATATACTTAATCAGCAAGGACTTGGCCCAATATTTCTTCCAAAACACGCCTCTAGACCACTTTTTTTAGCCATTTACGTTTTTGATGGTAGTTTGGGCAATTTACTTAGTTGCGGGTAGTTTTGTCCTTCTGAATTACTTCTCAAATTCACATGTGTTATTGGTGTATCTATACCTATCAATATCAGATGAAAAAAGTTTTCTGAGGTATGTGCGTGGTATATTGGAATGAAGGTAATAAGGGTAATTCTGTAATTATACAAAGTATCATATACTTGATCATCAAGAAGGACTTAACCCAATACTTCCTCCAAAAAACGCCTCTAAACCACCTTTTTTAGCCATTAATGTTTTTGATGGTAGATTGGTCAGTTTAGTTAGTTGAAGGTAGTTTTGTCCTTCTGAATTACTTCTCAAATTCACATGTGTTATTGTGTATCTATATGTATCAATATCAGATGAAAAAAAGTTTTCGGAGGTATGTGCGTTGTATATTGGAATGAAAGTAATAAGGGTAATTCCGTAGTTATATATGATATCATATACTTAATCATCAAATAGGACTTGGCCTAATATTTCCTCCAAAAAAACGCCTCTAGAGCACTTTTTTTAGCCATTGATGCTTTTTTATGGTAGTTTGGTCAATTTTCTTAGTTGAGGGTAGTTTTGTCCTTCTCAATTACTTCTCCAATTCACATGTGTTATAGGTGTATCTATACGTACCAATATCAGATGACGAAAGTTTTCGGAGGTATGTGCGTGGTATATTGGAATGAAGGTAATAAGGGTAATTACGTAATTACACATACTATCATATACTTAATCATCAAGAAGGACTTGACCTGATATTTCCTCCAAAAAAAGGCCTCTAGACCACTTTTTTTATCCATTAATGTTTTTGATGGTAGTTTGGTCAGTTTACTTAGTTGAGAGTAGTTTTGTCCTTCTGAGTTACTTCTGAAATTCACATGTGTTATTGGTGTATCTATACGTATCAATATCAGATAAAGAAAGTTTTCGAAGGTATATGCGTGGTATATTGGAATGAAGGTAATAAGGGTAATTTCGTAATTACACATACTATCATATACTTAATCATCAAGAAAGACTTGACCTAATATTTCCTCCAAAAAAACGCCTCTAGACTACTTTTTTTGTCCATTAAAGTTTTTGATGATAGTTTGGTCAATTTACTTTGTTGATGGTAGTTTTGTCCTTCTGAATTACTTCTCAAACTCACATGTGTTATTGCTATATCTACACGTATCAATATCAGATGAAGAAAGTTTTCGGAGGCGTATGCGTGGTATATTAGAATGAAGGTAATAAGGGTTATTCCGTAATTATACATAATATCATATACTTAATCATCAAGAAGGACTTGGCCCAATATTTCCTCCAAAAAAAAACGCCTCTAGACCACTTTTTTTAGCCGTTAATATTTTTGATGGTAGTTTGGTCAATTTACTTAGTTGAGGGTAGTTTTGTCCTTCTGAATTACTTCTCCAATTCACATGTGTTATAGGTGTATCTATACGTATCAATATCAGATGACGAAAGTTTTCGGACGTATATGCGTGGTATATTGGAATGAAGGTAATAAGGGTAATTGAGTAATTACACATACTATCATATACTTAATCATCAAGAAGGATTTGACCTAATATTTCCTCCAAAAAAACGCCTCTAGACCACCTTTTTTATCCATTAATGTTTTTTATGGTAGTTTGGTCAATTTACTTAGTTGAGAGTAGTTTTGTCGTTCTGAATTACTTCTGAAATTCACATGTGTCATTGGGGTATCTATACGTATCAATATCAGATAAAGAAAGTTTTCCGAGGTATATGCGTGGTATATAGGAATGAAGGTAACAAGGGTTATTCCGTAATTATACATAATATCATATATACTTAATAATCAAGAAGGACTTGGCCCAATATTTCCTCCAAAAAAAACGCCTCTAGACCACTTTTTTTAGCCGTTAATATTTTTGATGGTAGTTTGGTCAATTTACTTAGTTGAGGGTAGTTTTGTCCTTCTGAACTACTTCTCAAATTCACATGTGTTATTGGTGTATCTATACGTATCAATATCAGATGAAGAAAGTTTTCGGAGCTATGTGCGTGGTATATTGGAATGAAGGTAATAAGGGTAATTCCATAGTTATACATAATATCATATACTTAATCATCAAGAAAGACATGACCCAACATTTCCACAAAAAAACGCCTCCAGAGCACTTTTTTTAGCCATTAAAGTTTTTGATGGTAATTTGGTCAATTTACTTAGTTGAAGGTTGTTTTGTCCTTCTGAATTACTTCTCCAATTCACATGTGTTATTGGTGTATCTATACATATCAATATCAGATGAAGAATGTTTTCGGAGGTATGTGCGTCGTATATTGGAATGAAGGTAATAAGGGTAATTTCGTAATTATACATAATAACATATATTTATTCAGCAAGGACTTGGCCCAATATTTCATCCAAAACACACCTGTAGACCACTTTTTTTAGCCATTTATGTTTTTTATGGTAGTTTGGGCAATTTACCTAGTTGCGGGTAGTTTTGTCCTTCTGAATTACTTCTCAAATTCACATGTGTTATTGGTGTATCTATACGTATCAATATCAGATGACGAAAGTTTTCGGAGGTATGTGCGTGGTATATTGGAATGAAGGTAATAAGGATAATTACATAATTACACATACTATCATATACTTAATCATCAAGAAGGACTTGACCTAATATTTCCTCCAAAAAAACGCCTCTAGACCACTTTTTTTATCCATTAATGTTTTTGATGGTAGTTTGGTCACTTTACTTAGTTGAGAGTTGTTTTGTCCTTCTGAATTACTTCTGAAATTCACATGTGTTATTGGTGTATCTACACGTATCAATATCAGATAAAGAAAGTTTTCGAAGGTATATGCGTGGTATATAGGAATGAAGGTAACAAGGGTTATTATGTAATTATACATAATATCATATACTTAATCATCAAGAAGGACTTGGCCCAATATTTCCTCCAAAAAAACGCCTCTAGACCACTTTTTTTAGCCGTTAATATTTTTGATGGTAGTTTGGTCAATTTACTTAGTTGAGGGTAGTTTTGTCCTTCTGAACTACTTCTCAAATTCACATGTGTTATTGGTGTATCTATACGTATCAATATTAGATGAAGAAAGTTTTCGGAGCTATGTGCGTGGTATATTGGAATGAAGAAAATGTGGGTAATTCCATAGTTATACATAATATCATATACTTAATCATCAAGAAGGACATGACCCAACATTTCCACCAAAAAACGCCTCCAGACCACTTTTTTTAGCCATTAAAGTTTTTGATGTTAATTTGGTCAATTTACTTAGTTGAAGGTTGTTTTGTCCTTCTGAATTACTTCTCAAATTCACATGTGTTATTGGTGTATCTATACGTATCAATATCAGATGAAGATGTTTTCGGAGGTATGTGCGTGGTATATTGGAATGAAGGTAATAAGGGTAATTTCGTAATTATACATAATATCATATACTTAATCAGCAAGGACTTGGCACAATATTTCTTCCAAAACACGCCTCTAGACCACTTTTTTTAGCCATTTATGTTTTTGATGGTAGTTTGGGCAATTTACTTAGTTGCGGGTAGTTTTGTCCTTCTGAATTACTTCTCAAATTCAAATGTGTTATTGGTGTATCTATACGTATCAATATCAGATGAAAAAGGTTTTCGGAGGTATGTGCGTGGTATATTGGAATGAAGGTAATAAGGGTATTCCGTAATTATACATAGTATCATATACTTAATCAGCAAGAAGGACTTGGCCAAATATTTCCTCCAAAACACGCCTCTAGACCACTTTTTTAGCCATTAAAGTTTTTGATAGTAGATTGGTCAATTTACTTAGTTGAGGGTAGTTTTGTCCTTCAGTATTACTTCTCAAATTCACATGTGTTATTATTGTAGCTATATGTATCAATATCAGATGAAGAAAGTTTTCGGAGGTATATGCGTGGTATATTGGAAGGAAGGTATAATAAGGGTAATTCCGTAATTATACATAATATCATATACTTAATCATCAAAAAGGACTTGACCTAATATTTCCTCCAAAAAAACGCCTCTAGACCATTTTTTTAGCCAATAAAGTTTTTAATGGTAGTTAGGTCAATTTACTTAGTTGAGGATAGTTTTGTCCTTCTGAATTACTTCTCAAATTCACATGTGTTATTGGTGTATCTATACGTATCAATATCGGATGAAGAATGTTTTCGGAGGTATGTGCGTGGTATATTGGAATGAAGGTAATAAGGGTAATTCCGTAATTATACATAATATAATATACTTAATCATCAAGAAGGCCTTGGCCTAATATTTCCTCCAAAACAACGCCTCTAGACCACTTTTTTTAGCCATTAATGTTTTTTATGGTAGCTTGGTCAATTTACTTAGTTGAGGGTAGTTTTTTCCTTCTGAATTACTTCTCAAATTCACATGTGTTATTGGTGTATCTATACGTATCAATATCAGATGAAGAATGTTTTCGGAGGTATGTGCGTGGTATATTGGAATGAAGGTAATAAGGGTAATTCCGTAATTATACATGATATCATATACTTAATCATCAAGAAGGACTTGACCCAATACTTCCTCCAAAAAACGCCTCTAAACCACCTTTTTTAGCCATTAATGTTTTTGATGGTAGATTCGTCAATTTACTTAATTGAAGGTAGTTTTGTCCTTCTGAATTACTTCTCAAATTCACATGTGTTATTGTGTATCTATACGTATCAATATCAGATGAAAAAAAGTTTTCGGAGGTATGTGCGTCGTATATTGGAATGAAGGTAATAAGGGTAATTCCGTAATTATACATGATATCATATACTTAATCATCAAGAAGGACTTGGCCTAATATTTCCTCCAAAAAAACGCCTCTAGAGCGCTTTTTTTAGCCATTAATGTTTTTTTATGGTAGTTTGGTCTATTTACTTTGTTGAGGGTAGTTTTGTCCTTCTGAATTACTTCTCCAATTCACATGTGTTATAGGTGTATCTATACGTATCAATAACAGATGACGAAATTTTTCGGAGGTATGTGCGTGGTATATTGGAATGAAGGTAATAAGGGTAATTTCGTAATTATACATAATATCATATTCTTAATCAGCAAGGACTTGTTCCAATATTTCTTCCAAAACACGTCTCTAGACCACCTTTTTTAGCCATTTATGTTTTTGATGGTAGTTTGGTCAATTTACTTAGTTGAGAGTAGTTTTGTCCTTCTGAATTACTTCTGAAATTCACATGTGTTATTGGTGTATCTATACGTATCAATATCAGATGAAAAAAAGTCTTCGGAGGTATATGTGTGGTATATTGGAATGAAGGTAACAAGGGTAATTCCGTAATTATACATAATATCATATACTTAATCACCAAATAGGACTTGGCCCAATATTTCCTCCAAAAAAAAACGCCTCTAGACCACTTTTTTTAGCCGTTAATATTTTTGATGGTAGTTTGGTCAATTTACATAGTGGAGGGTAGTTTTGTCCTAATGAATTACTTCTCCAATTCACATGTGTTATAGGTGTATCTATACGTATCAATATCAGATGACGAAAGTTTTCGGAGGTATGTGCGTGGTATATTGGAATGAAGGTAATAAGGGTAATTACGTAATTACACATACTATCATATACTTAATCATCAAGAAGGACTTGACCTGATATTTCCTCCAAAAAAAGGCCTCTAGACCACTTTTTTTATCCATTAATGTTTTTGATGGTAGTTTGGTCAGTTTACTTAGTTGAGAGTAGTTTTGTCCTTCTGAGTTACTTCTGAAATTCACATGTGTTATTGGTGTATCTATACGTATCAATATCAGATAAAGAAAGTTTTCGAAGGTATATGCGTGGTATATTGGAATGAAGGTAATAAGGGTAATTTCGTAATTACACATACTATCATATACTTAATCATCAAGAAGAACTTGACCTAATATTTCCTCCAAAAAAACGCCTCTAGACTACTTTTTTTTTCCATTAAAGTTTTTGATGATAGTTTGGTCAATTTACTTTGTTGATGGTAGTTTTGTCCTTCTGAATTACTTCTCAAACTCACATGTGTTATTGCTATATCTACACGTATCAATATCAGATGAAGAAAGTTTTCGGAGGCGTATGCGTGGTATATTAGAATGAAGGTAATAAGGGTAATTCCGTAATGACACATAATATCATATACTTAATCATCAAGAAGGACTTAGCCCAATATTTCCGCCAAAAAAACGCCTCTAGACCACTTTTTTTAGCCATTAAAGTTTTTGATGGTAGTTTGGTCAATTTACTTAGTTGAAGGTTGTTTTGTCCTTCTGAATTACTTCTCAAATTCACATGTGTTATTGGTGTATCTATACGTATCAATATCAAATGAAGAATGTTTTCGGAGGTATGTGCGTGGTATATTGGAATGAAGGTAATAAGGGTAATTACGTAATTACACATACTATCATATACTTAATCATCAAGAAGGACTTGACCTAATATTTCTTCCAAAAAAAGCCTCTAGACCACTTTTTTTATCCATTAATGTTTTTGATGGTTGTTTGGTCAATTTACTTAGTTGAGAGTAGTTTTGTCCTTCTGAGTTACTTCTGAAATTCACATGTGTTATTGGTGTATCTATACGTATCAATATCAGATAAAGAAAGTTTTCGGAGGTATATGCGTGGTATATTGGAATGAAGGTAATAAGGGTTATTCCGTAATTATACATAATATCATATACTTAATCATCAAGAAGGACTTGGCCCAATATTTCCTCAAAAAAAAAATGCCTCTAGACCACTTTTTTTAGCCGTTAATATTTTTGATGGTAGTTTGGTCAATTTACTTAGTTGAGGATAGTTTTGTCCTTCTGAATTACTTCTCCAATTCACATGTGTTATAGGTGTATCTATACGTATCAATATCAGATGACGAAAGTTTTCGGACGTATATGCGTGGTATATTGGAATGAAGGTAATAAGGGTAATTACGTAATTACACATACGATCATATACTTAATCATCAAGAAGGATTTGACCTAATATTTCCTCCAAAAAAACGCCTCTAGACCACCTTTTTTATCCATTAATGTTTTTTATGGTAGTTTGGTCAATTTACTTAGTTGAGAGTAGTTTTGTCGTTCTGAATTACTTCTGAAATTCACATGTGTTATTGGTGTATCTATACGTATCAATATCAGATAAAGAAAGTTTTCGGAGGTATATGCGTGGTATATAGGAATGAAGGTAACAAGGGTTATTCCGTAATTATACATAATATCATATATACTTAATAATCAAGAAGGACTTGGCCCAATATTTCCTCCAAAAAAAACGCCTCTAGACCACTTTTTTTAGCCGTTAATATTTTTGATGGTAGTTTGGTCAATTTACTTAGTTGAGGGTAGTTTTGTCCTTCTGAACTACTTCTCAAATTCACATGTGTTATTGGTGTATCTATACGTATCAATATCAGATGAAGAAAGTTTTCGGAGCTATGTGCGTGGTATATTGGAATGAAGGTAATAAGGGTAATTCCATAGTTATACATAATATCATATACTTAATCATCAAGAAAGACATGACCCAACATTTCCACAAAAAAACGCCTCCAGACCACTTTTTTTAGCCATTAAAGTTTTTGATGGTAATTTGGTCAATTTACTTAGTTGAAGGTTGTTTTGTCCTTCTGAATTACTTCTCCAATTCACATGTGTTATTGGTGTATCTATACATATCAATATCAGATGAAGAATGTTTTCGGAGGTATGTGCGTGGTATATTGGAATGAAGGTAATAAGGGTAATTTCGTAATTATACATAATAACATATATTTATTCAGCAAGGACTTGGCCCAATATTTCATCCAAAACACACCTGTAGACCACTTTTTTTAGCCATTTATGTTTTTGATGGTAGTTTGGGCAATTTACCTAGTTGCGGGTAGTTTTGTCCTTCTGAATTACTTCTCAAATTCACATGTGTTATTGGTGTATCTATACGTATCAATATCAGATGACGAAAGTTTTCGGAGGTATGTGCGTGGTATATTGGAATGAAGGTAATAAGGATAATTACATAATTACACATACTATCATATACTTAATCATCAAGAAGGACTTGACCTAATATTTCCTCCAAAAAAACGCCTCTAGACCACTTTTTTTATCCATTAATGTTTTTGATGGTAGTTTGGTCAATTTACTTAGTTGAGAGTTGTTTTGTCCTTCTGAATTACTTCTGAAATTCACATGTGTTATTGGTGTATCTACACGTATCAATATCAGATAAAGAAAGTTTTCGAAGGTATATGCGTGGTATATAGGAATGAAGGTAACAAGGGTTATTATGTAATTATACATAATATCATATACTTAATCATCAAGAAGGACTTGGCCCAATCTTTCCTCCAAAAAAACGCCTCTAGACCACTTTTTTTAGCCGTTAATATTTTTGATGGTAGTTTGGTCAATTTACTTAGTTGAGGGTAGTTTTGTCCTTCTGAACTACTTCTCAAATTCACATGTGTTATTGGTGTATCTATACGTATCAATATTAGATGAAGAAAGTTTTCGGAGCTATGTGCGTGGTATATTGGAATTAAGAAAATGTGGGTAATTCCATAGTTATACATAATATCATATACTTAATCATCAAGAAGGACATGACCCAACATTTCCACCAAAAAACGCCTCCAGACCACTTTTTTTAGCCATTAAAGTTTTTGATGGTAATTTGGTCAATTTACTTAGTTGAAGGTTGTTTTGTCCTTCTGAATTACTTCTCAAATTCACATGTGTTATTGGTGTATCTATACGTATCAATATCAGATGAAGATGTTTTCGGAGGTATGTGCGTGGTATATTGGAATGAAGGTAATAAGGGTAATTTCGTAATTATACATAATATCATATACTTAATCAGCAAGGACTTGGCACAATATTTCTTCCAAAACACGCCTCTAGACCATTTTTTTTAGCCATTTATGTTTTTGATGGTAGTTTGGGCAATTTACTTAGTTGCGGGTAGTTTTGTCCTTCTGAATTACTTCTCAAATTCAAATGTGTTATTGGTGTATCTATACGTATCAATATCAGATGAAAAAGGTTTTCGGAGGTATGTGCGTGGTATATTGGAATGAAGGTAATAAGGGTATTCCGTAATTATACATAGTATCATATACTTAATCAGCAAGAAGGACTTGGCCAAATATTTCCTCCAAAACACGCCTCTAGACCACTTTTTTAGCCATTAAAGTTTTTGATAGTAGATTGGTCAATTTACTTAGTTGAGGGTAGTTTTGCCCTTCAGTATTACTTCTCAAATTCACATGTGTTATTATTGTAGCTATATGTATCAATATCAGATGAAGAAAGTTTTCGGAGGTATATGCGTGGTATATTGGAAGGAAGGTATAATAAGGGTAATTCCGTAATTATACATAATATCATA
This sequence comes from Tetragonia tetragonoides, assembly GCA_038025085.1. Taxonomy (NCBI): domain Eukaryota; kingdom Viridiplantae; phylum Streptophyta; class Magnoliopsida; order Caryophyllales; family Aizoaceae; genus Tetragonia; species Tetragonia tetragonoides. The sequence continues at coordinate 21,855,579 of CM076149.1, forward strand.
TACTTAATCATCAAAAAGGAGTTGACCTAATATTTCCTCCAAAAAAACGCCTCTAGACCATTTTTTTAGCCAATAAAGTTTTTAATGGTAGTTAGGTCAATTTACTTAGTTGAGGATAGTTTTGTCCTTCTGAATTACTTCTCAAATTCACATGTGTTATTGGTGTATCTATACGTATCAATATCGGATGAAGAATGTTTTCGGAGGTATGTGCGTGGTATATTGGAATGAAGGTAATAAGGGTAATTCCGTAATTATACATAATATAATATACTTAATCATCAAGAAGGCCTTGGCCTAATATTTCCTCCAAAACAACGCCTCTAGACCACTTTTTTTAGCCATTAATGTTTTTTATGGTAGCTTGGTCAATTTACTTAGTTGAGGGTAGTTTTTTCCTTCTGAATTACTTCTCAAATTCACATGTGTTATTGGTGTATCTATACGTATCAATATCAGATGAAGAATGTTTTCGGAGGTATGTGCGTGGTATATTGGAATGAAGGTAATAAGGGTAATTCTGTAATTATACATGATATCATATACTTAATCATCAAGAAGGACTTGACCCAATACTTCCTCCAAAAAACGCCTCTAAACCACCTTTTTTAGCCATTAATGTTTTTGATGGTAGATTCGTCAATTTACTTAGTTGAAGGTAGTTTTGTCCTTCTGAATTACTTCTCAAATTCACATGTGTTATTGTGTATCTATACGTATCAATATCAGATGAAAAAAAGTTTTCGGAGGTATGTGCGTCGTATATTGGAATGAAGGTAATAAGGGTAATTCCGTAATTATACATGATATCATATACTTAATCATCAAGAAGGACTTGGCCTAATATTTCCTCCAAAAAACGCCTCTAGAGCACTTTTTTTAGCCATTAATGTTTTTTTATGGTAGTTTGGTCTATTTACTTTGTTGAGGGTAGTTTTGTCCTTCTGAATTACTTCTCCAATTCACATGTGTTATACGTGTATCTATACGTATCAATAACAGATGACGAAATTTTTCGGAGGTATGTGCGTGGTATATTGGAATGAAGGTAATAAGGGTAATTTCGTAATTATACATAATATCATATTCTTAATCAGCAAGGACTTGGTCCAATATTTCTTCCAAAACACGTCTCTAGACCATATTTTTTAGCCATTTTTGTTTTTGATGGTAGTTTGGTCAATTTACTTAGTTGAGAGTAGTTTTGTCCTTCTGAGTTACTTCTGAAATTCACATGTGTTATTGGTGTACCTATACGTATCAATATCAAATAAAGAAAGTCTTCGGAGGTATATGTGTGGTATATTGGAATGAAGGTAACAAGGGTTATTGCGTAATTATACATAATATCATATACTTAATCATGAAGAAGGACTTGGCCCAATATTTCCTCCAAAAAAAAACGCCTCTAGACCACTTTTTTTAGCCGTTAATATTTTTGATGGTAGTTTGGTCAATTTACATAGTGGAGGGTAGTTTTGTCCTAATGAATTACTTCTCCAATTCACATGTGTTATAGGTGTATCTATACGTATCAATATCAGATGACGAAAGTTTTCGGAGGTATGTGCGTGGTATATTGGAATGAAGGTAATAAGGGTAATTACGTAATTACACATACTATCATATACTTAATCATCAAGAAGGACTTGACCTAATATTTCCTCCAAAAAAACGCCTCTAGACCACTTTTTTTATCCATTAATGTTTTTGATGGTAGTTTGGTCAATTTACTTAGTTGAGAGTAGTTTTGTCCTTCTGAATTACTTCTGAAATTCACATGTCTTATTGGTGTATCTATACGTATCAATATCAAATAAAGAAAGTTTTCGGAGGTATATGAGTGGTATATTGGAATGAAGGTAACAAGGGTTATTCAGTAATTATACATAATATCATATACTTAATCATCAAGAAGGACTTGGCCCAATATTTCCTCCAAAAAAAACGCCTCTAGACCACTTTTTTTAGCCGTTAATATTTTTGATGGTAGTTTGGTCAATTTACTTAGTTGAGGGTAGTTTTGTCCTTCTGAACTACTTCTCAAATTCACATGTGTTATTGGTGTATCTATACGTATCAATATCAGATGAAGAAAGTTTTCGGAGCTATGTGCATGGTATATTGGAATGAAGGTAATAAGGGTAATTCCATAGTTATACATAATATCATATACTTAATCATCAAGAAGGACATGACCCAACGTTTCCACCAAAAAACGTCTCCAGACCACTTTTTTTAGCCATTAAAGTTTTTCGTGGTAATTTGGTCAATTGACTTAGTTGAGGGTAGTTTTGTCCTTCTGAATTACTTCTCAAATTCACATGTGTTATTGGTGTATCTATACGTATCAATATGAGATGAAGAATGTTTTCGGAGGTATGTGCGTGGTATATGGGAATGAAGGAAATAAGGGTAATTCCGTAATTATATACATAATATCAAAAACTTAATCATCAAGAAGGACTTGGCCCAATATTTCCTCCAAAAAATGCCTCTAGGCCACTTTTTTTAGCCACTAAAGTTTTTGATGCTAGTTTGGTCAATTTACTTAGTTGAGGGTTGTTTTGTCCTTCTGAATTACTTCCCAAATTCACATGTGTTATTGGTGTATCTATACGTATCAATATCAGATGAAGATAGTTTTCGGAGGTATGTGCGTGGTATATTGGAATGAAGGTAATAAGGGTATTCCGTAATTATACGTAGTATCATATACTTAATCAGCAAGAAGGACTTGGCCCAATATTTCCTCCAAAACACGCCTCTAGACCACTTTTTTAGCCATTAAAGTTTTTGATAGTAGATTGGTCAATTTACTTAGTTGAGGGTAGTTTTGTCCTTCAGAATTACTTCTCAAATTCACATGTGTTATTATTGTAGCTATACGTATCAATATCAGATGAAGAAAGTTTTCGGAGGTATATGCGTGGTATATTGGAAGGAAGGTATAATAAGGGTAATTCCGTAATTATACATAATATCATATACTCAATCATCAAGAAGGACTTGACCTAATATTTCCTCCAAAAAAACGCCTCTAGACCATTTTTTTAGCCAATAAAGTTTTTAATGGTAGTTAGGTCAATTTACTTAGTTGAGGGTAGTTTTGTCCTTCTGAATTACTTCTCAAATTCACATGTGTTATTGGTGTATCTATACGTATCAATATCGGATGAAGAATGTTTTCGGAGGTATGTGCGTGGTATATTGGAATGAAGGTAATAAGGGTAATTCCGTAATTATACATAATATAATATACTTAATCATCAAGAAGGCCTTGGCCTAATATTTCCTCCAAAACAACGCCTCTAGACCACTTTTTTTAGCCATTAATGTTTTTTATGGTAGTTTGGTCAATTTACTTAGTTGAGGGTAGTTTTGTCTTTCTGAATTACTTCTCAAATTCACTTGTTTTAGTGGTGTATCTATACTTATCAATATCAGATGAAGAATGTTTTCGGAGGTATGTGCGTGGTATATTAGAATGAAGGTAATAAGGGTAATTTCGTAATTATGCATAATATCATATACTTAATCATCAAGAAGGACTTGGCACAATACTTCCTCCAAAAAATGCCTCTAGACCACTTTTTTAGCCATTAATGTTTTTTATGGTAGTTTGGTCAATTTATTTAGTTGAGGGTAGTTTTGTCCTTCTGAATTACTTCTCAAATTCACATGTGTTATTGGTGTATCTATACGTATCAATATCAGATGAAGAATGTTTTCGGAGGTATGTACGTGATATATCGGAATGAAGGTAATAAGGGTAATTCCGTAATTATATACTCCCTCCATCACGGGTTCTTCCTTACATAAGGAAATGAACCAATTACCAAGAAAAATAAACTTTTATCCAGAAGTTTCCAATATGCCCTTTCTATTCTTCTCCCTCTCTCTCCCATAAGGTTGTAGTCCTCACATTCACCTTCACCACCACCTCCTTCTCTCTCCGGTAAACCTACCACCTCAAACGCCTTCACCCACATCCGAGACGTGATTATGGTGGTGGATCTCGTTCTCTCTCTCTCTCTCATCAGTCTATTATGGGCGGTGGCCGTGGGGTTTTGTGGTGGTTTCGTGGGTAGAAAGTGCGGTTCGAGGTGGTGGGGAATCGCGGGTGGGGGTTTCAGGTGTGGGGTCTGGTGGGGCTTTTGAGGTGGTTTCGTGGGTTGTGGGTGGGGCCTGGTGAGGTTTCGAATTGGGTGGGGGTTGTCGGGGTTTGAATCGGAGTAGGTGGAGTTTTGGGGTGGCATCGGGGGTTAAGGGTTGATTTCTGGGTCGTGGGGTTGTGGGTTTCGGGTGGTGGGTTTCTGGGTTGGGGGATGGCGGGGCGTTTTTGGGGTGAGGATTGGTGGGGCCGTGGCCCGTCGGGGTGGGGTTTGCTGGTGGGGTAGCACTGGTGGTGGGTTTTTGTGGTATGGGTTTTTGTGGTGTGGGTGGTGGCTGTTGGGTGGCCAGGTGGGGCTGGTGGTTGAAGAAAGGGGTGGGGTTGGTGGGTGGTGAAGGATCTGAGGAGAGAGTGGTGTTTTGTGAAAGAAAAATACAACGGCATTATGGACTTTTAGTCACTCAAAAATTTCTAAAATAAGTAAAGAAGAATAGGGAACATCCGTAAAAGGAATACGTAAGGAAGAATCTGGGCCGGAGGGAGTACATAATATCATATACGTACTCATCAAGAATAACTTGGCCCAATATTTCCTCCAAAAACCGCCTCTAGACCACTTTTTTTAGCCATTAAAGTTTTTTATGGTAGTTTGGTCAATTTACTTAGTTGAGGCTACTTTTGTCCTTCTGAATTACTTCTCAAATTCACATGTCTTATTGGTGTATCTATACGTATCAATATCAAATGAAGAAAGTTTTCATAGGTATGTCCGTGGTATATTGGAATGAAGAGAATAAGGGTAATTTCGTAATTATACATAATATCATATACTTAATCATCAAAAAGGACCTGGCCCAATATTTCCTCCAAAAAATGCCTCTAGACCAATTTTTTTAGCCATTATGTTTTTGATTGTAGTTTTGTCAATTTACTTAGTTGAGGGTAGTTTTGTCCTTCTGAATTACTTCTCAAATTCACATGTGTTATTGGTGTATCTATACGTATCAATATCAGATGAAGAATGTTTTAAGAGGTATGTGCGTGGTATATTGGAATGCAGGTAATAAGGGTAATTCCGTAATTATACATAATATCATATACTTAATCATCAAGAAGGACTTGACCCAATATTTCCTCCAAATAACGCCTCTAGACCACTTTTTTTAGCCATTAAAGTTTATTAAGGTAGTTTTGTCAATTTACTTAGTTGAGGGTAGTTTTGTCCATCTGAATTACTTCCCAAATTCACATGTGTTATTGGTGAATCTATACGTATCAATATCAGATGAAGAAATGTTTCGAAGGTATGTGCGTGGTATATTGGAATGAAGGAAAAAAGGGTAATTCCGTAATTATACATAATATCATATACTTAATCATCAGAAGGGCTTCACACAATATTTCCTCCAAAAAAGGCCTCAAGACCACTTTTTTTTGCCATTAAAGTTTTTGTTGGTCGTTTGGTCAATTTACTTAGTTGAGGGTAGTTTTGTCCTTCTGAATTACTTCTCAAATTCACATGTGTTAGTGGTGTATCTATATGTATCAATATCAGATGAAGAAAGTTTTCGAAGGTATGTGCGTGGTTTATTGGAATGAAGGTAATAAGGGTAATTCCGTAATTATAAATAATATCATATTCTTAATCATCAAGAAGGACTTGGCCCAATATTTTCTCCAAAAAATGCCTCTAGACCACTTTTTTTAGCCATTAAAGTTTTTTAGGGTAGTTTTGTCAATTTACTCAGTTGATGGTAGTTTTGTCCTTTTGAATTACTTCTCAAATTCACATGTGTTATTGGTGTATCTATACGTATCAATATCAGATGAAGAATATTTTCGGAGGTATGTGCGTGGTATATTGGAATGAAGGTAATAAGGGTAATTCCGTAATTATACAAAATATCATATACTTAATCATCAAGAAGGACTTGGCCCAATATTTCCTCCAAAAAACGCCTCTAGACCACTTTTTTTAGCCATTAACGGTTTTGATGGTAGTTTGGTCAATTTACTTAATTGAGGGCAGGTTTGTCCTTCTGAATTACTTTTTAAATTCACATGTGTTATTGGTGTATTTATACGTATCAATATCAGATGAAGAAAGTTTTCGAAGGTATGTGCGTGGTATATTGGAATGAAGGTAATAAGTGTTATTCCGTAATTATATATAATATCATATACTTAATCATCAAGAAGGACTTGGCCCAATATTTCCTCAAATAAAAACGCCTCTAGACCACTTTTTTTAACCATTAAAGTTTTTGATGGTAGTTTGGTCAATTTACTTAGTTGAGGGTAGTTTTGTTCTTCTGAATTATTTCTCAAATTCACATGTGTTATTGGTATATCTATACGTATCAATATTAGGTGAAGAAAGTTTTAGGAGGTATGTGCGTGGTATATCGGAATGATGGTAATAAGGGTAATTCCGTAATTATACATAATATCATTTACTTAATCATCAAGAAGGACTTGGCCCAATATTTCCTCCAAAAAACGCCTCTAGACCACTTGTTTTAGCCATTAAAGTTTTTTGATGGTAGTTTTGGTCAATTTACTTAGTTGAGGGTAGTTTTGTACTTCTGAATTACTTCTCAAATTCACATGTGTTATTGGTGTATCTACACGTATCAATATCAGATGAAGAAAGTTTTAGGAGGTATGTGTGTGGTATATTGGAATGAAGGTAATAAGGGTAATTTTGTAATTATACATAATATCATATACTTAATCATCAATACGGACTTGGCGCAATATTTCCTCCAAAAAATGCCTCTAGACTACTTTTTTTATCCATTAAAGTTATTGATGGTAGTTTGGTCAATTTACTTAGTTGAGGGTAGTTTTGTCCTTCTGAATTAGTTCTCAAATTCACATGTGTTATTTGTGTATCTATACGTATCACTATCAGATGAAGAATGTTTTTGAGGGTATGTGCGTGATATATTGGAATGAAGCACTACTACAAAAGATAGATAAAACGTCGCCCATACCACGTCGGTACGGAAAAAACCGACGTTATAGAGTTAAAAATGAGAACCACATGAATAACGATGGTTTTGTTAAAAAAAGCGATGTGGTAACTTGCCATATAATGTCGGTTCTCCTATATGAAACCGGTGTGGTAGTGGCGTCTCTGAAATTAGGCCTATGAAGTTGGTTCACCTTGGAAACCAACGTTATATACTAAACGAAAGAACAAAAAGCAACCCCGTATTCTACCCACCCGTATGGCATTATTCTCACTTCCATTATTTTCGATTTCACCTGAACCTTAGCGCTCTCTCCTCCCCCTCTCTCTCTCTCACCAACACACCACCATCGTCATTCATCAAGGCTGCACTTCCACCACCACCGTCTTCAGCTCCAATCAAGATCACCACCACCCCTGCGGGTGTCAGTCACTCCTCCGCATCTGAAGCGTGGTCGCATCTCAAGATCTATACTCTTGCAAAGGATTCCCACTTTCATTTAAATCAAACTCACAACAAAAGGCATCACAAGCATCTTCATTATTCGACAATATAAATTTCAGGTACTTTCCACAATTTTTCCCTAATTTCTTTACTTAGATTTAGGGTTTCAGATTCACTTTTTTTTCTTTTTCAAGCGGCCTTTTTCGATTAGGTTAGGGTTTGATTGAATTGCTCTTCAATTGTTATGTTACAATGTTTCTCGAATTAAATTAAAGTGTTGATGGGTCAATTGGGTCGAAAAAGTGAAGCAAGGTCGGTGATTGTTTAAGCCATGGAATTTGAAGCACTTGTACTAGGCTAGATTTTGACTGTTCTACAAATTGGGGGTTCATATGGGTTCACTAGGTTACCATTTTGCATTTTTGAAGTTTGACCCTCTTTTGATTCGAATAAGGGAATTCTATTTCTGGGTTTGTGATTTATTTGGGTCATTTGCCCAGTATTTTTTATTTGGGTTTCTTTGTTGTTCGCAAATTTGCAGTAGAAAGTGCTGGGTACTAAGCTAATTTTTAAGTCAACAATTGTTTGATTTGTCAGATATAGTGAGTGAGAAAATTGTTTGAATCAAGTTTTGGGGTTGAGTACTAACTTAACTTCTAATGTTCAAATATCAAAGAGGTGGCAGACAAGGTGAATGGAGAGGAGTGTCAAGAGCATCAAAGGTGTTTATTTGCGATCAATACTTAAGTGAGGATGTGTTTACGCGAATTCAGTTCGTGGAGGGTTTAAGTGCATCTACTATAGGTATTTTCTGTACTTTGATTTTGATATCATAAGTTTCTATTACACTTAATGTTCGAATTTGATGTGATTCAGATTAACGTAGTTTATGCACTGCCATGATTCTTTTGCGTGGTACTTGAGCTACAATTTGGTGCTAGTATTTAAATGACAGACGTAACACGTTAAGTGAGTATTTAATTGGTATAAGTCAGACTTTTCAAGCTGTTTGAAACTTTGAATGCTAAAAATTTACTATATCAGAAGTTCTATCTACTTCTGCAATCTGTTTTTGTTGTTTGTTACCTACTTGTTTTCCTATAATCACAACATGTTCTTCTATTATTACTTATTACTGATCTTAAATAATGGGGAAATCAAGTTAGACAATGAGTTTGAGGGCACTAAGCAAAGTTTGTTTTAGGTGTCTTTTTGACAAGTATGCAACCAATATGCACAGTTCTTGACCTGATGTCTTCAGACGTCATTTCTATTTGTTAAACACTTGAATCTTTTTGTTCACGTGCTACTGGTTCAATAAAAACTAGTATACTATGTACAGACTCGATACTCGAGGTTGGTTGTATAGGAAGGTGTTGCCTAACAACTTTTTCTTTTATTCTATGTGTGTATATATATAATATCAATGGTTCTTTTTTCCACCTTTCATCTGCAGGACCAACTCTTATTAATATCATCCATATGTTGGTTTAAAGTTCTACATGTATGAGAAGCTCAAGAGAAGGGTTCATGAAGAGCATCAAAAGTCTATCCTATTCAGTATCTCTGGTGGTACCATGGCTTGCTTGTTTAAGTGGACCTTCGCATATTCATTGGATGTTGTTATGTGTCAACTGCAGGTAATCATTGAAGGTGCATGTCTTTTGTCTTACTTTCTATCTTGGCCATGACTTAGCTGGAGCAACATGCGTTTAAATTCTTATAAATGTGACCCTGTAATTAGTTTACCTGAAACTTAAAGGAAGTTGTGTTCATATTGAGTATTTAGCAGAGCTAAGATATCATATATCTAGTTCAGTGAATTAAGCATGAGATAATTTCTCTCTTCTATGTTTAGTTTGTATGGACAGAATATAAGTGAACATATGTTCTTTAATTTCTCAAAAATAAACTTCACAAATATCAGATGTTTAGTTTAGTTTATCTTCTGATTTGTTGATGGCTCAAACTTAATTTTATGCCAAATCTGATGTTGTGGGCTTCTATCATACATTTCTCATATGCTGGTCTCCTAGTTAACTTATGATTTACCATTAGCATGGCTTTGAGCAATGGAAAAAGTATGAAAGATTAGGGAAATCATGTTCTTATATTAGGAGGCTAAAGTGCGGATGCTTAAAGTTGATGTTAAAGGCTCTACATTTTGTTAAGCACTTTTGTGTACTGGTATGAGGTTCTGAAGTTCAGACTTGTTTCAATGTTAAAGGTTATTTTGCATGATTAAATATTGGAATTTGCGTGGGAGTTTATGACATGTACTTTGTTGGGAGTTCAATGCGCTGCTTTTGAACATCTAGATCAATATCAAGTATTCGTTGTGGTGTTTTATACTTTTATATTGGAATGGTAAAACATATATGACCTTTTATTATCTACATGCTTCTGTTATAAAAACGTTTTTGTGTGAGTTGTCCAACTTTTGATCATTTTTACAATGTGAAAAGAATACTGCTTGTATTTTATGTATTTTTATGTATGAGAGCTCTCGCATAGTAATAATTGTTTTTCTTCTTATTGGTTTAAATATTGATTTCTGTGTAATTTGATTTCGCTCATAGCCAAATGCTAGCACATTGGGAGGTCAACTACTTCTTAAATTTCTTCCATGATATTCGACTTTAGCACCCCTGAAAAATGCTTTACTAAAATGTTCTGTGTATTTTTTCTGAGAGCCAAATTTAATAATTCTAACTTGATTTATGATTCTCTATCTTGCAGGTTGAGTATCTGGTCCCTTCGATGAGGTATAATTTGTGATAAAAGACACTAATGTTGGTCTGTGACCCTGCGTACACCTGTAGAGGACCTTGACCGCCCCTCAAGAAGCAGCAAGTACTCTACGACGAGCAGAGCAGTTCTGTGGCAGGTGAGCAGCAGGGCAGGCGCACCAGTGCAACAATTGCATCAACTCAGGATACTTGTCGTAGTTGCATATGTGTTACAGTGTATCTTAATTAAATTGATACTTGCTTCCAAATTTATTTTATTTACATAAATACCATTTTTTCCCTACTTGGCCAATGTGTAAGTATATGGGACAATGTCAAGTTTGTTGGTGATTTGTAATTAATTTACTAATATAAAATGAGATATTGGTAGAGGACTAGAGGGTGTAAGCTTGTATATCAAGATAAATTTTTAATTTGAAAAAATTCTTAACCTACAACATCGGTTTTTTCACAAATAACCGATGTTGTAGTTGCATCTTTCACATCGGTTTTTTTGTAAAAAAACCGACGTTAAAGGTTGAGCTATAACATCGGTTTTCTCAAAAACACCGACGTCAAAGGGGCACATACAACATCGTTTTCCTATAAAACCGACGTTGTACATTGGCTTTTCACGTCGGTTAAAAAACCGACGTTGTAGCCCTGCCACCTACTACGTCACCTCCCTATTACGTCGGTACCAAAACCGATGTTATATGCCCCAAAAAACCGACGTGGTAGCTACTTTCTGTAGTAGTGAAGGTAATAAGGGTAATTCCGTAATTATACATAATATCATATACTTAATCATCAATGAAGGAGTTGGCCCAATATTTCCTACAAAAAACGCCTGTAGACCACTTTTTTTAGCCATTAAAGTTTTTGATGGTAGTTTGGTGAATTTACTTAGTTGAGGGTAGTTTTGTCCTTCTGAATTACTTCTCAAATTCCCATGTGTTATTCGTGTATCTATACGTATCACTATCAGATGAAGAATGTTTTCGGAGGTATGTGCCTGGTATATTGGAATGAAGGTAATAAGGGTAATTCCGTAATTATACATAACATCATATACTTAATCATCAAGAAGGACTTGGCCCAATATTTCCTCCAAAAAACGCCTCTAGACCACTTTTTTAGCCATTAAAGTTTTTGATTGTAGTTTGATCAATTTACTTAGTTGAGGGTAGTTTTGTCCTTCTGAATTACTTCTCAAATTCACATGTGTTATTGTTGTATCTATACGTATCAATATCAGATGAAGAATGTTTTCGAAGGTATGTGCGTGGTATATCGAAATGTAGGTAATAAGGGTATTTCTGTAATTATACATAATATCATATACACTATCATCAAGAAGGACTTGGTCCAATATTTCCTCCAAAAAACGCCTCTAGACCATTTTTTTTAGCCATTAAAGTTTTTTGATGGTAGTTTGGTCAATTTACTTAGTTGAGGGTAGTTTTGTCCTTCTGAATTATTACTTTTCAAATTCAGATGTGTTATTGGTGTATCTATGCGTATCAATATCAGATCAAGAATGTTTTCGGAGGTATGTACGTGGTATATTGGAATGAAGGTAATAAGGGTAATTTCGTAATTATACATAATATCACATCCTTAATCATCAAGAAGAACTTGGCCCAATATTTCCGCCAAAAAACGCCTCTAGACCACTTCTTCTAGCCATTAATGTTTTTGATGGTAGTTTGATCAATTTACTTAGTTGAGGGTAGTTTTGTCTTTCTGAATTATTCTCAAATTCACATGTGTTATTTGTGTATCTATACGTATCAATATCAGATGAAGAAAGTTTTTGGAGGTATGTGCGTGGTATATTGGAATAAAGGTAATAAGGGTAATTCCGTAATTATATACATAATATCATATACTTAATCATCAAGAAGGAGGTGAGCCTATATTTCCTCCAAAAAAAGGCCTCTTGACCACTTTTTTTAGCCATTAAAGTTTTTGATGGTAGTTTGGTTAATTTACTTAGTTGAGGGTAGTTTTGTCCTTCTGAATTACTTCTCAAATTCACTTGTGTTATTGGTGTATCTATACGTATCAATATCAGATGAAGAAAGTTTTCGGAGGTATGTGCGTGGTATATTGCAATGAAGGTAATAAGGATAATTCCGCATTTTTTACATTATATCATATACTTAATCATCAAGAAGACTTGGCCCAACATTTCCTCCAAAAAACGCCTCTAGAACACATTTTTTAGCCATTAAAGTTTTTTATGGTAGTATGGTCAATTTACTTAGTTGATCGAGGGTAGTTTTGTCCTTCTGAATTACTTTTCAAATTCACATGTTTTATTGGTGTATCTATGCGTATCAATATTAGATCAAGAATGTTTTCAGAGGTATGTGCGTGGTATATTGGAATAAAGGTAATAAGGGTAATTCCGTAATTATACATAATACATATACTTAATCATCAAGAAGCACTAGGCCCAATACTTCCGCCAAAAAACGCCTCTAGCCAGTTTTTTTAGCCATTAATGTTTTTTATGGTAGTTTGGTCAATTTACTTAGTTGAGGGTAGTTTTGTCCTTCTGAATTACTTCTCAAGTTCACATGTGTTATTGGTGTATCTATATGTATCAATATCAGATGAAGAAAGTTTTCGGACGTATGTGCGTGGTATATTAGAATAAAGGTAATAAGTGTAATTCTGTAATTATACATAATATCATATACTTAATCATCAAGAAGTACTTGGCCCAATATTTCTTCCAAAGAACGCCTCTAGACCACTTTTTTTAGCCATTAAAGTTTTTGATTGTAGTTTGGTCAATTTACATAGTTGTGGGTAGTTTTGTCATTATGAATTACTTCTCAAATTCACATGTGTTATTGTTGTATCTATACGTATCAATATGAGATGAAGAAAGTTTTCAAAGGTATGTGCGTGGTATATCAGAATGAAGGTAAAAAGGGTAATTCAGTAATTAGACATAATATTATATACTTAATAATCAAGAAGGACTTGGCCCAATATTTCCTCCCAAAAACGCATCTAGACCACTTTTTTTAGCCCTTAATGTTTTTGATGGTAGTTTGGTCAATTTACTTAGTTGAGGATAGTTTTGTCTTTCTGAATTACATCTCAAATTCACATGTGTTATTGGTCTATATGTACGTATCAATATCAGATGAAGAACATTTTCGGAAGTATGTGCGTGGTATATTGGAATGAAGGTAATAAGGGTAATTCGGTAAATAAATATATAATATCATATACTTAATCATCAAGAAGGACTTGGCCCAATATTTCCTCCAAAAAACATCTTTAGACCACTTTTTTTAGCCATCAATCTTTTTGATGGTAGTTTGGTCAATTTACCTAGTTGAGGGTAGTTTTGTCCTTCTGAATTAATTCTCAAATTCACATGTGCTATTGGTGTATCTATACGTATCAATATCAAATGAAGAAAGTTTTCGGAGGTATGTGCGTGGTATATTGGAATGAAGTTAATAAGGGTAATTCCGTAATTATACATAATATCATATACGTTATCATCAAAAAGGACTTGGCCCAATATTTCCTCGAAAAAACGCCTCTAGTCCACTTTTTTTAGCCATTTCTTAGTGAGGGTAGTTTTGTCCTTCTGAATTACTTCTCAAATTCACATGTGTTATTAGTGTATTTATACGTATCAATATCAGATGAACAAAGTTTTCGGAGTTATGTGCGTGGTATATTGGAATGAAAGTAATAAGGGTAATTCCGTAATTATACATAATATCATATAATTAATTATCAAGAAGGACTCGGCCCAATATTTCCGCCAAAAAACGTCTCTAGACCACTTTTTTTAGCCATTATATACTTTATCAACAAGAAGGACTTGGCCCAATATTTCCTCCAAAAAAACGCCTCTAGACCACTTTTTTTAGCCATTAATGTTTTTGATGGTAGTTTGGTTAATTTACTTAGTTGAGGGTAGTTTTGTCCTTCTGAATTACTTCTAAAATTCACATGTGTTATTTGTGTATCTATACGTATCAATATCAAATGAAGAGAGTTTTCGGAGGTATGTGCGTGGTATATTGGAATGAAGGTAATAAGGGTAATTCCATAATTATATACATAATATCATATACTTAATCATCAAGAAGGACTTGAACCAATATTTCCTCCAAAAAAAGGTCTCTAGAGCACTTTTTTTAGCCATTAATGTTTTTTTATGGTAGTTTGGTCAATTTACTTAGTTGAGGGTAGTTTTGTCCTTCTGATTTACTTCTCCAATTCACATGTGTTATAGGTGTATCTATACGTATCAACATCAGATGAAGAAGGTTTTCGGAGGTATGTGCGTGGTATATTGGAATGAAGGTAATAAGGATAATTCTGCATTTTTGACATTATATCATATACTTAATCATCAAGAAGGACTTGGCCCAATATTTCCTCTAAAAAACGCCTCTAGACCACATTTTTTTAGCCATTAATGTTTTTTATGGTAGTTTGGTCAATTTACATAGTTGATCCAGGGTAGTTTTGTACTTCTGAATTACTTCTCAAATTCACATGTGTTATTGGTGTATCCATACGTATCAATATCAGATGAAAAATGTTTTCGGAGGTATGTGCGTGGTATATCGGAATGAAGGTAATAAGGGTAATTCTGTAATTATACATAATTTCATATACTTAATCATCAAGAAGAACTTGGCCCAATATTTCCTCCAAAAAACGCCTCTAGACCACTTGTTTTTTGGAGGAAATATTGGGCCAAGTCCATTTACTTAGTTGAGGGTACTTTTGTATACTTAATGTTTTTTTATGGTAGTTTGGTCAATTTCATATACTAAATGTTTATTGATGGTAGTTTGGTCAATTTACTTAGTTGAGGGTACTTTTGTCCTTCTAAATTACTTCTCAAATTCACATGTGTTATTGGTGTATCTACACGTATCAATATCAGATGAAGAAAGTTTTCGGAGGTATGTATGTGGTATATTGGAATGAAGGTAATAAGGGTAATTCCGTAATTACACATAATATCATATACTTAATCATCAAGACGAACTTGGCCCAATATTTTCTCAAAAAAACGCCTCTAGACCATTTTTTTTAGCCATTAAAGTTTTTTATTGTAGTTTGATCAATTTACTTAGTTGAGGGTAGTTTTGCCCTTCTGAATTACTTCTCAAATTCACATGTGTTATTGGTGTATCTATACGTATCAATATCAGATGAAGAAAGTTTTTGAAGGTATGTGTGTGGTATATTTGAATGAAGGTAATAAGGTAATTCCATAATTATACATAATATCATATACTTAATCATCAAGAAGGACTTGGCCCAATATTTCCTCAAAAAAAGGCCTCTAGACTACTTTTTCTAGCCATTAATGTTTTTTTATGGTAGTTTGGTCAATTTACTAAGTTGAGGGTAGTTTTCTCCTTCTGAATTACATCTCAAATTAACATGTGTTATTGGTGTATCTATACGTATCAATATCAGATGAAGAAAGTTTTCGGAGGTATGTGCGTGGTATATTGGAATGAAGGTAATAAGGGTAATTTCGTAATTATACATAATATCGTATACTTAATAAACAAGAAGGCCTTGACCCAATATTTCCTCCAAGAAACGACTCTGGACCATGTTTTTGGCCATTAAAGTTTTTGATGGTAGTTTGGTCAATTTACTTAATTGAGGGTAGTTTTGTCTTTCTGAGTTACTTCTCAAATTCACATGTGTTATTGGTGTATCTATAAGTATCAATATCAGATGAAGAAAGTTTTCGGAGGTATGTGCGTGGTATATTGGAATGAAGGAAATAAGTGTCATTCCGTAATCATATATAATATCATATACTTAATCATCAAGAAGGACCAATATTTCTTCAAAAAATCGCCTCTAGACCACTTTTTTTAGCCATCAAAGTTTATCATGGTAGTTTGGTCAATTTATTAAGTTGAGGGTAGTTTTCTCCTTCTGAATTACTTCTCAAATTCACATGTGTTATTGGTGTATCTATACGTATCAATATCAGATGAAAAAAGTTTTCGGAGAAATGTGCGTGGTATATTGGAAAGAAGGTAATAAGGGTAATTCCGTAATTATGCATAATATCATATACTTAAACGTCAAGAAGGACTTGGCCCAATCTTTCCTCCAAAAAACGCCACTAGACCACTTTTTTTAGCCATTAAAGTTTTTGATGGTAATTTGGTCAATTTACTTAGTTGAGGGTAGTTTTGTCCTTCTGAATTACTTTTCAAATTCACATCTGTTATTGGTGTATCTATACGTATCAATATCAGATGAAGCAGTTTTTGAAGGTATGTGCGTGGTATATTGGAATGAAGGTAATAAGGATAATTCCGTAATTATACATAATATCAGTTAATCATCAAGAAAGACTTGGCCCAATATTTCCTCCAAAAAACGCCACTAGACCACTTTGTTTAGCCATTAAAGTTTTTGATGGTAATTTGGTCAATTTACTTAGTTGAGGGTAGTTTTGTCCTTGTGAATTACTTCTCATATTCACACGTGTTATTGGTGTATCTATACGTATCAATATCAGATGAAGAAAGGTTTCGGAGGTATGTGCGTCGTATATTGGAATGAAGGTAATAAGGGTTATTCCAGAATAATACATAATATCATATATACTTAATCATCAAGAAGGACTTGGCCCAATATTTCCTCCAAAAAAACGCCTCTAGACCACTTTTTTAGCCATTAAAGTTTTTGATAGTAGATTGGTCAATTTACTTAGTTGATGGTAGTTTTGTCCTTCTGAATTACTTCTCAAATTCACATGTGTTGTTAGTGTATCTATACGTATCAATATCAAATGAAGAAACTTTTCGGAGTTATGTGCGTGGTATATTGGAATGAAAGTAATAAGGGTAATTCCGTAATTATACATAATATCATATACTTAATCATCAAGAAGGACTCAGCCCAATATTTCCGCCAAAAAACGCCTCTAGACCACTTTTTTTAGCCAATAATGTTTTTTATGGTAGTTTGGTATATTTACTTAGTTGAGGGTAGTTTTGTCCTTCTGAACTACTTCTGAAATTCACATGTGTTATGTATGTATCTATACGTATCAATATCAGATGAAGAAACTTTTCGGAGGTATGTGCGTGGTATATTGGAATGAAGGTAATAAGGGTAATTCCGTAATTATATACATAATATCATTATACTTAATAATCAAGAAGGACTTGGCCCAATATTTCCCCCAAAAAACGTCTCTAGACCACTTTTTTTAGCCATTAAAATATTTGATGGTAGTTTGGTCAATTTACTTAGTTGAGGGTTGTTTTGTCCTTCTGATACTTCTCAAATTCACATGTGTATTGGTGTATCTATACGTATCAATATCAGATGAAGAAAGTTTTCGGAGGTATGTGCTTGGTATATTGGAATAAAGGAAATAAGGATAATTCCGCATTTTTGACATTATATCACTTATTAATCATCAAGAAGGACTTGGCCCAATATTTTCTCCAAAAAACGCCTCTAGACCACGTTTTTTAGCTATTAATGATTTTTATGGTAGTTTGGTCAATTTACTTAGTTGATCGAGGGTAGTTTTGTCCTTCTGAATTACTTCTCAAATTCACATGTGTTATTGGTGTATCTATACATATCAATATCAGATGAAGAAAGTTTTCGGAGGTATGTGCGTGGTATATCGGAATGAAGGTAATAAGGGTAATTCTGTAATTATACATAATATCATATACTTAATCATCAAGAAGGACTTGGCCCAATATTTCCTCCAAAAAAGCCTCTAGACCACTTGTTTTAGCCATTAATGTTTTTTGATGGTAGTTTGGTCAATTTACTTAGTTGAGGGTACTTTTGTCCTTCTGAATTACTTCTCAAATTCAGATGTGTTATTGGTGTATCTACACGTATCAATATCAGATGAAGAAAGTTTTCGGAGGTATGTATGTGGTATATTGGAATGAAGGTAATAAGGGTAATTCCGTAATTACACATAATATCATATACTTAATCATCAAGACGAACTTGGCCCAATATTTTCTCAAAAAAACGCCTCTAGACCATTTTTTTTAGCCATTAAAGTTTTTTATTGTAGTTTGATCAATTTACTTAGTTGAGGGTAGTTTTGCCCTTCTGAATTACTTCTCAAATTCACATGTGTTATTTGTGTATCTATACGTATCAATATCAGATGAAGAAAGTTTTTGAAGGTATGTGTGTGGTATATTTGAATGAAGGTAATAAGGTAATTCCATAATTATACATAATATCATATACTTAATCATCAAGAAGGACTTGGCCCAATATTTCCTCAAAAAAAGGCCTCTAGACTACTTTTTCTAGCCATTAATGTTTTTTGATGGTAGTTTGGTCAATTTACTTAGTTGAGGGTACTTTTGTCCTTCTGAATTACTTCTCAAATTCAGATGTGTTATTGGTGTATCTACACGTATCAATATCAGATGAAGAAAGTTTTCGGAGGTATGTATGTGGTATATTGGAATGAAGGTAATAAGGGTAATTCCGTAATTACACATAATATCATATACTTAATCATCAAGACGAACTTGGCCCAATATTTTCTCAAAAAAACGCCTCTAGACCATTTTTTTTAGCCATTAAAGTTTTTTATTGTAGTTTGATCAATTTACTTAGTTGAGGGTAGTTTTGCCCTTCTGAATTACTTCTCAAATTCACATGTGTTATTGGTGTATCTATACGTATCAATATCAGATGAAGAAAGTTTTTGAAGGTATGTGTGTGGTATATTTGAATGAAGGTAATAAGGTAATTCCATAATTATACATAATATCATATACTTAATCATCAAGAAGGACTTGGCCCAATATTTCCTCAAAAAAAGGCCTCTAGACTACTTTTTCTAGCCATTAATGTTTTTTTATGGTAGTTTGGTCAATTTACTAAGTTGAGGGTAGTTTTCTCCTTCTGAATTACATCTCAAATTAACATGTGTTATTGGTGTATCTATACGTATCAATATCAGATGAAGAAAGTTTTCGGAGGTATGTGCGTGGTATATTGGAATGAAGGTAATAAGGGTAATTTCGTAATTATACATAATATCGTATACTTAATAAACAAGAAGGCCTTGACCCAATATTTCCTCCAAGAAACGACTCTGGACCATGTTTTTGGCCATTAAAGTTTTTGATGGTAGTTTGGTCAATTTACTTAATTGAGGGTAGTTTTGTCTTTCTGAGTTACTTCTCAAATTCACATGTGTTATTGGTGTATCTATAAGTATCAATATCAGATGAAGAAAGTTTTCGGAGGTATGTGTTTGGTATATTGGAATGAAGGAAATAAGTGTCATTCCGTAATCATATATAATATCATATACTTAATCATCAAGAAGGACCAATATTTCTTCAAAAAATCGCCTCTAGACCACTTTTTTTAGCCAT
This sequence comes from Tetragonia tetragonoides, assembly GCA_038025085.1. Classification (NCBI taxonomy): domain Eukaryota; kingdom Viridiplantae; phylum Streptophyta; class Magnoliopsida; order Caryophyllales; family Aizoaceae; genus Tetragonia; species Tetragonia tetragonoides. The sequence continues at coordinate 21,875,260 of CM076149.1, forward strand.
CAAAGTTTATCATGGTAGTTTGGTCAATTTATTAAGTTGAGGGTAGTTTTCTCCTTCTGAATTACTTCTCAAATTCACATGTGTTATTGGTGTATCTATACGTATCAATATCAGATGAAAAAAGTTTTCGGAGAAATGTGCGTGGTATATTGGAAAGAAGGTAATAAGGGTAATTCCGTAATTATGCATAATATCATATACTTAAACGTCAAGAAGGACTTGGCCCAATCTTTCCTCCAAAAAACGCCACTAGACCACTTTTTTTAGCCATTAAAGTTTTTGATGGTAATTTGGTCAATTTACTTAGTTGAGGGTAGTTTTGTCCTTCTGAATTACTTTTCAAATTCACATCTGTTATTGGTGTATCTATACGTATCAATATCAGATGAAGCAGTTTTTGAAGGTATGTGCGTGGTATATTGGAATGAAGGTAATAAGGGTAATTCCGTAATTATACATAATATCAGTTAATCATCAAGAAAGACTTGGCCCAATATTTCCTCCAAAAAACGCCACTAGACCACTTTGTTTAGCCATTAAAGTTTTTGATGGTAATTTGGTCAATTTACTTAGTTGAGGGTAGTTTTGTCCTTGTGAATTACTTCTCATATTCACACGTGTTATTGGTGTATCTATACGTATCAATATCAGATGAAGAAAGGTTTCGGAGGTATGTGCGTCGTATATTGGAATGAAGGTAATAAGGGTTATTCCAGAATAATACATAATATCATATATACTTAATCATCAAGAAGGACTTGGCCCAATATTTCCTCCAAAAAAACGCCTCTAGACCACTTTTTTAGCCATTAAAGTTTTTGATAGTAGATTGGTCAATTTACTTAGTTGATGGTAGTTTTGTCCTTCTGAATTACTTCTCAAATTCACATGTGTTGTTAGTGTATCTATACGTATCAATATCAAATGAAGAAACTTTTCGGAGTTATGTGCGTGGTATATTGGAATGAAAGTAATAAGGGTAATTCCGTAATTATACATAATATCATATACTTAATCATCAAGAAGGACTCAGCCCAATATTTCCGCCAAAAAACGCCTCTAGACCACTTTTTTTAGCCAATAATGTTTTTTATGGTAGTTTGGTTAATTTACTTAGTTGAGGGTAGTTTTGTCCTTCTGAACTACTTCTGAAATTCACATGTGTTATGTATGTATCTATACGTATCAATATCAGATGAAGAAACTTTTCGGAGGTATGTGCGTGGTATATTGGAATGAAGGTAATAAGGGTAATTCCGTAATTATATACATAATATCATTATACTTAATAATCAAGAAGGACTTGGCCCAATATTTCCCCCAAAAAACGTCTCTAGACCACTTTTTTTAGCCATTAAAATATTTGATGGTAGTTTGGTCAATTTACTTAGTTGAGGGTTGTTTTGTCCTTCTGATACTTCTCAAATTCACATGTGTATTGGTGTATCTATACGTATCAATATCAGATGAAGAAAGTTTTCGGAGGTATGTGCTTGGTATATTGGAATAAAGGAAATAAGGATAATTCCGCATTTTTGACATTATATCACTTATTAATCATCAAGAAGGACTTGGCCCAATATTTTCTCCAAAAAACGCCTCTAGACCACGTTTTTTAGCTATTAATGATTTTTATGGTAGTTTGGTCAATTTACTTAGTTGATCGAGGGTAGTTTTGTCCTTCTGAATTACTTCTCAAATTCACATGTGTTATTGGTGTATCCATACATATCAATATCAGATGAAGAAAGTTTTCGGAGGTATGTGCGTGGTATATCGGAATGAAGGTAATAAGGGTAATTCTGTAATTATACATAATATCATATACTTAATCATCAAGAAGGACTTGGCCCAATATTTCCTCCAAAAAAGCCTCTAGACCACTTGTTTTAGCCATTAATGTTTTTTGATGGTAGTTTGGTCAATTTACTTAGTTGAGGGTACTTTTGTCCTTCTGAATTACTTCTCAAATTCAGATGTGTTATTGGTGTATCTACACGTATCAATATCAGATGAAGAAAGTTTTCGGAGGTATGTATGTGGTATATTGGAATGAAGGTAAAAAGGGTAATTCCGTAATTGTACATAATATCATATACTTAATCATCATGACGGACTTGACCCAATATTTCCACAAAAAAAGCCTCTAGACCATTTTTTTTAGCCATTAAAGTTTTTTATTGTAGTTTGGTCAATTTACTTAGTTGAGGGTAGTTTTGTCCTTCTGAATTACTTCTCATATTCACATGTGTTATTGGTGTATCTATACGTATCAATATCAGATGAAGAAGGTTTTTGAAGGTATGTGCGTGGTATATTGGAATGAAGGTAATAAGGGTAATTCCGTAATTATACATAATATCATATACTTAATCATCAAGAAGGACTTGGCCCAATATTTCCTCAAAAAAAAGCCTCTAGACTATTTTTTTTAGCCATTAAAGTTTTTGATGGTAGTTTGGTCAATATACTTAGTTGAGGGTAGTTTTGTCCTTTTGAATTACAACTCAAATTAACATGTGTTATTGGTGTATCTATACCTATCAATATCAGATGAAGAAAGTTTTCGGAGGTATGTGCGTGGTGTATTGGAATGAAGGTAATAAGGATAATTCCGTAGTTATACATAATATCGTATACTTAATACACAAGAAGGCCTTGACCCAATATTTCCTCCAAGAAACGCCTCTAGACCATTTTTTTAGCCATTGAAGTTTTTGATGGTCACTACTACAATTCCAGGCATTAGACACGCTTATTTAGACACACTTTCAAAACCGTGGAAAAAAAAAATAAAAGGCAGCGGAGTCTACCACGCTACCAAGCGTGGCAAAATTTTATTTGGAGAAATGCGGGCTTTTCCACGCTACTAAGCGTGGCAAAAACATTTTACAATTCAGAAATTTTTATTTGGGGCCCGCGGTTGAAAAAAAAAAAAAAAAACTAAACTAAACAAAACTAAAACCTAGGCCCAAACCCAAAACCACGTTTCATCTTCCTCTCTCCTTCAGTTGTTCTTTTTCTCCACCTCTCACTTCACTTCAAATCTTCAATAGCCTCTCAATTACCAGCGTAGAGACAAAATTGTCATCTCCTTCAAGTCCTTAAGGTATGTTTTGTTCAACTTTTCTGATCCAAACGGTTATTTGGGCTTTGATTGTGATTTTATTATTGTTTTTTTCAGAATTAGAGTTTAATTCTTCAATCTAATTACATAGATACATATTATCTTTACCTATTTTCGTTCTTTAAACCCTAATATTGCGTTTTATGTTTGATTCATGGCAAAATTCTTACAGTGGAACAAGTTTGGTTGCAAGATGAATGGAGTTGCCGAATTTATGCTCAGTTTCATTAATCAAAATTTCGGATTAATTAGCTTGAGTTTTGTTTGTGAATCGTAAATTGAGTTCGAATCATGTGTTTTTCTTCGAGGTTAGAGTTTCACTTCATTTTTGCATGTTCTAGGTTAGGGTTTCTCTCACACCACTTCTTAATTGCTCAATTTCGCAGAGGAATTGCCGCCACTATCAGTAGAAATCGTTGCCAGAAATCGCAGGTTAGGGTTTTCATTTCAGTTTTTCTTTTTTCATTTGATTTCTCTTACATGTTGATTTAAATTGTTTTTATTTGTGTTATAAAAAGCAATGAGTTCTCGCTCATCCTCTCTCCCTCTAATTTTGCTTTCCCTCTTTTAGTGAACATCATTAGACTTAGTGGCTTAGAGCCCATTCATGTAAGTTTAGTTTGATTCTGCTGAATAATTTTGGAATGGTTTTTTTGGGTTATAAATTTTGATTCAGGTAGAGACAGAAAACAATTGCAGTGCAAGTAACGGTGTTGAATCAGTTGAGGTGAGGAAATTGAGGTTTTGCAATATAATTTGTGAATTTATCACGTTTTACTTAATTCTGAAAATTCTGACTTCATTTCTGACTGTTTGGGTAGGAGGGGGGAAGGCATTTGGGTACTTGCAAGCTTTGAAACCTACATACTACAATGCCTTTCAACTTTCCTTTGGTTCATTTGCTTAACTAGAAGGCTCTATGGTGCTCATTTAATTACTTAGAAATATTGAATGATCTGCTATTGATTTGCAGAAAGCTTGAAACTTACAGCCTAGGCCCTTTTAACTCCAAGCCAGTTACTCACTAGCTGAATTGTGCATTAACTTTTGCCATATTTACGACTTAATTTTGTTTGTGCTGTTGATCTTGCGCTCGTAAGATCGAAGTACTTTTTTTTATGGATGATTATGTTTTTGTTTGTCTTGGATCTCTACTATATCATCAACTTCATTCATTACCTGGAACAAGTTTGGTTCCTTTAATCAAAATGATGTTGTCAAGACCATAGGTGACATTTCTTTTAATTTTAATCTCTTTATTGTTCAAAATGTTCAAATCTTTACCTTTTATCATATTTGTTTTCTTTTTATTAGACGTTGATCTCAAAGTTGGAGAAGAAAGAGGTATTATACTTCCTTCTCATGTGTGGTGTTTAGAAGAAGGAAAGAAATATGTGGTTGAATTTAATGACCTTAAGCAGCCAGTTGGGAAGGGTGGACATATCTTTGTTAGATTTCTTGGAGATATAGCTAAAACTGGGGAGCTTTGTCCCGTTGGTGAACAGAATTGGCATCATGTGGATGACGTTTATAAAACAGAGATTGTGAGAGTGGTTCAGGTAAGAAAACTATCATTTGTAGCTTGCTTTGCCAGAGATATATGTTAAACTTATATCATTCGTCATATTTTACATGCAGAGTAAGTTTCTACTGCCTAATGACTCTGAAATTGATGGAGGAGTGCTTTCGCACGTCAATGAGTTGTGGAAGACTTATAGGTATAGATTAAAAAAACTATACACAACTAACTTGCTGTGACCGCAACTTGTCTTGTTGCTGAAACTTTTGTGCAATCCAACTTTTTTGTTTTTGTGTCTCAGTGCTAAAAGTGTAAATAATTGTTGTAGGACACTGCTAAAAACATGGTTACAGAACGTATGGAAAAATCCCCGGGAAGATTGCTAGCAGAAGTGGAGAACGAGGTTTTTGATGAGTTGATGTATAGCAATGAAAAGCCTAATTCGCGCTTGGTGGGTTATGGTTTTGGAGTGTCTTGGCGTCAAGTTTATGGACTTAAAGCTCAGCTAAAGAAATTTCACGGCGCAATGGATGATCTGTCTACGATCGAAGAGTTCAATGAAATGAAAAAGAGAAATGTGGAGCTTGAGAACACTTGCGCACATCTGAATTCCAAACTGAATTGTATCACCTCTGCTCTGTCTAGGTATGGTATAGAACTTGGTGACTCAACCGAGATTCCTTCCATGGAAAGTGGTCAACAAAGAAACCATGCGGCTCATATAAATGTTAGTGCACTTAAACTTTTCTTTGTTTTATGTCTTCATTAATTCTTTCTATTGTTATCTCTTTTTGTTGAATTAGCTAGTAGTGTAAAGAGTTTATTGAAATCTGCCGTGCGTTTGTTATCACTTTGGTGGATATGTATCTTCGTTGTCTTTTGTAAGCTTATTGCTCCCTATTTCTGTGGGCTTTTTTTTTTGGGTCTACGACTCTTGTCCTGTGCTCAAAGTTGCCCAAATTTGGCCTGTGGGTTTGGTTTGGTTTGGTTTCAGTTGTGTTATGTGGATTTGGTTTGGTTTAGTTGTGCCCTGTGAGCTTATTGCTTCCTATTTTTCTTTTTTTTTTGGTTCTAAGACTCTTGTCCTGTGCTCAAAGTTGTCTAAATTTGCAAATTGGGATTGTTGGTTTTGTTTGGAATCAGTTGTGTTCTGTGAGTTTGGCTTGGTTTTGTTGTGTTCTGTGAGCCTATTGTCTCTCTTTTTTCTTTTTGGGTCTACGACTCTTGTCTTGTGCTCAAAGTTGTCGAAATTTGCAAATTCGGCATGTCTGTTTGGTTTGGTTTCAGTTGTGTTCTGTGGGTTTGGTTTGTTTTCGTTGTGTTCTAGTGAGCTTATTGCTCCCTGTTTTTTTTTTTGGGAGTCTACGACTCTAGTTCTGTGCTCAAAGTTATCAAATTTTGCACTTGGCCTGTGGGTTTGCTTTGGTTAGTTTCAGTTCTCATGATAATCTCTTTGCTAAGCTTATGAGGTTGTGGATGCTTGGGAGAAATGAAGAGTGTATTGTGTGCATATTTTTGTTTTATCTGCAAAGTAGAATCAGGCTTTTGTGTAGAATCAGGCTTTGGTGTTGATTCAAACAAATGTTTGCATTCTGTTTTTGTTATTTTTGTATTATAAATATTTTACCATTATTTTTTACATGGGACTCATAGGCCTCTCGAAACATTTCAAGTCGTGGAAATGGAAGTCAAGATGACAGTTCTAGCCGAAGGTCAAGAAGCTCTACTCGAGTTCATGAAGATCAATTGCTCAACATTGAAGCCTAAGAAGATTAATTGCTCTGTCTTTAGCTTGTTGTCTTAGTTTACGTTTCTTTAGTTGTTTTCTATTGAATACTGTCATGACTTAAGTTTTTTTTAGTACTTGTTTTCCAAACGCTGACAAGATGACGTTTCTTTATTGACATAATAGAGATTTTTATATGCATTTATGGTGTCTTGATCAAACAACCATATATATACACATTACGGACTTACGGTAGCTACGTGTACTACCGTAATGTTAAATTATTTTTTCCGTTTTATTTTTTAATATAATTTGTCACAACTCCTCCCAAAAAAAAGTCACGGTGAAAAGCGTGGCAAAGTCTTCCCGGGAAATTATTTTACCGCTCAAAATCATTAAAATATATTTCCCGCTTAAAATTGCAGCAAAGATTTCTGCACATATTATTACGCTGGTAAGCGTGGCAAACTTGAATGTATCCGCAGAAAAAACCATGGAAACAAGCGTGGCAAAAAAGCGTGGTAAAAATTCCACCCAACTTTTTGCCACGCTTTTTCCAACCGTGGCAAAATGTTTTTGCCACACTTAGTAGCGTGGAAAGGCCCGCATTTCACCGTGGAGAACAGCCATTCTTGTTGTAGTGGGTAGTTTGGTCAATTTACTTAGTTGAGGGTAGTTTTGTCTTTTTGAGTTACTTCTCAAATTCACATGTGTTATTGGTGTATCTATACGTATCAATATCAGATGAAGAAAGTTTTCGGAGGTATGTGCGTGGTATATTGGAATGAAGGTAATAAGGGTCATTCCGTAATTATATATAATCTCATATACTTAATCATCAAGAAGGACCAATATTTCCTCAAAAAAACGCCTCTAGACTACTTTTTCTAGCCATTAATGTTTTTTTATGGTAGTTTGGTCAATTTACTAAGTTGAGGGTAGTTTTCTCCTTCTGAATTACTTCTCAAATTCACATGTGTTATTGGTGTATCTATACGTATCAATATCAGATGAAGAAAATTTTTGAAGATATGTGCGTGGCATATTGGAATGAAGGTAATAAGGGTAATTCCTTAATTATACATAATATCATATATTTAATCATCAAGGACTTCGCCCAATATTTCCTCTAAAAAACTCCACTAGACCACCTTTTTTAGCCATTAAAGTTTTTGATGGTAATTTGGTCAATTTACTTAGTTGAGGGTTGTTTTGTCCTTCTGAATTACTTCTCATATTCACATGTGTTATTGGTGTATCTATACGTATCAATATCAGATGAAGAATGTTTTCGGAGAAATGTGGGTGGTATATTGGAATGAAGGTAATAAGGGTAATTCCGTAATTATGCATAATATCATATACTTAAACGTCAAGAAGGACTTGGCCTAATATTTCCTCCAAAAAACTCCTCTAGACCAGTTTTTTTAGCCATTAATGTTTTTGATGGTAATTTGGTCAATTTACTTTCTTGAGGGTAGTTTTGTCCTTCTGAATTATTTTTCAAATTCACATGTGTTATTGGTGTATCTATACGTATCAATATCAGATGAAGAAAGTTTTTGAAGGTATGTGCGTGGTATATGGAATGAAAGTAATAAGGGTAATTTCGTAATTATACATAATATCATATACTTAATCTTCAAGAAGGACTTGGCCCAATATTTCCTCCAAAAAACGCCACTAGACCACTTTGTTTAGCCATTAATGTTTTTTATGGTAATTTGGTCAATTTACGTAGTTGAGGGTAGTTTTGTCCTTCTGAATTATTTTTAAATTCACATGTGTTATTGGTGTATCTATACGTATTAATATCATATGAAGAATGTTTTTGAAGGTATGTGCGTGGTATATCGGAATGAAGGTAATAAGGGTAATTTTGTAATTATACATAATATCATATACTTAATCATCAAGAAGGACTTGACCCAATATTTCCTCCAAAAAACGCCTCTAGACCACTTGTTTTAGCCATTAAAGTTTTTTGATGGTAGTTTGGTCAATTTACTTAGTTGAGGGTAGTTTTTTCCTTCTGAATTACTTCTCAAACTCACATGTGTTATTGGTATATCTATACGTGTAAATATCAGATGAAGAAAGTTTTCGGATGTATGTGCGAGGTATATTGGAATGAAGATATAATGGGTAATTCCGTAATTGTACATAATGATAACCTATAATCATGTTAAAGAAACGAATGTAAATGCTCGACGTGTTTATGCTCATTTGAACCCATTTATCCATCCTCACTCAGGATATCATCAATTTTCATATCCACCAATAGCCCTTTTTATAAGCTTTCCAACGCTATCTCATTTGTCCCAATCGGACACCGGAGTCAAAAGTTACGATTTAATGAAGTTATGGGCTAAAAATGATGTTCTAATACCCGTATATCACGGTTCAAGACTGATATTAGCCATGCCAAGATTATTTGGATTATTAGCCCACTATGCTTGTATTCCCCTTTGAGTTATCTTTCCAATAATGTATTACGGGCCAAGATCCCTTTAGAAACGAAAAAGATATGATCCGATCATTGATTAATGTGCTGAAACGGACACTTCTCTAGTGTTTGGGCCATAACTCGTAGGATACGTATTCTATATGAGTGCACAATATGTCAAAAGAAAGTCATTTCAACAAGGAATCCAATTCACCAAGCATCAGGCCAATCGGAGCTCAAACGAGTGCTTCAACGGCCTTTTCGTGGGAGTTGGGGCCTTCTGGCCAGCCGCTTAGCCCTAGCTGCCTTCCGTGTGGCCGCTGGGCACCGATTTCGGCCCGGGAATCCTAATTTGACGGCCTTTTTGGCCCAATTTCTATAAATACCTCTCTAAACTCCTTTTTTTGGGACGAACACTCATTATTACGGGATTTCTCTCAAGAGAACCCTAATATCTCTCTCTCTCTCTCCTCTCTCTCATGCGACCCTAATCAAATCATTCAAGCATTCATCAAGCCTCATTCAAGAGCGACTCGATACAGAAGAGCAAAGCAAATACAAGAGCAATTGACATTCAATTCTAGTGGAACAAAAGGTTAACCTGAGGGCAATTTTCTCAATCTTTCAAAACTGTTTTTAAAATCATGTTTTACTTTGATTATGATTATGGTTGATTTGTATATCATGTTTTGATTGTTTTAGTTTTGTTATTGATCATATTCATGTCTAGATCATTGGTTTGCATGTTTTAATTAGTTTAATACATGTTAAATATAAATATTGCATCTGCATGTACTTAGCCGTAGATTGCATATTAGCATATTTTTATTATTTTGTTTATTATTATTTTACTTCCATTGAAGTTGTAATACGCGTAACATGTATGATATGGAGAAAATACATGAAGTTACTCTGTGCCCGGAAGATATGAAGGTGAAAATAGGCACTTATTATTTAAAAGAGGAGGCGGATAATTGGTGGGCAGCCGTTAAAACTAAATACCTAGCCGAGCAAGGTTTTAAGTGAGATGTTTTTAAGGAAAGATTAAGGGCACGGTTTTACCCTCCTGCTTTGAGGTGGCAAAACCAAGAAGAGTTCCTAAAGTTGATTCAAGGGAGTTTGAGCGCACAGGAGTACGCAGATAAATTCTTGGAGCTATCTCGGTTCGCACCTAACATTGTGCCAACCGAGGAGGACAAGGCCCGAAAATTTGAAGATGGGCTTTCGTTTAAAATATAAAGATCCTTGGGTGGTACTCTTTCAAAGACATTGCAAGAAGCTTATGAAAGGGCTATAAATGTGTCTAAGATTTTGAAAAATGAAGACGAAGTCCTAGGTAGAAACAAGAGGAAGGAGCAAAGATTTCCACAACAGCCTAACCAGAAAAGGGTCCGTCGGGAGGGTGAAGGATCAAGTAACAGACCTGGAGGACTACATGGTGGTGGAAACCAAAGTAATAATACTCAATTCAAAAATCAAAATCGTTCTGGTGGTCCGACTCAAAATGATCGCAAGGGCACATGCAGGAGGTGTGGTAGACACCACTATGGCCAAACATGTGATGGACAAGTCATAGTATGTTATGAATGTAATGGGCAAGGTCATAAAGCTTATGACTGTCCTAGCAAGAAAATGGGTGCATCAGCAAGACCACAAAGAAATCAAATGGCCCTAAATGGAGGCGCACAACCTGGTGGTGAAAACCAAGGGAACCGGGGTATGACTAATTCCAACTCAAGCAATGGATTCAATCGAGTTGGAGGTGGTGGAAACAGAAATGAAGGGAATAAGGGGACTGGGAGTGGATCTTCAACCACTCAAAATGTGAACAACAATCGAGGTGTGGGGAACAAAGGCAGGATCTTTGTTATGAGTCAAACAGAAGTTGCAGCCAGCCCGGATGTGATAACCGGTACCTTTCTTATCCAATCTATTCCTTCTTATATTTTATTTGATACTGGTGCTACTCATTCCTTTATAGCCTCCTCCCTAGTCAAAAAGTTAGGATTAGTCCCAACATCCACCTTAACCACCCAAGTTACTATTCCTTCTGGGGCAGTGGTCTCATGTTCTCCTCATATGAAAATGTTCCTGTTAGTATACTTGGAACTGAACTTCCCTCTAATCTCATTCAATTCGACTTAACTGATTTCGATGCTATCCTAGGCATGGATTGACTTGGAAAATATAAAGGCAGAATAGATTGTCGAGAACAAAAAGTTTGCCTAAAAGGGCCAGACAGAAATCATATTAGATATCGGGGGATAGTATCAACACCCAAAATCAAACTCATTTCATCTATGAAACTACAAACCCATCTTAGAAAAGGGCACCTAGTGTACTTATGCCAAGTAAAGGATACTACCCTAGAAGCCCAACTAGATAAGATACCCGTAGCAAAAGAGTATGCAGATGTTTTTCCCGAGGAAATTCCTGGGTTACCACCTAAAAGAGAAGTGGAGTTTACAATTGATTTAGTACCCGGAACTGCTCCAATCTCAAAGGTACCTTATAGGATGGCGCCCGCTGAACTAAAAGAACTGAAAACCCAGTTAGAAGAATTGTTACAAAAGGGGTTTATAAGGCCAAGTGTTTCTCCCTAGGGAGCTCCGGTCTTATTTGTGAAAAAGAAGGATGAGAGTTTAAGACTCTGTATTGATTACAGAGAACTTAATAAAGGTGACAATTAAAAACAAATACCCGTTGCCTAGGATAGAAGACTTGTTTGATCAGTTAAAAGGGGCAAGTGTGTTCTCTAAGATAGATTTACGATCGGGCTACCACCAATTACGAATAAAGGAGGAGGACATACCTAAAACTGCATTTCGAACTAGATATGGCCACCATGAGTTTGTTGTAATGCCTTTCGGTTTAACTAATGCCCCAGCAGCCTTTATGGATCAAATGAATAGAACATTTCGGGAGTATTTGAATCAATTTGTTGTGATCTTTATAGATGACATATTTATTTTCTCTAAAACTAAAGAAGAGCATGAGAAGCACCTAAGAATTGTGTTGACTACCTTAAGGGAGAAAAGGTGGTATGCTAAACTTTCAAAATGTGAATTTTGGCTAGAAAAGGTGGCATTTCTAGGTCATCTTATTTCAAAAGATGGAGTTTCTGTTGATCCGGAGAAAATTAGGGCTATTACTGAATGGTCAAGACCCACCAACGTGGCTGAAGTTAGAAGTTTTCTTGGGTTACCCGGCTACTATAGGAGATTCGTAAAGGATTTCTCTAGGATAGACCAACCAGTAACAAAGTTGTTAAGAAAGACCACTAAGTTCCAATGGGATGAGAATTGTGAGCAAACTTTTCAAGAGTTGAAAAGAAGGCTAACCACAGCTCCAGTTCTCACATTACCATCAGGAACCAAGGGGTTTGAAATCTTTAGTGATGCCTCTAAAAAAGGCTTAGGTTGCGTACTTATGCAACATGGAAAAGTTATAGCATATGCTTCTCGGAAATTAAAGCCTTACGAAGAGAACTACCCCACACATGACCTCGAATTGGCCGCTATGGTATTTGCACTTAAGATATGGAGGCATTACTTAGATGGTTCTTCGTGTAAAGTATATACAGATCACAAAATTTTGAAATATATATTTACACAGAAAGACCTCAACATGAGACAAAGAAGGTGGTTGGAGCTAATTAAAGATTATGATTTAGAAATTCAATACCATCGGGGAAAGGCAAATGTAGTGGAAGATGCTTTAAGTAGGAAATCCAAGAATAACTTAAACATGGTGTTTGTGGTGCCTGATATGATTTGTAAAGACCTTCAGAAGTTAGGAGTTGAGGTAGCAGGGTTCAGAGAGACAGGTGTGCAACTTAACGCACTCATTATTCAACCCACCATATTTGATGAGATTCGTGAGAAGCAGGCTTATGACCCATCGCTTCGTCGAGTTGAAAAAATGAAGAGAGAAGGAAAGATTGATGAGTTTGTAATTGAAGAAGATGGAAGTATTAAAATGAAAGGAAGGTGGTGTGTCCCGAATGACATGAATCTCAAAAGAACAATTCTTGAGGAAGCTCATAGTACTCCATACTCGGTGCATCCGGGTGGAGATAGGATGTATAAAGACCTTAAAGAACATTTCTGGTGCCCGGGAATGAAGCAAGATGTAGCAAGATTTGTGGCTAGATGCTTGACGTGCCAAAAGGTGAAAGCCGAGCATAAAAAACCAGGTGGGCTATTGCAACCACTAGAGACACAAACTTGGAAGTGGGACTCGATATCAATGGACTTTCTTATGGGTCTGCCTCACAAAAGAAGTGATAAAAATGCCATTTGGGTGATAATTGATAGACTCACTAAGACGGCAAGGTTTATTCCAATGAAGGACACTTGGGGAATGAATCAATTGGCAGATGCATACCTTAAAGAGGTTGTCAGACTGTATGGTGTGCCTATGGACATTGTCTCTGATAGAGACTCAAGATTCCTATCCAATTTCTGGTCCAAACTATAGCAGGCCTTTGGAACAAAGTTGAAACTTAGTAGTGCCTTTCACCCGGCAACGGACGGGCAAACTGAAAGAACAATCCAAACATTAGAAGACATGTTGCGTGCATGTGTCCTAGAGTTTCAGGGCTCTTGGGACAAGCACTTGCCACTGATAGAATTTTCTTATAACAATAGTTATCATGCTAGTATCGAAAAGGCACCTTATGAGGCTCTCTACGGAAGGAAGTGTCGGAGTCCCTTGTGCTGGAGCGACATAAGTGAGACTATGATTGTCGGGCCAGACATTATTCAAGATATAATGGATCAAGTGTGTATCATCCAAGAAAAGCTAAAGGCAACGCAAGATAGGCAAAAAGCATACGCCGATAAGGGACGTCGGCAGGAGGAATTCAATCTGGGTGAAAAGGTTTTTCTCAAAGTATCACCGACAAAGGTGTAATGCGATTTGGGAAGAAAGGCAAACTGAGCCCCAAGTATATAGGCTCGTATGAGGTTCTCGAGAGAGTTGGCGAAGTAGCTTATAGATTAGCTTTGTCTATGGACCTAGCCAATGTCCATGATGTCTTTCATGTCTCCCAACTGCGACGATACCTTCATGATCCTTCTCATGTACTCCAACCAGAGCCCGAACCAGTACAATTAGACAAAAATCTTACTTATGAAGAGCGCCCGGTGAAGATTCTGGATAGAAAAGAGCGGGTCTTGAGGAATAAAGTAATTCCGATGGTAAAGGTGCTTTGGAAGAGTCAAAAGGTTGAAGAAGCCACCTGGGAAGCTGAAGGAGATATGCGAAGGCGTTATCCGTATATGTTTGAATAATCTTTTCTTTATGTTTCGAGGGCGAAACTTATTTTAAGAGGGAGAGAGTGTAATACGCGTATATTTAGCTAGACAATAAAATAATATTTTGTTAATTTAGAAACTTTATAATAAGTAAAAGTGATAACAATAGTATGATTAAGGCTACTAGAAATGATTATTTTTCAAAAACAAAAAAAGGGTGATTAGAGTTTGGCAGTGGAATGATCTAGAATATACCCCCCCCCCCCATTCACTAGGTTTAGTTATAAACAAGGGTTATGGCAATATGTCCTTACTAATGCTAATTATCCACCATCCCCTTCACTTTCCTTTATCGCCAAATTCTCTCTCTCTTGCTCTCAAACTCACGCATCACCAAAACTTCATCAACCAAACTCCACCACAAAGATCAATTCATTCTCCACACAAATCAAAAGGAATTCTAGAAGACAACAAGAACCCAGTAGATTTCAGCCATTAAAGGGTCTTAAGAAGGTAAATTTCTCTCTCCTCTTTCATTTCCCTTCTTCTTATGTTGCTGAATTTCAAAACCACCACAATTGGTGGTGGTGGGTGGTGTTTTTGGTGTTCTTTGGGGCCAATTGATCACAAGCCTTTGTTACCCACTTCAATTTCCCTCTTTCTCTCTCCAATCAGCAACATGTAAACTCGAAAATTTGGGTAATCTGATCTAAACAATAATTATACATAGATAACAGATATTATTAAAACAGATTAATAAACCCAGATTATGCAATTTACAAATTTTACATTCTTATTAGTATACTAGTATTGATTCCAGAAAATTACTTGATATTGTTTAGGCCACGGTAGCGGTTCAGAGGGTGACGATCAGTAGGAAGGAAGGAGTAATTTGGTCGTCTTTCTATATTTTGCTTCAAGGTAAATACCATGTCTACCCAAAACCTCTTTCCCGTAAAAATAAATGTTCTTTGTGGTTTTATGCGAAATCATGTCTGATTTTGTATATAGTCAATCGTGGGAAATAAGTATCCTTGTTTTCTTTGACAAATACTAAAGTATGTGCATGTGTAGTATTCTGGTATGATAAAGTTTTCTGTACAGCAATATAACTATTTGTGGCTTTTACATGAGAAATGATATGAATGGTGATATTTGAGCGTGTTTTGAGCTAATGTAGAGTTGAACAGGTTTTTTACATGAAGTAGATACTTGTTGGCATATTGAACTAGCTAAAATGTCACAACTTGAGTATATTTATTAATGAATGGTAGTATGTGTCTTGTGATCTTGGCACTAGAAAAGCAAAAGAATTCAACACGTAGTATAGTCACATTACAAACTTTTGTGGAGTTGAGCTAGTTTGAGCTTGGTTTATTTAAATGGTTGAAGTAAAAGATATCGGGGGAGAAGTCTCTAGTTGGCAATCCGGAATACTTTACCAGAGAGGAGGAACAAGATCAGTGGTAGTTCTTTTTGTGAGTTCAAAATTAGTTGTATTCTTTCCTTTTTAGGTTGAGATCGGCTAGGTCTCCCGGGTCTCTAGATACCTGGAAAAGGGTGTGCGCACACTTTCAAGACTAGGTGGTTGGGATTGATCGGCTGGGTCTCCCGGGTCATCCATTGAGATAGACTGGCTGGGTCTCCCAGGTCTTTCGTCGTTCTCTTCCCTAATAGTGTAAGAAAAATGGTATAGGTGTATAAGTGATAAAAAAAGAAGTTACTCAAGGCAAATTGTATTCGCAAGTATTGTAAGCTAGCTAGATTACTTAAGTAGTTGATGTTATGGGTAGTTAACTAAGCATAGTAAACCATAGGACTACTACTCAGCTTAAAATAAATAAACCTATTTGATTTTTAAAGCTTTTCATGATTAAAAAGTTATTTTCTAGCAAACATTTAAAAAACCTATTTTCATAAAAGTTATTTTTACGGGGTAGAGTGGGTTTACTTAGCATTTTTGCTAATTTTCGTGCGTTTTCTGTTTTTCTGTCTTGTCTGCTTTGTTTGCTAGAGAAGGGAGGACGCGCAAAGGCTATTAGAAGAAGAACCCAGTTTCCTGGATATTTTGATGTAAAATGTCTATGTAATGTAAAAATGAAATTACTAGTTACTAGATTGTACATGTTTGTATATACAAAACAGACTTTTGGTTTATTAAGAAATGAAGGTGAATCATTTAGCAGGTTGAATCTGTTTATCACAGCCTTGTATTTATTCTTTAGAATAAATGCGGCGGTAACTCCCCGACTATTATTATCGCTTCCTCTTAACAGGTGAATTGCTCGTATAATGTTATTATATGAGACAGTTGAGTCAGGGTGTTACAGAAGTTGCTAACAATCTATTGATTTGCATATGCAATTTGGCGCGTTTAGCAAGAACGGTAAGGTGGAGATTTATTTCTTTTATCTTATTATTGGCTAGGTTTATGCTTGTTAATATACATGCAATTGGATAATATGTGCAAAGTGATCACTTTAGTAATTTGGTTTGTTCAACCCACCTAGTTAATATAGGATCTTGGACAACCGGATTTGTATGGAACCTTGCGATATAAATTATGAATCAACATGGATAAGATTAGTAGAGGCCGTTAATTCGGGCGATTTAGATAGGATTCGTTTTATCTTTTTCGTACCCACACCCCCGAACTCAATCTTTGACCCGTTTTGGGTATGAGTCAATTCCCAATAGGAATTGGGTGCACTTTTGATGGTTTCCAATTGTTTCCTTAAAAATTGGTGGCGACTTCACTATTTGCTTATTATTTCCCCTATCATAATTAATCATGTTTCATATGACGTATTATTTAAGAACCATTAATTCCAAGTAAAATTTTCAATTAGCGCCGAAAGGCGAGGGTTCTTGTAGTGGCGACTTCACTGGGGATAAAATAAGAGGGTGTAATTCGAAAGATTATCCATCCATGTTTATTATTAATTCATATGTCTTGGTTCATGGCCTTTATGTGTTCATTATTGCTTTGCATTCATATCATCCATTTGCATGCATTATCTTCGCAAGATGTCGAAAGACATCACCACACCATAAACAAGAATTACCCTTTGGAGCATTGTCTATGACTTAGGCCGGTGACCCAGTCTGCCCGAATTACCTTTGCACATAATCGTGTTATCATTCGAGATATGTAAAACGGTACATTTAGTTTTACTGTGCATCCCATAGATGACGAAACACATCCGATCGTGGGTTACCATATCCAACCATAGATTGTGTCAACCATTGCATTTAGTCTCATGGTCCATTCAAGGTGCTTGATTGATTGCTTGCCATATTGTGATTGATTGTTTCCTTGTTATGTGTTTTGTTTCCTTAGATTGCTAGATTAGATTCCCCTTAGGATCTTAGTGGTCTAGAGTATAGGATGTTTCCTAGTCGTGTATGTGACTAACTTTGTAAACTAACTTAAGATCGAGTCTAGAATCTTTTCGTTTTAGGAAGTAGGATCCATGAATCTTCCCGACGATGCTAGTAACCATATTAGGGAGACTTATTTTCCAAGAAAATCAATTTCGAGCAAGTAATATATTTTGACTAATGATCTTTCCCAAAAATAAAAAAGAGTCTTATTTCTTTCCTTTAGGAAGTCAATAGTATATTTGCCTTTTCTTGAATCCGGAATATATTTTCCATTTCTAAGTCAAGAGTAGCGTCTTTGTACTTTCCATTGCAAGTCAAGAGTATATTTTCCCTTTTCCAATTCTAAAAATCTTGTTCCTATAGTAAGTCAAGAGTAATATTTTGCTTCCTATATCTCATTTAGGGTCTAGCTTGATCCTTTTTCCCTTTACTTATTTTGCAAGTCAAGAGTCATATTATTTCTTTCTTGAGTCAAGAGTTATTCTGCTTTTTCCCTTTATAATATAAAAGTCGAAAGATCATTGGTTAAAATACGTTACTTGCATCGCAAAATTTCCAAAATAAATTCAGTCTCCTTGAGAAGTTACCATGTTGGGGGATTATTCTAGATTCTTTTCCCATCTTTTTACTAACTAAAAAAAAATCAAAAAACATTGCATTGCATTTCATTTTTAGAAGCTCCATGCTAGGGCATATAGAATCATTTTAGATTGCATTGCATCGCATATCATTTTGCATCATCTTAGAACATTGCATATACCCCACTTGCCATAGGTACCTAGATTCATCATGCATCTCATATTAGATAATTTGTGCATACATATAGGGCGTCGCATATCATATTGCATACCATTCTAGGACATTCTAGATTCTCCCATCTCATTTCCATATAAATATTTTATGCATGTCTAGGACACTATAGAGTCTTGCATCACAATCATTCACCTCATATAGTTGCATTCATCTAGAAGAGTCATCATTTGCATGTTCATCTCAAGCTTGCATATAGAGTTCTCATCTTTGGACTTCGAGGGTTAATATAGAGTTACATTCTTTTAAAGGCCTTTTTCGAATTTCCTTCCCAAATGTCCCTTACTAAGTTGAGAATTGCATCCAGGATTGAAAAAGCCCAAGTTTACTCGAAGAAGCCTAAGCCCAATATGACTGGAGAAGATGAGAAAATGCAAGCCCAAATGATAGAGGAACTTTTGGCCCAAATGACTGCCATGAATGCTAGGTTCATTGAATTAGAGGCTAAGATCGCTAAACTTGATCCTCACACCAAGGATCCCGAAGAGCTCACTTCGAATGATGGCAAGCCCAAACCTCCCATTAAAGAGGTCCAAGAACTTCAAGCTAAGCTAAAAAGGCTCGAGTCCATCTTAAGCAAGAGTCTCATCTTAACGACATGATAGCCAATTCTGAAGGCTTTTCTCCCCACATCAAGGGAAAATTTCCCACCAAGTTCTCCATGCCCGAAGTTCCCATCTTTAAAGGAACCGACGTTCCACAAGATCACATTAGAGCTTTCACTACTGCATTGGGCCTCAGAGGGATTGAACACAATCTGTATGTTCACCTCTTTCCACAAACCTTAGACCCTGCTCTAAGGGCCTGTTTTCTCAAGTTTCCCTCTCAAAAGATCCAAAAGTGGGAGGACTTATCCACCTTATTTCTGGAGAGATACGCTGACAATGTCTTGCCATCCATGACATTGAGAGAGTTAGAGATAACCAAGCAATGTGATGAAGAAGGATTCACCGACTTCCTGAGAAGGTGGAAGACCAAGGTCGCCGAAATGATTGATCGCCCATCTGAAAGGGATCAAAATAGAATGCTTGTCCACAACTTGACACCCGATTGTCGTGAGCACATGAAATTCCAGCCAATTACTACTTATGCCCAACTAGTTGAAGTTGGCATGGCCATTGAAGATGACCACCTCACCCAATTAAGCAACAAGCATGGCTCTAATAATGGAGGCTTATCCGATCAAGGAAATGAAGTCAATGTCATTGTAAGTAGGCATAAAAGAGTATACACACCTCTTAGCATGATACAAGATGAAGCATTCGACAAACTTCTCGAAGAAGGCTATATTTCAACAATCGGTCCCACACCGGACCTAGAGCCCAACAAGAGAGGCAAGAATTGGAATCCTAATGCCTACTGCAACTACCATCCAGGAAATGGTCATATGACTCAAGAATGCATGCACTTGATGCGCGAGATCCAAGATTTGATCGACGATGAGGCCATCCCTGCACCATGAACCCAAGAGTTTGAATTGGACGCCTAGCCCACTCGCGAAGCCTAATCTCAAATATCATAGAGTCATAGTCTAGTTGGAGAATTCCCTTTCCCATTTCTTTCTTTGTCGAGTCCAAGTCTTGTCTTAGGATTTCCCTTAAAGCATTGTATTGCTATCTTTTGAATGAATAAAATAGGCCTGCATTTCTTTCTTCTTCATGGAATATCTCATAATTGCAAACCCAATGATGAATCTGAGTTGCCAAACTTAATCAATGCAACGACCTTAACTATTGAGAAGAGGACCTAAAAATATTTACAAAGAAAAAAAAAATAACAAATGGGACACACATCCGGTAAGTCATACGAAGGACATGAGGCATTCATTTGGCACCCTTCATTATTATCCTTTCACCCACAATGCAAATTACCACTTGTAGCCCAGTTGAGCGATTAAACATAAGCCACATTCTTTCTTGAACCACATTATCCTAACTCGGGGTATGGGAAGTGTGCAACAATTCTAAATGTCACCAAATCTCATGAGAGGCGAGAAACTCCAATAAGAGTTCAAAGAAAAAAAAAAGAGAAGCAATTGTCCGAAATTCAAAAGAGAAACAAAAGTTCTGAATGCATCAAGAGAGCATAAAAAACCAAGAGAGTTTCCTCACCTCGAAACGTCAAGTGACACCCAGCACACTGGGGGTTTTTATGGGAATTCGAGCCTTATTATCCATTCCTTGGCCTCCCACACCTTGGCCTAACATTACAACCCAAAAGACCTCTTAGACGTACAAATCTTAAAAGACGTGTGTGCACCTGCAAAAAAGAATTATAAAAAAAGAGCCCGCTAGGTTGAAAACCTTAAAAGGGCGGCCTAGGAAAAAGTTAGGGCATAATCATTTAAAAGCCCGCTAAGTCTATTCATTCATTGACTTAGGCAAAAAAGGCAAGCCCGCTGGGTCGATCATCCAAGACAATGATCCAGGCAAAAGTTAACGCACTAAAAATCAAAGGTCCTCGAACTACGTTTTGGCCTGATTCCTCCGTGGATACGTAGGTAACCTCTTTGCATTGAGGCCCGGCCGTACTCTAATATTTCTCAATTACAAGACCCATTTGCATCTACACATGGGATTCATTAAAGGTCCTAACTTAATAATATATATCACTTCATCAATGGCAACACAAAATCTAAGGGTTTCAAAATTTCCGTGATTTATCCCTTTTAGAGTCCAAGATTTGGATTCGAATTTGCTCGCCTGCATCACTCCCTATCTCACAAAATTTCGCATTTTATACTTTTTTGCACCAAGCCCATTTCTTTCATAATCCCACATCTCTATCATGGAATTCTCCACTTTAGATTGGCTCTCTACTCATAGCTTGTGGCTTCTGTAGCCATCTTCTCTTGGATCAATAACTCTAACTGAGCATTCATCACTCATGGCATCTTCATGGGGTTTCTCATAGAATCACTTCATGCATACTGGGGGTTTCGATTCCTCCTATTATTGGCAAAAGGCATTAGAATACTCGAATAAGCTCGCTCGCTTTACGGTCCGACCAGTAAACTGGGGGCTTCGCCCTTGCCTCACTGACACCAATCATGCATACATCTCATAGCTTAAGAGGGACACTTTTGGAAATAAAAAAACTTTTGCAAATAAAATGAAATATCTCGTTTATCCCTCGGAGTCCAGTCTTCTAAGCATTGCATATATGTCATAACAATTGAGTCGCATGCATCATTATTCATAACTATCTAGGTTGCATGGAGCTGTAGGCCTAATTGGCATTGCATTTGCACACTTTGAGTGGCATGTCACTCATTTGCACACACTAAGCACTTTTTGCCTCCGAGGCACATGCATAGCACACACGCACATAGCATTGAATGCGCGCAAGTCTGAGTGTCTCTATCTCGAGTCTATCTCTAACATTCCTTTAGGGTCCGTCCCATCGCATGAGTAAGGTCCGTCCCGACGCATTTAGCAGGTCATTCCTTTAGGGTCCGACCCATCGCATTGAGTAAGATCCATCCTTTTGGGTCCCTCCCGTCACATTTAGCAAGGTTCATCCTTTTGGGTCAGTCCCGTTGCATTGAATAAAGTCAGTCTTTTTGGGTTAGTCCTGTTGCATTCAGCAAGGTTCGTCCTTTTGGGTCCGTCCTGTTGCATTGAGCAAGGTTCGTCCTTTTGGGTCCGTCCCGTTGCATTGAGCAAGGTTCGTCTTTTTGGGTCCGTCCCGTCGCATTGAGTAAGGTCCGTCCTTTTAGGTCTGTCCTGTCGCATTTACCAAGGTCCGTCCTTTTGGGTCCGTCCCGTCGCATTTAGAAGGTCCGTCCTTTTGGGTCTGTCCATTGCATTGAGCAAGGTCCGTCCTTTTGGGTCCGTCCCGTAGCATCCCCATACTCTTTATGTCTTTCTATTTCATTGAACTAACATGCAGGTTACAAAGGAAAACAAGGCACGAGAGCGACGCAATGCTCTTCGACGATGCGCTATTACAATTAGCACCACGTCTGCAAAGCAAGGCACTAGAGTGAAGCAAAGCTCTTCGACATCTAGACTATCGCAAATAGCACAGCGTCTCCATTCGCAAAGCAGGTAACCCTGACCACAGGCGGTCAGGATTTACTTTTATCGCATCTTTTTCTAACATAAATGTTTTCAAACACTGCAGGCATTTTTGGCAAATACTTTGACCGTCGCTTTTCCAAAGCTCGGCCAAAGTGGGGGCTTCTATAGACACCCAAATGTGTCCCCCCTGGCGTAGCGCTCGATGATGATAACCTATAATCATGTTAAAGAAACGAATGTCAATGCTTGACGTATTTATGCTCATTTGAACCCATTTATCCATCCTCACTCAGGATATCATCAATTTCCATATCCACAAATAGCCCTTTTTATAATCTTTTCAACGGCATCTCATTTGTCCCAATCGGACACCGGAGCCAAAAGTTACAATTTAATGAAGTTATGAGCTAAAAACGATTTTCTCATACCCGCATATCACGGTTCAAGACTGATTTTTAGCCATGAAATGATTAGTTGGATTATTAGCCCACTAGGATTGTATTCTCCTTTCAATTATCTTTCCAATGATGTATTATGGACCAAGATCCCATTAGAAACGAAAAAGATATGATCCGATGATTGATTAATGCGTTGAAACGGACACTTCTCTAGTGTTTGGGCGTAACTCATAGGATACGTGTGCTATATGAGCCCACAATATGTCAAAAGAAATCCCTTTGAACAAGGAATCCAACGCACCAATAATCAGGCGAAGAGGAGCTCAAACGAGTGCTCCAGTGGCCTTTTCCTGGGAGCGGGGGCCTTCTGACCAGCCGCTGAGCTTCAGCGGCAGCCACTGGCCCCAGCTGCCTTCCGTGTGGCCGCTGGGCACCGATTTTGGGCTGGGAACCCTAATTTGACCTCCTTTTCGGCCCAATCCCTATAAATACCCATCTAAACTCCGTTTTTTGGGACCAACACTCATTATTACAGGATTTCTCTCAAGAGAACCCTAATCTCTCTCTCTCTCTCTCTCTCTCTCTCTCTCTCTCTCTCTCTCCTCTCTCTCATGCAACCCTAATCAAATCATTCAAGCATTCATAAAGCCTCATTCAAGAGCAACTCCATACACAAGAGCAAAGAAAATACAAGGGCAATTGACATTCAATTTGACCTTCTTTGTATTGGTCAGTCCATTGCTGGTCCTTGGTCTTTGTGTGGTGACTACAACTCGGTACTACTTTATGGTGATAGAATTAATGGAAATCCAGTTTCAGATCACGAGATTTATGATCTACATGAGTTTATGAATAACAACCAGTTGGTGGAGCTTAAAGCCATGGGGAGGCACTACACTTGGACTAATAGGCATGTGTCTAGCCATATTGATCGTGCTATGGGAAACTCTGCTTGGTTACTTGATTATGGTACCATAACTGCTGAATTTAGGGAGCCAGAGATTTCTGATCACAGCCCTATTTTTCTTAGGTTTGACCAAGCTAATTCTGTAGTTAGAAGACCTTTCAGATTTATTAATATTGTCACACCATCAGAAGTTTTTTGATGTTGTTATAGCAAAATGGAATAGAGAGTATGCAGGTATTTCCATGTTTTCTGTGTGGCAGAAATTGAAAGCTTGTAAATCTCCTATTAAATGTCTCTTTAATAGAGATTTTGGCAACTTTGATATGAGGTTAGAAGTTGCTCGAGGTAATCTTGAGGCTGTTCAGGCTCGTATGCGTGATAATATGTGTGACTCAGTACTGCTATCACAAGAAAAACACTGCTTGGCCCAGATTGAGAAGTGGAGTGAGATACAGGAATGAGTGTGCAAACAAAAATCTAAAGCCCACTGGCTGCGTACTAGGGATGGCAATACTAGGTACTTTTTTGCTATTATGAAGGATAGGCAAAATAAAAGTTCTATTAGTACCTTGGTTGATGCTGATGGTCACTGACTAACAAAGGTGAATGATATTAAAGAGGAAATCCTTGGTTTCTATAAGGGGCTCATGGGGTCCTCTGCTTCTACCATTTCCTGTATTGATGTTACATGCATGAGAAATGACCCTATTTTGAGCCATGAGCAACAACTACTCTTGCAAGCTAAAGTTTCTGTAGATGAAGTCAAGAAGGTGGTTTTTTCTATTGATGATAACAAGGCCCCAGGCATTGATGGGTATAATGCACACTTTTTCAAGAAGTCTTGGCATCTGATTGGAAATGAGGTAACAAAGGCTGTTTGTGATTTTTTCCATAATGGTTATTTCTTGAAGGCAATTAACACTATTGTTATCTCCCTTGTCCCTAAAGTGCCTAACCCGTCTTCAGTTAGGGAGTTTAGGCCTATTGCTTGTTGCACAGTGTTGTACAAAATTATTTCCAAGGTAATCACTCATAGGTTGCAGCATGTGATTGGTTCTATTGCGAGTGCTAGTCAATCTACTTTCGTGCCTGGTAGATTGATTTCTGATAATATTTTTTTGAGCGATGAGTTGGTAAAAGGATACAACAGGAAGTATATCTCTCCAAGATGCATGATAAAGGTAGACCTACAGAAGGTGTATGATTCTGTAGAGTGGGTGTTTATTGAACAAATTTTGAGAGAGCTTGCTTTCCCTTCTAGAGTCATTGGGTGGATTATGATGTGTATCAAAACTGTTAGTTACACAATCAACCTAAATGGTGAATTTAGTGATTCTTTTTTGGCTAAGAAGGGCTTGAGACAGGGTTACCCTATCTCCCCCTTTCTGTTTACTCTAGTTATGGAGTACATTCACAGAAGTTTATACATTTTGCAGCAGCAGCCTGAGTTTCATTTTCATCCGAGATGCAAGAGAATGGGGATTGTTCACTTGTGTTTTGCAGACGATCTTCTTCTCTTCTCTAGAGGTGATATCCAATCTGTTCGTGCTTTGTTTGATAAATTCAGCAAATTCCTTGATGCTTCAGGTTTGAAAGTAAATCTTTCAAAGAGTCAGGTATATTTTGGAGGGGTGCCTATAGATGTGAAACATGATATCCTTGCTGTGTTGGGGTTTTCTGAAGATGTTTTACCAATGCGGTACCTCTCTCCACCAAGAGACTAACTATCGCTCAGTGTAAGCCTTTGATTGAGAAAATGACGAGTAAGATTAAACACTAGGCTGCTAGATTTGTGTCTTATGCTGGGAGATTACAGCTTATTAAAGATGTACTGTTTGGGATTCAATCATTTTGGGCTCAACTGTTTATATTTCCATAAAAGCTTATCAAACTTGTTGAAGCTGCTTGCAGGAGTTTTTTGTGGTCAGGAGAAGCTCATGTGACGAAGAGAGCTCTACTGGCATGGGACAAGGTATGTTTGCCTAAAGGTGCAGGAGGTTGTGGGACAAGATAAGTACACAGTTATTATGTGAAACAAAGAGATGTGTGGAGAATGGATGTTCCCCTTCAGGCATCTTGGATGGTCAAGAAGATATTCAGCATGAGGAAGCATATGTCACTTATAGGGGAGTGGTCTAGAGTGATGAAACTAGACAAGTTTTCAATTAGTGGGTGTTATGTGTTGTTGCGTGGACAGTGTACTAATGTGGCTTGGAAGAATTTGGTCTGCTCTAATGCAGCAAAACCCAAATCTGTGTTTATTTTGTGGCTTAGTTTACATGGTCGTCTCCGAACAAAAGATGTTGTTGCTGTTTGGGGGATCCCGTGTGATACGACTTGTGTATTGTGTACAGCTCAGCAGGAAACGTTGCAGCACCTCCTGTTTGACTGCCCTTACTCTCAGAATATCTAGAAGGGAATCATGGGCTGGTTGGGTATACAGAGGAGTATTTTTCCTTGCTCTCAAGAATGTGAATGGGTGTGTAGGGTATCCAACGGTAAGACAACCCGTGCAGCAGCCCTGAAGTTGTGTTTTGCTGATACGGTATATGCCATTTGGATTGAGCGCAATACGAGAGTTTTTCAGGACAGGCAATCTGAAGAGGGAACCCTTGTTAAGCAAGTCCAAAATCAAGCTTATGTTCGTGTGCAGGGACACCTGAAACTCCAGCAGTTTTTTGAGAGTCTTGCTGTGTTTTGAGTTTTTTGTGACTGGTTTAGGGTTTACGTACAATTGATATAGGCAACCCTTCCTAGAAGGTGGGTTTATATCAATTGTCGGTTACCTCTATTTAGTTTCTTATTGTTGTGGTCTGGTGGTTTGTATGAGAGGTTCGTGCTTGCACCCTGTTTTGTAACTCTTTTTCGGTAATTAATGGAAAGCTATCATTTAATTGCCGAAAAAAGGTTAAACTGAGGGCAATTTTCTCAATCTTTCAAAACTCTTTTTAAAATCATATTTTACTTTGATTATGATTATGGTTGATTTGTATATCATGTTTTGATTGTTTTAGTTTTGTTATTAATCATATTCATGTCTAGATCATTGATTTGCATGTTTTAATTAGTTTAATACATGTTAAGTATAAATATTGCATCTTTGCATGTACTTATCCCTAGATTGCATATTAGCATATTTTTATTATTTTGTTTATTATTATTTTACTTCCATTGAAGTTGCTAACAATCTATTGATGTGCATATGCAATTTGGCGCGTTTAGCAAGAACGATAAGGTGGAGATTTATTTCTTTTATCTTATTATTGGCTTGGTTTATGCTTGTTAATATGCATGCAATTGGATAATATGTGCAAAGTGATCACTTTAGTAATTTGGTTTGTTCAATCCACCTAGTTAATTTAGGATCTTGGACAACCCGATTTTTATGGAACCTTGCGATATAAATTATGGATCAACATGGATAAGATTAGTAGAGGCCGTTAATTCTGGCGAAATAGATAGGATTCGTTTTATCTTTTTCTTACCCACGCCCCGAACTCAATCTTTGGGTATGAGTCAATTCCAAATAGGAATTGGGTGCACTTTTGATGGTTTCCAATTGTTTCCTTAAAAATTGGTGGCGACTTCACTATTTGCTTATCATTTCCCCTATCATAATTAACCATGTTTCATATGACGTATTATTTAAGAACCATTAATTCCAAGTAAATATTTCAATTAGCGCCGAAAGGCGAGGGTTCTTACAGAGGTATGTGCGTGGTATATTGGAATGAAGGTAATAAGGGTAATTCCATAATTATACATAATATCATATACTTAATCATCAAGAAGGACTTAACCTAATATTTCTTCCAAAAAACGCCTCTAGACCACTTTTTTTAGCTATTAAAGTTTTTGATGGTAGTTTGGTCAATTTACTTAGTTGTGGGTAGTTTTGTCCTTCTGCATTACTTCTCAAATTCACATGTGTTATTGGTGTATCTATACGTATCAATATCAGGTAAAGAAAGTTTTCGGATGTATGTGCGTGATATATTAGAATGAAGGTAATAAGGTTAATTCCGTAATTATACATAATATGATATACTTAATCATCAAGAAGGACTTGGCCCAACTATATCCTCCAAAAAACGCCTCTAGACCACTTTTTTTAGCCATTAAAGTTTTTGATGGTAGTTTGGTCAATTTACTTAGTTCAGGGTAGTTTTGTCCTTCTGAATTATTTCTCAAATTCACATGTGTTATTGGTGTATCTATTCGTATCAATATCAGATGAAGAATGTTTTCGGAGGTATGTGCGTGGTATATTGGAATGAAGGTAATAATCGTAATTCCGTAATTATACATAATATCATATACTTATTCATCAAGAAGGAGTTGGCCTAATATTTCCTTAAAAAATTGCATCTTGACCGCTTTTTTTAGCCATTAAAGTTATTGATCGTAGTTTGGTCAATTTACTTAGTTGAGGTTAGTTTTATCTTTCTGAATTACTTCTCAAATTCCCATGTGTTATTGATGTATCTATTTGTATTAATATCAGATGAAGAAAGTTTTCGGAGGTATGTGAGTGGTATATTGGAATGAAGGTAGTAAGGGTAATTCCGTAATTATACATAATATCATATACTTAATCATCGAGAAGGACTTGACCCAATATTTCCTCCAAAAAACGCCTTTAGACCTCTTTCTTTAGCCATTAATGTTTTTTGATGGTAGTTTGGTCAATTTACTTAGTTGAGGGTAGTCTTGTCCTTCTGAATTACTTCTCAAATTCACAAGTGTTCCTGGTGTATCTACACGTATCAATATCAGATGAAGAAAGTTTTGGGAGGTAAGTGCGTGGTATATTGGAATGAAGGTAATAAGGGTAATTCCGTAATTATACATAATATCATATACTTAATCATCAAGAAGGACTTGGCCCAATATTTCCTCCAAAAAATGCCTCTAGACCACTTTTTTTAGCCATTAATGTTTTTTATGGTAGTTAGGTCAATTTACTTAGTTGAGGGTAGTTTTGTCCTTCTGAATTACTTCTCAAATTCACATGTGTTATTGGTGTATCTACACGTATCAATATCAGATGAAGAAAGTTTTGGGAGGTAAGTGCGTGGTATATTGGAATGAAGGTAATAAGGGTAATTTCATAATTATACATAATATCATATACTTAATCATCAAGAAGGACTTGGCCCAATATTTCCTCCAAAAAATGCCTCTAGACCACTTTTTTTAGCCATTAATGTTTTTTATGGTAGTTTGGTCAATTTACTTAGTTGAGGGTAGTTTTGTCATTCTGAATTACTTCTCAAATTCACATGTGTTATTGGTGTATTTATACGTATCAATATCAGATAAAGAAAGTTTTTGGAGGTATGTGCGTGGTATATTGGAATGAAGGTAATATGGGTAATTCCGTAATTATACATAATATCATATACTTAATCATCAAGAAGGACTTGACCCAATATTTCCTCCAAAAAACGCCTCTAGACCACTTCTTTTAGCCATTAAAGTTTTTGAGGGTAGTTGTATCCTTCTGAATTACTTCTTAAATTCACATGTATTTGGTGTATCTATACGTATCATTATTAGATGAAGAAAATTTTCGGAGGTATGTGCGTGGTATGTTGGAATGAAGGTAATAAGGATATTTCCGTAATTGTACATAATATCATATACTTAATCATCAAGAAGGACTTGGCCCAATATTTCCTCCAAAAAAGGCCTCTAGACCACTTTTTTTAGCCATTAAAGTTTTTTATGGTAGTTTGGTCAATTTACTTAGGTGACAGTAGTTTTGTCCTTCTGAATTACTTCTCAAATTCACATGTTTTCTTGGTGTATCTATACGTATCAATATCAGATAAAGAAGTTTTTTGGAGGTATGTGCGTGGTATATTGGAATGAAGGTAATATGGGTAATTCCGTAATTAGACATAATATCATATACTTAATCATCAACAACATCCTTTTGATGCTTCAATCATCCTAAAAGAAAAAAGTATCCTGCATGACCTGGAAATATGTTCTACCACTCATGAGAAGGTACTTACACAGAAAACCAGAGCCACTTGGATCCATCATGGTGATGCAAATACCAAAATTTTCCATGCTCAATTGCGGGCTAGACATGCTGTGAACAAGGTGTCTTCAATCTACACTGAAGGAGGGTTGAAACTTACTAATCCCGCTGATATCCAGTCTGCATTCCTTGGCTTCTACCATGGCTTAATGGGAGATTCTGCACTGGAGCTCCCTGGTATTGATCTTAATGTTATCAGGGATGGCCCCACCTTATCCTTGGCACAGCATGCCCCTTTGGTTGCTGACGTAACAGATGAGGAAATCAGTGCTGTTTTGAAGGAGCTACCCTTGGAGAAAGCCCATGGAATAGATGGCTTCCCAGCTGAGTTCTTTAAGCAGAACTGGGACATCATTGGGGCTGAGGTGAGTACAGCTATTAAGCAATTCTTTGCTAATGGGAAATTACTTAAAAGCATCAACTGTACCACCTTGACTCTGATTCCAAAAGTGGCCAAACCATCCTATGTTAAAGATTTTAGGCCAATTGCTTGTTGTACCACACTATATAAGTTGATTGCTAAAATCTTCACAAATAGGCTCAGAACTGTTGTTGATTTGCTTGTTGGTTCTTCTCAATCTGCATTCAATAAAGGGAGACATATTTTTGACAATATCTTGCTTAGTCATGAGATTATTAAAGGCTATACTAGGAAGAATGTCTCCCCTAGATGTATGCTTAAAGTTGATTTGA
This sequence comes from Tetragonia tetragonoides, assembly GCA_038025085.1. Taxonomy (NCBI): domain Eukaryota; kingdom Viridiplantae; phylum Streptophyta; class Magnoliopsida; order Caryophyllales; family Aizoaceae; genus Tetragonia; species Tetragonia tetragonoides. The sequence continues at coordinate 21,905,599 of CM076149.1, forward strand.
GGAAGGCATATGATTCTATTGAGTGGAGCTTCCTCAACATGGTTTTATTGGAACTTGGGTTACCTTACAAGTTTGTTTCTTTGATCATGACTTGTGTGTCTACTGTCTCTTATACTATCTTGCTTAATGGGACTACGACCCCTAAGTTCAAGGCAAGGAAAGGGCTGCGTCAAGGGGATCCTATGTCTCCGCTACTGTTTGTATTAGCTATGGAGTACCTGCACAGGAGACGCAAACAACTGAGCCTGGATCCTAACTTCAATTTCCACCCTAGATGTAGCAAACTTGAGCTCCTTCATGTTTGCTTTGCTGATGATCTACTTATGTTTTGCCGGGAGAATTTGATTTCAGTCAAGATGTTGTATGAGCCTTTTGACCACTTTTCTCAAGTGTCTGGGTTGAAAGAAAACACAGAAAAAAGCTCCATGTATACTGCAGTGTCTCCCCTGATTTGAGAAAGGACATGCTCTCTGCCCTGGGGTTCTCGGTAGGTGAACTACCCTTTAAATACTTAGGAGTTCCTCTTTCCAGCAAGAAACTCTCTGTCAAGCAATGCTAACCTTTGGTAGACAAAAGTTTGGCAAGAATCAAGTGCTGGACTGCACGCTTTTTATCCTATGGTGGCAAGGTACAACTCATTAAGGGTGTCTTAATTGGGGTACAAACCTACTGGTCTCAGGTTTATGTTCTGCCAAAAAAAGTGTTACATCTGATTGATAGTGCCTGCAGGTCTTTCTTGTGGACTGGGAATGCAGGCTCCAAGAGAGCACTCATTGCTTGGTCAAAAATCTGTCTTCCAAAGTCTGCAGGAGGACTTAATATCATTGATCTCTACAGATGGAACCAAGCTACTATTCTTAAGCATCTGTGGGCACTGGAACAAGAAAAAGACAGATTGTGGATACGTTGGGTTCACTCTTATTATATGAAGAAAAGATCTTTGGATGACATGGGCACAATATCTCAAGCTAGGTGGGTGATTCAGAAGATTTGCAAAGCAAGACAACTATTGTAGAACAGTCCAAATTGGAGAGCTCAGCTTGGGAGCTTTGCCACTGATGGTAGGTTCTCTATAAAAAAAGCTTACCTCTTCCTAACCCCTCAAGTTCCACCTGTTGGATGGAAACGAGTAGCTAAAATGAGAGGGATCATCCCAAAACACAGGTTTATTCTTTGGCTTGCTCTGCAAAACAGACTTCAAACTGTTGATAAATGCCTTCAGTGGGGCATGAGTATACCTTCAGACTGTGTGTTGTGTGATTCTGGTCATATTGAGGATATGAATCACCTCTTTTTCACATGCGTTTAGTCCAACACAATTTGGAGATGCTTACTGAGCTGGTTTGGGGAGGCCAGGAGTGTAACTGACTGGGATGCAGAACTCACCTGGGCTGTGAGAATATTCAAAGGCTCCAGACCTGCAACAGAAATGCTCTTCCATCTGTTTGCTTCTACTGTCTACAACATATGGATGGAAAGGAAACAACGAAGAATTTAGCAAACTCAAGCTACTATTCAGCAGAGGGTGCTCAGATAATTCAGGATTTGCACCTGTTGGCTTGCAATATCCTAAATGGAGTTCAAAAGTGTGTACTTTAAATAGCTACCCCATATAGATTGTTAAACCGTGTCTTGTATGAGTTGTGTCCCTTGAACCCTTCCTAGAAGGTGGCACGGTGATCAACTTATTATGCACATTGGTTTTAGGAAAATGTCCATGTAATGAGTCTGGTTTGTTGTCATCAAACCAGTGTATGCATCACGCTTATATGGTTAAATAAAATTTTACCTATGACCAAAAAAAAAAAGGAAAAGAAAACAATCATTCATCCATAAACTTAAGCTTAATACAAGCGCTTTTGCTCAAAACGCACTATGCATGTATAATATAAGAGATAAAAATCTTTCGATCTTTGGTCGAAAGGTGACCCTATGCTGTAGGTCAAACAATAAACGTCCTTCGATTTTCAGTCGAAGGGGAACCCTATGTTGTAGGTTGCACAATAAAAATATTTCGTTAGAAATAATATAAGAGATAAAAATCTTTCGATCCTTGGTCGAAAGGTGACCCTATGTTGTAGGTCAAACAATAAACGTCCTTCGATTTTCAGTCGAAGGGGAACCCTGTGTTGTAGGTTACACAATGAAAATATTTCGTTAGAAATAAGAGATAAAATCTTTCGATCCTTGGTCGAAAGGTGACCCAATGCTGTAGGTCAAACAATAAACGTCCTTCGATTTTCAGTCGAAGGGGAACCCTATGCTGTAGGTTACACAATAAAAATATTTCGTTAGAAATAATATAAGTAGTAAAGGGTAATAAAAAGTTGCTCAGACCTTAGGTCGGGTTTGAGCCCATGCCACCTGGCCAAGTATGAATGTGCAAACCTGTGGGTTTAAAGTAGTCCTGTTTTTATAACGGACTTTGGCGCGCAAATAACTGCTATGGACCTCGTGTAGGGGCCCACTGATTTTGAACCAATGACCCAAAGAAACGTTAGAGGTGAGAGAGTGGACCAGACGGACAAACCGCCACGTCAAGCGGTTGAATCGCTACGTGGAGCGACTTGGCCGCTGGCTGGAGCGGCTATGCCGCTTGCTGGAGCGGCCATACGGCGTGGCTTGCGGTCTGACCGCCAGCTGGGTGGTCTGACCGTCCACGTGGCGGTTTGACTGGCCACTAGGTCATTTTGCACGGTTTTGCTTTAAGAGGAGAAGGGGAGGCCGAAATGGGTCATCTTCCCCTTTTCGACCCTTCTCTTTCTATTTCCTCTATTTTTGCTCAAATTCTTCAACCTCCATCAAAGCCCCTAGCTCCAAATCTTGAGGTTTCTTGCTCAAATCCGTAGTAGAACTTGATTTTGTTGGTTGTTCTTTTGTTTTTGAGTATCAAAACTCAAAATTGTGTGAATTAGTGAGTTTTGGGAGTTTCACTCAAATTTCAAAAACTACATCTTTTGTTCTTCATCCAAGGCTCCCAAACTTAGAGGAGGTACGAAAAGGAAGGGGCAGGAGATTGTGGTTCATGAGACCCCGAATGTTTTCACTTGGGTTTTCTTTTCCGTTATACCCCATCACCGGGTGGATGAGAGCCGGTTAGTCCAGGACGAGTTCACTCGTAGCGATTTTCATCCTACCGATTGTTGGGAGCCCAGCGATATAGTCTTCAAGAAGAAGGAGCATTTGGTTACCGTTGGTACCAAATGTTGGGTATATCATTTTTTTGTTATTGCTCTTTAACACTTAGAAAATCATGTGTAGCCAAACATAGATTACTTAGGTTGAGAACTGTAGTGTAGCCAAATGTGAAAAAACCAATTTGCGTGAAATTGTTTTCCTTATTAATTTGCGAATTCCCGTAGGACTCTTGGATTATATATGCATGTGAAGAATGAATTTGTGTGAAATTCATCTTTAATTTGTGGAAAATAAATTTGTATGAAGTTTATTCTCGTTCAATTATATGTATGTTCTGTGTAAACAATCTTGGATGAAGTTTGTCTTTTTGTGAGTATATTTGTGGAGAATAAACTTGTGTGATATTTACTCTCTTTAAAATTTACTCTTGTCATATTGGTTTAGCTAAAATGCTTAATTTTACGATTTGTAAAAATTTAGGACTAAACCGGAGACTGGTAATTGTTACTAGGATCACTTAGCTAATTGTCTTTGCAATTATTTGTGTTGTTTTAGGATGTCGACACGGCCATGCGGGGTTACGGTAGCCTTTCGGGTATCGAGAAAGCCCGTAGGTACGTGACTCCTTCGGTGGACGCTATTGTAGCGCATTGTGGCTTTAGTCACTTTTTAGCGTCCATGGCTTCTGCTGAGCGCTCCGATCGCCTATTGGTTAGAGGCCTTGCGGAGCGGTATTGGGATACTACCAGTTGCTTTCATTTTCCTATGGGTGAGATCATGATCACCCCTTTTGAGTTTGGTCTCATTTTCGGGATCCCTTGCACCGGTACTCCTGTCACTTATGGAGATGTGATCCGGGAGGTTATGGTGGAGATGTTTGGTCTTTTCAGAACCAACTGGGATGGTAGGGAGTATGGTCGGACCTACGTCATGGTCCAGTTTTTGACCAATCCGAGGAAGTTGAAGAAGATCACAGTGGAGAAGCACGCCCGCCTTTTCTTGGCCCTTGTTCTATCTTGTTCCCTCTTTTCGGATAAGGCTAGTAGGTACCATGTGTAGACGCCAAAAAAGCGTCTTCAGAGTTCTCCGCAAAAGCACGATAATGAAAGGAGTAATTTTTAAGCTTGAACTGCTATTTTGCTTTAATAGTTAAAATAAGGTCTCAGGTGTTTCTTCTAAACACTCCTTTATTCCATTTCATTCAGAATCCCCGTTCAAGAGCTTTCCAACGACACGTCTTATGCCTCATTCCGACTCCCGGTTGCCAAGTTGCGATTTAGAGGTAAAACCGTCTATTACCATTCAGGGGCAAAACAGTCTTTTCATATTTTTTTGAACATTAAAAATTCCACGCAAAATAAAAACAGGCTGGATGACGTCATTATCAAGTCATCCAGCTGGCTGCTGACAGCCGTCAGCGGCATTGGAAAATGTCCCAGGGCCGCTAGAGGCCTTGTCCAGCACCGCTAGCGGCGCTGCCTTTTCTTACGGGCCCGACTCATTTTTCAAGCCCGTCTCATTTTTCAGCTCAAATTCAACCGTACAACCCTACTTTTCCACGCCTACATAAACAACCCTCCACCCTCAATTCAAAACACACAACCTACAGTTGGCAACCTCTATTCTCAGGAGTATTAACACTGAGCTTCCCCCTCTTTCTTCCAAACTTGAGATCTATTTTTACTATTCTTGTCAAATATAACCTACAGTTTAGGTACAAATTCTTGAGGGCTCAAATTAAATTGCTTAACTGTTTATTTTTCCAGTAGTCATAATGTAGATATCATGCTAGAATAACGTCTTTTTTGCTTCCTAAATACTGTCTGTATAGTCGTTGTGCTGCTCAACTTGTCAATTGAATGCATGTCTAAATAAGGGTTAAAAATAAATGTTGTGATGTTTGTGATGAACCAATTAATAGTCTAAGTCTAGGTTGTTAATCCGGTTTGTGTGGGAATCATGTCTTTAAACTATTAAGCAAACTTGAGTTAGTAGAGGCCATCATAATACGGGCGAGTTGGGTGCCTAACACTTTCCCACCTCGTACCTTCGCCCCCGAACCTATTATTCTTTGGTGCTTATATGTTCCATATAAGCGGGAGTCTTTCTAAAAACATGATCAGTTCACTTTTCACGCTATTGGGTTGTCCCTTCGGTTTGTCCTTTCGATAAAACGCCGATAGCAGATTTGTGACCTCTTTCATGGTTTTTATTCAATTCAAGTCTTTTCAAAGCTTTTCTAAGTCGATGGTCCCTTGAACTTATCTAAGCCCCAAACCGACAAATTTTCTATAAGGATGCACTCCGCGGAAACCAAAAAAGGAATGGTGGAAAATCCCGGGTCCTTACAGTGGCGACTTCACTGGGGACTTATTTAAGAGGGTGAGACTCGAAAGTCAAGTTTGCTTAATTGTTTAAAAATATGTTCCATATGTTTTTGCATCACTTGCATCATTTGCATGTGCCTTGGCACAACCTTTTGACCCTTATCGACCCTCGAGAAAGTTTGTGTTGCAACTCGTAAACAACGCGTATATCTAAAGGAATATACAGATGTCCTATCGTGCAAATCGACACTTCCTCACCCATGACTCATCAACCCTTTGTTGATGAAAAGAATTACAATCGATGTATCGACCATCCGCCGAACGGAAGTTGTAATTTGTCATGGTAATCTCACAGAAGCCAAAAGCCTTCAACCCACATTCGTGCATCCGCTTGCTTGTTGTGCATGTGTTGTTGTAATGCCCGTCTGATCACCTGTTTACCTGTAAACTGCGTCGTTATAATGCTTGCTTGAATGCATGAATTACGTGATTATGTGCCGACATGTACTTACGTGCTAGGAGTCTTTTCTTTTATTTTTAGCTAGTTCCTAGTGCCCAAAGATGGTGCGAGAATTCAAATTCAATGAACACTCATAATTTTCCCAATGATTTATTCTAAAAGTCATGAACAATTTCTAGGATCTTTTTAGTAAAAAAAGAGTCAGTCTTTCAACCTCCCCTCTCCTTTTTCTTATTTCTGTATTTTCTTTTGTCTTTTGATGTAATTCAGATTCGGTCCAAAAAAATCAAAAAAATCAAAAAAATCGAAAAACAAAAAAAAAACCGGCAAAAATCAAAAATGCCGAAAAATCAAGAAAAATCAAAAAAAAAATATAATAAAAAAAGAGGGGACCGAAATTTTTTTCCCATTTTTCATTTCCTTTGAGTCTAGGAAAATAAAATTAGGATAGTCATATTTTTCTATTTTTCTTATTTTCGTTCATTGACTTTATTTTCCTTGGATATTAGGGAAATATTTGGGCATCTAGGCTTAAGGACTTTATTTTAGGATAATGTGTTTTCTATGTGTGGGTCAATTTTTCATTAGATGAGAGTCTCATGTTCTTTGTTACTAAGTGTTCCGTGCATCCTATTTAGGATAGAGGGTCCAAAGAAGAAAGGAAATCTTGAGAAAAGTTGGGCTCGGCCTTCGGCGAGGTTGGTTCGTCTGCAACCGTCTACACCACTAGGTCCTCGTTTACCTTCACCATCACTACATACCTTCGTCTCCACACCAATCACCCCTCCCAACTTCACAATGCCTAAGACCATGGATGAAAGATTTGATGACCTCATGAGCGAGTTGGATACGGTTCGACTCAAAGTGGAAGATATAGAAAGAAAGAGAGAAGAAGAAGCAAGGATCCCTTCCGATTCCGATTCTAAGGAAGAAGGGTCAGATTCTATGCTGGCTAAGATCACCTCTGTGCTCAAGAGTAGTGGCTTGATCTCCAACTATAGTGTCAATGTAGGAAAGTTTGACACTCAGATCAAGGGTAAGCTTCCAGCCAAGTTCTCTATGCTTGAAGTACCCACCTTCACGGCAGTTGACAACCCGCAGGATCACCTGAAATCCTTCACTACTGCTATGCCTCTTAGGGGAATCAACAAGAAACTCTATGCCCATTTGTTTCCCCAGACCCTCGATACACATGCTCGATGATGGTTCTACTCCCTAGATTTGGAGGGCTACCCCACCTGGTCTGAAATTACTACGGTCTTCCTGGCTCGATACAAGGACAACGCTACTCTCCCCATCACTTTAAGGGAGCTCGAAATTACCACCCAAGAGAGGAATGAGGGATTCACTAAATTCCTTCGTCGATGGAAGTCCAAGATAGCTGAGATGGTGGAAAGGCCCTCTGAAACTGAACAGATCAGGCATTTCATTAAGAACTTCCAACCGGCTTATAAGTGTCACCTTCAGTATCAGGTCATTGACTCATATCAGCGTCTAAACGACGTTGGTATTCTTATTGAAGATGACATCAACAAAAATAAGGACCAGACCACCCCTAAGCGCTTCACTTATGGGAGAGACAAGAGGGCGACTGCCGGAACTTCTTCTGGTGCTCAAGTTAATGAGGTAGCTGCTGTGAATACCTTTGCCGAGAGAAAGACGCCAAGGGAGTTCACCCCTCCTGGAATGACTCTATCACATGCCCTTGAAAGAATGATCAAAAATAATCTGCTACAGCCCATTGGGCCTACTCCGGAACCAGCTGTTAAGAATCGTAACTGGAAGGAAGGAGAGTACTGCAAGTACCATCAAGGAAAAGGGCACGACACTGACAACTGCTGGGCCCTTAAACATGCTATCCAAGATAGAATTGAGAACGGTACCATACCCTTACCAAAACCTGGTCAAGCACCCAGCAACTCGAATAACCCTTTGGGTGCCATTTTACATATAAATGTTGAAGATGCCTTGGGATTGGACATCGCTGGAATATGGGACAGTGACGAAGAAGACGTATGGGAGATCCGAACCAGATCACCCGTAGGAGCGGCTCACTTGACACGCTCCGGTCGTCATTATAGGCCACCAAACATCTATAATGACAGAATCCCACCTCCAGCTGAGGAAGAAGTGGAAGAAGTTCCGGCAAAGGAGAAAGAATCTCACATCACAGGACAACTCAAGAGAATCAATGCCGACATCTCCATTTGGCAACTTCTAGCTTCATGCTTCATCCTATAAACATCGCAAGGCCATTTTGGAAGCCTTATCAAAGGTTTCGGTGTCGCCCGATATGAGACCTGACGAACTGGTTAATTTCTTGGTAGGGGATAAAACTAGGTCGTCCATCACTTTTTCGGACAATGAGTTACCACCAGAAGGGTCTTCACACAATAATGCTCTGTACTTGACTGTATTCGCCATGGGCAAGTATGTACCCATGACCCTAGTGGACAACGGCTCGGCAGTAAATGTATTCCCATTGAGAACTGCAGCAAAACTGGGCATCGACATCAACAATTTGGCTCACTCAGCGCAAGGCTTGCGCGCGTATGACAATTCCAGTCGAAAGGTTCTGGGCACCATAACTATGAATGTCACCTCTGGGGCTATAGAGAAAACGGTCCAGTTTTATGTGATGGATATTCCAGCTACTTTCAACTTGTTTTTAGGGCAACCTTGGCGTCATGGTTTAAACGTTGTAGCCTCCACCCTGCACCAGAAGGTCAAAATGATGCTGGAAGGAGAAATTGTGGAAATGGAAGCCAACCCGATCAAGGCGACCATTGACAAGACTCCTGTCGTGAAGATAGAGCATGATAGTGAAGATATTGACCTATGGGGATTCTCCCCTGAAGAGGTGGCTCTCATAGAAGAAGATACTAAATCTCACGGCTCAAATAGTTCCAGGGAATTCGAAACCTACCCTTCTGAAGAAATAGGAGAGTCGGATGAGTTTGAAGAAGTAAAGAAAACTATCAAGGGAATGTCCATTTACGTGGAACATCACCACAATGCAATTCGGTAAATGAAAGAGAAAATTTCTTCGTTGGAACGACCCACAGAATGCAACATTATTCTGGCCAAAGGAGAAGCTTGCTTCCAACAAGATGAAATGTTCAGCAAGATGGTCAAGTATGGATATGCCCATCCAAGGAGGCCTACCCCTCGCATTCTTCCCAGGGACAAAAATCCCTACCTTCGATGCAAATAATGTGAAGCTGATGGACGCCACACTAACCAATGCAAGCGTCTGAAGAGGGTAATCACCACTTTCATTGATCGAGGGACCATGTGGTCGCCTAGCTTATGGGCAATAAAGGGGTGGCGCCGTTTTAATCAAAAGGAGTATACCCAGCTAAATGTCCCCATTGGTAACGTCATGAATACCCTCATATGGAAAGGAGACCTTAAAGCTACAATCCCTCGTGACGATCTTCAGGAAGTGCATAGAGACCCAGACCTTTACTGTTGCTATCACTAGGTTTTCGGCCACTACACAGATCAATGTGTTCGTCTGAAGGATGAGATACAAAAGATCATAGGTAGCGGGGAAGTACAACTGCCTTTGAAGGAAGAAGAAGAGCCCTAGAATTGATTGGTTACTTGCAAGGGCTAGAGGAGTCGAATCTGAGTCCCCAAGTTTTGTTGAGTTAGGATCTTAGCTAAATCTCTAGGTTGAGTCGTGAATAGGGGGTGTTCCCCTTTTATTTTCCTTCTAAGTCTAGTTTCTTTTTGACGGGTATTAGAGACCCTCTTCTCTAAAGTCATGTGTGCTTATCTATTTTTTGCAAATCAATAAAAATTCCTCTTGTTAATTTCTCTCTTTATTTAACTATTGATAAATCCAATGAATACAAAGTTGCACAAATCATTAACTAATCAATTTGAGTAATGTAAGTAAACTTCGCAAAGCAAGAATACAAATTTTCACTTTTACAGTAATTTGAGTAGCTGAACTCCCTCAACGATGCCACTCCCCAAGAAAAGAATAAGCGAGCCATCCTTTTGCAACAACCTCGACACAGAAATGACCTTGGCTCCGATCGAAGAAGATCCTTGGTACCAAGACGTCTTCAACTACATCACCAAAGGAGTGTACCCTCAAGATGCACCATTAAGAGCTCAACGGGCCATCCGTCTCTTAGTAGCGCAATACATAGAATAAAAGGGGGTTATGTACAAGAATTCCCACAACGGGGTTAACCTCAGATGTGTGAACGCTGAAGAAGCTGCAGAGATCATGGACGAGGAACACAATGGCGTATGTGGTCCACACATGAATGGTCAAATGCTCTCCAAGAAGGTCCTACGACTGGGATATTACTGGACTACTATGGAAAAAGGATTGTTACGACTATGTTAAGATGTGTAAGAAGTGTCAGATATATGCCAACCTACAGCATATGCCTCCCTCGATGCTCTACACCTCTCCTTGGCCATTTACTGCATGGAGAATAGACATCATTGGAAAGATCACCCCGAAGGGCTCGGGAGGACATGAATACATCCTAATAGCCATAGACTACTTTACCAAGTGGGTTGAAGCCCAATCCTATGCCGTCCTCACCTCCAAACAAGTGTCCAAATTCATAAGGAACAACATCATTTGCCGATATGGTTTTCCACATGAAATCATAAGTGACCATGGATCCCATTTCAAAGCCGAAACATCCACCCTTCCCAAAAGCTACAAAATCCAGCACTAGAAATCATCCCCTTACCATCCCCAAAGCAATGGCGCAGTAGAAGCCGCCAACAAAAACCTCAAGACTATCATTGAAAAGATGATAGAGAAATATAATGATTGGCCCATCAAACTTCCATTTTCCCTTTGGGGGTATAGGACATCCATAAGATCCTCTACGGGAGCAACACATTACTCCCTAGTCTATGGAATGGAAGCAGTTTTACCCATAGAAGTCCAACTACCATCCATGCGCATAGCCTTAGAAGGAGACATCCCTGAAACCCAATGGTTACAAGCTCGCTATGAAGAGCTCATGTTCACAGATGAAAGACGCCTACGGGCCCTGGACCATTCCCACATGTATCGACAACGCATGGCAAGAGCGTTCAACAAAAGGGTTCAACCTCGAAATTTAAAGGAAGGGGACTTAGTTTGGAAAGAATTACGAGCTCCAGTAACCGACCCTAGAGGCAAGTTTCGACCAAATTGGTCCGGACCATTCATCATCAAAGACATCTTATCAGGAGGCGTCGTCGGACTCGTGGATATTGATGGCATCGAGTTCAGCCAGCTCACCAACATGGATCAATTAAAGAAGTGTTACGTCTAAAACAAAAAAACTTGAAAAATAAAAAATAAAAAAATAATAATTTCGAAAACTTAGAAAGAAAAAAAAAAGACGAACACTATCTGAAAGAACTACGCTGGCCTGATTCCACACTGGATACGTAGGTAACCCTTTTAAAGGGGCCCGGCCAAAATCAATCAACAAATTCCATTCAACTCATTTAAAAAGGATAATCTTTATTCAAACTGAACGAATAAGCTTACATTGCAAGAATTAAAACTTCCTACGGAAATAATGCAACTATGAGGTTTAAGCTAAACAAATTCCTATAACTATTTTCTTTTGAAAACTAGACTTGCTTTCCTAGAAAACTACTTTAATCCTTCTTCCCTTTGAAGGACTATGGCTTGAGGACGACCTGTGATCGCTTCCTTGAGTTGGGGGCTTGCCTCTTTTCAGTACATGATAGTCTCCCATTTGAGACATTTCTTTCCTTTTCTTGCCTCCTGTTTGTGAGTCATACCTTAGGTTTTAGTTGGTCCCACTCCTCATGACGAAGGGCTCGTCTCGCTTCTCCATCAGGAAAGCCACTTCAGATAGGTCTCAGAAAGTTGGGGCAATCATCGAGGTACAGTCCAGCGATGCCGGCTACGCCAATACTTTCCCCACTCTGCAGCAAATTCAGTGGTTAAGGCTACAACATTTGGTCTCGTAGTCTCCTAAGGAGGAATCACCTGATTCAAACCATATTGCCTCATGACCCTAGAGGGAAAGAAGAAAGTGGTCTTGTACAGACCCAGTATGGTAGTATGAGGGATCAAGTCGTCACAAGCCACTAAAGAAGTCAAGCTCCACCAGGGCACATGCCAACGGATGATAGGTCCCACCTTGAAAAAGGCATCCCATTCAGCAAGGGACTTTTCAGAATATAGCCTTTTCCTCACCAGAAAGCTAGCAGCAGTATAGGTCTTCTTTGACCAAGTCCGAGGAACACGGATAATTAGATTATCCGTCGACTCTATCAACCTCAAATGCTCGCATAACCAGATTTGAAGCAGCAGGAGGCTGCCCGAAAAAGCTTGGTTAGGAGATGTTTTCAACCTGTCGAGCCCAATAATGGTTTCTCCTATGACCAGATGTAAGGGAGAATGACCTTCAACCATTTGATTAACCACTCGTAGCAACGAGGCTCTACCCATATTGAAACATTCTGCATTAAGAAACAACATGCGGTTTAACAGGCATAGTACAAAAGCCTATCGACGATAACATCTGAATATGGCACCTTTTTCAGAAGAAATAGCGAATTTTTCGCAAAGTAGAACCAAGTCCACATCAGCACCAAGCACCATGTTTTTAGCTTCTACAGATGACAAGCCCAAGGATTTTCTGTATAGATCCCTAAAACCATCTCTCACATAAGGCACAGCTGGGGGAAGAAAATCAGGAATATTAGTGATCGCAACAAATTCCTCAACCAAAGGGCATAATTCAGAATTACCAAACCAGAAAACATGCAAGTGAGGATTTCACCATGGCAGAAAATTAGAGAACTTTGGGAGATCTAGAGGTATACAAAAGTGGTATAACATCAAGCACCCCGAATATCCTATTTATAGGCAGGAACGCGGGTCGAAAAAGCAAAAAATCCACAAAATAAAAAGGGGCTGTCAGCAGGACCGGTCAGCGCCGCTAGCGGCCCAGACCCTGGCCCAGTCCGAATTTCTTTTTGCTCCAGTTCACATTTTCTGATCCAGACAACCCGATTTCAGCCCGATTTTAACACCCGCGCGGAATTACAAAGCCCGAGACTCTCTTAGATTTATCTTTTTTTATTTCTTTTTTTTATTATTTTTTTATTTCTTTTTTAGGGGGTGTAATATCCTAATCTTTCGCGAGGATTTGAGAAAGTATTTTTGACTCCACTAATTTTTGCTCCTAGTCCACATTCCCAAATGTATCATCCTACCTTTTCCCCGAGCCTCATTACAACCCCGTAAAAGTCTTCTTGATCTTTGCATGAGTACTTGTCTTTGGCAATGGCGAGTTAGAAAATGGGCAAGCTTATGGTAGGTACCGCGTTTTGATTGAGTCCTGAGAGTTCTATTGATATAACCTAAACACATGAGTGTGAGTGTTCATATTCCTAGAGTGAGGGTTTGTTCGATCTTCTATGCTACTATTGAAGGTGGGCCTTGTGGTAAGATTGATGGTTTGGTTCGTACATTACGTGCTATGCTACGAGTTTTAAATGGTTGTTGATTTGTTGGTCATACTTGTTGAGTCTTTTCCTTTGAACATGATGTTTCATTTGATATAGAAATTGAGAAGGTGATCTCCTACTCTCCCTATCATGTCTTGTTCATAATATTTTGCTTGGGGACAAGCAAAGACTTAAGTTTGGGGGAGTTTGATGAGTGCATAAATAGTGTTATTATTCATATCTAAACCGCACTCATTTATCCTAGGTTTACGTAATTCCTCTTATATTTTACTGAATTATGATTAATTATGTATGAGGATTACTACTTTGGTATTTTGGTCTTTTAATTGTGATTTTTGGGTCAAATTGAACTCCATATGCAAAGGACTTAGGATTCTCTTTGGATGCTCAAGATGATCAAAGCAAGAGCAAGTTATGAAGAGTGTTGAAGAGAACATTGGATTCTTTTTTGATACATTAAGGCATTGAAAGACATTGAAAGAGAGAAGTTACTAGTGGCATAACTCTTTTGGAGTTATTGATGACTTATTTATGATTAGGGGGTTACTATTTGTAAATCGTCTAGGTTCGTTGTGATGTTTTCCTATAAATAGGATCTCATATCACCCCATGAAGGATCTCTTTCCATAGTCTATTTTTTCTAGTCCACTTTACGCTTTCTAGATTAGTGTAGTGAGAATAAAAATGTAGATTTTAAGAGTTTTAGTAGTTCGTTCTTCAAGTTCAAACGTTCTTTTATTTCTCTTGAAGATTATAATTGAAGCGACTTGGTTTATTTCTTATCTCTACTCTATATTTCTCCCTCTTTATGCTTCCATTTTAAATTGCTTTATTTAGTTTGATAGGTTTTAGCATGATGAATTTCATCACGTTCTTAAATGGCGTTGTAGAAATCATGAGTAGGTAATTTCTTTTATCTAGGGTTGATGTAATTTAATCGAATATACGATACTTAATTAAATAAGTAGAAATTGGCATGTCATTAGAATTGTTGCACAATGTTTGATTGTAATCTTGTTGCTTATATTAGATGATTAAGTCAAATTCGAGAGAAGCTTCTTAATTGTCGTACCTCAATCATTCATCAAGTTTGCCTAATCACGAGAGTAGTTTAGAAGAACTTGGGACTATTTGAAAGGAAATTATATATATACTTCATGCTTTTGATATTTTCTTAACTCCAAGAGAATAGGTAGTTGGGAATTATATTGATTATTCCTTTCTCGCTTCGAGAGAAGGTTTAAGGATTCATATTTCCGACCTTGCAACATTCGACATGATATGCTAGTTGATACTTATTTATCCGCATCTACAATCTTAATTAAGTGAAATCAACCCTAGGTTCTTTCTCTTATTATTTTCTCTTATATTAGTGATTAGTTTATTTGTTTTAATCCAACAAACACATTTGTGAATCGCTTAGCTTGTTAAATTTAAGAAAACTTAGTACTTGGAATCGATAGCTCTCTGTATTTCGATATTTTATTACTTCGATAAAACCCGTACACTTGCGGGCCTATCAAGTTTTTGGCGCCGTTGCCGGAGAGCTTGGCGTTATTCCAATATTAGGAGTTTCTTGAATTGACTAGACTGAGCTTTTTTTTTCTCTTTGATATGTCATCGTACTTAAATGATTGGGGTTTCGGTGCTTATAATTCTTATTCATATGATTATACTTGTGATAACTTTGTGAATGCGAATGAATGTGATATGCCCAATGTCTCATATAATTGGAATGGATGGGGTGGTTATGATGCTCATGAATATCAATTTGACCACCCCTACCAAGGTAGCCAATATGAACCTTGTTTTGATGACTATAATCATGGTAATAAGGGTTATCCTAATTCCTATTATGGAGAAGACCAAACTCAATTGCCCCTTCATCCACCCAAGTCAAACTTGGAAATACTTTTGGAGCAATCCATTGTGGAAGTAGAGAAATTGTGGTCTAAAGTTGATTCAATTGCATCTCATATGGCGATAATAGAGACTCAAATCAATACCTTTAATAATTTGGCCTTATCTCAGCATTCCATTGAGTATGAGGTTGTTTATGAGTTGGTTGAGAACAAGTTTAATGATATTTAGCATCATGATTTGTTTCCCCACGAAATCCATTGACATGTCAATTTATACAATCATGCATCCTTATATCAACCCCCTTCCCGATACCTTAATTGGATATGCATATGTGAAACCCTTTGGTGTATTACTCAATCTTGATTCTTACACCCACTGGGTTGATCACCACATGGTGAATGCTAAGTCCAACAACAATAGTGGGGATGATCGTAAGTTTGTTCAGTGGGGATCTTCATCATGTCATTTTGATTTTTCAAAAGCATTTGACAAGTTCAAGAGGTCATTAATTCTTTATTACATTTTTGTGAGAATGATCTTTAACATATGTCTTATTGAAATGAGCTCAAGTGCATTTGATAAATTATTGTGATCTTTAGCCTTCAATAAAAATCGATTGAAGAAGGTGTCTCTCAAGGTTCATGGCAAGATTGTAGAGATAATGGTGGTAACA
This sequence comes from Tetragonia tetragonoides, assembly GCA_038025085.1. NCBI lineage: Eukaryota > Viridiplantae > Streptophyta > Magnoliopsida > Caryophyllales > Aizoaceae > Tetragonia > Tetragonia tetragonoides. The sequence goes on from CM076149.1 coordinate 21,921,542, forward strand.
TTGTCATTTTTGTGATCCACCCAAATTGATTCAAAGGAGTCAAGCTCTTGACTTTAAAAGATCGCTTCTTAAGAGGCACCCCAAGTTCTCATTCCCTTTCTTTTATTTTAGTTTCAAAACAACAAACCAGAAAAGAAAAATTTGAAAACAAGAAAACACAAAAAAAAAAATGGTTTAGGCTTAAATTAGATTAGATTTAATATAATTACTCTCTACTTTAATACTTTATTGTGTTTTTGTAGGATTTAACAAATAAAGAAAAAAACTGAGGACTTTGGAAAGGTCCCACCTCTGTCATCGCCTGACCAGGCACTTGATCAGGCATCTTTCTCGCTCACCTCCATGCCCGACCGGGTCCAGCAGCTCCACCTCTCACCACCACGCCGGGCAGCGTTTTACCCACTCCCCCACCTGACCGTGCGGCAGCAGGTCACGGACCCGACACCCGTGCCCGACCAGGCGGGTTTTCACCCACACCACCGCCCGACCGGATGCTCTCCTCGCTCACCCTCTGTCTACCACGCACGGTCAGGCGGTATCCTCGCCTACCCGCCGCCGGACCAGGTGCCTCATGCGGCTCACTTCCTCCACCTTACCCGTCCGCTTCTCACTCTCTCTCCTCACATATACTCCAAACCCCAGTCACCCTCGTGTCTTCTCACACCATAACCGCCTCTCCCCATCACCCACCTCTCAGTCACCATCACATATCCATCACCACCACCTACCAAATTCCGCCAGCCCACCGTCAGACCGCCCGTGTCATCTCCGCCCGGCTTTCCTATCGTCAGCACTACACTCCTCTTTCGTCATGGGTTGGTCCGATTTTTGTGACATTTATGCAGTGTTCTCGCCGGACTTTCATTCGATTCCTCTGTGTGGTATTCCTATATGGTCTGCAAGAGGTATCTCAGAATTTTGTGACTCTGAAATGTTCTTTTTGCAGTTGAGGAATTTCTGATGAACTGGACTTGGCACAAAAATTGCTTACTGTTGGTTCATTATTGAATATGGGCTGCACTTACATTTGTTATACAGCATTTAAGGAATTTGGCATATTTTTTGTTCTTGTGGTGCTTGGTTTTGATATATTGCGGGTTGAAAAACACCTAAGCTTGGGGTGGTCTTCTTTGTGACATTCGAGTTGTGAGGTGTATTGCGTCGATTGGTAGTTGCTTTGTTCCCATTACTCTTGGCTTTTGAGTGATTTGGGAATTAGGGTGCTCGTGGTGGATTGTGTACCTTTCTTGAGCTCTTTGAACGATTGTCCACCATCGAGGAGCACAATGGCTCAGTTGCTCACTTTGACCCTCTTCCTCCCCGACTAGGGGAGGCTCTGTGAGTTTTCTCCTCTTCCCTCTCCTCTCTAATATTATTGTCTTTTCTCACATTGAGGACAATGTGTAATTCAAGTTTGGGGGAGATGATCGTTGTTGATGGTGATATTCGATAGAATGTGATAGATAGTTGCATATTGCATATAGTTTCATGATTAGGTTGCATCTTAGATAAAAAATTTCCATATTTTTCATTTTTTTTTTAATTTTCTTTTTAGTTTATTTGTTAGTTTTTCATGCATTTTAATTCATATAGTTTGGGTTTTGATTTTTGCATTCATAAAAAAAAAATCCAAAAAATTGGAAAATCTAAAAATCCAAAAATTGAGTGAGATATGATCCTTCAATGACGGAAGCTCTTTTTGTGGAAAAAACTTGAAGGAATTGTCTCAACTTTTGTGAATAACTGTCTTTTGTCTTAAAGCTCATAGCATGATTGTGATTGTGGACCATAGGTTTGTGGAATGCATGTTTGTTGCCCTTGATATTGCATAGTTGATTTGAGTAGACCAAAGATGACCATGTGAGATTTTGAGTCTTTGATTGATCGATTCACCACTTTCGATCTTATGGTTTCTTTCTTGTGTGTGTGACTCTCCAAATTGCGGTTTTCTCTAGAACTTGCTCGGTTTCTTATCAAAATTGCACTTACAAGCTCATGCTAGGAAATGATAGAAGCATTCTTTGTTTCTAGCTACATTAGCCAAATAGCTTCCTTGATACATGTTTTACCCTTTGTAAACCCCTTTGAGCCCTTGAGCCATTTTATTGCATAAAACCACATTACAAGCCTTAATTTCTTAAACACATCTCTTTCACCGAGCCTAGGCTAGTGGAGTTGATTTATATATGGAAGTTGTGATTTGTGATGATGAAAGCAAAGACTGGCATTGGGTTTTGGGTTGGTGTTTCATGTGAATTGGTGAAATTGTGGTTGTATCTTGAAAAAAAAAGAAAAAAAAAGAATAGTTATTCAAGAATGGTTTCGTGTGAGTGAGACGAGGAGGGAGGAGAAGAAAAAAAAATCTAAATATTTATATTGGCTTCTCCTTTTTAGTGTCTTTATGGGTTTAATGGACGTGGTCTTTTGGTAACTGGTTGGAGTTTGTGAGTGAAGTTTTTGTGCTATCTTGATCTTTCGCGAGGATTTGAGAAAGTGTTTTTGACTCCACTAGTTTTTGCTCCTAGTCCACATTCCCAAATGTATCATCCTACCTTTTCCCCGAGCCTCATTACAACCCCGTAAAAGTCTTCTTGATCTTTGCATGAGTACTTGTCTTTGGCAATGGCGACTTAGAAAATGGGCAACCTTATGGTAGGTACCGCGTTTGGATTGAGTCCTGAGAGTTCTATTGATATAACCTAAACACAAGACTGTGAGTGTTCATATTCCTAGAGTGAGGGTTTGTTCGATCTTCTATGCTACTATTGAAGGTGGGCCTTGTGGTAAGATTGATGGTTTGGTTCGTAAGTTACGTGCTATGCTACGAGTTTTAAATGGTTGTTGATTTCTTGGTCATACGTGTTTAGTCTTTTCCTTTGATCTTGATGTTTCATTTGATATAGAAATTGAGAAGGTGATCTCCTACTCTCCCTATCATGTCTTGTTGATAATGTTTTGCTTGGGGACAAGCAAAGACTTAAGCTTGGGGGAGTTTGATGAGTGCATAAATAGTGTTATTATTCATATCTAAACCGCACTCATTTATCCTAGGTTTCTCTTATATTTTACTAAATTATGATTAATTATGTATGATAATTACTACTTTGGTATTTTGGTCTTTTAATTTGGATTTTAGGGTCAAATTGAACTCCATATGCAAAGGACTTAGGATTCTCTTTGGATGCTCAAGATGATCAAAGCAAGAGCAAGTTATGAAGAGTGTTGAAGAGAACATTGGATTCTTTTTTGATACATTAAGGCATTGAAAGACATTGAAAGACATTGAAAGAGAGAAGTTACTACTGGCATAACTCTTTTGGAGTTATTGATGACTTATTGATGATTAGGGGGTTACTATTTGTAAATCGTCTAGGTTCGTTGTGATCTTTTCCTATAAATAGGATGTCATATCACCCCATGAAGGATCTCTTTGCATAGTCTATTTTTTCTAGTCCACCTTACGTTTTCTAGATTAGTGTAGTGAGAATAAAAATGTAGATTTTAACAGTTTTAGTAGTTCGTTCTTCAAGTTCAAGCGTTCTTTTATTTCTCTTGAAGATTATAATTGAAGCGACTTGGTTTATTTCTTATCACTACTCTATATTTCTCCCTCTCTATGCTTTCATCTTTAATTGCTTTATTTAGTTTGATAGGTTTTAGCATGATGAATTTCATTACGTTCTTAAATGGCGTTGTAGAAATCATGAGTAGGTAATTTCTTTTATCTAGGGTTGATGTAATTTAATCGAATATACGATGCTTAATTAAATAAGTAGAAATTGGCATGTCATTAGAATTGTTGCACAATGTTTGATTGTAATCTTGTTGCTTATATTAGATGATTAAGTCAAATTCGAGAGAAGTTTCTTAATTGTCGTACCTCAATCATTCATCAAGTTTTCCTAATCATGAGACTAGTTTAGAAGAACTTGGGACTATTTGAAAGGAAATTATATATATACTTCATGCTCTTGATATTTTCTTAACTTCATGAGAATAGGTAGTTGGGAATTATATTGAGTATTCCTTTCTCGCTTCGAGAGAAGGTTTTAGGATTCATATTTCCGTCCTTGCAATATTCGACATGACATGCTAGTTGATACATATTTATCCGCATCTACGATGTTGATTAAGTCAAATCAACTCTAGGTTCTTTTTCTTATTATTTTCTCTTATATTAGTGATTAGTTTATTTGTTTTAATCCAAAAAACCAATTTGTGAATCGCTTAGCTTGTTATATTTGAGAAAACTTAGTACTTGGAATCGATAGCTCCCTGTGGTTCGATATTTTATTATTTCGATACAACCCATACACTTGCGGGCCTATCAATTAGCAATGTCAAGAGGGAACTCCTCCACTACGCGTCCCCCACTCTCTCCAAAATACCTCACCTCGTTGGTCGGCAAGGTCACACTTGGGGGCTGACCTCGAGAAGCTCTGGAACGAGACCTCCTAGGGCCCGGAAGAGCTAGATGATCCACCTGTAGGATACAAAAAGTCAGTATATTGCACACACAGGTAAAAGATGCAGACAAGTTTCTTACCTCAAAAGTAAGGTCCGGCATCACGCGATCCAAGCAATAGGCCAGATACATGGCAGTCTGGTCTAAGCCAATGACCTCCGGCACAATAAACTCCTGTGCCGCCCTACCACGGATCACGACCCCCAGGTCCGGCACACTCAGACCACGCAGGTAAAACATGGTCAAAAGAGGATCCTCTGGAACCAGATGAGTACCCAAGGAGGGATAGACCAACCGAGTCAAGCGATCCCCCAAACACCATACAAAGCTGAATGGCCCCTCGAAGACCACTCGTAAAGAGGATACCTTGAAAGACTCTAGGGTAATATGGGGAGGAACCCCAGGAACCTCATCAATGGAGGACCACGACACCTCTAGATTACCAAATCAAAATTCATTCACACAAAATGAACAAAAGGAAGGCACAAATCAACAAGCAACGTACCGTGGACACAACATGACTCTCAAAGGTAGCCCGGAAATGCTCCAGAGAAGTAAACGGATGGGTATCCCTACCGACCCATCGTGAACCTAAAGGGAACATCCTCAAGCTAGGACGATGAGGACCGAAGGTTGGAAAATACTCAAAGAACCACAACTGCCACACAAGCAAACACATAAGCAAAGATGATTTTTCTAGTTGAAGACATAGGCAAAAAAGAGAGGAATAAACAAAAAAAGAGAGAGTCTACCTCTAGTATCCTCCATCGGCCCGTGATAGATCTCCTCTCACTCGTCTCCTTAGGCCTGCAGGCCCGACGGCACCACTTCAATAAAGAAGCATAAGCGGCCCCACCAAGGTTGTACTCACGCACCTTGGTCGAATCCTCCAAGCATGTCAAGAAACCGACTTAACACACGCTTTTCTTCTGAGCAAAGATCGTCAACCCTAGCGAGCAAGCCAAGAAAATACGATCCCTCTGCTCCTCGGCGATCCCATGCACAGCAACAGCCTCCCACAACCTCGCCAAGGAAACCCGATCCTGGTCAAAATGGGTATATACAGGCCCATAAATATCCGACAAAGTGTCACTCTATCGGCAATAGCCCGCGTCGTACTGAATACAACGTCCTCTAAAGGATAACCCTGTCAGCACAGCAAACTGATAAGGGGTAGAAAACATCTCTCCCACAGGTGTATGGAAAGTGTTCGTAGAATCCCAAAACCTCTCCAGTAATCCCCGGGCAAGAATCCTAGAATCCCCCGAGTGACAAGCAGGGATAACAGTGAAAAAGTCAGCGAGACCCGAGTCCAGTACCAAATTCCTGGCCCCCTACGAAAAGGTCCCCAACATCATAGACCAATGGAAAGTAGTCCCATGAGCCTGCAGCATAACCCCAACACCCTAGCCAACCAACAAAATTTTCTCAATACCCAATACACCACAAATACAGCCAAAAAAAATTTCACACCAATCAAGTACAAAACCCAATTTGTTCGTGTGCCGAAGCACTAACAGTTCCAATTTTCAGTTCAAATATACTGAACAGAAAAAAAATGTTGAGCCAGAAAACGTACCAGCTCCGGGTCAGATAAATGACTCCGTCTAGTCAGCAACAGAACACTGCGGTTCCAAACTCCAGGCGGGCGCCAGTCTAACCGCATGAAAGAATCCTGGTACAGTCGAGCCCCATCCGCGTGACGGGTCGGAGGCCCTCGGGCAGAAGGCAACCCGGTGCGAAAAAGGTTCTGGTCGTACTCCTCATCATACATAGGACGCTTCCCTTTGTCGACGGGAGCCATGGGAGCACAATAGAGTTTTCTCTCTCTACAAGTGGGAAAATAAAAGTTTCAGATTCGCAAGCAACAAACACCCATTCAACAATGCAATCCAAAATTCAGCAACTAGGCGGAAAAATAAGCAAGTTCAAGACAAAAACCGAAGAAAACGGACAAGAATCGACTTAACTCAAGTGGAGTGAAGCACTCAACAATGGAGGAACTTCAACCAAAAGCTCTCGACAATGGCTCGGTGAAGAAGAAGCACAAAACGTAAAAGAGGAGAGAGAAAGCGCCGAAGCGCTTTTTATTTGGCTCAAGCCCAGCGCCGCTAGCGGCACTGGCCTGGGCCGCTAGCGCCCCTGCGGACCTACAGCACGGGCCCCACAAACTGACCCAAGACCCCTTTTTCCAGTCCAGAGTTCGTTATTACAGTTCATATTGCGGCAATATCAGTACCAAACGCGCAGGAGCAAAGCCCTCAAGCCCACAAATTCAAATTCAACAGTTGGCCCATTTTACGGTACCAACCATTTACAGGTAAAACTAACCCATTTATTTTTGCATGTCCCAGAAACTGAAACGCGGATCTACACGGCGACGACTCTCAACCCAGATCGTCCATGTTATTTATTTTCGCAGGTCTTAGAAACTGAAACGCGGATCTACATGGCGACGGCTCTCAACCCAGATTGCCCAAGTTATTTATTATTTGCAGGTCCTAGAAACTAGAACGTGGATCTACACAACGACGACTTATTTTTGCAGGTCCTAGAAAGTGAAACGCGGATCTACACGACGACGACTTATTTTTGCAGGTCCTAGAAACTGAAACGCGGATCTGCACGACGATGATTAATTTTTGTAGGTCCCAGAAACTGAAACGTGGATCTACAAGGCAACGACTCTCAACCCGGATCGCCTGCTTATTGTTTATATGCTTCAGTCAATGATTGCTTAAAGCGGTTATACTGTCCATTGTTTTTTATATGTTTCAGTCAATGATTGCTTAACCTATTGCATTTAAACTGTTCATATGTTTTAACCATTTTGCAGCCGTTATTTTCAATCGCGCTGTCTCGTTGGCTTTTCCGTTTCTTATACAGGGATGGAATCTCGACATTCACCGAGCGGTGTTTAGTCACTGTTTGTCAAAGCAGTCTATGTTGATCATTCTCAAAGTATTACTAACTTTTTCATTCACTCTGAATACAGGTCCCCAGCAGACGTTTAGACCATCTACGAGCGATGTTCTATCCTGTTACTATAACCTTTCTTTTTCTCTTGTGTTCACAGGGATGAAATCTTAGCACACTACGAGCGTGTTCCAAGTCAGGTTTGTCTTCATTTGCATGCATATTGTACACTCTCACACACCGTTGCACATCAACATCCTGCATGTCGCCTTCGGAGTACTTTGATCTTCGCTTTTACTCAAACTCGATCAAAGTGGGGGCTTCTGTAGACGCCAAAAAAGCGTCTTCAGATTTCTCCGCAAAAGCCCCATGATGAAAGGAGTAATTTTTAAGCTTGAACTGCTATTTCGCTTTAATAGTTAAAATAAGGTCTCAGGTTTTTCCTCCAAACACTCCTTTATTACATTCCATTCAGAAGCCCGTTCAAGAACTTTCCAACGACACGTCTTATGCCTCATTCCGACTCCCGGTTGCCAAGTTGCGATTTAGGGGTAAAATCGTCTTTTACCGTTCATGGGCAAAACAGTCTTTTTTATATTTTTCGGAACATTAAAAATTCCCCGGAAAATAAAAACAGGTTGGTTGACGTCATTAAGACGCCATCCACCTGGCTGCTGATAGCCGTTAGTGGCCCTGGAAAATGTCCTAGGGCCGCTAGCGGCGCTGCCTTTTCTTTCGGGCCCGTCTCATTTTTCAGGTCAAATTCAACCGTGCAACCCTACTTTTCCACGCCTATATAAACAACCTTCCACCCTCTGTTCAAAACACACAGCCTACAGTTGGCAACCTCTATTCTCAGGAGTATTAACACTGAGCTTCCCCCTCTTTCTTCCAAACTTGAGATCTATTTTTACTATTCTTGTCAAATATAGCCTGCAGTTCAGGTACAAATTCCTGAGGGCTCAAATTAAATTGCTTAACTATTTATTTTTCCAGTAGTCATAATGTAGATATCATGCTAGAATAACGTCTTTTTGGCTTCCTAAATACTGTTTGTATAGTGATTGTGCTGCTCAACTTGTCAATCAAATGCATGTCTAAATAAGAGTTAAAAATAAATGTTGTGATGCTTGTAATGAACCAATTAATAGTCTAAGTCTGGTTGTTAATCCGGTTTATGTGGGAATCATGTCTTTAAACTATTAAGCAAACTTCAGTTAGTAGAGGCCGTCATAATACGGGCAAGTTTGGTGCCTAACACCTTAGCACCTCGTACCTTCGCCCCCGAACCTATTATTCTAGGGTACTTATATGTTCTATATAAGCGGGAGTCTTTCTAAAAACATGATCAGTTCACTTTTTGCGCTATTGGGTTGTCCCTTCGGTTTGTCCCTTCGATAAAACGCCGATAGCAGATTTGTGACTTCTTTCATGGTTTTTATTCAATTCAAGTGTTTTTAAAACTTTTCTAACTCGATGGTCCCTTGAACTTATCTAAGCCCCCAACCGAAAAATTTTCTATAAGGATGCGTTCCGCGGAAACCGAAAAAGGATTGGTGGAAAATCCCAGGTCCTTACACCATGTTTGTTATTTTCCGTGCTTGTGGGATTTGGATAGAGTTGCGGAGTACAACTGGGGTCTTCCCGCATACTCTTGTCTTCTGCGGTGTTTGAGGCAGTCAAGTCGCCTCAGTGAAGAGAAAGGCGCATCTCGCGTCTCCTTAGTCGGTTATTGGAAGGTTATGGAGGTGATTTCCTTTTACCCTTCTTATACTTTGTGTTTCGGCTCTTTATTAATATGTTGTGCCTAATCCATGTACTTTGCATGTCTTAGATTTGGTTTTATGAGCATTTCTCCGACCTTGTCCCTCTTCTCGAGACAAGGGATTTGTCCTATCTAGCGATGCAGATATGGAGGGAACGGGCTTCTTGCTCATTTACTACTCTGCACGCCCTTAGGGAGGCGATATATCCCTTGACCTCTCAGGATGTAAGCAACTTTCCTTTGTTGTTCTTTGGTCCTTTTATCCTTTTGTGTGCTCATTCTTGCTTTTGCAGGTCGACTGGTTTCCCTGGACGGATTACCTCCCGGGCCTCTCAGATAGATTTTTGGGTGCTCGGGTGTACGACCAGAGGAGGATCCTTATTGAGGGTCCCTTTGGTTTCGAGTGGTTCTTGGAGGAGAGACTGATTAGGCAGACTTTCCCCGACGTTCCGGCTCTAAGGGTTCCTCTGGATCCTCCGGATTCTATGCTTTATGTTCGTCACCTTACCGTGGATCAGGTGAGGGCGGTCACCATTGGGGCGAATGCCCTTGAGTATTTGCTTCCAGTTGATCCTGAGGTGGATCTCATGGTGGCTTATACTGATTTCGTTGAGGCGCGGTTATGCCCCAACTTCTCTACCGATCCGGTAAGTAATGTACTTTTATTTCTTAATTTCGTTTGGAAATTTAGAAATGTGTCTGACATTCTTATATCTTTGCAGAGTGCTTCGAGCTCTTCGGCTGTTTCTTCTCCACGTCCTACTCCTCCTACTTTGGCGGTGAGATATACCGGAGTGAACGGGTCTTCTCAGGTTATACAGGTCCCTGAGTTTCGTGGCCCTGATGATGAGGTTGAGGGATTGCCTCTATCTACTGGATGGAGAGGGGTAAGTGAGAATTCATTATTATTTGCAATGTTTCCTTTGTATTTATGCTGATTCTTTTTCTTATGTGCGCAATTGGATGCTGCTGAGACAAGGAAGGTCTTTAGGGGTATGCATGCCCTTAAGAACCTGATTTCCAAATTCATGTCTCGGAGTGTATACACGAGTCGTCGGTCCGACGTTCGAGAGGTATGTTCATTTAAAGTAATAATGCTTGATTTGAACTTTTGGTAATTTTCTGACCTGGAGCTTATTTTCGCAGCCTGTTCCCGTGGTGAGGCCTCTAAGGTCTTCAGTTGTTCGCACTCTGGAGTCGGTGTCTACACCACAACGTCCTCCTCCTAGACAGGAAAGTGTGGAGGTGCGTCAGGGGACGCCTCGGGCTAGAGTGGATACATGGAGCTCGCCCCAAGTGCCTTCTCTTCTGTAGTGGCCTACACCGCCTCCCTATATGGGGTATCCGGGCTATCATATGCCCATGTATCCTCCAATCCCTCCAAGGGGTTCTTGGAGTCAGGAGAGTACGGGGTATGGCGGTTATCCCGGCATGTAGGAGCTACCTCGTCATTCGTTGGATCCCGCTTACTTGACGGGTTCATTATTTGCTTTCGACCCTAGAGCTTGGGCGATGTCTCAGCCCGGTCCTTCAGGTGCTCCACCATTGAGTGGACCCGGAGAGTCGTCTCAAGCGGGTTCGAGTACTGGCGAAGATGGCCAGTGATATTTATTGTAGTGCATTTCGAACTTTCGGGCTTGTATTAAACCTGCTACAAATTATTGCATTTTATTCACACACAAACATATCACGCAAATGCCCAAATGTGAACTTCAAGCAACTAATTTTCGAGTAGGAAATCACAAATGCCCAGATGGTAGTTTGGTCAATTTACTTAGTTGAGGATAGTTTTGTCCTCCTGAATTGCTTCTAAAATTCACATGTGTTATTGGTGTATCTATACGTATCAGTATCAGATGAAGAATATTTTCGGAGGTATGTGCGTGCTATATTGGAATGAAGGTAATAAGGGTAATTCTGTAATTATACATGATATCACATACTTAATCATAAAGAAGGACTTGGTCCAATATTTCCTCCAAAAAACGCCTCTAGACCACTTTTTTTAGTTATTAAAGTTTTTGATGGTAGTTTGGTCAATTTACTTAGTTGAGGGTAGTTTTGTCCTTCTGAATTACTTCTCAAATTCACATGTGTTATTGGTGTATCTATACGTATCAATGTCAAATGAAGAAAGTTTTCAGAGGTTTGTGCGTGGTATATTGGAATGAAGGTAATAAGGGTAATTCTGTAATCATACATAATATCATATACATAATCATCAAGAAGGACTTGCCCCAATATTTCCTCCAAAAAAACCCCTCGAGACCACTTTTTTTAGCCATTAATGTTTTTGATGGTAGTTTGGTCAATTTACTTAGTTGATGGTAGTTTTGTCGTTCTGAATTAGTTCTTAAATTCACATGTGTTATTGGTGTATCTATACGTATCAATATCAGATGAAGAAAGTTTTCGGAGGTATGTGCGTGGTATATTAGAATGAAGGTAATAAGGGTAATTCCGTAATTACACATAATATCATATACTTAATCATCAAGTAGGACTTGGCCCAATATTTCCTTCAACAAACGCCTCTAGACCCTTTTTTTAGCCATTAAAGTTTTTGATGGTAGTTTGGTCAATTTACTTAGTTGAGGGTAGTTTTGTCCTCATGAATTGCTTCTCAAATTCACATGTGTTATTGGTGTATCTATGCGTATCAATATCAGATGAAGAAAGTTTTTGGTGGTATGTGCGTGGTATATTGGAATGAAGGTAATAAGGGTAATTCCGTAATTATACATAATATCATATACTTAATCATCAAGAAGGACTTCACCCAAAATTTCCTCCAAAAAACGCCTCTAGAACACTTTTTTTAGCTATTAATGTTTTTGATGGTAGTTTGGTCAATTTACTTAGTTGACGGTAGTTTTGTCCTTCTGAATTACTTCTCAAATTCACATGTGTTATTGGTGTATCCATACGTATCAATATCAGATGAAGAAGGTTTTTGGAGGTATGTGCTTGGTATATTGGAATGAAGGTAATAAGGGTAATTCCGTAATTATACATAATATCATATACTTAATCATCAAGAAGGACTTGGCCCAATATTTTCTCTAAAAAACGCCTCTAGAACACTTTTTTTAGCCCTTAAAATTTTTGGTGGTAGTTTGGTCAAGTTACTTAGTTGAGGGTAGTTTTGTCCTTCTGAATTACTTCTCAAATTCACATGTGTTATTGGTGTATCTATACGTATCAAGTTTTCGGAGGTATGTGCGTGGTATATTGGAATGAAGGTACTTACTGTAATTCCGTTATTATACATAATATCATATACTTAATCCTCAAGCAGGACTTGGCCCAATATTTCCTCCAAAAATGCCTCTAGACCACTTTTTTTAGCCATTAAACTTATTTTATGGTAGTTTGGTCAATTTACTTAGTTGAGGGTAGTTTTGTCCATCTGAATTACTTCTCAAATTCACATGTGTTATTGGTGTATCTATACGTATCAATATCAGATGAAGAAAGTTTTCGAAGGTATGTGCGTGGTATATTGGAATGATGGTAATAAGGCTAGTTCCGTAATTATACATAATATAAAATACTTAATCATCAAGAAGGACTTGGCCCAATATTTCCTCCAAAAAATGCATCTAGACCACTTTTTTTAGCAATTAAAGTTTTTGATGGTAGTTTGGTCAATTTACTTAGGTGAGAGTAGTTTTGTCGTTCTGAATTAGTTCTTAAATTCACATGAGTTATTGGTGTATCTATACGTATCAATATCAGATGAAGAAAGTTTTCGGAGGTATGTGCGTGGTATATTGGAATGAAGGTAATCAGAGTAATTCTGTAATTATACATAATATCATATTCTATTCATCAAGAAGATCTTGGCCAAATATTTCCTCCAAAAAATGCCTCTAGACCACTTTTTTTAGCCATTAAAGTTTTTTATGGTAGTTTGGGCAATTTACTTAGTTGAGGGTAGTTTTGTCCTTCTGAATTACTTCTAAAATTCACATGTGTTATTGGTGTATCTATACGTATCAATATCAGATGAATAAAGTTTTCGGAGATATGTGCGTGGTATATTGGAATGAAGGTAATAAGGGTAATTCTGAAATTATACATAATATCATATACCTAATTATCAAGAAGGACTTGGCCCAATATTTCCTCCAAAAAACGCCTCTATACCACTTTTTTTAGCCATTAAAGTTTTTGATGGTAGTTTAGTCAATTTACTTATTTGAGGGTAGTTTTGTCCTTCTAAATAACTTCTCAAATTCACATTTGTTATTGGTGTATCTATAATTATCAATATCAGATGAAGAAAGTTTTCAAAGGTACGTGTAAGAACCCTCGCCTTTCCGGCGTCCTAGTTGCGCGAATAGATTTTAGTTGCAATTAATGGTTCTTAAATAATGTGTTGCATGCGATTCAAATTAATTATAAGGAACAACAATTTGCAAATAAGAAGCCGCCACCAATTTTTAAGAAAACAATTGGAAACCATCAAAAGTGCACCCAATTCCTATTGAGAATTGACTCATGCCCATGGGGACTAAATATTGAGTTCGGGGATGTAGGTACGAAATAAATAAAACGAATCTCATCTATATCGCCCGTATAAACGGCCTCTACTAAGCTTATCCATGTCAAATATTTATTTATACTATATGGTTCCATACAAGTCCGGTCGTCCAAGATCCTAAATTAACTAGGCGGTTTAAGAACAACCAAATTACCTATGTTAACACTTTGCACAATTATATCCAATTTACATGCATACTATTAACAAGCATAAAAAATATATAAAGCATTAAATTAAGGCTCCAACCTACCAACCTTGCTAAACGGGCCAAGTATTGTATATGCACATCAATAAACCGTTAGTATCTTCAAAAGAATATTAATGATGTAAAGATGATAACTTTATGCTAAAATAAACCTAAGAGGCTACTATATGCATGCAAAAATTGGTGGTAGATGTTGTAGATTTGCATGGGTCTGGCATTGTACGCATCTTTTTACAAAGGCCAAGGTGAGGTGAAGGTATATAATAGGCAAAGGCTACTATACCCAAGCCGAGAAAGGCCAAGGTGAGGTGAAGGTATATAATGGGCTTGGTGGTAGATATTGTAGATTTGCATGGGTCTGGCATTGTACGCATCTTTTTACAAATTCAGAACAGTCTTTTTCCATTATTGTCCAATAATACCCAAACCTTATTATTTTCCTGGATAGCATCATACCGTTCATGTGCGGTCCACATACTCCTGCATGTACCTCTCTTAAGACCTTATGGGCCATATCGGTATCTAGGCATAGGAGGTTGGCTCCATTTGGGCTTTTCTTGTATATTTGACCTTGTACTTCTAAGAATTGGGCCGCGAGCCTTCTGAGTGCTTTCTGGGCTCTAGGGCTAGAATCAGGAGGGTAGAGCTGGTAAACAAGCAGATTCCTTATGTCAGTGTACCATTCGTCTTCCTCGTCGTAGAACACTTCCAAAGTGTCACAATATGAAGGCTCAAATCTCCTTTGTACACAGATGGGCATCATCCGGATGGTTTCAGGTATATTGATCATGGTTGCTAATTTAGCCAAGGCGTCTGCGAACTGATTATCTTCTCGTGGAAGGTATGTAAAGTGTATTTGACTGAAATACACTATGATCTTATCTAAGTATTCCTGGTAGAGTGCCAAGGATTCACTTTTAACCTTCCATACTTTGGAAATTTGGTTAATTATGAGTGACGAGTCCCCATAGACTTGGAGTGTTTTGATGCCAAGGCTTATAGCGGATTGCAGTCCTATTATGCAAGCTTCATACTCGGCGCCATTATTTGTAACCTCATGGTTCAATTTGACCGAAATAGGTGTATGTGCACCTTCGGGGGACACTATTAGTACTCCTACTCCAAAACCCTTTTGGTTAGATGCTCCATCGAAGTACAGTTGCCAAGTCTTGGTATGTATGGTCATAACCCCTTCGTCCAGAAAATGATATTCATCCTTGTGATCCGGTTCATTTAAGGCTTGGTCGGCTAGATATTCCGAGATAGCATGCCCTTTTATGGCCTTTTGGGGCTCGAATTTAAGATCGAATTCCGAGAGAAGAACAGTCCACCTTGCTATCCTGCCGTTCAGTATGGGGTTTTTGAATATATATTTCAAAGGATTTTCTCTCGATCTTATGTGGATCGTGTGCTGGAGCATGTGATTTTGTCAAAGGCCTTTTGGCATTGCTCGTCCCATTCTGCTTTTACCTCTTTTTTGAGTTTCTTGAATATGGGCTCGCATGTGATGGTTAATTTGGAAATGAACCTGCTAATATACTGGATTCTCCCTAAAAAGCCTTTTATTTCTTTCTCTGTCTTTGGAGGTGGCATGTCTGTTATAGTTTTGATCTTGGATGGATAAATTTCTATTCCTCTGGTGCTTATGACAAATCCTAGAAGTTTGTCGGATGTGACTCCGAATGCGCACTTTTTGGGATTAAGCCTCATATTGTACTTCCTAAGCCTGTCAAAGAACTTTTGAATTGAGGGTACATGCCCTTCTCTGTCGTTGGACTTTATGATCATATCATCTACATACACTTCAGTCTCCTTATGCATCATGTCGTGGAGTAAGGTTGTAGCGGTTCTTTGGTATGTAGCTCCTGCATTTTTAAGCCCAAACGACATTACTGTATAGCAATAAGTGCCCCATTGTGTGATGAAAGTGGTCTTCTCTTTGTCCTCTTTGGCCATTAGGACCTGGTTATATCCTGCGTACCCGTCCATAAATGATAGAAGGGTGTGTCCGACGGTGTTATCTACTAAGACATCTATGTGAGGTAAGGGAAAGTCATCTTTCGGACTTGCTTTGTTCAAGTCCCTAAAATCTACACACATTCGGACCTGTTTATCCTTTTTTGGGACTGGGACGATGTTGGCTACCCAATCGGGGTAATTGGCCACTCTTATGAAGCCTGCCTCTAGTTGTTTCTGGACCTCTTCTTTGATCTTAAGAGCCCACTCTGGCTTCATTCTTCTTAATTTTTGATTGACTGGTTTGCAGTCGGGGTTTAGTGGGATAGTATGCTGAGCAATTTTGCGGTCTATGCCTGGCATGTCCTTGTAGGACCAGGTGAAAACATCCGTATAATTCTTTAGGAGTGTTACGAATTGTTCGCGTTCATTAGATGTTGAAGACAAGCCTATTTGCACGTGGCGAGGCTCATCATTAGTTGCAATGTTTATTGTCTCCGTTTCTTCGACTATTGAAGTCTTTTGCTCATGTTCGATTAGTGCTTTAATAACTTCTTTTGGCAATTCCGTTATATCTTCTGAATTATCAGCAGTGAGGCAATCCGAGTAAGCGAAATCGACACTCATAATATTATTAGAAGCGGACAATAGATCAATGAGGTCATCACTAAGGACCTTAGTAATAGCAGGAATAGATTGGGGTGGACTACGCGACGCTTCTGGGATAACAGACTCAGAATCAGACTCGGACTCAGAATCAGACTCAGAATCGGAAATAGGCCCTCCTGTAGGACCGTTGCGGATTGTAAACTTGTACTTGGCTCCCTTGACTGGACTCCACTTCGTCTCGTGCTTCCAAGTTGTGCGGTCGGGCCCGATTGGGGCGATCAGCTTGGACGGGTCGAAACCTTCATTAAAGAGCACAGTAAGGGGAAGTTTGGTAATTGTCTCGTTGTAGTGACGACGTTCTTCCCCAAATAAGAGCCCAAAGTCATTGGGTGCCATGTCATTAGCCCAATCTTTAGTGGATTGGTCCTTATTAGGAGGTATGGGTGTGTCTTCACTCATGATGAAGCAGTATTGAAATGCCTCAAAGCCCGGTATTAGGATCCCGTTAATTGTGTATGATTCAGGGAATCCATAGTAAGGATATGGGTCGCCTTCCTGAAGAAATTGCCCATTGAGGGTGAGGGGGTAAGAATCCATGTTGTGTAGAACAGGTTTGTTGGCCGCGTAGGCTCTTTTCTTAGCCATCTCCTTGGATATGTAAGTTCTAACTTCTTGCCTTGTGGGCTTGTAGCCCATCCCAAATAAATCGTTTTTGATCTTGGTATTCCAGCAGGTTTGAGCTACCTTGGGATGAGGGCCCAAAGTGGTACCTAGAAAGTGGCCATGCTTTCTGAGTAAAGCATTCAGATGAAGTGTGGGCTCTATTGTCTCTATGAAGGCTATCTTCTCGAAGCCCCATAACTCTTCGTCTTGCTCATTATGCTCTATCTTTAGGACTGGAGCTTTTTCAATCTGGGCAACCATAGTATCCGCGCAGACTTTCAAGGTGGATCCTGCCAAGGATAGCTTTACCTTTTGATGCAGGGTTGAGGCTACAGCATTTAGCCCGTGTAACCAAGGCCTTCCTAAGAGTAGGTTGAAGGTGGCTGGAATGTCAATTACATGGAAGTGGACCATTTTTTCGATGGGCCTAATATTGATATTCATGAAGAAGGTACCTAATACGTTCCTTTTCGAATTATCGTAAGCCCTTAGCCCTTGTGCGGAATGCGCGAGGTTGTTGCGGTCTATTTTGAGGTGTTCAGCAGTCCTCAAGGGGCATACATTTACAACAGAGCCATTGTCAACTAAAGTCATAGGGACTTGTCTTTGTTGACAGATTACAGTAAGATAAAGGGCTTTGTTGTGGTGAATACCTTCAGGTGGAAGGTCTTTGTCAGAAAAAGTGACGGGCGTGGATGACTTTCCTTGGACCAGGAGGTTGACTACCTCTTCAGGAGTAGCATTTGGAGAAATGGTAGTTGCATTCAAGGCCTCTAGTACGGCCCTTCTATGAGTGATAGAAGTGGTCAACAGTCGCCAAATGGATATATCAGCTTTTGTTCTTTGTAGTTGCTTGAGGATGTTGGTCCCATCGTCGTCTTTTGCCATTTCTCTTTAGGCCGAATCCCTATTGGGGATGGCCATAGGCTCTACGGGTTGGATATGAGATGGATCCATGTAGACGTTTTCGAGCCTGAACTGGCATCCTGATCTTGTGAGGTAGTTTAGGGCTTTATCATCCTCTTCTTTTTCATCATTGGAGATATCGTACCAGGCTTTTCCATTAGCTATGTCATGGACTTGAGGAGTCAACTTTTCTTCTGGATCAGTATATGACCCATTATCCTCCTCATCGCTATCCCAAAGGCCTCAGACGTCCAGCGTGGGCCTTGGGCTTGCGTATAGTGGTATGGCCTGTCCAATAGGTGTGATCAGATAAGATGGATCAAACCCTTCTTCTATGTCAATGGAAAAAGAATTTCCGAGGGGATTATTGTTGTTGCTGGGTGGTGGTGCATCTTTGCGCAATGGTATTGTGCCCTTTTCTCTACAGGTAGATCGGGAGTAGGCCCAATCGGATGTAGATAGTCTCCTTTCATCAACTTGTCTAGAGCTTTGACATAAGTCATTTCAAGGGGAGTGTACCTTCTTGGACGCGTATCAGCTATGGCGTTCACTTCATTTCCTCTACTTGTGGAGGTATGGTTGGTATTAGTGTATTTCTTATCCTTATATCCACTTGTGTTGTTGTTGTTTGTGACCTTATTCTTCCCTCTTTGGAGTTGATCATCTTCAATGGCCATGCCTACTTCAGATAATTGGGCATAGGTGGTTATGGGTTGAAACTTCATGTGTTCACGATATTCAGATGCCGAATTTTGGACTAGCATTCTGATTTGATCCCTTTCAGATGGGCGATCAATCATTTCAGCTACCTTGGTCCTCCATCTTCTTACGAAATTGGTGAACCTTTCTTTATCACCTTGCTTGGTGATGTCCAACTCTCTTAATGTCATGTGTGGCAAGACATTGTCAGCATATCTCTGGAGGAACAATGTGGATAGATATTCTCATTTTTCCAGCTTTTGGGAGGGTAACTTGAAGAACCAGGCCCTGACAGCAGGATCCAAGGTTTGGGGAAAGAGGTGAAGATGGAGACATTCATGGCGACCATTTGGGCTTCATGGCGACCTCCTTAGTAGGGGGATCTAGCTTGGCGACACGGGCATCCATATCAGTGAATCTAGCATTCATGGCGACCATTTGGGCTAAAAGGTCATCCATCTTTTGGTCAGCGGTTCTCTCAGCGTCTCCAGACACAGCGGACTTAGGTGAATCGAGAGGTGAGGCTTGAGGTGACAGTGGCGGTGTGCGAAGGTAATCGAGCCAAATGGGGCCCACGAACTGTGCTTTTGGTGAAGGTTCGAACGACAACTTGCGGACTAACTTCTTGCTGGACTCGTCTCTCTCCCACTTCCTAGGACCGGGATCTTACTTCTACCAATTCTGGATATAAAAAAGGTCCGTTTAAGAAAATAGAAAATAAATGGGAACCTCCACAAAATAAAAAGGTTTTATTTTAAAACAAACGTGGGAAAAGAATCTAGCACTAATCCTAAACATGGTGATCTTTTGGGAAATACGTGATTTTATGTAAATAACATATTCTAGTCAATGGTCTTTCGACTTTATTAGAATAACAAATACTCTTGACTTGCACATGGGATAAAATTCCTTAATTTAAGGAAAAAAAAGTATACTATTGACTTACATATGGAATAAAATTGGACTCTTTTTTTATTTGGTGAAAGATCATTGACGGGAATATATTATTTGCATTCAATCTAATTCTTATGGAAAGGACCGTCTTCCTAACATGGTCACTAGGATCATCGGAGTCATACAGGGATTCTACTTCCTAAAAAGAAAAGATGCTAGACTTTATTTGTAAACCTGACCGAACGCACAAGCAAACAAAAGGGAAACATTCCCCAACCAGGGGTCAATAAAGAGAATCCTAAAGGGGGATCTAGTCCTAATATTCTATGGAAACTAATCACATAGCAAGGAAACAGTTAATAATATGGCAAGTAAACCAATTAGCACCTTGATATGGACTATGAGACATAATGCAATGGTTGACACAATCTATGGTTAGATAAGGTAACCCACGATCGGATGTGTGTTGTCATCTATGGGGTGCATAGTAAGACTAGACATACCGTTTTACACATCTCGAATGGGAACATGTAAATGCCATGGGGTGGAACACGACTATGTGCAAAGGTAATTCGGACCGAGTGGGTCACTGGCCTAAGTCATAGACAATGTTCAAAAGGGTAATCTTGTTTATGGAGTGGTGATGTCTTTCGACATCTTGCGATGATAGCGCATGCAATATGAATGATATGAATGCAAAAGCAAAGAAAATAAACACATACGGTAATTGAACCAAATAGCTAAAATAAATTATTGACATGGATAAGTGTTCGAATTACCTCCTCTTATTAACTCCCCAGTGAAGTCGCCAATGTAAGAACCCTCGCCTTTCCGCCACCCTAATTGCGCGAATCGATTTTAGTTGGAATTAATGGTTCTTAAATAATGTGTTGCATGCGATTCAAATTAATTATAAGGAACAACAATTTGCAAATAAGAAGCCGCCACCAATTTTTAAGGAAACAATTGAAAACCATCAAAAGTGCACCCAATTCCTATTGGGAATTGACTCATGCCCATGGGGAATAAATATTGAGTTCGGGGATGTAGGTACGAAATAAATAAAACGAATCTTATCTATATCGCCCGTATAAACGGCCTCTACTATGTTTATCCATGTCAAATATTTATTTATACTATATGGTTCCATATAAGTCCGATCGTCCAAGATCCTAAATTAACTAGGCGGTTTAAGAACAACCAAATTACCTATGTTATCACTTTGCACAATTTATATCCAATTTAAATGCATACTATTAACAAGCATAAACAAGACATAAAGCATTAAATTAACGCTCCAACCTACCAACTTTGCTAAACGCGCCAGGTATTGTATATGCACATCAATAAACCGTTAGTATCTTCAAAAGAATATTAATGATGTAAAGATGATAACTTTATGCTAAAATAAACCTAAGAGGCTACTATATGCATGCAAAAACTATGAAAAGATGCAAACTTGCATAAACTAATAAAAAGATGCTAACTTTATATTAACTAAGCATGCATGATTATATACAAAATCCAAAGCATGCAAATTTATTCAACCATAATCAAAAGCTAAATAAAACATGATTAATAAACAGTAAAACGAGAGATTTAATGAAGAACTAGGCCCTCAGGATGGTTAACCTGGACGTTCTATTCGAACGGGACTAGTAGAATTGGGATTGCTTGCTTGGATCTTCAGATTTTTGAATTCTCTTTGATTTGGGGAAATATGTACTCTCAATGCTCTCAAATTTGTGAACTGACTAACCTCTTGCAAAAGAGGGTGAAAAGGAGTATTTATAGAGTTAAGGGACGAATTTAGGGGCTTAGGGCAAGAAGCCCGGTGCCAAAACTCGGCCCAGCCAAAAAAGGGTTCAGCGGCCACAAGGAGTATTTGTACTTCTGAATTACTTCTCAAATTCACATGTGTGTTATTGGTGTATCTATACGTATCAATATGAGATGAAGAAAGTTTTCGGAAGTATGTGCGTGGTATATTGGAATGAATGTAATAAGGGTAATTCCTCAATTATACATAATATCATATACTTAATCATCAAGAAGGACTCGGCCCAATATTTCCTCCCAAAAACGCCTCTAGACCAGTTTTTGTAGCCATTAAAGTTTTTGATGGTAGTTTGGTCAATTTATTTAGTTGAGGGTAGTTTTGTCCTTCTGAATTACTTCTCAAATTCACAAGTGTTATTGGTGTATCTATACGTATCAATATTAGATGAAGAAAGTTTTCGGAGGTATGTACGTGGTATATTGGAATAAAGGTAATAAGGGTAATTCCTTAATTATACATAATATGACATACTTAATCATCAAGAAGGACTTGGCCCAATATGTCCTCCAAAAAACGCCTCTAGACCAGTTTTTTTAGCCATTAATGTTTTTGATGTTAGTTTGGTCAATTTACATAGTTGAGCGTAGTTTTGTCCTTCAGAATTACTTCTCAAATTCACATGTGTTATTGGTGTATCTATACATATCAAGTTTTTGGAGGTATGTGCGTGGTATATTGGAATGATGGTAATAAGGGTAATTCCGTAATTATACATAATATAAAATACTTAATCATCAAGCAGGACTTGGCCCAATATTTCCCCCAAAAAACGCGTCTAAACCAATTTTTTTAGTCATTAAACTTTTTTAATGGTGGTTTGGAATATTTACTTAGTTGAGGGTAGTTTTGTCCTTCTGAATTACTTCTCAAATTCACATGTGTTATTGGTGTATCTATACATATCAATATCAGATGAAGAAAGTTTTCGGAGGTATGTGCGTGGTATATTGGAATGAAGGTAATAAGGGTAGTTCCGTAATTATACATAATATCATATACTTAATCATCAAGAAGGACTTGTCCCAATATTTCCTCCAAAAACCGCATCTAGATAACTTTTTTTAGCTATTAAAGTCTTTGATGATAGTTTGGTCAATTTACTTCGTTGAGGGTAGTTTTGTCTGTCTGGATTAGTTCTCAAATTCACATGTGTTATTGGTGTATCTATACGTATCAATATCAGATGAAGAAAGTTTTCGAAGGTATGTGCGTGGTATATTGGAATGAAGGTAATAGGGGTAATTCTGTAATTATACATAATATCATATTCTAATCATCAAGTAGGACGTGGCCCAATATTTCATCCAAGAAATGCCTCTAGACCACTTTTTTTTGCCATTAAAGTTTTTTATGGTAGTTTGGTCAATTTACTTTGTTGAGGGTAGTTTTGTCCTTCTTAATTACTTCTCAAATTCACTTGTGTCATTTGTGTATCTATACGTATCAATATCGGATGAATAAAGTTTTCAGAGATATGTGCGTGGTATATTGGAATGAAGGTAATAAGGGTAATTCCGTAATTATACATAATATCATATACTTAATCATCAAGAAAGACTTGGCCCAATATTTCCTCCAAAAAATGCCACTAGACCACTTTTTTTAGTCATTAAAGTTTTTTATGGTAGTTTGGTCAATTTACTTAGTTGAGGGTAGTATTGTCCTTCTAAATAACTTCTCAAATTCACATTTGTTATTGGTGTATCTATATGTATCAATATCAGATGAAGAATGTTTTGGAAGGTATGTGCGTGCCAAATATTTCCTTAGAAAGACGCCTCTAGACCACTTTTTTTAGCAATTAATGTTTTTGAGGGTAGTTTTGTACTTCTGAATTACTTCTCAAATTCATATGTGTGTTATTGGTGTATCTATACGTATCAATATGAGATGAAGAAAGATTTTGGAGGTATGTGCGTGGTATATTGGAATGAATGTAATAAGGGTAATTCCGTAATCATATGTAATATCATATACTTAATCATCCAAAAGGACTTGGCCCAATATTTCCTCCAAAAAACGCCTCTAGACCACTTTTTGTAGCCAATAATGTTTTTGATGGTAGTTTGGTCAATTTATTTAGTTGAGGGTAGTTTTGTCCTTCTGAATTATTTCTCAAATTCACAAGTGTTATTGGTGTATCTATATGTATCAATATTAGATGAAGAAAATTTTCGGATGTATGTACGTGGTATAGTGGAATGTAGGTAATAAGGATAATTCGTTAATTATACATAATATCATACACTTAATCATCAAGAAGGACTTGGCCAATATTTCCTCTAAAAAACGACTCTATACCACTTTTTTTAGCCATTAAAGTTTTTGATGGTAGTTTGGCCAATTTACTTAGTTGAGGGTAGTTTTCTCCTTTCGACTTACTTTTCAAATTCACATTTGTTATTGGTGTATCTATACGTGTCAATATCAGATGAAGAAAGTTCTTGGAGGTATGTGCGTTGTATATTGGAATGAAGGTAATAAGGCTAATTCGGTAATTATACATAATATCATACACTTAATCATCAAGAAGGACTTGGCCCAATATGTCTTCAAAAAACGCCTCTAGGCCACTTTTTTTAGCCATTAAAGTTTTTGATGGTAGTTTGGTCAATTTACTTAGTTGAGGGTAGTTTTATCCTTCTGAATTACTTATTAAATTCACATGTGTTATTGGTGTATCTATTCGTATCAAGTTTTAGGAGGTATGTGCGTGGTATATTGGAATGATGGTAATAAGGGTATTCCGTAATTATACATAATACAAAATACTTAATCATCAAGCAGGACTTGGCCCAATATTTCCTCCAAAAAACACCTCTAAACCACTCTTTTTAGCCATTAATGTTTTTGATGGTCGTTTGGTCAATTTACTTACTTGAGGGTAGTTTTGTCCTTCTGAATTACTTTTCAAATTCACATGTGTTTTTGGTGTATCTATACGTATCAATATCAGCTGAAGAAAGTTTTCGGAGGTATGTGCGTGGTATATAGGAATGAAGGTAATAAGGGTAATTCTGTAATTATACATAATATAAAATACTTAATCATCAAGCAGGACTTGGCCCAATACTCTATACCACTTTTTTTTAGCCATTAAACTTTTTTAATGGTGGTTTGGAATATTTACTTAGTTGAGGGTAGTTTTGTCCTTCTGAATTACTTCTCAAATTCACATGTGTTATTGGTGTATCTATACATATCAATATCAGATGAAGAAAGTTTTCGGAGGTATGTGCGTGGTATATTGGAATGAAGGTAATAAGGGTAGTTCCGTAATTATACATAATATCATATACTTAATCATCAAGAAGGACTTGTCCCAACATTTCCTCAAAAAACCGCATCTAGACAACTTTTTTTAGCTATTAAAGTCTTTGATGGTAGTTTGGTCAATTTACTTAGTTGAGGGTAGTTTTGTCTGTCTGGATTACTTCTCAAATAAACATGTGTTATTGGTGTATCTATACGTATCAATATCAGATGAAGAAAGTTTTCGAAGGTATGTGCGTGGTACATTGGAATGAAGGTAATAAGGGTAATTCTGTAATTCTAAATAATATCATATTCTAATCATCAAGTAGGACGTGGCCCAATATTTCCTCCAAAAAATGCCACTAGACCACCTTTTTTAGCCATTAAAGTTTTTTATGGTAGTTTGGTCAATTTACTTATCCCGCTTACTTGACGGGTTCATTATTTGCTTTCGACCCTAGAGCTTGGGCGATGTCTCAGCCTGGTCCTTCAGGTGCTCCACCATCGAGTGGACCCGGAGAGTCGTCTCAAGCGGGTTCGAGTACTGGCGAAGATGGCCAGTGATATTTATTGTAGTGCATTTCGAACTTTCGGGCTTGTATTAAACCTGCTACAAATTATTGCATTTTATTCACACACAAACATATCACGCAAATGCCCAGATGTGAACTTCAAGCAACTAATTTCCGAGTAGGAAATGACAAATGCCCAGATGGTAGTTTGGTCAATTTACTTAGTTGAGGGTAGTTTTGTCCTCCTGAATTGCTTCTAAAATTCACATGTGTTATTGGTGTATCTATACGTATCAGTATCAGATAAAGAATGTTTTCGGATGTATGTGCGTGGTATATTGGAATGAAGGTAATAAGGGTAATTCCGTAATTATACATGATATCACATACTTAATCATAAAGAAGGACTTGGTCCAATATTTCCTCCCAAAAACGCCTCTAGACCACTTTTTGTAGCCATTAAAGTTTTTGATGGTAGTTTGGTCAAATTATTTAGTTGAGGGTAGTTTTGTCCTTCTGAATTACTTCTCAAATTCACAAGTGTTATTGGTGTATCTATACGTATCAATATTAGATGAAGAAAGTTTTCGGAGGTATGTACGTGGTATATTGGAATGAAGGTAATAAGGGTAATTCCTTAATTATACATAATATGATATACTTAATCATCAAGAAGGACTTGGCCCAATATGTCCTCCCAAAAACGCCTCTAGACCACTTTTTTTAGCCATTAATGTTTTTGATGGTAGTTTGGTCAATTTACTTAGTTGAGCGTAGTTTTGTCCTTCAGAATTACTTCTCAAATTCACATGTGTTATTGGTGTATCTATACGTATCAAGTTTTTGGAGGTATGTGCGTGGTATATTGGAATGATGGTAATAAGGGTAATTCGGTAATTATACATAATATAAAATACTTAATCATCAAGCAGGACTTGGCCCAATATTTCCCCCAAAAAACGCGTCTATACCAACTTTTTTAGTCATTAAACTTTTTTAATGGTGGTTTGGAATATTTACTTAGTTGAGGGTAGTTTTGTCCTTCTGAATTACTTCTCAAATTCACATGTGTTATTGGTGTATCTATACATATCAATATCAGATGAAGAAAGTTTTCGGAGGTATGTGCGTGGTATAATGGAATGAAGGTAATAAGGGTAGTTCCGTAATTATACATAATATCATATACTTAATCATCAAGAAGGACTTGTCCCAATATTTCCTCCAAACACCGCATCTAGATAACGTTTTTTAGCTATTAAAGTCTTTGATGATAGTTTGGTCAATTTACTTAGTTGAGGGTAGTTTTGTCTGTCTGGATTAGTTCTCAAATTCACATGTGTTATTGGTGTATCTATACGTATCAATATCAGATGAAGAAAGTTTTCGAAGGTATGTGCGTGGTATATTGGAATGAAGGTAATAGGGGTAATTCTGTAATTATACATAATATCATATTCTAATCATCAAGTAGGACGTGGCCCAATACTTCATCCAAGAAATGCCTCTAGACCACTTTTTTTTGCCATTAAAGTTTTTTATGGTAGTTTGGTCAATTTACTTAGTTGAGGGTAGTTTTGTCCTTCTTAGTTACTTCTCAAATTCACTTGTGTCATTTGTGTATCTATACGTATCAATATCGGATGAATAAAGTTTTCAGAGATATGTGCGTGGTATATTGGAATGAAGGTAATAAGGGTAATTCCGTAATTATACATAATATCATATACTTAATCATCAAGAAAGACTTGGCCCAATATTTCCTCCAAAAAATGCCACTAGACCACTTTTTTTAGTCATTAAAGTTTTTTATGGTAGTTTGGTCAATTTACTTAGTTGAGGGTAGTATTGTCCTTCTAAATAACTTCTCAAATTCACATTTGTTATTGGTGTATTTATATGTATCAATATCAGATGAAGAAAGTTTTGGAAGGTATGTGCGTGCCAAATATTTCCTTAGAAAGACGCCTCTAGACCACTTTTTTTAGCAATTAATGTTTTTGAGGGTAGTTTTGTACTTCTGAATTACTTCTCAAATTCATTTGTGTGTTATTGGTGTATCTATACGTATCAATATGAGATGAAGAAAGTTTTCGGAGGTATGTGCGTGGTATATTGGAATGAATGTAATAACCGTAATTCCGTAATTATATGTAATATCATATACTTAATCATTCAAAAGGACTTGGCCCAATATTTCCTCCAAAAAACGCCTCTAGACCACTTTTTGTAGCCAATAATGTTTTTCATGGTAGTTTGGTCAATTTATTTAGTTGAGGGTAGTTTTGTCATTCTGAATTATTTCTCAAATTCACAAGTGTTATTGGTGTATCTATATGTATCAATATTAGATGAAGAAAGTTTTCGGATGTATGTACGTGGTATACTGGAATGTAGGTAATAAGGATAATTCGTTAATTATACATAATATCATACACTTAATCATCAAGAAGGACTTGGCCAATATTTCCTCTAAAAAACAACTTTAGACCACTTTTTTTAGCCATTAAAGTTTTTGATGGTAGTTTGGCCAATTTACTTAGTTGAGGGTAGTTTTCTCCTTTTGACTTACTTTTCAAATTCACATTTGTTATTGGTGTATCTATACGTGTCAATATCAGATGAAGAAAGTTCTTGGAGGTATGTGCGTTGTATATTGGAATGAAGGTAATAAGGCTAATTCGGTAATTATACATAATATCATACACTTAATCATCAAGAAGGACTTGGCCCAATATGTCTTCAAGAAACGCCTCTAGGCCACTTTTTTTAGCCATTAAAGTTTTTGATGGTAGTTTGGTCAATTTACTTAGTTGAGGGTTATCAAATTCACATGTGTTATTGGTGTATCTATTCGTATCAAGTTTTCGGAGGTATGTGCGTGGTATATTGGAATGATGGTAATAAGGGTATTCCGTAATTATACATAATATAAAATACTTAATCATCAAGCAGGACTTGGCCCAATATTTCCTCCAAAAAACACCTCTAGACCACTCTTTTTAGCCATTAATGTTTTTGATGGTCGTTTGGTCAATTTACTTAGTTGAGGGTAGTTTTGTCCTTCTGAATTACTTTTCAAATTCACATGTGTTTTTGGTGTATCTATACGTATCAATATCAGCTGAAGAAAGTTTTCGGAGGTATGTGCGTGGTATATTGGAATGAAGGTAATAAGGGTAATTCCGTAATTATACATAATATAAAATACTTAATCATCAAGCAGGACTTGGCCCAATACTCTATACCATTTTTTTTAGCCATTAAACTTTTTTAACGGTGGTTTGGAATATTTACTTAGTTGAGGGTAGTTTTGTTCTTCTGAATTACTTCTCAAATTCACATGTGTTATTGGTGTATCTATACATATCAATATCAGATGAAGAAAGTTTTCGGAGGTATGTACGTGGTATATTGGAATGAAGGTAATAAGGCTAGTTCCGTTATTATACATAATATCATATACCTAATCATCAAGAAGGACTTGTCCCAATATTTCCTCCAAAAACCGCATCTAGACAACTTTTTTTAGCTAGTAAAGTCTTTGATGGTAGTTTGGTCAATTTACTTAGTTGAGGGTAGTTTTTTCTGTCTGGATTACTTCTAAATAATATCATATTCTAATCATCAAGTAGGACGTGGCCCAATATTTCCTCCAAAAAATGCCTCTAGACCACCTTTTTCAGCCATTAAAGTTTTTTATGGTAGTTTGGTCAATTTACTTATCCCGCTTACTTGACGGGTTCATTATTTGCTTTCGACCCTAGAGCTTGGGCGATGTCTCAGCCTGGTCCTTCAGGTGCTCCACCATCGAGTGGACCCGGAGAGTCGTCTCATTCGAGTACTGGCGAAGATGGCCTGTGATATTTATTGTAGTGCATTTCGAACTTTCGGGCTTGTATTAAACCTGCTACAAATTATTGCATTTTATTCACACACAAACATATCACGCAAATGCCCAGATGTGAACTTCAAGCAACTAATTTCCGAGTAGGAAATCACAAATGCCCAGATGGTAGTTTGGTCAATTTACTTAGTTGAGGGTAGTTTTGTCCTCCTGAATTGCTTCTAAAATTCACATGTGTTATTGGTGTATCTATACGTATCAGTATCAGATGAAGAATGTTTTCGGATGTATGTGCATGGTATATCGGAATGAAGGTAATAAGGGTAATTCCGTAATTATACATGATATCACATACTTAATCATATAGAAGGACTTGGTCCAATATTTCCTCCAAAAAACGCCTCTAGACCACTTTTTTTAGCGATTAAAGTTTTTGATGGTAGTTTGGTCAATTTACTTAGTTGAGGGTAGTTTTGTCCTTCTGAATTACTTCTCAAATTCACATGTGTTATTGGTGTATCTATACGTATCAATATCAGATGAAGAAAGTTTTCAGAGGTTTGTGCGTGGTATATTGGAATGAAGGTAACAAGGGTAATTCTGTAATCATACATAATATCATATACATAATCATCGAGAAGGACTTGCCCCAATATTTCCTCTAAAAAACCCCTCGAGACCACTTTTTTTAGCCATTAATGTTTTTGATGGTAGTTTGGTCAATTTACTTAGTTGATGGTAGTTTTGTCGTTCTGAATTAGTTCTTAAATTCACATGTGTTATTGGTGTATCTACACGTATCAATATCAGATGAAGAAAGTTTTCGGAGGTATGTGCGTGGTATATTAGAATGAAGGTAATAAGGGTAATTCCCTAATTATACATAATATCATATACTTAATCATCAAGTAGTACTTGGCCCAATATTTCCTTCAACAAACGCCTCTAGACCCTTTTTTTAGCCATTAAAGTTTTTGATGGTAGTTTGGTCAATTTACTTAGTGGAGGGTAGTTTTGTCCTTATGAATTGCTTCTCAAATTCACATGTGTTATTGGTGTATCTATACGTATCAATATCAGATGAAGAAAGTTTTTGGTGGTATGTGCGTGGTATATTGGAATGAAGGTAATAAGGGTAATTCCGTAATTATACATAATATCATATACTTAATCATCAAGAAGGACTTGACCCAAAATTTCCTCCAAAAGACGCCTTTAGAACATTTTTTTTAGCTATTAAAGTTTTTGATGGTAGTTTGGTCAATTTACTTAGTTGACGGTAGTTTTGTCCTTCTGAATTACTTCTCAAATTCACATGTGTTATTGGTGTATCTATACGTATCAATATCAGATGAAGAAGGTTTTTGGAGGTATGTGCGTGGTATATTGGAATGAAGGTAATAACGGTAATTCCGTAATTATACATAATATCGTATACTTAATCGAATTCACATGTGTTATTGGTGTATCTATACGTATCAAGTTTTCGGAGGTATGTGCGTGGTATATTGGAATGAAGGTACTTAGTGTAATTCCGTTATTATACATAATATCATATACTTAATCATCAAGCAGGACTTGGCCCAATATTTCCTCCAAAAATATCTCTAGACCACTTTTTTTAGCCATTAAACTTATTTTATGGTAGTTTGGTCAATTTACTTAGTTGAGGGTAGTTTTGTCCATCTGAATTACTTCTCAAATTCACATGAGTTATTGGTGTATCTATACGTATCAATATCAGATGAAGAAAGTTTTCGGAGGTATGTGCGTGGTATATTGGATGAAGGTAATATGGGTAGTTCCATAATTATACATAATATCGTATACTTAATCATCAAGAAGGACTTGGCCCAATATTTCCTCCAAAAAATGCATCTAGACCACTTTTTTTAGCTATTAAAGTTTTTGATGGTAGTTTGGTCAATTTACTTAGGTGAGGGTAGTTTTGTCGTTCTGAATTAGTTCTTAAATTCACATGTGTTATTGGTGTATCTATACGTATCAATATCAGATGAAGAAAGTTTTTGGAGGTATGTGCGTGGTATATTGGAATGAAGGTAATAAGAGTAATTCTGTAATTATACATAATATCATATTCTATTCATCAAGAAGAACTTGGCCAAATATTTCGTCCAAAAAATGCCTCTAGACCACTTTTTTTAGCCATTAAAGTTTTTTATGGTAGTTTGGGCAATTTACTTAGTTGAGGGTAGTTTTGTCCTTCTGAATTACTTCTAAAATTCACATGTGTTATTGGTGTATCTATACGTATCAATATCAGATGAATAAAGTTTTCGGAGATATGTGCGTGGTATATTGGAATGAAGGTAATAAGGGTAATTCTGAAATTATACATAATATCATATACCTAATCATCAAGAAGGACTTGGCCCAATATTTCCTCCAAAAAACGCCTCTAGACCACTTTTTTTAGCCATTAATGTTTTTGATAGTAGTTTGGTCAATTTACTTAGTTGAGGGTAGTTTTGTCCTTCTAAATAACTTCTCAAATTCACATTTGTTATTGGTGTATCTATAAGTATCAATATCAGATGAAGAAAGTTTTCAAAGGTATGTGTAAGAACCCTCGCCTTTCCGGCGCCCTAATTGCGCGAATCGATTTTAGTTGGAATTAATGGTTCTTAAATAATGTATTGCATGCGATTCAAATTAATTATAAGGAACAACAATTTGCAAATAAGAAGCCGCCACCAATTTTTAAGGAAACAATTGGAAACCATCAAAAGTGCACCCAATAACTATTGAGAATTGACTCATGCCCATGGGGACTAAATATTGAGTTCGGGGATGTAGGTACGAAATAAATAAAACGAATCTCATCTATATCGCCCGTATAAACGGCCTCTACTAAGCTTATCCATGTCAAATATTTATTTATACTATATGGTTCCATACAAGTCCGGTCGTCCAAGATCCTAAATTAACTAGGCGGTTTAAGAACAACCAAATTACCTATGTTATCACTTTGCACAATTTATATCCAATTTACATGTATACTATTAACAAGCATAAAAAATATATAAAGCATTAAATTAAGGCTCCAACCTACCAACCTTGCTAAACGCGCCAAATATTGTATATGCACATCAATAAACCGTTAGTATCTTCAAAAGAATATTAATGATGTAAAGATGATAACTTTATGCTAAAATAAACCTAAGAGGCTACTATATGCATGCAAAAATTGGTGGTAGATGTTGTAGATTTGCATGGGTCTGGCATTGTACGCATCTTTTTACAAAGGCCAAGGTGAGGTGAAGGTATATAATAGGGAAAGGCTACTATACCCAAGCCGAGAAAGGCCAAGGTGAGGTGAAGGTATATAATGGGCTTGGTGGTAGATATTGTAGATTTGCATGGGTCTGGCATTGTACGCATCTTTTTACAAATTCAGAACAGTCTTTTTCCATTATTGTCCAATAATACCCAAACCTTATTATTTTCCTGGATAGCATCATACCGTTCATGTGCGGTCCACATACTCCTGCATGTACCTCTCTTAAGACCTTATGGGCCATATCGGTATCTAGGCATAGGAGGTTGGCTCCGTTTGGGATTTTCTTGTATATTTGACCTTGTACTTCTAGGAATTGGGCCGCGAGCCTTCTGAGTGCTTTCTGGGCTCTAGGGCTAGAATCAGGAGGGTAGAGCTGGTAAACAAGCAGATTCCTTATGTCAGTGTACCATTCGTCTTCCTCGTCGTAGAACACTTCCAAAGTGTCACAATATGAAGGCTCAGATCTCCTTTGTACACAGATGGGCATCATCCGGATGGTTTCAGGTATATTGATCATGGTTGCTGATTTTGCCAAGGCGTCTGCGAACTGATTATCTTCTCGTGGAAGGTATGTAAAGTGTGTTTGACTGAAATACACTATGATCTTATCTAAGTATTCCTGGTAGAGTGCCAAGGATTCACTTTTAACCTTCCATACTTTGGAAATGCGGTCTATGCCTGGCATGTCCTTGTAGGACAAGGTGAAAACATCCGTATAATTCTTTAGGAGTGTTATGAATTGTTCGCGTTCATTAGATGTTAAAGACAAGCCTATTTGCACGTGGCGAGGCTCTTCGTTAGTTGCAATGTTTATTGTCTCCGTTTCTTCGACTATTGAAGTCTTTTGCTCATATAGTGCTTTAATAACTTCTTTTGGCAATTCCGTTATATCTTCTGAATTATCAGCAGTGAGGCAATCCGAGTAAGCGAAATCGACACTCATAATATTAATAGAAGCGGACAATAGATCAATGAGGTCATCACTAAGGACCTTAGTAATAGCAGGAATAGACTGGGGTGGACTACGCGACGCTTCTGGGATAACAGACTCAGAATCAGACTCGGACTCAGAATCAGACTCAGACTCAGACTCAGAATCAGACTCAGAATCGGAAATAGGCCCTCCTGTAGGACCGTTGCGGATTGTGAACTTGTACTTGGCTCCCTTGACTGGAGTCCACTTCGTCTCGTGCTTCCAAGTTGTGCGGTCGGGCCCGATTGGGGCGATCAGCTTGGACGGGTCGAAACCTTCATTAAAGAGCACAGTAAGGGGAAGTTTGGTAATTGTCTCGTTGTACTGACGACGTTCTTCCCCAAATAAGAGCCCAAAGTCGTTGGGTGCCATGTCATTAGCCCAATCTTTAGTGGATTGGTCCTTATTAGGAGGTATGGGTGTGTCTTCACTCATGATGAAGCAGTCTTGAAATGCCTCAAAGCCCGGTATTAGGATCCCGTTAATTGTGTATGATTCAGGGAATACATAGTAAGGATATGGGTCGCCTTCCTGAAGAAATTGCCCATTGAGGGTGAGGGGGTAAGAATCCATGTTG
Organism: Tetragonia tetragonoides; assembly: GCA_038025085.1. Classification (NCBI taxonomy): domain Eukaryota; kingdom Viridiplantae; phylum Streptophyta; class Magnoliopsida; order Caryophyllales; family Aizoaceae; genus Tetragonia; species Tetragonia tetragonoides. The sequence goes on from CM076149.1 coordinate 21,955,471, forward strand.
TGTGGAACAGGTTTGTTGGCCGCGTAGGCTCTTTTCTTAGCCATCTCCTTGGATATGTAACTTCTAACTTCTTGCCTTGTGGGCTTGTAGCCCAGCCCAAATAAATCGTTTTTGATCTTGGTATTCCAGCAGGTTTGAGCTACCTTGGGATGAGGGCCCAAAGTGGTACCTGGAAAGTGGCCTTGCTTTCTGAGTAAAGCATTCAGATCAAGTGTGGGCTCTATTGTCTCTATGAAGGCTATCTTCTCGAAGCCCCATAACTCTTCGTCTTGCTCATTATGCTCTATCTTTAGGACTGGAGCTTTTTCAATCTGGGCTACCATAGTATCCGCGCAGACTTTCAAGATGGATCCTGCCAAGGATAGCTTTACCTTTTGATGCAGGGTTGAGGCTACAGCATTTAGCCCGTGTAACCAAGGCCTTCCTAAGAGTAGGTTGAAGGTGGCTAGAATGTCAATTACATGGAACTGGACCATTTTCTCGATGGGCCCAATATTGATATTCATGGAGAAGGTACCTAATATGTTCCTTTTCGAATTATCGTAAGCCCTTAGCCCTTGTGCGGAATGCGCGAGGTTGTTGCGGTCTATTTTGAGGTGTTCAGCAGTCCTCAAGGGGCATACATTTACAACAGAGCCATTGTCAACTAAAGTCATAGGGATTTGTCTTTGTTGACAGATTACAGTAAGATAAAGGGCTTTGTTATGGTGAATACCTTCAGGTGGAAGGTCTTTGTCGGAAAAAGTGACGGGCATGGATGACTTTCCTTGGACCAGGAGGTTGACTACCTCTTCAGGAGTAGCATTTGGAGAAATGGTAGTTGCATTCAAGGCCTCTAGTACGGCCCTTCTATGAGTGATAGAAGTGGTCAACAGTTGCCAAATGGATATATCAGCTTTTGTTCTTTGTAGTTGCTTGAGGATGTTGGTCCCATCGTCCTCTTTTGCCATTTCTCTTTGGGCCGAATCCCTATTGGGGATGGCCATAGGCTCTACGGGTTGGATATGAGATGGATCCATATAGACGTTTTCGGGCCTGAACTGGCATCCTGATCTTGTGAGGTAGTTTAGGGCTTTATCATCCTCTTCTTTTTCATCATCGGAGATATCGTACCAGGCTTTTCCATTAGCTATGTCATGGGCTTGAGGAGTCAACATATCTTCTGGATCAGTATATGACCCATTATCCTCCTCATCGCTATCCCAAAGGCCTCAGACGTCCAGCGTGGGCCTTGGGCTTGGGTATAGTGGTATGGCCTGTCCAATAGGTGTGATCTGATAAGATGGATCAAACCCATCTTCTATGTCAATGGAAAAAGAATTCCCGAGGGGATTATTGTTGTTGCTGGGTGGTGGTGCATCTTTGCGCAATGGTATTGTGCCCTTTTCTCTACAGGTAGATCGGGAGTAGGCCCAATCGGATGTAGATAGTCTCCTTTGATCAACTTGTGTAGAGCTTTGACATAAGTCATTTCAAGGGGAGTGTACCTTCTTGGACGCGTATCAGCTATGGCGTTCACTTCATTTCTTCTACTTGTGGAGGAATGGTTGGTATTAGTGTATTTCTTATCCTTATATCCACTTGTGTTGTTGTTGTTTGTGACCTTATTCTTCCCTCTTTGGAGTTGATCATCTTCAATGGCCATGCCTACTTCAGATAATTGGGCATAGGTGGTTATGGGTTGAAACTTCATGTGTTCACGATATTCAGATGCCGAATTTTGGACTAGCATTCTGATTTGATCCCTTTCAGATGGGCGATCAATCATTTCAGCTACCTTGGTCCTCCATCTTCTTACGAAATTGGTGAACCTTTCTTTATCACCTTGCTTGGTGATGTCCAACTCTCTTAATGTCATGTGTGGCAAGACATTGTCAGCATATCTCTGGAGGAACAATGTGGATAGATATTCCCATTTTTCCAGCTTTTGGGAGGGTAACTTGAAGAACCAGGCCCTGACAGCAGGATCCAAGGTTTGGGGAAAGAGGTGAAGATGGAGACCTTCATGGCGACCATTTGGGCTTCATGGCGACCTCCTTAGTAGGGGGATCTAGCTTGGCGACACGGGCATCCATATCAGTGAATCTAGCATTGATGGCGACCATTTGGGCTAAAAAGTCATCCATCTTTTGGTCAGCGGTTCTCTCAGCGTCTCCATACACAGCGGACTTAGGTGAATCGAGAGGTGAGGCTTGAGGTGACAGTGGCGGTGTGCGAAAGTAATCGAGCCAAATGGGGCCCACGAACTGTGCTTTTGGTGAAGGTTCGAACGACAACTTGCGGACTAACTTCTTGCTGGACTCGTCTCTCTCCCACTTCCTAGGACCGGGATCCTACTTCTACCAATTCTGGACATAAAAAAGGTTCGTTTAAGAAAATAGAAAATAAATGGGAACCTCCACAAAATAAAAAGGTTTTATTTTAAAACAAACGTGGGAAAAGAATCTAGCACTAATCCTAAACATGGTGATCTTTTGGGAAATACGCGATTTTATGTAAATAACATATTCTAGTCAATGGTCTTTCGACTTTATTAGAATAACAAATACTCTTGACTTGCACATGGGATAAAATTCCTTAATTTAAGGAAAAAAAAGTATACTATTGACTTACATATGGAATAAAATTGCTCTTTTTTTATTTGGTGAAAGATCATTGACGGGAATATATTATTTGCATTCAATCTAATTCTTATGGAAAGGACCGTCTTCCTAACATGGTCACTAGCATCATCGGAGTCATACAGGGATTCTACTTCCTAAAAAGAAAAGATCCTAGACTTTATTTGTAAACCTGACCGAACGCACAAGCAAACACAAGGGAAACCTTTCCCAACCAGGGGTCAATAAAGAGAATCCTAAAGGGGGATCTAGTCCTAATATTCTATGAAAACTAATCACATAGCAAGGAAACAATTAATAATATGGCAAGTAAACCAATTAGCACCTTGATATGGACTATGAGACATAATGCAATGGTTGACACAATCTATGGTTAGATAAGGTAACCCACGATCGCATGTGTGTTGTCATATATGGGGTGCATAGTAAGACTAGACATACCGTTTTACACATCTCGAATGGGAACATGTAAATGCCATGGGGTGGAACACGACTATGTGCAAAGGTAATTCGGACCGAGTGGGTCACTGGCCTAAGTCATAGACAATGTTCTAAAGGGTAAATCTTGTTTATGGAGTGGTGATGTCTTTCGACATCTTGCGATGATAGCGCATGCAGTATGAATGATATGAATGCAAAAGCAAAGAAAATAAACACATACGGTAATTGAACCAAATAGCTAAAATAAATTATTGACATGGATAAGTGTTCGAATTACCTCCTCTTATTAACTCCCCAGTGAAGTCGCCAATGTAAGAACCCTCGCCTTTTCGCCACCCTAATTGCGCGAATCGATTTTAGTTGGAATTAATGGTTCTTAAATAATGTGTTGCATGCGATTCAAATTAATTATAAGGAACAACAATTTGCAAATAAGAAGCCGCCACCAATTTTTAAGGAAACAATTGAAAACCATCAAAAGTGCACCCAATTCCTATTGGGAATTGACTCATGCCCATGGGGACTAAATATCGAGTTCGGGGATGTAGGTACGAAATAAATAAAACGAATCTTATCTATATCGCCCGTATAAACGGCCTCTACTAAGTTTATCCATGTCAAATATTTATTTATACTATATGGTTCCATACAAGTCCGGTCGTCCAAGATCCTAAATTAACTAGGCGGTTTAAGAACAACCAAATTACCTATGTTATCACTTTGCACAATTTATATCCAATTTAAATGCATACTATTAACAAGCATAAACAAGACATAAAGCATTAAATTAACGCTCCAACCTACCAACTTTGTGAAACGCGCCAGGTATTGTATATGCACATCAATAAACCGTTAGTATCTTTAAAAGAATATTAATGATGTAAAGATGATAACTTTATGCTAAAATAAACCTAAGAGGCTACTATATGCATGCAAAAACTATGAAAAGATGCAAACTTGCATAAACTAATAAAAAGATGCTAACTTTATATTAACTAAGCATGCATGATTATATACAAAATCCAAAGCATGCAAATTTATTCAACCATAATCAAAAGCTAAATAAAACATGATTAATAAACAGTAAAACGAGAGATTTAATGAAGAACTAGACCCTCAGGATGGTTAACCTGGACGTTCTATTCGAACGGGACTAGTAGAATTGGGATTGCTTGCTTGGATCTTCAGATTTTTGAATTCTCTTTGATTTGGGGAAATATGTACTCTCAATGCTCTCAAAATTGTGAACTGACTAACCTCTTGCAAAAGAGGGTGAAAAGGAGTATTTATAGAGTTAAGGGACAAATTTAGGGGTTAGGGCAAGAAGCCCAGCGCCAAAACTCGGCCCAGCCAAAAAAGGGTTCAGCGGCCACAAGGAGTATTTGTACTTCTAAATTACTTCTCAAATTCACATGTGTGTTATTGGTGTATCTATACGTATCAATATGAGATGAAGAAAGTTTTCGGAGGTATGTGCATGGTATATTGGAATGAATGTAATAAGGGTAATTCCGCAATTATACATAATATCATATACTTAATCATCAAGAAGGACTCGACCCAATAATTCCTCCCAAAAACGCCTCTAGACCACTTTTTGTAGCCATTAAAGTTTTTGATGGTAGTTTGGTCAATTTATTTAGTTGAGGGTAGTTTTGTCCTTCTGAATTACTTCTCAAATTCACAAGTGTTATTGGTGTATCTATACGTATCAATATTAGATGAAGAAAGTTTTCGGAGGTATGTACGTGGTATATTGGAATGAAGGTAATAAAGGTAATTCCTTAATTATACATAATATGACATACTTAATCATCAAGAAGGACTTGGCCCAATATGTCCTCCAAAAAACGCCTCTAGACCACTTTTTTTAGCCATTAATGTTGTTGATGGTAGTTTGGTCAATTTACTTAGTTGAGCGTAGTTTTGTCCTTCAGAATTACTTTTCAAATTCACATGTGTTATTGGTGTATCTATACGTATCAAGTTTTTGGAGGTATGTGCGTGGTATATTGGAATGATGGTAATAAGGGTAATTCCGTAATTATACATAATATAAAATACTTAATCATCAAGCAGGACTTAGCCCCATATTTCCCCCAAAAAACGCGTCTATACCAATTTTTTTAGTCATTAAACTTTTTTAATGGTGGTTTGGAATATTTACTTAGTTGAGGGTAGTTTGGTCCTTCTGAATTACTTCTCAAATTCACATGTGTTATTGGTGTATCTATACATATCAATATCAGATGAAGAAAGTTTTCGGAGGTATGTGCGTGGTATATTGGAATGAAGGTAATAAGGGTAGTTCCGTAATTATACATAATATCATATACTTAATCATCAAGAAGGACTTGTCCCAATATTTCCTCCAAAAACCGCATCTAGATAACTTTTTTTAGCTATTAAAGTCTTTGATGATAGTTTGGTCAATTTACTTAGTTGAGGGTAGTTTTGTCTGTCTGGATTAGTTCTCAAATTCACATGTGTTATTGGTGTATCTATACGTATCAATATCAGATGAAGAAAGTTTTCGAAGGTATGTGCGTGGTATATTGGAATGAAGGTAATAGGGGTAATTCTGTAATTATACATAATATCATATTCTAATCATCAAGTAGGACGTGGCCCAATATTTCATCCAAGAAATGCCTCTAGACCACTTTTTTTTGCCATTAAAGTTTTTTATGGTAGTTTGGTCAATTTACTTAGTTGAGGGTAGTTTTGTCCTTCTTAATTACTTCTCAAATTCACTTGTGTCATTTGTGTATCTATACGTATAAATATCGGATGAATAAAGTTTTCAGAGATATGTGCGTGGTATATTGGAATGAAGGTAATAAGGGTAATTCCGTAATTATACATAATATCATATTCTTAATCATCACGAAAGACTTGACCCAATATTTCCTCCACAAAATGGCACTAGACCACTTTTTTTAGTCATTAATGTTTTTTATGGTAGTTTGGTCAATTTAATTAGTTGAGGGTAGTATTGTCCTTCTAAATAACTTCTCAAATTCACATTTGTTATTGGTGTATCTATATGTATCAATATCAGATGAAGAAAGTTTTGGAAGGTATGTGCGTGCCAAATATTTCCTTAGAAAGACGCCTCTAGACCACTTTTTTTAGCAATTAATGTTTTTGAGGGTAGTTTTGTACTTCTGAATTACTTCTCAAATTCATATGTGTGTTATTGGTGTATCTATACGTATCAATATGAGATGAAGAAAGTTTTCGGAGGTATGTGCGTGGTATATTGGAATGAATGTAATAAGGGTAATTCCGTAAGTATATGTAATATCATATACTTAATCATCCAAAAGGACTTGGCCCAATATTTCCTCCAAAAAACGCCTCTAGACCACTTTTTGCAGCCAATAATGTTTTTGATGGTAGTTTGGTCAATTTATTTAGTTGAGGGTAGTTTTGTCCTTCTGAATTATTTCTCAAATTCACAAGTGTTATTGGTGTATCTATATGTATCAATATTAGATGAAGAAAGTTTTCGGATGTATGTACGTGGTATAGTGGAATGTAGGTAATAAGGATAATTCGTTAATTATACATAATATCATACACTTAATCATCAAGAAGGACTTGGCCAATATTTCCTCTAAAAAACGACTCTAGACCACTTTTTTTAGCCATTAAAGTTTTTGATGGTAGTTTGGCCAATTTACTTAGTTGAGTGTAGTTTTGTCCTTTTGACTTACTTTTCAAATTCCCATTTGTTATTGGTGTATCTATACGTGTCAATATCGGATGAAGAAAGTTCTTGAAGGTATGTGCGTTGTATATTGGAATGAAGGTAATAAGGCTAATTCCGTAATTATACATAATATCATACACTTAATCATCAAGAAGGACTTGGCCCAATATGTCTTCCAAAAAACGCCTCTAGACCACTTTTTTTAGCCATTAAAGTTTTTGATGGTAGTTTGGTCAATTTACTTAGTTGAGGGTAGTTTTGTCCTTCTGAATTACTTATCAAATTCACATGTGTTATTGGTGTATCTATTCGTATCATGTTTTCGGAGGTATGTGCGTGGTATATTGGAATGATGGTAATAAGGGTATTCCGTAATTATACATAATATAAAATACTTAATCATCAAGCAGGACTTGGCCCAATATTTCCTCCAAAAAACACCTCTAGACCACTCTTTTTAGCCATTAATGTTTTTGATGGTCGTTTGGTCAATTTACATAGTTGAGGGTAGTTTTGTCCTTCTGAATTACTTTTCAAATTCACATGTGTTTTTGGTGTATCTATACGTATCAATATCAGCTGAAGAAAGTTTTCGGAGGTATGTGCGTGGTATATTGGATTGAAGGTAATAAGCGTAATTCCGTAATTATACTTAATATAAAATACTTAATCATCAAGCAGGACTTGGCCCAATATTTCCTCCAAAAAATGCCTCTATACCACTTTTTTTAGCCATTAAACTTTTTTAATGGTGGTTTGGAATATTTACTTAGTTGAGGGTAGTTTTGTCCTTCTGAATTACTTCTCAAATTCACATGTGTTATTGGTGTATCTATACATATCAATATCAGATGAAGAAAGTTTTCGGAGGTATGTGCGTGGTATATTGGAATGAAGGTAATAAGGGTAGTTCCGTAATTATACATAATATCATATACTTAATCAAGAAGGACTTGTCCCAATATTTCCTCCAAAAACCGCATCTAGACAACTTTTTTTAGCTATTAAAGTCTTTGATGGTAGTTTGGTCAATTTACTTAGTTGAGGGTAGTTTTGTCTGTCAGGATTACTTCTCAAATAAACATGTGTTATTGGTGTATCTATACGTATCAATATCAGATGAAGAAAGTTTTTGAAGGTATGTGCGTGGTATATTGGAATGAAGGTAATAAGGGTAATTCTGTAATTCTAAATAATATCATATTCTAATCATCAAGTAGGACGTGGCCCAATATTTCCTCCAAAAAATGCCTCTAGACCACCTTTTTTAGCCATTAAAGTTTTTTATGGTAGTTTGGTCAATTTACTTATCCCGCTTACTTGACGGGTTCATTATTTGCTTTCGACTCTAGAGCTTGGGTGATGTCTCAGCCCGGTCCTTCAGGTGCTCCACCATCGAGTGGACCCGGAGAGTCGTCTCAAGCGGGTTCGAGTACTGGCGAATATGGCTAGTGATATTTATTGTAGTGCATTTCGAACTTTCGGGCTTGTATTAAACCTGCTACAAATTATTGCATTTTATCCCCACACACAAACATATCACGCAAATGCCCAGATGTGAACTTCAAGCAACTAATTTCCGAGTAGGAAATCACAAATGCCCAGATGGTAGTTTGGTCAATTTACTTAGTTGAGGGTAGTTTTGTCCTCCTGAATTGCTTCTAAAATTAACATGTGTTATTGGTGTATCTATACGTATCAGTATCAGGTGAAGAATGTTTTCGGAGGTATGTGCGTGGTATATTGGAATGAAGGTAATAAGGGTAATTCTGTAATTATACATGATATCACATACTTAATCATAATGAAGGACTTGGTCCAATATTTCCTCCAAAAAACGCCTCTAGACAACTTTTTTTAGCTATTAAAGTTTTTGATGGTAGTTTGGTCAATTTACTTAGTTGGGGGTAGTTTTGTCCTTCTGAATTACTTCTCAAATTCACATGTGTTATTGGTGTATCTATACGTATCAATATCAGATGAAGAAAGTTTTCAGAGGTTTGTGCGTGGTATATTGGAATGAAGGTAATAAGGGTAATTCTGTAATCATACATAATATCATATACATAATCATCAAGAAGGACTTGCCCCAATATTTCCTCCAAAAAACCCCTCGAGACCACTTTTTTTAGCCATTAATGTTTTTGATGGTAGTTTGGTCAATTTACTTAGTTGATGGTAGTTTTGTCGTTCTGAATTAGTTCTTAAATTCACATGTGTTATTGGTGTATCTATACGTATCAATATCAGATGAAGAAAGTTTTCGGAGGTATGTGCGTGGTATATTAGAATGAAGGTAATAAGGGTAATTCCGTAATTATACATAATATCATATACTTAATCATCAAGTAGGACTTGGCCCAATATTTCCTTCAACAAACGCCTCTAGACCACCTTTTTTAGCCATTAAAGTTTTTTTTGGTAGTTTGGTCAATTTACTTAGTTGAGAGTAGTTTTGTCCTTCTGAATTACTTCTAAAATTTACATGTGTTCCTGGTGTATCTATACGTATCAATATCATATGAAGAAAGTTTTTGGAGGTATGTGCGTGGTATATTGGAATGAAGCTAATAAGGGTAATTCCGTAATTATACATAATATCACATACTTAATCATCAAGAAGGAGTTGCCCCAAAATTTCCTCCAAAAAACACCTCTAGACCAGTTTTTTTAGCCATTAATGTTTTTGATGGTAGTTTGGTCAATTTACTTAGTTAAGGGTAGTTTTGTCCTTCTGAATTACTTTTCCAATTCACCTGTGTTTTTAGTGTATCTATAAGTATCAATATCAGCTGAAGAAAGTTTTCGGAGGTATGTGCGTGGTATATTGGACTGAAGGTAATAAGGGTAATTCCGTAATTATACATAATATCATATACTTAACCATCAAGAAGGACTTGGCCCAATATTTCCTCCAAAAAACCCTTCTAGACCACTTTTTTTAGCCATTAATGTTTTTGATGGTAGTTTGGTCAATTTACTTAGTTGATGGTAGTTTTGTCCTTCTGAATTAGTTCTTAAATTCACATGTGTTATTGGTGTATCTATACGTATCAATATCAGATGAAGAAAGTTTTCGGAGGTATGTGCGTGGTATATTAGAATGAAGGTAATAAGGGTAATTCCGTAATTATACATAATATCATATACTTAATCATCAAGTAGGACTTGGCCCAATATTTCCTCCAAAAAACGCCTCTAGACCACTTTTTGCAGCCAATAATGTTTTTGATGGTAGTTTGGTCAATTTATTTAGTTGAGGGTAGTTTTGTCCTTCTGAATTATTTCTCAAATTCACAAGTGTTATTGGTGTATCTATATGTATCAATATTAGATGAAGAAAGTTTTCGGATGTATGTACGTGGTATAGTGGAATGTAGGTAATAAGGATAATTCGTTAATTATACATAATATCATACACTTAATCATCAAGAAGGACTTGGCCAATATTTCCTCTAAAAAACGACTCTAGACCACTTTTTTTAGCCATTAAAGTTTTTGATGGTAGTTTGGCCAATTTACTTAGTTGAGTGTAGTTTTGTCCTTTTGACTTACTTTTCAAATTCCCATTTGTTATTGGTGTATCTATACGTGTCAATATCGGATGAAGAAAGTTCTTGAAGGTATGTGCGTTGTATATTGGAATGAAGGTAATAAGGCTAATTCCGTAATTATACATAATATCATACACTTAATCATCAAGAAGGACTTGGCCCAATATGTCTTCCAAAAAACGCCTCTAGACCACTTTTTTTAGCTATTAAAGTTTTTGATGGTAGTTTGGTCAATTTACTTAGTTGAGGGTAGTTTTGTCCTTCTGAATTACTTATCAAATTCACATGTGTTATTGGTGTATCTATTCGTATCATGTTTTCGGAGGTATGTGCGTGGTATATTGGAATGATGGTAATAAGGGTATTCCGTAATTATACATAATATAAAATACTTAATCATCAAGCAGGACTTGGCCCAATATTTCCTCCAAAAAACACCTCTAGACCACTCTTTTTAGCCATTAATGTTTTTGATGGTCGTTTGGTCAATTTACTTAGTTGAGGGTAGTTTTGTCCTTCTGAATTACTTTTCAAATTCACATGTGTTTTTGGTGTATCTATACGTATCAATATCAGCTGAAGAAAGTTTTCGGAGGTATGTGCGTGGTATATTGGATTGAAGGTAATAAGCGTAATTCCGTAATTATACTTAATATAAAATACTTAATCATCAAGCAGGACTTGGCCCAATATTTCCTCCAAAAAATGCCTCTATACCACTTTTTTTAGCCATTAAACTTTTTTAATGGTGGTTTGGAATATTTACTTAGTTGAGGGTAGTTTTGTCCTTCTGAATTACTTCTCAAATTCACATGTGTTATTGGTGTATCTATACATATCAATATCAGATGAAGAAAGTTTTCGGAGGTATGTGCGTGGTATATTGGAATGAAGGTAATAAGGGTAGTTCCGTAATTATACATAATATCATATACTTAATCAAGAAGGACTTGTCCCAATATTTCCTCCAAAAACCGCATCTAGACAACTTTTTTTAGCTATTAAAGTCTTTGATGGTAGTTTGGTCAATTTACTTAGTTGAGGGTAGTTTTGTCTGTCAGGATTACTTCTCAAATAAACATGTGTTATTGGTGTATCTATACGTATCAATATCAGATGAAGAAAGTTTTTGAAGGTATGTGCGTGGTATATTGGAATGAAGGTAATAAGGGTAATTCTGTAATTCTAAATAATATCATATTCTAATCATCAAGTAGGACGTGGCCCAATATTTCCTCCAAAAAATGCCTCTAGACCACCTTTTTTAGCCATTAAAGTTTTTTATGGTAGTTTGGTCAATTTACTTATCCCGCTTACTTGACGGGTTCATTATTTGCTTTCGACTCTAGAGCTTGGGTGATGTCTCAGCCCGGTCCTTCAGGTGCTCCACCATCGAGTGGACCCGGAGAGTCGTCTCAAGCGGGTTCGAGTACTGGCGAATATGGCTAGTGATATTTATTGTAGTGCATTTCGAACTTTCGGGCTTGTATTAAACCTGCTACAAATTATTGCATTTTATTCACACACAAACATATCACGCAAATGCCCAGATGTGAACTTCAAGCAACTAATTTCCGAGTAGGAAATCACAAATGCCCAGATGGTAGTTTGGTCAATTTACTTAGTTGAGGGTAGTTTTGTCCTCCTGAATTGCTTCTAAAATTAACATGTGTTATTGGTGTATCTATACGTATCAGTATCAGGTGAAGAATGTTTTCGGAGGTATGTGCGTGGTATATTGGAATGAAGGTAATAAGGGTAATTCTGTAATTATACATGATATCACATACTTAATCATAATGAAGGACTTGGTCCAATATTTCCTCCAAAAAACGCCTCTAGACCACTTTTTTTAGCTATTAAAGTTTTTGATGGTAGTTTGGTCAATTTACTTAGTTGGGGGTAGTTTTGTCCTTCTGAATTACTTCTCAAATTCACATGTGTTATTGGTGTATCTATACGTATCAATATCAGATGAAGAAAGTTTTCAGAGGTTTGTGCGTGGTATATTGGAATGAAGGTAATAAGGGTAATTCTGTAATCATACATAATATCATATACATAATCATCAAGAAGGACTTGCCCCAATATTTCCTCCAAAAAACCCCTCGAGACCACTTTTTTTAGCCATTAATGTTTTTGATGGTAGTTTGGTCAATTTACTTAGTTGATGGTAGTTTTGTCGTTCTGAATTAGTTCTTAAATTCACATGTGTTATTGGTGTATCTATACGTATCAATATCAGATGAAGAAAGTTTTCGGAGGTATGTGCGTGGTATATTAGAATGAAGGTAATAAGGGTAATTCCGTAATTATACATAATATCATATACTTAATCATCAAGTAGGACTTGGCCCAATATTTCCTTCAACAAACGCCTCTAGACCACCTTTTTTAGCCATTAAAGTTTTTTTTGGTAGTTTGGTCAATTTACTTAGTTGAGAGTAGTTTTGTCCTTCTGAATTACTTCTAAAATTTACATGTGTTCCTGGTGTATCTATACGTATCAATATCATATGAAGAAAGTTTTTGGAGGTATGTGCGTGGTATATTGGAATGAAGCTAATAAGGGTAATTCCGTAATTATACATAATATCACATACTTAATCATCAAGAAGGAGTTGCCCCAAAATTTCCTCCAAAAAACACCTCTAGACCAGTTTTTTTAGCCATTAATGTTTTTGATGGTAGTTTGGTCAATTTACTTAGTTAAGGGTAGTTTTGTCCTTCTGAATTACTTTTCCAATTCACCTGTGTTTTTAGTGTATCTATAAGTATCAATATCAGCTGAAGAAAGTTTTCGGAGGTATGTGCGTGGTATATTGGAATGAAGGTAATAAGGGTAATTCCGTAATTATACATATTATCATATACTTAACCATCAAGAAGGACTTGGCCCAATATTTCCTCCAAAAAACCCTTCTAGACCACTTTTTTTAGCCATTAATGTTTTTGATGGTAGTTTGCTCAATTTACTTAGTTGATGGTAGTTTTGTCCTTCTGAATTAGTTCTTAAATTCACATGTGTTATTGGTGTATCTATACGTATCAATATCAGATGAAGAAAGTTTTCGGAGGTATGTGCGTGGTATATTAGAATGAAGGTAATAAGGGTAATTCCGTAATTATACATAATATTATATACTTAATCATCAAGTAGGACTTGGCCCAATATTTCCTCCAAAAAACGCCTCTAGACCACTTTTTGCAGCCAATAATGTTTTTGATGGTAGTTTGGTCAATTTATTTAGTTGAGGGTAGTTTTGTCCTTCTGAATTATTTCTCAAATTCACAAGTGTTATTGGTGTATCTATATGTATCAATATTAGATGAAGAAAGTTTTCGGATGTATGTACGTGGTATAGTGGAATGTAGGTAATAAGGATAATTCGTTAATTATACATAATATCATACACTTAATCATCAAGAAGGACTTGGCCAATATTTCCTCTAAAAAACGACTCTAGACCACTTTTTTTAGCCATTAAAGTTTTTGATGGTAGTTTGGCCAATTTACTTAGTTGAGTGTAGTTTTGTCCTTTTGACTTACTTTTCAAATTCCCATTTGTTATTGGTGTATCTATACGTGTCAATATCGGATGAAGAAAGTTCTTGAAGGTATGTGCGTTGTATATTGGAATGAAGGTAATAAGGCTAATTCCGTAATTATACATAATATCATACACTTAATCATCAAGAAGGACTTGGCCCAATATGTCTTCCAAAAAACGCCTCTAGACCACTTTTTTTAGCCATTAAAGTTTTTGATGGTAGTTTGGTCAATTTACTTAGTTGAGGGTAGTTTTGTCCTTCTGAATTACTTATCAAATTCACATGTGTTATTGGTGTATCTATTCGTATCATGTTTTCGGAGGTATGTGCGTGGTATATTGGAATGATGGTAATAAGGGTATTCCGTAATTATACATAATATAAAATACTTAATCATCAAGCAGGACTTGGCCCAATATTTCCTCCAAAAAACACCTCTAGACCACTTTTTTTAGCCATTAATGTTTTTGATGGTCGTTTGGTCAATTTACTTAGTTGAGGGTAGTTTTGTCCTTCTGAATTACTTTTCAAATTCACATGTGTTTTTGGTGTATCTATACGTATCAATATCAGCTGAAGAAAGTTTTCGGAGGTATGTGCGTGGTATATTGGATTGAAGGTAATAAGCGTAATTCCGTAATTATACTTAATATAAAATACTTAATCATCAAGCAGGACTTGGCCCAATATTTCCTCCAAAAAATGCCTCTATACCACTTTTTTTAGCCATTAAACTTTTTTAATGGTGGTTTGGAATATTTACTTAGTTGAGGGTAGTTTTGTCCTTCTGAATTACTTCTCAAATTCACATGTGTTATTGGTGTATCTATACATATCAATATCAGATGAAGAAAGTTTTCGGAGGTATGTGCGTGGTATATTGGAATGAAGGTAATAAGGGTAGTTCCGTAATTATACATAATATCATATACTTAATCAAGAAGGACTTGTCCCAATATTTCCTCCAAAAACCGCATCTAGACAACTTTTTTTAGCTATTAAAGTCTTTGATGGTAGTTTGGTCAATTTACTTAGTTGAGGGTAGTTTTGTCTGTCTGGATTACTTCTCAAATAAACATGTGTTATTGGTGTATCTATACGTATCAATATCAGATGAAGAAAGTTTTTGAAGGTATGTGCGTGGTATATTGGAATGAAGGTAATAAGGGTAATTCTGTAATTCTAAATAATATCATATTCTAATCATCAAGTAGGACGTGGCCCAATATTTCCTCCAAAAAATGCCTCTAGACCACCTTTTTTAGCCATTAAAGTTTTTTATGGTAGTTTGGTCAATTTACTTATCCCGCTTACTTGACGGGTTCATTATTTGCTTTCGACTCTAGAGCTTGGGTGATGTCTCAGCCCGGTCCTTCAGGTGCTCCACCATCGAGTGGACCCGGAGAGTCGTCTCAAGCGGGTTCGAGTACTGGCGAATATGGCTAGTGATATTTATTGTAGTGCATTTCGAACTTTCGGGCTTGTATTAAACCTGCTACAAATTATTGCATTTTATTCAAACACAAACATATCACGCAAATGCCCAGATGTGAACTTCAAGCAACTAATTTCCGAGTAGGAAATCACAAATGCCCAGATGGTAGTTTGGTCAATTTACTTAGTTGAGGGTAGTTTTGTCCTCCTGAATTGCTTCTAAAATTAACATGTGTTATTGGTGTATCTATACGTATCAGTATCAGGTGAAGAATGTTTTCGGAGGTATGTGCGTGGTATATTGGAATGAAGGTAATAAGGGTAATTCTGTAATTATACATGATATCACATACTTAATCATAATGAAGGACTTGGTCCAATATTTCCTCAAAAAAACGCCTCTAGACCACTTTTTTTAGCTATTAAAGTTTTTGATGGTAGTTTGGTCAATTTACTTAGTTGGGGGTAGTTTTGTCCTTCTGAATTACTTCTCAAATTCACATGTGTTATTGGTGTATCTATACGTATCAATATCAGATGAAGAAAGTTTTCAGAGGTTTGTGCGTGGTATATTGGAATGAAGGTAATAAGGGTAATTCTGTAATCATACATAATATCATATACATAATCATCAAGAAGGACTTGCCCCAATATTTCCTCCAAAAAACCCCTCGAGACCACTTTTTTTAGCCATTAATGTTTTTGATGGTAGTTTGGTCAATTTACTTAGTTGATGGTAGTTTTGTCGTTCTGAATTAGTTCTTAAATTCACATGTGTTATTGGTGTATCTATACGTATCAATATCAGATGAAGAAAGTTTTCGGAGGTATGTGCGTGGTATATTAGAATGAAGGTAATAAGGGTAATTCCGTAATTATACATAATATCATATACTTAATCATCAAGTAGGACTTGGCCCAATATTTCCTTCAACAAACGCCTCTAGACCACCTTTTTTAGCCATTAAAGTTTTTTTTGGTAGTTTGGTCAATTTACTTAGTTGAGAGTAGTTTTGTCCTTCTGAATTACTTCTCAAATTTACATGTGTTCCTGGTGTATCTATACGTATCAATATCATATGAAGAAAGTTTTTGGAGGTATGTGCGTGGTATATTGGAATGAAGCTAATAAGGGTAATTCCGTAATTATACATAATATCACATACTTAATCATCAAGAAGGAGTTGGCCCAAAATTTCCTCCAAAAAACACCTCTAGACCAGTTTTTTTAGCCATTAATGTTTTTGATGGTAGTTTGGTCAATTTACTTAGTTAAGGGTAGTTTTGTCCTTCTGAATTACTTTTCCAATTCACCTGTGTTTTTAGTGTATCTATAAGTATCAATATCAGCTGAAGAAAGTTTTCGAAGGTATGTGCGTGGTATATTGGAATGAAGGTAATAAGGGTAATTCCGTAATTATACATAATATCATATACTTAACCATCAAGAAGGACTTGGCCCAATATTTCCTCCAAAAAACCCTTCTAGACCACTTTTTTTAGCCATTAATGTTTTTGATGGTAGTTTGGTCAATTTACTTAGTTGAGGGTAGTTTTGTCCTCATGAATTGCTTCTCAAATTCACATGTGTTATTGGTGTATCTATACGTATCAATATCAGATGAAGAAAGTTTTTGGTGGTATGTGCGTGGTATATTGGAATGAAGGTAATAAGGGTAATTCCGTAATTATACATAATATCATATACTTAATCATCAAGAAGGACTTGACCCAAAATTTCCTCCAAAAAACGCCTCTAGAACACTTTTTTTAGCTATTAAAGTTTTTGATGGTAGTTTGGTCAATTTACTTAGTTGACGGTAGTTTTGTCCTTCTGAATTACTTCTCAAATTCACATGTGTTATTGGTGTATCTATACGTATCAATATCAGATGAAGAAGGTTTTTGGAGGTATGTGCGTGGTATATTGGAATGAAGGTAATAAGGGTAATTCCGTAATTATACATAATATCATATACTTAATCATCAAGAAGGACTTGGCCCAATATTTTCTCTAAAAAACGCCTCTAGAACACTTTTTTTAGCCCTTAAAATTTTTGGTGGTAGTTTGGTCAAGTTACTTAGTTGAGAGTAGTTTTGTCCTTCTGAATGACTTCTCAAATTCACATGTGTTGTTGGTGTATCTATACGTATCAAGTTTTCGGAGGTTTGTGCGTGGTATATTGGAATGAAGGTAATAAGGGTAGTTCCGTAATTATACATAATATCATATACTTAATCAAGAAGGACTTGTCCCAATATTTCCTCCAAAAACCGCATCTAGACAACTTTTTTTAGCTATTAAAGTCTTTGATGGTAGTTTGGTCAATTTACTTAGTTGAGGGTAGTTTTCTCTGTCTGGATTACTTCTCAAATAAACATGTGTTATTGGTGTATCTATACGTATCAATATCAGATGAAGAAAGTTTTCGAAGATATGTGCGTGGCATATTGGAATGAAGGTAATAAGGGTAATTCCGTAATTATACATAATATAAAATACTTAATCATCAAGCAGGACTTGGCCCAATATTTCCTCCAAAAAATGCCTCTATACCACTTTTTTTAGCCATTAAACTTTTTTAATGGTGGTTTGGAATAGTTACTTAGTTGAGGGTAGTTTTGTCCTTCTGAATTACTTCTCAAATTCACATGTGTTATTGGTGTATCTATACATATCAATATCAGATGAACAAAGTTTTCGGAGGTATGTGCGTGGTATATTGGAATGAAGGTAATAAGGGTAGTTCCGTAATTATACATAATATCATATACTTAATCATCAAGAAGGACTTGTCCCAACATTTCCTCAAAAAACCGCATCTAGACAACTTTTTTTAGCTATTAAAGTCTTTGATGGTAGTTTGGTCAATTTACTTAGTTGAGGGTAGTTTTGTCTGTCTGGATTACTTCTCAAATAAACATGTGTTATTGGTGTATCTATACGTATCAATATCAGATGAAGAAAGTTTTCGAAGGTATGTGCGTGGTATATTGGAATGAAGGTAATAAGGGTAATTCCGTAATTATACATAATATCATATACTTAACCATCAAGAAGGACTTGGCCCAATATTTCCTCCAAAAAACCCTTCTAGACCACTTTTTTTAGCCATTAATGTTTTTGATGGTAGTTTGGTCAATTTACTTAGTTGATGGTAGTTTTGTCCTTCTGAATTAGTTCTTAAATTCACATGTGTTATTGGTGTATCTATACGTATCAATATCAGATGAAAAAAGTTTTCGGAGGTATGTGCGTGGTATATTAGAATGAAGGTAATAAGGGTAATTCCGTAATTATACATAATATCATATACTTAATCATCAAGTAGGACTTGGCCCAATATTTCCTTCAACAAACGCCTCTAGACCCTTTTTTTAGCCATTAAAGTTTTTGATGGTAGTTTGGTCAATTTACTTAGTTGAGGGTAGTTTTGTCCTCATGAATTGCTTCTCAAATTCACATGTGTTATTGGTGTATCTATACGTATCAATATCAGATGAAGAAAGTTTTTGGTGGTATGTGCGTGGTATATTGGAATGAAGGTAATAAGGGTAATTCCGTAATTATACATAATATCATATACTTAATCATCAAGAAGGACTTGACCCAAAATTTCCTCCAAAAAACGCCTCTAGAACACTTTTTTTAGCTATTAAAGTTTTTGATGGTAGTTTGGTCAATTTACTTAGTTGACGGTAGTTTTGTCCTTCTGAATTACTTCTCAAATTCACATGTGTTATTGGTGTATCTATACGTATCAATATCAGATGAAGAAGGTTTTTGGAGGTATGTGCGTGGTATATTGGAATGAAGGTAATAAGGGTAATTCCGTAATTATACATAATATCATATACTTAATCATCAAGAAGGACTTGGCCCAATATTTTCTCTAAAAAACGCCTCTAGAACACTTTTTTTAGCCCTTAAAATTTTTGGTGGTAGTTTGGTCAAGTTACTTAGTTGAGAGTAGTTTTGTCCTTCTGAATGACTTCTCAAATTCACATGTGTTGTTGGTGTATCTATACGTATCAAGTTTTCGGAGGTATGTGCGTGGTATATTGGAATGAAGGTAATAAGGGTAGTTCCGTAATTATACATAATATCATATACTTAATCAAGAAGGACTTGTCCCAATATTTCCTCCAAAAACCGCATCTAGACAACTTTTTTTAGCTATTAAAGTCTTTGATGGTAGTTTGGTCAATTTACTTAGTTGAGGGTAGTTTTCTCTGTCTGGATTACTTCTCAAATAAACATGTGTTATTGGTGTATCTATACGTATCAATATCAGATGAAGAAAGTTTTCGAAGATATGTGCGTGGCATATTGGAATGAAGGTAATAAGGGTAATTCCGTAATTATACATAATATAAAATACTTAATCATCAAGCAGGACTTGGCCCAATATTTTCTCCAAAAAATGCCTCTATACCACTTTTTTTAGCCATTAAACTTTTTTAATGGTGGTTTGGAATAGTTACTTAGTTGAGGGTAGTTTTGTCCTTCTGAATTACTTCTCAAATTCACATGTGTTATTGGTGTATCTATACATATCAATATCAGATGAAGAAAGTTTTCGGAGGTATGTGCGTGGTATATTGGAATGAAGGTAATAAGGGTAGTTCCGTAATTATACATAATATCATATACTTAATCATCAAGAAGGACTTGTCCCAACATTTCCTCAAAAAACCGCATCTAGACAACTTTTTTTAGCTATTAAAGTCTTTGATGGTAGTTTGGTCAATTTACTTAGTTGAGGGTAGTTTTGTCTGTCTGGATTACTTCTCAAATAAACATGTGTTATTGGTGTATCTATACGTATCAATATCAGATGAAGAAAGTTTTCGAAGGTATGTGCGTGGTATATTGGAATGAAGGTAATAAGGGTAATTCCGTAATTATACATAATATCATATACTTAACCATCAAGAAGGACTTGGCCCAATATTTCCTCCAAAAAACCCTTCTAGACCACTTTTTTTAGCCATTAATGTTTTTGATGGTAGTTTGGTCAATTTACTTAGTTGATGGTAGTTTTGTCCTTCTGAATTAGTTCTTAAATTCACATGTGTTATTGGTGTATCTATACGTATCAATATCAGATGAAAAAAGTTTTCGGAGGTATGTGCGTGGTATATTAGAATGAAGGTAATAAGGGTAATTCCGTAATTATACATAATATCATATACTTAATCATCAAGTAGGACTTGGCCCAATATTTCCTTCAACAAACGCCTCTAGACCCTTTTTTTAGCCATTAAAGTTTTTGATGGTAGTTTGGTCAATTTACTTAGTTGAGGGTAGTTTTGTCCTCATGAATTGCTTCTCAAATTCACATGTGTTATTGGTGTATCTATACGTATCAATATCAGATGAAGAAAGTTTTTGGTGGTATGTGCGTGGTATATTGGAATGAAGGTAATAAGGGTAATTCCGTAATTATACATAATATCATATACTTAATCATCAAGAAGGACTTGACCCAAAATTTCCTCCAAAAAACGCCTCTAGAACACTTTTTTTAGCTATTAAAGTTTTTGATGGTAGTTTGGTCAATTTACTTAGTTGACGGTAGTTTTGTCCTTCTGAATTACTTCTCAAATTCACATGTGTTATTGGTGTATCTATACGTATCAATATCAGATGAAGAAGGTTTTTGGAGGTATGTGCGTGGTATATTGGAATGAAGGTAATAAGGGTAATTCCGTAATTATACATAATATCATATACTTAATCATCAAGAAGGACTTGGCCCAATATTTTCTCTAAAAAACGCCTCTAGAACACTTTTTTTAGCCCTTAAAATTTTTGGTGGTAGTTTGGTCAAGTTACTTAGTTGAGAGTAGTTTTGTCCTTCTGAATGACTTCTCAAATTCACATGTGTTGTTGGTGTATCTATACGTATCAAGTTTTCGGAGGTATGTGCGTGGTATATTGGAATGAAGGTAATAAGGGTAGTTCCGTAATTATACATAATATCATATACTTAATCAAGAAGGACTTGTCCCAATATTTCCTCCAAAAACCGCATCTAGACAACTTTTTTTAGCTATTAAAGTCTTTGATGGTAGTTTGGTCAATTTACTTAGTTGAGGGTAGTTTTCTCTGTCTGGATTACTTCTCAAATAAACATGTGTTATTGGTGTATCTATACGTATCAATATCAGATGAAGAAAGTTTTCGAAGATATGTGCGTGGCATATTGGAATGAAGGTAATAAGGGTAATTCCGTAATTATACATAATATAAAATACTTAATCATCAAGCAGGACTTGGCCCAATATTTCCTCCAAAAAATGCCTCTATACCACTTTTTTTAGCCATTAAACTTTTTTAATGGTGGTTTGGAATAGTTACTTAGTTGAGGGTAGTTTTGTCCTTCTGAATTACTTCTCAAATTCACATGTGTTATTGGTGTATCTATACATATCAATATCAGATGAACAAAGTTTTCGGAGGTATGTGCGTGGTATATTGGAATGAAGGTAATAAGGGTAGTTCCGTAATTATACATAATATCATATACTTAATCATCAAGAAGGACTTGTCCCAACATTTCCTCAAAAAACCGCATCTAGACAACTTTTTTTAGCTATTAAAGTCTTTGATGGTAGTTTGGTCAATTTACTTAGTTGAGGGTAGTTTTGTCTGTCTGGATTACTTCTCAAATAAACATGTGTTATTGGTGTATCTATACGTATCAATATCAGATGAAGAAAGTTTTCGAAGGTATGTGCGTGGTATATTGGAATGAAGGTAATAAGTGTAATTCTGTAATTCTAAATAATATCATATTCTAATCATCAAGTAGGACGTGGCCCAATATTTCCTCCAAAAAATGCCTCTAGACCACCTTTTTTAGCCATTAAATTTTTTTATGGTAGTTTGGTCAATTTACTTAGTTGAGGGTAGTTTTGTCCTTCTGAATTACTTCAAATTCACTTGTGTCATTTGTGTATCTATACGTATCAATATCGGATGAATAAAGTTTTCAGAGATATGTGCGTGGTATATTGGAATGAAGGTAATAAGGGTAATTTTCTAATTATACATAATACCATATACTTAATCATCAAGAAGGACTTGGCCCAATATTTCCTTAGAAAAACGTCTCTAGACCACTTTTTTTAGCAATTAATGTTTTTGAGGGTAGTTTTGTACTTCTGAATTACTTCTCAAATTCACATGTGTGTTATTGGTGTATCTATACGTATCAATATGAGATGAAGAAAGTTTTCGAAAGTATGTGCGTGGTATATTGGTATGAATGTAATAAGGGTAATTCGGTAATTATATGTAATATCATATACTTAATCATCAAAAAGGACTTGGCCCAATATTTCATCCAAAAAACACCTCTAGACCACATTTTGTAGCCATTAATGTTTTTGATAATAGTTTGGTCAATTTATTTCTGAATTAGTGGAGGGTAGCTTTGTCTTTCTGAATTATTTCTCAAATTCACAAGTGTTATTGGTGTATCTATACGTATCAATATTAGATGAAGAAAGTTTTCGGATGTATATACGTTGTATATTGGAATGAAGGTAATAAGGCTAATTCCGTAAGTATAAATAATATCACATACTTAATCATCAAGAAGGACTTGACCTAATATTTCCTCCAAAAAAGGCCTCTAGACCAATTTTTTTAGCCATTAAAGTTTTTTTTGGTAGTTTGGTCAATTTACTTAGTTGAGAGTAGTTTTGTCCTTCTGAATTACTGCTCAAATTTACATGTGTTACTGGTGTATCTATACGTATCAATATCATATGAAGAAAGTTTTTGGAGGTATGTGCGTGGTATATTGGAATGAAGCTAATAAGGGTAATTCCGTAATTATACATAATATCACATACTTAATCATCAAGAAGGAGTTGGCCCAAAATTTCCTCCAAAAAACACCTCTAGACCACTTTTTTTAGCCATTAATGTTTTTGATGGTAGTTTGGTCAATTTACTTAGTTAAGGGTAGTTTTGTCCTTCTGAATTACTTTTTCAATTCACCTGTGTTTTTAGTGTATCTATAAGTATCAATATCAGCTGAAGAAAGTTTTCGGAGGTATGTGCGTGGTATATTGGAATGAAGGTAATAAGGGTAATTCCGTAATTATACATAATATCATATACTTAACCATCAAGAAGGACTTGGCCCAATATTTCCTCCAAAAAACCCTTCTAGACCACTTTTTTTAGCCATTAATGTTTTTGATGGTAGTTTGGTCAATTTACTTAGTTGATGGTAGTTTTGTCCTTCTGAATTACTTTCAAATTCACTTGTGTCATTTGTGTATCTATACGTATCAATATCGGATGAATAAAGATTTCAAAGATATGTGCGTGGTATATTGGAATGAAGGTAATAAGGGTAATTCCATAATTATACATAATACCATATACTTAATCATCAAGAAAAACATGGCCCAATATTTCCTCCAAAAAACGCCACTAGACCACTTTTTTTAGCCATTAAAGTTTTTTATGGTAGTTTGGTCAATTTACTTAGTTGAGGGTAGTACTGTCCTTCTAAATAACTTCTCAAATTCATATTTTTTATTGGTGTATCTATACGTATCAATATCAGATGAAGAAAGTTCTGGAAGGTATGTGCGTGGTATATTGGAATGAAGGTAATCAGGCTAATTTCGTAATTATACATAATATCATAAACTTAATCATCAAGAAGGACTTGGCCCAATATTTCCTTAGAAAAACGGCTGTAGACCACTTTTTTTAGCAATTAATGTTTTTGAGGGTAGTTTTGTACTTCTTATTTACTTCTCAAATTCACATGTGTGTTATTGGTGTACCTATACGTATCAATATGAGATGAAGAAAGTTTTCGAAAGTATGTGCGTGGTATATTGGTATGAATGTAATAAGGGTAATTCGGTAATTATATGTAATATCATATACTTAATCATCAAAAAGGACTTGGCCCAATATTTCCTCCAAAAAACACCTCTAGACCACTTTTTGTAGCCATTAATGTTTTTGATGGCAGTTTGGTCAATTTATTTAGTTGAGGGTGGTTTTGTCCGTCTGAATTATTTCTCAAATTCATAAGTGTTATTGGTGTATCTATACGTATCAATATTAGATGAAGAATGTTTTCGGATGTATGTACGTGGTATAGTGGAATGAAGGTAATAAGGGTAATACCTTAATTATACATAATATCATACACTTAATCATCAAGAAGGACTTGGCCAAATATTTCTTCCAAACATCGACTCTAGACCATTTTTTTTAGCCATTAAAGTTTTTTTTGGTAGTTTGGTCAATTTACTTAGTTTAGGGTAATTTTGTCCTTTTGAATTGCTTCTAAAATTCACAGGTGTTATTGGTGTATCTATACGTATCAATATCATATGAAGAAAGTTTTTGGAGGTATGTGCGTGGTATATTGGAATGAAGCTAATAAGGGTAATTCCGTAATTATACATAATATCACATACTTAATCATCAAGAAGGACATGGCCCTAAATTTCCTCCAAAAAACACCTCTAGACCACTTTTTTTAGCCATTAATGTTTTTGATGGTAGTTTGGTCAATTTACTTAGTTGAGGATAGTTTTCTCCTTCTAAATTACTTTTCAAATTCACATGTGTTTTTGGTGTATCTATACGTGTCAATATCAGCTGAAGAAAGTTTTCGCAGGTATGTGCTTGGTATATTAGAATGAAGGTAGCAAGAGTAGTTCCGTAATTATACATAATATCATATACTTAACCATCAAGAAGGACTTGGCCCAATATTTCCTCCAAAAAACCCTTCTAGACCACTTTTTTTAGCCATTAATGTTTTTTATGGTAGGTTGGTCAATTTACTTAGTTGAGGGTAGTATTGTCCTTCTAAATAACTTCTCAAATTCACATTTGTTATTGGTGTATCTATACGTATCAATATCAGATGAAGAAAGTTTTGGAAGGTATGTGCGTGGTATATTGGAATGAAGGTAATCAGGCTAATTTCATAATTATACATAATATCATAAACTTAATCATCAAGAACTTGGCCCAATATTTCCTTAGAAAAACGCCGCTAGACCACTTTTTCTAGCAATTAATGTTTTAGAGGGTAGTTTTGTACTTCTGAATTACTTCTCAAATTCACATGTGTGTTATTGGTGTATCTATACGTATCAATATGAGATGAAGAAATTTTTCGAAAGTATGTGCGTGGTATATTGGTATGAAGGTAATAAGGGTAATTCCGTAGTTATACATAATATCATATACTTAATCATCAAGAAGGACTTGCCCAATATTTCCTCCAAAAAACGCCTCTAGACCACTTTTTGTAGCCATTAAAGTTTTTGATGGTAGTTTGGTCAATTTATTTAGTTGAGGGTAGTTTTGTCCTTTTGAATTACTTCTCAAATTCACAAGTGTTATTGGTGTAACTATACGTATCAATATTAGATGAATAAAGTTTTCGGAGGTATGTACGTGGTATATGGGAATGAAGGTAATAAGGGTAATTCCTTAATTATACATAATATCATACACTTAATCATCAAGAAGGACTTGGCCCAATATTTCCTCCAATAAACGACTCTAGACCACTTTTTTTAGCCATTAAAGCTTTTTATGGTAATTTGGTCAATTTACTTAGTTGAGGGTAGTTTTGTCCTTTTGAATTACTTCTAAAATTTAGGTTTATCTATACGTATCAATATCAGATGAAGAAAGTTTTCGGAGGTATGTGCGTTGTATATTGGAATGAAGGTAATAAGGCTAATTCCGTAAGTATACACAATATCACATACTTAATCATTAAGAAGGACTTGGCCCAATATTTGCTCCAAAAAATGCCTCTAGACCACTTTTTTTAGCTATTAAAGTTTTTGATGGTAGTTTGGTCAATTTACTTAGTTGAGGGTAGTTTTGTCATTCTGAATTGTTTGTTGTGTTTTGTACTTTGGGGTCACAGACAACCGTGAGGGACAGTCCTACGGCCCTTAAAAAGGTCCTAAATAAGTTCGAGTACTATCTTTGAGCAGGCCATTCCCTATTCGAACCTACTCCTCCACTCCCAACTCCGAGTTGACGGTGGACACGGTCAACGGTGATAGTCGGTTTCTAATGACTTGACAGAATTCCACACCTATATGCACAATTCGACCAACTGTTCGACCTTTTCGGGGAGTTGGTAGTGCTTTTCGATGCGTGGTTCAATTTGACTATCATGTTGATAATTAACCTTGCTATTCGACAAGGCTTTTTGGCTTTGTGTTGGGATCGACGATACCTTTACTTTAACGAGGAGGGTGTGAGGGGGGCTTGAATACTAGTGATTCAGAAAAAAGACATTCATTCAATTGATGTAAACAGAATACAAACGGGAGGATTTAATGGAGTATGGTACACTAAGTTACGTTTAATCTACTCCTAAAACTACACTACACTAGAGACTACATTACTCTACTCCTAACGCATCTTTGCGATGAGACTCAGTCTAATCTTCTTCATTGCTCTGTTGATCTTATTTATAGGAAAATAGGAGAGTCCTTGGTCCTCTAGTAAGTAGTAACCGCTCATTATTCAATCATGGGTGGAGTGTAGTGAACGACTATCCCATATCCTTCTTTGAATGGTTAACACATTCACTTCATGGGTAGTGCTTAATTGGGTACTTTTTTGTAGGAAATAACTACCATGGCTAGTTTATTAGTGGGTAGTGGTAGGAGATAATGGAAGTTGTGCATTTCAACCAGTATCTTTATTTTATAAGCAATAATATATTTTCGTAATATATTTCGAGTTGTTGGTCTATACGAATATCCTGGTAGATTATTTTTCGAGTGTAACAACTGCCCCCCTAGTACATATGGATCGATTGTAATGAGATTCGTACGTACTACACTTCGATTGTGAATAAATTAAGTTTATCGAGTTAATTAACTTTGTGTTTGATTAACCTATAACAATATTTTCGAGCGGTTGATCTATATTGCCCCTTAATAGCCAATTACTTCGAAATTGACTAGGGGCGTTCTTCTTAGCCTCCCCTCTGGTTACCTAGAGACTTATAATCTCTCATGACTGAGATAAACACCATGTACTCAAATGATGGCAATAAAATTGTGAATAGAGATAACTTCGTTCCCTTAATTTTATTACTTTATTCGTTTGTTTCATTTGAGTATTTCGCATCTTTTAAATCGTTATAAAAAGTGCAACATTGCCCCCCAACCTTTCTATAATTGGGAGTAGCGATATCATTTTCAGAATTTGATTCCTCCAAAATAATGTGTTTATCAACATTTTCTTTTTCTAAACATTCATCTATAACTTCTAATTCGTTAGAAGCCACACTTTTGGGGTATTCAGACTCGATTGCCTCAATTTCAATAAAATATTTTTCATCCTCATCAAGTATACTCACTTCATCATATAAGGAATTTCTATCCCCATCGACTAAAATAATTTCTTCATCGAAATAGAAAACTTTTCCATCTTTTCGAGTAGATGATGCCTTGAATAAATCATTTTCATCCTTATCTAGTATACTTTCTTCGTCATATAAGGAATTTCCATCCCCATCGACTAAAATAATTTCTTCATCGAAATAGAATAATTTTCCATCTTTTCGAATAGATGATGCCTTGAATAAATCATTTTCATTCTTATCTAGTATACATTCTTCGTCATATAAGGAGTTTCCATCGGTGTCGACTATTATAACTTCTTCTTCGGGATAGAAGGATTTTTCATCTTTTCGAATAGATGATGTCTTGAATAAATCATTTTCATCCTTATTTATTATACTTTCCGTGTCATATAAGGAGTTGTCATCGCTATCGACTATTATAATTTCTTGGTCGAGACATTAGGATTTTTCATCTTTTCGAATAGATGATGGCTCTTCTACATACAAAGTATTTCGAATAATAGTTTGAATATCCCTTCATAAACCACTGAGTTTGTTCTCGAGTTGATTCATTTGTTCGGATAACTCTTGCCATAAATCATTTATACTGTCGAGTTCTTGGTGACCTAAATACTTTCGCTTAAATCGAGTGATTTGAAGATCTTTCTTTTGTCTCCATAGACCATCGAGACGGATCTTAATTCGAGCGATTTAGTCATTTATATGACGACTTTCACAATGGATTTTATCGGCGAGATCCATTTAATTTTTCAACATCAAAATTAACCCTCCTTGTAATATATGTACTCGAAGTAACAATTTTGATCCCCAATAGCATCTAAAGGTTTATTCGTGGAGTGTATTTCGTAACTCCCACTGTGGTGGCCAAATTTGTTGTCGTGTTTTGTACTTAGGGGTCACAGACAACCGTGAGGGGCAGTCCTACGACCTTTAAAAAGGTCCTAAATAAGGTCGAGGACTATCTTAGAGCAGGTCGTTCCCTATTCGAACCTACTCCTCCACCCCCAACTCCGAGTTGACGGTGGACACGGTCAACGGTGATAGTCGGTTTCTAATGACTTGACAGAATTCCACACCTATATGCACAATTCGACCAACTGTTTGACCTTTTCGGGGAGTTGGTAGTGCTTTTCGATGCGTGGTTCAATTTGACTATCACGTTGATAATTAACCTTGCTATTCGACAAGGCTTTTTGGCTTTGTGTTGGGATCGACGATACCTTTACTTTAACGAGGAGGGTGCGAGGGGGACTTGAATACTAGTGATTCAGAAAAAAGACATTCATTCGATTAATGTAAACAGAATACAAACGGGAGGATTTAATGGAGTATGGTACACTAAGTTACGTTTAATCTACTCCTAAAACTACACTACACTAGAGACTACATTACTCTACTCCTAACGCATCTTTGCGATGAGACTCAGTCTAATCTTCTTCATTGCTCCGTCGATCCTATTTATAGGAAAATAGGAGAGTCCTTGGTCTTCTAGTAAGTAGTAACCGCTCATTATTCAATCATGGGTGGAGTGTAGTGAACGACTATCCCATATCCTTCTTTGAATGGTTAACACATTCACTTCATGGGTAGTGCTTAATTGGGTAGTTTTTGTAGGAAATAACTACCATGGCTAGTAGATTAGTGGGTAGTGGTAGGAGATAATGGAAGTTGTGCATTTCAACCACTATCTTTATTTTATAAGCAGTAATATATTTTCGTAATATATTTCGAGTTGTCGGTTTATTCGAATATCCAGGTAGTATTTTTCGAATGTAACAGAATTACTTCTCAAATTCACATGTGTTATTGGTGTATCAATACGTATCAATATCAGATGAAGAATGTTTTCTGAGGTATGTGCGTTGTATATTGAAATGAAGCTAATAAGGGTAATTCCGTAATTATACATAATATCACATACTTAATCATCAAGAAGGACTTGGCCCAATATTTCCTCCAAAAAATACCTCTAGACCACTCTTTTTAGCCATTAAAGTTTTTGATGGTCGTTTGGTCAATTTACTTAGTTGAGGGTAGTTTTGTCCTTCTGAATTACATTTCAAATTCACATGTGTTATTGGTGTATCTATACGTATCAATATCAGCTGAAGAAAGTTTTCGGAGGTATGTGCGTGGTATATTGGAATGAAGGTAATAAGGGTAATTACGTAATTATACATAATATCATATACTTAATCATCAAGGACTTGGCCCAATATTTCCTCCAAAAAACCCCTCTAGACCAATTTTTTTAGCCATTAATGTTTTTGACAGTAGTTTGGTCAATTTACTTAGTTGATGGTAGTTTTGTCCTTTTAAATTACTTCTCAAATTCATATGTGTTATTGGTGTATCTATACGTAGGAATATCAGATGAAGAAAGTTTTCGAAGGTATGTGCGTGGTATATTGGAATAAAGGAAATAAGGGTAATTCCGTATTTATACATAATATCATATACTTTGTCATCAAGAAGGACTTGGCCCAATATTTCCTCCACAAAACGCCTCTAGACCACTTTTTTTAGCCATTAATGTTTTTGATGGTAGTTTGGTCATTTTATTTAGTTGAGGGTAGTTTTGTCTTTCTGAATTACTTCTCAAATTGACATGTTTAATCATCAAGAAGGACTTGGCCCAATATTTCCTCCAAATAATGCCTCTAGACCACTTTTTTTAGCCATTAAAGTTTTTGATGGTAGCTTGGTCAATTTATTTAGTTGAGGGTAGTTTTTTCCTTCTGAATTATATCTCAAATTCACTTATGTTATTGGTGTATCAATACATATCAGTATAAAATGAAGAAAGTTTTCGGAGGTATGTGCGTGGTATATTGGAATGAAGGTAATAAGTGTAATTCCGTAATTATACATAATATCATATACTTGTAGACGCCAAAAAAGCGCCTTCAAATTTCTCCGCAAAAGCCCTATGATGAAAGGAGTAATTTATAAACTTGAACTGCTATTTTTGCTTTAATAGTTAAGATAAGGTCTCAGGTTTTTCCTCCAAACACTCCTTCAATCCACTTCATTTAAAATCCCCTTTCAAGAGCATTCCATTGCATACTTCCGTGTCCAAATACGATTCCACACCTAAGAGTTATGGCCAAACGAAGTTAGGGGTCAAAACAGATGTAGCCGATTACCATGGACTGTGTTTCCAGCTCCATTTGTGAGTTCATTTGGTTGAATTAATTTGTGAACCTTATATTTTTGGATTCCTTATTCAAATAGCTTTCCAATGACATATCATGAGCCCATACCACGTTTCCAACCAAGGAGTTACGAGCCCAACATTAATGCGTACTCCAAAACTGATTTATCCTCACTCTTTTGGGCATATATTAAGATCCACAAAACATTTGGACCTGAAACCAAACCCATATGAAACTAGATCCAATACGATTTCCAACACATCTTGAATCATCCAATTTGGAGCCCAAACGAATAAGATATGGCCCGGACAAAATCCAACTGGAAAGCTGACAGCCGTCAGCGGCCATGTAAGGCCACTAGCGGCCCAGGCTAGGGTGGCTAGCGGCGCTGACCTTGCTTCTGGCCCGACTCTTTTTTCGGCCCAAATCCAAATTTTGGCTCCTTTTCAATCCTTTTCTGCCGTACAACCCTACCTCCCTCTCCTATATAAATAACCCTTCACCCTCAGTTCAAAACACAGTCTTTAGTTGCAACCTCTATTATCGGGAGTATTTACACCGAGCTTCCCCCTCTTTCTTCCAAACTTGAGATCTATTTTTACTATTCTTGTCAAATATAGCCTATAGTTCAGGTAGAATCTCCTGAGGGCTCAAATTAAATTAATTGCTTATCTGTTTATTTTCCAGTAGTCATAATGTAGATATCATGCTAGACTAACGTTTTTATTGCTTCCTAAATATTGTCTGTATAGTCGTTGTGCTGCTCAACTTGTCAATCAAATGCAAGTCTAAACAAGGGTAAAAAATAAATGTTGTGATGCTTGTGGTGAACCAATTAATAGTCTAAGTCTAGGTTGTTAATCCGGTTTTGCATGGGAATTATGTCTTTAAATTATTAATCAAACTTGAGTTAGTAAAGGCCGTCATAAAAGGGCGAGTTGGATGCCTAACACCTTCTCACCTCGTACCTTCGCCCCTGAACCCTTTATTCTTGGGTACTTATATGTTTTATATAAGTGGGAGTCTTTCTAAAAACATGATTAGTTCACTTTTCGCGCAATTGGGTTGTCCCTTCGGTTTGTGTAGACGCCAAAAAAAGCGTCTTCAGATTTCTCCACAAAAGCCCGATGATGAAAGGAGTAATTTTTAAGGTTGAACTGCTATTTTGCTTTAATAGTTAAGATAAGGGCTCAGGTTTTTCCTTCAAACACTCCTTCATTCCATCCATTCAGAATCTCGTTCAAGAGCTTTCCAACGGCACGTCCCATGCCTCATTCCGACTCCCGGTCGCCAAGTTGCCATTTAAGGGTAAAACCGTCTTTTAGCGTTCAGGGGTAAAATAGTCTTTTCATATTTTTCGGAACGTTTAAAATCCCCCGGAAAATAAAAACAGGCTGGATGACGTCATTATGACGTCATCCAACTGGCTGCTGACAGCCAGTTACCCGCCCGCACCAGCGCCGCTAGCGGCGCTGACTTTTCCTTCCGGCCCGGCTCATTTTTCAAGCTCGTCTCATTTTCTGCTCCCTTTTCGACCGTACAACCCTACTTTCCACGCCTATATAAACAACCCTTTACCCTCAGTTCAAAACACACAGCCTATTGTTGGCAACCTCTATTCTCAGTTGAATACTCCTGAGCTTCCCCCTCTTTCTTCCAAACTTGAGATCTATTTTTACTATTCTTGTCAAATATAGCCTACAGTTTAGGTACAAATTCCTGAGGGCTCAAATTAAATTAATTGCTTAACTGTTTATTTTCTTAGTAGTCATAATGTCGATATCATGCTAGGTCACGTTTTTATTGCTTCCTAAATATTGTTTGTATAGTCGTTGTGCTGCTCAACTTGTCAATCGAATGCATGTCTAAATAAGGGTCATTAATAAATGTTGTGATGCTTGTGATGAACCAATTAATAGTCTATGTCTAGGTTGTTAATCCGGTTTTTGCATGGGAATTATGTCTTTAAATTATTAAGCAAACTTGAGTTAGTAGAGGCCGTCATAATACGGGCGAGTTGGGTGCCTAACACGTTCCCACCTCGTACCTTCGCCCCCGAACCTATTATTCTTGGGTACTTATATGTTTTATATAAGCGGGAGTCTTTCTAAAAACATGATTAGTTTACTTTTCGCGCTATTCGGTTGTCCCTTCCGTTTGTCCCTTCGATAAAACGCCGATAGCAGATTTGTGACCTCCTTCATGGTTTTTATTCAATTCAAGTCTTTTCAAAAGATTTTCTAACTCGATGGTCCCTTGAACTTATCTAAGCCCCCAACCGACAAATTTTATATAAGGACGCACTCCGCGGAAACCAAAAAAGGATCGGTGGAAAATCCCGGGTCCTTACAGTGGCGACTTCACTGGGGATTTATTTAAGAGGGTGAGACTCGAAAGTCAAGTTTGCTTAATTGTTTAAATAACATGTTCCATATTATTTTGCATCATTTGCATAATTTGCATGTGCCTTAGCACAACCTTTTGACCCTTATCGACCCTCGAGGAAGTTTGTCTCGCAACTCGTAGACAACACGTATATATAAAGGAATATACAGTTGTCAAATCGTGCAAATCGACGCTTCCTCACCCATGACACATCAATCCTTTGTTAATGAAAAGAATTACAATCGATGTGTTGACCATGTGCCGAACGGGAAATTGTAATTTGTCGTGGTAACCTCACAAGAGCCAAAAGCCTTAACCCACATCCATGCATTCGCTTGCTTGTTGCGCATGTGTCGTTGTAATGCCCGTCTGGTCACATGTTTGCCTGTAAATTGCGTTGTTACAATGCTTGCATGAATGCATAAATTACGTGATTATGTGACAACGTGTATTTACGTGCTAGGAGTCTTTTATTTTATTTTTAGCTAGTTCCTAGTGCCCGAAGATGGTGGGAGAATTCAAATTCAATGAACACTCATCATTTTCCCAATGATATATTCTAAAAGTCATGAACAATTTCTAGGATCTTCTTAGCCAAAAAAAAGAGTCAGTCTTTCAATTTCCCCTCTCCCCTCTCCCTTTTCTTATTTCTGTATTTTTTTTTTCTTTTGATGTAATTCAGATTCGGTCCAAAAAAAATCAATCAAAAAAAAATCAAAATAAAAAAATCGCAAAAAAAATAAAAAAAGAAAGGACCAAAATTTCTTTTTATTTTATCTTATCCCATTTTTCATTTTCTTTGAGTCTAGAAAAGAAAAAATTAGGATAGTCATCTTTTTCTATGTTTCTTATTTTCGTTCATTGACTTTATTTTCCTTGCATATTAGGAAAATATTTGGGCATTCAGGCTTAAGGACTTTTCTTTTAGGACAACGTGTTTTCCATGTGTGGGTCACTTTTTCATTAGATGAGAGTCTCATGATTTTTGTTACTAAGTGCTCTGTGCTTACTATTCAGGATAGGGGGTCCAAAGAAGAAAGGATATCTTGAAAAAAGTTGGGTTCGGCCTTCGGTGAGACTGGTTCGTCTGCAACCGTCTACACCACCAGGTCCTCGTTTACCTCCACCACAAACAGCTTCACCATCAATAAATTCACCGTCACTACATACCTTTTTCACCACACCAATCACCCCTCCCAACTTCACAATGCCTAAGACCATGGATGAAAGATTTGATGACCCTCATGAGCGAGATGGAAAAGGTTCGGCTCAAGGTTGAAGATATAGAGAGGAAAAGAGAAGAAGAGTCAAGGATCCCTTTCGATTCCGATTCTGAGGAAGAAGGGTCAGATGCCATGCTGGCTAAGATCACCACTGTGAACAAGAGTAGTGGCTTGATCTCCAACTATAGTGCCAACATAGGAAAGTTTGACACTAAGATCAAGGGTAAGCTTCCAGCTAAATTCTCTATGCCTGAAGTACCCACCTTCACGGGAGTTGACAACCCGCAGGATCACCTGAAATCCTTCACTACTGCTATGGCTCTGAGGGGAATCAACAAGAAAATCTATGCCCATATGTTTCCCCAGACCCTTGATACACATGCTCGACGATAGTTCTACTCCCTAGATTTGGAAAGCTACCCAACTTGGTCTGATTTTACCACAGTCTTCCTTGCTCGATACAAGGACAACGCTACTCTCCCCATCACTTTGAGGGAGCTCGAAATTACCACCCAAGAGAGGAATGAGGGATTCACTAAATTCCTCCGTTGATGGAAGTCCATGATAGTTCAGATGGTGGAAAAGTCCTCGGAAACTGAACAAATCAGACATTTCATTAAGAACCTGCAACCAGCTTATAAGAGTCACCTTCAGTATCAGGCCATTGACTCATATCAACGTCTATATGACGTTAGTATTCTGATTGAAGATGATATCAACAAAAATAAGGACCAGGCCACCCCTAAGCCCTTCACTTATGGGAGAGACAAGAGGGCAACTGCCGAAACATCTTCTGGTGCTCAGGTCAATGAGGTCGCTGCTGTGAATACCTTTGCCGAAAGAAAGCCACAAAGAGAATTCACCCCTCTTGGAATGACTTTGTCACATGCTCTCGAAAGTGATAAAAATTAATCTACTGCATCCCATCGGACCTACTCCGGAACCATCTGTTAAGAGTCGTAATTGGAAGGAAGGGGAGTCCTGCAAGTACCATCAAGGAAAAGGGCACGACACCGACAACTGTTGGGCTCTTATTCATGATATCCTAGATAGAATTGAGAACGGTACCATACCCTTACCAAAACCTGGTCAAGCACCCAGCAACTCGAATAACCCTTTGGGTGCCATTTTACATATAAGTGTTGAAGATGCCTTGGCATTTGAAATTACCGGAATATGGGACAGCGATGAAGAAGACGTATGGGAGATCCAAACCAGATCGGCCGTAGGAGTGGCCCACTTGACACGCTCCAATCGTCATTATAGGCCACCAAACATCTATAGTGAAAGGATTCAACCTCCAGCCGAAGAAGAAGTGGAAGAAATTCCCGCAAAAGAAAAAGAGTCTCCTATCACAGGACAACTCAAGAAAATCAAGGCTGACATCTCAATTTGGCAACTCCTAGCCTCGTCCTATGAACATCGCCTGGCCATTTCGGAAGCCTTGTCAAAGGTTTCGGTATCGCCAAATATGAGGCCTGACGAACTGGTTAACTTCTTGGTAGGGGATAAAACTAGGCCATCCATCACTTTTTCGGACAATGAGTTACCACCAGAAGGGTCTTCACACAATAATGCTCTGTACTTGACTGTATTCGCTATGGGAAAATATGTACCTATATATGACCCTAGTGGACAATGGCTCGGCTGTAAAGGTATGCGCATTGAGAACTGCAGCAAAACTGGGCATCGATGTCAACAATTTGGCTCACTCAGCGCAAGGCTTGCTTGCTTATGACAACTCCAGTCGAAAGGTTCTGGGCACTATAACTATGAATGTCACCTCTCGGGCTATAGAGAAAATGGTCCAGTTTTATATGATGGATATTCCAGCTACTTTCAACTTGTTGTTAGGGAGACCTTGGATCCATGGT
The DNA here is from genome assembly GCA_038025085.1 of Tetragonia tetragonoides. NCBI lineage: Eukaryota > Viridiplantae > Streptophyta > Magnoliopsida > Caryophyllales > Aizoaceae > Tetragonia > Tetragonia tetragonoides. The sequence goes on from CM076149.1 coordinate 21,991,829, forward strand.
TTAAATGTTGTAGCCTCTACCCTGCACCAGAAGGTCAAAATGATTTTGGAGGAAGAAATTGTGGAAATCGAAGCCAACCCCATCAAGGCAACTATTGACAAGACTCTTGTCTTGAAGATAGAGCATGATAGTGAAGACATTGACCTGTGGGGATTCTCCCCTGAAGAGGTAGCCCTCATAGAAGAAGATACTAATTCTTATAGCTCAGACATTTCCAAGTTCGAGACCTATCCTTCTGAAGAAATAGAAGAACCGGATGAGTTTGAGGAAGTAAAGGAAACTATCGAAGGGATGTCCATCTACGTTGCACATCACCACAATGCAATTCAGCAGATGGAAGAGAAAATTGCCTCGTTAGAACGACCCACAGAATGCAATATCATTCTGGCCAAGGGAGAAGCTTGCTTCCAACAAGATGAAATGTTCAGCAAGATGGTCAAGTATGGATATGCCCATCCAAGGAGGCCTACCCCTCGCATTCTTCCCAGGGACGGAAATGCCTATCTTCTAACCAATGCAAGCGTCTGAAGAGAGTAATCACCACCTTCATTGATCGAGGGACCATGTGGTCGCCTAGCTCGTGGGCAATAAAGTGGTGGCGCCGCTTCAACCAAAAGGAGTACGCCCAGCTGAATGTCCCCATTAGTAACGTCATGAATACCCTTATATGGAGAGGAGACCTTAAAGCTACAATCCCTCCTGACGATCTTAAGGAAGTACATAGAGACCCAGACCTCTACTGTCGCTATCACCAGGTTTTCGGCCACTACACATATAAATGCGTTCGCCTGAAAGATGACATACAAAAGATCATAGATAGTGGGGAAGTACCGCCGCCTTTGAAGGAAGAAGACGAGCCCTGGAATTAATTAGTTGCCTGGAAGAGCTAGTGGAGTCGAGTCTGAGTCCCCAAATTTTGTTGAGTTAGGATCTTAGCTAAATCTCTAGGTTGAGTCGTGAATAGGGGGTGTTCCCCTTTTATTTTCCTTCTAAGTCTAGTTTCTGTTTGACGGGTATTAGAGACCCTCTTCTCTAAAGTCATGTGTGCTTATCTATTTTTTTTTTGCAAATGAATAAAAATTCCTCTTGCTCATTTCCTTCTTTGTTTAACTATTGACAAATCCGATGAATACAAAGTTGCACAAATTATTAAATAATCAATTTGAACAATGTAAGTAAACTTCGCAAAGCGAGAATACAGATTTTCACTTTTACAGGAATTCAAGCAGCTGAACACCCTCAACGATGCCACTCCCTGGAAAAGAAGCGAGCCAACCTTTTGCAACAACCTCAACACAAATTTGACTTTGGCTCCGATCAAAGAAGATCCTTGATACCAAGACGTCTTCAAATATGTCATCAAAGGAGTGTACCCTCAAGATGCACCACTAAGAGCTCAACGGGCCATCCGTCTCTTAGCGGCGCAAGACATAGAATACAAGGGGGTTCTGAACAAGAAGCCGCAGAGATCATGGACGAGGTACACAATGGGGTGTGCGGACCTCCCATGAATGGTCGGATGCTCTCCAGAAAGGTTCTGTGACTAGGACACTACTGGACTACTATGGAAAGGGATTGTTATGACTACATTAAGAAGTGTCAGATATATACCAACCTACAGCACATGTAACCCTCGATGCTCCATAACTTCACCTCTCCTTGGCCATTTTCTGCATGGGGAATAGATATGATTGGAAAGATCACGCCGAAGGGCTAGGGAGGACATGAGTACATCCTAGTAGCCAAAGACTATTTTACCAAATAGGTTAAAGCTCAGTCCTATGCCATCCTTACCTCCAAACAAGTGTCCGAATTCATAAGGAACAACATCATTTGCCGATATGGCATTCCACATGAAATCATAAGTGACCATGGATCCCACTTCAAAGCCGAAACAGCCACCCTCCTCAAAAGCTACAAAATCTAGCACCACAAATCATCCCCTTACCGTCTCCAAACCAATGGCGCAGTAGAGGCCGACAACAAAAACCTCATGACTATCATTGGAAAGATGATAGAGAACTACAAAGATTGGCCCATCAAACTCCCATTTTCCCTTTGGGGGTATAGTACATCCATAAGATCCTCTACGGGAGCAACACCTTACTCCCTAGTCTATGGAATGGAAGCAGTTTTACCCATAGAAGTCCAACTACCATCCATGCGCATAGCCTTAGAAGGAGACATTCCTGAAACCCAATGGTTGCAAGCCCGCTATGAAGAGCTCATGTTCACAGATGAAAGACACCTACGAGCCTTGGACCATTCCCACATGTATCAACAACACATGGCAAGAGCGTTCAACAAAAAGGTTCGACCTCGAAATTTAAAGGAATGAGACTTAGTTTGGAAAGAATTACGAGCCCCAGTAACCGACCCTAAAGGCAAGATTCAACTAAATTGGTCCGGACCATTCATCATCAAAGACATCCTATCAGGAGGCGCCGTCAGACTCATGGATATTGATGGCATCGAGTTCAGCCAGCTTACAAATATGGATCAACTAAAGAAGTGTTACGTCTAAAAAAAAAAAACTTAAAATAAAAAGAAAAGACGAACACTATTTGAACGAACTACGCTGATTCCACGCTGGATACGTAGGTAACCCTTTCAAAGGGGCCCGACCAAAATCAATCCACAAATTCCTTTCAACTCATTCAAAAAGGATAATCTTTATTCAATTTGAACGAATAAGATTACATTGCAAGAATTAAAACTTCCTAAGGAAATAATGCAACTATGAGGGTTTAAGCTAAACAAATTTATTATTATTTTCTTTTGAAAACTAGACTTGCTTTCCTAGATTACTACTTTAACCCTTCTTCCCTTTAGAAGGCATCGTTGAAGAGTTCTTCTTTGAAGGACCTTGGCTTAAGGACGACCTGTGACCGTTTCCTTGAGCTGGGGGCTTGCCTATTTTCAGTACATGATAGTCTCCCATTTGAGACAACTCCTTTCTTTTCTTCCCTCCTGTTTGTGAGTCGTACCTAGACTTTAGTTGGTCCCACTCCTCATGACGAAGGGCTCGTCTCGCTTCTCCATCATTACAAAAAAGCCAGTTTAGGTAGATCTCAGAGACCTGTGTTGGGGCAATCACCCAAGGTACAGTCCAGCGATGCCGGCTACGCCAATACTTTCCCCACTCCGCAGCAAATTCAGTGGTTAAGGCTACGGCATTTGGTCTCGTAGTCTCCTGACGGGGGATCACCTGCTTCAAACCGTATTGCCTCATGAACCTAGAGGGAAAGAAGAAAGTGGTCTTGTACAGACCCAGTATGGTAGTATAAAGGATCAAGTCATCACAAGCCACTAAAGAAGTCAAGCTCCACCAGGGCACATGCCAACGGATGATAGGTCCCGCTTGAAAAAAGGCATCCCATTCAGCAAGAGACTTTTCAGAATATAGCCTTTTCCTAACCAGAAAGCTAGCAGCAGTATAGGTTTTCTTTGACCAAGTCCGAGGAACACGGATAATCAGGTTATCTGGCGATTCTATCAACCTCTGATGCTCACATAACCAGATTTGAAGCAGCAGGGGGCTGCCCGAAAAAGTTTGGTTAGGAGATGTTTTCAACCTGTCAAGCCCAATAATGGTTTCCCCTATGGCCAGATGTAAAAGAGAATGTCCTTCAACCATTTGATTAACCACTCGCAGCAACGAGGCTCTACCCAAGTTGGAAGATTCTGCATTAACAAACAACAGGCGGTTTAACAGGCACAGTACGAAAGCCTGTCCATGACAACGTCTGAATATGACACCTTTTTCAGAAGAAATAGCAAATTTTTCGCAAAGTTGAACCAAGTCCACATCGGCACCGAGCACCATGTTTTTGGCTTCTGCAGATGACAAGCCCAGGGATTTTCTGTATTGATCCCTAAAACCATCTCTCACATAAAGGCACAGCTGGGGTAAGAACATCAAGAATGTTAGTGATCGCAGCAAATTCCTCATTCAAAGGGCATAATTCAGAATTACCAAACCGGAAAACATGCAGGTCAGGATCCCAATAATTCAAAGCAGACCGAAGAAGAGGCCACAATATTTTGGTTGGTTTCAAGTTTAGCAAGGTAGAGACAAGAAACGGGGGTAGTTCAAGTTTATCTTCTACGGTCAGATATTTGCACCAGGCATCAAACAGATCATCGAAGGATTTCACCATGGCAGAAAATTGGGGAAGTTCGGGAGAGCTAAGGTATACAAAAAAAAGTGGTACAACATCAAGCACCCCGAAAATCCTATTTATAGACAGGAACGCGGGCCGAAAAAGCCAAAAATCCACAAAAAAGGGCTGTCATCAGGACTGACCAGCGCTGCTAGCGGCCCAGACCAGCGCCGCTAGCGGCCCTGACCCTGATCCGGTACGAATTCCTATTTTGCTCCAGTTTGCTTTTTTTGATCCAGACGACCCGATTTCAGCCCAGTTTTTAATACCCGCGCGGAATTACAAAGCCCGAGACTCTCTTAGATTTATCTTTTTCATTTTTTCTTTTTTTTTTTATTTTTTATTTTCTATTTTTTAGGGGGTGTAATATGTGTAAAATTTTGCTTTTTCCTTGCAATTTTTTTACCTTTTCTTTTTTTTACTATTCCCTAAATTTATAGCTTTGTCCTACTGCACGACACATTGCATAAGTAGATCAAACGGGCATAATTGAGTCATCATAACATATCATGCATATCAAAGAAAAAAATGTGTGTGTGTTACACCAAAAACAGGAGTTCGAAATTCAAAGGCCAATGTTTACAAAAGCGGCCCAATATTGTTCAGCTGGAATTATTGCTGCCAGCCTCATCATCAATGGACCGCCCTTGACCGTAGTTTCCGGTCGAATAATGGAAAGAAGAGCTATATATGGGCTTGTTGTTCCCAGGCCTTACTGGCGAAATCCATAGCCACATCCTGATGAGAAGGCCCAGCATATGACATCTCCCATCCAGGGGCGTTTGCCCAATCCCCAGCCAAGGGTGTAGCAGCGAGCAACCTATGAAGAGAAGGCCGAAAATCAGCAGGAGAGAACATCTTCGGAATATACGGGACAGAAGGTCAGGGCGCCTCATCAACAAGAGGGCCGGTCACCACCATAGGAGGAGAACGAGCAATAGATGGTCTGCTCGCTGAAGAAGCCCTCGCTACAGAAGAGTGGCGTGGTCTTACCGAAGATGAAGACTGAGACATCTGCAGATAATCAAAGATAAAATGTTACGTTAAGCATTTTACTTAGCTAAACCAACAAACAAAAAAAAGAGAGGAGAGAGTTTACTTACATCAACGATCTTAGACCGAGAACTCTTCCCCTTGCCCATCGCTCGACCATAGCCTTTCTTCAGCAGATGAATGAGCTTGAAGACTTGAGAGGTCTGCTCCCGGTTCAACTACAGAAGAGAGAGAGAGACGCAAAATAGAGTCAAACACTCAAAAGCAAACACAATTATAAAAGAGAGACAGAAAAGATGACTCACCCCCGTGCAACCATCAGGCAGGGGCAGGCCCTCCACCGCCTCTTCATTAGCAATATCAAGAGGGAACTCCTCCACTATGCGTCCCCCGCTCTCTCCAAAATACCTCACTTCGTTGGTCGGCAAGGTCACACTTGGGGGCTAACCCCGAGAAGCTCTAGAATGAGACCTCCTAGGGCCCGGAAGAGCTAGACTATCCGCCTGAAAGTCACAAGAAGTCAGTATATTACACACACAGTTGAAAGATGCCGACAAGTTTCTTACCTCAGAATTGAGCTCCAACATCAAGCGATCCAAGCAATTGGCCAAGTACATGGCAGTCTCGTCTAAGCCAACGACCTCCGGCACGATAAACTTATGCGCTGCCCTACCACGGATCACGACCCCCAGGTCTCGCACACTCAAACCACGCAGATAAAACATGGTCAAAGGAGGATCCTCTGGAACCAGATGAGTACCCAGGGAGGGATAGACCAAACGAGTCAAGCGATCCCCCAAATACCATACAAAGCTGAATGACCCCTCGAAGACCACTCGTAGAGAAGATACCCTGAAAGACTAGGGTAATATGGGGAGGAACCCCAGGAACCTCATCAAAAGCGGACCATGACACCTGCAGATTACCAATTCAAAGTTCATTCACACAAAATGAACAAAAGGAACACACAAATCAACAGCAACGTACCGTGGACACAGCATGGCTCTCAAAGGTGGTCCGGAAATGCTCCAGAGAAGTAAAAGGATGGGCATCCCTACCAACCCATCGTGAACCTAAAGGGAACATCCTCAAACCAGGACGATGAGGACCGAAAGCAGAAAAATACTCAAAGAACGACAGCTGCCACACAAGCAAACACAAAAAATGATTTCCACAATTGAAGACATAGGCAAAAAGAGGAGTAAACAAAAAAAAGAGAGTCTACCTCTAGTATCCTCCATGAGGTCGTGATAGATGTCCCCTCACTCGTCTCCTTAGGCCTACAGGCCCGACGGCACCACTTCACCAAAGAAGCATAAGCAGCCCCACCAAGGTTGTACTCACGCACCTTGGTCAAATCCTCGAAGCATGTCAAGAAACCGATTTGACACACGCTCTTCTTCTGAGCAAAGATCGTCGACCCCAGCAAGCAAGCCAGGAAAATACGGCCCTCTGCTCCTCGGTGATCCCCTGCGCAGCTACAGCCTCCCACAACCGCGCCAAGGAAACCCGATCCTTATCAAAATGGGTGTATACAGGCCCGTAAAGATCCAGCAAAGTGTCACTCTGTCGCCAATAGCTCGCGTCGTACTGAATATGACTCCCTCTAAAAGATAACCCCGTCAGCACAGCGAACTGATAAGGGGTAGGAAACATCTCTCCCACAGGTGTATGGAAAGTGTTCGTAGAATCCCAAAACCTCTCCAGTAACCCCCGGGCAACAATCCTAGAACCCCCCGAGTGACAAGCAGGTATGAAAATCAAAAAATCGGTGAGACCCGAGTCTATTACCAAATTCCTGGCCCCCTCCGAAAAGGTCCCCAACATCATAGACCAATGGGAAGTTATCCCATGAGCTTGCAGCAAAACCCCAACACCCTAGCCAACCAACAAAATTTTCTCAATACCCCATATACCACAAAATACAGCTAAAAATTTCACACAAATTATATACAGCTGACCACCAATCCAGTGCAAGTCCCAATTTCTTCATGTGCCAAAGCACTAATAGTTCCAATTTTCAGTTCAAATATACTGAACAGAAACAAAAAAGAGTCAGAAAATGTACCAGCTCCGGGTCAGATAAATGACTCCGTCTAGCCGGCAACAGAACACTGCGGTTCCAAACTCCAGGCACGCGCCAATCCAACCGCATAAAAGAATCATGGTACAGTCGAGCCCCATCCGCGTGACCGATTGGAGGCCCTCGGGTAGAAGGCAACCCGGTGCGGAAAAGACTCTGGTCATACTCCTCATCACACATAGGACGCTTCCCATTCTCTACGTGAGCCATGGGAACACAGTGGAGTTTTCTCTCTCTACAAGTGGGAAAACAAAAGTTTCAGATTCGCAAGCAACAAGCACCCCTTCAACAATGCAACCCAAAATTCAGCAACTAGGCGGAAAAAAAAGCAAGTTCAAGACAAAAATCGAAGAAAATGAATAAGAATCGACTTACCTCAAGTGGAGTGAAGCACTCAACAATGGTGGAACTTCAACAAGCTTGCTCTCGACAATGGCTCGGTGAGGAAGAAACTCAAAAATGGGAAAAGAAGAGAGAGAAAGTGCTGAAGCGCTTTTATTTGGCTCAAGCCCAGCGCCGCTAGCGGCGCTGGCCAGAGCCGCTATAGCTAGCGGCCTCACACCGAGGCCCAGCGCCGCTAGCGGCAATGGCCTAGGCCGCTAGCGGCCCTACAGACCTGCAGCACGGGCCCCACTGCTGACCCATGGCCCATTTTTCCAGTCCAGAGTTCGTTATTATAGTTCGTTTTGCGGCAAACATCAGTACCAAGCGCGCGGGAGCAAAGCCCCTGTCCCACAGATTCAAATGGGATAAATAGAAACTTTTGGGGTTAGTCAATGATCGCTTAAGCTGTTGCGCTTAAACTGCCCCTCTGCAAGGTTACAAATTTTTGGGTTAGTTAATGATCGCTTAAGCTATTGCGGTTAAACTGTCCCTCTGCAACGTTACAAATTTTTAGGGTTAGTCAATGATCGCTTAAGCTATTGCGGTTAAACTGTCCCTCTACAAGGTTACATATTTTTGGGGGTTAGTCAATGATTGCTTAAGCTGTTACGGTTAAACTATCCTCTATGAGGTTACTTATTTTGTGTCAGTCAATGATTGCTTAAATTGTTGCGGTTATAGTGTCCATTATTTTTCTTATTTTGTGTCAGTCAATGATTGCTTAAACTGTTGCGGTTATACTGTCCATTATTTTTCTTTAAATGTTTTAGTCAATGATTGCTTAAACTGTTGCACTTATACTGTCCATTATTTTTCTTTATATGTTTCAGTCAATGATTGCTTAAATTATTGCGGTTATACCGTCCATTATTTTTCTTTATATGTTTCAGTCAATGATTGCTTAAACTATTGCATTTAAACTGTTCAAATGTTTTAACCACTTTATGGCCGATTATTTTTAATCGCGCTGTCTCATTGACTTTTTCGTTTCTCGAACAGGGACGGAATTTCGACATCCGTCGAGCGGTGTTTAGTCACTGTTTGTCGAAGCACTCTATGTTGATCATTCTCAAAGTATTACTAACTTTTTCATTCACTCTGAATAAAGGTCCCCAACAGACGTTTACACCATCTACGGACGGTGTTCTATCCTGCTACTATAACCTTTGTTTTCTCGTGTTCACAGGGATGAAATCTTAGCACACTATGGGCGTGTTCCAAATCAGGTTTGTCTTCATATGCATGCATACTGTACACTCTCACACACCGTTTGCACATCAGCATCCTGCATGTCGCCTTCGGAGTACTTTGATTTTCTCTTTTACTCAAACTCGATCAAAGTGGGGGCTTCTGTAGACGCCAAAAAAGCGCCTTCAGATTTCTCCGCAAAAGCCCGATGATGAAAGGAGTAATTTATAAACTTGAACTGCTATTTTTGCTTTAGTCGTTAAGATAAGGTCTCAGGTTTTTCCTCCAAACACTCCTTCATTTCCACTTCATTTAGAAGCCCTTTCAAGAGCTTTCCATTGCTTCCTTCCGTGTCCAAATACGATTCCACACCTAAGAGTTATGGGCAAACGAAGTTTGGGGTCAAAACAGATGTAGCCGAATACCGTGGACTCTGTTTCCAGCCCCATTTGGGAGTTCATTTGGTTAAATTAATTTATGAGCCTTATATTTTTGGATTCCTTATTCAAATAGATTCCAATGACATATCATGAGCCCATACCACATTTCCAACCAAGGAGTCACGAGCCCAACATTGATGCGTACTCAAAAACTGACCTCTCCTTACTCTTTCTGGTATATATTCAGACCTACAACACATTTGGACCTGAAACCAACGCTATATGAAACTAGACCCAATAAGATTCCTAACGCACCTTAACTCATCCAATGCAAAGCCCACACGAGTAAGCTATGGCCCGGACAAAATCAAGCTGGAAAGATGATAGCCGTCAGCGGCCCTGCAGGGCCGGTAGTGGCGCTGACCGAATTTCCAGGGCCGCTAACGGCGCTGACCTTGCTTCTGGCCCGACTCTTTTTTCGGCCAAAATCCAAATTTCGGCTCCTTTTCAATCCTTTTCAGTCGTACAACCCTACATCCCTCTCCTATATAAACAACCCTTTACCCTCAGTTCAAAACACATAGTCTACAGTTGATAACCTCTATTCTCGGGAGTATTCACACCGAGCTTCCCCCTCTTTCTTCCAAACTTGAGATCTATTTTTACTATTCTTGTCAAATATAGCCTACAGTTCAGGTACAAATTCCTGAGGGCTCAAATTAAAATAATTGCTTATCTGTTTATTTTTCAGTAGTCATAATGTAGATATCATGCTAGAATAACGTTTTTATTGCTTCCTAAATATTTTCTGTATAGTCGTTGTGCTGCTCAACTTGTCAATCAAATGCATGTCTAAATCAGGGTTAAAAAGAAATGTTGTGATGCTTGTGGTGAACCAATTAATAGTCTAAGTCTAGGTTGTTAATGCGGTTTTGCATGGGAATTATGTCTTTAAATTATTAAACAAACTTGAGTTAGTAGAGGCCGTTAGAAAACGGGCGAGTTAGGTGCCTAACACCTTCCTACCTCGTACCTTCGCCCCCGAACCTATTATTTTTGGGTACTTATATGTTTTATATAAGCGGGAGTCTTTCTAAAAATATGATTAGTTCACTTATCGCGCTATTGGGTTGTCCCATCGGTTTGTCCCTTTGATAAAACGCCGATAGAATTATCTAAGCCCCCAATTGAAAAATTTTCTATAAGGACGCACTCCGTGGATCTGGTAGAAATCCCGGGTCCTTACAATACTTAATCATCAAGAAGGGCTTGGCCCAGTATTTCCTCCAGAAAACGCCACTAGACCACTTTTTTTAGCCATTAATGTTTTTGATGGTAGTTTGGTCAATTTACTTTGTTGAGGGTAGTTTTGTCCTTCTGAATTACTTCTCAGATTCACATGTGTTATTGGTGAATCTTTACGTATCAATATCAGATGAAGAACGTTTTCGCACGTATGTGCGTGGTATATTGGAATGAAACTAATAAGGGTAATTATACATAATATTATATACTTAATCATCAAGAAAGACTTGGCCCAATATTTCTTCCAAAAAACCCATCTTGACCACTTTTTTTAGCAACTAAAGTTTTTGATGGTAGTTTGGTCAATTTACTTAGTTGAGGGTAGTTTTGTCCTTCTGAATTATTTCTCTAATTCACATGTCTTATTGGTGTATCTATACGTATCAATATCAGATGAAGAATGTTTTCGGAGGTATGTGCGTGGTATATTGGAATGAAGGTAATAATGGTAATTCCGTAATTATACATAATCATCAAAAAGGACCTGGCGCAATGTTTCCTCCAAAAAACGCCTCTAGACCACTTTTTTTAGCTATTAATGTTTTTTATGGTAGTTTGGTCAATTTACTTAGTTGAGGGTAGTTTTGTCCTTCTGAATTACTTCTCAAATTCACATGTGTTATTAGTGTATCTATACGTATAATTATCATATGCACAAAGTTTTCGGAGGTATGTGCGTGGTATATCGGAATGAACATAATAAGGGTAGTTCCGTAATTATGCATAATATCATATACTTAATCATCAAGAAGGACTTGGCCCAATATTTCCTCCAAAAAACGCCTCTAGACCACTTTTTTTAGCCATAAAGTTTTTGATGGTAGTTTGGTCAATTTACGTAGTTGAGGGTAGTTTTATCCTTCTGAATTACTTATCAAATTCACATGTGTTATTGGTGTATCTATACGTATCAATATCAGATGAAGAAAGTTTTCGGAGGTATGTGCGTGGTATATTGGAATGAAGGTAATAAGGGTAATTCCGAAATTATACATAATCATCAAGATGGACTTGGCCCAATGTTTCCTCCAAAAAAGGCCTCTAGAGCACTTATTTTTTATCCATTAAAATTTTTGATGGTAGTTTGATCAATTTACTTAGTTGAGGGTAGTTTTGTCCTTCTGAATTACTTCTCAAATGCACATGTGTTATTGGTGTATCGATACGTATAAATATCGTATGAATAAAGTTTTCGGAGGTATGTGCGTGGTATATTGGAATGAAGGTAATAAGGGTAATTCCGTAATTATACGTAATATCATATAGTTAATCACCAAGAAGGACTTGGCCCAATATTTCCTCCAAAAAATGCCTCTAGACCACTTTTTTTAGCCATTAAAGTTTTTCATGGTAATTTGGTCAATTTACTTAGTTTAGGGTAGTTTTGTCCTTCTGAATTACTTCTCAAATTCACTTGTGTTATTGGTGTATCTATACATATAATTATCAGATGAACAAAGTTTTCGGAGGTATGTGCGTGGTATATTGGAATGAAGGTAATAAGGGTACTTCCGTAATTATACATAATATCATATACTTAATCATCAAGAAGGACTTGGCCTAATATTTCCTCAAAAAATTGCATCTAGACCGCTTTTTTTAGCCATTAAAGGTATTGATCGTAGTTTGGTCAATTTACTTAGTTGAAGGTAGTTTTGTCCTTCTGAACTACTTCTCAAATTCACATGTGTTATTGGTGTATCTATACTTATCAATATCAGATGAAGAAAGTTTTCAGAGGTATGTGTGTGGTATATTGGAATAAAGGTAATAAGGGTAATTCCGTAATTATACATAATATCACATACTTAACCATCAAAAAGGACTTGGCCCAATATTTCCTCCAAAAAACGCCTCTAGACCACTTTTGTTAGCCATTCAAGTTTTTGATGGTAGTTTGGTCAATTTACTTAGTTAAGGGTAGTTTTGTCCTTCTGAATTACTTCTCAAATTCATATGAGTTATTGGTTTATCTATACGTATCAACATTCGACGAAGAATTTTTTCGGAGGTATTTGCGTGCTATATTGGAAAGAAGGTAATCAAGGTAATTCCGTAATTATACATAATATCATATATTTAACCATCAAGAAGGACTTGGCCCAATATTTCCACCAAAAAAACGCCTCTAGACCACTTTTTTAGCTATTAATGTTTTTGATGGTAGTTTGGTCAATTTACTTAGTTGAGGGTAGTTTTGCCTTCTAAATTACTTCTCAAATTCACATGTTTAATCATCAAGAAGGACTTGGCCCAATATTTCCTCCAAAAAATGCCTCTAGACCACTTTTTTTAGCCCTGAATGTTTTTGATGGTAGTTTGGTCAATTTACTTAGTTGAGGGTAATTTTTTCCTTCTGAATTACTTCTCAATTCACTTGTGTTGTTGGTGTATCTATAAGTATCAGTATAAGATGAAGAATGTTTTCGAAGGTATGTGCGTGGTATATTGGAATGAAGTTAATAAGGGTAATTCCGCAATTATACATAATATCATATACTTAATCATCAAGAAGGACTTGGCACAATATTTCCTCCAAAAAGCCTCTAAACCACTTTTTTAGCCATTAAAGTTTTTGATGGTAGTTTGGTCAATTTACTTTGTTCAGGGTAGTTTTGTCATTCTAAAATACTTCTCAAATTCACATGTATTATTGGGTGTATCTATACGTATCAATATCAGATGAAGAAAGTTTTCGGAGGTTTGTGCGTGGTATATTGGAATGAAGGTAATAAGGGTAATTCCGTAATTATACATAATATCATATACTTAATCATCAAGAAGGACTTGGCCCAATATTTCCTCCGAAAAACGCCTCTAGACCACTTTTTTTAGCCATTAAGTTTTTGATGATAGTTTGGTCAATTTACTTAGTTCAGGGTAGTTTTGTCATTCTAAAATACTTCTCAAATTCACATGTATTATTGGGTGTATCTATACGTATCAATATCAGATGAAGGAAGTTTTCGGAGGTATGTGCGTGGTAAATTGGAATGAAGGTAATAAGGGTAATTCCGTAATTATACATAATATCATATACTTAATGATCAAGAAGAACATGGCCCAATATTTCCTCCAAAAAACGTCTCTAGACCACTTTTTTTAACCAGTAAAGTTTTTGATTGTAGTTTGGTCAATTTACTTAGTCGAGGATAGTTTTGTCCTTCTGAATTACTTCTCAAATCCACATGTGTTATTGGTGTATCTATACGTATCAATATCAGATGAAGAAAGTTTTGGAGGTATGTGCGTGGTATATTCTTTTTTTTTTTTTTTGGTTAAGTGTGAGAAATTTCATTACCAAAATAACCATTGAAGTACTTACAATAATCAGCTAAAACAAAAACTCAATTGGCATCAGCTATGACCACCAAACTAACTTAAACAAATATATCTAGGTAACTCACCCTATACAAGTAATCTATTTCTGTATGAATTTAGGGGTAATGCAGACTATACTACACCACATCCTATTCTTCTGTGTGTCTTTGATCCTTTCTATTTTGCTCAGCTGTATACACAGTTCCTATCTGATCCTTGCAGCCACGTCCCCTCCAGTAACATGTTCTTGATTGAAAATAGCCCTATTTCTAGTAACCCAAATATGATAAAAGGATGCTGTCATGGATGCTTTACACATAGACCTATACGCAGAGGAGCCTCTCACACATTTCAGACCCCAGTTATTCAGTTCTACCCAGCATGTAGGTGGAGTATCCATCTGAATAAAGTTTCATATCTGCTGCCATACATCCCTTGCAAATGGACATTGCAAAAATAAATGTTCATGTGACTCTAATGAAAATTACAGAAGCAAAATTTTGCATCAACAACCATATTACGTGCCCTGAGTCTATCTCTTGTAAGTAATCTCTGCTGCATAGCCAACCAGGTGGTGAAGCAATGCTTAGGGTAGCTATTCCTCCCCCAGATAAAACGAGCGCAAGGGTGTACAAGGCTACTAGAGTGAATAGCCATGTAAGCAGCCTTTGTAGAGAAAGCAGGAGGACCAGCAGGCCACTGTAATACACCATTATTAATTCCAATGAGCGTGGTATATTGGAATGAAGGTAATAAGGGTAATTCCGTAATTATACATAATATCATATACTTAATCATCAAGAAGGACTTGGCCCAATATTTCCTCCAAAAACCGCTTCTAGACCACTTTTTTTAGCCATTAAAGTTTTTGATGGTAGTTTGGTCAATTTACTTTGTTGAGGGTAGTTTTGTCCTTCTGAATTACTTCTCAAATTCAAATGTGTTATTGGTGTATCTATACGTATCAATATCAGGTGAAGAAACTTTTCGGAGGTATGTGCGTGGTATATTGGAATGAAGGTAATAAGGGTAATTCCGTAATTAAACATAATATCATATACTTAATCATCAAGAAGGACTTGGCCCAATATTTCCTCCAAAAAACGCCTCTAGACCACTTTTTTTAGCAATTAATGTTTTTGATGGTAGTTTGGTCAATTTACTTACTTGAGGGTAGTTTTGTCCTTCTAAATTACTTCTGAAATTCACATGTGTTATTGGTGTATCTATACGTATCAATATCAGATCAAGAAAGTTTTCGGAGGTATGTGCGTGGTATATTGAAATGAAGGTAATAAGGGTAATTCCATAATTATACATAATATCATATACTTAATCATCAAGAAGGACTTGGCCCAATATTTTCTCCCAAAAACGCCTCTAGACCACTCTTTTTAGCCATTAAAGTTTTTTTATGGTAGTTCGGTCAATTTACTTTGTTGAGGGTAGTTTTGTCCTTTTGAATTACTTCTCAAATTCACATGTGTTATTTGTGTATCTATACATATCAATATCAAATGAAGAATGTTTTCGGAGGTATGTGCGTGGTATATTGGAATGAAGGTAAATAGGGTAATTCCGTAATTATACATAATATCATATACTTAATCATCAAGAATGGCTTGGCCCAATATTTCCTCCAAAAAACTTCTCTACACCACTTTTATTAGCTATTAAAGTTTTAGATGGTAGTTTGGTCAATTTACTTTGTTGAGGGTAGTTTTGTCCTTCTGAATTACTTCTTAAATTCACATGTGTTATTGGTGTATGTATACGTATCAATATCAGGTGAAAAAAGTTTTCGGAGGTATGTGCGTGGTATATTGGAATGAAGGTGATAGGGGTAATTCCGTAATTATACATAATATCATAAACATAATCATCAAGAAGGACTTGACCCAAAATTTCCTCCGAACAACGCCTTTAGACCCCTTTTTTAGCCATTAAAGTTTTTGATGGTAGTTTGGTCAATTTACTTAGTTGAGGGTAGTATTGTCCTTCTCAATTAGTTCTCAAATTCACATGTGTTATTGGTGTATCTATACATATCAATATCAGATGAAGATTGTTTTCGGAGGTATGTGCGTACTATATTGGAATGAAGGTAATAAGGGTAATTCCGTAATTATACATAATATCATATACTTAATCATCAAGAAGACTTGGCCCAATATTTCCTTCAAACAAAATTTCAGACCACCTTTTTTAGCCATTAATGTTTTTGATGGTAGATTGGTCAATTTACTTAGTTGAGGGTAGTTTTGTCCTTCTGAATTAGTTCTCAAATACACATGTGTTATTGGTGTATCTACATGTATCAATATCAGAAGAAGAAGGTTTTCGGAGGTATGTGCGTGGTACATTGGAATGAAGATAATAAGGGTAATTCCGTAATTATACATAATATCAAATACTTAATCATCAAGAAGCACTTGGCCCAATATTTTCTCCAAACAACGCCTCTCGACCACTTTTTTTAACCATTAATATTTTTGATGGTAGTTTGGTCAATTGACTTTGTTGTGGGTAGCTTCTTCCTTCTGAATTACTTCTTAAATTCACATGTGTTATCGGTGTATCTATACGAATCATTATCAAATGAAGAATGTTTTTGGAGGTATGTGCGTGGTATATTGGAATGAATGTAATAAGGATAATTCCGTCATTAAACACAATAATATCATATACTTAATCATCAAGAAGGATTTGGCCCAATATTTGCCCCAAAAAACGCTTCTAGACCGCTTTTATTAGCCATTAATGTTTCATATGGTAGTTTGGTCAATTTACATAGTTGAGGGTAGTTTTGTCCTACTGAATTAATTCTCAAATACACATGTTTTATTGGTGTATCTACACGTATCAATATCAGGTGAAGAAAGTTTTTGGAGGTATGTGCGTGGTATATTGAGATGAAGGTAATAAGGGTAATTCTATAATTATACATAATATCATATACTTAATCATCAAGAAGGACTTGGCCCAATATTTTCTCCAAACAACGCCTCTCGACCACCTTTTTTAACCATTAATATTTTTTATGGTAGTTTGGTCAATTTACTTAGTCGAGGGTAGTTTTGTCCTTCTGAATTACTTCTCAAATTCACATGTGTTATTGGTGTATCTATACGTATCAATATCAGATGAAGAAAGTTTTAGGAGGTATGTGCGTGGTATATTGGAATGAAGATAATAAGGGTAATTCCGAAATTATACATAATATCGTATACTTAATACTCAAGAAGGACTTGGCCCAATATTTCTTCCAAAAAACGCCTCTAGACCACTTTTTTTAGCCATTTAAGTTTTTTATGGTAGCTTGGTCAATTTACTTAGTTGACTGTAGTTTTGACCTTCTGAATTCCTTCTCAAATTCACATGTGTTATTGGTGTATCTATACGTATCAATATTAGATGAAGAAAGTTTTCGGAGGTATATGCCTGGTATATTCTTCTTTTTTTTATTTGGTTAAATGTGAGAAATTTCATTACCAAAATAAGCATTGAAGTACTTACCATAAGCAGCTAAAACAAAAACTCAATTGACGTCAGCTATGACCACCTAACTAACTCAAACAAATATATCAATGTAACTCACCCTATACAAGTAATCTTTTTTCTGTATGAATTTAGGGGTAAAGCAGACTATACTACACTACTTCCTATTCTTCGGTGTGTCTTTGATCCTTTCTATTCTCCTCAGCTGTACACACAGTTCATATCTGATCCTTGTAGCCACGTCCCCTCCAGTAACATGTTCTTGTTTGAAAATAGCCCTATTTCTAGTAACCCAAATATGATAAAAGGATGCTGTCATGGATGCTTTACACATAGACCTATACGCAGAGGAGCCTCTCACACATTTCAGCCCCAGTTATTTAGTTCTACCCAGCATGTAGGTGGAGTATCCATCTGAATAAAGCTTCATATCTGCTGCCATACATCCCTTGCAAATGGACATTGCAAAAATAAATGTTCATGTGACTCCAATGAACAATTACAGAAGCAACATTTTGCATCAACAACCATATTACGTGCCCTGAGTCTATCTCTTGTAAGTAAGCTCTGTTGTATAGCCAACCAGGTGGTGAAGGAATGCTTAGGGTAGCAATTCCTCCCCCCAAGATAAAACGAGCCCAAGGGTGTACTGGCCAATGGAGTGAATAGCCATGTAAGCAACCTTCGTAGAGAAAGCAGGAGGACCAGCAGCCCACTGTAATACTCCATTATTAATTCCAATGTGCATGGTATATTGAAATGAAGGTAATAAGGGTTATTCCGTAATTATACATAATATCATATACTTAATCATCAAGACGGACTTGGCCCAATATTTCCTCCCAAAAACGCTTCTAGACCACTTTTTTTAGCCATTAATGTTTTTGATGGTAGATTGGTCAATTTACTTAGTTGATGGTAGTTTTGTCTTTCTGAATTACTTCTCAAAATCACATGTGTTACTGGTGTATCTATACGTATCAATATCAGATGAAGAATGTTTTCGGAGGTATGTGCGTAGTATATTGGAATGAACGTAATAAGGGTAATTCTGTAATTATATATAATATCATATATACTTAATCATCAAGAAGGACTTGGCCCAATATTTCCTCCAAAAAACGCCTCTAGACCACTTCTTTTAGCCGATAATGTTTTTGATGGTAGTTTGGTCAATTTACTTTGTTGAGGGTAGTTTTGTCCTTTTGAATTACTTCTAAAATTCACATGTGTTATTGGTGTATCTATACGTATCAATATTAGATGAGAAAAGTTTTCGGAGGTATGTGCGAGGTATATTGGAATGAAGGTAATAAGGGTAATTCCGTCATTATACATAATATCATATACTTAATCATCAAGAAGGATTTCGCCCAATTTTTTCCTCTAAAAAACGCCTTTAGACCACTTGTTTTAGCCATTAATGTTTTTTATGGAAGTTTGGTCGATTTACTTAGTTGAGGGTAGTTTTTTCCTTCTGAATTACTTCTCAAATTCACATGTGTTATTGGTGTATCTATACGTATCAATATCAGATGAAGAAATCGCAGGTATGTGCGTGGTATATTGGAATAAAGGTAATAAGGGTAATTCCGTAATTATACATAATATCATATACTTAATCATCAAGAAGGACTTGGCCCAATATTTCCTCCAAAAAATGCCTCTAGACCACTTTTATTAGCCATTAAAGTTTTTGATGGTAGGTTGGTCAATTTACTTAGTTGAAGGTAGTTTTGTCTTTCTGAATTACTTCTCAAATTCACATGTGTTATTGGTGTATCTAAACGTATCAATATCAAGTGAAGAAAGTTTTCGGAGGTATGTGCGTGGTATATTGGAATGAAGGTAATTAGGGTAATTCCGTAATTATACATAATATCATATACTTAATCATCAAGAAGGACTTGGCCCAATATTTCCTCCAAAAAACGCCTCTAGACCACTTTTTTTTGCCATTAAAGTTTTTTATGGTAGTTTGGTCAATTTAGTTAGTTGAGGGTAGTTTTGTCTTTCTTGATTACTTCTCAAATTCACATGTGTTATTGGTGTATCTATACGTATAAATATCAGATGAAGAATGTTTTCCAAGTTATGTGCATGGTATATTGTAATGAAGGTGGGTACTTCCATAATTATACATAATATCATATACTTAATCATCAAGAAGGATTTGGCCCAATATTTCCTCCAAAAAACGCCTGTGGACCATTTTTTTTAGCCATTAATATTTTTGATGGTAGTTTGGTCAATATACTTAGTTGAGGGTAGTTTTGTCCTTTTGAATTATTTCTCAAATTCACGTGTTATTGGTGTATCTAAACGTATCAATATCAATTGAAGAAAGTTTTCGGAGGTATGTGCGTGATATATTGGAATGAAGGTAATAAGGGTAATTCCATAATTATACATAATATCATATACTTAATCATCAAGAAGGATTTTGCCCAATATTTCCTCCAAAATACGCCTCTAGACCCCTTTTTTTAGGCATTAATGTTTTTGATGGTAGTTTGGTCAATTTACTTAGTTGAGGGTATCGTAGTTTTGTACTTCTGAATTAGTTCTCAAATTCACATGTGTTATTGGTTTATCTATACGTATCAATATCAGATGAAGAATGTTTTCGGAGGTATGTGCACGTTATATTGGAATGAAGGTAATAAGGGTAATTCCATAATTATACATAATATCATATACTTAATCATCAAGAAGGACTTGGCCCAATATTTCCTCCAAAAAACGCCTGTAGACCAATTTTTTTTGCCATTAATGTTTTTTATGGTAGTTTGGTCAATTTAGTTAGTTGAGGGTAGTTTTGTCTTTCTTGATTACTTATCAAATTCACATGTGTTATTGGTGTATCTATACGTATAAATATCAGATGACGAATGTTTTCCAAGGTATGTGCGTGGTATATTGTAATGAAGGTGGGTACTTCCGTAATTATACATAATATCATATACTTAATCATCAACAAGGATTTGGCCCAATATTTCCTCCAAAAAACGCCTGTAGACCATTTTTTTTAGCCATTAATGTTTTTTATGGTAGTTTAGTCCATATACTTAGTTGAGGGTAGTTTTGTCCTTCTGAATTACTTCTCAAATTCACATGTGCTATTGGTGTATCTATACGTATCAATATCAGATGAAGAAAGTTTTCGGAGGTATGTGTGTGGTATATTGGAATGAAGGTCATAAGGGTAATTCCGTAATTATATATAATATCATATACTTAATCATCAAGAAGGACTTGGCCCAATATATCCTCCAAAAAACGCCTCTAGACCACCTTTTTTAGCTATTAATGTTTTTTATAGTAGTTTGGTCAATTTACTTAGTTGAGGGTAGTTTTGTCCTTCCGAATTACTTGTCAAATTCACATGTGTTATTGGTGTATCTATACGTATCAATATCAAATGAAAAAAGTTTTCGGACGTATGTGCTTGGTATATTGGTATGATGGTAATAAGGGTAATTCCGTAATTATACATAATATCATATACATAATCATGAAGAAGTACTTGGCCCAATATTTTCTCCAAAAAACGCCACTAGACCACCTTTTTTGGCCATTAAAGTTTTTTATGGTAGTTTGGTCAATTTACTTAGTTGAGGGTAGTTTTGTCCTTCTGAATTATTTCTCAAATTCACATGTGTGATTGGTGTATCTATACGTATTAATATCAGATGAAGAATGTTTTCGGAGGTATGTGCGTGGTATATTGGAATAAAGGTATAAGGGTAATTCCATAATTAAACATAATATCATATACTTAATCATCAAGAAGGACTTGGCCCAATATTTCCTCCAAAAAACCCCTCTAGACCACATTTTTTAGCCATTAATGTTTTTTATGGTAGTTTAGTCCATATACTTAGTTGAGGGTAGTTTTGTCCTTCTGAATTACTTCTCAAATTCACATGTGCTATTGGTGTATCTATACGTATCAATATCAGATGAAGAAAGTTTTCGGAGGTATGTGTGTGGTATATTGGAATGAAGGTCATAAGGGTAATTCCGTAATTATATATAATATCATATACTTAATCATCAAGAAGGACTTGGCCCAATATATCCTCCAAAAAACGCCTCTAGACCACCTTTTTTAGCTATTAATGTTTTTTATAGTAGTTTGGTCAATTTACTTAGTTGAGGGTAGTTTTGTCCTTCCGAATTACTTGTCAAATTCACATGTGTTATTGGTGTATCTATACGTATCAATATCAAATGAAAAAAGTTTTCGGACGTATGTGCTTGGTATATTGGTATGATGGTAATAAGGGTAATTCCGTAATTATACATAATATCATATACATAATCATGAAGAAGTACTTGGCCCAATATTTTCTCCAAAAAACGCCACTAGACCACCTTTTTTGGCCATTAAAGTTTTTTATGGTAGTTTGGTCAATTTACTTAGTTGAGGGTAGTTTTGTCCTTCTGAATTATTTCTCAAATTCACATGTGTGATTGGTGTATCTATACGTATTAATATCAGATGAAGAATGTTTTCGGAGGTATGTGCGTGGTATATTGGAATAAAGGTATAAGGGTAATTCCATAATTAAACATAATATCATATACTTAATCATCAAGAAGGACTTGGCCCAATATTTCCTCCAAAAAACCCCTCTAGACCACATTTTTTAGCCATTAATGTTTTTTATGGTAGTTTGGTCAATTTACTTAGTTGAGGGTAGTTTTTTCCTTCTGAACTACTTCTCAAATTCACATGTGTTATTGGTGTATCTATACGTATCAATTACAGATGAAGAAAGTTTTCGGAGGTATGTGCGTGGTATATTGGAATGAAGATAATAAGGGTAATTTCGTAATTATACATAATATCATATACTTAATCATCAAGAAGGACTTGGCCCAATATTTCCTCCAAAAAACGCCTCTAGACCACTTTTTGTAGCCATTAATGTTTTCTATGGTAGTTTGATCAATTTACTTAGTTGAGGGTAGTTGTGTCCTTCTAAATTACTTCTCAAATTCACATGTGTTATTGGTGTATCTATACGTATCAATGTCAGATGAAGAAAGTTTTCGGAGGTATGTGTGTCGTATATTGGAATGAAGGTAATAAGGATAATTATGTAATTATACATAGTATCATATACTTAATCATCAAGAAGGACTTGGCGCAATATTTCCTCCAAAAAACGCCTCTAGACCACTTTTTTTAGCCATTATAGTTTTTGATGGTAGGTTGGTCAAATTACTTAGTTGAGGGTAGTTTTGTGTTTCTAAATTGCTTCTCAAATTCACATGTCTTATTGGTGTATCTATACGTATCAATATAAAATGAAGAAAGTTTTCGGAGGTATGTGCGTGGTATATTGAAATGAAAGTAATAAGGGTAATTCCGTAATTATACATAATATCATAAACTTAATCATCAAGAAGGACTTGGTGTAATACTAAGGTTTTTCTATTTAATTAACTAAATAAATAAAAACATCTACAATGTGGTTGATTTGTTTATTTAATGATCAACCTAGTAACTAACTAATAATTCTTTCAAAAAGATGTTTGAAAAGTATATATCAAAAGAAGAAGAAAAATTGAAATGAAGAATGACGGTGGGAATGTTCTGGAGACATCCCACCATTTCACAAATCATCTAGTATTAGTTCTAATTATAAATGAAGACCTTATTACACAATTGCCCTTGACAATGAAAACAAATCATTCACAAACTCCTTACCTTTGCATTAACATTCTCTTCCATTCCTCTAAAACCAAACCCACCTTCTCTATAACCATCATAGCCACCATCTCTACCAATTACACATATCAATCAGGAAGGTATAGAGCTACTAGGAAGGACTCGAAGAAATTCTTCACTCCAAACATTTATACAAGGTAATTTCCTATCTTCTTTTTTTTTTCTTCTTTTCCCCTTTGGCTGCTGAAATTCAGCCACAAACCACCATAAATGGTGATGGTGGGTGGCCTTTTTGGGGTTTTTAAGGCCAATCGACCATAGGTCTTTGTAACCCATTTCAATTCCCCTCTTTATCTCTCCAGTCAGTGACATGCGAACCCGAATTTGGGTCGTCTGAGTCTTATTTTCGAACTTAACCCAATTGTCAATTTGTTGTTTGATTTCCAGCTTTGTTCTTGATAAGTTAACCCTTATATTATTTCCCCCTACTTGGTTATAGTAAATAAATTATGGTAGTAATTGGATAATTGCACTTCCAGTATTAAGTGGGTATTCTGAATTATACACAGACAACTAAGTTCTAGTAAAACAGAACAATAAAACCCAGATTATATAATTTAAAGATTCTATATTCTATAGTATAGTGGTACTGATTCCAGAAAAATTACTTGACATTGTTTAAGGCCTCGGTAGCGGTTCAGAGGGTGTTGATCATTAGGGAGAAAGGAATATTTTGGTTGTCTACCTTCTTTATTTTGCTTCGAGGTAAATACCATGTCTACCCAAAACCTCTTTCCCGTAAAAATAATGCTATTTGCGTTTATATGTGAAATCATGTTTTGTTGTGGTATTTGCTCAATTGTGGAAACTAAGTTCTTTTACCAAAACCAAGTATGTTTGTAGATATATAGCTAGTACATTAGTATATTTGTTGGTTACTTGTACGTGGAAAATATTATTGATGTATGGGTGGATATGGCTGGCATGTTAAGAACCAATGAAGAATAAAACATGCTCTATACATGAAGTGAATACTAGTTGATTTAATGAAGTAGCTAGATTATTACACTATGAGTATATTTACAGTGTGTGGTAGTAACGATCTCTTACCCATTCCTTTTTCTACCTCCTCTAAGCTTAGGAGCCATGGATGAAGAACAAAAAAAATTAAGTTTTTGAAATTTGAGTGAAACTCACAAATTCACACAACTTTGAGTTTTGACACTCAAAAACACAAGAACAACCAACAAAATCAAGCTCTACTAAGAATTTGAGCAATAAACCTCAAGATTTGGAGCTAAGGGCTTTGATTGAGTTTGAAAGCTTGAGCAAAAATGGAGGAGAGAGAAAGAGAGAGCTCGAAATGGGAAGATGACCCATTTCGGCCACCCCTTTCTCTTTTTATGGCAAAACCGCACAACGACCTAGTGACCAATCAAACCGCCACGTGGGCGGTCAGACCGCCCAGCTGGCGGTCAGACCGCAAGCCAAACGGCATAGCCGCTCCAGCCAGCGGCTAGACCGCTCCACGTAGCGGTCCGACCGCTTGACCTGGCGGTTTGACCGCCTGGCCCACTTTCTCTTCTTTGACGCATCTTTGGGCCATTGGTTCAAAATCAATGGGCCCCGTACGAGGTCCATAATAGTTATTTGCGCGCCAAAGTCCGTTTATAAAACCAGGACTAACTTAAACCCACAAGTTTGCACATTTATACTTGGCCAAATGCCATGGGCTCAAACCCTACCTAAGGTCTGAGCAACATTTTACTACCCCTTACCACTTATCTTATTTCTGATGAAATACTTTTTGTTATGTAACCTACAGCATAGGGTTCCCCTTCGACTGAAAATCAAAGGACGTTTATTGTTTGACCTACAGCATAGGGTCACCTTTTCGACTGAAAATCGAAAGATTTTTATCTCTTATCTTATTTCTAACGAAATATTTTTATTGTGTAACCTACAGCATAGGGTTCCCCTTCGACTGAAAATCGAAGGACGTTTATTGTTTGACCTACAGCATAGGTCACCTTTTGACTAAAAATCGAAAGATCTCTTATATTATTTCTAACGAAATACCTTTTATTGTGTAACCTAAAGCATAGGGTTCCCCTTCGACTGAAATTCGAAGGACGTTTATTATTGGACCTACAGCATAGAGTCACCTTTCGACTAAAAATCGAAAGATTTTTATCTCTTATCTTATTCCTAACGAAATATTTTTATTGTGTAACCTACATCATAGGGTTTCCCCTTCGACTGAAAACGGAAAGACATTTATCGTTTGACCTACAGTATAAGGTCATTTTTTTTTATCTCTCTTCTTATTTCTAACGAAATACGTTTATTGTGTAACCTACAGCATAAGGTCCCCTCCGACTGAAAATCGAAGGACGTTTATTGTGTAACCTACAGCATAAGGTCCCCTCTGACTGAAAATCGGAGGACATTTATTGTGTAACCTACAGCATAAGGTCCCCTTCGACTGAAAATCGAAGGACGTTTATTGTCTCGAGGAATTAATGGTTGTTTATATGTAACTGATTGTCACCTCACTCAGTTTTCCTGTTTTATTGCAGGTATTGGCACAGGAATACTTTGACCTTCGCTCTATTCGAGCTCGGCCAAAGTAGGGGCTTCTGTAGACACCAAAAATTGTGTCTATAATAAGTTCCCGTAAAAACCCGATGATGAAAGGATTGGATTTCGCTCGAACTTGGGTTGCGAGAATAATTGCTCTGATGATTAGCCCAGTTCATTTGGATTAACTAGTGGAAGCCTTTTGTACAGGTGATCCAAACCAGTTGGACTCAATTCAATTGGCGTCCAAAACTGAGAGATAGGCGTCTTTGAACCTAAGGGCCCAAAAGGGAAACCAAACCCATGAGTCAACCCTTAGTCAAACAAGGGAACTCAGTCAATCCCGCGTGGACCCCCTCAGAAAAGCCTCCCCCGCATGAAAATCATCCCAGATGCCAATGAAGGCACACCACTCCAGGTCCAAGCGGTCACGCTTAGGCTCAAGCGGTGGCCGCTAGAACGAGCGGCTGTGCCGCTTAGCCAAGCGGTTTGACACCTTGCCTTGCGGCTAAGCCGCTTGCCAAGCGGTTTGACACCTTGCCTTGCGGCTAAGCCGCTTGCCAAGCGGTTGGACCGCTTGGCCTGCCAGCTAGGTCATT
The DNA here is from genome assembly GCA_038025085.1 of Tetragonia tetragonoides. Taxonomy (NCBI): domain Eukaryota; kingdom Viridiplantae; phylum Streptophyta; class Magnoliopsida; order Caryophyllales; family Aizoaceae; genus Tetragonia; species Tetragonia tetragonoides. The sequence continues at coordinate 22,018,003 of CM076149.1, forward strand.
TGTCCTAGCGGCTTGGTCGCCAGGACCTTTTCTCGCGGACGGCAAATTTTGAAGCCCATTCGATTTCCGTGCCAAACCCTGGCAGCTCTCCTCTTCTATATAAACAAACCTTAGGGTTCAGTTGAAGTGGTTGGACATTCTCTCTGAAAGGTTGGTCTAAAGGTTGACAGTTTCTCTCTCTAAAAGCTGAACACTATCTCTCATATTACAAACCAGAAATTCTAATTCTACTCCTTCTTTAGGATTAGCCCTAGCACCACAAAATAAACCTTCATACTTCATCAAGAGCATGAACTCAAGCATAACAACCCAATAAGTTCATTGTGAGCATCCAGGTAATCCATCCTGAGGGTTTTCAATAAATTATATATATTGCTTGTTATTACTAACGAATTTGGTTTATGTGATATGTACATGCATGGCGCGTTTTGAGCAAAAGGGCTTGTATGAAGCCTAATGAATGGATAAATGAATGCTTTATTTTTGTTATTTATTGCTTCTTACAATTAAATCATGCTTTGTTTGTGAGTTTGTGGATGAATTGTTTGTTTCCTTTCTAACTCGTAGGTTTTAGAATATTTATCGTTTTCTAGCAATAAAAGCATGTAACTTGATAAATTGATAAAACTGGTCACATTAGTAATAATTGTTCAAACCCATTAGTTAAAAATAGGAATTCGACAAATTGAACCTTGTTTGGAACCGTAGCATTAATAATTATATTGAATCGATTATTAAAAGTCGTTTGTTGTTAAACGGGCGAGTTGGGTGCCTAACACCTTCCTTGCTCATACCTATGCCCCCGAACTCATTAATGAAGTCAATTTTCCCAATAGGGATTGGGGTGCATAGGAGTTGAGTTGACGTCTTTCTAGACTATCGACTTAATCTCCAAGGTTTCCAAATTACCTTAAAATTTGGTGGCGACTTCCGACAATCTTAATCATGTCCTTGGTACAAAATCTTCACGTGCATATACACTAAAAGATTCATGAAATTCGATCACCCAACGCGCTCTCCCAATGGTAGTTTGGTCAATTTACTTAGTTGAGGGTAGTTTTGTCCTTCTGAATTACTTCTCAAATTCACATGTGTTATTAGTGTATCTATACATATCAATATCAGATGAAGAAAGTTTTTGGAGGTATGTCCGTGGTATATTGGAATGAAGGTAATAAGGGTAATTCTGTAATTATACATAATATCATATACGTAATCTTCAAGAAGGACTTGGCCCAATATTTCCTCCCAAAAACGCCTCTAGACCACTTTTTTAGCCATTTAAGTTTTTGATGGTAGTTTGGTAATTTTACTTAGTTGAGGGTAGTTTGTCCTTATGAATTACTTCTCAAATTCCCATGTTTAATAATCAAGAAGGACTTTGCCCACTATTTCGTCCAAAAAACGCCTGTAGACCACTTTTTTTAGCCATTAAAGTTTTTGATGGTAGTTTGGTCAATTTACTTAGTCAAGGGTAGTTTTGTTCTTCTGAATTACTTCTCAAATTTACATGTGTTATTGGTATCTATAAGTATCAATATTAGATGAAGCAAGTTTTTGGAGGTATGTGGGTGGTATATTGGAATGAAGGTAATAAGGGTAATTCCGTAATTATACATAATATCATATACTTAATCATCAAGAAAACCTTGTCACAATATTTCCTCCAAAAAACACCTCTAGACCACTTTTTTTAGCGATTAATGTTTTTGATGGTAGTTTGGTCAATTTACTTAGTTGAGGGTAGTTTTGACTTTCTGAATTACTTCTCAAATTCACATGTATTATTGGTATATCTATACGTATCAATATCAGATGAAGAAAGTTATCGGAGGTATGTGCATTGTATATTTGAATGAAGGTAATAAGGGTAATTCCGTAATTATACATAATATCATATACTTATCATCAAGAAGGACTTGGCCCAATATTTCCTCCAAAAAACGCCTCTAGACCTCTTTTTTTAGCCATTAAAGTTTTTGATGGAAGTTTCGTCAATTTACTTAGTTGAGTATAGTTTTGTCCTTCTGAATTACTTCTCAAATTCACATGTGTTATTGGTGTATCTATACGTATCAATATCAAATGAAGAAAGTTTTCGGAGGTATGTGCGTGGTATATTGGAATGAAGGAAATAAGGGTAATTCCGTAATTATACATAATTTCATATACTTAATCAGCAAGAAAGACTTGGCTCAATATTTCCTACAAAAAACGCCTCTAGACCACTTTTTTAGCCATAAAAGTTTTTCATCGTAGTTTGGTGAATTCACATAGTTGAGGGTAGTTTTGTCCTTCTGAATTACTTCCCAAATTCAAATGTGTTATCGGTGTGTCTAAACGTATCAATATCAGATAAATAATGATTTTGGAGGTATGTGCGTGGTATATTGGAATGAAGGTAATAAGGGTAATCCCGTAATTATACATAATATCATATACTTCATCATCAAGGACTTGGCCCAATATTTCCTCTAGAAAACGCCTCTAGACCACTTTTTTAAGCCATTAATGTTTTTGATGGTAGTTTGATCAATTTACTCAGTTGAGGGTACATTTGTCCTTCTGAATTATTTCTCAAATTCACATGTGTTATTGGTGTATCTATACGTATCAATATCTGTTGAATAAACTTTTCGGAGGTATGTGCGTGGTATATTGGAATGAAGATAATAAGGGTAATTCCATTATTATAATAATATCATATACTTAATCATCAAGAAAGACTTGGCCCAATATTTCCTCCAAAGAACGCCTCTAGACCACTTTTTTTTTAGCCATTCATGTTTTTTATGGTAGTTTGGTCAATTTACTTAGTTGAGGGTAGTTTTGTCCTTCTAAATTACTTCTCAAATTCACATGTGTTATTGGTGTATCTATACGTATCAATATCAGATGAAGAAAGATTTCGAAGGTATGTGCGTGGTATATTGGAATGAAGCTAATAATGGTAATTCTATAATTATACATAATATCATATACTTAATCATGAACAAGGTCTTGACCCAATATTTCCTCTAAAAAATGCCTCTAGACCACTTTTTTTAGCCATTAAAATTTTTTTATGGTAATTTGGTCAAATTACTTAGTTGAGGATAGTTTTGTCCTTCTAAATTACTTCTCAAATTTACATGTGTTATTAGTGTATCTATACGTATCAATATGAGATGAATAAAGTTTTCGGAGGTATGTGCGTGGTATATTGGAATGACGGTAATAAGGGTAATTCCATAATTATACATGATATCATATACTTAATCAACAAGAAGGACTTGGCCCAATATTTCCTCCAAAGAACGCCTCTAGACCACTTTTTTTTAGCCATTAAAGTTTTTGATGCTAGTTTGGTCAATTTACTTAGTTGAGGGTAGTTTTGTCCTTCTGAATTAATTCTCAAATTCACATGTGTTATTGGTGTATCTATACGTATCAATATCAGATGAAGAAAGTTTTTGGAGGTATGTGCGTGGTATATTTGAATGAAGGTAATAAGGGTATTTCCGTAATTAATACATAATATCATATTCTTACTCATCAAGGACTTGGCCCAATATTTCCTCCAAAATTCACATGTAGACCACTTTTTTTAGCCATTAAAGTTTTTGATGGTAGTTTGGTCAATTTATTTAGTTGGGTAGTTTTGTCCTTCTGAATTACTTCTCAAATTCACATGTGTTATTGGTATATTTATACGTATCAATATTAGATGAAGCAAGTTTTTGGAGGGATGTGGGTGGTATATTGGAATGAAGGTAATAAAGGTAATTCCGTAATTATACATAATATCATATATACTTAATCATCAAGAAGGATTTGGCCCAATATTTCCTCCAAAAACACCTCTAGACCACTTTTTTTACCCATTAAAGTTTTTGAAGGTAGTTTGGTCAATTTACTTAGTTGAGGGTAGCTTTGTCCTTCTGAATTACTTCTGAAACTCACATGTGTTATTGGTGTATCTTATGTATTAATATCAGATGAAGAAAGTTTTCGGAGGTATGTGCGTGGTACATTGGAATGATGGTAATAAGGGTAATACCGTAATTATACATAATATCATATAATTAATCATCAATAAGGACTTGGTCCAATATTTCCTCCAAAAAACGCCTCTAGACCACTTTTTTTAGCCATTAAAGTTTTTTATGGTAGTTTGGTCAATTTGCTTAATTGAGGGTAGTTTTGTGCTTCTGAATTACTTCTCAAATTCACATGTGTTATTGGTGTATCTATACGTATTAATATCAGATGAGGAAAGTTTTCAAGGGTATGTGTGTGGTATACTGTAAGGAAGGTAATAATGGTGATTCCGTAATTATACATAATATCATATACTTCATCATCAAGAAGGACTTGACCCAATATTTCCTCCAAAGAACGCCTCTAGACCACTTTTTTTTTACCCATTAATGTTTTTGATGGTAGTTTTGTCAATTTACTTAGTTGAGGGTAGTTTGTCCTTCTGAATTCCTTCTCAAATTCCCATGTGTTATTGGTGTATCTATACGTATCAATATCAGATGAAGAAAGTTTTCAGAGGTATGTACGTGGTATATTGGAATGAAAGCAATAAGAGTAATTCCGTAATTATACATAATATCATATACTTAATCATCAAGAAGGACTTGGCTAAATATTTCCTCCAAAAAAAGCCTCTAGACCTTTTTTTTAGCCATTATAGTTTTTTATGGTAGTTTGGTCAATTTACTTAATTGAGGGTAGTTTTGTCCTTCTGAATTACTTCTCAAATTTACATGTGTTTTTGGTGTATCTATACGTATCAATATCAGATGAAGAAAGTTTTTGGAGGTATGTGCGTGGTATATTGGAATGAAGGAAATAAGGGTAATTCTGTAAGTATACATAATATCATATACTTAATCATCAAGGACTTGGCCCAATATTTCCTCCAAAAAACGCCTCTAGACCAAGCTTTTTAGCCATTATAGTTTTTGATGGCAGTATGGTCAATTTACTTAGTTGAGGGTAGTTTTGTACTTCTGAATTACTTCTCAAATTTACATGTGTTATTGGTGTATCTATACGTATAAATATCAGATGAAGAATATTTTCAGAGGTTTGTGCGTGGTATATTGGAATGAAGGTAACAAGGTTATTTCCTTTATTATACATTATAACATATACTTAATCATCAAGAAGGACTTGGCCCAATATTTCCTTCAATAAACGCCTCTAGACCACTTTTTTTACCCATTAATGTTTTTGATGGTAGTTTGGTCAATTTACATAGTTGAGGGTAGTTTTGTCCTTCAGAATTACTTCTCAAATTCACATGTGTAATTGATGTATCTAAACGTATCAATATCAGGTGAAGAAAGTTTTCGAAGGTATGTGCGTGGTATACTGGAATGAAGGTAATAAAGATAATTCCGTAATTATACATAATATCATATACTCAATCTTCAAGAAGGACTTGGCGCAATATTTTCTCCAAAAAACGCCTCTAAACCAGTTTTTTTAGCCATTAATGTTTTTGATGGTAGTTTGGTTGGTCAATTTACTTAGTTGAGGGTAGTTTTGTCCTTCTAAATTACTTCTCAAATTTATATGTGTTATTGGTGTATCTATACGTATCAATATCAGATGAAGAAAGTTTTCGGAGGTATGTGCGTGGTATACTGGAATGAAGGTAATAAGGGTAATTCTGTAATTATACATAATATCATATACTTAATCATCAAGACGGACTTGGCCCAATATTTCCTCCAAAAAACGACTCTAGACCACTTTTTTTAGCTATTAATGTTTTTTATGGTAGTTTGGTCAATTTACTTAGTTGAGGGTAGTTTTGTCCTTGTGAATTACTTCTCTAATTCACATGTGTTATTGGCGTATCTATACATATCAATATCAGATGAAGAAAGTATTCGGAGGTTTGTGCGTGGTATATTGGAATGAATGTAATAAGGGTAATTCGGTAATTATACATAATATCATATACTTAATCATTAAGAAGGACTCGGCCCAATATTTCCTCCAAAAAACGCCTCTAGACCAGTTTTTTTAGCCATTAAAGTTTTTTATGGTAGTTTGATCAATTTACTTTAGTTGTGGGTAGTTTTGTTCTTCTGAATTACTTCTCAAATTCACGTGTGTTATTGGTGTATCTATACGTATCAATATCAGATGAAGAATATTTCCAGAGGTATGTGCGTGGTATATTGGAATGAAGGTAATAAGGGTAATTTCGTAATTATACGTAATATCATATGCTTAATATCAAGAAAGACTTGGCCCATTGTTTTCACCAAAAAAGCCTCTAAACCACTTTTTTTAGCCATTAAAGTTTTTGATGGTAGTTTGGTCAATTTACTTAGTTGAGGGTAGTTTTGTCCTTCTGAATTACTTCTCAAATTCACATGTGCTATTGGTGTATCCATACCTATCAATATCAAATGAAGAAAGTTTTCAGAGGTGAGTGCGTCATATAGTGGAATGAAGGTAATAAGAGTAGATCAAGAAGGACTTGCCCCAATATTTTCTCAAAAAAAGGCCTCTAGACCACGTTTTTTAGCCATTAAAGTTTTTGATCGTAGTTTGGTCAATTTACTTAGTTAAGGGTAGTTTTGTCCTTCTGAATTACTTCTCAAATTCACATGTGTTATTGGTGTATCTATACGTATCAAGTTTTTGCAGGTATGTGCGTGGTATATTGGAATGAAGGTAATATGGGTAATTCCGTAAGTATACATAATATCATATACTTAATTATAAAGGACTTGGCCCAATATTTCCTCCAAAAAATGCCTCTAGACCACTTTTTTTAGCTATTAAAGTTTTTGATGCTAGTTTGGTCAATTTACTTCTCAAACCCACTGGCAACAAATATTGCATAAGAATGTGACAATAATGGGACTTCAAACCAATTAGCTTTAGGTCCTTCATTGAAACAAGATTCCTAATGTGAGATGAATACCCATCCGGAACCTTGATACCAGCGAGGAACTCACAAAGAACAATTTTCTCCTTCCTAGAAAGAGTGTAAATTGCCGGGGGAAGTTATGTACGTTTTCCTTTCTTCATCGGTGCCAATTCCTCCCTACTTTTCATCTCAACCAAATCCAACCTAGCCTTGCCTGGTACACTAAGTAATGTACCAACAACACTGTCAGATACATTCTTTTCAACATGCATAACATCCAGGAAATGTCTCACGTACAATGACTTCCAATAAGCCAAGACCCAAAATATGGAACATTTCTTCCATCCACGCGTAGCTATGTCTCCAGCAAAAGTTTTGCCAAATAGCACATCAAGGTCTTTAATCTTTTCAAACAACTGCTCACCAGTCAACACCTTCGGGGGTCGACCTTCCTCCGTATGTCCATGAAACGGTTGTTTGAATCGACGATACTTATGTTTCGAATGCAGAAGCCTGCGATGCCAAAGATATACTGTTTTCTGGCAATGAGGTAGTTGAATCCAAGACGTACTCTCCTCGCATATAGGGCATGCATAATGCCCTTTGACCCTGCTAGATTACTATAAGCTGGAAAATCATTTATGGTTCCATATAACATGGCTCTCAGCTTGAAGGTTTCCTCCTTGTAAGCATCAAACACCTCGACCCCCGTTTCCCATAGCAATATCAAATCTTCAATCAACGGTGCCAGGTACACGTCTATATCATTCCCCGGTTGGTGTGGCCGAGAAATTAACATAGATAACATTATATATTTGCACTTCATGAATAGCCAAGGTGGTAGATTGTAGTTAATAACATCACTGGCCAAGTACTGTGAGAGAAACTTTGATTCCCATGTGGATTCATTCCGTCAGTAGCCAACGCAAGACGTAGATTTCTTGGCTCACTTCCAAAATCGGGAAAATCAGTGTCGATTTTCTCCCAATGAGGAGAATCGACAGGATGCCTAAGTTTGTTGTCCTTAGATTTATTCCCCTCATGCCATATCAAGTGTTTTGCATCTTCTACATTTGTAAACAAGCGTCTAAACCGTGGTATAATCGGCAAAATAGCACATTACTTTTGCTGGAATCGATTTCTTTTTGTATCGAGATGCGTTACATTTAGGACACGCTGTTAGAGATGCATACTCTTTTCGAAACAATATGCAATCATTAGGACAAGCATCTATTTTTTCATATTTCATACCCTTGGAGGACAACATCTTTTTAGCCTCATATGTCTTCTTAGGAAGTATTTTATCCTCAGGTAGGATATCTTTCTAAAGCTCAAGTAACTCTATAAAAGTCTTATCACTCCATCCATTAGCAGCTTTCAAGTTGATGAGGTTTAACACAGCAGATAACTTTGAGTACTTGGTACAACTTTCATACAACGGTATTTCTGAATCAACTTTCAAACTTTCAAACATTTCAGGGGAATCTCGAATATCTCCTTCAACTACATCAATCATCTCTTCTAGTCTATCACCCTCATAAGTATTCATATCATCATCTACTGTGTCACCTATTGCACTCTTCTTATTGCTAAAAGGGTCTAACGTCTCTCCATGTTTTACCCAGACCTTGTAGCTTTTGTCAATCCCATGAAAGAACAAATGTTCTCTCAACTTCATAGGGTTAAGTGCCTTCGAATAATCACAATGCTTACAAGGACATATGATTCTTTCAGGATCAATTGCATTTTTAGTTGCAAATGCAATGAATTCTTCCACTCCATCTCGATATTCATCCGTATAATGAAGCATAGACATTCACTTTCTATCCATAGTCATAGTATCTAACATTCAATAATAATAATAAAAAATCATATTCTCAAATTGCATACAATAAATAATGTAACGTTAGCTATAGGGTTATGCCGGTTTTAAAAGCACGCAATCTCATACAAACTATAGACCTACTTGTCCTTCAATCTTAGTCAATGTGTTTTTATCTTTCCAAAAAGAGATCAAGAGTTCACCGTACAACACTATTGGATTATACTGATTCAAGTACAAATTCATGGTTTCACCTCAACTACTAGCACACTTGTTTTTCAATTTTCTTCTCTCTGATTTATCTAGAAAGGTTTTCATTTTTTTTTAATTTAAGTTGATTCGTATCTACCAGCATACTAGTCTTTCATAATTTTCTCTACTAACTGGTAACTACTGGGCATTGTGACTCCCACCTCCCTTCCCTAGAATCCTGTAGTTCTCTGGTGGTCAATGTTGTTTCTAGGTTTAACTCCTTCATGCTCAGACATTAATTTGAACTTGCTAAACTGTAGATTTTGTGTTCTGTACCTTCTAAATGCAACACTTAATTAGTATAATTAGCTAGTACAATTAGCACTGAATCTGAGTTAACGCAACAGACTATCAACAGAAACCCTTAGCTCCCATAACCAGTACAATTTCAATGCAACTCAACTAAGAGGATACCCTCTTTATTAATATATTTACACCCAGCCACGTTCATAACACCACAGACAAGTAGAAACCTTTTACATGAACAACCATGCCAATTTGATTATCGATACAGAGCTTGCATTGAAAGAGCCATAGAAGTAAAAATTTGAAGCATAAATAAATAAATCAACAATTAACAAACAACAATTTCACCAAAAAAACATGTAATTATAAGTTATTCAACCCTTAACCCTAACATAAAATATAATTATATTGATTCTTCCCCAATTATTTATACCCCAATTCTTTAACCTTAACAGCAATCCCAGAATAAATAAATAAAAGTAGGGCTGGAATTGAGACAAAGATATAGTTAGAATTACATGAAATTGGAGGTTATACGCCGGAGACAGTGACGAGGAGGTAGCTGTGGTGGTGCGTAGTCTGCCGTGTCGTCGTCGAGATGAGTCAGTGGTCGTCGGCATGACCGGTTTCTGTTTCCCGACTTCGTGTGAGTCGCTGGTGGTGGTCGGCGTGAGGTGGGTTTGTGGGAGGTGGTCGTGGGTGAAGGGGAGGTCAGCGTGAGGGGTTGGTCGGCGATGATAGGGTAGTCTGTGAACAGTTTTGAGGGCTGAGGAGTACAGTGCATGGTTTCTTTTATTTTTTTAATGAAGTAAACAATAAACACCCGTATCAAGTTTTGTTTAAAGTAATAAGAACATTAGTAAGTAGCATTAGCTTCTTGTTTTCTTTTTTTTTTTTTTGGAGGGATAAGTAGCATTAGTTTGATTAAACCAATAAGTAGCATTCAAATGTTAATGCTCAGTGACTTATGCTATCTTAAAAAAAAAAAAAAAGTGACATATGCTATCTCAAAAAAAAAAAAGAAAAAGTGACTCATAATTCAACTAATAAATCACTGTTAAAGTAGATATTTGACAACGCTTAAATAGAAATCGCAGTCTTGTCTTGATATACAACAGCGTTTACTTAATAACCTCAGTTGTATATAGACATACAACAGCGCTTCTGTATAACCGTGGTTGTATGTCGACATACAATAGAGGTCACATAGGGACCGCTGTTGTATATAGAGATACAACAGCGGTCAATCTCTAGCCGCTGTTGTAAATTATTTTTTTTTTTTTATTATTTATTTTTTCGTTTTTTCACCACATACAACAGCACCCAATGCGGAACCGCTGTTGTATGCGTGCTGTTATTGATTAATTCAGTTGTAGAGCCTAACGATCGGTAGGGTGAAAATCACTACGAGTGAACTCGTCCTGGACTAACCGGCTCTCACCCACCCGGTGATGGGGTATACGGAAACAAAAACCCGAGCTAAAAAATTTGGGGCCTCATGAGCAACGATCTCTTGCCCATTCCTTTTCCTACCTCCCCTAAGCTTAGGAGCAAGGGATGAAGAACAAAAACTCACAAATTTGAGTGAAACTCACAAAACTCACAAATTCACACAATTTTGAGTTTTGACACTCAAAAACACAAGAACAACCAACAAAATCAAGTTCTACTAAGAATTTGAGCAATAAACCTCAAGATTTGGAGCTAGGGGCTGTGATTGAGTTTGAAAGCTTGAGCAAAAATGGAGAAGAGAGAAAGAGAGAGCTCGAAATGGGAAGATGACCCATTTCGGTCACCCCTTTCTCTTTTTATGGCAAAACCGCACAATGACCTAGTGGCCAATCAAACCGCCACGTGGACGGTTAGACCGCCCAGCTGGCGGCCAGACCGCAAGCCAAACGGCATAGCCGCTCCAGCCAGCGGCTAGACCGCTCCACGTAGCGGTCCGACCGCTTGACCTGGCGGTTTGACCGCTTGGCCCACTTTCTCTTCTTTGACGCATCTTTGGACCATTGGTTCAAAATCAATGGGCCCCATACGAGGTCCATAACAGTTATTTGCGCGCCAAAGTCCGTTTATAAAAACAGGACTAACTTAAACCCACAGGTTTGCACATTTATACTTGGCCAAATGCCATGGACTCAAACCCGACCTAAGGTCTGAGCAACATTTTACTATCCCTTACCACTTATCTTATTTCTAATGAAATACTTTTTGTTGTGTAACCTACCGCATAGGATTCCCCTTCGACTGAAAATCGAAGGACGTTTATTTTTTGACCTACAGCATAGGGTCATCTTTTCGACTGAAAATCGAAAGATTTTTATCTCTTATCTTATTTCTAACGAAATATTTTTATTGGGTAACCTACAGCATAGGGTTCCCTTTCGACTGCAAATCGAAGGACGTTTATTGTTTGACCTACAGCATAGGGTCACCTTTTGACTAAAAAATCGAATGATTTCTTATCTCTTATATTTTTTCTAACGAAATACCTTTTATTGTGTAACCTACAGCATAGGGTTCCCCTTCGAGTGAAAATCGAAGGACGTTTATGGTTTGACCTACAGCATAGGGTCACCTTTCGACTGAAAATCGAAAGAATTTTATCTCTTATCTTATTTCTAACGAAATATTTTTATTGTGTAACCTACATCATAGGGTTTCCCCTTCGACTGAAAACCAAAGGACATTTATTGTTTAACCTACAGCATAGGGTCACCTTTCGACCAAGGGTCGGAAGAATTTTTTATCTCTCTTCTTATTTCTAACGAAATACATTTATTGTGTAACCTACAGCATAAGGTCCCCTCCGACTGAAAATCGGATGGACATTTATTGTGTAACCTACAGCATAAGGTCCCTTTCGACTGAAAATCGAAGGACATTTATTGTCTAAACCTACAGCATAGGGTCAAACTCTCGGTCACATAAATCGAGGAATTAATGAATGTTTATCTTTAACTAATTGTCACCTCACTCAATTTTCCTGTTTTATTGCAGGTATTGGCACAGAAATAATTTGACCTTCGCTCTATTCGAGCTCGGCCAAAGTAGGGGCTTCTGTAGACACTAAAAATTGTGTCTATAATAAGTCCCCGTAAAAACCCGATGATGAAAGGATTGGATTTTGCTCGAACTTGGGTTGCCAAAATAATTGCTCTGATGATTAGCCCAGTTCATTTGAATTAACCAGTGGAAGCCTTTTCTACAGGTGATCCAAACCAGTTGGACTCAATTCAATTGGCGTCCAAAACTGAGAGATAGGCCTCTTTAAACCTAAGGGCCCGAAAGGGAAACCAAACCCATGATTCAACCCTTGGTCACACAAGGGAACTCAGTCAATCCCGCGTGGACCTCCTCGAAAAAGCCTGCCCCGCATGAAAATCATCCCAGGCGCCTATGAAGGCACACCGCTCCAAATCCAAGCGGTGGCCGCTTGGGCTCAAGCGGTGGCAGCTTGGACGAGCGGCCGTGCCGCTTGGCCAAGCGGTTTGGCCGCTTGCCTTGCGGCTAAGCCGCTTGCCAAGCGGTTTGACCTCTTGCCTTACGGCTAAGCCGCTTGCCAAGCGGCTTGACCGCTTGGCCTGCCAGCTTGGTCGTTTGTCCTAGCGACTTGGCCGCCTGGACCTTTTCTCGCGGACGGCAAATTTCGAGGCCCATTCAATTTTCGTGCCAAACCCTGGCAGCTCTCATCTTCTATATAAACAAACCTTAGGGTTCAGTTGAAGAGGTTGGACATTCTCTCTGAAAGGTTGGTCTAAAGGTTTACAGTTTCTCTCTCTAAAGGCTGAACACTTTCTCTCATATTACAAACCAGAAATTCTGATTCTACTCCTTCTTTAGGATTAGCCCTAGCAACACAAAATAAACCTTCATACTTCATCAAGAGCATGAACTCAAGCATAACAACCCAATAAGTACATTGTGAGCATCCAGGTAATCCATGCTGAGGGTTTTCAATAAATTATATAAATTACTTGTTATTACTAACGAATTTGGTTTATGTGATATGTACATGCATGGCGCGTTTTGAGCAAAAGGGCTTGTATTAAGCCTAATGAATGGATGAATGAATGCTTTATTTTTGTATTTATTGCTTCTTACAATTAAATCAGGCTTTGTTTGTGAGTTTGTGGATGAATTGCTTGTTTCCTTTCTAACTCGCAGGTTTTAGCATATTTATCGTTTTCTAGCAATAAACGCATGTAACTTGATAAATTGTTAAAACTGGTCACATTAGTAATAATTGTTCAAACCCATTAGTTAAAAATAGGAATTGGACAAATTGAACCTTGTTTGGAACCGTAGCATTAATAATTATATTGAATCGATTAGTAAAGGCCGTTTGTTGTTAAACAGGCAAGTTGGGTGCCTAACACCTTCCTAGCTCGTACCTATGCCACGAAAATCATTAATGAAGTCAATTTCCCCAATAGGGATTGGGGTGCATAGGAGTTCACGTCTTTCTAGACTATCGACTTGATCTCCAAGGTTTCCAAATTACCTTAAAATTTGGTGGCGACTTCCGACAATCTTAATCATGTCCTTGGTACAAAATCTCCATGAGCATATACACTAAAAGATTCATTAAATTCGATCACCCAACGCGCTCTCCCAAGCTGTCCGCAAAAGCCCGACCCCCGAAAGGAGGGACGAAGGTAAGGCACGCGGAAAAGAGGAAAAAAGGGGAGATCAAAATAACGGCAGCCTACCGAAGGTAATAAGGGTAATTCTGTAATTATACATAATATCATATACATAATAATCAAGAAGGACTTGGCCCAATATTTCCTCCAAAAGACGCCTCCAGACCACTTTTTTTAGCCATTAAAGTTTTTGATGGTAGTTTGGTCAATTTACTTAGTTGAGGGTAGTTTTGTCCTTCTGAATTACTTCTCAAATTCACATGTGTTATTAGTGTATCTATACGTATCAATATCAGATGAAGAAAGTTTTCGGAGGTATGTGCTTGGTATATTGGAATGAAGGTAATAAGGATAATTCCGTAATTATACATAATATCATATACTTAATCATCAAGAAGGACTTGGCCCAATATTTCCTCCCAAAAACGCCTCTAGACCACTTTTTTAGCCATTTAAGTTTTTTGATGGTAGTTTAGTAATTTTACTTAGTTGAGGGTAGTTTTGTCCTTATGAATTATTTCTCAAATTCCCATGTTTAATCATCAAGAAGGACTTTGCCCAATATTTCCACCAAAAAACGCCTCTAGACCACTTTTTTTAGCCATTAAAGTTGTTGATGGTAGTTTGGTCAATTTACTTAGTTGAGAGTAGTTTTGTCCTTCTAAATTACTTCTAAAATTCACATGTGTTATTGGTGTATCTATACGTATCAATATTAGATGAACGAAGTTTTTGGAGGTATGTGGGTGGTATATTGGAAGAAGTTAATAAGGGTAATTCCATAATTATACATAATATCATATACTTAATCATCAAGAATGGCTTGGCCCAATATTTCCTCCAAAAAACACCTCTAGACAACTTTTTTTAGCCATTAAAGTTTTTGATGGTAGTTTGGTTAATTTACTTAGTTGAGGGTAGTTTTGACCTTCTGAATTACTTCTCAAATTCACATGTGTTATTAGTGTATCTATACGCATCAATATCAGATGAAGAAAGTTTTCGGAGGTATGTGCGTGGTATATTGGAATTAGGTAATAAGGGTAATTCTGTATTTATACATAATATCATATACTTAATCATCAAGAAGGACTTGGCCCAATATTTCCTCCAAAAAACGCCTCTAGACCACTCTTTTTAGTCATTAAAGTTTTTGATGGTAGTTTGGTTAATTTACTTAGTTGGGTAGTTTTGTCCTTCTGAATTACTTCTCAACTTCACATGTGTTATTGGTGTATCTATACGTATCAATATTAGATGAAGCAAGTTTTTGGAGGTATGTGGATGGTATATTGGAATGAAGGTAATAAGGGTAATAATCCGTAATTATACATAATATCATATACTTAATCATCAAGAAGGACTTGGCCCAATATTTCCTCCAAAAAACACCTCTAGACCACTTTTTTTAGCCATCAAAGTTTTTGATGGTAATTTGGTCAATTTACTTAGTTGAGGGTAGTTTTGTCCTTTTGAATTACTTCTCAAACTCATATGTGTTATTAGTGTATATATAAGTATCAATATCAGATGAAGAAAGTTTTTGGAGGTATGTGCGTGGTATATTGGAATGAAGGTAATAAGGGTAATTCCGTAATTATACTCAATTTCATATACTTAATTATCAAGAAGGACTTGGCCCAACTTTTCCTCCAAAAAACGCATCTAGACCACTTTTTTTAGCCATTAAAGTTTTTGATGGTAGTTTGGTCAATTTACTTAGTTGACAGTAGTTTTGTCCTTCTGAATTACTTCTCAAATTCACATGTGTTATTGGTGTATCTATACTTATCAATATCAAATTAAGAACGTTTTCGGAGGTATGTGCGTGGTATATTGGAATGAAGGTATAAGGTTAATTCCGTAATTATACATAATATTATATACTTAATCATCAAGAAGGACTTGACCCAATAATTCCTCCAAAAAACGCCTCTAGACCACTTTTTTTAGCCATTAATGGTTTTGATGGTAGTTTGTTCAATTTACTTAGTTGAGGGTAGTTTTGTCCTTCTAAATTACTTCTCAAATTCACATGTGTTATTGGTGTATCTATACGTATTAATATCAGATGAAGAAAGTTTTCGGAGGTATGTGCGTGGTTTAATAGAAAGAAGGTAATAAGGGTAATTCCATAATTATACATAATATCATATACTTAATCATCAAGAAGGACTTGGCCCAATATTTTCTCCAAAAAATGCCATTAGACCCCTTTTTTTAGCCATTAATGTTTTTCATGGTAGTTTGGGCAATTTACTTAGTTAAGGGTACTTTTGTCCTTCTGAATGACTTCTCAAATTCACATGTGGTATTGGTGTATCTATACGTATCAATATCAGATGAAAAAAGTTTTCGGAGGTATGTGCATGGTATATTGGAATGAAGGTAATTAGTGTAATTCCGTAATTATACATATTATCATATACTTAATCATCAAGAAGGACTTGGCCCACTATTTCCTCCAAAAAACGCCTCTAGACCACTTTTTTTAGCGATTAAAGTTTTTTATCGTAATTTGGTCAATTTACATAGTTGAGGGTAGTTTTGCCTTTCTGAATTACTTCCCAAATTCAAATGTGTTTTCGGTGTATCTATACGTATCAATATCAGATGATGAAAGTTTTTCTAGGTATGTGCGTGGTATATTGGAATGAAGGTAATAAGGGTAATTCCGTAATTATACATAATATCATATACTTAATAATCAAGAAGGACTTGACCCAATATTTCCTCCAAAAAACGTCTCTCGACCACTTTTTTTAGCCATTAATGTTTTTGATGGTAGTTTGGTCAATTTTCTTAGTTGAGGATACTTTTGTCCTTGTGAATTACTTCTCAAATTCACATGTATTATTAGTGTATCTATACGCATCAATATCAGATGAAGAAAGTTTTCGGAGGTATGTGCGTGGTATATTGGAATTAGGTAATAAGGGTAATTCTTTATTTATACATAATATCATATACTTAATCATCAAGAAGGACTTGGCCCAATATTTGCTCCAAAAAACGCCTCTAGACCACTTTTTTTATCCATTAAAGTTTTTGATGGTAGGTTTGTCAATTTACTTAGTGGAGTGTAGTTTTGTCTTTCCGAATTACTTCTCAAATTCACATGTGTTATTGGTGTATCTATATGTATCAATATCAGATGAAGAAAGTTTACGGAGGTACGTTCGTGGTATATTGGAATGAAGGTAATAAGGGTAATTCTGTAATTATACATTATATCATATACTTAATCATCAAGAAGGAATTAGCCCGAGATTTCCTCAAAAAAACGCCTCAAGGCCACTTTTTTTAGCCATTAATGTTTTTGATGGTAGTTTGGTCCATCTGAATTACTTCTCAAATTTACATGTGTTATTGGTGTATCTATACGTATCAATATCAGATGAAGAATGTTTTCGGAGGTATGTGCGTGGTAAAGTGGAATGAAGGTAATAAGGCTAATTCCGTAATTATACATAATATCATCTACTTAATTATCAAGAAGGACTTGGCCCAATATTTTCTCCAAAAAACGCCTCTAGACAACTTTTTTTAGCCATTAAAGTTTTTGATGGTAGTTTGGTCAATTTACTTAGTTGAGGGTAGTTTTGTCCTTCTGAATTACTTCTCAAATTCACATGTGTTATTGGTGAATCTATACGTATCAATATCAGATGAAGAATGTTTTCGGAGGTATGTGCGTGGTTTATTGGAAAGAAGGTAATAAGGGTAATTCCATAATTATACATAATATCATATACTTAATCATCAAGAAAGACTTGGCCCAATATTTTCTCCAAAAAACGCCTCTAGACCACTTTTTTTATCCATTAAAGTTTTTGATGGTAGTTTGGTCAATTTACTTAGTTGAGGGTACTTTTGTCCTTCTGAATTATTTCTCAAATTCACATGTGTTATTGGTGTATCTATACGTATCAATATCAGATGAAGAAAGTTTTCGGAGGTATGTGCGTGGTTTATTGGAAAGAAGGTAATAAGGGTAATTCCATAATTATACGTAATATCATATACTTAATCATCAAGAAGGACTTGGCCCAATATTTTCTCCAAAAAAGGCATCTAGACCACTTTAGTAAAATGTGAGCATTTCATTACCAAAATGTGTCAATGTAAGCGCATACATCCAAAATTAGAGAACTAGGGAGCCATCACAGCATACCCCTAAGTACTCTATTTACAAGCAAAAACTAAAGCAAACTGTTATAGGACCTATACAATCTGTATATACTAAACTTTCTATCTATTTCTTTTGGTTTTTGTATAATGGGTCAATGCCAACAGCAGCACACCAATCCCTATTCTTTTGTGTATCAGTTATCTTCTCAATTCTACTCAGATGCACCCTGAGCTCAATCAAGATCCTTTTAATGAAACTTGGCAGATCAGGTTTTGGCTGTCTGAAAACAGCAAAGTTCCTAGTAATCTAGATATGATAGATGCTTGTAGTCACAGCTGCTTTACTTAGAGATCTTTTAGCAGAAGACCCTCTAATATACTTCATCCCCCAATCACTAATTTCGTCCCATCTGTCTGGAGGCTACATGAACTGCATGAAGCTACTGACCTGTTGCCAAACTCCCCTTGCAAATTCACATGAGAAGAACACATGTTCATGTGTTTCATCAGACTTCTCACACAATACACACAGGCTAGTCACATGCATACCTCTAGCAAAAAGTATGTCCTTAGTGAGTAAGTTTTCAAGGGTATGTGTTTGGTCAATTTACTTAGTTGAGGGTAGTTTTGTCCTTCTGAATTACTTCTCAAATTCATATGTGTTATTGGTGTATCTATACGTATCAATATCAGATAAGGAAAGTTTTCAAGGGTATGTGTGTGGTATATTGGAATGAAGGTAATAAGGGTAATTCCGTAATTATTTTTAATATCATATACTTAATCATCAAGAAGGACTTGATCCAATATTTTCTCCAAAAAACGCCTCTTGACCACTTTTTTTTAGCCATTAATGTTTTTATGGTAGTTTGGTCAATTTACTTAGTTGACGATAGTTTTGTCCTTCTGAATTACTTCTCAAATTCACATGTGTTATTGGTGTATCTATACGTATCAATATCAGATGAAGAAAGTTTTTGGAGGTATGTGCGTGGTATATTGGAATGAAGGTAATAAGGGTAATTCTGTAATTATACATAATATCATATACTTAATCATCAAGAAGGACTTGGCCCAATATTTCCTCCACAAAACGCCTCTAGACCACTTTTTTCGCCATTAATGTTTTAGATGGTAGTTTGGTCAATTTACTTAGTTGAGGGTAGTTTTGTCCTTCTGAATTACTTCTCAAATTCATATGTGTTATTGGTGTATCTATACGTAACAATATCAGATGAGGAAAGTTTTCAAGGGTATGTGCGTGGTATATTGGAATGAAGGTAATAAGGGTAATTCCGTAATTATTTTTAATATCATATGTGTTATTGGTGTATCTATACGTATCAATATCAGATGAGGAAAGTTTTCAAGGGTATGTGCGTGGTATATTGGAATGAAGGTAATAAGGGTAATTCCGTAATTATTTTTAATATCATATACTTAATCATCAAGAAGGACATGATCCAATATTTCCTCCAAAAAACGCCTTTAGACCACATTATTTAGCCATTAAATTTTTGATGGTAGTTTGGTCAATTTACTTAATTGAGGGTAGTTTTGTCCTGCTGAATTACTTCTCAAATTCACATGTGTTATTGGTGTATCTATACGTATCAATATCAGATGAACAAAGTTTTTGGAGGTATGTGCGTGGTATATTGGAATGAAGGTAATAAGGGTCATTCTGTAATTATACATAATATCATATACTTAATCATCAAGAAGGACTTGGGCTAATATTTCCTCCAATAAACTCCTCTAGACCACTTTTTTTAGCCATTAAACTTTTTCATGCTAGTTTCGTCAATTTACTTAGTTGAGGGTAGTTTTGTCATTCTGGATTACTTCTCAAATTCACATGTGTTATTGGTGTATCTATACGTATCAATATCAGATGAAGAAAGTTTTCGAAGGTATGTGCGTGGTATATTGGAATGAAGGTAATAAGGATAATTCCGTAATTATACATAATATCATATACTTAAACATCAAGAAGGACCTGGCCCAATATTTTCTCCAAAAAACGCCTCTAAACCACTTTTTTAGCCATTAAAGTTTTTGATGGTAGTTTGATCAATTTACTTAGTTGAAGGTAGTTTGGTCCTTCTAAATTACTTCTCAAATTCACATGTGTTATTGGTGTATCTATACGTATCAATATCAGATGAAGAAAGTTTTCGGGGGTATGTGCGTGGTATATTGTAATGAAGGTAATAAGGGTAATTCTGTAATTATACATAATATCATATACTTAATCATCAAGAAGGACTTGGCCCAATATTTTCTCCAAAAAACGCCTCTAGACCACTTTTTTTTGCCATTACAGTTTTTGATGGTAGTTTGGTCAATTTACTTAGTTGAGGATAGTTTTGTCCTTCTAAATTACTTCTCAAATTCACATGTGTTATTGGTCTATCTATACGTATCAATATCAGATGAAGAAAGTTCTCGGAGGTATGTGCGTGGTATATTGGAATGAAGGTAATAAGGGTAATTCCGTAATTATACATAATATCATAAACTTAATCATAAAGAAGCACTTGGCCCAATATTTCCTCCAAAAAACGCCTCTAGACCACTTTTTTTTAGCTATTAAAGTTTTTGATGTTAGTTTGGTCAATTTACTTAGTTGAGGGTAGTTTTGTCCTTCTGAATTACTTCTCAAATTCACATGTGTTAGTGGTGTATCTATACGTATCAATATCAGATGAAGAAAGTTTTCGGAACTTTGTGCGTGGTATATTGGAATGAAGGTAATATGGTTAATTCAATAATTATACATAATATCATATACTTAGTCACCAAGAAGGACTTGGCCCAATATTTCCTCCAAAAAATGCCTCTAGACCACTTTTTTTGGCCATTAAACTTTTTGATGGTAGTTTGGTCAATTTACCTGGTTGAGGTTAGTTTTGTCCTTTTGAATTACTTCTCAAATTCACATGGGTTATAACTGTATCTATACGTATCAATATCAGATGAAGAAAGCTTTTGGAGGTATGTGCATCTGTATATTGGAATGAAGGTAATAAGGGTAATTCCGTAATTATAATAATATCATATACTTAATAATTAAGAAGGACTTGGCCCAATATTTCCTCCAAAAAACACCTCTAGACCAGTTTTTTTAGCCATGTTTTTTATGGTAGGTTGGTCAATTTACTGAGTTGAGGGTAGTTTTGTCCTTCTGAATTACTTCCCAAGTTCACATGTGTTATTGGTGTATCTATACGTATCAATATCATATGAAGAATGTTTTCGGAGGTGTGTGCGTGGTATTTTGGAATGAAGGTAATAAGGGTAATTCCGTAATTATATATAATATCATATACTTAATCATCAAGAAGGACATGGCCCAATATTTCCTCCAAAAACGGCTCTAGACCACGTTTTTTAGCCATTAATATTTTTGATGGTAGTTTGGTCAATTTACTTAGTTGAGGGTAGTTTTCTCCTTCTGAATTACTTCTCAAATTCACATGTGTTACTGGTGTATCTATACGTTTCAATATCATATGAAGAAAATTTTCGGAGGTATGTGCGTGATATATTGGAATGAAGGCAATAAGGATAATTCCGTAATTATACATATTATCATATACTTAATCACCAAGAAGGACTTGGCCCAATATTTTCTCCAAAAAACGCCTCTAGACCACTTTTTTTAGTAAACTTTTTGATGCTAGTTTCGTCAGTTAACTTAGTTGAGGGTAGTTTTGTCCTTCTGAATTACTTCTCAAATTCACATGTGTTATTGGTGTATCTATACGTATCAATATCAGATGAAGAAAGTTTTCAAAGGTATGTGCGTGGTATATTGGAATGAAGGTAATAAGGGTAGTTCCGTAATTATACATAATATCATATACTTAATCATCAAGAAGGACATGGCCCATTATTTTCTCCAAAAAAGCCTCTAAACCACTTTTTTTAGCCATTAATATTTTTGATGGTAGTTTAGTTAATTTACTTAGTGGAGGGTAGTTTTGTCCTTCTAAATTACTTCTCAAATTCACATGTGTTATTGGTGTATCCATACGTATCAATATCAAATGAAGAAAGTTTTCGGAGGTATGTGCGTGGTATATTGGAATGAAGGTAATAAGGGTAGTTCTGTAATTATACATAACATCATATACTTAATCATCAAGAAGGACTTGACCCAATATTTTCTAAAAGAAAAACGCCTCTAGACCACTTTTTTAGCCATTAATGTTTTTCATCGTAGTTTGGTCAATTTACTTAGTTGATGGTAGTTTTGTCCTCCTGAATTACTTCTCAAATTCACATGTGTTATTGGTGTATCTATACGTATCAATATCAGATGAAGAAGTTTTCGGAGGTATGTGCGTGGTATATTGGAATGAAGGTAATAAGCGTAATTCTGTAATTATACATTATATCATATACTTAATCATCAAGAAGGACTTAGCCCGATATTTCCTCCAAAAAACGCCTCTAGACCACTTTTTTTAGCCATTAAAGTTTTTGATGGTAGGTTTGTCAATTTACTTAGTGGAGTGTAGTTTTGTCCTTCCGAATTACTTCTCAAATTCACATGTGTTATTGGTGTATCTATATGTATCAATATCAGATGAAGAAAGTTTACGGAGATACGTTCGTGGTATATTGGAATGAAGGTAATAAGGGTAATTCTGTAATTATACATTATATCATATACTTAATCATCAAGGACTTAGCCCGAGATTTCCTCAAAAAAACGCCTCAAGGCCACTTTTTTTAGGCATTAATGCTTTTGATGGTAGTTTGGTCCATTTGAATTACTTCTCAAATTTACATGTGTTATTGGTGTATCTATACGTATCAATATCAGATGAAGAATGTTTTCGGAGGTATGTGCGTGGTAAAGTGGAATGAAGGTAATAAGGCTAATTCCATAATTATACATAATATCATCTACTTAATTATCAAGAAGGACTTGGCCCAATATTTTCTCCAAAAAACGCCTCTAGACAACTTTTTTTAGCCATTAAAGTTTTTGATGGTAGTTTGGTCAATTTACTTAGTTGAGGGTAGTTTTGTCCTTCTGAATTACTTCTCAAATTCACATGTGTTATTGGTGTATCTATACGTATCAATATCAGATGAAGAATGTTTTCGGAGGTATGTGCGTGGTTTATTGGAAAGAAGGTAATAAGGGTAATTCCATAATTATACATAATATCATATACTTAATCATCAAGAAGGACTTGGCCCAATATTTTCTCCAAAAAACGCCTCTAGACCACTTTTTTTATCCATTAAAGTTTTTGATGGTAGTTTGGTCAATTTACTTAGTTGAGGGTACTTTTGTCCTTCTGAATTATTTCTCAAATTCACATGTGTTATTGGTGTATCTATACGTATCAATATCAGATGAAGAAAGTTTTCGGAGGTATGTGCGTGGTTTATTGGAAAGAAGGTAATAAGGGTAATTCCATAATTATACGTAATATCATATACTTAATCATCAAGAAGGACTTGGCCCAATATTTTCTCCAAAAAAGGCCTCTAGACCACTTTTTTATCCATTAAAGTTTTTGATGGTAGTTTGGTCAATTTACTTAGTTGAGAGTACTTTTGTCCTTCTGAATTATTTCTCAAATTCACTGTGTTATTAATGTATCTATACGTATCAATATCTGATGAATAAAGTTTTCGGAGGTATGTGTGTGGTATATTGGAATGAAGATTATAAGGGTAATTCCATTATTATACATAATATCATATACTTAATCATCAAGAAGGACTTGGGCCAATATTTCCTCCAAAGAACGCCTCTAGACAACTTTTTTCTTAGCCATTAAAGTTTTTGATGGTTGTTTGGTCAATTTACTTAGTTGAGGGTAGTTTTGTCCTTCTAAATTACTTTTCAAATTCACATGTGTTATTGGTGTATCTATACGTATCAATATCAGATGACGAAAGTTTTCGGAGGTATGTGTGTGGTATATTGGAATGAAGGTAATAAGGGTAATTCCATAATTATACATAATATCATATACTTAATCATGAACAATGACTTGACCCAATATTTCCTCCAAAAAATGTCTCTAGACCACTTTTTTTACCCATTAAAATTTTTGATGGTAGTTTGGTCAAATTACATTTTTTTTGGTAAAATGTGAGCATTTCATTACCAAAATGTGTCAATGTAAGCGCATACATCCAAAATTAGAGAACTAGGGAGCCATCACAGCATACCCCTAAGTACTCTATTTACAAGCAAAAACTAAAGCAAACTGCTATAGGACCTATACAATCTGTATATACTAAACTTTCTATCTATTACTTTTGGTTTTTGTATAATGGGTCTATGCCAACAGCAGCACACCAATCCCTATTCTTTTGTGTATCAGTTATCTTCTCAATTCTACTAAGATGCACCCTGAGCTCAATCAAGATCCTTTTAATCAAACTTCGCAGATCAGGTTTTGGCTGTCTGAAAACAGCAAAGTTCCTAGTAATCCAGATATAATAGATGCTTGTAGTCACAGCTGCTTTACTTAGAGATCTTTTAGCAGAAGACCCTCTAATATACTTCATCCCCCAATCACTAATTTCATCCCATCTGTCTGGAGGCTACATGAACTGCATGAAGCTACTGACCTGTTGCCAAACTCCCCTTGCAAATTCACATGAGAAGAACACATGTTCATGTGTTTCATCAGACTTCTCACACAATACGCACAGGCTAGTCACATGCATACCCCTAGCAAAAAGTATGTCCTTAGTGAGTAAGTTTTCAAGGGTATGTGTTTGGTCAATTTACTTAGTTTAGGGTAGGTTTGTCCTTCTGAATTACTTCTCAAATTCATATGTGTTATTGGTGTATCTATACGTATCAATATCAGATAAGAAAAGTTTTCAAGGGTATGTGCGTGGTATATTGGAATGAAAGGTAATAAGGGTAATTCCGTAATTATTTTTAATATCATATACTTAATCATCAAGAAGGACTTGATCCAATATTTTCTCCAAAAAACGCCTCTTGACCACTTTTTTTTAGCCATTAATGTTTTTGATGGTAGTTTGGTCAATTTACTTAGTTGAGGATAGTTTTGTCCTTCTGAATTACTTTTCAAATTCACATGTGTTATTGGTGTATCTATACGTATCAATATCAGATGAAGAAAGTTTTTGGAGGTATGTGCTTGGTATATTGGAATGAAGGTAATAAGGGTAATTCTGTAATTATACATAATATCATATACTTAATCATCAAGAAGGACTTGGCCCAATATTTCCTCCACAAAACGCCTCTAGACCACTTTTTTCGCCATTAATGTTTTAGATGGTAGTTTGGTCAATTTACTTAGTTGAGGGTAGTTTTGTCCTTCTGAATTACTTCTCAAATTCATATGTGTTATTGGTGTATCTATACGTATCAATATCAGATGAGGAAAGTTTTCAAGGGTATGTGCGTGGTATATTGGAATGAAGGTAATAAGGGTAATTCCGTAATTATTTTTAATATCATATGTGTTATTGGTGTATCTATACGTATCAATATCAGATGAGGAAAGTTTTCAAGGGTATGTGCGTGGTATATTGGAATGAAGGTAATAAGGGTAATTCCGTAATTATTTTTAATATCATATACTTAATCATCAAGAAGGACTTGATCCAATATTTCCTTCAAAAAAAGCCTTTAGACCACATTAATTAGCCATTAAATTTTGTGAATTGCTAAATACCGCCCCTTTTTACTAGCTACCGCCCCCCCAATTTCCAATTTTACCCTCCCCCCTTTTCCTCACTCACTCTCACTCACTCTCACTCATCCTCTCTTCCTCACTCACTCTCACTCATCCTCTCTTCCTCACTCACTCTCACTCATCCTCACCACCACACCATCACACCGGCAACCACCACCACTCACGGCACAACCACCACCGGTAAATTTTTTTTTGCGCATTTTTTTTGCACAGTCGTCTGAAATTTTCGACTCACCCAAGGGTGAGTCGAAAATTTCAGATGACTGTGCAAAAAAAAAATTATTATTATTAGGTGAGTCGAAAATTTCAGATGACTGTGCAAAAAAAAAATTATTATTATTATTTATTATTATTTATTGTTATTATTATTAATATTATTATTATTATTATTATTACTGATTATTGTTTAATTAATTAAAAATGTGAACTAGCTCGGCACCGATTTACCGGCTCCTCCCCTCTACCATTTCACATTTAATTAATTAAACAATAATCAGTAATAATAATAATAATAATAATAATAATAACAATAAATAATAATAATAATTTTTTTTTTGCACAGTCGTCTGAAATTTTCGACTCACCCTTGGGTGAGTCGTCTGCTAGAGGCGACTCACCCAAGGGTGAGTCGTCTGAAATTTACGACTCACCCAAGGGTGAGTCGCCTCTAGCAGACGACTCACCCAAGAGTGAGTCGAAAATTTCAGACGACTGTGCAAAAAAAATGCGCAAAAAAAAATTTACCGGTGGTGGTTGTGCCGTGAGTGGTGGTGGTTGCCGGTGTGGTGGTGAGGATGAGTGAGAGTGAGTGAGAAAGAGAGGATGAGTGAGAGTGAGTGAGAGTGAGTGAGGAAAAGGGGTGAGGGTAAAATTGGAAATTAGGGGGGCGGTAGCTAGTAAAAAGGGGGCGGTATTTAGTAACACCCATTTTTGATGATAGTTTGGTCAATTTACTTAATTGAGGGTAGTTTTGTCCTTCTGAATTACTTCTCAAATTTACATGTGTTATTGGTGTATCTATACGTATCAATATCAGATGAAGAAAGTTTTTGGAGGTATGTGCGTGGTATATTGGAATGAAGGTAATAAGGGTCATTCTGTAATTATACATAATATCATATACTTAATCATCAAGAAGGACTTGGGCTAATATTTCCTCCAATAAACTCCTCTAGACCACTTTTTTTGGCCATTAAACTTTTTCATGCTAGTTTCGTCAATTTACTTAGTTGAGGGTAGTTTTGTCATTCTGGATTACTTCTCAAATTCACATGTGTTATTGGTGTATCTATACGTATCAATATCAGATGAAGAAAGTTTTCGAAGGTATGTGCGTGGTATATTGGAATGAAGGTAATAAGGATAATTCCGTAATTATACATAATATCATATACTTAAACATCAAGAAGGACCTGGCCCAATATTTTCTCCAAAAAACGCCTCTAAACCACTTTTTTAGCCATTAAAGTTTTTGATGGTAGTTTGATCAATTTACTTAGTTGAAGGTAGTTTTGTCCTTCTAAATTACTTCTCAAATTCACATGTGTTATTGGTGTATCTATACGTATCAATATCAGATGAAGAAAGTTTTCGGAGGTATGTGCGTGGTATATTGTAATGAAGGTAATAAGGGTAATTCTGTAATTATACATAATATCATATACTTAATCATGAAGAAGGACTTGGCCCAATATTTTCTCCAAAAAACGCCTCTAGACCACTTTTTTTTGCCATTACAGTTTTTGATGGTAGTTTGGTCAATTTACTTAGTTGAGGATAGTTTTGTCCTTCTGAATTACTTCTCAAATTCACATGTGTTATTGGTCTATCTATACGTATCAATATCAGATGAAGAAAGTTTTCGGAGGTATGTGCGTGGTATATTGAAATGAAGGTAATAAGGGTAATTCCGTAATTATACATAATATCATATACTTAATCATAAAGAAGCACTTGGGTCAATATTTCCTCCAAAAAACGCCTCTAGACCACTTTTTTTTAGCTATTAAAGTTTTTGATGTTAGTTTGGTCAATTTACTTAGTTGAGGGTAGTTTTGTCCTTCTGAATTACTTCTCAAATTCACATGTGTTAGTGGTGTATCTATAAGTATCAATATCAGATGAAGAAAGTTTTCGAAACTTTGTGCGTGGTATATTGGAATGAAGGTAATAAGGTTAATTCCATAATTATACATAATATCATATACTTAATCACCATGAAGGACTTGGCCCAATATTTCCTCCAAAAAATGCCTCTAGACCACTTTTTTTGGCCATTAAACTTTTTGATGGTAGTTTGGTCAATTTACCTAGTTGAGGTTAGTTTTGTCGTTTTGAATTACTTCTCAAATTCACATGGGTTATAACTGTATCTGTACGTATCAATATCAGATGAAGAAAGCTTTTGGAGGTATGTGCATGGTATATTGGAATGAAGGTAATAAGGGTAATTCCGTAATTATAAATAATATCATATACTTAATAATTAAGAAGGACTTGGCCCAATATTTCCTCCAAAAAACGCCTCTAGACAAGTTTTTTTAGCCATGTTTTTTATGGTAGGTTGGTCAATTTACTGAGTTGAGGGTAGTTTTGTCCTTCTGAATTACTTCCCAAGTTCACATGTGTTATTGGTGTATCTATACGTATCAATATCATATGAAGAATGTTTTCGGAGGTATGTGCGTGGTATATTGGAATGACGGTAATAAGGGTAATTCCGTAATTATATATAATATCATATACTTAATCATCAAGAACGACTTGGCCCAATATTTCCTCCAAAAACGGCTCTAGACCACGTTTTTTAGCCATTAATATTTTTGATGGTAGTTTGGTCAATTTACTTAGTTAAGGGTAGTTTTCTCCTTCTGAATTACTTCTCAAATTCACATGTGTTACTGGTGTATCTATACGTTTCAATATCATATGAAGAAAATTTTCGGAGGTATGTGCGTGATATATTGGAATGAAGGCAATAAGGGTAATTCCGTAATTATACATATTATCATATACTTAATCACCAAGAAGGACTTGGCCCAATATTTCCTCCAAAAAACGCCTCTAGACCACTTTGTTTAGTAAACTTTTTGATGCTAGTTTCGTCAGTTAACTTAGTTGAGGGTAGTTTTGTCCTTCTGAATTACTTCTCAAATTCACATGTGTTATTGGTGTATCTATACGTATCAATATCAGATGAAGAAAGTTTTCAAAGGTATGTGCGTGGTATATTGGAATGAAGGTAATAAGGGTAGTTCCGTAATTATACATAATATCATATACTTAATCATCAAGAAGGACATGGCCCATTATTTTCTCCAAAAAAGCCTCTAAACCACTGTTTTTAGCCATTAATATTTTTTATGGTAGTTTGGTTAATTTACTTAGTGGAGGGTAGTTTTGTCCTTCTGAATTACTTCTCAAATTCACATGTGTTATTGGTGTATCCATACGTATCAATATCAAATGAAGAAAGTTTTCGGAGGTATGTGCGTGGTATATTGGAATGAAGGTAATAAGGGTAGTTCTGTAATTATACATAACATCATATACTTAATCATCAAGAACGACTTGACCCAATATTTTCTAAAAGAAAAACGCCTCTAGACCACTTTTTTAGCCATTAATGTTTTTCATCGTAGTTTGGTCAATTTACTTAGTTGATGGTAGTTTTGTCCTTCTGAATTACTTCTCAAATTCACATGTGTTATTGATGTATCTATACGTATCAATATCAGATGAAGAAGTTTTCGGAGGTATGTGCGTGGTATATTGGAATGAAGGTAATAAGGCTAGTTCCGTAATTATACATAATATCATATACTTAATCATAAAGAAGGACTTGGCCCAATATTTCCTCCAAAAAACGCCTCTAGACCACTTTTTTTAGCTAGTAAAGTTTTTATTGGTAGTTTGGTCAATTTACTTAGTTGAGGGTAGTTTTGTCCTTCTGAATTAGACTCAAATTCACATGTGTTATTGGTGTATCTATACGAATCAATATCAGATGAAGAAAGTTTTCGGAGGTTTGTGCGTGGTATATTGAAATGAAGGTAATAAGGGTAATTACTTAATTATACATAATATCATATACTTAATCATCGAGAAGGACTTGGCCCAATATTTCCTCCAATAAACGCCTCTAAACCACTTTTTTTAGCCATTAAACTTTTTGATGCTAGTTTCGTTAATTTACTTAGGTGAGGGTAGTTTTGTCATTCGGAATTACCTCTCAAATTCACATGTGTTATTGGTATATCTATACGTATCAATATCAGATGAAGAAAGTTTTCGGAGGTATGTGCGTGGTATATTGGAATGAAGGTTAATAAGTGTAATTCCGAAATTATACATAATATCATATACTTAATCATAAAGAAGCACTTGGCTCAATATTTCCTCCAAAAAATGCCTCTAGACCACTTTTTGTTAGCTATTAATGTTTTTGATGGTAGTTTGGTCAATTTAATTAGTTGAGGGTATTTTTATCCTTCTGAATTACTTCTCAAATTCACATGTGTTATTGGTGTATCTATACGTATCAATATCAGATGAAGAAAGTTTCCGGAGGTTTGTGCGTGGTATATTGGAATGAAGGTAATATGGGTAATTCTTTAGTTATACATAATATCATATACTTAATCATCAAGAAGGACTTGGCCCAATATTTCCTCCAAAAAATGCCTCTAGACCACTTTTTTTGTCCATTAAACTTTTTGATGGTAGTTTGGTCAATTTAGCTAGTTGAGGGTAGTTTTGTCCTTCTGAATTACTTCTCAAATTCACATGTGTTATTGCTGTATCTATACGTATCAACATCAGATGAAGAATGTTTTCGGAGGTATGTGCGTGGTATATTGGAATGAAGGTAATAAGGGTAATTTCGTAATTATACATAATATCATATACTTAATCATCAAGAAGGACTTGGCCCAATACTTCCTCCAAAAAACGGCTCTAGACAACGTTTTTTAGCCATTAATGTTTTTGATGGTAGTTTGGTCAATTTACTTAGTTGAGAGTAGTTTTGTCCTTCTAAATTAATTCTCAAATTCACATATGTTATTGTTGTATCCATACGTATCAATATCAAATGAAGAAAGTTTTCGGAGGTATGTGCGTCGTATATTGGAATGAAGGTAATAAGGGTAGTTCCGTAATTATACATAATATCATATACTTAATCATCAAGAAGGACTTGGCCCAATATTTTCTCCAAAAAATTCCTCTAGACCAGTTTTTTTAGCCATGTTTTTTATGGTAGGTTGGTCAATTTACTGAGTTGAGGGTAGTTTTGTCCTTCTGAATTACTTCTCAAATTCACATGTGTTATTGGTGTATCTATACGTTTCAATATCATATGAAGAAAATTTTCGGAGGTATGTGCGTATATTGGAATGAAGGTAATAAGGGTAATTCCGTAATTATACATATTATCATATACTTAATCACCAAGAAGGACTTGGCCCAATATTTCCTCCAAAAAACGCCTCTACACCACTTTTTTTAGTAAACTTTTTGATGCTAGTTTCGTCAGTTAACTTAGTTGAGGGTAGTTTTGTCCTTCTGAATTACTTCTAAAATTCACATGTGTTATTGGTGTATCTATACGTATCAATATCAGATGAAGAAAGTTTTCAAAGGTATGTGCGTGGTATGTTGGAATGAAGGTAATAAGGGTAGTTTCGTAATTATACATAATATCATATACTTAATCATCAAGAAGGACTTGGCCCATTATTTTCTCCAAAAAAGACTCTAAACCACTTTTTTTAGCCATTAATTTTTTTGATGGTAGTTTGTTCAATTTACTTAGTGGAGGGTAGTTTTGTCCTTCTGAATTACTTCTCAAATTCACATGTGTTATTGGTGTATCCATACGTATCAATAACAGATGAAGAAGTTTTCGGAGGTATGTGCGTGGTATATTGGAATGAAGGTAATAAGGGTAGTTCCTTGATTATACATAATATCATATACTTAATCATAAAGAAGGACTTGGCCCAATATTTCCTCCAAAAAACGCCTCTAGACCACTTTTTTTAGCTAGTAAAGTTTTTTATGGTAGTTTGATCAATTTACTTAGTTGAGGGTAGTTTTGTCCTTCTGAATTACTTCTCAAATTCACATGTGTTATTGGTGTATCTATACGTATCAATATCAGATGCAGAAAGTTTTCGGAGGTTTGTGCGTGGTATATTAAAATGAAGGTAATAAGGGTAATTCCGTAATTATACATAATATCATATACTTAATCTTCAAGAAGGACTTGGCCCATTATTTTCTCCAAACAAGCCTCTAAACCAATTTTTTTAGCCATTAATGTGTTTGATGGTAATTTGGTCAATTTACTTAGTTGAGGGCAGTTTTGCCCTTCTGAATTACTTCTCAAATTCACATGTGTTATTGGTGTATCCATACGTATCAATATCAAATGAAGAAAGTTTTCGGAGGTATGTGCGTCGTATATTGGAATGAAGGTAATAAGGGTAGTTCCGTAATTAAACATAATATCATATACCTAATCATCAAGGACTTGGCCCAATATTTTCTAAAAAAAAACGCCTCTAGACCACTTTTTTTAGCCATTAATGTTTTTCATCGTAGTTTGGTCAATTTACTTAGTTGAGGGTAGTTTTATCCTTCTGAATTACTTCTCAAATTCACATGTGTTAAATGTGTATCTAAACGTATCAATATCAGATGAAGAAAGTTTTCGGAGGTATGTGCGTGGTATATTGGAATGAAGGTAATAAGGATATTTATGTAATTATACATAATATCATATACTTAATCATAAAGAAGGACTTGGCCCTATATTTCCTCCAAAAAACGCATCTAGACCATTTTTTTTAGCTATTAAAGTTTTTGATAGTAGATTGGTCAATTTACTTAGTTGAGGGTAGTTTTGTCCTTCTGAATTACTTCTCAAATTCACATGTGTTATTGGTGTATCTATACGTATCAATATCAGATGAAGAGAGTTTTCGGAGGTTTGGGCGTGGTATATTGGAATGAAGGTAATAAGGGTAATTCCTTAATTATAATTTATATCATATACTTAATCATCAAGAAGGACTTGGGCCAATACTTCCTCCAATAAATGCCTCTAGACCACTTTTTTTAGCCCATAAACTTTTTGAGGCTAGTTTCGTCAATTTACTTAGTTGAGGGTAGTTTTGTCATTCTGAATTACTTCTCAAATTCACATGTGTTATTGGTGTATCTATAAGTACCAATATCAGATGAAGAAAGTTTTCGAAGGTATGTGATTTGTATATTGAACTGAAGGTAATAAGGATAATTCCGTAATTATACATAATATTATATATACTTAATCATCAAGAAGAACTTGGCCCATTATTTTCTCCAAAAAAGCCTCTAAGCCACTTTTTTTAGGCATTAATGTTTTTCATAGTAGTTTGGTCAATTTACTTTGTTAAGGATAGTTTTGTCCTTCTGAATTACTTCTCAAATTCATATGTGTTATTGGTGTATCTATACGTATAAATATCAGATGAAGAAAGTTTTCGGAGATATGTGCGTGGTATATTGGAATGTAGGTAATAAGGGTAATTCCGTAATTATACACAATATCATATACTTAATCATAAAGAAGGACTTGGCCCAATATTTCCTCCAAAAAACGCCTCTAGACCACTTTTTTTAGTAAATTTTTTGATTCTAGTTTCGTCAGTTTACTTAGTTCAGGGTAGTTTTGTCCTTCTGAATTACTTCTCAAATTCACATGTGTTATTGGTGTATCTATACGTATCAATATCAGATGAAGAAAGTTTTCGAAGGTATGTGCGTGGTATACTGGAATGAAGGTAATAAGGGTAATTCCGTAATTATACATAATATCATATACTTAATCATCAAGAAGGACTTGGCCCATTATTTTCTCCAAAAAAGCCTCTAAGCCACTTTTTTTAGCCATTAATGTTTTTGATGGTAGTTTGGTCAATTTACTTAGTTGAGGGTAGTTTTGTCCTTATGAATTACTTCTCAAATTCACATGTGTTATTGGTGTATCCATACGTATCAATATCAAATGAAGAAAGTTTTCGGAGGTATGTGCGTCGTATATTGGAATGAAGGTAATAAGGGTAGTTTCGTAATTATACATAATATCATATACCTAATCATCAAGAAGGACTTGGCCCAATATTTTCTAAAAAAAAACGCCTCTAGACCAAGTTTTTTAGCCATTAAAGTTATTCATCGTAGTTTGGTCAATTTACTTAGTTGAGCGTAGTTTTATCCTTCTGAATTACTTCTCAAATTCACATGTGTTAACTGTGTATCTATACGTATCAATATCAGATGAAGAAAGTTTTCGGAGGTATGTGCGTGGTATATTGGAATGAAGGTAATAAGGATATTTCTGTAATTATACATAATATCATATAGTTAATCATGAAGAAGGACTTATATTTCCTCCAAAAAAAAGCATCTAGACCACTTTTTTTTAGCTATTAATGGTTTTGATAGTAGTTTGGTCAATTTACTTAGTTGAGGGTAGTTTTGTCCTTCTGAATTACTGCTCAAATTCACATGTGTTATTGGTGTATCTATACGTATCAATATCAGATGAAGAAAGTTTTTGGAGGTTTGTGCGTGGTATATTGGAATGAAGGTAATAAGGGTAATTCCTTAATTATACATTATATCATATACTTAATCATCAAGAAGGACTTGGGCCAATATTTCCTCCAATAAATGCCTCTAGACCACTTTTTTTAGCCCATAAACTTTTTGAGGCTAGTTTCGTCAATTTACTTAGTTGAGGGTAGTTTTGTCATTCTGAATTACTTCTCAAATTCACATGTGTTATTGGTGTATCTATACGTACCAATATCAGATGAAGAAAGTTTTCGAAGGTATGTGATTTGTATATTGAACTGCAGGTAATAAGGATAATTCCGTAATTATACATAATATCATATATACTTAATCATCAAGAAGGACTTGGCCCATTATTTTCTCCAAAAAAGCCTCTAAGCCACTTTTTTTAGGCATTAATGTTTTTGATGGTAGTTTGGTCAATTTACTTAGTTGAGGATAGTTTTGTCCTTCTGAATTACTTCTCAAATTCATATGTGTTATTGGTGTATCTATACGCATAAATATCAGATGAAGAATGTTTTCGGAGATATGTGCGTGGTATATTGGAATGAAGGTAATAAGGGTAATTCCATAATTATACACAATATCATATACTTAATCATAAAGAAGGACTTGGCCCAATATTTCCTCCAAAAAACGCCTCTAGACCACTTTTTTTAGTAAATTTTTTGATGCTAGTTTCGTCAGTTTACTTAGTTCAGGGTAGTTTTGTCCTTCTGAATTACTTCTCAAATTCACATGTGTTATTGGTGTATCTATACGTATCAATATCAGATGAAGAGAGTTTTCGGAGGTATGTGCGTGGTATATTGGAATGAAGGTAATAAGGGTAATTCCGTATTTATACATAATATCATATACTTAATCATCAAGAAGGACTTGGCCCATTATTTTCTCTAAAAAAGCCTCTAAACCACTTTTTTTAGCCATTAATGTTTTTGATGGTAGTATTGTCAATTTACTTAGTTGAGGGTAGTTTTGTCCTTCTGAATTACTTCTCAAATTCACATGTGTTATTGGTGTATCCATACGTATCAATATCAAATGAAGAATGTTTTCAGAGGTATGTGCGTCGTATATTGGAATGAAGGTAATACGGGCAGTTTCGTAATTATACATAATATCATATACCTAATTATCAAGAAGGACTTGGCCCAATATTTTCTAAAAAAAAACGCCTCTAGACCACGTTTTTTAGACATTAAAGTTTTTCATCGTAGTTTGGTCAATTTACTTAGTTGAGCGTAGTTTTATCCTTCTGAATTACTTCTCAAATTCACATGTGTTAAATGTGTATCTATACGTATCAATATCAGATGAAGAAAGTTTTCGGAGGTATGTGCGTGGTATATTGGAATGAAGGTAATAAAGATATTTCTGTAATTATACATAATATCATATACTTAATCATGAAGAAAGACTTATATTTCCTCCAAAAAACGCATCTAGACCACTTTTTTTTAGTTATTAATGTTTTTGATAGTAGTTTGGTCAATTTACTTAGTTGAGGGTAGTTTTGTCCTTCTGAATTACTTCTCAAATTCACATGTGTTATTGGTGTATCTATACGTATCAATATCAGATGAAGAAAGTTTTCGGACGTTTGTGCGTGGTATATTGGAATGAAGGTAATAAGGGTAATTCCTTAATTATACATTATATCATATACTTAATCATCAAGAAGGACTTGGGCCAATATTTCCTCCAATAAATGCCTCTAGACCACTTTTTTTAGCCCATAAACTTTTTGAGGCTAGTTTCGTCAATTTACTTAGTTGAGGGTAGTTTTGTCATTCTGAATTACTTCTCAAATTCACATGTGTTATTGGTGTATCTATACGTATCAATATCAGATGAAGAAAGTTTTCGAAGGTATATGATTTGTATATTGAACTGAAGGTAATAAGGATAATTCCGTAATTATACATAATATTATATATACTTAATCATCAAGAAGGACTTGGCCCATTATTTTCTCCAAAAAGCCTCTAAGCCACTTTTTTTAGGCATTAATGTTCTTGATGGTAGTTTGGTCAATTTACTTAGTTGAGGATAGTTTTGTCCTTCTGAATTACTTCTCAAATTCATATGTGTTATTGGTGTATCTATACGTATCAATATCAGATGAAGAAAGTTTTCGAAGGTATGTGCGTGGTATATTGGAATGAAGGTAACAAGGGTAATTCCGTAATTATACATATTATCATATACTTAATCATCAAGAAGGACTTGGCCCATTATTTTCTCCAAAAAAGCCTCTGAACCACTTTTTTTAGCTATTAATGTTTTTGATGGTAGTTTGGTCAATTTACT
This sequence comes from Tetragonia tetragonoides, assembly GCA_038025085.1. Lineage (NCBI taxonomy): Eukaryota > Viridiplantae > Streptophyta > Magnoliopsida > Caryophyllales > Aizoaceae > Tetragonia > Tetragonia tetragonoides. The sequence goes on from CM076149.1 coordinate 22,054,645, forward strand.
TAGTTGAGGGTAGTTTTGTCCTTCTGAATTACTTCTCAAATTCACATGTGTTATTGGTGTATCCATACGTATCAATATCAAATGAAGAAAGTTTTCGGAGGTATGTGCGTCGTATATTGGAATGAAGGTAATAAGGGCAGTTTCGTAATTATACATAATATCATATACCTAATCATCAAGAAGGACTTGACCCAATATTTTCTAAAAAAAAAAACGCCTCTAAACCACTTTTTTTAGCCATTAAAGTTTTTCATCGTAGTTTGGTCAATTTACTTAGTTGAGGGTAGTTTTATCCTTCTGAATTACTTCTCAAATTCACATGTGTTAAATGTGTATCTATACGTATCAATATCAGATGAAGAATGTTTTCAGAGGTATGTGCGTGGTATATTGGAATGAAGGTAATAAGGATATTTCTGTAATTATACATAATATCATATACTTAATCATGAAGAAGGACTTATATTTCCTCCAAAAAACGCATCTAGACCACTTTTTTTAGCCATTAAAGTTTTTCATCGTAGTTTGGTCGATTTACTTAGTTGAGGGTAGTTTTGTCCTTCTGAATTACTTCTCAAATTCACATGTGTTATTGGTGTATCTATACGTATCAAGTTTTCGGAAGTATGTGCGTGGTATATTGGAATGAAGGTAATAAGGGCAATTCCGTAATTATACATAATACCATATACTTAACTATAAAGAAGGACTTGGCCCAATATTTCCTCCAAAAAAATGCCTCTAGACCATTTTTTTTAGCTATTAAAGTTTTTGATGCTAGTTTGGTCAATTTACTTCTCAAACTCACTGGCACTAAATATTGCATAAGAATGTGACAATCATGGGAATTCAAACCAATTAGCTTTAGGTCCTTCATTGAAACAAGATTCCTAATGTTAGATGAATACCCATCTGGAACCTTGATACCAGCGAGGAACTCACAAAGAACAATTTTCTCCTTCCTAGAAAGAGTGTAAATTGCCAGGGGAAGATATGTATGTTTCCCTTTCTTCATCGGTGCCAATTCCTCCCTACTTTTCATCTCAACCAAATCCAAGCTAGCCTTCACACCATCTTTGGTCTTGCCTGGTACACTAAGTAATGTACCAACAACACTGTCAGATACATTCTTTTCAACTTGCATAACATCCAGGAAATGTCTCACGTACAATTACTTCCAAAAAACCAAGACCCAAAATATGGAACATTTCTTCCATCCACGCGTAGCTATGTCTCCAGCAAAAGGTTTGCCAAATAGCACATCAAGGTCTTTAATCTTTTCAAACAACTGCTCACCAGTCAACACCTTCGGGGTCGACCTTCCTCCGTATGTCCATAAAACGGTTGTTTGAATCGACGATACTTTTGTTTCAAATGCAGAAACCTGTGATGCCCAAGATATACTGTTTTCTGGCTATGAGGTAGTTGAATCCAAGACGTACTCTCCTCGCATATAGGGCATGCATAGTGCCCTTTGACGCTACCAGATTACCATAAGCTGGAAAGTCATTTATGGTGCCATATAACATGGCTCTCAGCTTGAAGGTTTCCTCCTTGTGAGCATCAAACACCTCGACGTCTCCCATAGCAGTATCAAATCTTCAATCAACGGTGTCAGGTACACGTCTATATTATTCCCCGGTTGGTGTGGCCCGGAAATTAACATAGATAACATTATATATTTGCGCTTCATGCATTGCCAAGGTGGTAGATTGTAGTTAATCAACATCACTGGCCAAGTACTGTAAGAGCAACTTTGATTCCCATGCGGATTCATTCCGTCAGTAGCCAACGCAAGACGTAGATTTCTTGGCTCACTTCCAAAATCGGGAAAATTAGTGTCGATTTTCTCCCATTGAGGAGAATCGACAGGATGCCTAAGTTTGTTGTCCTTAGATTTATTCCCCTCATGCCATATCAAGTGTTTCGCATCTTCTACATTGCTAAACAAGCGTCTAAACCATGGTATAATCGGAAAATACCACATTACTTTTGCTGGAATTGATTTCTTTTTGTATCGAGATGCGTTACATTTAGGACACGCTGTTAGAGATGCATAATCTTTTCGAAACAATATGCAATCATTAGGACAAGTATGTATTTTTTCATATTTCATACCCATGGAGGACAACATCTTTTTAGCCTCATATGTCTTCTTAGGACGTACATTATCCTCAGGTAGGATATCTTTCAAAAGCTCAAGTAACTCTGTAAAACTCTTATCACTCCATCCATTAGCAGCTTTCAAGTTTATGAGGTTTAACACAACAGATAACTTTGAGTACTTGGTACAACATTCATACAACGATATTTCTGAATCAACTTTCAAACTTTCAAACATTTCAGGGGAATCTCGAATATCTCCTTCAACTATATCAATCATCTCTTCTAGTCTATCACCCTCATAAGTATTCATATCATCATCTACTGTGTCACCTATTAAACTCTCCTTATTGCTAAAAGAGTCTAACGTCTCTCCATGCTTTACCCAGACCTTGTAGGTTTTGTCAATCCCATAAAAGAACAAATGTTCTCTAACCTATATAGGGTTGAGTGCCTTCGAATAACCACAATGCTTACAAGGACATATGATTCTTTCAGGATCAATTGCATTTTTAGTTGCAAATGCAATGAATTCTTCCACTCCATCTCAATATTCATCCGTATAACGAAGCATAGACATCCACTTTCTATCCATAGTCATAGTATCTAGCACTCAATAATAATAAAAAATATATATTCTCAAATTGCATACAATAAATAACGTAACGTTAGCTATAGGGTTATGTCGGTTTTAAAAGCACGCAATCTCATACAAACTATAGACTTACTTGTCCTTCAATTTTAGTCAATGTGTTTTTATCTTTCCAAAAAGAGATCAAGAGTTTACCGTACAACACTATTGGATTATACTGATTCAAGTACAAATTCATGGTTTCACCTCGACTACTAGCACACTGGTTTTTCAATTTTCTTATCTCTGATTTATATAGTTAGGTTTTCATTTTTTTTTTTAATTTAAGTTGATTCGTATCTGCCAGCATACTGGTCTTTCACAATTTTCTCTACTAACTAGTAACTACTGTGCATTGTGACTCCCACCTCCCTTCCCTAGAATCCTGTAGTTCTCTGGTGGTCAATGTTGTTTCTAGGTTTAACTCCTTCATGCTCAGACATTAATTTGAACTTGCTAAACTGTAGATTTTGTGTTCTGTACCTTCTAAATGCAACACTGAATCAGTATAATTAGCTAGTACAATTAGCACTGAATCTGAATTAACGCAAAGGACTGTCAACAGAAACCCTTAGCTCCCATAACTAGTACAATTTCAATGCAACTCAACTAAGAGGATACCCTCTTTATTAATAAATTTACACCCAGCCACGTTCATAACACTACAGACAAGTAGAAACCTTTTACATGAACAACCATGCCAATTTGATTATTGATTTAGGCCTTGCATTGAAAAAGCCATAGAAGTACGAATTTGAAGCATAAATAAATAAATCAACAATTAACAAACAACAATTTCACCAAAAAACATGTAATTATAAGTTATTCAACCCTTAACCCTAACAAACATACAATTATATAGATTCTTCCCCAATTATTTAAACCCCAATTCTTTAACCCTAACAGCAATCCACAAATAAATAAATAAATAAAAGTAGGGCTGGAATTGAGACAAAGATATAGTTAGAATTACCTGAAATTGGAGGTTATACGCCGGAGATAGTGATGAGGAGGTAGCTGTGGTGGTGCGTGGTTTGCCGTGCCGTCGTCGAGATGAGTCAGTGGTCGTCGGCGTGACCGGTTTGTGATTCCCGACTTCGTGTGAGTCGATGGTGGTGGTCGGGGTGAGGTGGGTTTGTGGGTGGTGGTCGTGGGTGAAGGGGAGGTCAACGTGAGGGGGTGGTCGGCATGAGGTTGAAGTGGTCGACTATGATGGGGTAGTCTGTGAACAGTTTTGAGGGCTGAGGAGTACAGTGCATGGTTTCTTTTGTTTTTTTAATGAAGTAAACAGTAAACGCCCGTATTAAATTTTGGTTAAAGTAATAGGAACATTAGTAAGTAGCATTAGCTTCTGTTTTTTTTTTTTTTTTTTTGAGGGATAAGTAGCATTAGTTTGATTGAAACAATAAGTAGCATTCAGATGTTAATGCTCAGTGACTTATGCTATCTCAAAAAAAAAAATGACTTATGCTATTTCAAAAAAAAAAGTGACTTATAATTAAACTTATTTTATTTATTAAATTTTAATAAATCGCTGTTAAAGTAGATATTTGACAACGCTTAAATAGAAATCGCAGTCTTATCTTGATATACAACAGCGTTTACCTAATAACCGCAGTTGTATATAGACATACAACAACGCTTCTGTATAACCGTGGTTGTATGTCGACATATAACAGCGGTCAATCTCTAGCCGCTGTTGTAAATTAGTTTATTCTTTTTATTATTTGTTTTTTCATTTTTTCACCACATACAACAGCACCCAATGCGGAAGCGCCCTGTATGGGTGCTGTTATTGATTAATTCAGTTGTAGTGCCTAACGATCGGTAGGGTGAAAATCACTACTAGTGAACTCGTCATGGACTAACCGGCTCTCACCCACCCAATGATGAGGTATACCGGAAACAAAAACCCGAGTGAAAACATTCGGGGCCTCATGAGCAACGATGCCCATTCGTTTTCCTCCCTCCTCTAAGCTTAGGAGCCATGGATGAAGAACAAAAAAAAAAAAGAAGTTTTTGAAATTTGAGTGAAACTCACAGAACTCACAAATTCACACAATTTTGAGTTTTGACACTCAAAAACACAAGAACAACCAACAAAATCAAGTTCTACTAAAAATTTGAGCAATAAAACTCAAGATTTCGAGCTAGGGGCTTTGATTGAGTTTGAAAGCTTGAGCAAAAATGGAGGAGAGAGAAAGAGAGAGCTCGAAATGGGAAGATGACCCATTTCGGCCACCCCTTTTTCTTTTTATGGCAAAACCGCACAATAACCTAGTGGACGGTCAGACCGGAAGCCAAGCGGCATAGCCGCTCCAGCAAGCGGCATGGCCGCTCCAGCCAGCGGCTAGATCGCTCCACGCAGCGGTCCGACCGCTTGACCTGGCGGTTTGACCGCCTGGCCCACTTTCTCTTCTCTGACGCATCTTTGGGCCATTGGTTCTAAATCAATGGGCTCCATACGAGGTCCATAACATTTATTTGCGCGCCAAAGTCCGTTTATAAAAACAGGACTAATTTAAACCCACAGGTTTGCACATTTATACTTGGCCAAATGGCATGGGCTCAAACCCGACCTAAGGTCTAAGAAACATTTTACTACCCCTTACCACTTATCTTATTTCTGATGAAATACTTTTTGTTTTGTAACCTACAGCATAGGGTTCCCTTTCGACTGAAAATCGAAGGTCGTTTATTGTTTGACCTACAGCATAGGGTCACCTTTTCGACTGAAAATCGAAAGATTTTTATCTCTTATCTTATTTCTAATGAAATATTTTTATTGTGTAACCTACAGCATAGGGTTCCCCTTCGACTAAAAATCGAAGGACGTTTATTGTTTGACCTACAGCATAGGGTCACCTTTTGACTAAAAATCGAAAGATTTCTTATCTCTTACATTTTTTCTAACGAAATACCTTTTATTGTGTAACCTACAGCATAGGGTTCCCCTTCGACTGAAAATTGAAGGACGTTTATTGTTTGACCTACAGCATAGGGTCACTTTTCGACTGAAAATCGAAAGATTTTTATCTCTTATCTTATTTCTAACGAAATATTTTTACTGTGTAACCTAAATCATAGGGTTTCCCCTTCGATTGAAAATCGAAGGACATTTATTGTTTGACCTACAGGAAAGGGTTACCTTTCGACCAAGGGTCGAAAGATTTTTTATCCCTCTTCTTATTTCTAACGAAACACATTTATTGTGTAACCTACAGCATAAGGTCCCCTCCGATTGAAAATCGGAGGACGTTTATTGTGTAACCTACAGCATAAGGTCCCCTCCGACTGAAAATCGGAGGACATTTATTGTGTAACCTACAGCAGGTCCCTTTCGACTGAAAATCGAAGGACGTTTATTGTCTGACCTACAGCATAGGGTCAAACTCTCGGTACATAAATCGAGGAATTAATGATTGTTTATCTTTAACTGATTGTCACCTCTTTCAGTTTTCCTGTTTTATTGCAGTTATTGGCACAGTAATACTTTGGCCTTCGCTTTATTCGAGCTCGGCCAAAGTAGGGGCTTCTGTAGACACCAAAAACTGTGTCTATAATAAGTCCCCGTAAAAACCCGATGATGAAAGGATTGGATTTTGCTCGAACATGGGTTGCGAGAATAATTGCTGTGATGATTAGTCCAGTTCATTTGAATTAACCAGTGGAAGCCTTTCATACAGGTGATCCAAACCAGTTGGACTCAATTCAATTGGCGTCCAAAACTGAGAGATAGGCCTCTTGGAAACCTAAGGGCCCGAAAGGGAACCCAAACCCATGAGTCAACCTTTGGTTAAACAAGGAAACTCAGTCAATCCGGCGTGGACCCCCTCGGAAAAGCCTCCCCCGCATGAAAATCATCCCAGGCGCCTATGAAGGCACACCGCTCCAGGTCCAAGCAGTCACGCTTGGGCTCAAGCGGTGGCCGCTAGGACGAGCGGCTGTACCGCTTGGCCAAGCGGTTTGGCCACTTGCCTTGCGACTAAGCCGCTTGCCAAGCGGTTTGACAGCTTGGCCTGCTAGCTAGGTCGTTTGTCCTAGCGGCTTGGCCACCTGGACCTTTTCTCGCGGATGACAAATTTCGAAGCCCATTCGATTTCCGTGCCAAACCCTGGCAGCTCTCCTCTTCTATATAAACAAACCTTAGGGTTCAGTTGAATAGGTTGGACATTCTCTCTGAAAGGTTGGTCTAAAGGTTGACAGTTTCTCTCTCTAAAGGCTGAACACTTTCTCTCATATTACAAACCAGAAATTCTGATTCTACTCCTTCTTAAGGATTAGCCCTAGCACCACAAAATAAACCTTCATACTTCCTCAAGAGCATGAACTCAAGCATAACAACCCAATAAGTTCATAGTGAGCATCCAGGTAATCCATCCTGAGGGTTTTCAATAAATTATATAAATTGCTTATTATTACTAACGAATTTGATTTATTTCATATGTACATGCATGGAGCGTTTTGAGCAAAAGGGCTTGTATTAAGCCTAATGAATGGATGAACGAATGCTTTATTTTTGTTATTTATTGCTTCTTACAATTAAATCATGCTTTGTTTGTGAGTTTGTGGATGAATTGCTTGTTTCCTTTCTAACTGGCAGGTTTTAGCATATTTATCGTTTTCTAGCAATAAAAGCATGTAACTTGATAAATTGTTAAAACTGGTCACATTAGTAATAATTGTTCAAACCCATCAGTTAAAAATAGGAATTGGACAAATTGAACCTTGTTTGGAACCGTAGCATTAATAATTATATTGAATCGTTTAGTAAAGGTCGTCTGTTGTTAAACGGGCGAGTTGCGTGCCTAACACCTTCCTAGCTCGTACCTATGCCCCCGAACTCATTAATGAAGTCAATTTTCCCAATAAGGATTGGGGTGCATAGGAGTTGAGTTGACGTCTTTCTAGACTATCGACTTAATCTCCAAGGTTTCCAAATTACCTTAAAATTTGGTGGCGACTTCCGACAATCTTAATCATGTCCTTAGTACAAAATCTCCATGTGCATTTACCTTAAAAGATTCATGAAATTCGATCACCCAACGCGCTCTCCCAAGCTGTCAGCAAAAGCCCGAGCCCCGAAAGGAGGGACGAAGGTAAGGCACGCGGAAAAAAGGAAAAAAGGGGAGATAAAATAACGGCAGCCTACCGAAGGTAATAAGGGTAATTCCATAATTATACATTTATCATATACTTAATCATCAAGAAGGACTTGGCCCAATATTTCCTCCAAATGACGCCTCTAGACCACTTTTTTTAGCCATTAAAGTTTTTGATGGTAGTTTGGTCAATTTACTTAGTTGAGGGTAGTTTTGTCCTTCTGAATTACTTCTCAAATTCACATGTGTTATTAGTGTCTCTATACGTATCAATATACGATGAAGAAAGTTTTCGGAGGTATGTGCGTGGTATATTGGAAAGAAAGTAACAAGGGTAATTCCGTAATTATACATAATATCATATACTTAATCATCAGGAAGGACTTGGCCCAATATTTCCTCCGAAAAACGCCTCTAGACCACTTTTTTAGCCATTTAATTTTTTGATGGTAGTTTGGTAATTTTACTTAGTTGAGGGTAGTTTTGTCCTTATGAATTACTTCTCAAATTCCCATGTTTAATCATCAAGAAGGCCTTGGCCCAATATTTCCTCCAAAAAACGCCTCTAGACCACTTTTTTTAGCCATTAAAGTTTTTGATGGTAGTTTGGTCAATTTACTTAGTTGAGGGTAGTTTTGTCCTTCTGAATTACTTCTCAAATTCACATGTGTTTGGTGTATCTATACGTATCAATATTAGATGAAGCAAGGTTTTGGAGATATGTGGGTGCCATATTGGAATGAAGGTAATAAGGGTAATTCCGTAATTATACATAATATCATATACTTAATCATCAAGAATGACTTGGCCCAATATTTCCTCCAAAAAACACCTCTAGACCACTTTTTTTACCCATTAAAGATTTTGATGGTAGTTTGGTCAATTTACTTAGTTGGGTAGTTTTCTCCTTCTGAATTACTTCTCAAATTCACATATGTTATTGGTGTGTATCTACATGTATCAATATTAGATGAAGCAAGTTTTTTGGAGGTGTGTGGGTGGTATATTCGAATGAAGGTAAAAAGGGTAATTCCGTAATTATACATAATATCATATACTTAATCATCATGAAGGACTTGGCCCAATATTTCCTCCAAATGACGCCTCTAGACCACTTTTTTTAGCCATTAATGTTTTTTATGGTAGTTTGGTCAATTTACTTAGTAGAGGGTAGTTTTGTCCTTCTGTATTACTTCTCAAATTCACATGTGTTATTGGTGTATCTATACTTATCAATATCAGATGAAGAAAGTTTTCGGAGGTATGTGCGTGGTATATTGGAATGAAGGTAATAAGGGTAATTCCGTAATTATACATAATATCATTTACTTAATCATCAAGAAGGACTTGGCCCAATACTTCCTCCACAAAACGCCTCTAGACCACTTTTTTTAGCCATTAATGTTTTTGATGGTAGTTTGGTCAATTTACTTAGTTGAGGGTAGTTTTGTCCTTCTGAATTACTTCTCTAATTCACATGTGTTATTGGTGTATCTCTACGTATCAATATCAGATGAGCAAAGTTTTCAAGGGTATGTTCGTGGTATATTGGAATGAAGGTAATAAGGGTAATTCCGTAATTATACATAATATCATATACTTAATCATCAAGAAGGACTTGGCCCAATATTTCCTTCAAAGAACGCCTTTAGACCACTTTTTTTTAGCCATTAAAGTTTTTGATGGTAGTTTGGTCAATTTACTTAGTTGAGGGTAGTTTTGTCCTTCTGAATTACTTCTGAAATTCACATGTGTTATTGGTGTATCTATACGTATCAATATCAGATGAAGAAAGTTTTCAGAGGTATGTGCGTGGTATATTGGAATGAAGGTAATAAGGGTAATTCCGTAATTATACATAATATCATATACTTAAACATCAAGAAGGACTTGGCCCAAAATTTCCTCCAACAAACGTCTCTAGACTCTTTTTTTTAGTCATTAATGTTTTTGATGGTAGTTTGGTCAATAAACTTAGTTAAGGGTAGTTTTGTCCTCCTGAATTGCTTCTCAAATTCACATGTGTTATTGGTGTATTTATACGTATCAATAACAGATGAAGAAAGTTTTCGGAGGTATGTGCGTGGCATATTGGAATGAAGGTAATGAGGGTAATTCCGTAATTATACATAATATCATATACTTAATCATCAAGAAGGAGTTGGTCCAATATTTCCTCCACAAAACGCATCTAGACCACTTTTTTTAGCCTTTAATGTTTTTGATGGTAGTTTGGTCAATTTACTTAATTGAGGGTAGTTTTGTCCTTCTGAATTACTTCTCAAATTCACATGTGTTATTGCTGTATCTATACGTATCAATATCAAATGAAGAAAGCTTTTGGAGGTATGTGCGTGGTATATTGGAATGAAGGTAATGAGGGTAATTCTGGAATTATACATAATATTATATACTTAATCATTAAGATGGACTTGGCCCAATATTTCCTCCAAAAAAGGCCTCTAGACCAGTTTTTTTAGCCATTAAAGTTTTTGATGGTAGTTTGGTCAATTTACTTAGTTGAGGGTAGTTTTCTCCTTCTGAATTACTTCTCAAACTCACATGTGTTATTGGTGTATCTATACGTATCAATATCAGATGAAGAATGTTTTCGGAGGTATGTGCGTGGTATTTTTGAATGAAGGTAATAAAGGTAATTCCGTAATTATACATAATATCATATACTTAATCATCAAGAAGGACTTGGCGCAATATTTCCTCCAAAAAACACCTCTAGAGCACGTTTTTAGCCATTAATATTTTTGATGGTAGTTTGGTCAATTTACTTAGTTGAGGGTAGTTTTGTCCTTCTGAATTACTTCTCAAATTCACATGGGTTATTGGTGTATCTATACGTATCAATATCAGATGAAGAAAGTTTTCCGAGGTATGTGCGTGATATATTGGAATGAAGGTAATAAGGGTAATTCCGTAATTATACATAATATCATATACTTAATCATCAAGAAGGGCTTGGCCCAATATTTCCTCCTAAACACGCATCTAGACTACTTTTTTTAGTAAACTTTTTGATGCTAGTTTCGTCAGTTTACTTAGTTGATGGTAGTTTTGTGTTTCTGAATTACTTCTCAAATTCACATGTGTTATTGGTGTATCTATACGTATCAATATCAGATGAAGAAAGTATTCAAAGGTATGTGCGTGGTATATTGGAATAAAGGTAATAAGGGTAATTCCGTAATTATACATAATTACATATACTTAATCATCAAGAACGACTTGGCCCATTATTTTCTCCAAAAAAGCCTCTAAACCATTTTTTTAGCCATTAAAGTTTTTGATGGTAGTTTGGTCAATTTACTTAGTTGAGGGTAGTTTTGTCCTTCTGAATTACTTCTCAAATTCACAAGTGTTATTAGTGTATCCATACGTATCAATATCAAATGAAGAAAGTTTTCGGACGTATGTGCGTCGTATATTGGAATGAAGGTAATAAGGGTAGTTCCGTAATTATACATAATATTATATACCTAATCATCAAGAAGGACTTGACCCAATATTTTCTCAAAAAAAGGCTTCTAGACCACTTTTTTTAGCCATTAAAGTTTTTGATGCTAGTTTGGTCAATCTAGTTAGTTGAGGGTAGTTTTGTCCTTCTCAATTACTTCTCAAATTCACATGTGTTATTGGTGTATCTATACGTATCAAGTTTTCTGAGGTATGTGCGTGGTATATTGGAATGAAGGTAATAAAGGTAATTTTGTAATCATACATAATATCATATACTTAATCATCAAGAATGACGTGGCCCAATATTTCCTCCAAAAAACGCATCTAGACCACTTTTTTGAGCCATTAATGTTTTTGATGGTAGTTTGGTCAATTTACTTAGTTGAGGATAGTTTTGTCCTTCTAAATTACTTCTCAAATTCACATGTGTTATTGGTGTATCTATACGCATCAATATCAGATGAAGAAAGTTTGCGGAGGTATGTGCGTGGTATATTAGAATGAAGGTTGATATAACCAAAATACCGAGGGTCGAGCTATCGACCCTCGCCCCAACCATCATCTAAGGATCCCGATCTCCCATCATCTACGACAGCGAAGGGATGCTCTCCCATCATGGATGGGAACCTCTGATCAAAGTAACCCTCCACACACTATACAAACATCGCCAACAAACCAGAGAAGACCTACACTAAACCATTAGTCCAGTACAGACCCAAGAACTACAATCACGCCCCGGCTTGACCTGGAGGATCGATTCAGACCAAAAGTCGACCCTCTGACGCCAGCACCTATACAGCACGAATATTCCTACGAAGATCCGACTGGTTGCCTTGGCGCCCACGCTCTCTCAGCCCCAAGGACAGAAATGACGACATCAAGTGTACGAATCCCTACGTGGGATCATCCCAGGGGGTCGTACCAAAACTCACGTGACTATCCCCTCTAAGCTGACTTAGAGAGGAGCGTATGAACAGGGCTACGTGTTCACTGTTCATTCGACGAAGCTAGCCGACTTTTGCTCTATAAATACCTGCGCAGAAATCAAGGGAAGGGTAAGATCATGTTCACTCAGAGAACAATCACGCTGTCTGACAGCACGCTCTGACATTCTCCGCTGTGATAGCCTGACGCTCTGTCATATCCTTACTAACGTACCTCACGTACACCATCTCTATATACTAACTTAAGCTTCGAAGGGGTCTTCTCGGGTCGACCCCCCGAGCTAGTTCACTGTTGCTTGTCCTGTGCAGGTAGCGGTCGAGGAACCAGACGTGCAACTCCCCCGTTCGCATATCTCAGTCCCATCTCCTTCTCAGTGTTCGCCCCCTCATCAAAATCGGGTGAAACATTTATAGACAGAGGATGAGGCCCTGCTAGCAGGTCTTCAGATGGCTAGAATGGTAGGGGCACAGAGTGTGGCCGTGATCATGGATTCCCAGTTGATCGTGTCACAGATCACAGGAGACTATGAAGCCAGGGAAGATTCCATGAAAGCATACCTTCAGAAATCGAAGGAAGAAATTTCGAAATTTGAAGGATTTTCCATCAAGCACGTACCTAGGTCAGAGAATCAACAGGCCGACGCCCTGGCCAAGTTAGCTAGCTCTGCTATAAATGGGCTCCCACGGTCGATTTCTTGGGAAGTCCTACAGGAGAAAAGCATCACAAAACCTCTTGAAATAAACTTGCTCGATAGATCAGAGATATGGATGGATCCCATAATCGATTATCTCAGAGACGGGACCCTTCCAGAAGATGAAAAGGAACAATTGAAAGTGAAGAAGCGAGCAAAATGGTTTGTTCTAGTTGATGGAATGTTGTATAAACAAGCCTTCAACCAACCTTTACTCAGGTGTGTCACCCCCTCGGAGGGGGCAGATATCCTAGATGATCTACACAGTGGAATGTGCAGCTCACACATCGCAGGAAGAGCGTTGCTCGAAAAGCACTGAGAACCGGATAGTTTTGGCCAACCATAAGATCCGATGCTGTGAACCTAGTGACCCATTGCAAAAACTGCCAACTGCACTCTACAGTACAACGACAACCGGCCATGAATTTGTCCCCTATATTGGAACCTCTCCCTTTTCACCTTTGGAGGATGGACATTTTGGGTCCCTTTCCAGAGGCTCCCAGGCAATTCAAGTTCCTAGTCGTAGCCATCGACTATTTCACAAAGTGGATCGAGGCTAAGGCCCTACGGCGTATCGAAGAACAAGATATCAGGAAGTTCATCTGGGAGAATGTGGTCACCCGCTTTGGAGTTCCTAGGGGGATTATACTCGACAACGGCCCACAGTTTGACAACCCAGGATTGAAAACGTACCTGTCAGACTTGGGCATAAAGGCCCGATTCACAGCAGTGGCTAGACCCTAGTCAAATGGTCAGGCTGAGGCAGCCAACAAGATCATCCTCAACGGACTGGAGCGCAAACTTGAAGCAGCCAAAGGGCTCTGGGAGGAAAGATTGTATGAAGTCCTATGGTCAATCAGAACGACTGTTAAAAATACCACGGGAGAAACTCCTTTCAGGTTGGTTAACGGGTCAGAGGTTGTCTTACCCATAGAACTGGTCACCCCGTCTCCTCGAGTAATCTTCTACGATCCTGAAGAAAATGATCGACAATTGAGGTTCAACCTCGACTTACTGCCAGAAACAAGAGGAGATACCCTCCTACGAATGGAAATAGCTAAAAATCAGTTGATAAGGAAATTCAATAGGAGGGTAAAAGGGAAACATATGGTGGCAGGCGACCTGGTACTCCGCAAGACAGAGAGTACGGGAAAACAGTCTGAACAAGGGAAGTTGACTGCTAACTGGGAAGGACTCTATAAGATTACGGGGGTCATTCGACCGGGGACGTACGACTAAAAGACATGAGTGGAATCCCACTACCCAGAGCATGGAACCTCAACAACTTGAGGAAATTTCATATCTGACATGGATCATTTGTCTCTCTCATAAACCAGAAACAAAATGGGTTGGCGAACCCCAGAGAAAATCGACCCTAGGGTTCACAAATCCCTTAAAAATTGTCTATCCACTTTTAGGGTTCACAAATCCCTTAAAAATTGTCTATCCTCTTTTAGGGTTCACAAATCCCTTAAAAATTGTCTATCTTTTTTGTTCTCTAGAGTTCACAAATCCCTACAAAAATTGTCTGCTAAATCAAAGGGCTTCTGGCAACCCTATTCAAATTGTCCAAGTTTTAAAGGGTTAGGTGATCCCTGCAAAAATCAACCTCTCCGAGGACCCTCACAATACCTCTATCAATGAAAATCGGGTGGGAACCCTACAATATCTTCTACCTACACTTCTCGATCGAGACAAATGAAGTCGATTAACCTGCGAGCTTGGGGGCATACACACGTGTGTTTCGACTCCACAACAAGCTCGCAGATTAATCGATCCCACGATCCTCGAAGATTAGACACGTAACAGGGGGCAAGATATCTGATATTTTGACAACCCTATTCTAAACTGTTACGCACCTAATCATCGAACATCGGGCTAAGTAGGTCCAACGACCCGAAAACGCCCTACAGTGGACTAAAGTGATCAATCCTACGGTCATTAAGGTCTTACAAGGTCCAAATGACCTAAAACTTAGTTGCGGGCTAACTAGGCCCACGAAGCCTAAAGCCTTTACATGAGCTTTATGTCTCATGCGCAAGACACTACTACTTGGAGATTAAGACGTAAGATCTTATGATCCTCCTCAACAGGCCAAAACGCCTACAAAAATTCGGGCTAAAACAGGTTAAGCTAACCTTAAACGCCTGACAGGACTAAAAGATCTTACAAAATGAAAGGGTCGATTGGCCAAGCCAGGACCTTAGTAAAGAATGAACAATTCTGAGAACAAAATAGCTATGAAATACAAGAAGAGCATAGCAAAAGATCAATCTCATTCAGTTGATGGTCGAACCAATATTTACAAGCCTCTTTGGGCCAAAAAGTTACAAACCACAGAAGGCCACAAAAAAAAAAAAAAAAAAAAAAGTAGGAAAAGAGAGACATATCAAGGGGCGAATCCAGGGGGACCACGCTCGGCAAAACGAAGACTGTACTCCTGGAAAAGTGAATGACGACCACTAGCAGTAAGGAAAGAAGCCTTATGAAGGGCCATATCCTTCTCAAGGGCCTCTACCCTTGCAGTCTCACCAGCGATCTCCTACTGAATGGCCGTCACCCTCGACTCAGCTTCCTTCAGCTCGAGGGCCAGCTTCTTCAAATTATGGTCAGCAACGGCCAACTTCTCACAAGCCCTAGCAAAATTCAACCGATGCTGCTTTTGGTCACACACAGCCTGGGCCGATTGAGCCTCGAGAGCCCGAGGGTCGGCAGGGACATCAACAGGAAGAGGGGGGAGAAAACCCTCTCTCCTCTTAGCAAACCTAAGAGCGTCTAAAGAGACGCAAAGGTCACAAGTACAATGCTCCAAGTGAGAGCGCTGCCCCGGAGGCACAATTACAATGGCAGACCCACTAGGCTCGGCTGGAGCTTCGACCTTAGGGGTAACTGGAACCCCACCCATAGTAATGGACAGACGAGGGGTAGATCTACCCCCGAGATTAAGCCTACGACTTTTGGAAGCTGGAGAAGACATGATAACGGCGCTTGATAGGCTCCTTCGGAAGTTTGAATGAAACTCAAAGAAATCTAGAGAGAGAAAGTGAAAACAAGAAGTGACGAAGAGAATGATGAAATTTCCAAGCAACTGTGGGGTTATTTATAACCTTTCCAAAAGAACACGAACCGTCACCTCCAACCGATGTCCGAGAGAAGAGAAGCCTCAATTCGGAGGGGACACGTGTAATGACCTAGAGGGTGGGTTCTCCCAACTGTCACTTCCATTTAAAATAATTATGACAATGAAGAGCAACCGGCGTTTTGGGAAAAACACCAGACTATGAAACTCCTAGAGTACAACAAAAAGCCGACCCAAACAGCCGCACCTCGAGTGTGGGGGCAGGGTATACTTACCTCGATATGTTTTACACTCGAGGTACGACTAATAAGCGGGCATCAGTGATAAAATCGAAGACGAAGCAAAATTGAAATTTTTTGAAGTAGCAATCAAAGTCGGAGCAATAATCATTATATTGATTTGAGGCAAAGATTACATAAGATCGAAGGATGAAACTACAGGTTCAAAGTTCAACTACAAAATTCCTTGTCGGCACGCAAGCTCGACAACCAAAAAGTCTACTTACGAAAAAAGACAAGACTCGACTCCCCGACCTCATGCTGGAAGAAAGACGTCAGGGAAGAAATTGCCAAATACAGAACGACCTCCCGACCTACCCTGGAAGAACGAGGTCTGGAAGAAATCGCTTAGTACAAGGCCAGCCTAAGATGAGGCCTAAAGGGATAGAGGGGGAGAGGCAGGAGGCTGAACCTCCAGTTGGTTCCTCAGAACCCTCACTTCTTCAAGGAGCTCCTCCCTCCGCTCCCGAAGGCCGTTCAGCTCCTCAACCCCTCCAGTGATCCGAGTCGCCAGCTCGGTCCTAGCATTCATGAGGGCATTGTCCCTCTGCTCCCTGCGGCGGATCTTAGCTTGGGTAGACGCCTCCCTCTCGCAGGCTCCACCAATTTCCCGGTGAAGCTCCTGAAGACGATTGGCCAGCCGTTCTGCCAGAGGAACCAATCGAGCAGGCGGTTCAGGCTCCATGACAGCAGGAGGAGGAGCCAGAACCTCAGCAGCAGAAGGGCCTCGATCATCAGTCACCCGGCTTTCCGCTCGGGACCTCCGCAGAGCAGTGATTAGATCCCGAGCCTCCGAGCCCAAACTTGATCCAGGAGAGGATCGAGGGGAAGCGGGGGTGTAGGATTCAGAAGAAGTTGAGGCACGACTCTTCCCAGCACCCCCCACCTTGACTTGTTTACTAGACTCCCCATGATGGGAGACTGTAGCCTTCCTTTTTGAACCTGCCATCTCGAGAGCAGAGCAAAAACTTAAGAAAAAATCACTGAAGCTTGGAAGAGTATTTCTAGAGAGAGAAAGTAATGCGAGAAAAGTTGGATGAAAATGAGAAAGATCACTCAAGTATTTATAGGCAAAAAAGCTATGGGAAACCAAGCGACGCATCCCTTCAGGAAACACGTGTCATGAAGGTACGGGGTAAACCCGGTTCGCATTCCCAAGAAGAAGGAAACGCTTCAATTACCTCATCTTCACCTCGACTCACGAGTGGAAGAATAAAAACTGCATAAACGAGGGTCAAAAAACATGAAATCACTTGAACATTCATTCCAAATATAGAAAGTGTCAACTATTACAATACAGTTACACCATATAATCGAAGCTACTACAATGATCGGACGGAGAAAAAGCTTAAGGATCTAGAGCTTCGCGTTTATGCTTAATCTCCTGCTCCAAGGCTTGTTGTTTCTGAACCAGAGAGTGATGGGCTTTCCTCTCCTCCTCTAGGGCAAGGGCCCTTTCCTCAACCATTTGCTTCGCAGCACGGAAGTCCTTCATGAGTTGATCGACCCTCCAAGCTACCAGGGTCTGCTCCTTCAAAATCGATCTCCTAGCTTCCTCTGCAAGATGAATTTCCTGCTCCAAAGCCTGTCTACGGGCTTGCAGGGCTTGACAGTCTGGCTCACCCTTTGTCTCGTGCGGATGTTCTGCTCGAAGGGGGTCTTGACCCTCGGGATCCCCCACTTCAGGGACAGGAGTATTGAGACTAGGGTTGACTGAGGGAGGAACGGGAGGGGGAGAGTCAGGCCTGCTACCCCCCTCGCCAGGAAGCCTCACGGCTAGAGGCTTGACTTCTAAACATTCCAAGACGCCTTGGGACTGAAGCTGCAGAAATACCATCCATATATGAGTACGAAGACGCTCAGACAGGGAGTTATCCTCGAAGAGACGAACAAAATCAGAAACTGCCAGCCTAGCCAAGTTGGCCTCGCTAAACTCATCTGGAACTTCCAAGGGCTCTTCGTGAGTCGATTTCGAAGCTCCTTCCTTGAGTCTCTTGCTGGGTCGATTACTCTGGGGAGCACGCTTCCCCGATCGAAGATGATACGACCTGGGTACTGACTTGGTATCTACGGAAGATTCATCGCTAGAGCCTGAAGAAATAAATATAGTAGAGGAAGACATCTCTCTAGACAGATTGGGGGCAAAATCAACAAACTAAAGTGGATCTATTTATAAACAAAAGGCCCGAGCGGTTATTCAAGACAGATGTCCCCCATGCAGGAGCATCATCATTGGAAGATAATAAATGATCATTTATTGGAATTGATGAAAATACAAGCCAAGACAAAAGAAGACTTGAATAAATAGAAAGTCAACATCATCATTTATCAACCCTCAAAAGCAGAGGGGGCACAAACAGTTTACAACAGGGGTGACCAACCACCCCAAGTAAAAAACAAGTACAAACCCCCCTTAACCTGGGGGTGCAAACTTCAAAAAGCCCTGATCATTCAGCCTCCTCCTCTGCCCGCCTCGGTGCAACGAGTTTCTCCATATCTTCCAAGTCCACGGCAATCGAAGCCTCGATTCTATTAGCCTCCGCCAGATCGTCGGACTTAGTAGAATCCCGGAGGTTACGGATACGGGCCAGGGAGGTAACTACAAAGGCTCCCACATCGCCTTCTCCATACACTCGGAGCAGGGCATCCTCCCAGTAACGGGTCTGACGATCCACCGCAGCACTCCGATCAGCCTGTGCCCGGGCCTCCTTGGTTTTCCAATTCTCCACATCGGCCTGGGCAGCCTCGAGGAGATGAGCAGTTTGGGCCCTGGCAGCATTGGCCTCCTCCAGCCTTCCCCGTAGCTCCTCAAGGGAATGCTCCCTCTCATCAAGGAGAGACTTCCCCTTCTGAAGATCGGCTTTCGCCTTCTCCAGCTCGAGGCGAAGCCCCGACAACTCAGCTCGAGCCTCTTCACGAGCCTTGGCCTCTGCGTCGGCCCGCCACTCCTGGCACTGGATGACCAATCCACGCCGTTGAGCCTCATCAGCCCTGATCACCACGCTCAAGAGAATGTCATCCTGAAAAACGCAAAACAAATCAATAACGGCCTAAAAGGCTCGATCAAAAAACGGACGAAGGAAGGAACCATTGATATACCTTCAGGCGATCAAGGGCCATACGCTTCAGAAGAGCTGTCACGACGTCTGTCAACCCCACCTCGGAGATAACCTGCTCCATATCCTTCTGATGGAACAAGTTAGGGAAGACAGCCTCGGCAATCTTTGACTGCTCATCTAGAGGAGCCCCCAGAATGGCCGGCATCTTGAGGGCATGACCCTCAGGACTCTGCCTACTGACCATATACGCCTGGCCCGAAAACTCGTTGCTATCCCTTCGTGTAGATCGGATAGCCTGCATCTCATCGATGCTCCGCAGGCTCGAAGGAGAGGACTCTTCCGCTACAACCGAATTGGACGGGCCAGCGCTCGACTTTCGGTTCCCAACAGGAGAGGTAACCTGTCCCCAAGTGGCAACCATAGGCTGACTTGCGGAGATCAACTCTGCACCTGGGGTATCCACCTAATTTTTCTTCAAGGGAGATACCCTCTCCTGGGTCACCAAGGCTTCATCCCCCGACCTCTTCTAAGAGCGAAGGTCGGCATCAGGCAAGACCACTGATAAGGAACTCCCCTTCCCCAATCTTGTCTTCTTCCCGAAGATCATTGCCTTCTTCTTCTTGGGAGGCTGCAAAAACAAAGTAAATTATCAGTGACGACCCTAGAACTATGGAACATGAAACATGAGGGAAGAAGAGTATCTATTACCGATTCAATCTTCTCCGAGCCTCGACCACGTCCTTGAGACCCTCAAGGAAGGCCTTAGAGGTTGTCCCGGCCACCATCTGCTCCCCTTCCGGCATCTCCAACAACTCAATAACGGCGTCCTCTGCAGGATACAAAGAAAAGGTTAAAAGAGCCCTCGATACACAGAAAGATATTCAGAGCAAGGAAACAATGGGGACAAGGCCGTTGTACCAGGTGTCATGGTCGATTGAAAACCAATGAAGACCATGAACGCCTCATGAGCGAACCAGGACTTGTCTATCTTCCAATGAGGAGGGGCGTTAAAGTGCCGACATGCCTCCTCATCCCGGTTAGGATAACGGAAGTACTCCACCGTCTGACGTTCGGCCGGAGACAGGGAATCCAGATACTGGCGTTCCAGGCCAAACAGCTCACTACCTACCTCCTCCAGGTAGTTCTCCCTCCAAGGAGGACACACTCCATCCCACCCTCGCTCGTTGTGCAGAAATAAGAAATTCTCTTTCCACAAGGTGACGTTGCTCAATGATCGGCACATGGAGAAACCCTTTCTGGGACTTAGATACCAAGTCCCGTACTTGGTCGACTGCACCTTGAGGTACAAGTGGCGAAGGACAGCATCGTTCACAGTTAACTTGTGAACATGCGCCGCTGCCGCCAGGCTAACCAGGGATCTCCAGGAATTAGCCTGGAGCTAAAAGTAGTGGACCCCCACACGGCCCACTATCTTCCTAATCAAACGAGGGAGGGGAAACCTTAAACCCTCGTCAAAAACTTTGGTGGAGAAGGGAATGCAACCAGGTGGGGCATGATGACACCCTTCTAGCTTACTGGGACAGATAAAAGACATCCCCGGGGGCAACTGGTATCGCTCGGCCAACAACCCCATATCCTCGGCCGACCTACCAGCTAAGAGCGACCGTTTTGAGTGGATGGGGACAGCGTCGGCTTTCTTCCCCTGCTTCGATCCTTCGTCCATAGGGTCTTCCTCGGCTTGCTCAAGGCCCGGCTCCGCCTCGACATTTACGCGATCAGCCTGGTCCGCCTCCTCCACAGGATCGAAGGTTGGAGGTCTCTCTTCCCTACTGGAATGAGACTTCTTCTTCTTCTTCTTTTTCTTCTTCCTCTCCTTCTTCTCCTCTGAAGGAGGAGGGGAGAAGGCCTCATCATCGGCAGGATGATCATCTCCGACTCGGATCTCATCGCTCTCTAGCGACCCTTGAGGGACATCAACCCCCTCATGACCAGATCCTACGGGCCCGGGCATGCCCCCAGGCGAGCCAGAAGTACAGGCCACATGATCGACTGATCTGGTCAATCGATCAGACGAAGAATCGGGCATAACGTCCGAAGCACTAGCCAAACTTTTCATTTCCCTACGCTCCCTACAAAATAAGCAAATGCAGAAGGTCAGGGGAGACAACAAGATTGTGGCAATAACACAAGGAGAAGTGGTAAAGGGACAAAAAACATACTTCATTATGTGACGGCAGAAGAGCCGATCCCCTATCTGCTCAAAGTCACTCAAGGGAGAGGAGCAATTAAGACCCCCTCTACCCAAACGACAGGTCTGTTTAAAACGAGCCCTGGACATCTCGGCCTCGTCTCCCTCCAGGGGAGAGACACAGCGTAAAGGTTTGACCCCGTCTAAAACATGGATCTCTCCCAACGCCACACTCATTTGAAAGACATTCAATACATCCTGCTTGAAGCATCGTGGAATGTCGGGGTCTAACAAAACCCGGGCATACGAAGACTCCTCCCGAAACCAAAACGAAACGACCCAATCCGGAAAAAATATTCCCTCCGGGCTCGACCACTCAAAGCCCGGACGAAATTCGGAGAAAGGGAACCCCGGCGGAATCGGGGAAACTGGGTCATTCGAAGGATGAGGGCAAGACTCCTCATACGACGGGCCAGGCCCCTGACTAGACGAGCCTCGACCGGAACTATCAGGAAAAGATCCCCAAGTCCCTGGTCGAGGTGCCTCAGGCGAACTGTCAGACCCCGACGATATATCAATGGGTGAAGCCATCGACATAAATGTAAAACAGATAAATGCAAGCAAGAAAAATACCAAAAGAGAAACGTTATACCTTGGGAGGAGATAGAAGACGAATCTACAAGGAGAGATCGAATAAACAGTAACCAATCGACGGAAGATTAGCGAGAAAAATTTCAAAGACCCACTTTCTCTTTCTAAAAAATTCAGGCGGCTGAAATAAGGAGAGAAAAGAAGAAGATGATTCTGGCTATTTATAGACAGAGAGACCTGGAAGGGCACACAACTCGGATGACTGACAGGTGGACGGCCCAACTACGTCCAACGAATACCTATCCCGATGAAAAGGGGGCCCTTCCAAGGAAAGAACAGACCAGGAAGCAAAGGCCCACTGAACGAAAAACATCGACCAACCACATTGCCCACGGAGAGAATCTCTCCTCCTACTAAGATGTAAGGGCAAAATGATATAACCAAAATACCGAGGGTCGAGCTATCGACCCTCACCCCAACCATCATCTAAGGATCCCGATCTCCCATCATCGACGACAGCGAAGGGATGCTCTCCCATCATGGATGGGAACCTCTGATCAAAGTAACCCTCCACCCACTATACAAACATCGCCAACAGACCCGAGAAGACCTACACCAAACCATCAGTCCAGTACAGACCCAAGAACTACAATCATGCCCCGACTCGACCAGGAGGATCGATTCAGACCAAAAGTCGACCCTCTGATCTCCTGTGTGCTCAAACCTGACGCCAGCACTTGTACTGCACGAATATTCCTATGAAGATCCGACTGGTTGCCTTGGCGCCCATGCTCTCTTAGCCCCAAGGACAGAAATGATGACATCAAGTATACGAATCCCTACGTGGGATCATCCCAGGGGCTCGTACCAAAACTCACGTGACTATCCCCTCTAAGCCGACTTAGAGAGGAGCGTACGAACAGAGCTACGTGTTCACTGTTCATTCGACGAAGCTAGCCAACTTTTGGCCTATAAATACCTGTGCAGAAATCAAGGCAAGGGTAAGATCATTTTCACTCAGAGAACAATCACGCTGTCTGACAGCACGCTCTGACATTCTCCGTTGTGATAGCCTAACGCTCTGTCATATCGTTACTAAAGTACCTCACGTACACCATCTCTATATACTAAGTTAAGCTTCGGAGGGGTCTTCTCGGGTCGACCCCCCAAGCTAGTTCACTGTTGCTTGTCCTATGCAGGTAGCGGTCGAGGAACCAGACGTGCAACTCCCCCGTTCACACATCTCAGTCCCATCGCCTTCCCAGTGTTCGACCCCTCATCAAAATCGGGCGAAACAAAGGTAATAAGGGTAATTCCGTAATTATACATAATATCACATACTTAATCATAAAGAAGCACTTGGCCCAATATTTTCTCCAAAAAACGCCTCTAGACCACTTTTTTTAAGCTTTGAAAGTTTTTTATGGTAGTTTGGTCAATTTACTTAGTTGAGGGTAGTTTTGTCCTTCTGAATTAGTTCTCAAAGTCACATGTATTTTTGGTGTATCTATACGTATCAATATCAGATGAAGAAAGTTTTCGGAGGTTGGTGCGTGGTATATTGGAATGAAGGTAATCAGGGTAATTCCTTAATTATACATAATCTCATATACTTAATCATCAAGAAGGACTTGGCCCAATATTTCCTCCCAAAAATGTCTCTAGACCACTTTTTTTTGCCACTAAACTTTTTGATGGTAGTTTGGTCAGTATACCTAGTTGAGGGTAGTTTTGTCCTTCTGAATTACTTCGCAAATTCACATGTGTTATTGGTGTATCTATACGTATCAATATCAGATGAAGAAAGTTTTTGGAGGTATGTGCGTGGTATATTGGAATGAAGGCAATAAGGGTAATTCCGTAATTATACATAATATCATATACTTAATCATTAAGAAGCCAACATTTCCTCCAAAAAACGCCTCTAGACCAGTTTTTTTAGCCATCAAAGTTTTTGATGGTAGTTTGGTCAATTTACTTAGTTGAGGGTAGTTTTGTCCTTCTGAATTACTTCTCAAATTCACATGTGACATTGGTGTATCTATACGTAACAATATCAGATGAATAATGTTTTCGGAGGTATGTACGTGGTACTTTGGAATGAAGGTAATAAGGGTAATTCCGTAATTAAACATAATATCATATACTTAATCATGAAGAAGGACTTGGCCCAATATTTCCTCCAAAAAATGGCTCTAGACCAAGTTTTTTAGCCATTAAAGTGTTTGATGGTTGTTTGGTCAATTTACATAATTGAGGGAAGTTTTGTCCTTCTGAATTACTTCTCAAATTCACATGTGTTATTGGTGTATCTATACGTATCAATATCAGATAAAGAAAGTTTTTGGAGGTATGTGCGTGGTATATTGGAATGAAGGTAATAAGGGAAATTCTATAATTATACATAATATCATATACTTCATCATCAAGAAGGACTTGGCCCAATATTTCCTCTAAAAAACGCCGCTAGACCACTTTTCTTAACCATTAATATTTTTGATGTTAGTTTGGTCAATTTACTTAGTTGAGGGTAGTTTTATCCTTCTGGATTACTTTCTCAAATTCACATGTGTTATTGGTGTATCTATACGTATCAATATCAGATGAAGAAAGATTTCGGAGGTATGTGCGTGGTATATTGGAATGTAGGTAATAAGGGTAATTCCGTAATTATACATAATATCATATACTTAATCATAACGAAGGACTTGGCCCAATATTCCTCCAAACAACGCCTCTAGACCACTTTTTTTTAGCTATTAAAGTTTTTGATGGTAGTTTGGTCAATTTACTTAGTTGAGGGTAGTTTTGTCATTCTGAATTACTTCTCAAATTCACATGTGTTATTGGTGTATCTATACGTATCAAAATCAGATGAAGAAAGTTTTCGGAGGTTTGTTCGTGGTATATTGGAATGAAGGTAATAAGGGTAATTCCTTAATTATACATAATATCATATACTTAATCATCAAGAAGGACTTGGCCCAATATTTCCTCCAAAAAACGCCTCTAGACCAATTTTTTTAGCCATTAAACTTTTTGATGCTAGTTTCGTCAATTTACTTAGTTGAGGGTAGTTTTGTCATTCTGAATTACTTCTCAAATTCACATGTGTTATTGGTGTATCTATACGTATCAATATCAGATGAAGAAAGATTTCGAAGGTATGTCCGTGGTATATTGGAATGAAGGTAATAAGGATAATTCCGTAATTATACATAATATATTATATATTTCCGAAAAAAACGCCTCTAAACCACTTTTTTTAGCCATTAATGTTTTTGATGGTAGTTTGGTCAATTTACTTAGTTGAGGGTAGTTTTGTCCTTCTGAAATACTTCTCAAATTCACATGTGTTATTGGTGTATCTATACGTATCAAAATCAGAAGAAGAAAGTTTTTGGAGCTATGTGCTTGATATATTGGAATAAAGGTAATAAAGGTAATTCCGTAATTATACATAATATCATATACTTAATCATAAAGCAGGACTTGGCCCAATATTTCCTCCAAAAACCGCCTCTAGACCACTTTTTTTAGTAAACTTTTTGATGCTAGTTTCGTAAGTTTACTTAGTTGAGGGTAGTTTTGTGTTTCTGAATTACTTTTCAAATTCACATGTGTTATTGGTGTATCCATACGTATCAATATCAGATGAAGAATGTTTTCGAAGGTATGTGCGTGGTATATTGGAATGAAGGTAATAAGGGTAATTCCGTAATTATACATAATAACATATACTTAATCATCAAGAAGGACTTGGCCCATTATTTTCTGCAAAAAAGCCTCTAAACCACTTTTTTTAGCCATTAAATTTTTTATGGTAGTTTGGTCAATTTACTTAGTTGAGGGTAGTTTTGTCCTTCTGAATTACTTCTCAAATTCACATGTGTTATTAGTGTATCCATACGTATCGATATCAAATGAAGAAAGTTTTCTGAGGTATGTGCGTCGTATATTGGAATGAAGGTAATAAGGGTAGTTCCGTAATTATATATAATATCATATACTTAATCATCAAGAAGGACTTGACCCAATATTTTCTCAAAAAAACGCTTCTAGACCACTTTTTTTAGCCATTAAAGTATTTGATGCTAGTTTGTTCAATCTACTTAGTTGAGGGTAGTTTTGTCCTTCTCAATTACTTCTCAAATTCACATGTGTTATTGGTGTATCTATACGTATCAAGTTTTCGGAGGTATGTGCGTGGTATATTGGAATGAAGGTAATAAGGGTAATTTTGTAATTATACATAATATCATATACTTAATCATAACAAAGCACTTGGCCCAATATTTCCTCCAAAAAACGCCTCTAGACCACTTTTTTTTAGCTATGAAAGTTTTTTATGGTAGTTTGGTCAATTTACTTAGTTGAGGGTAGTTTTGTCCTTTTGAATTAGTTCTCAAATTCACATGTGTTATTGGTGTATCTATACGTATCAATATCAGATGAAGAAAGTTTTCGGAGGTTTGTGCATGGTATATTGGAATGAAGGTAATAAGGGTAATTCCTTAATTATACATAATCTCAAATACTTAATCATCAAGAAGGACTTGGCCCAATATTTCCTCCAAAAAATGTCTCTAGCCCACTTTTTTTGGCCATTAAACTTTTTGATGGTAGTTTGGTAAGTTTACTTAGTTGAGGGTAGTTTTGTCCTTCTGAATTACTTCGCAAATTCACAGGTGTTATTGGTGTATCGATACGTATCAATATCAGATGAAGAATCTTTTTGGAGGTATGTGCGTGGTTTATTGGAATGAAGGTAATAAGGGTAATTTCGTAATTATACATAATATCATATACTTAATCATTAAGAAGCCAATTTTTCCTTCAAAAAACGCCTCTAGACCAGTTTTTTTAGCCATCAAAGTTTTTGATGGTAGTTTTGTTAATTTACTTAGTTGAGGGTAGTTTTGTCCTTCTGAATTACTTCTCAAATTCACATGTGTTGTTGGTGTACCTATACGTAACAATATCAGATGAATAATGTTTTCGGAGGTATGTGCGTGGTATTTTGGAATGAAGGTAATAAGGGTATGTCCGTAATTAAACAAAATATCATATACTTAATCATCAAGAAGGACTTGGCCCAATATTTCATCCAAAAAATAGCTCTAGACCAGGTTTTTTAGCCATTAAAGTTTTTGATGGTTGTTTGGTCAATTTGCATAATTGAGGGTAGTTTTGTCCTTCTGAATTACTTCTCAAATTCACATGTGTTATTGGTGTATCTATACGTATCAATATCAGATGAAGAAAGTTTTCGGAGGTATATGCGTGATATATTGGAATGAAGGTAATAAGGGTAATTTCGTAATTATACATAATATCATATACATAATCATCAAGAAGGACTTGGCCCAATATTTCCTCCAGAAAATGCCTCTAGACCACTTTTTTTAGTAAACCTTTGTATGCTAGTTACGTCAGTTGACTTAGTTGAGGGTAGTTTTGTCCTTCTAAATTACTTCTCAAATTCACATGTGTTATTGGTGTATCTATATGTAACAATATCAGATGTAGAAAGTTTTCGAAGGTATGTGCGTGGTATATTGGAATGACGATAATAAGGGTAATTCCGTAATTATACATAATATCATATACTTAATCATCAAGAAGGACTTGGCCCATTATTTCCTCCAAAAAACGGCTCCAGACCACGTTTTTTAGCCATTAATGTTTTTGATGGTAGGTTGGTCAATTTACTTAGTTGAAGGTAGTTTTGTCATTCTGAATTACTTCTCAAATTCACATGTGTTATTAGTGTATCCATACGTATCAATATCAAATGAAGAAAGTTTTCCGAGGTATGTGCGTCGTATATTGGAATGAAGGTAATAACGGTAGTTCCGTAATTATACATAATATCATATACTTAATCATCAAGAAGGACTTGACCCAATATTTTCTCAAAAAAACGCCTCTAGACCACTTTTTTTAGCCAATAAAGTTTTTGATGCTAGTTTGGTCAATCTACTTATTTGAGGGTAGTTTTGTCCTTCACAATTACTTCTCAAATTCACATGTGTTATTGGTGTATCTATACGTATCAAGTTTTCGGAGGTATGTGCGTGGTATATATTGGAATGAAGGTAATAAGGGTAATTCTGTAATTATACATAAATCATATACTTAATCATCAAGAATGACATGGCCCAATATTTCCTCCAAAAAACGCCTCTAGACCACTTTTTTTAGCCATTAAAGTTTTTGATGGTAGTTTGGTCAATTTAATTAGTTGAGGATAGTTTTGTCCTTCTAAATTACTTCTCAAATTCACATGTGTTATTGGTGTATCTATACGAATCAATATTAGATGAAGAAAAAGTTTTCGGAAGTATGTGCGTTGTATATTGGAATGAAGGTAATAAGGGTAATTCCGTAATTATACATAATATCATATACTTAATCATAAAGAAGCACTTGGCCCAATATTTCCTCCAAAAAACGCCTCTAGACCACTTTTTTTTAGCTATGAATGTTTTTGATGGTAGTTTGGTCAATTTACTTAGTTGAGGGTAGTTTTGTCCTTCTGAATTACTTCTCAAATTCACATGTGTTATTGGTGTATCTACACGTAATAATATCAGATGAAGAAAGTTTTCGGAGGTTTGTGCGTGGTATATTGGAATGAAGGTAATAAGGATAATTCCTTAATTATACATAATATCATATACTTAATCATCAAGAAGGACTTGGCCCAATATTTCCTCCAAAAAATGACTCTAGACCACTTTTTTTGGCCATTAAACTTTTTTATGGTAGTTTGGTCAATTTACCTAGTTGAGGGTAGTTTTGTCCTTCTGAATTACTTCTCAAATTCACATGTGTTATTGGTGTATCCATACGTATCAATATCAAATGAATAAAGTTTTCGGAGATATGTGCGTTGTATATTGGAACGAAGGTAACAAGGGTAATTCCGTAATTATACATAATATCATATACTTAATCATCAAGAAGGACTTGGCCCAATATTTTCTCCAAAAAACGCCTCTAGACCACTTTTTTAGCCATTAATGTTTTTTATGGTAGTTTGGTCAAGTTACTTAGTTGAGGGTAGTTTTGTCCTTCTGAATTACTTCTCAAATTCACATGTGTTATTGGTGTATCTATACGTAACAATATCAGATGAATAATGTTTTCGGAGGTATGTACGTGGTATTTTGGAATGAAGGTAATAATGGTAATTCCGTAATTAAACATAATATCATATACTTAATCATCAAGAAGGACTTGGCCCAATATTTCCTTCAAAAAACGCCTCTAGACCACTTTTTTTAGTACAGTTTTTGATGCTAGTTTCGTCAGTTTACTTAGTTGAGGATAGAGTTGTCCTTCTGAATTACTTCTCAAATTCACATGTGTTATTGGTGTATCTATACGTATCAATATCAGATGTAGAAAGTTTTCGAAGGTATGTGCGTTATACATTGGAATGAAGGTAACAAGGGTAATTCCGTAATTATACATAATATCATATACTTAATCATCAAGAAGGACCTGGCCCATTATTTTCCCCAAAAAACGCCTCTAAACCACTTTTTTAGCCATTAATGTTTTTGATGGTAGTTTTGTC
Organism: Tetragonia tetragonoides; assembly: GCA_038025085.1. Lineage (NCBI taxonomy): Eukaryota > Viridiplantae > Streptophyta > Magnoliopsida > Caryophyllales > Aizoaceae > Tetragonia > Tetragonia tetragonoides. The sequence goes on from CM076149.1 coordinate 22,084,329, forward strand.
AATTTACATAGTTGATAGTAGTTTTGTCCTTCTGAATTAGTTCTCAAATTCACATGTGTTATTGGTGTATCCATACGTATCAATATCAAATGAAGAAAGTTTTTGGAGGTATGTGCGTCGTATATTGGAATGAAGGTAATAAGGGTAGTTCCATAATTATACTTAATATCATATACTTAATCATCAAGAAGGACTTGGCCCAATATTTTCTCCAAAAAACGCCTCTAAACCAGTTTTTTTAGCCATTAAAGTTTTTGATCGTAGTTTGGTCAATTTACTTAGTTTGAGGGTAGTTTTGTCCTTCTGAATTACTTCTCAAATTCACATGTGTTATTGGTGTATCTATACGTATCAAGTTTTCGGAGGTATGTGCGTGGTATATTGGAATGAAGGTAATAAGGGTAATTCTGTAATTATACATAATATCATATACCTAATTATAAAGAAAGACTTGGCCCAATATTTCCTCTAAAAAATGCCTCTAGACAACTTTTTTTAGCTATTAAAGTTTTTGATGCTAGTTTGGTCAATTTACTTAGTTGAGGGTAATTTTGTCCTTCTCAATTACTTCTCAAATTCACATGTGTTATTGGTGTATCTATACGTATCAATATCAGATGAAGAAAGTTTTCGGAGGTATGTGCGTGGTATATTGGAATGAAAGTAATAAGGGTAATTCCGTAATTATACATAATATCAAATACTTAATCATCAAGAAGGACTTGGCCCAATATTTCCTCCAAAAATCGCCTCTAGACCACTTTTTTTAGCCATTAACCTTTTTTATGGTAGTTTGGTCAATTTACTTAGTTGAGGGTAGTTTTGTCCTTCTGAATTACTTCTCAAATTCACATGTGTTATTGGTGTATCTATACGTATCAAAATCTGATGAAGAAAGTTTTCGGAGGTATGTGCGTGGTATATTGGAATGAAGGTAATAAGGGTAATTACGTAATCATACATAATATCATATATTTAATCATCAAGAAGGACTTGGCCCAATATTTCCACCAAAAAACGCCTCTAGACCACTTTTTTGAGCCATTAATATTTTTTATGATAGTTTGGTCAATTTACTTAATTGAGGGTAGTTTTGTCCTTCTGAATTACTTCTCAAATTCACATGTGTTATTGGTGTATCTATACGTATCAATATCAGATGAAGAATATTTTCAGAGGTATGTGCGTGGTATATTGGAATGAAGGTAATAAGTGTAAGTCCGTAATTATACATAATATCATATACTTAATCATCAAGAAAGACATGGCCCAATATTTCCTCCAAAAAATGCCTCTAGACCACTTTTTTTAGCCATTAACTTTTTGATGGTAGTTCTGTCAATTTACTTAGTTGAGGGTAGTTTTGTCCTTCTGAATTACTTCTCAATTTCACATGTGTTATTGGTGTATCTATACGTATCAATATCAGATGAAGAAAGTTTTCGGAGGTATGTGCGCAGGGCCGTCCCTAACATTTTAGATGCCCCAGGGCGAACTAAATATGAAGGCCCCTATGAAATTAATAATTTTTTATTAAGCTTAGAGTAGGTAGACTGGTGGTAAAAACATGAGTTCAAATCTCATATCTTTCAAAATGAGAGTTCTCTATTGCTTTTAAAAATATTTTTAAAAAATTACCAAAAAAAAAAATAGAAAAATGGAAGTCATGAAAGGTAAACACACTAATAATGGCTTATATATATATATATTCAATCATAGTTTGCATTTGAAATAAAAATTATGATTTCCCTATAAAAATGAAATATGTAGTCATATGGAAAGAAAAATTTTCAATACAGGCATTTAATTCACCTCTTTTAGGGCCTATTTTATCTCACTTGTAGAGATATTTATTAATTTATCTCGAAATCAAAGAAGTAAAATACCTTATTTTATTTGGCAATGAAAAAAAACCTCTTTTCAACAAAATGTTCAAACTTTTGAAAGCACAAATAATAGAGTAACAATTACAATCTAGAAGTTAGCTTAAGACAGAAATGAACAAAAGGATAAAAAGAAAAGAAAGGAGGGCGCAAGGATTCGAACCAAGATAGGAATCTCATTAACTGAAACACTTACCAGCAAGCTACAGAACTATTCATGTTTTAAAAGTTCAGATTTTACTATATATTATCTTTCCGTTTTCTTTTTGGGCCACTTCATTCGACGGGCGTTAGGCGGTCGCCCCTAAGGCCTACTCTCTAAAACGGGCCTGTATGTGTGTGGTATATTGGAATGAAGGTAATAAGGGTAATTCCGTAATTATACATAATATCATATATTTAATCATCAAGAAGGACTTGGCCCAATATTTCCTCCACAAAACGCCTCTAGACCACTTTTTTCAGCTAATAATGTTTTTGATGGTAGTCTGATCAATTTACTTAGTTGAGGGTAGTTTTATACCGTGCTTCTGAATTACTTCTCAAATTCACATGTGTTATTGTTGTATCTATACGTATCAATATCAGATGAAGAAAGTTTTCAGAGGTATGTGCGTGGTTAGGGATGATAGTGGAGCGGGTACAGGTGGATACCGCCCCGCATCCGCCCCAGTTGAGACGGGTATGGGTGAGTGTTAGGTGGGGATGGTTTTGGAAAAGCAAACCCGCCATGGGGATAGGGCGGGTGTGGTTTACATTGCTCACCCAGTGGATATCCGCTGGAGCCCCGCCCCGCCTCATACCCGCATACCCGCGTCATGCCCACTTAAAATACAATAAAACAATGTAATTCTAAATTAAAAAAACTTATCTATGACCAAAAAATAAAGAAAAAAAAACAATAATAAGTCAGACTCACTTACTCTCTTTCTCTCTCTCTCTCTCTCTCTCTCTAGTCTAGGGTTTTTGTTGGGCTTGTTTTTGCAGTCATCTCCTCCTCTGTCGCCTCTCTCAGTCTCTCTCCACTTTCTCTCTCGCCGTCCTCGCCGACTCGCCGTCCTCCACTTGCGTCGCCGACTCGCCGTCATCTTCGATCTCCATTTCAGTAGTTAGTCTTCGTTTTCTTCACTTAATTTGATTCTTACTCAGTTGACAGTACAGTATGCATGTTTATTAGCAGTACAGAACCACACATGTAGACAATTTTGTCATAATAACTGATTTACACACAATAAAACAAGAACCAATTGTTCTGAAGTTCTTTGAAGTATAAATCTTCATCAGCTTATATGTTGTCAGTCCCTGCAACTTCAGCAGAAAATCTTAATCTTGTTTTATAGCTATTGCCTCTTTCTGATCTGGGAAAAAATCATCCCTGGAAAACAATGGTACTCATCTTTTTAACTATTTGGACAATGGGTTTTAAATTAGTTGAGGAAATGTATATAAAGCTTAAATAACTCACTTAAACTTGCGGGTAAGTTGGATGGCTGTTGTTGCCATTCCTGCATTGGCACTCAAAAGATTCCATTTTTTCTGCAGTTTGTGAATTAGTTTGCCAAATTAGAACAGTAGTTTAAAACTTGCAACATTCTCTCACCCGGCGGGTTTCAGGTGGATTTGGGGCGGGTTTTAAGTGAGTTTGGATACCCGGCGGGTTAAGTGGGGCGGTTGTGGTTTTTCTGTATACCCGTTGGGGCGGGGATGGTTTTGGTGATCCTGACCCGTGACGGGGATGGGGCGGTTGGCGGTTAGGCTAAAGCTTGGTGTGTGTGGGTGTGGATATACTTATATCCACTACAGCCCGCCCCATTGCCATCCTTATGCGTGGTATATTGGTATGAATGTAATAAGTGTAATTCCGTAATTATACATAATATCATATACTTAATCATTAAAAAGGACTTGACCCAATATTTCCTCCAAAAAACGCCTCTAGACCACTTTTTTTTAGCCATTATAGTTTTTGATGGTAGTTTGGTCAATTTACTTAGATGTGGGTAGTTTTGTCCTTCTGAATTACTTCTCAAATTTACATGTGTTATTGGTGTATCTATATGTATCAATATCAGATGAAGAAAGTTTTCGGAGGTATGTGCGTGGTATATTGGAATGAAGGTAATAAGAGTAATTCCGTAATTATATATAATATCATATACTTTATCATCAAGAAGGACATGGCCCAATATTTCCTCCAACAAACGCCTCTAGACCCTTTTTTTAACCATTAAAGATTTTTATAGTAGTTTGGTCAATTTACTTAGTTGAAGGTAGTTTTGTCCTCCTTAATTGCTTCTGAAATTCACATGTGTTATTGGTGTATCAATACGTATCAATATCAGATGAAGAAAGGTTTCGGAGGTATGTGCGTGGTATAATGGAATGATGGTAATAAGGGTAATTCCGTAATTATACATAATATCATATAATTAATCATCAAGAAGGACTTTTCCCAATATTTCCTCCAACAAACGCCTCTAAACCATTTTTTTTAGCCATTAAAGTTTTTTATGGTATTTTGGTCAATTACTTAGTTGAGGGTAGTTTTGTCCTTCTAAATTACTTTTCAAATTCACATGTGTTATTGGTGTATTTATACGTATCAATATCAGATGAAGAAGGTTTTTGGAGGTATGTGCGTGGTATATTGGAATGAAGGTAATAAGGGTAATTCTGTAATTATACATAATATCATATACTTAATCATCAAGAAAGACTTGACCAATTATTTCCTCCAAAAAACGCCTCGAGACCACTTTTTTTAGCCATTCATGTTTTTATGCTAGTTTGGTCAATTTACTAAGTTGAGGGTAGTTTTGTTCTTCTGAATTACTTCTCAAATTCACATGTGTTATTGATGTATCTATACGTATCAATATCATATGAAGAAAGTTTTCGGAGGTATGTGCGTTGTATATTGGAATGAAGGTGATAAGGGTAATTCCGTAAGTATACATAATATCACATACTTAATCATCAAGAAGGACTTGGCCCAATATTTCCTCCAAAAAACGCCTCTTCACCACTTTTTTTAGCCATTATTGTTTTTGATGGTAGTTTGGTCAATTTACTTTGTTGAGGGTAGTTTTGTCCTTCTGAATTACTTCTCGAATTCACATGTGTTATTGGTGTATCTATACGTATCAATATCAGATGAAGAAAGTTTTCGGAGGTATGTGCGTGGTATATTGTAATGAAGGTAATAAGGGTAATTCCGTAATTATACATAATATCACATTCTTAATCGTCAAGAAGGACTCTGCCCAATATTTCCTCCAAAAATCGCCTCTAGACCACTTTGTTTAGCCATTAAAGCTTTTGATGGTAGTTTGGTCAATTTACTTAGTTGAGGGTAGTTTTGTCCTTCTGAATTACTTCTCAAATTCACATGTGTTATTGGTGTATCTATACGTATCAATATCAGCTGAAAAAAATTTCGGAGGTATGTGCGTGGTATATTGGAATGAAGGTAATAAGGGTAATTCCGTAATTATATTACTATCATATACTTAATCATCAAAAAGGACCTGGCCCAATGTTTCCTCCAAAAAATCTCTCTAGACCATTTTTTTTAGCCACTAATATTTTTGATGGTAGTTTGGGCAATTTACTTAGTTGATGAAAGTTTTATCCTTGTCGATTACTTCTCAAATTTACATGTGTTATTGGTGTACCTATACGTATGAATATCGGATGAAGAAAGTTTTCGGAGGTATGTGCGTGGTATATTGGAATGAAGGTAATAAGGGTAATTTCGTAATTATACATAATATGATATACTTAGTCATTAAGAAGGACTTGGCCTAATATTTCCTCCAAAAAACGCCTCTTGACCACTTTTTTTAGCCATTAATATTTTTGATGATAGTTTGGTCAATTTATTTAGTTGAGGGTAGCTTTGTCTTTCTGAACTACTTCTCAAATTCCCATGTTTAATCATCTAGAAGGACTTGACCCAATATTTCCTCTAAATAATGCCTCTAGATCACTTTTTTTAGCCATTAAAGTTTTTTATGGTAGTTTGATCAATTTACTTAATTGAGGGTATTTTCTTTTTCTGAATAATTTCTCAAATTCACTTGTGTTATTGGTGTATCTATACACTAGTTTAGTACCCGTGCAATGCACGGCTTTGATCATACTTATTGGTCATATACTACTTGTATTAAAAGTATATTCTATGAAATGAAATGTCTAATACACAGTAAAATATGACTCTTTCTATCTTTTCATGATAATGAAAGTGTGTTCTTTTCTATTAAACGGAACTGATATAAACTCAGTGAATTGGACTAGAAAGTGAAAAAAATACCACATCCTTGTTGAATAATTGGTCAATAAAAAGAAGCTAAACTATTACCTTATTCCTAAAAAAGGAATTAGATCTCTAATATATCTCGTGTGTCAGGTTTCTTCAGGCACATGGAATCTTAGCCAAGAGCTTGATATTTTTTTTTGACATATAGTACCTAAGAGCTTGATTCTTAGTAACTATACAGATTACTCAGATGGAAGATGCTAATAGAATTGACAAAATGAGTCATGAGTATGTTATTATTGTACAGATTAGTAATAAAGAAAATTTACAAAAAAAATTTTGCTTCATTGCATATTTGTCAATGGACTGTAGGGAATTGACACCTAATGTTTACTATACATACAACTAATACCCTAATCCCTCTGTTGTAAGAAGAGGAAGGGCCCAGAAGTTGTTGGAGCACAATCAGAGCTGAAGACAACATAAAGCCATTTATACTGGGCTGCTTCGGATAATGCTAGCAAAATAGCCTTCATCCGTTCCTGAATTAGCAGTCCAACCAAGAAAGATAAAGCGGCAAGCACGGGTAATGCCTGGATCACTTTAGCCACGATCTATTAGTTGATTTTATATATTCAACCGGGCACAATCTGAATCCCAACCTACCCCAAAGTTCCAAACCCAAAGATAAGATACACGGAGCCTTTATTAGCCACTGAAAGTCTCAATGCCACACACATACTTCCACAAAGGGCAATATACTCTGACTTCTTTTCTCCCAACAGTATATCTGCAAGTTCACATCACATTTCAGTTCATATGACCAAGAGTTCTATACAATTGTATCCTAGCCAACTGTTAATCTTCTACAACACTTCCCTTGAGAAAGTGCATTCAAAAAAAAAATAAAGGTGAAAAAGGTGCACATGTGGTCAGTAACAGGGATACAAATTTAGAACCCAGCATCACAATCAACCCCAACTATAGTAAATTTGTCCATGGTAGGAAGCTGGTTTGGACATGCTAGCTACACACAAAGGGTTTGCCTATGTAAACCCCATGACCAACATAGCTTTATCATCTCACTGTAGGAAGTTGTGGCAACAGGTACATATAGGACACATTCCCTTTATGATTCACAAAACTTATTATACATCCAAGAGCCTAGCTAGTAGCTACTAATCTAGAACCCCCACTAAAATCACACTTCACAAAGTGTGATATGTGGGGTTCATAGAATCAACTTATAAATTACCAGATGTACTATTTTTGTTTATAAGATTCTAAATTCTTGAAAGAATATTAAGACTTAAGAGTCTATAGATTCCTCTCATTTAACTTATAGATTCTACAACAAATGCATCAATAAACATAAAGTACAAAGTAGAGATAAATTGTTCAAACTTCAGAAATCACATTGTTTTTTTAGTTACAATTACAGGAACTGCTAATTAGATGTACAAATATGAAGATATCATTGTTATCCTAAATCCTTATGTCAATTTAAAAGAGATGGATTAGAGGACTGACTGACATTATTTAGATGTAAAAGTCACCATTTCCGTTCTTTAATTGTAAATAATGGAGAATTTTACGATTATCTGAAAAATAATAATTGCTGGAGGAATGAAACAGTACCGATATAATATACTTAGTTGAACTCTTGCATAACAAAAAACTAAAAGCACCTTAAATCAGCAAAACAAATGGAGGCTCAAAAACAGAGCAAAGCGTTTTATCCAACATATCAAAATTACCTGCTTAATTAAAAAAGACCAATAAGGTGAGCCCCACTATTTCTATATTGACATTGTGATCAGAAGCATTCCATCAACGAAGGCAATTGCTTTGCTTAAATTTAAAACCCAACCGAAACTTTATTTCCTTTCTCTTTGATTATGCCAAAGCAAAAGCTAGAGGATGGGGCTTTGGGTAAGTACGTCCAAATGAGGTTGAGAAAAAGAGTTAAAAGGACTTAAATTTCAAAAAGTTAACGAATAGGAGAAATAATAGGAGTAGTTACTAAAGTTGGCCGATAAATTCACAAAAAAAAAAAAAAAAAAAACAGACCTTTATTTTCCCATCATAAGCAATATCTGTCAAAATTAAGACATACACTCAATGGCTTAAAGGTGCAAATTAGCGTGAACATGATCATGAACTTCATAATCTAAAACATAATCAGAGTTCTAAACTAACAAAGAAAATTTAATGAGTGTCACCACAAAGAAAATTTGATCAAGACATACATGGCCTTCTTGGCTACCTCTCCTGATCTTGCTCATTCTCGCTACAGTCACTTCATTCCTCCCTATCAATACATGTTGGGTTGATTGAAGAACATTGAATACCCAACCCTTATCATAATATTCAACCCTGAAAACTGAAAAGTTTAATCTTCATTATCAAGCAATCTCAAAAAGGAGAATCCTCAGCCCATAACACAAAAAATTCAAGGCCACAACACATATTTCATCCCTAAAACTGCAAAGTTCAACCCTAGAAATGAAACACATGTCCTCAAAATCCCAAAAATCTGTGAAAATTACAACATGTATAAGGTAATTGAACAATTGGAAAATTTTACCAGAAATTGGATGGCCAGTTCAAAAAACCTCTCAATCAGCATAGATGATAAAAATTTGAAAAAGATGAGTTAGAAATCGAACCTGGGCCATCAGGCCAGAGCCTCCTTCAACATTGATTCGCACCTTGAATTGTGTATACCCAACCCTAAAAAATTGATGAAATCCCCCCTGTCATTAAAGACATGGTGAATTGATTATTGTCAATTGTTTTAGATGTACATAAAAGAGAGCATGTATAAGGAGGAGCAAAAATTTAAGAAATCAACAATTATGGTCTCAATCAATCATTTCAAATAAACTTACCGAAATTGAACGAAAAAACGGAAAATTAATAAAATTAGGGTTTAAATATTCTTACTTGATCAGTTGTTGCGTCTTGAAAGAAGCCTATTGCAGAAAGGAGAAGAGGAAGATGAAGAGTGAGGGCAGATGGAGTCCGACTCTTTGCTTGCTATCTGCAGGGCAAATGAGAAGGAAATGGAACTGGACAAATAAAAAGAAAAAAAAAAACTGTTTCAGAGGTGTGAGAGAAAAAAAAAAGGTGTTAAAGAAGAGAGAAATTATAGGAGAGAGAAATGGTAGAGTATTTCAGTTTGTAACTGCATTGTGAATTAATCGTGAAGGAGGAAAAGAGATTTAAAAAATTAAAAAAACTACTTATGACGTCATAATGTGTTTTGGAGGAAAAAAACTTCATCATAGTTTTCCATGTGTACAACGATGATGTCAGTCGGTTATTGTTTTAGTAGAAAGTATATAGATATCAATATAAAATGAAGAAAATTTTCGGAGGTATGTGCGTGGTATATTGGAATGAAGGTAATAAGGGTAATTTCGTAATTATACATAATATCATATACTTAATCATCAAGATGGACTTGGCCCAATATTTCCTCCAAAAAACATCTCTAGACCACTTTTTTTAGCCATTAAAGTTTTTGATGGTGGTTTAGTCAATTTACTTTGTTGAAGGTAGTTTTGTCCTTCTGAATTACTTCTCAAATTCACATGTGTTATTGGTGTATCTTTACGTATCAATATCAGATGAAGAAAGATTTCGCAGGTATGTGCGTGGTATATTGGAATGAAGGTAATAAAGGTAATTCCGTAATTATAGATAATATCATATACTTAATCATCAAGAAGGACTTGGCCCAATATTTCCTCCAAAAAACCCCTCTAGACCACTTTTTTTAGCCATTAAAGTTTTTGATGGTAGTTTGGTCAATTTACTTAGTTGAGGGTAGTTTTGTCCTTCTGAATTACTTCTCAAATTTACATGTGTTATCGGTGTATCTATACGTATTAATATCAGATGAATGTTTTCGGAGGTATGTGCTTGGTATATATTGGAATGAAGGTAATAATGGTAATTCCATAATTATACATAATCATCAAGAAGGATTTGGCCCAATGTCTCCTCCAAAAACCGCCTCTAGACAACATTTTTTAGCCATTAAAGTTTTTGATGGTAGTTTGGTCAATTTACTTAGTTGAGGGTAGTTTTGTCCTTCTGAATTACTTCTCAAATTCACATGTGTTATTGGTTTATCTATACGTATCAATATCATATGGACAAAGTTTTCGGAGGTATGTGCTTGGTATATTGGAATGAAGGTAATAAGGGTAGTTTATAATTATACATAATATTATATACTTAATCACCAAGAAAGAATTGACCCAATATTTCCCCCAAAAAACGCCTCTTGACCACTTTTTTTAGCCATTATAGTTTTTGATGGTAGTTTGGTCAATTTACTTAGTTGAGGGTAGTTTTGTCCTTCTGAATTATTTCTCAAATTTACATATGTTATTGGTGTATTTACACATATCAATATCAGATGAAGAAAGTTTTCGAAAGTGTGTGCGTGATATATTGGAATGAAGGTAATATGGGTAATTCGGTAATTATACATAATATCATATACTTAATAATCAAAAAGGACTTGGCCTAATATTTCCTCAAAAAAACGCCTATAGACCACTTTTTTTAGCCATTAAAGTTTTTGATGGTAGTTTGGTCAATTTACTTAGTTGAGGGTAGTTTTGTCCTTCTGAATTACTTCTGAAATTCACATGTGTTATTTCTGGAAGGTATGTGCGTGGTATATTGGAATGAAGGTAATAAGGGTAATTCCGTAATTATACATAATATAACATACTTAATCATCAAGAAGGACTTGGCCCAATATTTCCTCCAAAAAACCCCTCTAGATCACTTTTTTTAGCCATTAAAGTTTTTGATGGTAGTTTGGTCAATTTACTTAGTTGTGGGTAGTTTTGTCCTTCTGAATTACTTCTCAAATTCACATGTGTTATTTGTGTATCTATACGTATCAAAATAAGATGAAGAAAGTTTTCGGAGGTATGTGCGTGGTATATTGGAATGAAGGTAATAAGGGTAATTCCGTAATTATACATAATATAACATACTTAATCATCAAGAAGGACTTGGCCCAATATTTCCTCCAAAAAAGGCCTCTAGATCACTTTTTTTAGCCATTACACTTTTTGATGGTAGTTTGGTCAATTTACTTAGTTGCGGGTAGTTTTGTCCTTCTGAACTACTTCTCAAATTCAGTTGTGTTGTTGATGTATTATACGTATCAATATCAGATGAAGAAAGTTTTCGGAGTTATGTGCGTGGTATATTGAAATGAAGGTAATCAGGGTAATTCCGTAATTATACATAATATCATATACCTAATCATCAAGAAAGACTTGGCCCAATATTGCCTCCAAAAAACGCCTTTACACCACGTTTTTTAGTCATTAATGTTTTTGATGGTAGTTTGGTCAATTTACTTAGTTGAGGGTAGTTTTGTCCTTCTGAATTACTTCTCAAATTCACATGTGTTATTGGTGTATCTATACGTAGAAATATCATATGAAGAAAGGTTTCGGATGTATGTGCGTGGTATATTGGAATGAAGGTAATAAGGGTAATTCCGTAATTATACATAATCATCAAGAAGGACTTGGCCCAATGTGTCCTCCAAAAAACGCCTCTAGAGCACTTTTTTATCCATTAAAGTTTTTGATGGTAGTTTGGTTAATTTACTTAGTTGAGGGTAGTTTTGTTCTTCTGAATTATTTCTTAAATTCACATGTGTTATTGGTGTATCTATACGTATCAATATCAGGTGAAGAAAGTTTTCGGAGGTATGTGCGCGGTATATCGGAATGAAGGTAATAAAGGTAATTCCGTAAATATACAAAATATCATACACTTAATCATCAAGAAGGACTTGACCCAATACTTCCTCCAAACAACGCCTCTAGACCACTTTTTTTAGCCATTAAAGTTTTTGATGGTAGTTTGGTCAATTTACTTAGTTGCGGGTAGTTTTGTCCTTCTGAATTACTTCTCAAATTCACATGTGTTATTGGGTGTATCTATATGTATCAATATCAGATGAAGAAAATTTTCGGAGGTATGTGCGTGGTATATTGGAACGAAGGTAATAAGGGCAATTCCGTAATTAGACATTATATCATATACTTAATCATCAAGAAGGACTTGGCCCAATATTTCCTCCAAAAAACGCCTCTAGACCACTTTTATTAGCCATTAATGTTTTTGATGGTAGTTTGGTCAATTTACTTAGTTGAGGGTAGTTTTGTCTTTCTGAATTAATTCTCAAATTCACATGTGCTATTGCTATATCTATACGTATCAATATCAGATGAAGAAAGTTTTCGGAGGTATGTGTGTGGTATATTGGAATGAAGGCAATAAGGGTAATTCCGTAATTATACATAATATCATATACTAAATCATCAAGAAGGACTTGGCCCAATATTTCCTCCAAAAAAGGACTCTAGACCACTTTGATTAGCCATTAATGTTTTTTATGGTAGTTGGTCAATTTACTTAGTTGAGGGTAGTTTTGTCCTTCTGAATTACTTCTCAAATTCACATGTGTTATTGGTGTATCTATACGTATTAATATCAGATGAAGAAAATGTTTTCGGAGGTATGTGCGTGGTATATTGGGATGAAGGTAATAAGAGTAATTCTGTAATTATACATAATCATCAAGAAGGACTTGGCCCAATGTTTCCTCCAAAAAACGCCTCTAGAACACTTTTTTTAGCCATTAAAGTTTTTTTAATGGTAGTTTGGTCAATTTACTTAGTGAGGGTAGTTTTGTCCTTCTAAATTACTTCTCAAATTCACATGTGTTCTTGGTGTATCTATACGTATCAATATCAGATGAAGAAAGTTTTCGGAGGTATGTGCGTGTGTAGACACCCTAATCGGTTCTCATCCCCTGACACCGCAACGCCCGATGATGATGGTAATGGATTAACATGGACGTAAGGAGAAAAGGACATTTCTCGGAAATCTAGACAAATTCCTTGAAACCTCAGTCATTGGATAGCCCTTGTTATAAAGATTCCAACGCCTTTGACCTTGCCTCAATCAGGCTCCCGGATCAAGAGATATCGCGTCTCGAAGATTTGGGCCAAAATCGCTCAATCCCGGCCCCTTGGGTCAGCCCAAGGGAATTTCGTAATTTACAGAGCCAAAAGTCAAAAAGCCCTAGTCACGCGCGCGCGTCAGGTCCAGCGGCTTTCGCGACCTGCTCGGCGGCCGCTGGCCCCTGCTGCACTCCGTGTGGCCGCTGATTTGATTTTTTGGCTGGGCCGAGTTTTGGCTTCGGGCTTCTCGCCCTAGGCCTTTAAATCCGTCCCTTAACTCTATAAATACTCCTCTTCACCCTCTTTTGCAAGAGGTCAGTCAGTTCATAATTTTGAGAGCATTGAGAGCACATATTTCGCCAAATTCAAAAATCCGAAGATTCAAGCAAGCAATACACCTAGCCTAGCACCCAAGATCGAAGAGCAATTCCAATTCTACTAGTCCCGTTCAAATAGAACGTCCAGGTTAACCATCCTGAGGGCCTAATTCTTTATTAAATCTCTTGTTCTATTATTTATTAATCATGTTTTATTTAGCTTTTGATTATGGTTGAATAAAGTTGCATGCTTTCGATTTTGTATATAATTATGCATGATTAGTTAGTATAAAGTTCATGTCTTTTGATTAAAGCTTGCGTCTTTTCATAGTTTTTGCATGCATATAGTAGTCTCCTAGGTTTATTTTAGCATAAAGTTAGCACCTTTGCATTGATTATTGTTTTTTTGAAGATACTAACGATTTTATTGATGTGTATATGCAATACATAGCGCGTTTAGCAAAGTTGGTAGGTTAGAGCGTTATTTAATGTTTTTATATCATGTTTATGCTTGTTAATAGTATGCATGTAAATTGGATATAAATCGTGCAAAGTGACAACGTAGGTAATTTGGTTGTTCTTAACCCGCCTAGTTAATTTAGGATCATTGGACGACCGGATTTGTATGGAACCAAATAAATACTTGACATGGATAGGCTTAGTAGAGGCCGTTAATACGGGCGATTTAGATAAGATTCATTTTGTTTATTTCGTACCTACATCCCCGAACTCAATATTTGGTCCCCATGGGCATGAGTCAATTCCCAATAGGAATTGGGGTGCACTTTTAATAGTTTCCAATTGTTTCCTTAAAAATTGGTGGCGGCTTCTTATTTGCAAATTATTGTTCTTCATAATTAATTTGAATCACATGTGACACATATTTAAGAACCATTAATCTCAATTAAAAATCGAAAACGCGCCGAAAAGGCGAGGGTTCTTACAGTGGCGACTTCACTGGGGACTTAATAAGAGGATGTAATTCGAACACTTATCCATGTCAATGATTTATTTTTAGCTATTTGATTCAATTACCGTACATGTTTATTTTCTTTGCCTTTTTGCATCCATATCATTCATATTGCATGCATTATCTTTGCAAGATGTTGAAAGACATCACCACACCATTATAGGATCTACCCTTCGGAACATTGTCTATGACTTAGGCCAGTGACCCACTCGGTCCGAATTACCTTTGCACATAGTCGTGTTCCACCCCATGGCATTTACATGTTTCCATTCGAGATGTGTAAAACGGTACGTCTAGTCTTACTATGCACCCCATAGATGACAAAACGCATCCGGTCATGGGTTACCTTATCCAACCATAGATTGTGTCAAACTATTGCATTATGTCTCATAGTCCATATCAAAGTGCTAATTGCTTTATTTGCCATATTATTAATTATTTCCTTGCTATGTGATTAATTTCCATAAAATATTAGGACTAGATCCACCTTTAGGATTCTTTTATTGAGTCCTGGTTAGGGAAGGTTTCCCTTTCGTTTGCTTGTACACTTGGTCAAGATTTACAAATAAAGTCTAGGATCTTATCTTTGTAGGAAGTAGAATCCCTGTACGATTCCGACGATGCTAGTGACCATGTTAAGAAGACGTTCCTTTCCATAAGAATTAGATTGCATGCAAATAATATATTCCCATCAATGATCTTTCACCAAAATAAAAAAAAGAGTCCAACTTAATTCCGTATGCAAGTCAATAGTATTTCTCTTTTTCTAAAATTAGGAAATTTCATCCCATATGCAAGTCAAAAGTATTTACAATTCTAATAGAGTCGAAAGATCATTGATTAGAATATGCTATTTACATAAAATCGCGTCTTACCCAAAAGATCATCATGTTGAGGATTAGTGCTAGATTCTCTTTCCACATTTGTTTTAAAATAAAACATTTATTTTCATGTGGAGGTTCCCATTTATTTTCTATTTTCTTAAACGGGCCTTTTTTATGTCCAGAATTTGTAGAAATAGAGATCCTGGTCCTAGGGAGTGGGAGAGAGACGAGTTCAGCAAGAGGTTAGTCCGCAAGTTGTCGTTCGAACCTTCACCACAAGCACAGTTCGTGGGCCCTGTTTGGCTCGATTACCTTCGCACACCGCCACTGTCACCTCAAACCTCACCATCCAATTCGCCTAAGTCTGCTACGTCTGGAGACGCCGAGAGAACCGCTGACCAAAAGATGGATGACCTTTTAGCCCAAATGGTCGCCATGAATGCTAGATTCACTGATATGGAAGCCCGTGTCGCCAAGTTGGATCCCCCTAATAGAGATGATGATGAGCCCAAGCCCGATGGGGAAAAGGTCGAACCCTCCACTAAAGAGGTGCAAGAACTTCAAGCCAAGCTGAACAGGCTTGAATCCGTCTTAGGTAAGAATCGGGCCTTCAATGACATGATCATTAATTCTGAGGGCTATGCTCCCCACATTAAAGGAAAATTGCCCACCAAGTTCTCCATGCCTGAAGTTCCCACATTCAAAGGAACCGATGATCCACAAGATCACATTAGGGCTTTTACAACTGCATTGGGCCTTAGAGGCATTGAACAAGAGCTTTATGTTCACCTCTTTCCCCAAACCTTGGATCCTGCTGTCAGGGCCTCGTTCTTCAAGTTGCCCACCCAAAAGTTGGAAAAGTGGGAAGATCTATCCACACTGTTCCTTCAGAGATATGCTGACAATGTCTTGCCACCCATGACATTAAGAGAGCTAGACATCACCAAGCGAGGTGAAAAAGAAGGGTTCACTAGTTTCGTGAGAAGATGGAGGACTAAGGTAGCCGAAATGATTGATCGCTCATCTGAAAGGGATCAAATCCGCATGCTCGTCCAGAATTTGGCACCTGAATACCGTGAACACATGAAGTTTCAACCCATAACCACCTATGTCCAATTAACTGAAGTGGGCATGGCCATTGAAGATGACCAACTCCAAAGGGGGAAGAACAAAGTCACTTACAATAACAACACAAGTGGATATAAGGACAAGAAATACACCAGTACCAACCATACCTCCACTAGTAGAGGAAATGAAGTGAACGCCATAGCTGATAGGCGTCCAAGGAGGTACACTCCCCTCGGAATGACTTATGTCAAAGCTCTAGACAAGTTGATCAAAGGAGACTATCTACATCCGATTTGGCTTACTCCCGATCCACCTGTAGAGAAAAGGTCCCCATATTGGAATGAGTCCGCATTCTGCAAATACCATAGGGGGCGTGGGCATGACACCGAAAAGTGTTACACCCTCAAGGATAAAATTCAAGACTTGTTAGACAATGGCACCATACCATTGCCTAAAGATGCACCACCACCTAGCAACAACAATACCCCCCTCGGGAATTCCTTCGCCATTGATATAGAAGAAGGGTTTGATCCTTCCTATTTGATCACACTATTGGACAGGCTATACCACCATACTCAAGCCCAAGATCCACGCTGGAAGTTTGCGGCCTTTAGGATAGTGACGAAGAAGATAATGGGGCATATACTGATCTTGAAGACGTGTTGACTCCTCAAGTCCATGACATAGCTAATGGCAAAGCCTGGTATGATATTTCCAATAACGAGAAAGAAGAGGATGACAAAGCTCTAAATTATCTCACAAGATCGGGACGTCAATTCAGGCCCGAAAACATCTATATGGATCCATCTCAAATCCAACCCGTAGAGCCTGTAGCCACCCCCAATAGGGATTCAGCCCAAAGGGAAATGGCAAAAGAAGATGATGGGGCCAATATCCTCAAGCAACTGCAAAGAAGAAAAGCCGACATATCTATTTGGCAACTATTGACCACTTCTATCACTCATAGAAGGGCCGTGCTACAAGCCTTGAATGCAACCACCATTTCTCCGAATGCTACCCCTGAAGAGGTAGTCAATCTCCTGGTCCAAGGAAAGTCATCTACACCCATTACCTTTTCTGACAAAGACCTTCCACCGGAAGGCATTCACCACAACAAAGCACTCTACCTTACTGTAATCTGTCAACAAAGGCAAGTCCCCATGACTTTAGTTGACAATGGCTCTGCTGTAAATGTATGCCCCTTGAGGACTGCTGAACACCTCAAAATAGATTGCAACAACCTCGCGCATTCCGCACAAGGGCTAAGGGCTTATGATAATTCCAAAAGGAATCTGTTGGGTACTTTCTCCATGAATATCAATATTGGGCCCAACAAGAAAATGGTCAGTTTCATTTGATCGACATTCCAGCCACCTTCAACCTACTCTAAGGAAGGCCTTGGTTACACGGGCTAAATGTTGTAGCCTCAACTCTGCATCAAAAGGTGAAACTATCCTTAGCAGGATCCACCTTGGAGATCTGTGCTGATACTATGATAACCCAGATTGAGAAAGCTCCAGTCCTAAAGATAGAGCACAATGAACAAGACGAGGAGTTATGGGGTTTTGAGAAGATAGTCTTCATAGAAACAATAGAGCCCACACTCAATGTGAACGCTTTACTCAGAAAGCAAGGCCACTTCCCAGGCACCACTTTGGGCCCTCATCCTAAGGTAGCTCAAGCCTTTTGGGACACCAAGATCAAAAATGACTTATTTGGGCTAGGCTACAAGCCCACAAGGCAAGAAGTTAGGGTCTACATATCCAAAGTGATAGCTAAGAAAAGAGCCCTTGCAGCTAACAAACCCACTACACATAACATGGATCCTTATCCCCTCACCCTCAACGGGCAATTCCTTCAGGAAGGCGACCCATATCCTTACTATGGATTCCCTGAACCATACACGATCAACGGAATCCTGATGCCAGGCTTTGAGGTATTTCAGGACAGTTTCCTCATGAATGAAAACGCACCCATACCTCCCAATGAGGACCAATCCACTAAAGATTGGGCTAATGACATGGCACCCAATGACTTTGGGCTTCTATTTGGCGAAGAGCGCCGCCAATACGACGAAACCACTACCAAACATCCCCTTACTGTGTTTTTTAAAGAAGGTTTCGACCCGACCAAGCTGATCGCCCCAATCGGGCCCAACCGCACCACCTGGAAACACGAGACGAAGTGGATTCCAGTCAAGGGAGCCAAGTACAAGTTCACGATCTGCAACGGTCCTACAGGAGGGCCCATTTCTGATTCTGAGTCTGATTCTGAGTCCGAGTCTGATTCCAAGTCTGTTTATCCTAGAAGTGTCGGGTAGTCCACCCCAGTCTATTCCTGCTAAGGTCCTTAGTGATGACCTCATTGATGTATTGTCCGCTTCTATTATTAACGTCGATTTTTCTTACTCGGATTGCCTCACTGCTAATAATTCAGAAAATATAACGGAATTGCCGAAGGAAGTTATTAAAGCACTAATCGAACATGAGCAAAAGACTTCAATAGTCGAAGAAACGGAGACAATAAATATTGCAACTAATGATGAGCCTTGCCACGTGCAAATAGGCTTGTCTTTAACATCTAATGAACGCGAACAATTCGTAACACTCCTAAAGAATTATACGGATGTTTTCGCCTGGTCCTACAAGGACATGCCAGGCATAGACCGCAAAATTGCTCAGCATACCATTCCACTAAACCCCCGACTGCAAACCAGTCAAACAAAAGCTAAGAAGAATGAAGCCAGAATGGGCTCTTAAGATCAAGGAAGAAATCCAAAAATAACTAGAGGCAGGCTTCATAAGAGTGGCCAATTACCCCGATTGGGTAGCCAATATTGTCCCAGTCCCAAAAAAGGACGGACGGGTCCGAATGTGCGTAGATTTTAGGGACCTGCACAAAGCAAGTCCAAAAGACGATTTTCCTTTACCCCACATGGACGTTTTGGTAGATATCACCGCCGGACACGCCCTTCTATCATTCATGGACGGGTATGCAGGATATAACCAAGTCCTAATGGCGAAAGAGGACGAAGAGAAAACCACTTTCATCACACAGTGGGGCACTTATTGCTACACAGTAATGCCATTTGGGCTCAAGAACGCAGGAGCCACATACCAAAGAACCGCTACGACCTTACTCCACGATATGATGCATAAAGAGGCTGAAGTGTACGTAGATGATATGATCAAAAAGTCCAAAGACAAAGAAGGGCATGTACCCTCACTTCAAAAGTTCTTTGACAGGCTTAGGAAGTACAATATGAGGCTTAATCCCAAGAAGTGTGCATTCGAAATTACATCTGGCAAACTTCTAGGATTTGTCATAAGCACCAGAGGAATAGAAATCGATCCATCCAAGATCAAAGCCATAATAGACATGCCACCCCCGAAAACGGAAAAAGAAATAAAAGGCTTTTTAGGGAGAATCCAATACATTAGCAGGTTCATCTCCAAGCTTACTATCACTTGTAAGCCCATATTCAAGAAACTCAAAAAAGAGGTAAAGACGGAGTGAGACGAGCAATGCCAAAAGGCCTTTGACAAAGTTAAAGCCTATTTATCCGAACCACCTGTTCTAGTACCGCCCATCCTAGGCATGCCTCTAATCCTCTACCTTACGGTCATAGAAACGTCAATGGGGGCCATGCTAGCCCAAGAAGTGGATAAGGAAGAGAAAGCTATATATTATGTAAGCAAGAAGTTTCTGGAATATGAAACCCGCTATTCATCCCTGGAAAAGACCTGCCTAGCTCTGCTAACGACTACCAAAAAGCTACGACATTATATGCTCCAACAAACGATCCACATCAGATCAAGAGAAAATCCTTTGAAATACATATTCGAAAAACCCATACTGAATGGTAGAATAGCAAGATGGACCGTTCTCCTCTCAGAGTTCGACCTTAAATTTGAACATCAAAAAGCCATAAAAGGGCACGCTATTTCGGAATACTTGGCCGACCAAGCCATAAATGAACAATATCACAAGGATGAATATCACTTCCCAGACGAAGGGGTCATGACCTTAGACACCGAAACTTGGCAGCGATACTTCGACAGAGCATCCAACCAAAAGGGTTTTGGAGTAGGAATACTGATAGTATCCCCCGAAGGTGCACACACACCCATTTCGGTCAAACTAGACCATGAAGTTACAAATAATGGCGCGGAATATGAAGCTTGCATAATAGGACTGCAATCCGCCATAAGCCTTGGCATTAAGACACTCCGAGTCTATGGGGACTCGTCACTCATAATTAACCAAATTTTCAAAATATGGAAGGTTAAAAGTGAATCCCTGGCACTCTACCAAGAATACTTAGACAAAATCATAGTGTATTTCAATCAAATACACTTTACATACCTTCCGAGAGAAGATAATCAATTTGCAGATGCCTTAGCTAAGTTAGCAAGCATGATTAACATACCCGAAACTATTCGGATGATGCCCATCTGCGTACAAAGGAGATCCGAGTCTTCATATTGTGACACCCTGGAAGTGTTCCATGATGAGGAAGATGAGTGGTACACCGATATAAAAAATCTACTTCACTACTAGAAAACAGGTCAAATTTCGACGCTTTTTTGCTTGTTTTCTAATGCGAAAAAGCGTCGAGAAAATAATTCTCGACGCTTTTTAGCGTCGAGAATTTCAGTGTCGAGAAATTCTCAACTTTTTTTGTGTCAAAATTCTGGGTAATCTTGATGCTTTTTAACGTCAATAAGGAGAATTTCTCGACGCTTAGAATCAGAAGAAGAAAATCCCGCCAACTTCAGTGTGGTTCAGCGCCACATTCTCGACGCTTTTTTGTGTAGTGGGCAGATTTTTCCAGTATTTTTGTTTTGTATATAACATTCAGATATGAACATTATTTTTATTTGCATATTTATATACACATAACTATAGCATAAAATCTAATATACAAAAGATGGGGCAAAGTACAGAGTGGAAGTTTGATATTATATATCAAATTAATATTGTACATTTAATCATCAAAATTCCTCCTTTACAAGAAATAAAGGCATACAATCCCCCCAAAATCAACTTTGTCAAAATACAAGTTCATCTAAAATTGATAACTAAGGTATGTCTGAGGAGATGTTCGTATATGCTGTACTCGTTCCATAGTGCCATGGCCCCTGAATGGCGTTCAAGTACCTACAGATACAAAAAGATTTCATAATCAGTTTCTACTCACTATGCAATCTAAAAAGATCATACAAAGGTAAACTTAAATAAATGAACTTAATCAAATACTTGTACTAATCATGCAGCACACAATGGCTCAGAAGATTACCAGCTAAAACAAACATACTGAATGAGTAACATGCAATGGAGCTGACTGGACAAAGGATACTTCACCATATTGTAAAAATAGCTCACTGAAAGAATGAGCTAAATAGGAAGAACTTAAGCAACAAGGCTGAACATCTACATATTTACAAATGTCCTGATCTGACCGTTCCATGTTTAATACAGCATTTAAACATTTGAAATCATGAAAACAGAAAACTAAAACAGATCAGACTCTGAATATATGTTCAGAAAATAAAATTTGTGCAATCAACAGTTAAATACTATAGGTGATTGAATACAACACTAGCAGCCATATTTGTAAGCAAAAGCAAAAAAAAACAGTGGAGGGAATTTCTGACAAGTCCTTACCATTCTTTGATGATCAAATTGTGCCATATTTAATATCAACATCATAGCTATCTGCATATATATATAAAGTTTATGAAAAATAGCATAATCATGACTTTATCAGTTTCTTCTCTCAGTTAAGACAGTAATTTGGCATAATCATGTAAAGTCATCAATTCAGAATACAGAAAACCATAATCTATTCAAGTTAAATAGAAGAAGAGAAGTAATTCAAATGGGATATTACACTAGTTTTACAAACCTGTATCTCTAGCAGATCTATAAGTATAACTAACCTAACACATGCCCCACTTCCACACAGGATTGTTGGTCACACTAGAATTCTCTTTTTTCTTAAATAGAAGCTGAGAGGCTTCAACTTATACAAGTCTCTAGCTAACCTCACAGTAATACTACCAGTTCTGCAAGAAAACCATTTTCTCTCAGTGTTGTCCATTACTTTCATATCGTGTCAAGCAGTTGAGTCTCTCATAAAGTACTTCTGTGTCATGATGCACATGTCCACTTGGTTCACAATTAAGAAACTACCAAACTCAACAGTGCCATCCAAAGACTCAATATCAAACTCCTTTGGACCGTGAAGTTTGTAGCCAACATGGGAAAGATCTGTTGTATTATTCATATAAACTGCAATGACATGGACTGATAGAGGTACTGGAACCCAAGAAGATTATATAAATTCAGACCATAGAGTCGAGAAACAAAATTATAAGAAGTTGAGAAAAAATGTGTGAAAATGTCAGAAATGAACAAATTCAAGCATTCGACATGTAATTCAAAGAGCACTATAAGAAATATTGCACGTATAACACTAACATGATCGTAACTAATGAAGAACCAACTGCATAACAACCATATACACTCCCCGAATATAAGTTAGAATTCAAAAATCCAAGTCTATGAATCTTCAGAACATAAAATCTGTGAAACCAGTCGTTAGATAAATAAGAGACAGACAAGAGAATTGGGACATGTCAAGATATAATTAATTCAGATAAGAGCACAAAAAAATGTGCTATATTTTCCAAAACTTAGCCGTATTATAAAAGATCAGTGCACCTTTATATTCATTATCCAGCTTGGACTTGGTTATTTGATATGTTCAACTTGTGCTCAAGCCAAGGTCATATCTTCTTATCATAGCCGTGGGATGCACTGTGGAGAAAAGTACCTTCATATGCTATATAATTAGACAATTATTCCAAAAGTATCTACTAGGCACAAGTGAAACCAGTAAAAAAAATCAAGTGAAGAGGCGAAAATAACTTGAAATCCAACATGACAACTGAACTAGATTACCATCGAAAACGAGTATTTGAACTTATCACGCAGCTCTCTGGTGAGTATTAATAGCAATCTTCATAACCGTAAGCAATAAAAGAACCATATATCTTGTGGACTACTAAGTGCATTGAAATCTGATTTTAAGATAGCATTAGGAAATTTGAATCTATGTGTATATAAGTTTCTCATTTAAACTGAATAAAAAACACCTTGTAAGTGTAAGCTTCAAATGTTTTTGTGCTCAAACTAGACCCCATGCCAAACTAGTTGTACTTAAAAGAGCATCTAAATTAGCAACCTTATAGGCTTATACACTCCTTCAATATAAGTCGGAATTCAAACATCAAACACATAGACTTTATGAATCTCTCCTGTCAACTTACATCATAACTTTCTTCTCCTACTTCTGATTGTAAACCAACCACACTGATTGAGTTATTCATAACCAATCTAATTACCTAAGCAAATAAGTTTACAACTATACAATTTCATTGTAGGATAATGGGAAAAAAGGCAGAAAACTATTCACATAAATCAAATCCCTAGTGCCAATAGTTCCCAAATCTCAGCAACATTTATCCATAAGTTATAGGAATCCAGACCCAATGTGGGGAACCAATCTACTTAGCCAGTTCCATTCGTACAGAAGCTATGACCAAGAGAAGCAATTGAAGAAAGAACAAAAACTTAATCAATAGTCCCCAATTGCAAAGCCACAGCCGAATCCTAAAAAAAATCAGTTTTAGTATTGAGTATTACTCGCGATTTTCGCATAACCATGCTTCAAACTAGAGTTTCTGGGACAAGATTTCACAAACCCAACAAGCAAAAAACCAAAAGTTTCATTACCTCAGAATTTCGTCAACAATACTTGGAGAACATAGAACCACATTTCGCCCTCAATTTCAAAACGGAATCTCAACTCGTGCCCACAAATTTTAGAACAATAGTCCCTTGTCACCAAATCGAACTTCCAGATCGAAATTTAGTGTTTGCCTAATCGAATTTCGTTTCTAAAATACGAAATTTAGGGTTCTTGTGCTTGATAGGATCATTTCTCTAGAAAGATTTGGTGGACAAACAACCGCGAGAAAGATTTAATTGAGAGGATTCCATAAGGGGGAAGGGATCAGGGAGCTTCGGTTAGTTATTGTGGGTTTAGAGAGGCTGGAAGGAGGGCAAAGGAGAATGGAGGAAAGAGAGGTCGTGTTTTTTTTCTTCGGAATTACGAAGTATTCAAGGGAAAATTGGGCCGCACGATGATGGGCCTAAATTATTCATTTCTCGACGCTTTTTATTGTCGAGATCAATTGTCGACAGTATAAAGCGTAGAGAATTGAATTGTCCCAAAAATTTCCGCACGACGCTATGAGAAGCGTCGAGACAAAAGCATCGAGAAGTCGCGCGTTTTGTAGTAGTGCTTGTTTATCAGCTCTACCCTCCTGATTCTAGCCCTAGAGCCCAGAAATCACTCAGAAGGCTCGCGGCCCAATTCTTGGAAGTACAGGGCGAAATATATAAGAAAAGCCCAAACGGAGTCAACCTACGATGCCTAGGTACCGAAATGGCCCATAAGGTCTTAAGAGAAGTACACGCGGGAGTATGTGGACCGCACATGAACGGTATGATGCTATCTAGAAAGATAATAAGGCTTGGATATTATTGGACAACGATGGAAAAAGACTGTTGTGAGTTTGTCAAAAGATGCGTACAGTGCCAGACCCATGCGAATCTACAACACCTACCACCAAGCCCATTATATAACTTCACCTCACCTTGGCCTTTCTCAGCTTGGGGGATCGACATCATCGGTAAAATAACCCCAACAGGAAAAGGGGGCCACGAATATATCCTAGTCGCAATCGACTACTTTACGAAATGGGTCGAGGGGCAATCATACGCAAAGCTCAAAGCAAAGCACGTGGTAAAGTTCATTAAGAATAACATAATAGCTAGATATGGAGTTCCCCAAGAAATCATCAGTGATAATGGGTCACACTTCATGATAGAAGTGATTGAGCTGTTGGACAAATTTAAAATCCAGCATCGAAAGTCATCTCCCTACAGACCGCAAACAAACGGCGCAGTAGAGGCAGCTAACAGAAATATCAAGAAAATCATTGAAAGAATGTCCGAAAATTATCATGACTAGCCAGACAAGCTGCCATTCGCACTTTGTGGTTATAGGGCATCAGTTCGCTCATCAACGGGAGCAACACCATACTCCCTGGTTTACGAAATGGAAGTCGCATTACCAATCGAACTAGAGATCCCATCTCTAAGGATCGTTTTAGAAAGTTAAATCCCAGAAGTGGATTGGGTCCAAGCCCGCTATGACCAATTAGTCCTGCTGGATGAGAAGAGGTTGCAAGCTTTGCATAATGTAAGAGTCTATCAGAGCAGACTGACCAGACACTTTAACCAAAGACTTAAAATGAGAGACCTTAAGGTTGGAGACTTAGTACTTAAAGAAGTAAGGGACAATGTCACTGACCCAAGAGGCAAATTCCGACCCAACTGATCGGGCCGGTTTATCATCACAAAGATCTTAACAGGGGGCGTTGCAAGATTGGCAAACTTAGACGGGATCGAATTTAGTCAATGGATAAGCATGGATCAATTAAAGAGGTTCTATGCTTAGACAAGACACCCAATATAGCACTTTCGAGAGGCCCATATAAGGCTAACTAATCCCAAAAAAAAATAATAAAATAAAAAAACCAAAAAAAAGGGGATTGAATGTTAAAAAAAACGGATAAGAACTACGAGTGGTCTGATTCCCCTAAAAGGATACGTAGGACAACCCAGTTACAATTGGGCCCGACCCCTTCATCAAATTCGCATTCAAAAGTTGTTAAAATTTGTGCACATAATAAACACAAGGTTGCAATATTAATATGAGCATGTCTCCATAAATAAATAATAATAAACTCCATTACAAGACTTGGCAATTCCTAAGCAATAAAAATAAATTGACTAAAATAAAAAAAAAAAAAAGGGGGGCACATCACCCTTATTGAATTTAAAGCATAAAAAAAAAGGCAATCCTAAGCTAGACATGCTCCAAAAGAGTATTCCCTAATAGACTATTCCGTAGCTTTGGTAGTAGGGACAACATCCTCCATGGGTTCATCAACCTTTGGGCCTTCCACTTCACGTTCCTTGGGAGCCCATCTCTCTCGGACCACAGACTCTTCCTCTTTTTCAACTTCCATTAGAGGATTACTTGTAGAGGCTTCATGATCATTGGCCCGAATTTGGAGCTTTTCCTCTGGTTTAGTAGTGATCTTGGCCAAAGCTTCTTTGGCCTTTGGGTTAAGAACACTTTTCACATACTTGACTCCCTTTTGCTTACCCTTCCCTTTCGGATTACTGGGGTTAGAAAGCCTTAAGCTAGCCTTGACCGATTGGGCCTTAAGATCATCTTGTTCGGATTTTCTACAGGCACGACGACCTTCCGCAGTCTTACAATCCATCCAAGCTTCATAAGCTGAAGATATCGCCGTTGGGGCCTTGATATGAGGAATAGTCCACTTAGAACGACGATCCCATGCACACTCTCATGATCTCACCATGCTAATAGTCAACACCTGGGTTGCAAGCGCAATACTATCCTTCTGTGGGATGATTTGACGTTTCCCATACTGCCGCATGACACGGCTAGGAAATATGTAAGTCAAATTTTGAAGGTCAAGGATTTGATAATATCCCGTCTCCTTGCTACATCCGATTGCGGATTTTAAGCCACCACTTGACAGTCCATCTTAGCAAAGGGCAAGCTTTAAGATATCCACGCCATTCATCAATGGTGGATTCATAATAAAGCCTTTGGCGGGCAGGAAACTGCTTTGGCTGGTACTTGAGCGCATTAGCCGGCCTCTCAATGAAACACATGTGCTCCAAAAGCCATATCTACAAAAAGCAAACAAAAACGAAAGTTAGGTATCCACTAAAGATTCAAACTTTCTACTCAAAGCAATTATTCACGCACTCACTTGAAGGAGAAGAGGGCTTCCCGTTCATCCACCATGAGTTGGTTCTTGCTTCTTGCGGTCCAAACACATGAGGGTTTCACCAAGAACAAGAGACATAGGGGTAAAATCGTTTTGAATTTGTTCAACAATTCTAAGCATACAAGTTTTACCATTATTACCTCCACCAACAAAGAGGTACCTATGTAAGAGACACAAGATCAAAGCACGCCTATAATATGTCTCATTATGATCATCCCTTACTTTGGGGAAAAAGATGTCAATCACACCATTGAGGTCTAGCTCACCGGTTCTAGTCACAGAAGAGGCTTGTGTTGGGGATAAACCAAGATACATTTTATAATAACCTTCAAGGTTGGCCCCAAGCCATGGAGTTGTAGGTGCTTGATCATGAGGGAACCCAATTATGGCAGCGAATTCTTTAGGAAGAGGACATATTTCGTTATACCCGAATCTAAAAACGTGAAGCTTGTCATCCCAAAAATCAACCGCAGCCTCAAGAAGGTTCCAGACAAATTGAACTTGCTTCAGATGGAAGAAAGCATTCAACTGAAAGGGCACAAGTCTCATCCTCTCCTCGGGGGTCATGGATTGCAACCACTTATCAAACTTAACCTCAAAAGTTGCCATGGCTGAAATCTAAATTAATTGGGGGTTTCTCTCTCTAAAAAGCTCTCTATTACTATTGAATTATGAAGGTGATGTCCCAAAACCGGACTAACCCAAGGCTTATATAGGGCTCGCACGGAAAAAAGACGAAAATATGGCAATCCGTCGAAAAATAGGCTTCAACGGCCAACCGGACAGCCGCCGAAGGCTCGGCAGCCACGATATGGCAGCCAAAGCCCAGCGGCCGAGCCGCTCAGCTTCAGCGGCCAGCCGTTGAAACTCAGCGGCCAGCCGCCCAACCTCCGCGGCCTAGCCGCTGAGTCTGGCGGCCCCAGTTTTGAACCCCGCTCCTTCGTGTCAGCCGTTGAATGCCCCCCTTGACCGTCGAGCCTCCTTTCCGAGGTAGCCCTCTTCTACTCGATTTTGGACACTTTTCTTAACCGTTTTGGACTCCAATTTGGCTCAGTTTCCTATTTCTTCTATTATTTCTATTTTTCTTTTATTTCCTTAAATTATTTATGGGACCTCCACAATTTCTTTATTTCTTTTTGGATGATCACCATCTTTTATTTTTGTTATTTCCTTTTATACTTATTAATTTTATTTCATTTTTGGCACCCCTTTTCTTTTTTCATTTTTTTTAGGGGGGATAGGGTACACCCAATTTTAACTTTTGGCTGTACCATTTTTTGCTACATGGCTATTACTTGCGCTTTTGCTTGACTACCTGTGCATTTGCATTAGCCTAATCATATGCAGGGACCAATAAACACAGCAATATATTACAAAGCAAAGTCCGAATATCTTGTTCAACACAAATGTTCAAAAATGTATTTCATACAAATACATTATCATAGAAATCATCACCAACATCAGTATCTGTGCGGAGCACCTCAAAGTGATCCTCCGACCTCTGGGGCTCATCGCCAAAGATCGACGCCGCCAACTGGCCAGGGTCAAAGGAAGAATGACGGGCAGGCTCCCGATACGAGCACCCCTCTCCAGCATAACTCGAATCATACCCCCACGAAGAACGGGAAGGCATGGTAGGCATCATAGGAGCAGGAACAGGGGGCTGGTAGTAAAGGCCACCATAAGGAGCATACCCCGCATACCCGGGATAAGGAGGATACATCGGCATAGGCATAGGATTAGGCTCCACAAACGGAGCCATCCTACTCCCACCAGGACGGTCCGTCCGATGCACAGGCTCCCTCTCTCTCCGAGAACTCTCCCTCCGAGGACTCCTCTCACGGGAAGAACTACGCTCAAGCAAGCTCACAACCTCATCATCCGACAATACCACCTGTCGTGACCGACGAGGAAGGGGTCAGCGATGCTCAACCTGCAACCCACCACACATATAAGATGCGTTTCTCAAAGCATACAACTTTGAAAATGCAAATCAAGTTTACCTTATCAAAGTCAGCTCTGGAGCAAGTGCCCTTCGAGAGAGTTCGAGAAATCCAGGACTTCATGGCATGCATCATCTTGAAGACCTTCCCGGTCTGCTCACGGCCAAGCTGTACAAAGAAAAGTCAATACAAGCATAAAAGCAGTAAAAATCACATGCAACAGGTAAAATTACGAATTTACCCCTGGATGCCCAACTGGAAGAGGAAGGCCCTGGATGTCCTCATCAAGGTCCTCCGTCATCGGGACCTCTCCCCAGCGATCCTTCCCGCCATAGTCCCGACCTCGGACCCGCATATCTGGGATATCCACGTCGACATCGTCGACCCGAGGCTCCTGCAAAGTAAAAAAAGTCAGCAAACCAACAAGGCAAGAAAGGCATAGAATAACAAATAAAAATTCTTACCTTCAAACCCACAAATGAAGGCATGAGGCGATCACGACGGAACTGCTCGTAGTGCCCCGCAAGGTCCTCCGCAGGCTTCCTCAAATAACGCATAGCATCTGAGCCCACCAGGGCCTTCGCAACCTGCTCGCGTGATAGGCACCAAGAACATGGTCGAGGGAGGGTCCAAGGAAATCATCGGGCCCGCCACGTCAGGATAAACCTGACGGAAGATCCGCTCTCCCAAATACCACTCAAAAGAGAACGGACCCGCAATCAGGATCCCCTAGCGGTCTATCGCACTGGACGCAAGGATAGCATCCGGATCCAACCCATGGTACTTCGCCCATGGGAAGTAGTCAATCTACACAAGCAATGCAATATAAGATATTCCCACACCAAGAAATACAATCCATGCAACAAAAAGCAAAATTGCGTTACCTTGTGCCAATCCAGGCGCAAGAGAGCCTCCCTATACTGCTGGAGGGTCGAAAAGGGCGCAGGACCCCTATGACGCCACGCCCTGCAAACCGGGAAATCCGACTCCCAGCCCGTAGGCGCCATGTCCGGGAAATGCTCAAAGAACAAAGGCTACATCGAAACATGAAATTAAGACCATACACTTAAATCATGCAAATCACCAAATAGTTACAAAAACAAAACGCACCTGCAAGGCCTTCTAGAAACTGCACAAGCTCACGGGAGGAAGGGTCGTCTGCTTGTATCCCTCGTCATTCAAGCGGAAAGCAAACCGCATGCACCTCAAGAGGTTGGCATAGCCCGGCAACCCCCAATTGTACTCTCTCACCCTCTCCCAATCCAACAAGCTAGGGAGGTAAATAGCATGAATGAGCTCTCCCTTGTCACCAAAGATGGTGGTGGCAAGGAGATAGGCGATGAACTTCCTCGCCTTCTGCTCCACCGAGGTACTTCTCTTGTACCTCGCATCAGTCAAAGCGGCATAGAGCTCGCTATAGGGACGATAATGGTGACCCCAGGTATTCCCCCAAGGGCCAAACAACTCCACCATCTCAGTCTTACGTTTCCAGATAGAAACGTCATACACAATGGGCGTACCCACGCAAGGCACCCCAGTCAACATAGCAAACTCCGATGGAGTGATCATCATATCCCCATTAGGGAAGTGGAACGTGTTGGTGGTATCCCAAAAACGTTCCAAAGACAAGCAGATAATGCACCTTTTGACTCGCTCAACCGAGTCCGCCGCTTCCAAAACGGGTCCGAATCCCGCAACCAAAACCGCGTTTTGCACCTCCTTGGGCAAAGTCTTCAAAAGCTTCACCGAAGAACCATAATTACCATGGGGCTTCAAATTCCCATCGTGTTCCTATGATCAAATTTGCAACCTCTTAGGTTCACATTTCAACCAAATGTTCAATCCTAAGCATGCTTCTAAGTTCGTTCAAGCCGCGCAAGATCACATGCGCTACAAACTTGACAATTGCAT
Source organism: Tetragonia tetragonoides (assembly GCA_038025085.1). Lineage (NCBI taxonomy): Eukaryota > Viridiplantae > Streptophyta > Magnoliopsida > Caryophyllales > Aizoaceae > Tetragonia > Tetragonia tetragonoides. The sequence goes on from CM076149.1 coordinate 22,115,480, forward strand.
ACAATTTCTACACAATTCTACTTAAGGCAAAGCATATAAACTAAAATTCAATGCACAAAACTATGAATTTAAGGTTTAAGGCTTACCACAAACTTGGAAGCACGGGAACTCAAGTGAGTCCCCGGTCGAAAGAGCAACTCCGACCGATCCCAAATGATGTCGGGCATCCTATCCGATCGGGTGTACCTATCTTGAGGAAAAGCCACATTAGGCTTCCTCTTGGAAGGCTTGACATGGGAGGGGAAAGCTTTGGTGAAGATATTAATTTCTTCAACCTCCTCCCAAACCTCGGACCTTCTACTCCTCTTCTTCGCCAATTTGGGAGACATGAAGAAGGATGAACAAGCTAGCAAGAGCAAACAAGCAAAAATGGAGGAATTGGGGATTTTCTCTCTCCAAGGGTTTCAAAAACCCACTCTCAAATTCATTCCAAATTTGTGAGAAATCACAAATAAACTTCAAATTATGCAAAGATTATGCAAACCTAAGCAAATGCAAGCATAAAGAAGCAAATTTGAGCAAATTTGAGTAAGGAATGAAGATTGGGCAACAAGGGAGGTGCCGCCCAACCGATTTTTCTGTTTGCCCCCTCGGGGCGGGCCCACGAGTTCAAATTCTGCGCGGAATTGCGTTTCTCGACCGTTGGAAGCCCGGGAGATTTGAATATATTGCCCGAAACGACTCTTTGCCCCCACAGCTTGGTTTCCTATCCCAGGGACCCGGCGTTATCTATTTTTGCAGGCGCGAGCCTTATATCTAACTTTTTAGAGGTTTAGGCACTTTATTTATTTTTGTAGGAACAACTAAAGCAGAGCAACATACCGCTCTTCGGCGACGAAGCTATCAAAATTAGCGTCGTGTCAACACAACAACTAAAGCAGAGCAACACAACGCTCTTTGACGATGAGGCTATCATAATTAGCGCCACGTTGGCAACAACTAAAGCAGAGCAACATACCGCTCTTTGATGATGAAGCTATCACAATTAGCGTCACATCAGTATCCACAAAGAAAAGCAATGCACCGCTCTTTAAACAAAGCAGGTAACCCTGACCACATGCGGTCAGGAGTCTATCTTTTCTTCTTTCTAACATAAAGCATTTTCAAACAAAAAACATTGCAGGCATTTTTAGCAAATACTTTGACCTTTGCTTTCACAAGCTCGGCCAAAGTGGGGGCTTCTGTAGACACCCTAATCGGTTCTCATCGCCTGAAACCGCAACGCCCGATGATGATGCTAATGGATTAACATGGACGTAAGTAGAAAAGGACATTGCTCGGAAATCTAGACCAAATTCCTTGAAACCTCAGTCTTTGGATAGCCCTTGTTATAAGGATTCCAACGCCTTTGAACTTGCCTCAATCAGGCTCCCGGATCAAGAGATATCGCATCTCGAAGATTTGGACCAAAACCCCTCAATCTCGGCCCCTTGGGTCAGCCCAAGGGAAATTTCGTAATTTACAGAGCACAAAAGTCAAAAAGCTCTAGTCACGCGCGCGCCGTCAGGTCCAGCGGCTTTCGCGACCAGCTGCCCTCCATGTGGCCGCCGAACTGCTTTTTTGGCTGGGCCGAGTTTCGGCGTCGGGCTTCTCGCCCTAGGCCCTTAAGTCCGTCCCCTAACTCTATAAATACTCCTCTTCACCCTCTTTTGCAAGAGGTCAGTCAGTTCATAATTTTGAGAGCATTGAGAGCACATATTTCCCCAAATTCAGAAATCTGAAGATTCAAGCAAGCAATACACCTAGCCTAGCACCCAAGATCGAAGACGAATTCCAATTCTACTAGTCCCGTTCGAATAGAACTTCCAGGTTAACCATCCTGAGGGCCTAATTTTTTATTAAATCTCTTGTTTTATTATTTATTAATCATGTTTTATTTAGCTTTTGATTATGGTTGAATAAACATGCATGCTTTCGATTTTGTATATAATTATGCATGATTAGTTAGTATAAAGTTCATGTCTTTTTATTAAAGTTGGCGTCTTTTCATAGTTTTTGCATGCATATAGTAGCCTCCTAGGTTTATTTTAGCATAAAGTTAGCACCTTTGCATTGATTATTGTTCTTTTGAAGATACTAACGATTTTATTGATTTGCATATGCAATACATGGCGCGTTTAGCAAAGTTGGTAGGTTGGAGCGTTATTTAATGTTTTTATATCATGTTTATGCTTGTTAACAGTATGCATGTAAATTGGATATAAATCGTGCAAAGTGACAACGTAGGTAATTTGGTAGTTTTTATCCCGCCTAGTTAATTTAGGATCATTGGACGACCGGATTTGTATGGAACCATCTAGCATAAATAAATACTTGACATGGATAGGCTTAGTAGAGGCCGTTAATACGGGCGATTTAGATAAGATTCGTTTTGTTTATTTCGTACCTACATCTCCGAACTCAATATTTGGTCCCCATGGGCATGAGTCAATTCCCAATAGGAATTTGGGTGCACTTTTGATGGTTTCCAATTGTTTCTTTAAAAATTGGTGGCGGCTTCTTATTTGCAAATTATTGTTCTTCATAATTAATTTGAATCACATGTGACACATATTTAAGAACCATTAATCTCAATTAAAAATCGAAAACGCGCCGGAAAGGCGAGGGTTCTTACAGCGTGGTATATTGGAATGAAGGTAATAAGGGCACTTTCGTAATTATACATAATATCATTAATCATCAAGAAGGATTTGGCCCAATAATTCCTCCAAAAAACGCCTCTAGACCACTTTTTTTAGCCATTAAAGTTTTTAATGGTAGTTTGGTCAATTTACTTAGTCGAGGGTAGTTTTGTGCTTCTGAATTACTTCTCAAATTCACATGTGTTATCGGTGTATCTATACGTGTCAATATCAGATGAAGAAAGTTTTCGAAGGTATGTGTGTGGCATATTGGAATGAAGGTAATAACGACACTTCCGTAATTATACATAATATCATTAATCATCAAGAAGGATTTGGCCCAATATTTCCTCCAAAAAACGCCTCTAGACCACTTTTTTTAGCCATAAAAGTTTTTGATGGTAGTTTGGTCAACTTACTTAGTCGATGGTAGTTTTGTCCTTCTGAATTACTTCTTAAATTCACATGTGTTATTGGTGTATCTATACGTATCAATATCAGATGAAGAAAGTTTTCGAAGTAATGTGCATGATATATTGGAATGAAGGTAATAAGGGTAATTCCGTAATTATACATAAATATCTTATACTTAATCATCAAGAAGGACTTGGCCCAATATTTTCTCCAAAAAACGCCTCTAGAGCACTTTTTTTAGCCATTAAAGTTTTTGATGATAGTTTGGTCAATTTACTTAGTCGGGGGTAGTTTTGTCATTCTGAATTACTTCTAAAAATCACATGTGTTATTGGTGTATCTATACGTATCAATATCAGATGAAGAAAGTTTTCGGAGGTATGTGCGGTATATTGAAATGAAGCTAATAAGGGTAATTCCGTAATTATACATAGTATCATATACCTAATCATCAAGAAAGACTTGGCCCAATATTTCCTCCAAAAAAAGCCTCTAGACACTTTTTTTTAGCTATTAATGTTTTTATGGTAGTTTGGTCAATTTACTTAGTTGAGGGTAGTTTTGTTCTTCTGAATTACTTCTCAAATTGATATGTGTTATTGGTGTATCTATACGTATCAATATCAGATTAAAAAAAGTTTTCGGAGGTATGTGCGTGGTATATTGGAATGAAGGTAATAAGGTAATTTCGTAATTATACATAATATCATATACTTAATAATCAAGAAGGACTTGGCCCAATATTTCCTCCAAAAAACGCCTCTAGACTACTTTTTTTAGCCATTAAAGTTTTTGATGGTAGTTTGGTCAATTTACTTGTTGAGGAGAGTTTTGTTCTTCTGAATTACTTTTCAAATTCACATGTGTTTTCGGTGTATCTATACGTATCAATATCAGAGGAAGAAAGTTTTCGGAGGTATGTGCGTGGTATATTAGAATGAAGGTAATAAGGGTAATTCCATAATTATACATAATATCATATACTTAATCATCAAGAAAGACTTGGCCCAATATTTACTCTAAAAAACGCCTCTAGACCACGTTCTTTAGCCTTTAATATTTTTATGGTAGTTTGGTCAATTTACTTTGTTGAGGATAGTTTTTTATCCTTCTGAATTAATTCTCAAATTCACATGTGTTATTAGTGTATCTATACGTATCAATATTAGATCAAGAATATTTTCGGAGCTATGTGCGTGATATATTGGAAAGAAGGTAATAAGGGTAATTCCGTAATTATACATAATATCATATACTTAATCATCAAGAAGGACTTGACCCAAAATTTCTTCCAAAAAACGCCTCTAGACCACTTTTTTTAGCCATTAAAGTTTTTGATGGTAGTTTGGTCAATTTACTTAGTTGAGGGTTGTTGTGTCCTTCTGAATTACTTCTTAAATTCACATGTGTTATTGGTGTATCTGTACGTATCAATATCAGATGAAGAAAGTTTTCAGAGGTATGTGCGTGGTATATTGGAATGAAGGTAATAAGGGTAATTCCGTAATTATACATAATATCATATATTTAATCATCAAGAAGGACTTGGCCCAATATTTCCTCCAAAAAAGGCCTCTAGACCACTCTTTTTAGCCATTAATGTTTTTTATGGTAGTTTGGTCAATTTACTTAGTTGAGGGTAGTTTTGTCTTTCTGAATTACTTCTCAAATTCACATGTGTTATTGGTGTATCTATACGTATCAATATCAGATGAAGAAAGTTTTCGGAGGTATGTGCGTGGTATATTGGAATGAAGGTAATAAGGGTAATTCCGTAACTATACATAATATCATATACTTAATCATCAAAAAGGATTTGGTGTAATACTAAGGTTTTCCTATTTAATTAACTAAATAAATAAAAACATGTGGTTGATTTGTTTATTTAATGATTAGCCTAGTAACTAACTAATAATACTTACAAAAAGTTGTTAGAAAAGTATATATCAAAAAAAAAAAAAAAAAAAAAGTGAAATGAAGAATGACGGTGGGAATGTTCTGGAGACATCCCACCATTTGACAAATCATCTAGTATTAGTTCTAATTATAAATGAATACCTTATTACACAATTGCCCTTGACAATGATAACAAATCACTCACAAACTCCTCACCTTTGCATTAACATTCTCTTCCATTCCTCTACAACCGAACCCACCTTCTCTGTAACCATCGTAGCCACCATCTCTACCAATTACACATATCAATCAGGAAGGTATAGAGGTACTAGGAAGGACTCAAAGAAATTCGTCACTCCAAACATTTATACAAGGTAATTTCCTATCTTCTTTTTTTTTTTTCTTCTTTTTCCCTTTGGCTGCTGAAATTCAGCCACAAACCACCACAAATGGTGATGGTGGGTGGCCTTTTTGGAGTTTTTAAGGCCAATCGACCATAGGTCTTTTGTAACCCATTTCAATTCCCCTCTTTATCTCTCCAGTTAGTGACACGCAGACCCGAATTTGGGTCATTTGAGCCTTATTTTCGAACTTAACCCAATTGTCAATTTGTTGTTTGATTTTCAGCTTTGTTCTTGATAAGTTAACCCTTAGATTATTTCCCCCTACTTGGCTATAGTAAATAAATGGGCAATTCTAATTGGTAGGCCTAAGTTTGTGTCTTTTCCAACTGGTAGACATTCTTAGAGGCGAAATCCAAGTGGTAGATCTTTACTTTTGACACTGTTCAGTCAGTACCCTCTTTTTGCCTTTTCCGTTAACTTGCCCGTTAATTATAGCGTTTGACTTTATTTTTTGAGTTGAATGATGTTAATCCAATTTGTTTGTCCAAAACACCCTTTACCTCCTTGAGAGTTTTGAATGTTATACCCAGTTGAAAGGCAAGAAAAAGGGAAGAAAATGCATAGTGAAAATTTGGCATGTTAATTATACCCAGAATCACAGGGGCTATATCTTTTCTTTTCTTTTTTTTTTGAAATTGTCGAAATTTTGAGTGAGTTTCGGTTTGGTGGGTTGGTGGGAATTCGGGGTTTGGGGTTTGTGGGCGAGTGGTAGCAGAATTGTGGTGGTCGGTGGACAGAGGTGGTGTTTGTGAGGGTGGGGCGAAAATGAAGGAAAAGAAAGATGGTTGTGGATTTGGTGTTTTGGGTGGTGTTTCGGTTACTGGACTGGTGAGAGAAGACGGTGGTGGCCGGTGTTTCGGCTTTGGTGTGTGAGGTGCTAAAATGGTGGTGGTGGTAAGCTTCGCTGGTTGGTTCTGGTGGGTTGAAGTGATCATGGTGCTGTGGAGGTGGCGGGATTTTGTGGTGGTCAGGTGAAGTGGTGAGGGAGTGGTGGTGGCAGCAGTTGTTTTTGTGGTGGTGGTCGGTGGTGGTGAGTGTTTATGGTGTTTAAAAATCTGGAAGGAGAGAGGAAGATGAAGATGTTGGGTTTACCACAGGGGCATATTGATAATTAACGAAAAGGATGATGGAAAGAAAAAAAAGAGGGTACGGACTGAACGGTATCAAAAGTAAAGGCCTACCAGCTGGATTTTGCCTCTAAGAATGTCTACCAGTTGGAAAAGCCACAAACTCAGGCCTACCAATTGGAATTGCCTTAAATAAATTATGGTAGTAATTGGATAATTGCACTTTCAGTATTAAGTGGGTATTCTGAATTATACACAGACAACTAAGTTCTAGTAAAACAGAACAATAAAACCCAGATCATGTAATTTAAAGATTCTACATTCTATAGTATAGTAGTACTGATTTCAGAAAAAAATTACTTGACATTGTTTAAGGCTTCGGTAGCGGTTCAGAGGGTGTTGATCAGTAGGGAGAAAGGAATATTTTGGTTGCCTAGCTTCTTTATTTTGCTTCGAGTTAAATACCATGTCTACCCAAAATCTCTTTCCCGTAAAACTAATGATATTTGAATTTATATGTGAAATCATGTTTTGTTGTGGTATTTGCTCAATTGTGGAAACTAAGTTCTTTTACCAAAACCAAGTATGTCTGTAGATATATAACTAGTACATTAGTATATTTGTTGGTGACTTGTACGTGGAAAATATTATTGATGTATGAATGGGTATGGGTGGATATGGTTGGCATGTTAAGAACCAATGAAGAATAAAACATGCTCTACACATGAAGTGAATACTTGAAGTGAATACTGGTTGATTTAATGAAGTAGCTAGACTATTACAATATGAGTATATTTACAGTGTGTGGTAGTATGAATGCCATGTGATCCTGGCATTAGGAAAGGAAAAGAAGTCAGTACATAGCATAGATAAATGACAAGTTTTTGTGATGTTGAACTAGTATAAATCATTTGAGCTTATTTTTCTAAAGTAAAGGTCGTCGGGGGAGAAGTCTCTAGTTAGTAAACGGGAATACTATACAAGAGATGAGGAACAGGATTGGTAATAGTTCTTGTAAGTTCAAAAGTAGTTGTAGTCTTTCCTTTTCAAGTTGAGATCGGCTGGGTCTCCCGGGTCTCTAAATACCTGAAAAGAGGTGTGCGCACACTTTCAAAACTAGGTGGTTGGGATTGTTCGGCTGGGTCTCCCGGGTCATCCATTGAGATAGACTGGCTGGGTCTCCTGGGTCTTTAGCCGTTCTCTTCCCCGATAGTGTAAACAAATTGGTGTAGGTGTAGAAGTGATAAAAATGAAGTTACTTAAGGAAGATTGTATACGCAAATATTGTAAGCTAGCTAGATTACTTAGTAGTTGAGGTTATGGGTAGTTAATTAAGCGTAGTGAACCGTAGGACTACTACTCAATTTAAAATAAATAATCAGAATTGATTTCTAAAGCTTTCATGATTAAAAAGTTGTTTTCTATCAAAAACTTAAAAACCTATTTTCATAAAAGTTATTTTTACGGGGTAGAGTGGGTTTACTTAGCATTTCGGCTAATTTTCGTGCGTTTTCTGTTTTTCTATCTTGTCTGCTTTGTTCCTTCTTATTATAGAGGTGAGTTTTGCTAGAGAGGGGAGGACGCTCAAAAGACTATTAGAAGACGAACCCAGTTTCCGTGATATCTTGATGTAAATTGTCTTTGTAATGTAAAAATGTAACTACTAGTTACTAGACTGTACATATTTGTATATACAGAACAAACTTTTGGTTTATTAAGAAATGGGTTTGCTAAAAAATGAAGGTGAGTAATTTAGCAGGTTGAATCTGTTTATCACAGCCTTGCATTTATTCTTTTGAATAAATGAGGCGGTAACTCCCCGACTATAATTATCGCTTCCGCGTGATAGGTGAATTGCTCATATAATGTTATTATAATGAGACAGTTGAGTCGGAGTGTTACACTAGGCTCAATATATCCTCCAAAAAACGCCTCTAGACCACTTTTTTTAGCCATTAAACTTTTTGATGGTAGTTTGGTCAATTTACTTAGTTGGGGGTAGTTTTGTCCTACTGAATTACTTCTAAAATTCACATGTGTTAGTGGTGTATCTATACGTATCAATATCAGTTGAAGAAAGTTTTCGGAGGTATGTGCGTGGTATATTGGAATGAAGGTAATAAGGGTAATTCCGTAATTATATATATAATATAATATACTTAATCAGCAAAAAGGACTTGGCCCAATATTTCCTCCAAAAAACGCCTCTAGACCACTTTTTTTAGCCATTAAAGTTTTTGATGGTAGTTTGGTCAATTTACTTAGTTGAGGGTAGTTGTGTCCTTCAGAATTACTTCTTAAATTCACATGTGTTATTGGTGTATCTATACGTATCAATATCAGATGAAGAAAGTTTTTGAAGGTATGTGCGTGGTATATTGGAATGAAAGTAATAAGGGTAATTCCATCATTATACATAATATCATATACTTAATCATCAAGAAGGATTTGGCCCAATATTTCCTCCAAAAAACGCCACTAGACCACTTTTTTTAGCCATTAAAATTTTTGATGGTAGTTTGGCCAATTTACTTAGTTGAGGGTAGTTTTGTCCTTCTGAATTACTTCTCAAATTCTGATGCAGGAGCAAGTACGTTAAAGGACAAGCTAGAAGACGATTAATCAAGAACGTCCAAGAACCCAGTTCTTGAAACATTAATGCTTGATCTTGAGCTGCTCATTGCCAAGAGTATAATGCCACGTGAGGTATCACGTGAGGTAACAATGTTAGAGTGGCAAGAAGATGATTAGAAACTGAAAAGAAGTTGCGTTAAGGCAAACGGAAACTGTTCCATCGTTTTGAGCCTTGGGCGCCAAGTAATCAGCTGGTTAAGTTTGATTTTGTTTGACTATTTTCTTAATTACTTAGAATATGTTTAGGAAAGTAGTATTCTGATTATTAGTAGCATTAGGAGTCCATTAGGGAATTAGGAAAGTTCTTTATTTGTTATCTTTTAATTTAGGAAAGTTGTTAGTTTATTAGTTTCCTTATTGTAATAGGTTCCCTAATAGCTTTAGATTTCTTTGTCTATAAATAGGGGAGAGCTTTGCTATTCTAAACTCGTGCTTTGATGATTAATAATTGAATACGTGAGTATTTACCCCTCAAACTGAGTGATTTACCCCTTATGAGTGCGTGAGTTGTTCTCGAGTGATTCTTGAACAAGATCCCTTTGTGTGATACTATCAAAGGTTAATTTCCGTTTTGTTACTTATTTCACATCAACTTGGTATCAGAGCTAAATGTTTGAACTTTCTAAAGTTTAAACAACCATGGTCCTGATCATAAACACGACACCATAGCGAGCTTTAGAGAAAGATTCTTGCAAGATCCGCCCTTTGTTCAAGAAGACAGCTAAGAAACCCCCAAGAAACCAACAACCGAAGCTATAGGTGAGCCCAACGAACTAGCAAAGTTGTTAACAGCCATAGAGGATCTTAGGGCATCTTTCAAAACTCAAGAAGAGAGGATGGCAGAGCGGATGGCTGCTATGGAAAGAAGAAACCAAGAAGATGGAGAACATGGAGACAAGGATGCACGGAATTCATTGGAGAAACCACAACCGTGACCCCAACTTCGATGAGGAGTTTGAAGACACAAGTGGGACTAGAACCAATGACGCTCCTAAACAACGACACCCCTATGATGATGATAGGAACTTGAAAGTCGAACTCCCTAAATATGATGGTTCCTACGATCCAGAGGCCTTTCTTGATTGGCTTAGAACTATGGAGAGAGTCTTGAATACAAGGAGTATGATGAGCAGTGAAGATGCAAGTTAGCCACGCTTAAACTCACCAAGCATGCTTATTTATGGTATGAAAACCTAAAGGCTCGACGCAAGAAGGACGAGAAAGCAAAGATTGAGACTTGGGATAAACTCACGAAATATTTAAAGAAACGATTTTTGCCTAAAGAATTTGAGCAAGAACAGTTCTTGAAACTTACGTCCTTAAGCCAAGAAACCTCAAATGTACAAGACTACCTCCAGAAGTTTGAACATATGCACATGATGTGTGATCTTGAGGAGAAGGAGGAGTTAAAGATTGCGCGGTTCATCAAAGGTCTACACCCAACTCAAAGGAGCAAGGTATAGTTTCTTCCTTACGTAACCTTTGAGGACGTGTGCAAAGTCGCTCTCAAGATTGAAAAGCAAGAGAAGGAGCAAAAACCGGTTGCTCGAGATGTGGTTAAAGGCTATACAAATTTCCGGAACCAATACAACGCGAGAGAGGGTACGACATCCTCCAAGAACGGAAGTGTCCCTATCAAGCCCGTAACTCAAGACAAAGGCAAAGCCATGGCTACTAAGGACAAGAACCAACTACGTTGTTTCAAGTGTCAAGGATATGAACACTATGCCTATGAGTGCGGCTCTAAGAAAGCACTCACCATTGATGAACTAGAAGAGATGGAACTCTCGTTTGTTATGCCCATAACCGAGGATAGTGATGAAGATAATGAAGAGCCATTCACTGAAGATTATGGTATACCCAAGGTTGGAGAGACCCTAATCCTTACGAAGTTGCTACATACGACTGTGGCCGATGACGAGTCCGACCAAAGGGAGCAAATATTCCATTCTCGCTGCAAGGTTAGAGGTAAAGTTTGCAATTTGATTATTGACTCTGGGAGTTGTACTAATGTTGCCTCTAAAGAGATGGTTGATAAGCTTGATTTGCCTACTAAAAGTCATCCTAAACCCTATACTGGGCAATGGTTGAATGATGGGGGAGGGTTAAAAGTGACTAAACAAGCTAGAGTTTGCTTTACTTTAGGGTGTTATAAAGATGATCTATGTTGTGATGTACTGCCTATGGGTGTTTGTCATATATTGTTAGGTCGTCCTTGGAAATTTTATCGGAAAGTTAGTCATGATGGTGTAAATAATATCTATACTGATGAGCACCACCAAAAACGAATCAAATTGTTACCCTTGACTGCTACACAAGTTAAAGAAGCAAAAGCTAGTAAAAAGGTGAGTCAAGTAATGGTCATAGGAGAGAAAGAGATGGAAAAAGAGGTGGCTAGTGAAACTATGAGCTACCTAGTGTTGTTGTTTGAACCTAACTTGTGTAACAATCCCAATTATGATCCTGAGTTACGCCTATTGTTAGAGTGGTTCAAAGAAGTGTTTCCTAAAGAGTTAACCGCTGGTTTACCTCCTATGCGTGGCATAGAGCACCAAATTGACCTAGTTCCTGGAGCACCACTTCCAAATAGGCCAGCATATAGGTGTAAACCCGAAGAAGCCAAAGAGTTACAAAGACAAGTTGAAGAGGTTGTGCAAAGAGGCTATGTGAGGGAAAGCCTAAGTCCATGCGCTGTTCCTGCGTTACTTGTGCCTAAAAAAGATGGGAGATGGCGTATATGCATTGATAGTAGAGTTGTCAACAATATCACAATCAAATATAGGTTCCCTATGCCAATATTAGATGATATGTTAGACGAGCTACATGGTTCCCAATTGTTTTCCAAGATAGATATTAGAGCTGGATACCATCAAGTGAGAATCAATGAGGAGATGAATGGAAAATCGCGTTCAAGACACGACAAGGTTTACATGAGTGGTTATTGATGCCTTTTGGCTTGTGCAACGCTCCTAGCACATTCAAGAGGTTGATGAACGAGGTATTGAGAGCATTCCTTGGTAAATGTTGTGGTTTACCTTGATGATATTCTTATATTCAGCAAGACCAAGGAGGAACATCTAGTACATCTACAGCGCGTGTTTGAGAAGCTAAAGGAACAACAACTTTTTGGCAAGTTAGAAAAGTGTGATTTCATGCTTCCTAAGGTTATTTTCCTTGGTTACATTGTGTCCAAAGATGGTGTACATGTTGATCCGTCCAAGGTAGAAGCTATGGCTTCATGGCCAGCTCCAACCAATATACATGAGCTATCGGAGGTTTATACGCAATTTTAGTTCCATTACTGCTCCTATTATTGGATTAATGAAAAAAGGAGTGTTTAATTGGAGTGAAAGTGCGCAAAAGGCCTTTGTTGAGGTCAAATAGAAGTTGTGTCAAGCACCTATTCTAGCATTACCCGATTTTGATAGATTGTTTGAGGTTGAATGTGATGCTAGTGGGGTGGGTATAGGCACTGTTTTAATTCAAGAAAAACGTCCTATTGCCTATTTTAGTGAGAAATTGAATGGAGCTCGTTTGAATTATTCAACATATGATCGAGAGTTCTATGCAATTGTGAGAGCCTTGGAGCATTGGTCCCATTATTTAAGGCCTAAGCCTTTTGTGTTGCACTCGGATCATGAAGCTCTCAAGTATATTCATGGCCAACAGAAACTAAACCCTAGACATGCCAAGTGGGTAGAGTTTCTACAATCTTTTACATTCTCGGCCAAGTACAAAGATGGGAAGAGCAATTTTGTTGCAGATGCTCTTTCACGAAGAAACCACTTACTTATGACACTTGAAGCGAAGCTCCTAGGCTTTGAACATCTCCAAGAGCTATGTGACAAGGATGTTGATTTCTCTGAGTCATTTAGAGATTGTAAAGAAGGGGAGCATGGTGATTATTTCATACAGGATGGGTTTCTATTCAAGAGGAAGCGCTACATGTCAACGGGCAAGAGTGCATTTCACAAAGAGTTATTGATAGCCTCCGCAAGTATACGAATTTTATCGAGTAGTATAAAAGATTATCGTATCCACAAGGAGCTAGTATATCCAAGTATTATGTTTTCTCAAATGTAAAACAAGCTAAGCAGTTCGAATTGTATTTTTGTTGTTTCAAACCAAGAAAATAAAGCAAATGAAATTACAAGAGTGTAGCAAGATAAAAAGATCTAGGGTTGACTTCACTTAACTAGATTACTTAATGCGATAGATAAACTCAACTAGCATGCCAATGTCAATCGTTGCAAGGACGGATAAAGAAGCCTAAACCTTCTCTCGAAAAGATAAAGGCAAACTCAATGCAAACTTAACTACCTATTCTCATGGAGTCAAGTAACATCAAGAGCATGAAGAACGAAAATCAATCCAAAGCCCACAAGATATTCTAATCTATTTTCGTGATTAGGCAATCAAGATGATTATTCGAAGTCCGACAATTAGCATTCCCCTTTCGATTTTATACTAATCATCCAAGTATTCAAAACACTCTTTCAAGAATTATAAATAACAATAAGCAAACAAATAATCATGTGCAACAATTCAACAAACATGCTAGCATCAATTTACTAAAACATCAAACAACCAAGCTACATCAACCCTAGACTAAGAAAATTAGCTACTCATGATTAAAGAAACTATTAAGCAAATGATAAGGTTTAAACTAAACATGAACTACCAAACTAGAAGAAATGACAATCATAAACTAATGGATTAAAACTAAAAGAAATTGAGAGGGAGAAGAGAGAGAGTAGGGATTAGAGATAAACCAAAAGCTTCAATTGAAATTGCCCAAAGCTTAAACTTGTTCTTCACAATTGCAAATAAAACTAGAGAATTTGAGAGTATTTAAGTGCTTAATTTAAACTCTAAGCTATTCGAATGGAGTAGAGAGAAATGATGGATGGATAGAGAGTTGAGTGGGAGAGAAGAAGAGAGGGAGAGAAGCCCTTTTATAAGCCTATACACGTTTAATCTAATGGGAGAAAAGAAGAGGAAAGGTCTCTTGTCGATTATGTATAAATCGCACAGGAGCATGATCGTGCCATCATAGGCATGATCGTGCTTGCTCTTTTCTTCAAGATCGTTAGCTATTGACATCCCCAAATGTTGACACATGATCATGCCTATTGGGAGCATGGTCATGCACTGTAGAAAACTTCAAGACTTCACGTTTCTAGCATCTCTTTTCATTCCAACTTCGATTCCTTCTTCTTTGCTTCTTCTCTTGACACTCCAAAGTCCATGATAATTCCAATTGCACATTTGAGCTCCAAAATGATCCTAAAATCACATTAAACGCACAAACATACCCAAGTAGTGATCCTCATAATAAAATGAATAAAATCCAATATAAACGACAATACTCACACAAATATAGGACGAATGAGTGTATATATACCATGAAATCAACACTATTTAGACACTCATCCAACTCCCCCAAGCTTGAACCTTTGCTTGTCCCCAAGCAAAACTAGTCAAGACAAAAGAAACGGGGAACAAAAGTCAAGAGATCACCTTCTCAAATTGAGTTCCAAAACCAAAATCGAATCCAAAAGTATCAACCCAAGCCAAGAATAAAAATCTCAAAGTCATTCGAATTCACATAGCATATCATGTAATATATAGCGATCCAAAACATCAAAAATCTCACCACAAGACCCACTCTCGAATGTAACATAGTAAAGTACATAGACCCTCACTTTAGGTAAGTGGACACTCGCACTCAAGTGTTTTAAAATTGACAATCCGAGTGGGTTTCACTCAATACTCATCTCAAAAATCACGATTTACCATAAGCTCACCAATCGTCTCACATCTCCTCCGCTAAGGACAACTGAAATAAACGAGTCAATAGGACTTTTAAAGGTTGTAACGTAGGCTTAGGGTGAAGGGTATGACAAAATTCATACGGATAGTTGGCTAAAGTTGTCATGATATTAGTGGAGCAAAAATCATTAATTCACCCCATGCATGAAGGTAAACAATGTGGAACTCCGACTAACAAAAACAACATCTAACCAATATCACCAAACTCTATTGAAATACTCTTCATTGAAGCACAACTTTCAAGAATTCAACCTTTTTATTCCCCCTTTTTTTTGATTTTTTCTTTTCCCTCTTGAGAACTTTTTCTGTTTTTTTTTTTTTTTTTTTGGAACCAAACAATGAATTTCAACCATCATTCCAACAGCTTACACAAACTACGGAGTTACACATTGTGAAATGTAACATAAACTCCAAAGTTAATCCCTACTCCACAAGTCTCGTGACACAAGGGTTAAATATGATTTTTCCGGTCAAAGGGCTTGTAATGCGGGTGAAAGCAAAGAATAGACAAAGCTCAAAGTGGTTCACAAAGGATAAAATGCCAAGGTAGGCTTATTTGGCTAAGTGAGCTAAAAATTCAAAGAATGCCTCAATCATACTCGTTCAATCAACGTCAAGTGCGGATTCGACGGAGAAAAGAGAAATGAATTCTCTTCGGAGAGGTTGAGAAGCCTCTCCCCAAGGTGAGTTCTAGAAACCAACGACTAAGAGAGAGTTTCACACATCAAAGACAAAATAGACCGTAGTGATGCACGGTCTTCAAAGCTCAAAACTCACGGGTCAATTTAGTCTATCCAACTCAACTATACAGCATTCAAAAGTCATCATCAAGCATTTCACAAACCATGAATCGCAACAACAATCATGCTATGTAAATCTTAGGCTCAAACAAATTTGCACAAGAACAAGGGTTGATCTTTTCGGCTTTTCACAATAAAACACGAATCATCAATGAAGGATCATATCTCAATCTTTTTTTTTTTTTTGGATTATTCATTTTTTTCCTTTTTTTTTCTTTTTTAGGATTTTTTTTTCATGCATGCAAAAAAAAAAAATAACACCTAAACTATATGCAAAACAAACAAAAATAAACGAAAGAAACAAAATAAATAAAATATGAAAACTAATCTACAAAATAAAACAAAAAAAAAAACTATATGCAATTCACATTTCACAAAGTAGCATCAAAATCACCTCCCCCAAGCTTGAAACGAACATTGTCCTCAATGTGAGAAAAGACAATAATATAGAGGGGAAGGGAGGAGAGAAAACCCACGGAATCCCACCATTTGGTGGGGGAAGAGAGGGAGATTCCGTGAAAAGTTGTGAAAAGCTTCAAAGGCATGATCATGCTTCAAAATGAACTCGGATCAGCACGATCATGCTTCAAACTCCATACAGAGCATGATCATGCACTGTAACAAATCCTAGTGCAAACGAGCGTGCAAATTTCAACAGGGAGCTTGGAACGTTGACATCCATCGAAGCACGGTCATGCTCGAATGAGCATGATCATGCTCATAATCTCAACAACCCAATATTCGATGCGGGATGCTCTTCTTCTTCTTCTTCTTCTTTTTCTGTCTTTTTTTTTTTTTTCCTTTTTTGTTTGCGAAAATAAAAATAAAGCAAATAAAATTTTGGTTGCCTCCCAAAAAGCGCTCTTTTAAAGTCGTGAGCTCGACACTTGCATTGAACTTATCCCGGTTGGATCACAAAAATGGCAATGTTGCCACCATGATCACTCTTGTTGCCATGAACCTTGCACTTACTCCCTTTAAACTTGATAATGGACTTAGGTCGCCATTCCATGACAATTTCCTTAGCCTTGTCAATCACCCTCTTTCTCACCCTTGGAATTGATTTCTTGACACTTGACTTTTTGTGGTCCTTTGGTGCATCGCCTTTTGGGTTCTCATGATCATGATTATCCAATATGTCATTCTCTTCTTTAAACAATGAGAGACCACCATATTCAAGAGATGCTTCAAGAAGATTATCGGGTTCCACTACTAGAAAACACGCTGATTATCGACGCTTTTTTCCTCGTTAACCGACGCTAAAAAGCGTCGGTATTTTTATTTTCGACGCTTCAAGAAAGCGTCGGTAATTTTGCCGTTGGTAATTTTTGACGCTTTTATTTGTCGATATTCTCTTGGGTTACGACGCTTTTTGTCGTCTATATGGTGGAAAGATCGACGATTTATAGCATTAGGGTGTTTATTTGGCTACTACTGCATGACCGTCTCATGACAAATCTGAATAGATATAAAAGGAGAATTGCAAATGAACCCTTTTGTGTGTGCTGTGAGGACAAGGTCGAGGATGCAGACCATCTGTTTTGTGATTGCCCTCGTGTAATGCCCATTTGGGAGCCATTTGTCCCTTCGTCTAACCGAATGATGTTTGAAGAGCAAGACCTTAATACTTGGCTGGTGGAAAACCTGTCAGCAAAGAATCACTCTTATGCAAAGAGTTGGCCAGAGATGCTTTGGTCGGACTGATCAGATACCAGGTAATAAATATGAGTTTTTGTCACATTTTATTAATACATCCACAGCAGCAATGGAGGTGGATAGGACACTTCAAGGGGTAAGGGAAAAACAAAGAACAAAATCTCAAATTAACTGGCAATTCCCAGAAGAAGGATGGCTGAAAGTGAACACAGATGGAGCGACCAAATCAAATCCAGGTCCTGCTGTAGGTGGAGGACTAGGGAGAACAAACACAGGGATCGTGCAGAACCACCTGTAATTTACATAGAATAATTACATCCTATACCACACATTAATATCATTTATCAACAAGATTACAGAACCAAAGTTAGTAGACTTCATACAAAGTAAGCTAGCTTATTTGCATAACTCGTAGCACCAGTAGTGTGCAAATGACTCTGTGATGCTTGTGCCTCTTTTCCGTTTTCAGCCAATTTCCGCCAACCAAACATTTATGATCTTCAAAGAAAGAAAAATTATACATGTAAGGGTAACAAATAAATGTGATAACAAATAATACATTCGTCTTTTCTAAGTATAATGAGAGCTAACCTGCCCCTTGGCCGAATACCAGTACGTAACTAATCGCCTCCAATTATCACGCGAATGTCCCACAGGAATATCTTCCCAAATCTGCTCTTTCGTCCGTTCCGTTGGGTTGAATCTCTCTTTCTTCAGACTATACTTGTAGTGCCTCCAATATTTATCAACATGTTTAAGTATTCCTTTGTTAAGTACCTCTGTATCCGGAATAACAAATTTTCCCTAAATACATAACCAAAACAGAAAATTGTTTATATGAGCATGGTTGCAGCTGGCACAATAAGAACATGATATTACAAAATTTTTTCAACCCTCCCCTGCGTATGTAGGTGTGGCATCTCCATGAGAAGAACCAAGATGTCGAACTGGTGGATCAAAGATTGTCTGAATTTAACAAGGAGGAGGTGGAGATAAACTATTGAACTTAACACTAACTGGAGAGAGAAAGAGATTGAGAGAGGGAGAGAGAGGGCGTCTTGGGGCAGGGCGTTTCATATTCAACTATGAAAACCATAGAAATGCGAGGGAGTACACGGACCATGGAGATTGGCAATTGGTTACTAGAAGTAGACAAAGAACTGAGAGAGATTGGCCGCCAGAAGAGAGAAGAAGAAAATACAGAGCTCATTGGGAACAGAGAGTCACAAAGACATTATTCAAGGTTTCCTAGCAGGGCAGCAAGGAGATATGCTAGGGAGATACCAAACAGGACAATTCAGGAGACTTTGTTTTTAGCAAATTAGTAAAGGTGTATTGGGTGTAACTTAGGAGTCTTCTCTTATGAGCGTGTCTCTTGACATGCGTCTTTATTATTATTAATAAATTGCCTAATTATCAAAAAAAAAGGAAAAAAAAGAACATAATATTACAACAAAAAAACATCACCCTTTTCTGAATAAATGGGTATTTCTTACCTATCCCAACTTCCACCACTAAAAGAGCTTAATAAAAACAGCTAGTTTGTAATTCAACTTTTTCTACCTTCTGTTGATGTTTTATTCAATCACAATGAAAGAGCACAAGTTTTGATTATGTCACTAACTCAAGCACATAACATTCTCTCCAGTAATGGTCAACTACATTGTAACTATACCCTATTAGTAATTAGGCTTAGAGGTGATAATATTTGGATAGAAATGAGATATGTCCTACTTTTTCAAAATACCAAAAAACATATCATACACTTACCCGGACCAGCTTAACAATTTCCGCTTTATACTGGATGTCCATCTTATGCCAACTCTCAAATCCAATAGTACAAAACCTCTCAAGTTTTGCCAGATATCCGATGTATTTAACAAGGATTGAGCCACCCTTTCGAATTGGTTAGTTACGACCATTGAACTCCACAATATATCTAATTCCTGGTGCCAGCTTATCAACATCATAAGTTTTCATAGCACGGCTCACCTTTTCAATTTTTCCATCAGCATCTTTGGCCAAAAAAAAAAAAAAATGAAAGTCAATGCAACAAAATTATAAAGTAGTTACAAATCAAACAAAATAGCATAATTCACAAAATAGCATAAAAAAAAGACTTTTGAGTTTTACCAATAGTCAACACTTCCTCCTTCTCTTTAACTTCCACCGAGTCTGACCAATCAGGAACCTCTGTCGATGATGATGACCTTTGAGCTTTCCTTTTTTTGGATGTGTTCTGACCTACCTCTCACTGTCTTTGTTCAATGGCTCACTGCCAGAGTTTCTTAATTGTAGTTCCCTAAGCTAATTTGGAGTGGGTTCACTGAATGCACGCACTCCAATAGAGGGGCTAACAGTAGAGGTCTTGACAATAGAGAGGCTAACATTAGAGGTGTTGATTGTAGAGGGGCTAACAGTAGAGGTATTGACAGTAGATGGGCTAACAATAGAGGGGTTGACAGTAGAGGGGTTCAGAACAGAGGGGTTCACAGTTGCTGAACGAAGGGTCATTGTTGGTTGCACCATGACTTTAGAGGGTAAGGGCCTCTCCCCCATCGAAATTTTAGTAGATAGTCGGGATGTTGATGTTCCAACTTTAGATGAATTGGATAGTTGGGTCGATGAAGTAACAACTTTGGGAATTATAGGGGGTTGGAATGGGCCAAACACAGCTTTAGATGGCACACTTGATGGTTGTGACATTCTAGTAGATGAGAGATTTTTGTTCGCATTTAGGGTCAAAATAGGAGATGTGAATGATGGAGTTTTTAGAGGTGGAACATGGGCTGAAATAGTTGATGACTTTCCGTCTAGTGGAGGCATTTTGCTTGTTTGTTGGGTCATCAAAGATGGGGAGATGAATGGTTGAGATGCTGTAATTGGAGGTTTGGATGGTTGAGATGCTGTAATTGGTGACTTTCCTAAGGCTTGAGGCATTTTCTTTGTTGGTTGGCTAACCATAGATGGAATGGGTATGTCGCTTGGTTGTGGTCTTACACCAGATGATCCAATAATGGGCACCTGAGATTTAGGAATGGGAGTTGTCGATGACTTAGGAGCACTTGATGGATTTAACACTCCTACAGATGGGGAACATTTCTCCAACAGTGGTGTTGCGGACGATTTCAGTTCCGCTGATTGATTAGCTTCTTGAAGTGCTGCACCTCTTGTCTTTTTGCTCCGATAACTCGTATCTTTTGCAAAAAAAATAAAAAAAAGGAAATCAGTTCTAATTAAAGGGTTCCGCTAACAGAATCATTAATTTGATGCAGGTATGTAAAATGGAAATCCAATACTTGCAATAACATAAATAAATGAAAATGCAATACATGCAGTAACATAAATAAAAGTTTAACCTCACACATTTAAGGCCATATAAGCAACAAGCAATTTATGAGAGGAAGAAAATGCATCATAAAAATATCCGAAATTTTAAAAAGATAGAACAAAGCAATAACATTCGCTTAAGTGGCAAAACAAAAAATAACAAATTACCATAACAATACTAGAAAATTAAAAAAAACTAAGACCTAGCTAGCATCCCCTACATCAAACAAGTCTTTAGGTTTGGTCTTAATAACGTGTAACCATCCCTTTTGTATCTCATCTTCAACATAAAAAACTTGTTTTGCTTGAGATGAGAACACAAATGGATCGTCGCGTAAATGTCGACCAGTATGCATCATTTTAGAGAAATTGACCGAAGCACCATCATTGGCATATGTCTTTACTCCCTTGGTTATATCTACCCAATCACAAAGAAAGAGCACAACTTTACAAGCCCCAAAGTAATCTACTTCATAGATGTGTGTTAGTTTTCCATAGTACGCGACACCATCTGCTTGCACCATAACACCAGAGTTTTGCGTCTTTCGGTTGCAGTCACGATCCACTGTATGAAATTTATAGCCATTGACCACAATGCATTCATACTTTTGACATAAGTACTCAAACCACCCGCTAAAGCTTTTGTGAGTTTTCCTTCTTCCGTGCTGTCATCTATTTGATGCACCTATATAATAGTATGGATTTAGATTATAAGTATTTACAATAGTAAAAATTTTCCTACAACTCATTAGGAGAATTCAAATGACCTGATTTAGAAGCCAATCACTGAATTCATGAATGATCCACTCATTTTGAATACTTTCATCGACTTGAATTCCTTGGTGCTCATGTAGCTTTTGATGAAGGAAACCACTTCAAATATAAAATAAAGATTAGCTTATAGTAAGAGGAAAATGATGAAGAAACTGATGCTAAGAAGCTCATGCTAGTACTTACTCGAAAAAATCCTTCATTTCATCAGAGTGAAGTAAAACATAGCGATGTGCTTGATTCAAACTTCTACCATCAAGCTGTACAATTTTCTGCGCGCTAAGCACACGAACGCCTGAATAAAACAAGTATGTACCTATAGCTGATACATTATCGTCATTTCTCTTAGGTCTATTGAAGATAGTGTCAACACCTTTTAAGTATCTCGAGCAGAAGGTAATTGTCTCTCGAAGAATGTAGCCTTCAGCAATAGACCCCTCGGGTTGGGCTTTATTGGTTACATGTGACTTTAGATCAGCCAAATTCCTTGTACACATTGTAATACCATAAATTAGAAGGAAAGATTGAAAGAAGGATTGTAAAAATGGGGAAAAAGCGAACGGATGAAAGAATCTTACTTTTCAATAGGATACATCCATCTATATTGAACGGGACCACCAAGGAGAGCCTCATCTACTAAGTGAACTTGGAGATGCACCATAATTGTGAAGAAGATTGGAAGAAACTCCTTCTCCATCCCACAAAGAGTCAAGACAAGCTTTGATCTGACTTCACGTAGTTCCTCTTGATCAAGAGTCGTGCAACATATATATTTAAGACAGGAAGACAAGTCAGAAAGCAAGTCAATAACCTTTGTGGCTTTAGATGCTCGTAAAGCTACGAGAAGGATGTCTTGCATTAGCACATGATGGTCATGACTCTTCATATTTAAGAGAGTTTGTTGTTTTAAGTTGACACATCTAGAAAGGTTTGATCCATATCCATCGAAAATTTTATGTTTCTCCAATACTCTCAAGAACCGTTCTTTTTCCTCTGTTGACATAGAATATGATGCTGGGGGCATGTGTGGTGCTCGATTTGGACGAGGTTGAAGCCACAAGTGCTTCCTTAATCCTATCTCTTCAAGAGCCTTTCTAGCGCTCTTATCATCTCTACACTTATCCATTTCTAACAATGTTGCCAACAAAATTTCACACACATTCTTTTCAATGTGCATAACATCTAAATTATGCCTTAAAAGGTTGTGCTCCCAATATGGCAAGTCAAAAAATATGCTTCTCTTACTCCAAATGACATCCTCATCGTTTTCATCCTCGTCATCATTAGCACCTATTTGCCTTTTTCTTTTCTTGGACACTTGTTTTTTTTTCTGCCCATATACATGATTAGTTCCCTCCTGTTGCTTCACAATGTTAGCCCTACTTGCTGGGGTTGGCTCATGACCATACTCTTCTTTGCCATCAAACTCCTCACTTTGAGCTCTGTAAAGGTGCTCATCTGGTAACCATTTTCAATGCCCAAGATAACAAATCCTTCCCGCAAATCTATATGAATGAGTTAAGTTAGTGCAGGGCAAGCATTATAACCCTTTGTGCTCCAACCAGATAACATAGCATAAGCAGGAAAGTCATTAATCGTGCACCTTAAAGCTGCCCGCATCTTGAACCATTGCTGACTATAAGCGTCAAATGCATCCACACCTTCCCACAACAATTTCAACTCATGCAGTAGTGGCTGCATGTACACATCAATGTCAATTCCAAGACCCGATTTTCCAGGAATAATCAAAGAAAGCATTATTGATGAGGGTTTCATACATAGCCATGGTGGTAAATTATAAGGAATCAAAACCACCGGCCATGTACTATATGTGGTATTCATTAGCCGATAAGGATTAAACCCATCACTGGCAAGAGCAAGTCTAACACTACGAGGATCAGACGAAAACTCGGGGTCTAATTTATCACATTCTTTCCAAGCTTTGGCATCTGCGGATGCCTTTACATTCCATCGTCAACACGATCCTTATCATGCCATCTCATGTCTTCAGCTGTTTTAGATGACATGTATAACCTTTTCAGTCTGGGAATTAGAGGGAAGTACCACATCACTTTAGCTGGTTCACCCTTGTCATCCCCCTTGTCTTTCTTAGTTGCTTTCCATCTTGAAGCATCACAAACAGGACACTTTACTGCATTTGACAAATCACCCCAATACAAAATGCAATTGTTTGGGCAAGCATCAATTTTTTCATACCCAAGTCCTAGGTCCTTGATCATTTTCTTACCGTCATAATAAGATTGTGGGAACTCCATGATTTGGGGAAATGCATCGACTAGAAGTTTGAGTAACATAGTGAATGACTCACCACTCCAATGGTACATACACTTGAGGTGAAACTAAGTGCAAAATAAATGATAATTTCGAAAAAGAGGTGCATCCCAAATAAAGTTCCTCATTAGCAGCTTCCAACATTCTTGTACTTAGCCTCTTCTTCGTCAAATGGATGATTTGGGGATTGAGGTTGGGGAGAAGAAAAATGATCAAAGACATTAGGTTCAACAAAGCTATCATCAAATTGTGCCCTTTCACCATGTGCTTCATTAGACAAATAATCTATAGCTTCAGTAGTGGAAACAGGAATATTCGCCCCAAAAGCAGCACTTAATAACCCCCCTATATCATCTCGACCCACTACAACCCTTGATTGGTCATTAAGCGATCCTTCACTAGTGTTTCCTACGTCAAATCCTAACATACATGGAAAAATATCGCTTTTTCCATGATAAATCCACTTATCATAATTCTTGTAAAAACCCTTGAAAATGAGGGGGTTTTCTACTTCATTAATAGTCAACCATTTGTTCACTTGACAATGTTTACATGGACAACGAGTTTTTCCTTCAACAGCATTTTGTTTAGCCAATTCAATGAATTTGATAACACCATCTTTATAAGCAGGATGACCATTTGGTAAGTGGATCCAACTTGTATCCATGTCTACACATCAAATACTTCAGTATATTGTAATGGGATATTTACAAATCAAATTCTTCACTTAATGAACAGCCAATCAAATAATAAAAGTCATAGAATTAGAGAGCCAAAACTACCACTAAGACAAGCGTTTGACAACAAAAGACGAAATACAAGATATGGGTTTTTATAATGGGGAGCTGACATTTTCAGTTTTTCTTTGCACCCTAAGACACAAGAACATATATTCTTTGCACCCTGAGACACATGATCATATATACTTTAAATGCAACTAAATAAGAATTTAAATATAAGCAATGGTTAAAGTGGGGAGTCACTAGAAGTTGAACTGGATAGAGATATGCAAAAAAAAAACAAAAAAACGCGTACATGTATTGCTGTTGCAGTACTGAATTTAATGCTGGTTCCTAGGACTACAAAATAGTTGTAAAGGATCTGTTCAGTACCTTAAAATGTAAGAGCTTCAGTGTTCGTTGTAAGTTGGATCTACAAGTGAAGAATATCTTCCACCCGTCAATACATACACTTATATTCAAGCACATGAAACACGACCAAAATAAGAGAGCAAGCAGAAACAAGGATTTAAGGAACCAAATGCTAAATATGATTTCTTGTAATAAAAATAAAAACTTTTCAAACAATTCAATTTTCTAACTAGAAGCTAGGTGCCTCTAACAAAGAGTAAAATTTGCCTCCATAACAAATAAGTTATTTTGGAGAATTGACATTTCCTCATTTCTATGTTACCATGTTCCCGTTTCCATGCAACAGAGATTAGCCCATTCATCAAAGAAACAATTTACCAAACAACATATTCTGAGAACAAAATGCAAGTACTTTGTAATAACTAAACAAATTGATTCATCGGTTTACCAAGAACTGAAGCAGCTTCCACTTATCAAACTGATGCAGAAGAAAAAGTTCATAAATAAAGTCAAAACTTACAATAAATTAGAGAAAAAAGATTGAATCTTGACCAATTAAATAGGTTTCCTTTAAACCCGTGTTTAGGAGTATCAGACCAGTCCACTATGCACTCCTAAAGGCTAGAGCGCAACTTTCATGATGAGATCAAAATGTAAAATCCAGTAATTGTCTGCTAAATACTCAAATCAAAGTTGACAAAGATTTAAAAGACACTGATCCAGAAGTACGCAACCTTACCCTCACTAATCATTTAGTAAAGAGACTGTTTCCGAAAGACCCACAAAAACTTTTTGTTGAAAACATTTGCGAAAAATGTTTTTTTTTTAAAATTATTTTTTATTTTTAGCAAGAGCTCATGCAATGGAGAATGAAATAAGGAATAAACAAAAGGGTGAGGGACAGAAAGCAAAACCACACCAAAAAATAAGGTTGCTAACAGAATAGGATAAAAAGAAGAAGACAACTACAAGGTAGAAAACAAAATGCCGCAATCTCTAGTTCCTATTAAATGCAGAACAACAATCTATCGAGGATTTGTTACACACATCCTACTACGCCAAATTCTCCTATATCGGGCCAAGTCCTCGGTATCAGAAAGCAAAGGGATAAACAAAAGGGTGAGGAACAGAAAGCAAAACCACACCAAAAAAATAAGGTTGCTAACAGAATAGGATATCCCTTCAAGTTTAAATGTTCAAAATTCGCTCTCTATCTCGCCACTACCTCATCTCACCAACCTAGCTTCTCTCTCAGTCTCCTCCGCAGATTATACTTGAAAGCCTAAGTTTTGCTCTCACCTTTTTTTTTCTTTTTGGATCTTGATCCTGAATAACAACCAGTACATTATTTAAACAAAACGGATGGGTGACAGGAAATCTTAGTCTTTCAAAAATATATATTTGAGAGGATAGAAACCAGATTATTCAGACTTATGAGATAATGTACAGATTTTTTAGTGGGAGATGCAATGACATAAGCTAGATTATGTTGTATATTGACAGCTGTGAAGGGGAACCTTTCATGATTCCTAGATAATATTCTTGGTTATTAGCGGTTTCCTTTCTTTATCTTTCTATCTCTTATGACACCTCCAGCTACAAATCTGATTAATAATACCTTAAGTTGAGTCCTATCCCCCAACTATTTTTGAGCCTCATCTGAGGTTTATCCTGCATCATCTACACGCACTAGCACAAATTCTGTTCCAGTTTTCCCCCTTTTTCTTTGCCATTTTAATATTTTAATGCTGTATTTTTAATTAACCTTTTTTTTTGCACGGAATTTGCCTTCTTTATTCATCATTAGAAAAGGTTGGACAAAGGGAGAAAGAGCTACAGAAAGGCCAAAGAAGGTTCTTTTCTGCATCAAATCCATTTCTTTAAGGCCATAGTTCTCCTTCTCTCATTCCCTGCCCAATTCACTAAATTCTATCTCTTACATTCACATTCTTCAAGGTATTGTTGGTTGGTTGGTTTTATTCAAGTTATTCTTCAAGGCATTCACATTCACAATCATGAACACTATAAGCCATAACAAGCAATTTGACTGATTTCACCACATGGTTCATCAAAATTCTCAACAGAGAACTACAATTTAACGCCAAACTCCTCACTAAACACAAAACAACGCAACAACAGATACATAACATATAACAAAATGCTAGAATCCAATTAATAGTCAGATGTTCCAGACAATTCTCCACCACTACAAGAAAAGTGGCCTAAGCCAACGAGCTTCTGGCAACGCTTTTGAAAATGTTGCTAGAAACGAGTTGTGCCAACACTTTTGTAAGCGTTGGTCTAAATATAGCACTATGCCAACACTTATTTTAGAAGTGTTGTCATAGCTCTATTTTGACAATGATTTCCATTAAAAATGAAAAAAAGAAGGTTTAAGCCAACACTTTCAAACAAAAAGTAATCTGTTGCCTTAGAAATGGAGCATTTTCCTCAAAAAAGTTCACTTAAAAGTTGAAACTTCATTTCAGTATTTTATAACGCAAAACCTCACTATTTTCATCTTTTGGCTCTTTATCAAATTCTCTCACTCATAACACTCAAAGAAAAAAAATTCTCTCACTCATAAATCGCAAAACTCACTGAGTTGAATCATAATTGTAGCCCTAATTGTTCACGCCCAAAAATTTCGCCCAAATTGCTCTCGCCAAGTCGTTCTCTCCCAAATCCTCTCTGTCGCTCGCAATTGCACCCAGATAACTGCGAATGATTTCGCTGTGCAAACCTACGAGTATAAATATCATGGTTCTTTCATTTCTTGGTTCCCCTCTCTCTCTCCTAGCTCTAAATTTCCCGATCTTCACGATTTTCACTGCCCATTAGCTGCTGTAGCTCAGATTAGGCTTACGATCAAAGGCGAACCAGATCTGAACATCGTTTTCTCATCACGCAATCGCAATAGCACACAACAAGCAATTGCCAAAGGTTCGTTCTTTTTCTTGAATTCGCGAGCTTCCTCTTTGTTTATGTTCTTATTTCGTAAAATTGGTGGAACGAAATTAATATTAGGAGGTTGAATCAAACTGGGTATTGTAGAAATCGAAGAAAGTGTGGTAATTTGTTGTTTTTCCTTTTTAGAGAATCATTTTGGGGAGCTTGAATTATATAATTGAGGGGCTTGTAATGTGATTTCTAATTCTAGATGACGGACTATGTAGTTTATAATCGAAATTCTAGGAGATTGAGTTTGGGTTTAGAGCTGAAAAGAACAAAACTTGATGCGCTAAAGGAATATGGATCTAGAACTTGTGGTTTTACTGGTGAAAGGGCTCCTAGGAATCAGCTTGCAACCAACTCTGTGCATTTCCACAATAAATCTTAGGTTTTATGTTTTGACATTCGATTTAGATTTAGATGTCTGAATATATTTGTTTGTTTTGATTTATGAAATGAGTGATCCCTTGTTCTTGATTGTTGTTTTGAGATTGGCTGCTCATTTAACTTATTGCCATATTACTATGAAATCTTTATTCATGTCAAAACAGGGACTATCATATTCATATGTAATCTAATCATGCTCAAGCACAATCGCAAATGTTAAACTTCCCTATCCCAGTGCTGTGTTTAAACAGGCGCGAGGCGCACCGATGCGATGGGGTCTAAAAAGTCGAGGCGCGATACGAGAGGCGAAGGCGTACGCATCTAGTGCAAATTTTTTTTCTGTAAATTTTTTAATTTTTATTATAATTTTTGCTAGTCGTAACACATTTTAAATATTTTATTTTAAATTTTCAGAATTTATTCTAAAATAAATTAAAACAAAAATTGGGCCACCAGCCATTTGGGGGATAGGGGGGAGTAGTTTACTTAATGGCAAAAACTAGGTCTTGTAACCCATCAAAGGTTATTGGGGGAGGTTGTTACAGAGAAAAAACCTCCAACCTTTGATGGGAGGAGAGGTTATTGTAATAAATAGTGGCAGAGGTCCATCTGCAATGACCCGGTTGCTGGGAGGAAAAAAAAAAAGAAAAATAAAAAAAGCAAGTGAAAGGCAGTTGACATGCGTGGAACACAAATGCACTAAATGGGCCCGCGAGTGAATGTAAGGCGCCTGAGAGTTTTGGTTTGCTCCTGTCACATGGTGCACTAGAAATGAAATTGTGACACATGGCTATTTTGGTCCCCACCTAAAATTTGTATCATCAGTTACCGTTTTTTTACAAAGAGTCGTTGCTCTATTTGAAATAAATAATTGTAGAAGTCATTTTGGTTCAAAACGGTAATATTGACGTGAAGGTTCATAGAAAAGCTGCTAATATTAATTTTTTGACCGTTTTACATCATTATTTATGAGAAATAAAATAAATAAAAATTATTTAATATTTCATCTATAAATAGTGAGGTAAATTTTTTAATTTTCTCACCCAATACTCTATCAAATTCTCTCTATGCTCTCAATTTTTTTTTGTCTCTTAAATTCCAATTATTTATCTCATTTACTTACCAAAATGAGTGATAATTCTCCATTTAGAGGGGGATGGAGCAATTTTTTAAATGCACCACTCTTTGTAAATTCCCAAAATCCAAACCCACAAAATTCGGAAGCTCCACAACATAACCAATTTTCACAAAATTCTCCAACCCCTCAACATATCCAAAATATTCAATTTCAACATTTTCTTAACCCTCCAATATTCCAATCATCTCAACAAAATTATTCACCTCAAATGTTCACCCCCGGGCCTTACGTGTTTTAACCGGGTATGGGTGCATTTCAAGAATCTCCAACACCATCGTCCGCCGAGTCTCAATATCCACCTAATCGTACACAAGGTTTGGAAAATATAAATCTCAATGACGATCATGTTGTTGAAGTCAACACACGTGACAAATGGAGCGTTGAGGAGCATAGGATGCTCATTAGTGCTTGGCTTACCATTAGCAACGATCCCATTGTGGGCAATGGTCAAACTAATGGTAGTTTCTGGGGTCGTATTGCAACATACTTTAACAAGTATCGCAAAACAAATATACATAGACCAGAATCAAAACTTAAAACGCACTACTACTCTGTGACGCCGCAGGTAAATGAATTCAATGGTTATTATAATCATACTATTTCTGAACATCATAGTGGTTGGTCTGATGATCAGATAATGAAAGAGGCACGTGCAAAATGGGTGAATGTACATAAAAAAGAGCTTCAATATGTGTATATATGGGAGATGGTGAAAGACGAGCCGAAATGGAATGCACAACCAATGATTCAAAAACGTGCTTCCAAAAAGAAGAAGATTAATGATTCTAGAGCGTACACATCGTCATCCAATCCGGATGTGAGTGATGATATTGCTGAGGAGAGTGAAGTGGAGATCCGCCCCATCGGACAGAAAGCGGCAAAGAGGAAGGGCAAAGGGAAAAAGAAAGTGGAAAATATAGATGATGAGAAGTTCGAAGAAAAGTGGGCAACGTTGGAAAAATATCAAAGGGAAAAAGTTTCGTCCATGGAAGCATATAAGAGGAAGGCTGAAAGCGAAACATTTTGCGCTGAATATGAAATATTAACAAAGGACACCAGTGCGATGAATGAGCAACAACTCGCTATGAACAATGCCATGTGTGCCATCCTTAGAACTAAACATGGCATTTAAATATGATCTAATTTATGTACTTTTACTATTTCGTAGCAATTTTATTTATAGAACTATTTTGTAGTAGGTAAGTTTATGTATCTTTTAGATTAGTAAAATTTTAATTTATGTTGATGTAACTTTTAACATTTCATAATTTGAAACTAAAAAATGTAGCCGTTAAAAGTTAGTCGTTACAAATGCTATGATAGAAAATTGTTTCCTGATGTTTATTGTTACTAAACAAATGAAAAGAAGGAAAAAAAACTTCTAGCCGTTACAAAAGTAATATGTTCGAAAAGCAAAATAAATGTTCAAAAACTAGCCGTTAGATAGGTTTATAAATAGAAACATATGATGGTGTAGTTCCTCACAACTCAAAATCTCATTTTCTCAAACACTCATAAGTCCCATTATTCATCTATAGTCTCCAAACTCAAATTACAAAATGTCTCAAAATCCTGATTCTCCCAACAATATTGATTATGGTCAATTGCTACTCGATATGTGTATGGATACCGATGAAACAATAATGGCGATGCTGCTAGAACAAGAGCAACGACGCCGACAAGCCCAAAATCCCAGTCAACAACCTCGGCGGTACATTGAGCGAGGGCGTGAGGGCGGTCATAAGCAACTTCACAAAGATTATTTTGCTAACGAGCCAGTGTACCCTCTTGATGTTTTCCGAAGACGATTTCGAATGCGAAGGCAGTTATTCCTCCACATAGTGGAAGCCGTTACAAATCATGACCCTTATTTTCAACAAAGGCGCAATGGTCATGGAAGATTGTGTCTATCTCCACTTCAAAAATGCACAGCTGCTATCCGTCAATTGGCTTACGGAGCTCCGGCAGATCACTCTCCGCATGGCTGAAACAACCATTGTGCAGTGTTTGTTCAAATTTTGTCGCGCTGTCATTGAGGTGTTTAAAGATGAGTATTTGAGAAGGCCCAATGCCGATGACGTTCACCGTTTAATTTCTATGCATTCTCAAAAGCATGGCTTCATTGGTATGCTCGGAAGTTTGGATTGCATGCATTGGGATTGAAAAAATTGCCCTGTTGCATGGAGAGGCCAATTCACCAGAGGTGATCATAAGGTTCCCACTATCATGCTTGAAGCAGTTGCTTCATATGATTTATGGGTATGGCATGCATTTTTTGGCGTTGCTGGGTCGAACAACGATATAAACGTGTTCAACCAATCTCCTTTGTTTAATCAGATTCTGCAAGGGACGACACCTCCGATTCAGTTTACAGTAAACAATAATACATATGATAAAGGTTACTATCTAGCTGATGGTATCTATCCAGAATGGGCAACAATTGTTAAAGCTTTCACTCATCCTGAAGATCCTAAGAGGAAAAAATTTAAAGAAAAGCAGGAGTCCGCAAGAAAGGATGTTGAGCGAGCATTTAGAGTTCTCCAATCTCGTTGGGCAATCATTCGTGGCGCAACTCGATTTTGGTATAGGAACAACTTGAGTGACATCATGTATGCTTGTATCATTTTACATAATATGATTATTAAAGATGAGGGAGAAGAAGCTGAAAATTGGGTGGATGATGAAGGAGAACAACCTCTACCGCCTAGACAAGGATCAGTTCCAGCATTCCGACCATATCTCCGAGCACATGCTGAGTTACGTGACAAAAATATCCATCAGAAACTTCGAATAGACTTGGTGGAGCATATTTGGCAATGTTTTGGAGACAGTGACGATGATGAAAATTAGAATTATTATTACTTTATCTTTTGAGTTTTTGTGATGTTTAGGGTTGTTTTTATTATCATCTATCTTTAATTATGTATTATTATGGTATTGTTAGCCGTTTAATAAAATATTTATTTTCTTTTTTTTTAGTCCGTAATTGTACTAGTTATTATTAATTTGAGGGCCATATTAATTATTTTTTACAAACAAATACTCTATGTATATGTGGGTTGAAGATTTAAAAATATTTGTTTGATTTATATAGTGGATCCCATGTAAAAAGCTTTAAGAGGTTTTTTCAATGGGAGTGAGAGGTGTAAGAGGTTGGTATAAGAGAAAAAACGCTAATGGGAAGAAAAGGTTATTAGAGGAGAGATTATTGAGTTTGTGAGGTGTCATGACAATAACCTTCCTTAATAACTTTTTCAATGGGGATGCTCTAAATTGGAATGTGCTCTGGCATACAGCTGTCCAGCATTTAAGGAGAAGAGGAAAGGACAAATACTCAAGTCAAAACTGACTGAGAAAGTCACGCTCTTCAGTTAGCAAAAAAAGTGAAGAACGAAAGTCTCACGCAGCGCTTCTCTCTCATCTCGCCGACGATCGATGGCCTGTCACTCCACTCCGGCGACCATTCCGGCCTACTCGCCAGACTCCGGCCTACTCGCCAGACTCCGGCGACCAAAAGCCCTAATACTCCTCCCCTTCTCTTCTTCTCTAAGTGCTCCAATTTCGCAGATCTAGTTTTAGGGTTTTCAATCAAACCCTAAATCTCAAATTGTTGCTGATTTCTTCTCATTAATGTTCAATTGACCATATATTTTGTAAATAAGGTAAGAATCGAGGCCGTCACTGCAGATCGACATGCGTTTAATAAGATCGAAGCCTCCTCTCTCTCTCTTCCCTCTTTCTCTAACCATTTGACCATGATGCGGCTGAGGCGCACGCCTTGCACTTCTCCTTGAGGCGACTTGATGCGACGCCTCAGCCTCGCATCTTGATTTCGCATCGCATCAGCTTGCCGATGCGATGGGCCCATTGCATCGCATCGCCTCGCGCAATTGCGCGCCTCGGGCGCGCTTTTTTAAACACAGTCCCAGTGTGACTCTCTCGAGGTTGTTTCAATATTCTTAATATCTATTGATCAGTATTCTGTAACTATCTTATTCAGGTGAGAGTCTTGCAGGAAAATAAACATTGAAACATCAAAGAAACAAATAAAATTATGGACATAGCTCTCTACAAACAAAACTGCTAAACTATTGAAAGAGGGTACTATAGGAGAAACATAACTCGTTAGTGCACACAGAAAACAGAAGGAAAAAGGTGCTGCTTTTTTGTCCCATTAACATGATATTTGGTTGATCATTGTCTTCTGTTTCAGAAAATACACTTCTTTATGATTTTTATTGTGTAATTCTTATAGATTTTGTGAACTTGCACGTTATACTGTCACCTTGTTATGGTCATTCATTGAGCACCTTTCCCCTTTTTCTGTGGCTATTCCTTCTCATTTTTGTTATAACCCTTTTTGAAATTATTGTCCCCCTTTTCTGTTTCTTAAGTTATGCATGTATATTTTGTGTTTCTATGTGACATAAGTGAAGTGAAGGCCACGCGCCCACGCCTAACCCAACTTACTATACTAATCATGCTCTTGTTATACACATCAGAACTTCTATCCTCAGTTTTATGCCTTTATTTGTGTGATGAGATTTATGGCGTGTAGTGTATAACACTACCTCCTAACAGAATTTGGCTACTTAAATTTTGGATCTCGTAGAACAAGTTGATCAACTTAATGAGCAATGTTTCCCCGTCTTGGAGAGTGAGTTTGTATTACGTGTGCTAGGCATGGGGAGCTGTTAAAAGAAAAACGTGGTGACCTACTCAAGGTAAATTTTGACTACCATAAGAGTAGTTGTAATGCTTCAACACATTGCTGTAATACTGCAATTCGATGTTGGTAAGAGTTGTACTCCAGGTTATTGTTGGCTATCTTCTAGCTTCTTCACTGATTGGACTAGGAAAACTGAAATGTATTAGTGAACTGCTTCAGGTGTGTAGTTGCTCATATTCAATTGTCCTACTCTGTTATCTTTTAAATAACTGCATATTTGCCACAAGGCCTACTGATATATGGTGTAGTGATATGCATCTACCTCAATAATATACTATGCGATTACTCTAATTATTTTCTTTTGAATGTGAACTGAATTTCTGCTAACAATGTCAAAGCTGATTGCTAGGATGTTTTGTTCTGTTTTTATGAAATGAATTTCTGATTTGGATTCTGAGTATATATGCATTAGAATTGCATAAATTGGAGGTCTGAACTGGATAAGAAATCAGGTTCATAGATGGGTACTCATAAGAGATTAGCTATATATATATATATATATATATATATATATATATATATATATATATATATAGATATATATATATATATATATTTCCCCTCATGTTAATACCATATGAAATAAGGCTGAATGTAGTTGATGTTGAGTTATTCTAGTAATTTGTCTTAGATTTGTTTTTGACATGTACTTTGTCTTACATTTTATAGGAGCTGATTGATGGTGATGAATTTTTTTCCATCAGCCGACGAGAAATGGGGAAAATGTAGGCTGCGAGAAGAGTGAAGACCAACATGAAGCAATAGACTTTTTTATTTTTATTTTTTTTTCTTATGAAAGTTCCGTCTCATGACTGTGTACATTTGTTAGGATTTCCTTGTAATTCTTATGTACTCGATATTATATTTTATTAATATGAATTTGAGATTATATATTAGAAATATAATATGTGTTTATTTGTAAACTTTAAAGTACACTATAAAAACATATTATGAAAGCACATATATGTACACATGTACCATTAGTGTTGTCATAAGCGGAAAAAAATGTGGCCTTAGCTTTGGCTTGGGATAATGAAAAAGTGTTGGCATAGATAATCAAAAGCGTTGGCTTAAATTTTAGGTAAAAGTGTTGGCTTTGCTACTTTCTTGCGACACTTATAAAAAGTGTTGGCCTAGCCTGAAAAAGCGTTGGCTTAGACCTATGCCAACGCCTATCAAACTCAACGGTAGGAAAAGTGTTGGCTAAACTCTTTGCCAACGTTTTTCCTACTTTGAGCGACACTTTTAGGGCGTTGGCGAAGCCCATTTTTCTTGTAGTGCACATTGCATCCACACAAAAAAAAAAAAAAAAAAAAAAGGAAAAGAACACGCATAACGAAGTGTAATCAATAGCAAAACAGTACCATAAACCCTTTCAATGCTCACAATTGAGCAACAAACATACACAACCAACCCTGTAAACGCAATAATGAAAAAAAAACATCATCAATAACAACAACACAACACTATAAACCCTAACAATTGAGCAACCAAACCAAACACAATTGAATCACCACTCAATTTCCCCAAATTCCGCCCAATTCTCCAAAATTCACATCCTCACATTCATCAACCGTACCAATCATTCCATCACTAAAGCACACAATTCAAAACCCTAACATGAACTGAAAATTAAACAGAAAGAACTTACAGGCCGGCGGTTGACGCACGGTTGTCTGCGGTGGAGCAATTCTCGGTGAAAAGTCAGCAATTCTTCGTCGCCAGTGATGGGAGAGAGAGAGAGAGAGAGAGAGAGAGAGAGAGAGAGAGAGAGAGAGAGAGAGAGAGAGAGTGAATAAGCGAGAGTTAGGGTAAAATAATCAGTTTAATTTTTGTTAATTGAAACGTGTGTGCGTGACTGAGAGGCTCCAAATTACGTTTTTAAATTTTTTTTTTTAATATAACTCCTTCCTGGTAGTCTAAAACCTAAAATAAAAAGAGGGGCGCTGCGCGGGAGCACGTTTGGGCGTGCTGGATTTTACGTGAATTTAACCCAAAATATAAAAATTAATTTTTAAAAAAGAAAGAAAGAAGGATTTCGACGCTTTTTACCGTCACAAACGACGCCGACAACAAAAAGCGTCGAAAATTTTGTCAATTGCAATCGTGCGCTGTATTTTCTCGCTGACGAACTCAAAAGCGTCGATAGTAAAGCGTCTATATTTCGCGTGTTTTCTAGTAGTGTTTTTTTTTGCAATGGAGGATCAATTAATTCAACTCTACAACAAGAATTCCCACAGCATGGTGTCATCACATTTTGGGAGAAACTAAACTCAAATTTCTCATCACCAATATTCAAAGTAATCCGTCCGCCTTTAACATCAATTACCGCCCCGGCGGTAGCAAGGAATGACCTTCCAAGAATGATTGAGATCCTAGCATCTTCATCCATTTCTAGAACAACAAAATCCGTAGAATGTAAAATTTACCCACTTGAATAGATACATTTTCCAAAACACCCACCGGATACTTCACCGTTCGATCGGCAAGTTGCAAAGACATGGAGGTGGGTTTCAAGTCACTCAAACCAAGTTTCTTGCAAATAGACAATGGCATTAAACTCACACTTGCACCAAGGTCACATAAAGCCCTATCAAACTCCATTTTACTAATAACACAAGGGATAGAGAATGAACCGGGATCCTTAAGCTTCGAAGGTGACTTGTTTTGGAGAATTGCACTACATTCTTCTGTTAAAGACACTGTTTCACTCTAATCAAACTTGCGCTTGTTGGATAGTATCTCCTTCAAGAATTTCCCATAAGAAGGCATCTCTGGAATTGCCGCAAGGAATGGGATATTGATGTTGAGCTTCTTGAGTACCTCTAAGAACTTGCCATATTTCTTCAACAAAGTGGGATTCACTAACCGTTGAGGAAAATGAACCGGTGGCTTGTATGGCTCAACAGGAACAACATTGGGTTCCTTTTGCCTTGGAGTCTCCGTCTCATTCTTCTCTTTTCCTCCATCCTCACAAGGCCTCACAACATTCACCCCTCCCTTATCACCTTCTTCTTTATTGCTCCCCTCACTCTTATTTTCCACCATGTGAAGGTTCTCCACTTTCTCCCCATTGTTCACAAAAATAGCATTCACATGCCCCTTTGGATTCGTCTCGGGCTTGCCCGGAAGTTGACCCGGAGGTCTACTAGAAGGGATAGCTAGTTGAGAAATTTGATTCTCAAGCATTCTATTGTGAGTGGCTAATGAATCACATTTTGAGGTCAATTGCCGAATAGGCTCTTGAGTGGCCTCATGTTGTTTCCTTGGATACTCACGAAAGTTTCCATGAGACTTTCAAGGTTGGACTTTGGGGGTTGTGGTGACGGATTTTGATAAGTGGCTCTTGGTTGAAAACCGGGAGGTTGGATGTTGGTGCTTTGTGGAGGGTAAGTGTTTGATGGAGGATTTTGTAGTGGATTTTGTGGTGGAAAGGGAGTCGGGTTCCGTAGGAGAAGTTCGGATGATTTTTCCAACTCGGATTGTAAGTTTGGGAAAAAGGGTCATTTGGAGGACGAGGGTTAAAGTTATGGAGGGCATTGGCTTGTTCAATTGTCATCTCTCGAGGATCATTGCTCATGTACACTTGCCCTTCAGAGCTATTTGGTTGCATTCGTTGAACTTAGTGAGAAAGAGCATCTAACTTGCTTGTCAAAAGTGCCACCGCATCAACATCAATCTTGCCACTATTCCTCTTACTACCCGGCCTATCGGAAGACCATTGGTAGTTGTTGGAAGCCATGTTCTCAAGTAAGGTTTTTGCAGTAGTCGGCCTCAAGGTCATAATGGAGCCACCCGCGGCGGCATCGATGGACATTCTCATAGTGGGATTCAATCCACTATAGAATGTTTGAATAAGGAGCCATTGTTCAATTCCATGTGGAGGGCACTTTCTTTGCAACTCTTTGAAGCGCTCCCATGCTTCATACAAGGATTGGCCATCACTATGAAAGGCATGGATGTCATTCCTCAGTTTGTTGGCCATGTCCGGAGGGAAATACCGAATCAAGAAGGCATTGGATAAAGCCTCCCATGTAGTGAATGAGTTGGTATCTTGGCTATTCAACCATTGCTTTGCTTTCCCCGCCAAAGAGAATGGAAACAAGCGGAGACGGAAAGCACTGTCAGTAACCCCATTCATCTTCAAGGTATCACATTTCTCCGAGAATAGAGCAATGTGGTCATTAGGGTCTTCATCATGGTTCCCATTGTATTGGTCCTCCTTGATGAAGGAAATGAATGAAGTTTTGATCTCAAAATTGTTGGCCGCAATAACCGGCCTTGTGATACTCGTACCAAGGTTACCAACTGTGGGATTAGAGAAATCCCTCAAGGATCGAAGATCATCCCCCATGGTAGCTTGTTCTAGTTCAAGCTCACGTTGCTTTCTCAACTCCTCTTGATGGCGCTTTCGTGCTCTCTTTCTAGAGGAACGTGATGTTCTTTCGATCTCAGGATCCAAAGGTAATAGGTTATCGGACCCTTGACAACTGGTCATGCACCACAAATACTAGAAAAGAGAATCAAATGCAAAAGCAAGAGAAATCACTAACACACAAGTAACACACACACACACACACACACACACACACACACACACACACACACACACACACACACACACACACACACACACACACACACACACACACACACACACACACACACACACACACACACACACACACACACACACACACACGTGTTTAGTCTAGTTTATCTAAGAAACGCCTAATATTGGAATAAATCTTAGCTCCCCGGCAACGGTGCCAAAAACTTGATAGCCTCCGCAAGTATACGGATTTTATCGAGTGGTATAAAAGATTATCGTATCCACATGGAGCTAGTATATCCAAGTATTAAGTTTCCTCAAATGTAAAACATGCTAAGTAGTTCGAATTGGATTTTTGTTGTTTCAAACAAAGAAAATAAAGCAAATGAAATTACGAGAGTGTAGCAAGATAAAAAGATCTAGGGTTGACTTCACTTAACTAGATTACTTGATGCGATAGATAAAATCAACTAGCATGCCAATGTCAATCGTTGCAAGGACGGATAAAGAAGCCTAAACCTTCTCTCGAATCGATAAATGCAAACTCAATGCAAACTTAACTACCTATTCTCTTGGAGTAAAGTAACATCAAGAGCATGAAGAACGAAAATCAATCCAAAGCCCACAAGATATTCTAATCTACTTTCGTGATTAGGCAATCAAGATGACTATTCGAAGTCCGACAATTAGCATTCCCCTTTCGATTTTAATCATCCAAGTATTCAAAATCCTCTTTCAAGAATTGTAAATAACAATAAGCAAACAAATAATCATGTGCAACAATTCAACAAACATGCTAGCATCAATTTACTAAAACATCAAACAACCCAAATTAAGCTACATCAACCCTAGAATAAGAAAATTAGCTACTCATGATTAAAGAAACTATTAAGCAAATGATAAGGTTTAACTAAAAATGAACTAGCAAACTAGAAGAAATGACAATCATAAACTAATGGATTAAAACTAAAAGCAATTAAGAGAGAGAAGACAGAGAGTAGGGATCAGAGATAAAACAAAAGTTTCAATTGAAATTGCCCAAACCTTGAACTTTTTCTTCACAATTGCAAATACAATTAGAGAATTTGAGAGTATTTAAGTGCTTAATTCTTATTCTAATGGAGTAGAGAGAAATGATGGATGGATAGAGAGTTGAGTGGGAGAGAAGAAGAGAGGGAGAGAAGCCCTTTTATAAGCCTATACACGTTTAATCTAATGGGAGAAAAGAAGAGGAAAGGTCTCTTGTCGATTATGCATAAATCGCACAGGAGCATGATCGTGCCATCATAGGCATGATCGTGCTTGCTCTTTTCTTCAAGATCGTTGGCTACTGACATCCCCAAATGACGACACATGATCATGCCTATTGGGAGCTTGGTCATGCACTGTAGAAAACTTCAAGACTTCACGTTTCTAGCATCTCTTTTCATTCCAACTTCGATTCCTTCTTCTTTACTTCTTCTCTTGACACTCCAAAGTCCATGCTTATTCCAATTGCACATTTGAGCTCCAAAATGATCCTAAAATCACATTAAACGCACAAACATACCCAAGTAGTGCTCCTCATCATAAAATGAATAAAATCCAATATAAACGAGAATACTCACACAAATCTAGGACGAATAAGTGCATATATACCATGAAATCAACACTATTTAGACACTCATCAGTTATACACACCATTACAAGTTCCTAGCATTCCCTGGGAGAGTGTGAGCATGGATTTTATTGTGGCACTCCCTAGAACTCAAAGGGGAAAAGATGCTGTGATGGTTGTTGTTGATAGATTGTCCAAGATGGCGCACTTTGTGCCATGTCACAAGACCGATGACACCTCTCATGTTGCCGACTTGTTCTATAAAGAGATAGTGAGGCTACATGGCATTCCCAAGACCATTGTGTCGGATCGAGATACTAAGTTTCTGATTTACTTTTGGAAGACACTTTGGAGACTCATTGGGACGAAGTTACTCTTTAGCACTTCACATCACCCACAAATAGATGAGCAAACCGAAGTTACAAATAGAACCCTTGGTACTTTGCTTAGAGGGTTGGTGAGTAGAAGCACAAAAGATTGGGATATTAAGCTAGCACATGCGGAGTTTGCATATAACAGAACGCCTGGCTTTACCACGGGTCGTTCTCCATTATTTGAGATTGTGTATGGCATTAATCCTTATTTGCCTATTGATTTCGTGTCTTTCCCTAGAGATCATGTTATCAATGTAGATGCCAACGCAAGACATCAAGCTTTCAAGAAGACTTGCGAGCAAGTTCTACGCGAGTAGAGAAGATGAACTCAAGGTAGCAAGCTAGAGCTAACAAGGGAAGAAAGCAAGTTCTCTTTGAACATGGTGACTTAGTTTGGCTACACCTGCGCAAAGAAAGATTTCCTTCAAGACGCAAGAACAAGCTTATGCCTCGAGCTGATGGTCCTTTTCAAGTCCTAGAGAAGATTGGAGACAATGCATACAAGACTGATCTTCCTAGTGAGTATGGAAACGAGATCTCAACCTTCAATGTTGGTGATCTTAGCCCTTACTTAGAGGATACGAATTTGAGGGCAAATTCTTTTAAAGAAGGGAAGGTTAATGCAGGAGCAAGTACGTTAAAGGACAAGCTAGAAGACGATGAATCAAGAACGTCCAAGAACCCAGTTCTTGAAACATTAATGCTTGATCTTGAGCTACTCATTGCCAGTATAATGCCATGTCAGGTAACAATGTTAGACAAGAAAATGATTAGAAACTGAAAAGAAGTTGCATTAAGGAAAAAGGAAACTGTTCGTCGTTTTGAGCCTTGGGCGCCAACTAATCAGATGGTTAAGTTTGATTTCGTTTGACTATTTCCTTAATTAGTTAGAATATGTTTAGGAAAGTAGTTGTCTGATTATTAGTAGCATTAGGAGTCTATTAGGGAATTAGAAAAGTTCTTTATTTGTTATCTTTTAATTTAGGAAAGTTGCTAGTTCATTAGTTTCCTAATTGTAATAGGTTTCCTAATAGCTTTAGATTTCTTTTTCTATAAATAGGGGAGAGCTTTGCT
The DNA here is from genome assembly GCA_038025085.1 of Tetragonia tetragonoides. Lineage (NCBI taxonomy): Eukaryota > Viridiplantae > Streptophyta > Magnoliopsida > Caryophyllales > Aizoaceae > Tetragonia > Tetragonia tetragonoides. Next base: position 22,157,091 of record CM076149.1, read on the forward strand.
ATTGTAAACTCGTGCTTTGATGATTAATAATTGAATACGTGAGTATTTACCCTTCAAACTGAGTGATTCAGGTTGAAACCCTTACGAGTGATTCGTGAGTTGTTCTTGAGTGATTCTTGAACAAGATCCCTTTGTGTGATCCTATCAAAGGTTAATTTCCGTTTTGTTACTTATTTCACATCAAATTCACATGTGTTATTGGTGTATCTATACGTATCAATATCAGATGAAGAAAGTTTTCGGAGGTATGTGCGTGGTATATTGGAATAAAGGTAATAAAGGTAATTTTGAAATTATACATAATATCATGTACTTAATCATCAAGAAGGACTTGGCCTTTTTTAGCCATTAATGTTTTTGATGGTAGTTTGGTCAATTTGCTTAGTTGAAGGTAGTTTTGTCCTTCTGAATTAGTTCTCAAATTCACATGTGTTATTAGTGTATCTATACGTATCAATATCAGATGAAGAAAGTTTTCGGAGGTATGTGCGTGGTATATTGGAATGAAGGTAATAAGGGTAATTTCGTAATTATACATAATATCATATACTTAATCATGAACAATGACTTGACCTAATATTTCCACCAAAAAAACGCCTCTAGACCACTTTTTTTAGCCATTAAAGTTTTTGATGGTAGTTTGGTCAATTTACTTAGTTGAGGGTAGTTTTGTCCTTCTGAATTACTTCTCAAATTCATAGGTGTTATTGGTGTATCTATACGTATCAATATCAGATGAAGAAGGATTTCGGAGGTATATGCGTGGTATATTGGAAAGACGGTAATAAGGGTAGTTCCGTAATTATACATAATATCATATACTTAATCATCAAGAAGGACTTGGGGCAATATTTCCTCCAAAAAACGCCTCTAGACCCCTTTTTTTAGCCATTAAAGTTTTTGATGGTAGTTTGGTCAATTTACTTAGTTGAGGGTAGTTTTGTCCTTCTGAATTACTTCTCAAATTCACATGTGTTATTGGTGTATTTACACGTATCAATATTAGATGAAGAAAGTTTTCGGAGGTAGGTGCGTGGTATATTGGAATGAAGGTAATAAGGGTAATTCCGTAATTATACATAATATCATATACTTAATCATCAAGATGGACTTGGCCCAATATTTCCTCCAAAAAACGCCTCTAGACCCCTATTTTTAGCCATTAAAGTTTTTGATGGTAATTTGGTCAATTTACTTAGTTGAGGTTAGTTTTGTCCTTTTGAATTAATTCTCAATTTAACATGTGTTATTGGTGTATCTATAAGTGTAGGCTGCCATTATTTTATCTCCCTTTTTTTCCCTCTTTTCCGCGCGCCTTACCTTCGTCCCTCCTTTCGGGGGTTCAGGTTCTTGCAGACAGCCTGGGAGAGCGCTTTGGATGATCGAATTTCGTGAATCTTTTAGTGTATGTGCACATGGAGATTTTGTCCCAAGGACATGATTAAGATTGTCGAAAGTCGCCACCAAATTTTAAGGTAATTTGGAAACCTTGGAGATCAAGTCGATAGTCTAGAAGGACGTCAACTCAACTCCTATGCACCCCAAACCCTATTGGGGAAATTGATTTCATTAATGAGTTCGGGGGCATAGGTACGATCCAGAAAGGTGTTAGGCACCCAACTCGCCCGTTTAACAACAAACGACCTTTACTAATCGATTTATTATAATTATTAATGCTACGGTTCCAATCAAGGTTCAATTTGTCCAATTCCTAGTTTTAACTAATGGGTTTGAAGAATTATTATTAATGTGACCACTTTCAACAATTTATCAAATTACATGCTTTTATTACTAGAAAATGATAATTATGCTAAAACCTGCGAGTTAGAAAAGAAGCAAGCAAATCATCCATCAATTCACAAACAAAGCACGACTTAATTATAAGAAGCGATAAATAACAAAAATAGAGCATTCATTCATCCATTCATTAGGCTTAATACAAGCCCTTTTGCTCAAAACGCGCCATGCATGTACATATCACATAAACCAAATTCGTTAGTAATAACAAGCAAATTTATATAATTTATTAAAAACCCTCAGGATGGATTACCTGAATGCTCCCAATGAACTTATTGGGTTGTTAAGCTTGAATTCTTGCTCTTGATGAAGTGTGAAGGTTTATTTTGTGGTGCTAGGGGCTAATCCTAAAGAGGGAGTAGAATCAGAATTTCTGGTTTAATGTGTGTGAGAGAGAGAGAGAGAGAGAATTGTCAACCTTTCAGAGAGAATGTCCAACCTCAAGGCCAACTTGAGAGAGAAACTGCCAACCTCTTCAACTGAACCCTAAAGTTTGTTTATATAGAAGAGGAAAAGTTGCCAGGGTTTGGCACGAAAATCGAATGGGCCTCGAAATTTGTCGTCTGCGAGAAAAGGTCCAGGCGGCCAAGCTGCTAGGACAAGCGGCCTAGCTGGCAGGCCAAGCGGTCAAACCGCTTGGAAAGCGGCTTAGCCACAAGGCAAGCGGCCAAACCGCTTGGCCAAGCGGCACAGCCGCTTGTCCTAGAGGCCACCGCTTGGACCTGGAGCGGTGTGCCATCATAGGCGCCTTGGATGATTTTCATGCGGGGGAGGCTTCTCTGAGGGAATTCACGCGGGATTGACTGAGTTCCCTTGTTTGACCAAGGGTTGACTCATGGGTTTGGGTTCCCTTTCGGGCCCTTAGGTTCAAAGAGGCCTATCTCTCAATTTTGAACTCCAATTTAATTGAGTCCAACTGGTTTGGATCACGTGTACAAAAGGCTTCCACTGGTTAATTCAAATGAACTGGGCTAATCATCAGAGCAATTATTCTCGCAACCCAAGTTCGAGCAAAATCCAATCATTTTATCATCGGGTTTTTACGGGGACTTATTATAGACACAATTTTCGATGTCTACAGAAGACCCTACTTTGGCCGAGCTTGAATAGAGCGAAGGTCAAAGTATTCATGTGCCAATACCTGCAATAAAACAGGAAAACTGAGTGAGGTGACAATCAGTTAAAGATACTCAATCATTAATTCCTCGGTTTATTCGACCGAAAGTTTGACCCTATGTTGTAGGTTAGACAATAAACGTCCTTCGATTTTCAGTCGAAGGGGACACTATCCTTTAGGTTACACAATAACTGTCCTCTGATTTTCAGTCGGAGGGGACCTTATGCTGTAGGTTACACAATAAACGTATTTCGTTAGAAATAAGAAGAGGGATAAAAAAATCTTTTGATTTTTAGTCGAAAGGTTACCCTATGCTGTAGGTCAAACAATAAACGTCCTTTGATTTTCAGTCGAAGGGGAACCCTATGCTATAGGTTACACAAATAAATGGTATTTCGTTAGAAATAATATAAGAAATCTTTCGATTTTTAGTCGAAAGGTGACCCTATGCTGTAGGTCAAACAATAAACGTCATTCGATTTTCAGTCGAAGGGGAACCCTATGCTGTAGGTTACACAATAAAAATATTTCGTTAGAAATAATGTAAAAGATAAGAAATTTTTCGATTTTAATCGAAAGGTGACCCTATTTGGTAGGTCAAACAATAAACGTCCTTCGATTTTCAGTCGAAGGGGAACCCTATGTTGTAGGTTACACAATAAAAATATTTCGTTAGAAATAATATAAGAGATAAGAATTTTTTCGATTTCATTCGAAAGGTGACCCTATGCTGTAGGTCAAACAATAAACGTCCTTCGATTTTCAGTCGAAGGGGAACCCTATGCTGTTGGTTACCCAATAAAAATATTTCGTTAGAAATAATGTAAGTAATAAAGGGTAGTAAAGTGTTGCTCATACCTTAGATCGGGTTTGAGCCCATGCCATTTGGCCAAGTATAAATGTGCAAACATGTGGGTCTAAAGTAGGTCCTGTTTTATAAACGGACTTTGGCGAGCAAATAACTGCTATGGATCTCGTATGGGGCCCACTGATTTTGAACCAATGGCCCAAAGATGCGTAAGAGAAGAGAAAGTGGGCCAGGCGGTCAAACCGCTACGTGGAGCGGTCTCCCGCTGCTTGGAGCGGCTATGCCGCTTGCTGGAGTGGCTGTGCTGCCTGGTGGAGAGGCCATGCCGCGTGGCTTGCGGTCTGACCGCCAGCTGGGCGGTCTGACCGTCCACGTGGCTGTTTGACCGGCCACTAGGTCATTTGCACGACTTTGCTTTAAGAAGAGAAGGGGAGGCCGAAATGGGTCATCTTCCCCATTTTCGAGCCTTCTCTTTCTCTTTCCTCCATTTTTGCTCAAATTCTTCAACCTCCATCAAAGCCCCTAGCTCTAAATCTTGAGGTTCCTTGCTCAAATTCTTAGTAGAACTTTATTTTGGTAGTTGTTCTTGTGTTTTTGAGTGTCAAAAGTCAAAATTGTGTGAATTTGTGAGTTTTGTGAATTTCACTCAAATTTCAAAAAATTTATATTTTTTTGTTCTTCATCCATGGCTCCTAAGCTTAGAGGAGGTAGGAAAAGGAAGGGGCAAGAGATCGTTGCTCATGAGGCCCCGAATGTTTTTACTCGGGTTTTTGTTTCCGGTATACCCCATCACCTGGTGGGCGAGAGCCGGTTGGTCCAGGACGAGATCACTCGTAGTGATTTTCATCCTACCGATCGTTGGGAGCCCAACGATCTAGTTTTCAAGAAGAAGGAGGATTTGGTTACCGTTGGTACCAAATGTCGGGTATGTCACTTTTTTTTTCTTTTTGCTCTTTTACACTTAGAGATCATGTGTAGGCAAACATAGAATTTCTAGGTTGAGAACTGTAGTGTGGAAAGACCAATTTGCGTGAAACTGTTTTTCTGGTTAATTTGTGAGTTCCCATAGGATTCTTGTATTTATATGCATGTGAAGAATGAATTCGTGTGAAATTCATCTTTAATTTGTGGAAAATAAATTTGCATGAAATTTATTCTCGTTGTAACTATATATTTCTGTGAAAAATAAGCTTGAATGAAGTTTACTTTTGTTGTGGTGGTAAACGGTTTTCCGAGTATATTTGTGGAAAATAAACTTATGTGAAACTTACTCTCTTTAAAATTTGCTCTTGCCATGTCAGTTTAGCTAAGATGCTAAATTTCACGATTTGTAAAACTTTAGGACTAAATCGGAAACTGGTAGTTGTTACTAGGATCACCTGGCTAATTGTCTTTTGCAATTATTTGTGCTGCTTTTAGGATGTCGACACGTCCATACGGGGTTACGGTAGCCTCTCGGGCATTGAGAAAACCCGTAGGTACGTGACTCCTACGGTGGACGCCATTGTGGCACGTTGTGGTTTCGGTCACTTTATAGAGTCCATGGCTTCTGCCGAGCGCTCTGATCACCTATTGGTTAGAGGCCTTGCGGAGCGGTACTGGGATACTACCAGTACCTTTCATTTTCCTATGGGTGAGATCATGATCACCCTTTTCGAGTTCGGTCTCATTTCCGGGCTCCCTTGTACCGGTGCTCCTGTTACTTATGGAGATGTGAGCCGGGAGGTTATGGTGGAGATGTTTGGTCTTTTTGGGACCAGTTGGGATGGTAGGGAGTATGGTCGGACCGACGTCATGGTCCAGTTTTTGACCAACCCGAGGAAGTTGAAGAAGATCTCAGCGGAGCAGCACGCCCGCCTTTTCTTGGCCCTTGTGCTAGCTTGTTCCCTCTTTACGGATAAAGCTAGTAGGTATCATGTTCGTTATTTCCCGTGCTTGCGGGATTTGGATAGAGTTGCGGAGTACAACTGGGGTGTTCCCGCGCACTCTTGCCTTCTATGGTGTTTGAGGCAATCCAGCCGCCTTAGCGGAGAGGAAGGTGCATCTCGCGTCTCCTTGGTCGGTTATTGGAAGGTCATGGAGGTAATTTCCTTTTACCCTTCTTATACTTGTTCTTCTTGGCTCTTTAGTAATAACTTGTGCCTAATTCATGTACTTTGCATGTCTTAGATTTGGTTTTATGAGCATTTCCGCAACCTTGCCCCTCTTCTCGAGATAGGGGATTTGTCTTTTCCAGTGATGCATACCTGGAAGGGACGGGCTTCTTGCCCTTTTACTACACTGCACGCCCTTAGGGAGGCGATATATCCCTTGACTGCTCAGGATGTAAGCAACTTTCCTTTGTGCTTCTTTGGTTCTTTTATCCTTTTGTATGCTTATTTTTACTTTTTGCAGGTCGACTGGTTCCCATGGACGGATTATCTACCGGGCCTCTCGGATAGGTGCTTGGGTGCTCGGGTGTATGACCAGAGGAGGATCCTCATTGAGGGTCCTTTTGGTTTTGAGTGGTTCTTGGGGGAGAAGTTGATTAGGCAGACTTTCCCCGACCTTCCGGCTCCGAGGGTCCCTTTGGATCCTCCGGATTCTATGCTTTATGTTCGTTACCTTACCGTGGAGCAGGTGAGGGCGGCCACCGTTGGGGCGAATGCCCTTGAGTATTTGCTTCCAGCTGATCCTGAGGTGGATCTTATGGTGGCTTACACAGATTTTGTTGAGGCGCGGTTATGCCTTAACTTCTCTACCGATCCGGTGAGTAATGTGCTTTTGTTTCTTAATTTCGTTTGGAAATTTAGAAATGTGTTTGACATTCTTTAATCTTTGCAGAGTGCTTCGAGCTCTTCGGCTGTTTCCGCTCCGCGTCCTACTCCTCCTACTTTGTTGGTGAGCTATACCGGAGCGGACGGGTCTCCTCAGGTTATACGTGTTCGTGAGTTTCGTGGCCCTAATAAAGAGGTAGAGGGATTGCCTCTACCTGTTGGCTGTAGGGGGGGGGGGTAAGTGAGAATTCATTGTTATTTGCAATGTTTCCTTTGTATTTATGCTGATTCTTTTTCTTATGTGCACAGTTGGATGTTGCGGAGACACGGAAGGTTTTTAGGGGTATGCATGCCCTTAAGAGCCTGATTTCTAAGTTCATGTCTCGAAGTGTACGCACGAGTCGTTGGTCCGACGTCTGAGAGGTATGTTCATTTCAAGTAATAATGCTTGATTTGAATTTTGGTAGCTTCTCTGACCTTGAGCTTATTTTCGCAACCTGTTCCTGTGGTGAGGCCCCCTAGGCCTTCAGTCGTTCGTACTCTAGAGTTGGTGTCTACACCACAACGTCCTCCTCCCAGACAGGAGAGTGTGGAGGTGCGTCAAAGGACGCCTCGGGCTAGAATGGATGCGGGGAGCTCACCCCAAGTGCCTTCTCCTCCGCAGTGGCCTGCACCGCCTCCATATATGGGGTATGCGGGCTATCATATGCCCATGTATCGTCCCCTCCCTCCGAGAGGTTCTTGGAGTTAGGAGAGTACGGGGTACTGCGGTTATCCTGGCATGTCGGAGCCACCTCGTCATTCATTGGATCCCGCTTACCTAGTGGGTTCGTTATTTGGTTTCGAACCTAGGGCTTGGGCGATGTCTCAGCCCGGTCCTTCAGGTGCTTCACCATCGAGTAGACCCGGAGAGCCGTTTGAGGCGGGTCCGAGTACTGGCGAAGATGGCCAGTGATATTTGTTGTAGTGCATTTTGAACTTTCGGCCTTGTATTAAACCTGCTCCAAATTATTGCATTTTATTCACGTACAAACATATCATGCAAATACCCATATGTGAACTTCAATCAATTAGTTTCCGAATGGGAAATCACGAATCACGACATTCGCAAATTTAGGATTTTCGAGAATTTAGCACATTTGGGCTACCCCTTCCCCTAAAATAAAAATAACGTAAAGAAAACTAAAAATAGAAAAAGGTAATTAAAGGGGAAAATATTAATAAAGGAAATCAGAAATTAAAAGGAATAAATGTGAACTTGATAATCAAAATAAAAAGATGGAAAGAAAATAAAGGGGGAATAAATAGAAAAGTGGCAACAGCCAAAATTAAGGTAAGGAAAATATAAGGGGAGTCTTCCAAAATCTGTCCAAGTGGGAATTAGGAAGGTGGAGCTCTGTCCAGCATGAGGTCGGTTAACCCGAGGTCTCTCGCGAGAAAGGCGTACCAAGCACCTATACAGGATGACCGCTAGAGCTCCTAGCGGCTGTGCTAAAGCTCTAGCGGCTTCCGCGTGGACAAGCGGCTATGCCGCTTGGCTTGCGGTTTGGCCGCTTGTCCTAGCGGTTTGGCCGCTTGTCCTAGCGGTCAGGCCACTTGCTGGAGCGGTTTGGCCGCTTATCTCAGCGGCTTAGCCGCTTGGACCAGTTCCAAGGCCGCCAGCCCCTTTTTCGTCAGTTGTCTGAATTTCCTTAAATTTTCGACGAGAATCAAACCGTAGCCTCTATATAGTTGGGTTCTTTTCCCTTCTCTTCTCACCACTTACTTCAAGCCCCTAGAGAGAGAAAATCTTGAGAGAAAAATCCTTAATCTTAACAATGGTGAACTTTGATGATGTTTTTGATGCTTGGTTAGCTTCCATGACTGTAGAGGAGAGGTTAGAGCTCACCCCTTTTCACCTCAATGCCTTCTTTCACCTTAAACAAGTCAAGATTCTATGGGACTTCCTTCATGCTTCGGTCGAGTTTTGGGACCCAAAATTCCATGTCTTCCGTTTCTGTGCTCAGGAGATGTGCCCTTTGGTGGAGGAATTCTCTGACATTATTGGCTTTCCAACTGAAAGTCCTCCTGCCTTTCCCTACTTGGGGAATGCTTTCGTGGGTGATTTCCAAAGGTACCTTGGATTGTCGCCCCGTCAAGCGGGTCAAGTGCTTCATGGTGAGGATGTCGACCTTGCCAAGCTTGTGACTTTCTTCACTTCCAAGGCCCAAGGTGACTTGAGGTACAAGAAATGTGCCTTTGTATTTTGCCTCCTACATCGTTATTTGTTTGTTGGTGGTAATGAAGATGCTCTTATTCCCTCTGAAAAGAAGCTTACCATCAATAGGGGCAAAGCTTGCCTTCTTAGGGTGACCGAACAAATTCAATGGGATAGCTCTCCTATGCAATTGGTTGTGGGAGAGACAATCATTGCTTTAGATAGGCTCAAGAGCAATCCTAAAGAGTCCTTCACCGGGAGCCCTTTACTCCTTCAAGTAAGTATGGTGCTAAAGTCTTAGTCTTTGTGGATTTAACTTTATTGGGTGAAATTCTCATCTTGTATTGACTTGATTTTTTATTTTTGTTGTTTTTGTGTAGATATGGCTCCAAGAGAGGCTTCACTTGCTTAAGGCTCCAATAGATACTAGGAATTTCCTTCCTAAACACTTTCCGGCGAGGCGTCGAAAGTTCTCCTAGTCCTCTCGAGAGGAGTGGATAGCCTATCTCTATCACATCCAACCGGCTTGGTTCATCCTGTGGTGGCGTACCACCAAGATCATAGGGTGTAGTGAGAATGTGCCTTTTACTAGGATCATTGGTTTGTACACCTTGACATTCTTCTTGCCGGACCGCCTCCTCTGCGAATATGGCTTGTGACAAAGGATCCCGAATGTGAGTTGTGAACCTCCTTGTCAGAGGCCCTTAACATCCTCTTTGATGTCTAATTGGGAGCGGCACTGGAATCGTCGCCAAGTGTGGACTAAACCGGTCTACCCGCACTCAAACGGGTTGTCAAGCTTTTACGAGGATTGGATTTGGAGCGGTGACCATCAAGTAAACTAAAGGCTCCTAGAAGAGGAAAAGGAGTTGTTCAAAGCCCGCAAATATGATGAGCCAAGTGGCATAAGGATCACTCCCATGGATAGGCCCGCTAAACCTTCCAAGCCCCAAGCTAAGGGTAAGGCAAAGGCCCAATCCAAGAAAAGGAAGAATCCGGCCCATTCGTCCAAGCAAGTAATTCCAGGTGGGCCCAATGATCACGAGGCCTCTTCTAGCTATGGTAAGGAAAGGTGGGCTCCAAAAGAACGAATGGAACTTGATGAGCCTAACGAACCCGTCCAAGAGCCCGAAGTCAAAGACAAAGAGGAGTAGTCCACCTCTAGTTGTCTAGCAAGTGTTATTTTTTGCTTAGTAGTATAATCCAAATAACGGGTTTGTATGCCCAAGTAGATGTAGTTTAGAATTGCCCTTTTATTTGTTTGTTATTATTAAGTTAAGTTTTTTTTAAACTTTATTTTATATTAGAGCATGTAATGGAATTTAGCCATATTAATGAAAGACTTGCTTATTTTTGCATTAATCGAATGGATCAAAACTCCCTTTTAGAGATTTATGTTGTTAAAGTGGTTGGGCCCAAGTTGTATGGGTTACCTACATATCCATGTGAAATCAGGCAAATGTAGTTTGTAAAATCAAATCTCGTTTTTTTTTTTTTTCTCTTTTTGTTTCAATCATGGGTCCCACGTGGACTGGTTGACCAATTTTGACTTGGATTTGGTGCCTTAGTGGGCTCTCTCAAAGATTTAACATTTATGCATAGAATTGCTTTAGTTGGTCCATATTTGTGAGTTGAGTGAACTCGTTGCCGTCTAAGTCCATTCACTTTACCGCTCCACCGAATAATATTGTCTTAATAAGGTATGGGCCGGCCCAATTAGGCTTGAACTTTCCCCGAGGATCGGCCACAATTGGTCTCACCTCTTTTAGGACTAAGTCTCCTTCTTTTAATCCTCTAGCCTTGAATCGTTGATCAAAATGCCTTGACATCCTTGCTTGGTAGACGTGACCGTAATGTAGGGCATTTACTCGTCTTTCATCTAACAAGATTAATTGGTCATACCGGGCTTGGACCCACTCTACTTCGGGTAATTCGCTTTCTAAAGCTATCCTTAAGGAGGGAATTTCTACCTCGACTGGGAGTACCGCCTCCATTCCGTATACCAAAGAATAAGGTGTTGCTCCTGTTGAGGATAGAATGGTGGTTCTATATCCCCATAAGGCGAATTGTAGCTTGTCGGGCCAATCTTCGTAGTTTTCCGTCATCTTGGCTATCATTTGCTTCCCGTTTTTGTTTGCGGATTCTACGGCTCCATTTTTTTGTGCCCTGTAAGGTGAAGATTATCGATGTTGAATTTTAAACTTAGTGACAAGCTCGGCAACATTCTTTTTTGAATTGGGACCCGTGATCACTTATGATCTCGTGGGGCACCCCATATCTGGTGATGATGTTGTCATGTATGAAGTTTGCCACGTGTTTGGATGCTATCCTTGTGTACGAACGAGCTTCGACCCATTTGGTAAAGTAGTCTATCGCGACTAATATGTATTCATGGCCCCGTTTTCCTGTAGGGGTGATCTTTCCAATGATGTCAATGCCCCATGCAGAGAAAAGCCATGGTGAGGTAAATGTATGTAAAGGGGTAGGTGGTCTATGTTGTAAATTAGCGTGAAATTGGCAGCGTGTGCACTTTCTCACGTATTCGATGCAATCTCTTTCCATCGTAGTCCAATAGTATCCTTGCCTTAGGATTTTCTTGACCAAGGTGAGTCCATTCATATGGGGATCACATACGCCATTATGTATATCGCTCATGACTTTCATAACCTCGCGTTCTTTTAGACACAGAAAACTTAACCCTTGTGGGGTCATTTTATAGAGTTTGCCTCGCACATGTATGTATTGTGCTGCTAGCCTTCTTAAGGCTCTTTGTGCCCTAGGTGTGGAGTGTGGAGGATAAACGCCTTTGGTGAGTAAATTGAGAGTATTGGTAAACCATTCCTCCTCTTCTTCCTCGTTGAGGCATAATTCAAGTGCATTACAAAAGGCGGGCTCAGTGCGCCTTTGAATGTGGATGGGCATGGAGATTACATCATCTGGGATATTTATTATGGAAGCCATCTTTGCTAAGGCATCTGCGAACTGGTTATCGTCTCTAGGAAGGCATGTGAAACGGACACAAGTGAAATATTTGGCTCTCTTTTCGAGATATTCCTGGTAAGTTGCCAGGGATTCGCTTTTCACTTTCCATTTTTTGGAAACTTGGATTATGATAAGAGTTGAATCTCCATATACCTTTAGATCTTTAATTTGTAGTTCTATTGCCGCCTCTACACCAATGATGCATGCTTCATATTCTGCGCCGTTGTTGGTTACCTCATGATCTAACTTGACGGCTATGGGAGTATGTGCGCCTTCGGGGCTGACTAATAATACTCCTGTGCCATAACCTTTTTTATTTGATGCTCCGTCAAAGTATAATTGACAAGTGTTTTCTTCGATACTCATTATTCCTTCATCTGGAAAATCATGCGTGGCGTCTTCGCTAGTAACTGGATTTTTAGCGAGATGTTCATAAATGGCGTGTCCTTTGATCGGCTTTTGGTGTTTAAAAGTTAGATCGAATTCTGAAAGCATGAGTAAGGATTGGTTTTTCGAACAAGTACTTTAATGGATTCATCCTTGACTTTATATGAACGTAATGTTGCAGCATATAGTGTCGGAGCTTCTTGGTTGCAGTGACCAATGCGAGACACGTTTTCTCTAGGGTGGAGTATCGTGTTTCGTATTCTAGGAATTTCTTGCTAAGAGAGTATATTGCCTTTTCACCATTCTCCACCTTTTGAGCCAACATGGCACCGATGGCGGTTTCTATGACTGTTAGGTATAGCATGAGTGGTTTTCCCGGAATGGGTGGAACCAGTACGGGTGGCTTAGCTAAGTACTCCTTAATCTTGTCAAAAGTTTGTTGGCATTGATTATCCCAAGTAGATTTAGTGTCCTTTTTGAGCTTTTTGAAGATAGGCTCGCATGTAATAGTCAATTTGGATATGAATCGACTTATATATTGGAGACGTCCCAGGAAACCTCTTATCTCTTTTTCATTTTTGGGGGATGGCATATCCCTTATGGATTTGATTTTGGTAGGATCGATTTCAATACCTTTTGTGCTTATAACGAATCCTAAGAGCTTGCCCGAAGTTACTCCAAACGCGCACTTTTGGGGATTCAATCTCATGTTGTAATTCCGAAGCCTGTCAAAAAATTTCTTTAGAGAGGGTGTATGCCCTTCTCTCTTCTTTGATTTAATGATCATATCATCTACGTATACCTCGGCTTCCTTGTGTATCATGTCATGTAGAGGGGAAGTTGCGGTTCTTTGGTATGTTGCTCCCGCGTTCTTCAACCTGAAAGGCATGACGGTATAGCAATAGGTCCCCCATTGGGTAATGAAAGTGGTTTTCTCCATATCTTCTTCGACCATTTGTATTTGGTTATACCTTGCATAACCATCCATGAATGATAAGAGGGCATGTCCTGCGGTATTATCCACCAATAAATCTATATGTGGCAAGGGAAAGTCGTCCTTTGGACTTGCCTTGTTCAGATCTCTAAAGTCAACACACATCCTTACTTTGCCATCCTTTTTTGGAACAGGTACTATGTTAGCGACGCATTCTGGATATTGAGCAACATTGATAAAACCTGCTGCGAGCTGTTTTTGCACTTCTTCTTTGATCTTCAGCGCCCACTCAGGCTTCATTCTCCGGAGTTTCTGCTTTACTGGCTTCGAATCCGGATTGAGCGGTATTGTATGTTGTGCTACTTCACGACTTATTCCCGGCATATCTTTGTAGGACCAAGCGAAAACGTCTATGTATTCTTTTAAGAGATTTATAAAGCTTTCTCGCTCTTTGGTAGTTAACGATAAGCCAATACGCACTTGGCGCGACTCTTGATTGTTTGCAAGATTGATTAATTCAGTTTCTTCCACAATTGAAGTCTTTTGATCATGCTCTAATAGTGCTATAGTTACTTCTTTGGGCAATTCTTGTTCATCTTTTGAATTATTAGCTACTAAGTAAACCAAGAAGTAAGCAGAATCAGTAAATACTTCATTGATAGGGATGAAGGTGATCCTTCCTTTGTTAGGAGTGTCAGACAAGGCCTTATATCATGCGAACGACCCCTTCATTGACGAGGTCTCGTATTTTGCGTTCCAGATGTACACATTCGTCTATGTGATGTGCCCTTCCTTGATGATAAATGCAAACAACACTATGATCCCAGCCTTCACCCCTATTTCCAGGATCCGGATCGGGTGTTGGCCCGATGGGTCTTAGAATACTTTTCCAAAACAGGTCCTGAAAGATTTGCGTTGGGATTGAAAGGTTGGGGATATATGCCCTCCTCGGCATCCGGTTATAGCACTCCTCAGGACTGACGGTGTTTTTGTAAACACGGTTGAACCTCTACGAGATCTTGGATCCTGTGTTTCAACGCCTAACATTTTTCAGTGTTGTGGCTTCTTCCCCTGTGGTAATTGCAAAACTGACGTGGGTGCCAAGCAATCCCTGGAGAGATAGGATCAGGGGTTGGCCCCAATGGTCGTATGATTCCGATACTTATGAGTATCTCAAGAGTGTGAGCGAGATGAAGAGGTGGCTGGAAGAAGTTTCTTTTGGTCATATCCCTCATGGATGGGACGTGACTGAGTGGAGCACTCACGCTTTGGCGGAGGGTAGATGCGGAATGCGCTTCTGCGTCCTCCCTTTCTTTTCTCTTCATTTCGATGTTAGTTACCTCTTCGTCTATCTGTTTTAGACCAACAGTGATTTCTTTGACCAACTCCTCTAATGATTTCTTGGGGGTGCTGTTGGTTGGGCAAAGGTCAACTTCCTCATCACTATCCCAAACCCCGGCCACCTCTAGATGGAAGGAGTCAATCTCAAATGGTGGGATACAATGTCCTATTGACACAATCAAGCGAGAGGGGTCCTCTTCCTCTTTTTCATTTGTAATGACGAAAACTGCACCCAGAGGATTGGTGTCGTTATTTGGAGTGGGAACATTCTTTGGCTTGGAAATAGTCCCATTGTCAAAAAGGTCCTGGATTTTATTCTTGAGTGTCCAACACTTCTCGGTGTCATGTCCTTTTCCTCTATGGAATTTGCAGTAAAGATTAGGGTTACATGACGGGCTTCTCTTTTCGACGTCGGGATCCGGAGTGGGGCCCACGACATTGAGGTAGTCATTTTTGACAAGCTTTTCCAAAGCTTTAGCATAGGTCATACCCAATGGGGTGTATTGCCTTTGCGGTTTGTCGTAGACAACATTGATTTTCTTAACTTTATTGGAAGTGTTTCCCGGATAGGGGTTCTTCTTGTAGCTTGAGTTATATGCACCTTTGTTGTAGAAATCCTTGTTTTTCTCCTTTTTGAGTGCTTGATCATCCTCTATGAGCAATCCCACACTATTGAGTTGTGCGTATGAAGTAATTGCTTGGTATTTGAAAGGATTCAAGTAAGGAGGTTGTAGGTTCTTGATGAGTTTCCGAATTTGCTCTTCCTCGGATGGACGGTCGAGCATTTCGGCCACTTTAGTTCTCCATTTCTTGACAAAATCAGTGAAGCTTTCATTTTCACGTTGCTTGAGTGCTTCCAACTCTCTCATGGTGGTTAGTTGGATCGTTGTCGGCATACCTAGTGAGGAATAAACTGGATACTTTGTTCCATTCCTGAACCTGATTGGGCTCGAGCTTGAAAAACCATGCCCTAACAGTGGGGTCCAAAGTTTGTGAGAAAAACCTAACTTTGCTAACTTTGCTGGGGGGGGGGGGGAGATTCCAATACGAGCTTCCTAACCAGACGTTGATTACTATGATCGCGTTCCCAATTTTTCGGACCGACTGTTTTCTTCCCAATCCTAAACAACGGATAAGACTTAGAAAAGGAAAGACTAACAAGTTCCACGAAAGAAAAGTTTTAAGACAAAGATGGGAAGTTTCTATCTAGAATATTCTATCAACATAATTACCCTTGGGGACTAAGTAATGGGTTTAGGTCAAAAGATCTCGAGTCAATATGGGATAAAGCAAAAGATATTATACTCTTGACGAAAAGGAGAGGGGAGAGATATTATCTCGACTCAATATGGGATACAGCAAAAGATATTATGCACTTGACTAAAAGGAGAGAGGAGAGATATCATCTCGACTCAATATGGGATAAAGCAAAAGATATTATGCTCTTGACTAAAAGGAGAGGGGAGAGATATTATCGAGATCTTCTGACCTAGACTCACTAAATAAAGGGAAAGAATATAGCAACTAAATCTTTCCTAAGGTAACGAGCATCATATAGAACATTCGGGGATATTATTTCCTAAAAATAAAGATTCTAGGCTCGACCTTGGGACAAAATCTTGACTCAAAAAAGGAAAAGATCCAAATTGGCGTCTAACTTAATATTCTATGACAACCAAAAGACTACACAAAGATCGCATTCACATATGGGCAAACAGCAAACAACGCAAAATGGCATGATTATGCAAATCTAGCATGGACATGGGACTGAGTTTCAACCTAAAACATTGGTTCTAGTTCATGCAATGGGGTAGGCTTAAGGGTTTTGGTCAAAAGGTACTCATGATCAAGAATGTACTACAATCCGCGGGATGCGCGACAATGTGAGGCATTCTAGTTATCCTACTCGTCGAGTGGACAAATGCGTAGGAAGGTACATGAGGTGGGGGGATCCATGTTGCTTGGCAAAGAAGAATCGAGTGGATTCTCGCCAAGGCACTTCACCACACTCCATTGGCTAAAATTTGTTTTGAACTTGTGAAAACAAGCTCGGAAGTTGCGCAAGGGCATGCACATGGATGCAATGAATGCAAACGAAAAGATGAATGACAAGTCACAAAATAATAATAAGAACACTCAAGGTAATGAACTAAGCAAAAATAATTACAATAAATCGATTTTCAAGTTACACCCTCTTAATCATGTCCCCAGTGAAGTCGCCACTGTAGGCTGCCGTTATTTTATCTCCCCTTTTTTTCCTCTTTTCCGCATGCCTTACCTTCGTCCCTCCTTTCGGGGGGTCGGGTTTTTGCGGACAGCCTGGGAGAGTGCTTTGGGTGATCGAATTTTGTGAATCTTTTAGTATATGTGCACATGGAGATTTTGTCCCAAGGACATGATTAAGATTGTCGGAAGTCGCCACCAAATTTTAAGGTAATTTGGAAACCTTGGAGATCAAGTCGATAGTCTAGAAAGACGTCAACTCAACTCCTATGCACCCCAATCCCTATTGGGGAAATTGACTTCATTAATGAGTTCGGGGGCGTAGTTACGAGCTAGGAAGGTGTTAGGCACCCAACTCGCCCGTTTAACAACAAACGGCATTTACTAATCGATTCACTATAATTATTAATGCTACGGTTCCAAACAAGGTTCAATTTGTCCAATTCCTAATTTTACCTAATGGGTTTGAACAATTATTATTAATGTGACCACTTTGAACAATTTATCAAATTACATGCTTTTATTACTAGAAAATGATAAATATGCTAAAACCTGCGAGTTAGAAAAGAAGCAAGCAAATCATACATTAATTCACAAACAAAGCATGAGTTAATTATAAGAAGCGATAAATAACAAAATAGAGCATTCATTCATCCATTCATTAGGCTTAATACAAGCCCTTTTGCTCAAAACGCACCATGCATGTACATATCACATAAACCAAATTCGTTAGTAATAACAAGCAAATTTATATAATTTATTGAAAACCCTCAGGATGGATTATCTGAATGCTCACAATGAACTTATTGGGTTGTTATGCTTGAATTCTTGCTCCTGATGAATTATGAAGGTTTATTTTGTGGTGGTAGGGGCTAATCCTAAAGAAGGAGTAGAATCAGAATTTCTGGTTTAATGTGAGAGAGAGAGAGAGAGAGAGAGAGAATTGTCAACCTTTCAGAGAGAATGTCCAACCTCAAGGCCAACTAGAGAGAGAAACTGCCAACCTCTTCAACTGAACCCTAAGGTTTGTTTATATAGATAGAAGAGGGGGAGCTGCCGGGTTTGGCACGGAAATCGAATGGGCCTCGAAATTTGTCGTCCGCGAGAAAAGGTCCAGGCGGCCAAGCTGCTAAGACAAGCGGCCTAGCTGGCAGGCCAAGGCGTTTGTCCGCTTGGCAAGCGGCCAAACCGCTTCGCTCGTCCCAGCGGCCACCGCTTGAGCCCAAGCGTGACTGCTTGGACCTGGAGCGGTGTGCCATCAAAGGCGCCTAGGATGATTTTCATGTGGGGGAGGCTTTTCCGAGGGGGTACACACGGGATTTACTGAGTTTCCTTGTTTCACCAAGGGTTGACTCATGGGTTTGGGTTCCTTTTCGGGCCCTTAGGTTCAGAGAGGCCTATCTCTCAGTTTCGGACTCCAACTGAATTGAGTCCAACTGGTTTGGATCACCTATACAAAAGGCTTCCACTGGTTAAGTCAAATGAACTGGGCTAATCATCAGAGCAATTATTCTCGCAATCCAAGTTCGAGCAAAATCCAATCCTTTCATCATCGGGTTTTTATAGGGACTTATTATAGACACGATTTTTGGTGTCTACAATAAGTATCAATATCGGATGAAGAAATTTTTCGGAGGTTTGTGCGTGGTATATTGAAATGAAGGTAATAAGGGTAATTCCATAATTTTACATAATATCATATACTTAATCATCAAGAAGGACTTGGACCAATATTTCCTCCAAAAAACGCCTCTAGACCACATTTTTTAACCATTAAACTTTTTGATGGTAGTTTGGTCAATTTACGTAGTTGAGGGTAGCTTTGTCGTTCTGAATTACTTCTCAAATTCACATGTGTTATTGGTGTATCTATACATATCAATATCAGATGAAGAAAGTTTTCAGAGGTATGTGCGTGGTATATTGGAATGAAGGTAATAATGGTAATTTCGTAATTATACAATATCATATACTTAATCATCAAGAAGGACTTGGCCCAATATTTCTTCCAGAAAATGCCTCTAGACTACTTTTTTTAGCTATTAAAATTTTTGATGGTAGTTTTGTCAATTTACTTAGTTGAGGGTAGTTTTGTCTTTCTGAATTAGTTCTCATATTCACATGTGTTATTGGTGTATCTATACGTATCAATATCAGATAAACAAAGTTTTCGGAGGTTTGTGCATGCTATATTGGAATGAAAGTAATAAGGGTAATTCCGTAATTATACATAATATCATATACTTAATCATCAAGAAGGACATGGCCCAATATTTCCTCCAAAAAATATCTCTAGACCACTTTTTTTAGCCATTAAAGTTTTTGATGGTAGTTTGGTCAATTTACTTAGTTGAGGGTAGTTTTGTCCTTCAGAATAACTTCTCAAATTCACATGTGTTACAAGTGTATCTATGCGTAACGATATCAGATGAAGAAAGTTTTCAGAGTTATATGCGTGGTATATTGGAATGAATGCAATAAGGGTAATTCCGTAATTATACAAAATATCAAATACTTAATCATCAAGGACTTGGCCCAATATTTCCTCTAAAAAACACCTCTAGACCACTTTGTTTTAGCCATTAATCTTTTTGATGGTAGTTTGGTCAATTTACGTAGTTGAGGGTAGTTTTGTCCTTTTGAATTACTTCTCAAATTCACATGTGTTATTGGTGTATCTATACGTATAAATATCAGATGAAGATATTTTTCAGAGGTATGTGTGTGGTATATTGGAATGAAGGTAATAAGGGTAATTCCGTAGTTATACAATATCATATACTTAATCATTAAGAAGAACTTGGCCCAATATTTCCTCAAGAAAACGCCTCTAGACCACTTTTCTTTAGCTATTAAAGTTTTTTATGGTAGTGTGGTCAATTTACTTAGTTGAGGGTAGTATTGTCCTTCTGAATTACTTCTCAAATTCACATGTGTTATTGGTGTATCTATACGTATCAATATCAGATGAACAATCAGAGGTTTGTGCGTGCTATATTGGAATGAAAGTAATGAGGGTAATTCCGTAATTACACATAATATCATATACTTAATCATGAAGAAGGACTTGGCCCAATATTTTCTCCAAAAAACGCCTCTAGACCACTTTTTTTAGCCATTAAAGTTTTTGATGGTAGTTTGGTCAATTTACTTAGTTGAGGGTGGTTTTTTCCTTTGGAATTACTTCTCAAATTCACATGTGTTACAGATGTATCTATACGTAACAATATCAGATAAAAAAAGTTTTCAGAGGTATGTGTGTGGTATATTGGAATGAAGGTAATAAGGGTAATTCCGTAATTATACAAAATTTCAATTATTTAATCATCAAGAAGGACTTGGCCCAATATTTCCTCCAAAAAATGCCTCTAGACCACTTTTTTTTAGCCATTAATCTTTTTGTTGGTAGTTTGGTCAATTTACTTAGTTGATGGTGGTTTTGTCCTTCTGAATTACTTCTCAAATTTACATTTGTTATTGGTGTATCTATACGTATTAAAATGAGATGAAGAAAGTTTTTGGAGGTATGTGCGTGGTATATTGGAATGAAGGTATTAAGGGTAATTCCACAATTATACATAATATCATATACTTCATCATCAAGAAGGTATTGGCCCAATATTTCCTCCAACAAACGCCTCAAGACCCTTTTTTTTTAGCCATTAAAGTTTTTGATGGTAGTTTGGTCAATTTACTTAGTTGAGGGTAGCTTTGTCCTCCGGAATAGCTTCTGAAATTCAAATGTGTTATTGATGTATCTATACGTAACAATATCAAATGGAGAAATTTTTCAGAGGTATGCGCGTGGTATATTGGAATGAAGGTAATAAGGGTAATTCCGTTATTATACAAAATATCAAATACTTAATCATCAAGAAGGACTTGGCCCAACATTTCCTCCAAAAAACGCCTCTAGACCACTTTTTTTAGCCATTAAACTTTTTTGATGGTAGTTTGGTCAATTTACGTAGTTGAGGGTAGTTTTGTCCTTCAAAATTACTTCTCAAATTCACATGTGTTATTGGTGTATCTATACGTATCAAAATCAGATGAAGAAAGTTTTCGGAGGTATGTGTGTGGTATATTGGAATGAAGGTAATAAGGGTAATTCCGTAATTATACAATATCATATACTTAATCATTAATAAGAACTTGGCCCAATATTTCCTCTAGAAAATGCCTCTAGACCATTTTTTTTAGCTATTTAAGTTTTTGATGGTAGTTTGGTCAATTTACTTAGTTGAGGGTAGTTTTGTCCTTCTGAATTACTTCTCAAATTCACATATGTTATTGGTGTATCTATACGTATCAATATCAGATCAACAAAGTTTTCGGAGGTATGTGCGTGGTATATTGGAATGAAGGTAATAAGGGTAATTCCGTAATTATACATAATTTGATATACTTAATCATCAAGAACGACTTGGCCCAATATATCTTCCAAAAAACGCTTCTAGACCACTTTTTTTAGCCATTAAAGTTTTTTATGCTAGTTTGGTCAATTTACATAGTTGAGGGTAGTTTTGTCCTTCTAAATTACTTCTCAAATTCACATGTGTTATTGGCGTATCTATACGTATCAATATCAGATGAGGAAAGTTTTTGGACGTATGTGCGTGGTATATTGGAATGAAGGTAATAAGGGTAATTCCATAATCATATACTTAATCATAAAGAAGGGCCCAATATTTCCTCCAAAAAACGCATCTAGACCACTTTTTTTAGCTGTTAACGTTTTTGATGGTAGTTTGTTCAATTTTCTTGGTTAAGGGTAGTTTTGTCCTTCTGAATTAGTTGTCAAATTCACATGGGCTATTGGTGTATCTATACGTATCAAAATCAGATGAAGAAAATTTTCGGAGATATGTGCGTGGTATATTGGAATGAAGATAATAAGGGTAATTCCGTAATTATACAAAATATCAAATACCTAATCATCAAGAAGGGCTTGGCCCAATATTTCCTCCAAAAAGCGCCTCTAGACCACTTTTTTTAGCCATTAAACATTTTGATGGTAGTTTAGTCAATTTACGTAGTTGAGGGTAGTTTTTTCCTTCTGAATTACTTCTCAAATTCACATGTGTTATTGGTGTATCTATACGTATCGATATCCGATGAAGAAAGTTTTGGGAGGTATGTGCGTGGTTTATTAGAATGAAGATAATAAGGGTAATTTCATAATTATACATAATATCATATATTTAATCATCAAGAAGGACTTGGCCCAATGTTTCCTCCAAAAAACGCCTCTAGACCACTTTGTTTAGTCATTAAAGTTTTTTATGGTAGTTTGGTCAATTTTCTTAGTCGAGGGTAGTTTTGTCATTCTGAATTACTTATAAAATTCACATGTTTTATTGGTGTATCTATACGTATCAATATCAGATGAAGAAAGTTTTCGCAGGTATGTGCGTGGCACATTGGAATGAAGGTAATAAGGGTAATTCCGTAATTATACATAATATCATATACTTAATCATCAAGAAAGACTTGGGCCAATATTTCCTCTAAAAAATGCCTCCAGACCACCTTTTTTAGCCATTAAAGTTTTTGATGGTGGATTGGTCAATTTACTTAGTCGAGGGTAGTTTTGTCGTTCAGAATTAGTTCTCAAATTCACATGTGTTATTGGTGTATCTATATGTATCAATATCAGATGAAGAAAGTTTTCGGAGGTATGTGCGTGGTATATTGAAATAAAGGTAATAAGGGTACTTCCGAAATTATACATAATATCGTATACTTAATCCTCAAGAAGGACTTGGCCCAATATTTCCTCCAAAAAAGGTCTCTAGACCACTTTTTTTTGCCATTAAAGTTTTTGATGGTAGCTTGGTCAATTTACTTAGTTGAGGGTAGTTTTGTCCTTCTGAATTAGTTCTCAAATTCACATGTGTTATTGGGTGTATCTATACGTTTAAATATTAGATGAAGAATGTTTCCGGAGGTATGTGCGTGGTATATTGGAACGAAGGTAATAAGGGCAATTTCGTAATTATACATTATATCATATACTTAATCATCAAGAAGGACTTGGCCCAATATTTCCTCCAACAAAAGCCTCAAGACCACATTTCTTAGCCATTAAAGTTTTTGATGGTAGTTTGGTCAATTTACTTAGTTGAGGGTAGTTTTGTCCATCTGAATTACTTCTCAAATTCACATGTGTTATTGGTGTATCTATACGTATCAATATCATATGAAAAAAGTTTTCGGAGGTATGTGCGTGGTATATTGGAATGAAGGTAATAAGGGCACTTCCGTAATTATACATAATATCATTAATTATCATGAAGGATTTGGCCCAATATTTCCTCAAAAAAATGCCTCTAGACCACTTTGTTTTAGCCATTAAAGTTTTTGATGGTAGTTTGGTCAACTTACTTAGTCATTATAAAGGATTTGGACCAATAGTTCCTCCAAAAAACGCCTCTAGACAACTTTTTTTAGCCATTAATGTTTTTGATGCTAGTTTGGTCATCTTACTTATTCGAGGGTAGTTTTGTCCTTCTGAATAACTTCTTAAATTCACATGTGTTATTGTTGTATCTATACATATCATATCAGATGAAGAAAATTTTCGAAGTTATGTGCTTGGTATAATGAATGAAGGTAGTAAGGTTAATTCCGTAATTATACATAATATCATATATTTAATCATCAGAAAGGACTTGGCCGAATATTTCCTTCTAAAATCACCTCTAGACCACTTTGTTTAGTCATTAAAGTTTTTGATGGTAGTTTGGTCAATTTACTTAGTCGAGGGTAGTTTTGTCATTCTGAATTACTTCTAAAACTCATATGTGTTATTGGTGTATCTGTACGTATCAATATCAGATGAAGAAAGTTTTCGGAGGTGTGTGCGTAGTACATTGGAATGAAGGTAATAAGGGTAATTCCGTCATTATACCTAATATCATATACTTAATCAGCAAGAAAGACTTGGCCCAATATTTCCTCCAAAAAATGCCTCTAGACCACTTTTTTTAGCCAATTAATGTTTTTGATGGTAGTTTGGTCAATTTACTTAGTCGAGGGTAGTTTTGTCCTTCTTAAATAGTTGTCAAATTCACATGTGTTATTGGTGTATCTATACGTATCAATATCCGATGAATAAAGTTTTCGGATGTATGTGCGTGGTATATTGGAATGAAGGTAATAAAGGTAATTCTGAAATTATACATAATATCGTATACTTATTCCTAAAGGACTTGGCCCAATGTTTCCTCCAAAAAACGCCTCTAGATCACTTTTTTTAGCCATTAAAGTTTTTGATGGTAGCTTGGTCAATTTACTTAGTTGATGGTAGTTGTGTCCTTCTGAATTACTTCTCAAATTCACATGTGTTATTGGTGTATCTATACGTATCAATATCAGATGAAGAAAGTTTTCGGAGGTATGTGCGTAGTATATTGGAATGAAGGTAATAAGGGCACTTCCGTAATTATACATAATATCATATACTTAATCATCAAGAAGGACTTGGCTCAATATTTCCTCCAAAAAACGCCTCTAGATCACTTTTTTTAGCCATTAATGTTTTTGATGGTAGTTTGGTCAATTTACTTAGTTGAAGGTAGTTTTTTCCTTTTGAATTACTTTTCAAATTCACATGTGTTATTGGTGTACCTATACGTATCAATATCAGATGAAGAAATTTTTCGGAGGTATGTGCGTGGTATATATTGGAATGAAGGTAATAAGGGTAATTCCGTAGTTATACATAATACCATATATACTTAATCATCAAGAAGGACTTGGCCCAATATTACCTACAAAAAACGCCTCCAGACCACTTTTTCATCAATTAATGTTTTTTACGGTAGTTTGGTCAATTTACTTTGTTGAGGGTAGTTTTGTCCTTTTGAATTACTTCTAAAATTCACATGTGTTATTGGTGTATCTATACGTATCAATGTTAGATGAAGAAAGTTTTCGGAGGTATGTGCGTGGTATTATGGAATGAACGTAATAAGGGTAATTGCGCAATTATACATAATATCATATACTTAATCATCAACAAGGACTGGGCCCAATATTTTCCTCCAAAAAACGCCTCTAGACCACTTTTTTAATTCATTAAAGTTTTTGAACTTTAGTTGAGGGTAGTTTTTGTCCTTCTGAATTACTTCTCAAATTCACATGTGTTATTGGTGTGTCTATACATATCAATATCATATGAAGAAAGTTTTCGGAGGTATATGAGTGGTATATTAGAATGAAGGTAATAAGGGTATTTCCGTAATTATACATAATCATCCAGAAGGACTTGGCTCAATGTTTCCTCCAAAAAATGCCTCTTGACCACTTTTTTTAGCCATTAATGGTTTTGATGGTAGTTTGGTCAATTTACTTAGTTGAAGGTAGTTTTGTCCTTCTGAATTACTTCTCAAATTCACATGTGTTATTGGTGTATCTATACGTATCAATATCAGATGAAGATAGTTTTCGGAGGTATGTGCGTGGTATATTGGAATGAAGATAATAACGGCACTTCCGTAATTATACATAATATCATAAATCATCAAGAAGGATTTGGCCCAATATTTCCTCCAAAAATGCGTCAAGACCACTACTTTTTAGCCATTAATGTTTTTGATGGTAGTTTGGTCTACTTAGTCGAGGGTAGTTTTGTGGTTCTGAATTACTTCTTAAATTCACATGTGTTATTGGTGTATCTATACGTATCAACATCAGATGAAGAAAGTTTTTGAGGTTATGTGCATGGTATATTGGAATGAATGTAATAAGGGTAATTCCGTAATTATACATAATATCATATATACTTGATCATCAGGAAGGACTTGGCCCAATATTTCCTACCAAAAACGCCTCTAGACCACTTTCTTTAGCCATTAAAGTTTTTGATGAAAGTTTGGACAATTTACTTTGTTGAGGGTAGTTTTGTCCTTCTGAATTACTTCTAAAATTCACATGTGTTATTGGTACACCTGCCAAACGGGTCAATCGGATCGGTTAGGGTCGGGTTAATTTCGGTTCGGTTTAATCGGATTTGTACCTTTTTCGGATCATTTCGGGTTGGTTCATACGGGTCGGGTCAATATCGGATCGGTTTTTGTTTGAATCGGTTCCTTTTGGGTCGGGTTAAAATCGGTTTGTCTCATTTCGGATCGGGTTCGGATACAGGTCCAAACTGTCGAGTCAATTTCTTGTCAGGCTATATTTTGAGCGTTCATTCTCAAATTTTCATTCAAATCACCAAATTGGGTTAACAGTAAGTAAGGTTTAGCGTATAATCTTTAAATTATGTGGTAAAAAATAATTATTTTCATTAAAAAATATCGTTTAACCAATTTCAGGTTCGATTTATTTTGGTTTTCGGGTCATTTTCGGTTTAGGTCGGTTTGAATCGGTTTGTGTTTAGTTCGGATCAATTCGGTTTCGGTTCTGAACGGTTCGGTTTCGATTCGATTCGGGTTAGATTCGGATACGGGTCGTCGTCGGGTCAATAACATTTCGGTTTCAGTTCGGGTTCGGTTTCAATTCGGATCATTTCGGATAATCGGATCTAAATCGGATTGCCACTATTCAGGTTTGTTCGGTTACGGTTTCGGGTCAATCGGGTCGGGTAATCGGTTTCGGGTCAGGACTGCCAGGTAGACTTATTAGTGTATCTATACGTATCAATATTAGATGAAGAAAGTTTTCGGAGGTATGTGCGTGGTATATTGGAATGAAGGTAATAAGGGTAATTCCACAATTATACATAATTTCATATACTTAATCATCAAGAAGAACTTGACCCAATATTTCCTACAAAAAACGCATGTAAACCAGTTTTTTTGCCATTAATGTTTTTGATGGTAGGTTGGTCAATTTACTTAGTTGAGGGTAGTTTTGTCCTTCTGAAATTACTTCTCAAATCCACATGTGTTATTGTTGTATCTATGCGTATCAATATCAGATGAAGAAAGTTTCCGGAGGTATGTGCGTGGTATATTTGAATGAAGGTAATAAGGGTTATTCCGTCATTATACATAATATCATATAGTTAATCATCAAAAAGGATTTGGCCCAATATTTCCTCCAAAAAACACCTCTAGACCACTTTTTTTAGCTATTAATGTTTTTTATGGTAGTTTGGTCAATTTACATAGTTGAGGGTAGTTTTGTCCTTCTGATTTACTTCTCAAATTCACATGTGTTATTGGGTGTATCTATACGTTTCAATATCAGATGAAGAATGTTTTCGGAGGTATGTGTGTGGTATATTGGAACGAAGGTAATAAGGGAAATTCCGTCATTATACATTATATCATATACTTAATCATCAAGAAGGACTTGGCCCAATATTTTCTCCAAATGAAGCCTCTAGACCACATTTATTAGCCATTAAAGTTTTTGATGGTAGTTTGGTCAATTTACTTAGTTGAGCGTAGTTTTGTCCATCTGAATTACTTCTCAAATTCACATGTGTTATTGGTGTATCTATACGTATCAATATCAGATGAAAAAAGTTTTCGGAGGTATGTGCGTGGTATATTGGAATAAAGGTAATAAGGGCACTTCCGTAATTATACATAATATCATTAATTATCATGAAGGATTTGGCCCAATATTTCCTCCAAAAAACGCCTCTAGACCATTTTTTTTTAGCCATTAATGTTTTTGATGGTAGTTTGGTCAACTTACTTAGTCATCATAAAGGATTTGGCCCAATAGTTCCTCCAAAAAACGCCTCTAGACAAGTTTTTTTAGCCATTAAAGATTTTGATGCTAGTTTGGTCATCTTACTTAGTCGAGGGTAGTTTTGTCCTTCTGAATAACTTCTTAAATTCACATGTGTTATTGGTGTATCGATACGTATCAATATCAGATGAAGAAAGTTTTCGGAGGTATGTGCGTGGTATATTGGAATGAAGGTAATAAGGGCACTTCCGTAATTATACATAATATCTTATACTTAATCATCAAGAAGGACTTGGCTCAATATTTCCTCCAAAAAATGCCTCTAGATCACTTTTTTTAGCCATTAATGTTTTTGATGGTAGTTTGGTCAATTTACTTAGTTGGGGGTAGTTTTTTCCTTCTGAATTACTTTTCAAATTCACATGTGTTATTGGTGTATCTGTACGTATCAATATCAGATGAAGTAAGTTTTCGGAGGTATGTGCGTGGTATATATTGGAATGAAGGTAATAAGGGTAATTCCGTAGTTATACATAATACCATGTATACTTAATCATCAAGAAGGACTTGGCCCAATATTTCCTGCAAAAAACGCCTCCAGACCACTTTTTTATCCATTAATGTTTTTTACGGTAGTTTGGTCAATATTTTTTTTGATGGTAGTTTTGTCCTTTTGAATTACTTCTAAAATTCACATGTGTTATTGGTGTATCTATACGTATCAATGTTAGATGAAGAAAGTTTTCGGAGGTATGTGCGTGGTATTATGGAATGAACGTAATAAGGGTAATTGCGCAATTATACATAATATCATATACTTAATCATCAACAAGGATTGGGCCCAATATTTCCTCCAAACAACGCCTCTAGACCACTTTTTTTATTCATTAAAGTTTTTGAGCTTTAGTTGAGGGTAGTTTTGTGCTTCAGAATTACTTCTCACATTCACATGTGTTATTGGTGTGTCTATACATATCAATATCATATGAAGAATGTTTTTGGAGGTATATGCGTGGTATATTGGAATGAAGGTAATAAGGGTATTTCCATAATTATACATAATCATCCAGAAGGACTTGGCTCAATGTTTCCTCCAAAAAATGCCTCTTGACCAATTTTTTTACCCATTAAAGTTTTTGATGGTAGTTTGGTCAATTTACTTAGTTGTACGTCGTTTTGTCCTACTGAATTAGTTCTCAAATTCACATGTGTTATTGGTGTATCTATACGTATCAATATCAGATGAAGAAAGTTTTCGGAGGTATATGCGTGGTATATTGGAATGAAGATAATAAGGGCACTTCCGTAATTATACATAATATCATAAATCATCAAGAAGGATTTGGCCCAATATTTCCTCCAAAAATGCGTCTAGAGACCACTACTTTTTAGCCATTAAAGTTTTTGATGGTAGTTTGGTCAACTTACTTTGTCGAGGGTAGTTTTGTGCTTCTGAATTATTTCTTAAATTCACATGTATCTAGACGTATCAATATCAGATGAAGAAAGTTTTTGAAGTCATGTGCGTGGTATATTGGAATGAATGTAATAAAGGTAATTCCGTAATTATACATAATATCATATATACTTGATCATCAGGAAGGACTTGGCCCAATATTTTCTAAAAAAAAGGCCTCTAAACCACTTTTTTTAGCCATTAAAGTTTTTGATGAAAGTTTGGTCAATTTACTTTGTTGAGGGTAGTTTTGTCCTTCTGAATTACTTCTAAAATTCACATGTGTTATTGGTAGACCTTGCAAACGGGTCAATCGGATCGGTTACGGGTCGGGTTAATTTTCGTTCGGGTTTAATCGGATTCGTACCTTTTTCGGATCATTTCGGGTTGGTTCATACGAGTCGGGTCAATATCGGATCGATCTTTGTTTGAAAAGTCGGTTCCTTTTGGCTCGGGTTAAAATCGATTTGTGTCATTTCGGATCGGGTTTGGATACATGTCC
The DNA here is from genome assembly GCA_038025085.1 of Tetragonia tetragonoides. NCBI lineage: Eukaryota > Viridiplantae > Streptophyta > Magnoliopsida > Caryophyllales > Aizoaceae > Tetragonia > Tetragonia tetragonoides. The sequence goes on from CM076149.1 coordinate 22,186,241, forward strand.
GAACTGTGTATAATCTTTTGAGCGTTCATTCTCAAATTTTCGGGTCAATATCTTATGAAAAGTCACTTTCGGGTCAGGCTATATTTTGAGCGTTCATTCTCAAATTTTCATTCAAATCACCAAATTGGGTTAACAGTAAGTAAGGTTTAGTGTTTAATCTTTCAATTATGTGGTAAAAAATAATTATTTTCATTAAAAAATATCGTTTAACCAATTTCAGGTTCGATTTATTTTGGTTTTCGGGTCATTTTCGGTTTAGGTCGGTTTGTGTTTAGATCGGATCAATTCGTTTCGGTTCTGAACAGTTCGGTTTCAATTCGGTTCGGGTTAGATTCGGATACGGGTCGTCGTCGGGTCAATAACATTTCGGTTTCGGTTCGGGTTCGGTTTCAATTCGGATCATTTCGGATAATCGGATCTAAATCGGATTGCCACTATTCAGGTTTGTTCGGTTACGGTTTCGGGTCAATCGGGTCGGGTAATCGGTTTCGGGTCAGGACTGCCAAGTCTAGACTTATTGGTGTATCTATACGTATCAATATTAGATGAAGAAAGTTTTCGGAGGTATGTGCGTGGTATATTGGAATGAAGGTAATAAGGGTAATTCCGCAATTATACATAATTTCATATACTTAATCATCAAGAAGAACTTGACCCAAAATTTCCTCCAAAAAACGCCGGTAAACCAGTTTTTTTAGCCATTAAAGTCTTTGATGGTAGGTTGGTCAATTTACTTAGTTGAGGGTAGTTTTGTCCTTCTGAAATTACTTCTCAAATTCACATGTGTTATTGTTGTATCTATGCGTATCAATATCAGACAAAGAAAGTTTCCGGAGGTATGTGCGTGGTATATTTGAATGAAGGTAATAAGGGTAATTCCGTCATTATACATAATATCATATAGTTAATCATCAAGAAGGATTTGGCCCAATATTTCCTCCAAAAAACACCTCTAGACCAATTTTTTTAGCCATTAATGTTTTTTATGGTAGTTTGGTCAATTTACTTAGTTTAGGGTAGTTTTGTCCTTCTGAATTACTTCTCAAATTAACATGTGTTATTTGTGTATCTATACATATCAATATCAGATGAAGAAAGTTTTCGGAGGTATGTGCGTGGTATATTGGAATGAAGGTAATAAGGGTAATTCCGTAATTATACATAATATCATTTACTTAATTATCAAGAAGGACTTTGCCCAATATTTCCTCCCAAAAACGCCTCTAGACCATTTTTTTTGGCCATTAAAGTTTTTGATGGTAGTTTGGTCAATTTACTTAGTTGAGGGAAGCTGTGTCCCTCTGAATTACTTCTCAAATTCACATGTGTTATTGGTGTATCTATACGTATCAATATTAGATGAAGGATGTTTTCGGAGGTATGTGCGTGGTATATTGAAATAGAAACAGTAGGTGACGGAGTAGATACATCTTGCTGGGCAAACATATATAAATAAGGGAATTGTGCTTCGTCAAAAACAGCATGTCTAACAATATACAATCTATTACTAGGAGGATGGAAGCATTTGTAGGCCTTGTGTTGTGAACTGTAACCCAGAAAAATACAAGGATGAGTTCGAAAATCAAGCTTATTTTTATTATATGGACGAAGAAAGGGATAGCACAAACAGCCAAAGGTGGAAAAGGCGTATTCCCAAAAAGCCAGAGGTAGGGAAGCATGAGATAAGAGAGCTAAACCCTTCTCCACAATGTCCCTATGACGACGTTCCGGAGCCCCATTTTGCTCCTGAGTATGTGGAGCAGAGAGTCGGTGTTCAATTCCCAAATCATGGAGAAATTAGAGACATTACGATATTCACCCCCCAATCAGTTTGCATCTGTTTTATGTGACAGCCAAATGGGGTTTTCACCATAGTATGAAAATGTTTAACAATATTATAGGCTTGAGATTTGGCCTGCATAAAATAGATCCAAAGAAATTTTGTATGATCATCTAGAAACTGAATGAAGTAGCGATTTCCATTATGAGAGGGAATTGGAGAAGGACCCCATACATCAGAATAAACTAATTGAAAAGCAGACTCTGAACGAACAAGAGAATTAGACAGATGAAGGCGATGACTTTTGCCCATCTGACATGGACCACAAATGGACAAATCCTTATTTGAATTTAGTGGGAGATTAAAACTAGATACCATCCTACGAACTACATTGGAACTCGAATGACCAAGACGATTGTGCCAGACTTGAAGAGATGTCCGTTCACCAACTAGTGCAAAGGAAGAAGATAAATTTGGTGTGGAAAGGTTGGGAGGATCATTATCAGAAGCCAGCTTGTAGAGACCACGACCAAGCTTCCCCCGCAACATCACTCTTCCCTGCAGATCCTTGACAAAACAAAGATTAGAAAAAAAACTCCACAGAAACATTGTTATCACGGGTGAACTTAGAAACACTTAAAAGATTTTTGGTAATTTTAGGAACATGCAAAATATTTTTGAGTAGAAATGAATCATCCTGACTCTTAATTTTTGAATGTCCATTCTGAAAAATTGGAAGAGCCATACCATTGCCAACTTCTATTGCATCTGCTCCTGTAAACTCAGAGTGTACTGACAAGTTATTAAGATCAGCTGGCAAATGATTCGTGGCGCCAGAGTCCACATACCACGCTGGATGAGAGGTAGTAGTTGGGGAAGCAATAAGGGCTGAAAGGTTGGAAGCTTTCTCGGAGGTGAAGGCATGATTGAATCTGTTGTAGCATTGAAGCGCAGCATGCCGGGGTTTTTGACAGATTTGACACACCACTCTAGGCTTGTTGGAGGTATTTTTATGTTTGGCCAAATTGATTGTTGCTAGAAGAATTCCCTTTAACATAATTATTTTTAGATCTGTTAGGATATGAAGAAGTGTTCTTGCCATTATTAAACCCATGTGAATAACTAGGCTTCTGGGTACCAGCTTTGGAGGCAACATTTGCTGACATAAGAACTCTCTTCGAGTGATCAAGTGACTCTTCTTCTTGAAGCAACATACCTAGTAGTTCATCGACAGAAAAAGAAGTAGTACGAGTATTCATCGAAATGCGAAAAGTGGAATACTCATCACCTAGACCATGAAGGATGAAATTAATAAGATCATCCTCGGACACTGGATTCGAAATAGAAGCCAAAGTGTCAGCCATAGCTCGTTTTTGTTCAACATATTCAAGAATGGAGAGTGAGCCTTTCTCCATTGACTGAAGCCGCCATCTCATTTGCATAACTCGTGCTCTGGACTGTGACTGGAAAAGTCTTTCAAGAGTCACCCAAGCATCTCGAGCGGTGGGAGCCCGCATAATGTTGTTGAGAATGTGTTCGGTGATGGTGCTCTTGAGCCAAAGAAGGACCAACTTATCCTTCTTTCTCCAGGCTTGATAATCAGGATTCGGTCTAGGGTCGGAAGTTTGGCCATCAACCGTGTCACGGATCTGTTGTGGTGGAGCCACGGTTTCGCCAGTAATAAAGCCATCTAGTTCAAAGGCTTCTAGTGCAGATTGAACACTACTACTCCAAAGGTATTAGTACACTTTTCTCCGATCGTATTACAACATTTTGAGTTCAGGTACAAGTCAGGTCAACATCAGAATGATTGCATGTTGTTTTCAATCAATATCATCACAATGTTGGGAGTCACATATTTCAAACTGGACAATTAAATTGGGACGGAGGGGGTAAAATTTTGGAGTGCTTGCATTTTTTATAGAAGTAAATGTAACAGAGTTAAGAAGATGTAATCAATTACGTTGCAATTTCTGTAAGGTAACTATTATAAGGCTACGAATATATAAATAAATTATATAAATAGATATTTTAATAGGTGAGTGTAATCACGAGGTTTTAAAAGATTTTAATTTTACTATTTTTAAACACTAATAAATAAATAAATTACCTAATTAAAATAAATAAATAAATAAAAATAATTTTTAACGGTTTCGTTCGGGTTCGGGTTGGTTTGGGTCATGAATTTCGGGTTGTGTTTGGTTCGGATCCCTTCGGGTTATTCGGATTGGGTCGGTTTCGGTTTGGATCAGATTCGGGTACGGGTCATATCGGGTCTGCTAATTTCAGGTCGGTTCGGTTTTGATCAGGTTGTTTTTGATTTTTGGGTCAATTTCGGGTCTTGCAATTCGGGTTGAATCGGGTCACGGATCGGGTTATTCGGATGGGGTTATCGGGTCCGGGTCAGTATTGTCAGGTCTACATATACCTAATCATCAACAATGACTTGGCCCAATATTTCCTCCAAAAAACGCCTCTAGACCAGTTTTTTTAGCCATTAAAGTTATTGATGCTTGTTTGGTCAATTTACTTAGTTGAGGGTAGTTTTGTCCTTCTGAATTACTTCTCAAATTCACAAGTGTTATTGGTGTATCTATACGTATCAATATCAGATGAAGAAAGTTTTCGTAGGTATGTGCGTGGTCTATTGGAATGAAGGTAATAAGGGTAATTCCGTAATTATACATAATATCATATACTTAATCATCAAGAAGGACTTGGCCCAATATTTTCTCCAAAAAACGCCTCTAGACCACTTTTTTTTGCCATTAAAGTTTTTGATGGTAGTTTGGTCAATTACTTAGTTGTGGGTAGTTTTGTCCTTCTGAATTACTTCTCAAATTCACATGTGTTATTGGTGTATCTATACGTATCAATATCAGATGAAGAAAGTTTTCAGAGGTATGTGCGTGGTATTTTGGACTGAAGGTAATAAGGGTAATTCTGTAATTATACATAATATCATATACTTAATCATCAAGAAGGACTTGCCCAATATTTCTTCCAAAAAATTCCTCTAGACCACAGTTTTAGCCATTAAAGTTTTTGATGGTAGTTTGGTCAATTTACTTAGTTGAGGGTTGTTTTGTCCTTCTGAATTACTTCTCAAATTCACATGTGTTATTGGTGTATCTATACGTATCAATATCAGATGAAGAAAATTTTTCGAGGTATATGCGTGGTATATTGGAATGAAGGTAATAAAGTTAACTCTGCAATTATACATAATATCATATACTTAATATTCAAGAAGGACTTGGCCCAATATTTCCTCCACAAAACGCATCTAGATCACTTTTTTTAGCTATTAAAGTCTTTGATATAGTTTGGTTAATTTACTTATTTGAGGGTAGTTTTGTCCTTCTGATTTACTTCTCAAATTCGCATGTGTTATTGGTGTACTTATACGTATCAATATCAGATGAATAAAGTTTTCGTAAATATGGCGTTGTATATTGGAATGAAGGTAATAAGGGTAATTCCGTAATTATACATAATATCATATACTTAATCATCAAGAAGGAATTGGCCCAATATTTCCTCCAAAAAAAGTCTCTAGACCACTTTTATTATCCATTAATGTTTTTGATGGTAGTTTGGTCAATTTACTTAGTTGAGGGTAGTTTTGTCCTTCTAAATAACTTCTCAAATTCACATTTGTTATTGGTGTATCTATACATATCAATGTCAGATGAAGAAAGTTTTTGAAGGTATGTGCATGGTATATTGGAATGAAGGTAATAAGGGTAATTCCGGAAATATACATAATATCATATAGTTAATCATCAAGAAGGACGTGGCCCAATATTTCCTCCAAAAAACATCTCTAGACCACTTTTTTTAGCCATTAAACTTTTTGATGGTAGTTTGGTAAATTTAATTACTTGAGGGTAGTTTGGTGATCTGAATTACTTCTCAAATTCACATGTGTTATTGGTGTATCTATACGTATCAATATCATATGAACAAAGTTTTCGGAGGTATGTACGTGGTATATTGGAGTGAAGCTAATAAGGGTAATTCCTTAACTATACATAATATCATACACTTAATCATCAAGAAGGACTTGGCCAAATATTTCCTCCAAAAAACGACTCTGGACCATTTTTTTAGCCATTAAAGTTTTTTATGGTAGTTTGGTCAATTTACTTAGTTGAGGGTAGTTTTGTCCTTCTGAATTACTTCTCAAATTCCCAAGTGTTATTGGTGTATCTATACGTATCAATATCAGATGAAGAAAGTTTTCGGAGGTATGTGCGTTGTATATTTGTATAAAGGTAATAAGCGTAATTCCGTAAGTATACATTATATCACATACTTAATCATCAAGAAGGACTTGGCCCAATATTTCTTCCAAAAAACGCTTCTAGACCACTTTTTTTAGCCATTAATGTTTTTGATGGTAGTTTGTTCAATTTACTTAGTTGAGGGTAGTTTTGTCCTTCTGAATTACTTCTCAAATTCACATGTGTTATTGGTGTATCTATACGTATCAATATCAGATGAAGAAATTTTCGGAGGTATGCGGTTGGTATATTGGAATGAAGGTAATAAGGGTAATTCCGTAATTATACATAATATCACATACTTTATCATTAAAAAGGACTTGGCCTAATATTTCCTCCAAAAAAGGCCTCTAGACCACTTTTTTTAGCCATTAAAGTTTTTGATGGTAGTTTGGTCAATTTACTTATTTGAGGGTAGTTTTGTCCTTCTGAATTACTTCCCAAATTCACGTGTGATATTGGTGTCTCTATACGTATCAATATCAGCTGAAGAAAGTTTTCGGAGGTATGTGCGTGATATATTGGATTGAAGGTAATAAGGGTAATTTCAAAATTATACATAATATCATATACTTAATCATCAAGAATGACTTGGCCTGCAATAAACCCCTCCAGACACTTTTTTAGCCATTAATGTTTTTGATGGTAGTTTGGTCAATTTACTTAGTTCAGGGTAGTTTTGTCCTTCTGAATTACTTCTCAAATTCACATGTGTTATTGGTGTATCTATAGGTATGAATATCATATGAAGAAAGTTCTCGGAGGTATGTAAGTGGTATATTGGAATGAAGGTAATAAGGGTAATTCCGTTATTTTACATAATATCATATACTTAATCATCAAGAAAGATTTGGCCTAATATTTCCTCAAAAAAACGCCTCTAGACCACTTTTTTAGCCATTAATGTTTTCGATGGTAATTTGGTCAATTTACTTAGTTGAGGGTAGTTTTGTCTTTCTGAATTCCTTCTGAAATTCACATGTTTAATCATCAAGAAGGACTTTGCCCAATATTTCCTCCAAAAAATGCCTCTAGACCAATCTTTTTAGCCGTTAAAGTTTTTGATGGTAGTTTGGTCAATTTACTTAGTTGAGGGTAGTTTTTTCCTTCTGAATTACTTTTCAAATTTACTTGTGTTATTGGTGTATCTATACATATCAGTATAAAATGAAGAATGTTTTCGTAGGTATGTGTGTGGTATATTGGAATGAAGGTAATAAGGGTAATTCCATAATTATACTTAATATCATATACTTAATCATCAAGAAGGAATTTGCATAATATTTCCTCCAAAAAACGCCTCTAGAACACTCTTCTTAGCCAGTAATCATTTTGATGGTTGTTTGGTCAATTTACTTAGTTGAGGGTAGTTTTGTCCTTCTGAATTACTTCTCAAATTCACATGTGTTATTGGTGTATCTATACGTATCAATATCAGATGAAGAATATTTTTGGAGGTATGTGCGTGGTATATTGGAATGAAGGTAATATGGGTAATTTTGTATGTATACATAATCATCAAGAAAGACGTGGCCCAATATTTCCTCCAAAAAATGCCTCTAGACCACTTTTTTAGCCATTAAAAGTTTTGATTGTAGTTTGGTAATTTTACTTAGTTGAGGGTAGTTTTTTCCTTCTGAATTACTTTTCAAATTCACACTTTTTATTGGTGTATCTATATGTATCAATATCAGATGAAGAAAGTTTTCGGAAGTATGTGCGTGATATATTGGAATGAAGGTAATAAGGGTAATTCCGTAATTATACATAATATCATATACTTAATCATTAAGGACTTGGCCCAATATTTCCTCCAAAAAACATCTCTAGAGCACTTTTTTAGCCATTAAACTTTTTGATGGTAGTTTGGTCAATTTACTTAGTTGAGGGTAGTTTTGTCCTTCTGAATTACTTCTCAAATTCACATTTGTTATTGGTGTATCTATACGTATCAATATCAGATGAAGAAAGTTTTTGGAGGTATGTGTGTGGTATATTGGAATGAAGGTAATAAGGGTAATTCAGTAATTATACATAATATCATATACTTAATCATTAAGAAGGACTTTGCCCAATATTTCCTCCAAAAAACGCCTCTAGACCAGTTTTTTTAGCCATTAATGTTTTTTTATGGTAGTTTGGTCAATTTACATAGTTGAGGATAGTTTTGTCCTTCTAAATTACTTCTCAAATTCACATGTGTTATTGGTGTATCTATACGTATATATATCAGATGAAGAATGTTTTCAGAGGTATGTGCGTGGTATTTTGGAATGAAGGTAATAAGGGTAATTCCGTAATTATACATAATATCATATACTTAATCATCAAGAAGGACTTGGCCCAATATTTCCTCCAAAAAACGCCTCTAGACCACTTTATTAAGCCATTAAGGTTATGGATTGTAGTTTGGCAATTTACTTAGTTGAGGATAGTTTTGTCCTTTTGAATTACTTCTCAAATTCACATGTGTTATTGGTGTATTTATACGTATCAATATCAGATGAAGAAAGTTTTCGCAGATATGTGCGTGGTATATTGGAATGAAGGTAATAAGGGTAATTCCGTAATTATAGATAATATCATATACATAATCATCAACGACTTGGCCCAATATTTTCTCCAAAAAAAGCCTCTAGACCATTTTTTTTAGCCTTTTAGTGTTTTTGATGGTAGTTTGGTCAATTTACTTAGTTGAGGGTAGTTTTGTCCTTCTGAATTACTTCTCAAATTTACTTGTGTTTTTGGTGTATCTATACGTATCAATATCAGATGAAGAAGTTTTTCAGAGGTATGTCCGTGGTATATTGGAATGAAGGTAATAAGCGTAATTCCGTAATTATATATAATATCATATACTTAATCATCAAGAAGTACTTGGCCCAATATTTTCTCCAAAAAACGCCTCTAGACCACTTTTTTAGCCATTAAAGTTTTTGATCGTAGTTTGGTCAATTTACTTAGTTGAGGGTAGTTTTTCCTTCTGAATTACTTGTCATATTCAAATGTGTTATTGGTGTATCTATAGTATCAATATCAGATGAAGATAGTTTTCTGAGGTATGTGCGTTGTATATTGGAATGAAGGTAATAAGGGTAATTTTGTAATTATACATAATTATCAAGAAAGATGTGGTCATATACTTAATCATCAAGAAGGACTTGACATAATATTTCCTTCAAAAACCGCTTCTAGACCACTTTTTTATAGCTAGTAAAGTTTTTGATGGTAGTTTGGTCAATTTACTTAGTAGAGGGTAGTTTTCTCCTTCTGAATTACTTCTCAAATACACATATGTTATTGGTGTATCTTTACGTATCAATATTAGATGAAGAGAGTTTTTGGAGGTTTTTGCGTGGTATATTGGAATGAAGGTAATAAGGGTAATTCCTTAATTAAACATAATATCATATACTTAATCATCAAGAAGGACTTGGCCCAATATTTTCTCCAAAAAATGCCTCTAGACCACTTTTTTAGCCATTAAAGTTTTTGATCGTAGTTTGGTCAATTTACTTAGTTGAGAGTAGTTTTGTCCTTCTGAGTTACTTCTTAAATTCACATTTGTTATTGGTGTATCTATACGTATCAAGTTTTCGGAGGTATGTGCGTGGTATAATGGAATGAAGGTAATAAGGGTTATTCCGTAATTATACATAATATCATATACATAATCATCAAGAAGGACTTGGCCCAGTATTTCCTCCAAAAAATGCCTCTACACCACTTTTTTTTGCCATTAAAGTTTTTGATGGTAGTTTGGTCAATTTACTTAGTTAAGGAAAGTTTTGTCCTTCTGAATTACTTCTCAAATTCATATGTGTTATTGGTGTATCTATACGTATCAATATCAGATGAAGAATGTTTTTGGAGGTATGTGCGTGGTATATTGGAATGAAGGTAATAAGGGTAATTCCGTAATTATACATAATATCATATACTTAATCATCAAGAAGGATATGGCCCAATATTTCCTCTAAAAAACGCCTCTAGACTATTTTTTTAGCCATTAAAGTTTTTGATGGTACTTTGGTCAATTTACTTAGTTGAGGTTAATTTTGTTTTTCTGATTTATTTTCCAAATTCACATGTGTTATTTGTGTATCTATACGTATCAATATCAGAGGAAGAAAGTGTTCGGAGGTATGTGCGTGGTATATTGGAATGAAGGTAATAAGGGTAATTTCGTAATTATACAAAATATCATATATACTTAATCATAAAGAACGACTTGGCCCAATATTTCCCGCAAAAACCGCCTCTAGACCCTTTTTTTTAGCTATTAATGTTTTTGATGGTAGTTTGGTTAATTTACTTAGTTTAGGGTAGTTTTGTCCTTCTGAAATACTTCTCAAATATACATGTGTGATTGGTGTATCTTTACGTATCAATATCCGATGAAGAAAGTTTTCAGAGGTTTGTGCGTGGTATATTGGAATACAGGTAATAAGGGTAATTCCTTAATTATACATAATATCATATACTTAATCATCAAGAAGGACTTGGCCCAATAATTCCTCCAAAAAATGCCTCTAGACCACTTTTTTTAGCCATTAAACTTTTTGATGGTAGTTTGGTCAATTTACTTAGTTGAGGGTAGTTTTGTCCTTCTGAGTTACTTCTCAAATACACATGTGTTATTCGTGTATCTTTACGTATCAATATAAGATGAAGACAGTTTTCAGAGGTTTGTGCGTGGTATATTGGAATAAAGGTAATAAGGGTAATTCCTTAATTATACATAATATCATATACTTAATCATCAAGAAGGACTTGGCCCAATAATTCCGCCAAAAAATGCCTCTAGACCACTTTTTTTAGCCATTAAACTTTTTGATGGTAGTTTGGTCAATTTACTTAGTTGAGGGTAGTTTTTTCCTTCTGAATTACTTCTCAAATTCACATGTGTTATTGGTGTATTTACACGTATCAATATCAGATTAAGAAAGTTTTTGGAGGTATGTGCGTGGTATATTTGAATGAACGTAATAAGGGTAATACCGTAATTATAAATGATACCATATACTTAATCATTAAGAAGGACTTGGCCCAATATTTCCTGCAAAAAACGCCTCTAGACCAGTTTTTTCAGCCATTAAAGATTTTGGTGGTAGTTTGGTCAATTTACTTAGTTAAGGGTAGTTTTGTCCTTCTGAATTACTTCTCAAATTCACTTGTGTTATTGGTGTATCTATACGTATCAATTTCAGATGAAGAATATTTTCGTAGGTATGTTAGTGGTATTTTGGAATGAAGGTAATAAGCGTAGTTCCGTAATTATACATAATATCATATACTTAATCATCAAGAAGGACTTGGCCCAGTATTTACTCCAAAAATCGCCTCTAGACCACATTTTTTAGCCATTAAAGTTATTGATGGTAGTTTGGTCAATTTACTTAGTTGAGGGTAGTTTTTTCCTTCTGAATTACTTCTCAAATTCACAGGTGTTACTGGTGTATCTATATGTATCAATATCAGATGAAGAAAGTTTTTGGAGGTATTTTCCTACTATATTGGAATGAAGGTAATAAGGGTAATTCCGTACTTATACATAATATAATACACTTAATCATGAAGAAGGACTTGGCCCAATATTTCCTCCAAAAAATAACTCTAGGCCACTTTTTTTAGCCATTAAAATTTTTGATGGTAGTTTGGTCAATTTATTTAGTTGAGGGTAGTTTTGTCCTTCTGAATTACTTCTCAACTTCACATGTGTTATTGGTGTATCTATACGTATCAATATCAAATGAAGAAAGTTTTCGGAGGTATGTGCGTCGTATATTGGAATGAATGTAATAAGGGTAATTCCGTAATTATACATAATATAATCTACTTAATCATCAAGAAAGCCTTGGCCCAATATTTTCTCCAAAAAACGCCTCTAGACCACTTTTTTAGCCATTAAAGTTTTTGATCGTAGTTTGGTCAATTTACTTAGTTGAGCGTAGTTTTGTCCTTCTGAATTACTTCTCAACTTCACATGTGTTATTGGTGTATCTATACGTATCAATATCAGATGAAGAATGTTTTCGAGGGTATGTGCGTGGTATATTGGAATGAAGGTAATAAGGGTAATTCCGCAATTATACATAATATCATTTACTTAATCATCAAGAAGGACTTGGCCCAATATTTCCTCCCAAAAACGCCTATAGACAGCTTTTTTTAGCCATGCATTAAAGTTTTTGATGGTAGTTTGGTCAATTTACTTAGTTGAGGGTAGTTTTGTCCTTCCGAATTACTTCTTAACTTCACATGTGTTATTGGTGTATCTATACGTATCAATATCAGATGAAAAACATTTTCGAAGGTATGTGCGTGGTATATTGGAATGAAGGTAATAAGGGTAATTCCGTAGTTATACATAATATCATATACTTAATCATAGAGAAGGACTTGACCCAATATTTCCTCCAAAAAACGCCTCTAGACCACTTTTCTTTAGCTATTAAAGTTTTTGATGGTAGTTTGGTCAATTTACTTAGTTGAGGGTAGTTTTGTCCTTCTGAATTACTTCTCAAATTCACATGTTGTTATTGGTGTATCTATACGTATCAATATCAGATGAAGAAAGTTTTCAGAGGTTTGTGTGTGGTATATTGGAATGAAGGTAATAAGGGTAATTCCGTAATTATATAGAATATCATATACTTAATCATCAAGAAGGACATGGCCCAATATTTTCTCCAAAAAACCTCTAGACCACTTTATTTAGCCATTAAAGTTTTTTATGGTAGTTTGGTCAATTTACTTAGTTGAGGGTAGTTTTGTCCTTCTGAATTACTTCACAAATTCACATGTGTTATTGGTGTGTATCTATACGTATCAATATTAGATGAAGAAAGCTTTCAGAGGTATGTGCGTGGTATATTGGAATGAATGTAATAAGGGTAATTCCATAATTATACAAAATATCAAATACTTAATCATCAAAAAGGACTTGGCCCAATATTTCCTCCAAAAAACGCCTATAGACCACTGTTTTTGGCCATTCAAAATTTTGATGGTAGTTTGGTCAATTTACTTAGTTGAGGGTAGTTTTGTCCTTCTGAATTACTTCTGAAATTCACATGTGTTATTGGTGTATCTATATGTATCAAAATCAGACGAAAAATATTTTCGGACGTATGTGCGTGCTATATTGGAATGAAGATAATAAGGGTAATTCCGTAATTATACATAATATCATATATTTAATCTTCAAGAAGGACTTGGCCCAAAATTTCCCCCAAAAAACGTGGTATAGGCCATTTTTTTGAGCCATTAAATCTTTTGATGGTAGTTTGGTCAATTTACTTAGTTAAGGGTAGTTTTGTCCTCCTGAATTACTTCTCAAATTCACATGGGTTATTGGTGTATCTATACACATCAATATCAGATGAAGAAAGTATTCAGAGGTATGTGCGTGGTATATTGGAATGAAGGTAATAAGTGTAATTCCGTAATTATACATAAGATCAAATACTTAATCATCAAGAAGGACTTGGCCCAATATTTTCTCCAAAAAACGCCTCTAGACCACTTTTATTAGCCATTACAGTTTTTGATAGTAGTTTGGTCAATTTACTTAGTTGAGGGTAGTTTTGTCCTTCTGAATTACTTCTGAAATTTACATGTGTTATTGGTGTATCTATACGTATACATATCAGATGAAGAAAGTTTTCGGAGGTATGTGCGTGGTATATTGGAATGAAGGTAATAAGGGTAATTCCATAATTATACATAATATCACATACTTAATCATCAAGAAGGACTTGACCCAATATTTCCTCCAACAAACGCCTCTAGACCCTTTTTTTAGCCATTAAAATTTTTGATGGTAGTTTGGTTAATTTACTTAGTTGAGGGTAGTTTTGTCCTCCTAAATTGCTTCTCAAATTCACATGTGTTATTAGTGTATCTATACGTATCAATATCAGATGAAAAAAGTTTTAGAAGGTATGTGTGTGGTATATTGGAATAAAGGTAACAAGGGTAATTCTGTAATTATACATAATATCTTATACTTATTCATCAAGAAGGACTTGGCCCAATATTTCCTCCAAAAAATGCCTCTACACCACTTTTTTTAGCCATTAAAGTTTTTGATGGTAGTTTGGTCAATTTACTTAGTTGAGGGTATTTTTGTCCTGCTGAATTACTTCTCATATTCACGTGTGTTATTGGTGTATCTATACGTATCAATATCAGATGAAGAAAGTTTTCGAAGATATGTACCTGGTATATTGGAATTAAGGTAATAAGGTGTAAGGACCCGGGATTTTCACCAACCTTGTTTCCACAGAGTGCGTCCTTATAGATAATTTGTCAGTTGGGGACTTAGATAAGTTCAAAGGACCATCGAGTTAGAAAAGCTTTTGAAAAGACTTGAATTGAATAAAAATCATGAAAGAGGTCACAAATCTGCTATCGACGTTTTATCGAAGGACAAACCGAAGGGACAAACCGAAGGGACAACCCAATAGCGTGGAAAGTGAACTAATCATATTTTTGGAAAGACTGCCGCTTATATAAAACATATAAGTACCCAAGAATAAAGGGTTCGGGGGCGAAGGTACGAGGTGGGAAGGTGTTAGGCACCCAACTCGCCCGTTTATGACGGCCTCTACTAACTCAAGTTTGCTTAATAGTTTAAAGACATAATTCCCATGCAAAACCGGATAAACAACCTAGACTTAGACTATTAATTGTTTCATCACAAGCATCACAACATTTATTTTTAAACCTTATTTAGACATGCATTCGATTGACAAGTTGGGCAGCACAACGACTATACAGACAGTATTTAGGAAGCAATAAAAACGTTATTTTAGCATGATATCTACATTATGACTACTGGAAAATAAACAGTTAAGCAACCAATTTGATTTGAGCCCTCAGGAATTCGTACCTGAACTGTAGATTATATTTGACAAGAATAGTAAAAATAGATCTCATGTTTTGGAAGAAAGAGGGAGAAGCTCAGGAGTACTCAACTGAGAATAGAGGTTTCCAACTATAGGTTGTGTGTTTTGAAGTGAGGGTGAAGGGTTGTTTATATAGGTGAGGGAAGTAGGGTTGTACGGTCAAAAATTGAGCTGAAAATGAGACAGGCTTGAAAAATGAGCCGGGCCCGAAGGAAAAGTCAGCGCCGCTAGCGGCCTTGGGACTTTTCCCAGGGCCGCTGACGGCTGTCAGCAGCCAGCTGGATGACGTCATCTAGCCTATTTTTATTTTCCGGGGGATTTTAAACGTTCCGAAAAATATGAAAAGGTCGTTTTACCCCTAAACGGTAAAAGACAGTTTTACCCTTAAATCGCAACTTGGCGACCGGGAGTCGGAATGTGGCATGAGACGTGTCGTTGAAAAGCTCTTGAACGGGGCTTCTGAATGGAATGGAATGAAGGAGTGTTTGGAGAAAAAACCTGAGACCTTATCTTAACTATTAAAGCAAAATAGCAGTTCAAGCTTAAAAATTACTCCTTTCATCATCGGGCTTTTACGGAGAAATCTGAAGATGCTTTTTTGGCGTCTACAGAAGCCTTCACTTTGAACGAGTTTGAGTAAAAGCGAAGATCAAAGTACTCCGAAGGCAACATGCAGGATGCTGATGTGCAAACGGTGTGTGAGAGTGTATAGTATGCATGCATATGAAGACAAACCTGAGTTGGAACACGCTCGTAGAGTGTGCTAAGATTTCATCTCTGCGAACACAAGAGAAGACAAAGGTTATAGTAGCAGGATAGAACATCGTCCGTAGATGGTCTAAACGTCTGCTGGGGACATGTATTCAGAGTGAATGAAAAAGTTAGTAATACTTTGAGAATGATCAACATAGAGTGCTTCGACAAACAGTGACTAAACACCGCTCGGCGGATATTGAGATTCCGTCCCTGTTTAAGAAACGAAAAAGTCAACGAGATAGCGCGATAAAATATCGGCCATAAAGTGGTTAGAACATATGAACAGTTTCAATGCAATAGCTTAAGCAATCATTGACTGAAACATATAAAGAAAAATAATGGACAGTATAACCGCAACAGTTTAAGCAATCATTGACTGACACACATAAAGAAAAATATTGGACAGTATAACCGCAACAGTTTAAGCAATCATTGACTGACACAAAATAAGTAACCTTGTAGAGGGATAGTTTAACCACAATAGGTTAAGCGATCATTGACTAACCCCAAAAATTTGTAACCTTGCAGAGGGACAGTTTACCCGCAATAGCTTAAGCGATCATTGACTAACCCTAAAAATTTGTAACGTTGCAGAGGGACCGTTTAACCGCAATAGCTTAAGCGATCATTGACTAACCCTAAAAATTTGAAGTGTTGTGTTGCTTAGCAAGTGTCGACAAAATTTCGGGCTTATAAATAACTTGGGCGCTCCGTGTGGTGAGAATCGTCGCCGTGTAGATCCAAGTTTCAGTACCTGAGACTTGCAAAAATAAACGAGTTAGTTTTACCTGTAAATAGTTGGTACCGTAAAATGGGCCAACTATCGAATTTGAATTTGTGGGCCAGGGGGCTTTGCTCCCGCGCGCTTGGTACTGATATTGCCGCAAAACGAACTATAATAACGAACTATGGACTAGAAAAGGGGTCGTAGGACAGTAATTGGGCCCGCGCGCTTGGCTGTCGTTGGAAGGTTATCTCCATTCTTTGTTGTAGTCGGAAGGTCGCTTCTGGGATTGATCATGAGTTCCGGGCTTGCTGGTTTCGATGTAGAGCGGGTAGACTCTAACCTACAGTGGAAATATGCACATAGGGAAAAGATGCAATAGACATGCCCGACTGACCATGGCAAAATGCTCAAGACATGACATACTAATATACATGGGGCACAAGGGGATTCACATGTAACCACGCAGGGACTCAAGACACTGAGAAATTATGTACACATGCATGCCTTTGAAGGCGACTCTAGTACTTATGCAAATATGATGTATGCAGACTTTATTGACTCACAGCTCCATGCAACCTAGCCTAACATGCAGGACTCTCCTATAGGGTCTGAAGAGGGTCGTCATATGGGAAAAGTTTTTGTGATCAAGAATTTCATTCCTGTGGTGATCTTGACAGAGTAAGAGACAAGTGGACAAGACTTGGTGCAGTCAAGGGAGAATCAGCCCCCAGTTTGATGCGTGGTTCTTGATGGTTACGACCTACTCGAGGAGCTATGGGTGTTGATGCGGCGGTACAAAATATCCTAACTTAAGGTATGGGGACGAAAATGGCCAACTTGGAACGTAGCGGACAAAGAACCGACTCATTCTAAAACAGCCCCCAGTTGGGAAGTCTACGTGCAAGCCTACGAGAAAGGTGATGAGTTTGACCTCTAGATGACTGACCAAAGAGCGCTTACATGAGAAGCAATGTTCTAAATCCTCGGAAATTTAAGTTGCCTCAAGATGTTGAATTTGTTTTATATATTTCTTCTTTTGTTTGCCCTAACTTTAACCTAGGCCGCCCTTTCGGGTTTTCAACCTATCGGGCTCATTTTTTTTTAGCCTTAGATGAGAACGATGGAATGGGAAAACTCCATATGATCATGTGACAAAGTGGTTGTCATGGCCGGAACTCCTTGAGGTTTCCTACGTATCCAGTTTATGGAATCAGGCCAACGTAGTTCAGGACCATACAAATGAATGGTCATACCTCTTGGAGGGCTTTAGGGTTGTAATGTCAGGCTGGTTAAGGTGTCAAAGAAAGGACAAAGGCTCAAATAAATCCAATGTAAATCCCTCCCCAAAGTATGCTAGATGGTATAGAAGTTTTTGGTATAGGCGAGGTGGCTAAGGGACCTATGCTTAGGTAATGTCACCGTTTGGTTGTCCTTAAAGTGTTTGCACTCTTTTGGATCTTTGATCGCTCTTGAATTTTTTTCTCTTTTGTTTTTTTTTGTTTTTGCTCTTGAACTTTCGAGTTCTCTCTCTTCTTCTTCTTTTTTTCGCATTTTTCTCGGTGTCCCTTTTTTTTGTAGGTCGGTCCACCTTGCCTTGAAGGTTGCTTCTATTCTCATGTCGCACACACCCATTCCCAGGGTAATGATGATGTGGTTATGAAATGAAAGGCTATGTGTTTGGCTCAAGGGGTTGCAAGTGGTAATCATGTATAGGGTAGTAAAGGATATTGATGTGAGGTGCCAAATGAATGCCTCCTGTCCTCAGCACGGACGGTTCAACTGTAGATCCTCTATGGGGATGATCATCAGGGAGTCTTTGTTTAATGTTTTCCACAATCTTTATTGAATCAAAGAAAAGTATTACACGAGAAGTAAGTTAGACTCTATGGACGAATTGAAAAGACAACTAGACATCATTAAACTTGACTGGACTCAACTAGACTTGCACACTAAGAAACTTCGACTCTCTTCAACTTCTCGAGAGTAGGTTGTTCATAGGGATACGAAGGACAGCCCCCTGTAGATACTCGGGTTGTTCACGACTTAAGTGGAATTCTTATGAAGGTCATCCTCAATTAGAATGCCCACAACATAGAGCCGGTTGTAGGAGTCAATTTCTTGATACTTGAGGGGTTCCTTGTAAGCAGGCTGCATGTTCTTGATGAGTTGGCGGATTTGATCAACTTGCGAAGGTCGCTCAACCAGTTGGGCTATCTTTAGCTTCCAACGCCTAAGGAAGGCAGTAAATCCCTCATCTTCTTCTTGTTTGGTGATCTCTAACTCTCGAAGGGCCATAGGTAGAGCAACATTTTCCTTGTAGCGTGCAAGGAACACTGTAGTGAAATCTGACAAAGTGCGGTAGTCTTCCAAATTCAAGGTGTAGAACCAACGACGAGTTAGGGCATCAAGAGTCTGTGGAAACAAGTGAATGTAGATATTTTTGTCAACTCCTCTTAAACCCATGGCAGTAGTGAAGGCTTTGAGGTGGTCTTGTGGATTATCAGTGCCAGTGAATGTCAGAACCTCGGGCATGGGGAACTTGGCTGGAAGCTTGCCCTTCACTTTGGGATTGACTTTACCAACATTAGCATGGTAGTTGGCAAACAGGCCGCTGTTTTTGAGCACATAAATAATCTTGGCCAGTTTGGCATTTGGTCCTTCTTCCTTAGAGTCGGAATCGGACGGGATCCTTGATTCTTCTTCTCTTTTCCTCTCTATATCTCAACCTTGAGTCGAACTCTTTCTAACACACTCATGAGGTCATTAAGTCTTTCATCGGTGGTCTTAGGCATTGTGAAGTTTTGGAATGTGATCGGTGAGGTAAGGGATGTATTGAGTGGTGGCGGGCTTTGTGGTGGTGATGGATTATGGGGTGATGGCCTTTTGGAATGTGGTGGTGTCTTGGAAGTAGCTTTTACATGAACCAATCTACCGGACGATCGAGCCCAACCTTTGTCATCGTAATTCTTCCTCGAGCCCCCAATCCTGAACACAAGCATGACGACTAATTATGAATCCTAGCATGGAGCGTCTAATACGTATAACGTAAGGCAATGCAAAGAAATGGAAAAGAAGAAAATAAAAACTTAAGCCTAAATGCCTAATTATTGCCCCTCATATCAAAGGAAAAATAAAGTCGATGAACGAAAAAGAGAAAAATAGAAAAAAAAAAAAAAAAAAGACGGACCATCCTATTTTGTTTTTTCTAGACTCAAAGAAAATGAAAAATGGGATAGAATAATAAAAAAAAGAATTCGGCATTTTTTAAATTTTTATTTTTCCGATTTTTTTTTTTTTGGCGGTTTTTTTTTTTTGTTTTTTTTTTTTTTTTTTGCCGAATCTGAATTACATAAAAAAAAAAAGTAAAGAAAAATAAAAAAAGTGGAAGAGGAGAACTCGAGAGACTGACTCTTTTTTTTCAATGACTTCGACGTTATATGTAAATATATCATCGGGGAAACAAGTGGTCATTGAATAGAATTCTCGCACTATTTTTGGGCATTAGGAACTAGCTAAAAATAAAAGAAAAGACTCCTAGCACGTAAGTACATGTTGGCACATAATCACGATATTTATGACTCAAGCAAGCATTACAATCAACAACGCAGTTTACAGGCAAATATGTGATCAGACAGGCATTACAACGACACATGCACAACAAGCAAGCAGATGCACAAATGTGGGTTAAAGGCTTTTGGCTCCTGTGAGGTTACCACGATAAATTACAATTTCCGTTCGGCGGATGGTCGACACATCGATTGTAATTCTTTTCATCAACATGCAAATGTCGATTTGATGAGTCATGGGTGAGGAAGCGTCGATTTGCACGATAGGACAACTGTATATTCCTTTAGATATACGGGTTGTCTACAAGTTGCGACATAAACTTCCTCGAGGGTCGATAAGGGTCAAAAGATTGTGCCAAAGCACATGCAAATGATGCAAAATATATGGAACATGTTATTAAACAATTAAGCAAACTTGTATTTCGAGTCTCACCCTCTTAAATATATCCCTAATAGAGTCGCCACTGTAAGGAACCGGGATTTTCACCAACCTTGTTTCCATGGAGTGCGTCCTTATAGAAAATTTGTCAGTTGGGGGCTTAGATAAGTTCAAGGGACCATCAAGTTAGAAAAGCTTTTGAAAAGAAAAGAATTGAATTGAATAAAAATCATGAAAGAGGTCACAAATCTACTATCGGCGTTTTATCGAAGGGACAAACAGAAGGGACCAACAGAAGGGACAACCCAATAGCGTGAAAAGTGAACTAATCATGTTTATGGAAAGACTCCCGCTTATATAAAACATATAAGTACCCAAGAATAAAGGGTTCGGGGGCGAATGTACGAGGTGAGAAGGTGTTACGCACCCAACTCGCCCGTTTATGACGACCTCTACTAACTCAAGTTTGCTTAATAATTTAAAGACATAATTCCCATGCAAAACCGGATTAACAACCTGGACTTAGACTATTAATTGTTTCATCATAAGCATCACAACATTTATTTTTAACCCTTATTTAGACATGCATTCAATTGACAAGTTGGGCAGCACAACGACTATACAGACAGTATTTAGGAAGCAATAAAAACGTTATTTTAGCATGATATCTACATTATGACTACTGGAAAATAAACAGTTAAGAAAGCAATTTAATTTGAACCCTCAGGAATTTGTACCTGAACGGTAGACTATATTTGACAAGAATAGTAAAAATAGATCTCATGTTTTAGAAGAAAGAGGGAGAAGTTCAGGAGTACTCAACTGAGAATAGAGGTTGCCAACTTTAGGCTGTGTGTTTTGAACTAAGGGTGAAGGGTTATTTATATAGACGACGGAAGTAGGGTTGTACGGTCGAAAATTGAGCTGAAAATGAGACAGGCTTGAAAAATGAGCAGGGCCCGAAGGGAAAGTCAGCGCCGCTAGCGGCCTGGGACTTTTACGGGGGATTTTAAAAGTTCCGAAAAATAAGAAAATATCGTTTTACCCCTGAACGGTAAAAGACGGTTTTACCCTTAAATCGCAACTTGGCGACCGGGAGTCGGAATGAGGCATGAGACGTGTCGTTGGAAAGCTCTTGAACGGGGCTTCTGAATGGAATGGAATGAAGGAGTGTTTGGAGGAAAAACCTCAGACCTTATCTTAACTATTAAAGCAAAATAGCAGTTCAAGCTTAAAAATTACAGCTTTCATCATCGGGCTTTTGCGGAGAAATCTGAAGATGCTTTTTTGGCGTCTACATAAGGGTAATTTCATAATTATACATGATATCATATACTTAGTCATCAAGAAGGACTTGGCTCGATATTTCCTCCAAAAAACGCCTCTAGACCCCTTTTTTTAGCCATTAATGTTTTTGATGGTAGTTTGGTCAATTTACTTAGTTGAGGGTAGTTTTGTACTTCTGAAATACTTCTCAAATTCACATGTGTAATTGGTGTATCTATACGTATCAATATCAGATAAAGAAATTTTTCACAGGTATGTGCGTGGTATATTGGAATAAAGGTAATTAGGGTAATTCCGTAATTATACATAATATAATATACTTAATCATCAAGAAGGGCTTGGCCCAATATTTCCTCCAACAAACGCCTCTATACCACTTTTTTTAGCCATTAAAGTTTTTGATGGTAGTTTGGTCAATTTACTTAGTTAAGGGTAGATTTGTCCTTCTGAATTACTTCCCAAATTCACATGTGTTATTGGTGTATCTATACTTATAAATATCAGGTGAAGAAAGTTTTCGGAGGTATGTGCATGGTATATTGGAATGAAGGTAATAAGGGTAATTCCGTAATTATACACAATATCATATACTTAATCATCAAGAAGGATTTGGCCCATTATTTCCTCCAAAATACGCCTGTAGACCCCTTTTTTTAGCCATTAAAGTGTTTGATGGTAGTTTGGTCAATGTACTTAGTTGAGGCCGGGTAGTTTTGTCCTTCTGAATTACTTCCCAAATTCACATGTGTTATTGGTGTATCTATACGTATCAATATCAGATGAAGAAAGTTTTCGGATGTATGTGCATGGTATATTCGAATGAAGGTAATAAGGGTAATTCCGTAATTATACATAATATCATATACTTAATCATCAAGAAGGACTTGGCCCAATATTTCTTCCAAAAAACGCCTCTAGAACAATTTTTTTAGCCATTAAAGTTTTTTATGATACTTTGGTCAATTTACTTAGTTGAGGGTAGTTTTCTCCTTCTGAATTACTTCTCAAATTCACATGTATTATTGGTGTATCTATACGTATCAATATCAGATGAAGAAAGTTTTCGGAGGTATGTGCGTGGTATATTGGAATGAAGGTAATAATGGTAATTCCGTAATTATACATAATATCATATACTTAAGCATCAAGAAGGTCTTGGCCCAATATTTTCTCCAAAAAACGCCTCTAGACCACTTTTTTTAGCGATTAAAGTTTTTGATGGTAATTTGGTCAATTTACTTAGTTGAGGGTAGTTTTATCCTTTTGAATTACTTCTCAAATATACATGTGTTATTGGTGTATCTATACGTATCAATATTAGATGAAGAAAGTTTTCGGAGGTATGTGCGTAGAATATTAGAATGAAGGTAATAAGGGTAATTTCGTAGTTATACATAATATCTTATACTTAATTATAAAGAAGGACTTGCCCCAATATTTCTACCAAAAAATGCCTCAAGACCACTTTTTTTAGCCATTAAAGTTTTTGATGGTAGAATTGTCAATTTACTTAGTTGAGGGTAGTTTTGTCCTTTTGAATTATTTCTTAAATTCATAAGTGTTATTGGTGTATCTATACGTATGTGCGTGGTATATTGGAATGAAGGTAATAAGGGTAATTCCGTAATTTTACATAATATCATATACTTAATCATGAAGAAGGACTTGGCCCAATATTTCTTCCAAAAAACGTCTCTAGACCACTTTTTTTATCCGTTAAAGTTTTTATGGTACTTTGGTCAATTTACTTAGTTGAGGGTAGTTTTGTCCTTCTGAATCACTTCTCAAATTCACATGTGCGATTGGTGTAGCTATACGTATCAATATCAGATGAAGATAGTTTTCGGAGTCATGTGCGTGGTATATTGGAATGAAGGTAATAAGGGTAATTCCGTAATTATACATAATATCATATACTTAATCATCAAGAAGGACTTGGCCCAATATTTCTTCCAAAAAACGTCTCTAGACCACTTTTTTTATCCGTTAAAGTTTTTATGGTACTTTGGTCAATTTACTTAGTTGAGGGTAGTTTTGTCCTTCTGAATTACTTCTCAAATTCACATGTGCGAGTGGTGTAGCTATACGTATCAATATCAGATGAAGAAAATTTTCGGACGTATGTGCGTGGTATATTGGAATGAAGGTAATAAGGGCAATTCCGTATTTATACATAATATCATATACTTAATCATCAAGAAGGACTTGGCCCAATATTTCTTCCAAAAAACGTCTCTAGACCACTTTTTTTATCCGTTAAAGTTTTTATGGTACTTTGGTCAATTTACTTAGTTGAGGGTAGTTTTGTCCTTCTGAATTACTTCTCGAATTCACGTGTGCGATTGGTGTAGCTATACGTATCAATATCAGATGAAGAAAATTTTCGGAGGTATGTGCGTGGTATATTGGAATGAAGGTAATAAGGGCAATTCCGTAATTATACATAATATCATATACTTGATCATCAAGAAGGACTTGGCCCAATATTTCCACTAAAAAATGCCTCTAGACCATTTTTTTTAGTCATTAAAGTTTTTTATGATACTTTGGTCAATTTACTTAGTTGAGGGTAGTTTTGTCCTTCTGAATTACTTCTCAAATTCACATGTGTTATTAGTGTATCTATACGTATCAATATCAAATGAAGAAAGTTTTCGGAGGTATGTGCGTTGTATATTGGAATGAAGGTAATAATGGTAATTCCGTAATTATACATAATATCATATACTTAAGGATCAAAAAGGACCTGGCCCAATATTTTCTCCAAAAAAGGCCTCCAGACCACTTTTTTTAGCGATTAAAGTTTTTGATGGTAATTTGGTCAATTTACTTAGTTGAGGGTAGTTTTATCCTTTTGAATTACTTCTCAAATATACATGTATTATTTGGTGTATCTATACGTATCAATATTAGATGAAGAATGTTTTCGGAGGTATGTGCGTGGTATATTGGAATGAAGGTAATAAGGGTAATTCCGCAGTTATACATAATATCTTATACTTAATTATAAAGAAGGGCTTGCCCCAATATTTCCACCAAAAAAATGCCTCTAGACCACTTTTTTTAGCCATTAAAGTTTTTGATGGTACATTGGTCAATTTACTTAGTTGAGGGTAGTTTTGTCCTTTTGAATTATTTCTTAAATTCATAAGTGTTATTGGTGTATCTATACGTATCAGTATCAGATGATGATAGTTTTCGGAGTTATGTGCGTGGTATCTTGGAATGAAGGTAAAACCGTAAATATACATAAAATCATATACTTAATCATTAAGAAGGACTTGGCCCAATATTTCCTCCAAACAACGCCTCTAGACCACTTTTTTTAGCCATTAAAGTTTTTGATGGTAGTTTGGTCAATATACTTAGTTGAGGGTAGTTTTGTCGTTCTGAATTACTTATCAAATTCACATGTGTTATTGGTGTATCTATACATATCAATATCAGATGAAGAACGCTTTCGGAGGTATGTGCTTGATATACTGGAATGAAGGTAATAAGGGTTATTCCGTCACTATACATAATATTATATACCTAATCATCAAGAAGGACTTGGCCCAATATTTCCTCCAAAAAATGCCTTAAGACCACTTTTTTTAGCCATTAAAGTTTTTTAGGGTAGTTTTGTAAATTTGCTTAGTTTAGGGTAGTTTTGTTCTTCTGAATTACTTCTTAAATTCACATGTGTTATTGGTGTATCTATACGTATCAATATCAGATGAAGAAACTTTTCGGAGGTATGTGCGTGGTATATTGGAATGAAGGTAATATGGGTAATTCCGTAATTATACAAAATATCATATACTTAATCATCAAGAAGGTCTAGGCCCAATATTTCTTCCAAAAAACGCCTCTAGACCTCTTTTTTTAGCCATTAAAGTTTTTGACGGTAGTTTGGTCAATTTACTTAATTGAGTGCAGATTTGTCCTTCTGAATTACTTCTCAAATTCATATATGTTATTGGTGTATCTATACGTAAAAATTTCAGATGAAAAAAGTTATTCGAGTTATGTGCGTGGTATATTGGAGTGAAGGTAATAAGGGTAGTTCCGTAATTATACGTAATATCATATACTTAATCATCAAGGACTTGGCTTAATATTTCCTCCAAAAAAGGCTCTAGACCACTTTTTTTTAGCCATTAAATTTTTGATGGTAATTTGGTCAATTTACTTAGTTGAGGGTAGTTTTGTCCTTCTGAATTACTTCTCAACTTCACATGTGTTATTGGTGTATCTATACCTATCAATATCAGATGAAGAAAGTTTTCGGAGGTATGTGCGTCGTATATTGGAATGAATGTAATAAGGGTAATTCCGTAATTATACATAATATCATATACTTAATCATCAAGAAGGACTTGGCCCAATATTTCCACTAAAAAACGCCTCCAGACCAATTTTTTTAGCCATTAAAGTTTTTTATGATACTTTGGTCAGTTTACTTAGTTGAGGGTAGTTTTGTCCTTCTGAATTACTTCTCAAATTCACATGTGTTATTGGTGTATCTCTACATAAAAATATCAGATGAAGAAAGTTATTGGAGTTATGTGCGTGGTATATTGGAATGGAGGTAATAATAAGGGTAATTCTGTAATAATACATAATATCATATGCTTAATTATCAAGAAGAACATGACCCAATATTTCCTCCAAAAAACACCACTAGACCCCTTTTTTTAGCCATTAATGTTTTTTATGGTAATTTGGTCAATTTACTTAGTTGAGCGTAGTTTTGTCCTTTTGAATTACTTCTGAAATTCACATGTGTTATTGGTGTATCTATACGTATCAATATCAGATGAAGAATGTTTTCGGAGGTATGTGCGTGGTATATTGGAATGAAGGTAATAATGGGTAATTCCGTAATTATACATAATATATTATATTTAATTATAAAGAAGGACTTGGCCCAATATTTCCTCCAAAAAATGCCTCTTGACCACTTTTTTTAGCTATTAAAGTTTTTGATGGTAGTTTGGTCAATTTACTTAGTTGAGGGTGGTTTTGTCCTTCTGAATTACTTCTCAAATTCACATGTTTTATTGGTGAATCTATACGTATCAATATCAGATGAAAAATGTTTTTGGAGGTTTGTGCGTGGTATATAGGAAAAAAGGTAATAAGGGTAATTCCGTAATTATACATAATATCATATACTTGATCATCAAGAAGGACTTGACCCAATATTTCCTCCAAAACACGCCTCTAGACCAATTTTTTTAGCCATTAAAGTTTTTTATGATACTTTGGTCAATTTACTTAGTTGAGGGTAGTTTTGTCCTTCTGAATTACTTCTCAAATTCACATGTGTTATTGGTGTATCTATACGTATCAATATCAGATGAAGAAAGTTTTCGGAGGTATGTGCGTGGTATATTGGAATGAAGGTAATAATGGTAATTCTGTAATTATACATAATATCATATACTTAAGCATCAAGAAGGACTTGGCCCAATATTTTCTCCAGAAAACGCCTCTAGACCACTTTTTTTAGCGATTAAAGTTTTTGCCGGTAATTTGGTCAATTTACTTAGTTGAGGGTAGTTTTATCCTTTTGAATTACTTCTCAAATATGCCTGTATTATTGGTGTATCTATACGTATCAATATTAGATCAAGAAAGTTTTCGGAGGTATGTGTGTGGTATATTGGAATGAAGGTAATAAGGGTAATTCCGTAATTATACATAATATATTAAATTTAATTATAAAGAAGGACTTGGCCCAATATTTCCTCCAAAAAATGCCTCTTGACCACTTTTTTTAGCTATTAATGTTTTTGATGGTAGTTTGGTCGATTTACTTAGTTGAGGGTGGTTTTGTCCTTCTGAATTACTTCTCAAATTCACATGTTTTATTGGTGAATCTATACCTATCAATATCAGATGAAGAATGTTTTTGGAGGTTTGTGCGTGGTATATAGGAATAAAGGTAATAAGGGTAATTCCGTAATTATACACAATATCATATACTTGATCATCAAGAAAGACTTGACCCAATATTTCCTCCAAAACACGCCTCTAGACCACTTTTTTAGCCATTAATATTTTTGATGATAGTTTGGTCAATTTACATAGTTGAGGGTAGTTTTGTACTTCTGAATTACTTCTCAAATTCACATGTGTAATTGGTGTATTACCTATCAATATTAGATGAAGAAACTTTTCGGAGGTATGTGCGTGGTATATTGGAATGAAGTTAATAAGGGTAATTCTGTAATTATACATAATATCATATAGTTAATCATCAAGAAGGACTTCGCCCAATATTTCGTCCAAAAAACGCCTCTAGACCACTATTTTTAGCCCCTAAAGTTTTTCATGGTAATTTGGTCAATTTACTTAGTTGAGGGTAGTTTTGTCCTTCTGAATTACTTCTCAAATTCACATGTGTTTTTGGTGTATCTATACGTATCAATATCAGATGAAGAATGTTTTCGGAGGTATGTGTGTGGTCTATTGGAATGAAGGTAATAAAGGTTATTCTGTAATTATACATAATATCATATACTTAATCATCAAGAAGGACTTGCCCCAATATTTCCACCAAAAAAATGCCTCTAGACCACTTTTTTTAGCCATTAAAGTTTTTGATGGTAGATTGGTCAATTTACTTAGTTGAGGGTAGTTTTGTCCTTTTGAATTATTTCTTAAATTCATAAGTTTTATTGGTGTATCTAAACGTATCAATATTAGATGATGATAGTTTTCGGAGTTATGTGCGTGGTATATTGGAATGAAAGTAAAACCGTAATTATACATAAAATCATATAGTTAATCATTAAGAAGGACTTGGCCCAATATTTCCTCCAAAAAACGCCTCTAGACCACTTTTTTTAGCCATTAAAGTTTTTGATGGTAGTTTGGTCAATATACTTAGTTGAGGGTAGTTTTGTCCTTCTGAATTACTTATCAAATTCACATGTGTTATTGGTGTATCTATACGTATTAATATCAGATGAAGAAAGCTGTCGGAGGTATGTGCGTGATATATTGGAATGAAGGTAATGAGGGTTATTCCGTCACTATACATAATATTATATACCTAATCATCAAGAAGGACTTGGCCCAATATTTCCTCCAAAAAATGCCTCAAGACCACTTTTTTTAGCCATTAAAGTTTTTGATGGTAGATTGGTCAATTTACTTAGTTGAGGGTAGTTTTCTCCTTCTGAATTATTTCTCAAATTCAAATGTGTTTTTTGTGTCTATATACGTATCAATATCAGATGAAGAAAGTTTTCGGAGTTATGTGCGTGGTATATTGAAATGAAGATAATAAGCGTAATTCCGTAATTATATACATAATATCATATACTTAATCATCAAGAAGGACTTGACCCAATATTTCCTCCAAAAAAACAAATCTAGACCACTTTTTTTAGCAATTAAAGTTTGTGATGGTAGTTTGGTCAATTTACTTAGTTGAGGGTAGTTTTTTCCTTCTGAATTACTTCTCAAATTCACATGTGTTATTGGTGTATCTATACGTATCAGTATCAGATGAAGAAAGTTTTCGAAGGTATGTGCGTGGTATATGGGAATGAAGGTAATAAGGGTAACACCGTAATTATACATAATATCATATACTTAATCATCAAGAAGGTCATGGCCCAATATTTCCTCCAAAAAACGCTTCTAGACCAATTTTTTTAGCCATTAAAGTTTTTGACGGTAGTTTGGTCAATTCACTTAATTGAGGGCAGATTTGTCCTTCTGAATTACTTCTCAAATTCATATATGTTATTGGTGTATCTCTACGTAAAAATATCAGATGAAGAAAGTTATTGGAGTTATGTGCGTGGTATATTGGAATGAAGGTAATAATAAGGGTAATTCTGTAATAATACATAATATCATATGCATAATTATTAAGAAGGACATGACCCAATATTTCCTCCAAAAAACACCTCTAGACCCCTTTTTTTAGCCATTAATGTTTTTTATGGTAATTTGGTC
Source organism: Tetragonia tetragonoides (assembly GCA_038025085.1). Classification (NCBI taxonomy): domain Eukaryota; kingdom Viridiplantae; phylum Streptophyta; class Magnoliopsida; order Caryophyllales; family Aizoaceae; genus Tetragonia; species Tetragonia tetragonoides. The sequence continues at coordinate 22,215,893 of CM076149.1, forward strand.
AATTTACTTAGTTGAGGGTAGTTTTGTCCTTTTGAATTACTTCTGAAATTCACATGTGTTATTGGTGTATCTATACGTATCAATATCAGATGAAGAATGTTTTCGGAGGTATGTGCGTGTATATTGGAATGAAAATAATAAGGGTTATTCCGTATTTATACATAATATCATATTTAATCATCAAGAAGGACTTGGCCCAATATTTCCACCAAAAAAATGCCTCTAGACCACGTTTTTCAGCCATTAAAGTTTTTGATGGTAGATTGGTCAATTTACTTAGTTGAGGGTAGTTTTGTCCTTCTAAATTACTTCTCAAATTCACAAGTGTTATTGGTGTATCTATACGTATCAATATCAGATGAAGAAAGTTTTCGGAGTTATGTGCGTGGTATATTGGAATGAATGTAATAAGGGCAATTCCGTAATTATACATAATATCTTATAGTTAATTATAAAGAAGGACTTGGCCCAATATTTCCTCCAAAAAATGCCTCTAGACCACTTTTTTTAGCTGTTAATGTTTTTGATGGTAGTTTGGTCAATTTACTTAGTTGAGGGTAGTTTTGTCCTTCTGAATTACTTCTCAAATTCACATTTGTTATTGGTGTATCTATACGTATCAATATCAGATGAAGAATGTTTTTGAAGGTATGTGCGTGTTATATTGGAATGAAGGTAATAAAGGTTATTCCGCAATTATACATAATAATATATTCTTAATCATCAAGAAGGACTTGGGCCAATATTTCCTCCAAAAAATGCCTCAAGACCACTTTTTGTAGCCATTAATGTTTTTGATGGTAGATTGGTCAATTTACTTAGTTGAGGGTAGTTTTGTCCTTCTGAATTACTTCGAAAAATTCACATGTGCTATTTGTGTAGCTATACGTATCAATATCAGATGAAGAAAGTTTTCGGAGGTATGTGCGTGGTATATTGGAATGAAGGTAATAAGGGTAATTCCGTAATTATACATAATATCATATACTTAATCATCAAGAAGGACTTGGCCCAATATTTCCACTAAAAAACAACTCTAGACCAATTTTTTTAGCCATTAATGTTTTTTATGATACTTTGGTCAATTTACTTAGTTAAGGGTAGTTTTGTCCTTCTGAATTACTTCTCAAATTCACATTTGTTATTGGTGTATCTACACGTATCAATATCAGATGAAGAAAGTTTTCGGAGGTATGTGCGTGGTATATTGGAATGAAGGTAATAATGGTAATTCTGTAATTATACATAATATCATATACTTAAGCATCAAGAAGGACTTCGCCCAATATTTTCTCCAAAAAACGCCTCTAGACCAATTTTATTAGCGATTAAAGTTTTTGACGGTAATTTGGTCAATTTACTTAGTTGAGGGTAGTTTTATCCTTTTGAATTACTTCTCAAATATACATGTAATATTGTTGCATCTATACGTATCAATATTAGATGAAGAAAGTTTTCAGAGGTATGTGCGTGGTATATTGGAATGAAGGTAATAAGGGTAATTCCGTAATTATACATAATATCTTATACTTAATTATAAAGAAGGACTTGGCCCAATATTTCCTCCAAAAATCGCCTCTAAACCACATTTTTTAGCTACTAATATTTTTGATGGTAGTTTGGTCAATTTACTTAGTTGAGGGTGGTTTTGTCCTTCTGAATTACTTCTCAAATTCACATGTTTTACTGGTGTATCTATATGTATCAATATCAGATGAAGAATGTTTTTGGAGGTTTGTGCGTGGTATATTGGAATAAAGGTAATAAGGGTAATTCCGTAATTATACATAATATCATATACTTAATCATCAAGAAGGACTTGACCCAATATTTTCTCCAAAACACGCCTCTAGACCACTATTTTAGCCATTAATATTTTTTATGATAGTTTGGTCAATTTACATAGTTGAGGGTAGTTTTGTACTTCTGAATTACTTCTCAAATTCACATGTGTAATTGGTGTATCTATACGTATCAATATTAGATGAAGAAACTTTTCGGAGGTATGTGCGTGGTATATTGGAATGAAGGTAATAAGGGTAATTCTGTAATTATACATAATATCATATAGTTAATCATCAAGAAGGACTTGGCCCAATATTTCGTCCAAAAAAGGCCTCTAGACCACTATTTTTGGCCCTTCAAGTTTTTCATGGTAATTTGGTCAATTTACTTAGTTGAGGGTAGTTTTGTCCTTCTGAATTACTTCTCAAATTCACATGTGTTTTTGGTGTATCTATACGTATCAATATCAGATGAAGAAAGTTTTCGGAGGTATGTGTGTGGTATATTGGAATGAAGGTAAAAGGGTTATTCTGTAATTATACATAATATCATATACTTAATCATCAAGAAGGACTTGCCCCAATATTACCACCAAAAAAATGCCTCTAGACCACTTTTTTTAGCCATTAAAGTTTTTGATGGTAGATTGGTCAATTTACTTAGTTGAGGGTAGTTTTGTCCTTTTGAATTATTTCTTAAATTCATAAGTTTTATTGGTGTATCTAAACGTATCAATATTAGATGATGATAGTTTTCGGAGTTATGTACGTGGTATATTGCAATGAAGGTAAAACCTTAATTATACATAAAATCATATAGGTAATCATTAAGAAGGACTTGACCCAATATTTCCTCCAAAAAACGCCTCTAGACCACTTTTTTTAGCCATTAAAGTTTTTGATGGTAGATTGGTCAATTTACTTAGTTGAGGGTAGTTTTGTCCTTCTGAATTATTTCTCAAATTCAGATGTGTTATTTGTGTCTCTATACGTATCAATATCAGATGAAAAAAGTTTTCGGAGGTATGTGCGTGGAATATTGGAATGGAGGTAATAAGGGTAATTTCGTAATTATACATAATATCTTATACTTAATTATAAAGAAGGACTTGCCCCAATATTTCCACCAAAAAAATGCCTCAAGACCACTTTTTTTAGCCATTAAAGTTTTTGATGGTACATTGGTCAATTTACTTAATTGAGGGTTGTTTTGTCCGTTTGAATTATTTCTTAAATTCATAAGTGTTATTGGTGTATCTATACGTATGAATATCAGATGATGATAGTTTTCGGAGTCATGTGCGTGGTATATTGGAATGAAGGTAATAAGGGCAATTCAGTAATTATACATAATATCATATACTTAATCATCAAGAAGGACTTGGCCCAATATTTCTTCCAAAAAACTCCTCTAGACCACTTTTTTTATCCGTTAAAGTTTTTATGGTACTTTGGTCAATTTACTTAGTTGAGGGTAGTTTTGTCCTTCTGAATTACTTCTCAAATTTACATGTGCGATTGGTGTAGCTATACGTATCAATATCAGATGAAGAAAATTTTCGGAGGTATGTGCGTGGTATATTGGAATGAAGGTAATAAGGGCAATTCCGTAATTATACATAATATCATATACTTAATCATCAAGAAGGACTTGGCCCAATATTTCCACTAAAAAATGCCTCTAGACCAATTTTTTTAGTCATTAAAGTTTTTTATGATACTTTGGTCAATTTACTTAGTTGAGGGTAGTTTTGTCCTTCTGAATTACTTCTCAAATTCACATGTGTTATTGGTGTATCTATACGTATCAATATCAGATGAAGAAAGTTTTCGGAGGTATGTGCGTTGTATATTGGAATGAAGGTAATAATGGTAATTCCGTAATTATACATAATATCATATACTTAAGCATCAAGAAGGACTTGGCCCAATATTTTCTCCAAAAAACGCCTCCAGACCACTTTCTTTAGCGATTAAAGTTTTTGATGGTAATTTGGTCAATTTACTTAGTTGAGGGTAGTTTTATCCTTTTGAATTACTTCTCAAATATACATGTATTATTTGGTGTATCTATACGTATCAATATTAGATGAAGAAAGTTTTCGGAGGTATGTGCGTGGTATATTGGAATGAAGGTAATAAGGGTAATTCCGCAGTTATACATAATATCTTATACTTAATTATAAACAAGGGCTTGCCCCAATATTTCCACCAAAAAAATGCCTCTAGACCACTTGTTTTAGCCATTAAAGTTTTTGATGGTAGATTGGTCAATTTACTTAGTTGAGGGTAGTTTTGTCCTTTTGAATTATTTCTTAAATTCATAAGTGTTATTGGTGTATCTATACGTATCAATATCAGATGATGATAGTTTTCGGAGTTTTGTGCATGGTATATTGGAATGAAGGTAAAACCGTAAATATACATAAAATCATATACTTAATCATTAAGAAGGACTTGGCCCAATATTTCCTCCAAAAAACGCCTGTAGACCACTTTTTTTAGCCATTAAAGTTTTTGATGGTAGTTTGGTCAATATACTTAGTTGAGGGTAGTTTTTTGTCCTTCTGAATTACTTATCAAATTCACATGTGTTATTGGTGTATCTATACGTATCAATATCAAATGAAGAAAGCTTTCGGAGGTATGTGCTTGATATACTGGAATGAAGGTAATAAGGGTTATTCCGTCACTATACATAATATTATATACCTAATCATCAAGAAGGACTTGGCCCAATATTTCCTCCAAAAAATGCCTCAAGACCACTTTTTTTAGCCATTAAAGTTTTTTAGGGTAGTTTTGTAAATTTACTTAGTTGAGGGTAGTTTTGTCGTTCTGAATTACTTCTCAAATTCACATGTGCTATTGGTGTGTCTATACGTATCAATATCAGATGAAGAAACTTTTCGGAGGTATGTGCGTGGTATATTGGAATGAAGGTAATATGGGTAATTCCGTAATTATACAAAATATCATATACTTAATCATCAAGAAGGTTTGGGCCCAATATTTCTTCCAAAAAACGCCTCTAGACCACTTTTTTTAGCCATTAAAGTTTTTGACGGTAGTTTGGTCAATTTACTTAGTTGAGGGTAGTTTTGTCCTTTTGAATTACTTTTGAAATTCACATGTGTTATTGGTGTATCTATACGTATCAATATCAGATGAAGAATGTTTTCGGAGATATGTGCGTGTATATTGGAATGAAAATAATAAGGGTTATTCTGTATTTATACATAATATCATATTTAATCATCAAGAAGGACTTGACCCAATATTTCCACCAAAAAAATGCCTCTAGACCTCGTTTTTCAGCCATTAAAGTTTTTGATGGTAGATTGGTCAATTTACTTAGTTGAGGGTAGTTTTGTCCTTCTAAATTACTTCTCAAATTCACAAGTGTTATTGGTGTATATACGTATCAATATCAGATGAATAAAGTTTTCGGAGTTATGTGCGTGGTATATTGGAATGAAGGTAATAAGGGTAATTCCGTAATTATACATAATATCTTATAGTTAATTATAAAGAAAGACTTGTCCCAATATTTCCTCCAAAACATGCCTCTAGACCACTTTTTTTAGCTGTTAATGTTTTTGATGGTAGTTTGGTCAATTTACTTAGTTGAGGGTAGTTTTGTCCTTCTGAATTACTTCTCAAATTCACATTTGTTATTGGTGTATCTATACGTATCAATATTAGATGAAGAATGTTTTCGAAGGTATGTGCGTGTTATATTGGAATGAAGGTAATAAAGGTTATTCCGTAATTATACATAATATTATATTCTTAATCATCAAGAAGGACTTGGGCCAATATTTCCTCCAAAAAATGCCTCAAGACCACTTTTTGTAGCCATTAATGTTTTTCATGGTAGATTGGTCAATTTACTTAGTTGAGGGTAGTTTTGTCCTTCTGAATTACTTCTCAAATTCACATGTGCTATTTGTGTAGCTATACGTATCAATATCAGATGAAGAAAGTTTTCGGAGGTATGTGCGTGGTATATTGGAATGAAGGTAATAAGGGTAATTCCGTAATTGAACATAATATCATATACTTAATCATCAAGAAGGACTTGACCCAATATTTCCACTAAAAAACTCCTCTAGACCAATTTTTTTAGCCATTAATGTTTTTTATGATACTTTGATCAATTTACTTAGTTGAGGGTAGTTTTGTCCTTCTGAATTACTTCTCAAATTCACATTTGTTATTGGTGTATCTACACGTATCAATATCAGATGAAGAAAGTTTTCGGAGGTATCTGCGTGGTATATTGGAATGAAGGTAATAATGGTAATTCTGTAATTATACATAATATCATATACTTAATCATCAAGAAGGACTTGGCCCAATATTTCCTCCAAAAAAAGCCTCTAGACCAATTTTTTTAGCGATTAAAGTTTTTGATGGTAATTTGGTCAATTTACTTAGTTGAGGGTAGTTTTATCCTTTTGAATTACTTCTCAAATATACATGTAATATTGGTGTATCTATACGTATCAATATTAGATGAAGAAAGTTTTCAGAGGTATGCCTCAAGACCACTTTTTTTAGCCATTAAAGTTTTTGATGGTACATTGGTCAATTTACTTAATTGAGGGTTGTTTTGTCCTTTTGAATTATTTCTTAAATTCATAAGTGTTATTGGTGTATCTATACGTATGAATATCAGATGATGATAGTTTTCGGAGTCATGTGCGTGGTATATTGGAATGAAGGTAATAAGGGCAATTCAGTAATTATACATAATATCATATACTTAATCATCAAGAAGGACTTGGCCCAATATTTCTTCCAAAAAACGCCTCTAGACCACTTTTTTTATCCGTTAAAGTTTTTATGGTACTTTGGTCAATTTACTTAGTTGAGGGTAGTTTTGTCCTTCTGAATTACTTCTCAAATTTACATGTGCGATTGGTGTAGCTATACGTATCAATATCAGATGAAGAAATTTTTCGGAGGTATGTGCGTGGTATATTGGAATGAAGGTAATAAGGGCAATTCCGTAATTATACATAATATCATATACTTAATCATCAAGAAGGACTTGGCCCAATATTTCCACTAAAAAATGCCTCTAGACCAATTTTTTTAGTCATTAAAGTTTTTTATGATACTTTGGTCAATTTACTTAGTTGAGGGTAGTTTTGTCCTTCTGAATTACTTCTCAAATTCACATGTGTTATTGGTGTATCTATACGTATCAATATCAGATGAAGAAAGTTTTCGGAGGTATGTGCGTTGTATATTGGAATGAAGGTAATAATGGTAATTCCGTAATTATACATAATATCATATACTTAAGCATCAAGAAGGACTTGGCCCAATATTTTCTCCAAAAAACGCCTCCAGACCACTTTCTTTAGCGATTAAAGTTTTTGATGGTAATTTGGTCAATTTACTTAGTTGAGGGTAGTTTTATCCTTTTGAATTACTTCTCAAATATACATGTATTATTTGGTGTATCTATACGTATCAATATTAGATGAAGAAAGTTTTCGGAGGTATGTGCGTGGTATATTGGAATGAAGGTAATAAGGGTAATTCCGCAGTTATACATAATATCTTATACTTAATTATAAACAAGGGCTTGCCCCAATATTTCCACCAAAAAAATGCCTCTAGACCACTTGTTTTAGCCATTAAAGTTTTTGATGGTAGATTGGTCAATTTACTTAGTTGAGGGTAGTTTTGTCCTTTTGAATTATTTCTTAAATTCATAAGTGTTATTGGTGTATCTATACGTATCAATATCAGATGATGATAGTTTTTGGAGTTTTGTGCATGGTATATTGGAATGAAGGTAAAACCGTAAATATACATAAAATCATATACTTAATCATTAAGAAGGACTTGGCCCAATATTTCCTCCAAAAAACGCCTCTAGACCACTTTTTTTAGCCATTAAAGTTTTTGATGGTAGTTTGGTCAATATACTTAGTTGAGGGTAGTTTTTTGTCCTTCTGAATAACTTATCAAATTCACATGTGTTATTAGGGTATCTATACGTATCAATATCAAATGAAGAAAGCTTTCGGAGGTATGTGCTTGATATACTGGAATGAAGGTAATAAGGGTTATTTCGTCACTATACATAATATTATATACCTAATCATCAAGAAGGACTTGGCCCAATATTTCCTCCAAAAAATGCCTCAAGACCACTTTTTTTAGCCATTAAAGTTTTTTAGGGTAGTTTTGTAAATTTACTTAGTTGAGGGTAGTTTTGTCGTTCTGAATTACTTCTCAAATTCACATGTGCTATTGGTGTGTCTATACGTATCAATATCAGATGAAGAAACTTTTCGGAGGTATGTGCGTGGTATATTGGAATGAAGGTAATATGGGTAATTCCGTAATTATACAAAATATCATATACTTAATCATCAAGAAGGTCTGGGCCCAATATTTCTTCCAAAAAACGCCTCTAGACCACTTTTTTTAGCCATTAAAGTTTTTGACGGTAGTTTGGTCAATTTACTTAGTTGAGGGTAGTTTTGTCCTTTTGAATTACTTTTGAAATTCACATGTGTTATTGGTGTATCTATACGTATCAATATCAGATGAAGAATGTTTTCGGAGATATGTGCGTGTATATTGGAATGAAAATAATAAGGGTTATTCCGTATTTATACATAATATCATATTTAATCATCAAGAAGGACTTGACCCAATATTTCCACCAAAAAAATGCCTCTAGACCTCGTTTTTCAGCCATTAAAGTATTTGATGGTAGATTGGTCAATTTACTTAGTTGAGGGTAGTTTTGTCCTTCTAAATTACTTCTCAAATTCACAAGTGTTATTGGTGTATATACGTATCAATATCTGATGAAGAAAGTTTTCGGAGTTATGTGCGTGGTATATTGGAATGAAGGTAATAAGGGTAATTCCGTAATTATACATAATATCTTATAGTTAATTATAAAGAAAGACTTGTCCCAATATTTCCTCCAAAAAATGCCTCTAGACCACTTTTTTTAGCTGTTAATGTTTTTGATGGTAGTTTGGTCAATTTACTTAGTTGAGGGTAGTTTTGTCCTTCTGAATTACTTCTCAAATTCACATTTGTTATTGGTGTATCTATACGTATCAATATTAGATGAAGAATGTTTTCGAAGGTATGTGCGTGTTATATTAGAATGAAGGTAATAAAGGTTATTCCGTAATTATACATAATATTATATTCTTAATCATCAAGAAGGACTTGGGCCAATATTTCCTCCAAAAAATGCCTCAAGACCACTTTTTGTACCCATTAATGTTTTTGATGGTAGATTGGTCAATTTACTTAGTTGAGGGTAGTTTTGTCCTTCTGAATTACTTCTCAAATTCACATGTGCTATTTGTGTAGCTATACGTATCAATATCAGATGAAGAAAGTTTTCGGAGGTATGTGCGTGGTATATTGGAATGAAGGTAATAAGGGTAATTCCGTAATTGTACATAATATCATATACTTAATCATCAAGAAGGACTTGGCCCAATATTTCCACTAAAAAACTCCTCTAGACCAATTTTTTTAGCCATTAATGTTTTTTATGATACTTTGGTCAATTTACTTAGTTGAGGGTAGTTTTGTCCTTCTGAATTACTTCTCAAATTCACATTTGTTATTGGTGTATCTACACGTATCAATATCAGATGAAGAAAGTTTTCGGAGGTATCTGCGTGGTATATTGGAATGAAGGTAATAATGGTAATTCTGTAATTATACATAATATCATATACTTAATCATCAAGAAGGACTTGGCCCAATATTTCCTCCAAAAAAAGCCTCTGGACCAATTTTTTTAGCGATTAAAGTTTTTGATGGTAATTTGGTCAATTTACTTAGTTGAGGGTAGTTTTATCCTTTTGAATTACTTCTCAAATATACATGTAATATTGGTCTATCTATACGTATCAATATTAGATGAAGAAAGTTTTCAGAGGTATGCCTCAAGACCACTTTTTTTAGCCATTAAAGTTTTTGATGGTACATTGGTCAATTTACTTAATTGAGGGTTGTTTTGTCCTTTTGAATTATTTCTTAAATTCATAAGTGTTATTGGTGTATCTATACGTATGAATATCAGATGATGATAGTTTTCGGAGTCATGTGCGTGGTATATTGGAATGAAGGTAATAAGGGCAATTCAGTAATTATACATAATATCATATACTTAATCATCAAGAAGGACTTGGCCCAATATTTCTTCCAAAAAACGCCTCTAGACCACTTTTTTTATCCGTTAAAGTTTTTATGGTACTTTGGTCAATTTACTTAGTTGAGGGTAGTTTTGTCCTTCTGAATTACTTCTCAAATTTACATGTGCGATTGGTGTAGCTATACGTATCAATATCAGATGAAGAAAATTTTCGGAGGTATGTGCGTGGTATATTGGAATGAAGGTAATAAGGGCAATTCCGTAATTATACATAATATCATATACTTAATCATCAAGAAGGACTTGGCCCAATATTTCCACTAAAAAATGCCTCTAGACCAATTTTTTTAGTCATTAAAGTTTTTTATGATACTTTGGTCAATTTACTTAGTTGAGGGTAGTTTTGTCCTTCTGAATTACTTCTCAAATTCACATGTGTTATTGGTGTATCTATACGTATCAATATCAGATGAAGAAAGTTTTCGGAGGTATGTGCGTTGTATATTGGAATGAAGGTAATAATGGTAATTCCGTAATTATACATAATATCATGTACTTAAGCATCAAGAAGGACTTGGCCCAATATTTTCTCCAAAAAATGCCTCCAGACCACTTTCTTTAGCGATTAAAGTTTTTGATGGTAATTTGGTCAATTTACTTAGTTGAGGGTAGTTTTATCCTTTTGAATTACTTCTCAAATATACATGTATTATTTGGTGTATCTATACGTATCAATATTAGATGAAGAAAGTTTTCGGAGGTATGTGCGTGGTATATTGGAATGAAGGTAATAAGGGTAATTCCGCAGTTATACATAATATCTTATACTTAATTATAAACAAGGGCTTGCCCCAATATTTCCACCAAAAAAATGCCTCTAGACCACTTGTTTTAGCCATTAAAGTTTTTGATGGTAGATTGGTCAATTTACTTAGTTGAGGGTGGTTTTGTCCTTTTGAATTATTTCTTAAATTCATAAGTGTTATTGGTGTATCTATACGTATCAATATCAGATGATGATAGTTTTCGGAGTTTTGTGCATGGTATATTGGAATGAAGGTAAAACCGTAAATATACATAAAATCATATACTTAATCATTAAGAAGGACTTGGCCCAATATTTCCTCCAAAAAACGCCTCTAGACCACTTTTTTTAGCCATTAAAGTTTTTGATGGTAGTTTGGTCAATATACTTAGTTGAGGGTAGTTTTCTGTCCTTCTGAATTACTTATCAAATTCACATGTGTTATTGGTGTATCTATACGTATCAATATCAAATGAAGAAAGCTTTCGGAAGTATGTGCTTGATATACTGGAATGAAGGTAATAAGGGTTATTCCGTCACTATACATAATATTATATACCTAATCATCAAGAAGGACTTGGCCCAATATTTCCTCCAAAAAATGCCTCAAGACCACTTTTTTTAGCCATTAAAGTTTTTTAGGGTAGTTTTGTAAATTTACTTAGTTGAGGGTAGTTTTGTCGTTCTGAATTACTTCTCAAATTCACATGTGCTAATTGTGTGTCTATACGTATCAATATCAGATGAAGAAACTTTTCGGAGGTATGTGCGTGGTATATTGGAATGAAGGTAATATGGGTAATTCCGTAATTATACAAAATATCATATACTTAATCATCAAGAAGGTTTGGGCCCAATATTTCTTCCAAAAAACGCCTCTAGACCACTTTTTTTAGCCATTAAAGTTTTTGACGGTAGTTTTGTCAATTTACTTAGTTGAGGGTAGTTTTGTCCTTTTGAATTACTTTTGAAATTCACATGTGTTATTGGTGTATCTATACGTATCAATATCAGATGAAGAATGTTTTCGGAGATATGTGCATGTATATTGGAATGAAAATAATAAGGGTTATTCTGTATTTATACATAATATCATATTTAATCATCAAGAAGGACTTGACCCAATATTTCCACCAAAAAAATGCCTCTAGACCTCGTTTTTCAGCCATTAAAGTTTTTGATGGTAGATTGGTCAATTTACTTAGTTGAGGGTAGTTTTGTCCTTCTAAATTACTTCTCAAATTCACAAGTGTTATTGGTGTATATACGTATCAATATCAGATGAAGAAAGTTTTCGGAGTTATGTGCGTGGTATATTGGAATGAAGGTAATAAGGGTAATTCCGTAATTATACATAATATCTTATAGTTAATTATAAAGAAAGACTTGTCCCAATATTTCCTCCAAAACATGCCTCTAGACCACTTTTTTTAGCTGTTAATGTTTTTGATGGTAGTTTGGTCAATTTACTTAGTTGAGGGTAGTTTTGTCCTTCTGAATTACTTCTCAAATTCACATTTGTTATTGGTGTATCTATACGCATCAATATTAGATGAAGAATGTTTTCGAAGGTATGTGCGTGTTATATTGGAATGAAGGTAATAAAGGTTATTCCGTAATTATACATAATATTATATTCTTAATCATCAAGAAGGACTTGGGCCAATATTTCCTCCAAAAAATGCCTCAAGACCACTTTTTGTAGTCATTAATGTTTTTGATGGTAGATTGGTCAATTTACTTAGTTGAGGGTAGTTTTGTCCTTCTGAATTACTTCTCAAATTCACATGTGCTATTTGTGTAGCTATACGTATCAATATCAGATGAAGAAAGTTTTCGGAGGTATGTGCGTGGTATATTGGAATGAAGGTAATAAGGGTAATTCCGTAATTGTACATAATATCATATACTTAATCATCAAGAAGGACTTGGCCCAATATTTCCACTAAAAAACTCCTCTAGACCAATTTTTTTAGCCATTAATGTTTTTTATGATACTTTGGTCAATTTACTTAGTTGAGGGTAGTTTTGTCCTTCTGAATTACTTCTCAAATTCACATTTGTTATTGGTGCATCTACACGTATCAATATCAGATGAAGAAAGTTTTCGGAGGTATCTGCGTGGTATATTGGAATGAAGGTAATAATGGTAGTTCTGTAATTATACATAATATCATATACTTAATCATCAAGAAGGACTTGGCCCAATATTTCCTCCAGAAAAAGCCTCTAGACCAATTTTTTTAGCGATTAAAGTTTTTCATGGTAATTTGGTCAATTTACTTAGTTGAGGGTAGTTTTATCCTTTTGAATTACTTCTCAAATATACATGTAATATTGGTGTATCTATACGTATCAATATTAGATGAAGAAAGTTTTCAGAGGTATGTGCGTGGTACATTGGAATAAAGGTAATAACGGTAATTCCGTAATTATACATAATATCTTATACTTAATTATAAAGAAGGACTTGGCCCAATATTTCCTCCAAAAAATGCCTCTAGACCACATTTTTTAGCTACTAATGTTTTTGATGGTAGTTTGGTCAATTTACTTAGTAGAGGGTAGTTTTGTCCTTCTAAATTACTTCTCAAATTCACATGTTTTATTGGTGTATCTATACGTATCAATATCAGATGAAGAATGTTTTTGGAGGTTTGTGCGTGGTATGTTGGAATAAAGATAATAAGGGTAATTCCGTAATTATACATAATATCATATACTTAATCATCAAGAACGACTTGGCCCAATATTTACTCCAAAAAACGCCTCTAGACCACTTTTTTTAGCCATTAAAGTTTTTGATGGTAGATTGGTCAATTTACTTAGTTGAGGGTAGTTTTGTCCTTCTGAATTATTTCTCAAATTCAAATGTGTTATTTGTGTCTCTATACGTATCAATATCAGATAAAAAAAGTTTTCGGAAGTATGTGCGTGGAATATTGGAATGAAGGTAATAAGGGTAATTTCGTAATTATACATAATATCTTATACTTAATTATAAAGAAGGACTTGCCCCAATATTTCCACCAAAAAAATGCCTCAAGACCACTTTTTTTAGCCATTAAAGTTTTTGATGGTAGATTGGTCAATTTACTTAGTTGAGGGTAGTTTTGTCCTTTTGAATTATTTCTTAAATTCATAAGTGTTATTGGTGTATCTATACGTATGAATATCAGATAATGATAGTTTTCGGAGTCATGTGCGTGGTATATTGGAATGAAGGTAATAAGGGTAATTCCGTAATTATACATAATTTCATATACTTAATCATCAAGAAGGACTTGGCCCAATATTTCTTCCAAAAAACGCCTCTAGACCACTTTTTTTATCCGTTAAAGTTTTTATGGTACTTTGGTCAATTTACTTAGTTGAGGGTAGTTTTGTCCTTCTGAATTACTTCTCAAATTCACATGTGCGATTAGTGTAGCTATACGTATCAATATCAGATGAAGAAAATTTTCGGAGGTATGTGCATGGAATATTTGAATGAAGGTAATAAGGGCAATTCCTTAATTATACATAATATCATATACTTAATCATCAAGAAGGACTTGGCCCAATATTTCCACTGAAAAATGCCTCGAGACCAATTTTTTTAGTCATTAAAGTTTTTTATGATACTTTGGTCAATTTACTTAGTTGAGGGTAGTTTTGTCCTTCTGAATTACTTATCAAATTCACATGTGTTATTGGTGTATCTATACGTATCAATATCAGATGAAGAAAGTTTTCGGAGGTATGTGTGTTGTATATTGGAATGAAGGTAATAATGGTAATTCCGTAATTATACATAATATCATATACTTAAGCATCAAGAAGGACTTGGCCCAATATTTTCTCCAAAAAATGCCTCCAGACCACTGTTTTTAGCGATTAAAGTTTTTGATGGTAATTTGGTCAATTTACTTAGTTGAGGGTAGTTTTTTCCTTCTGAATTACTTCTCAAATTTACATGTGTTATTGGTGTATCTATACGTATCAGTATCAGATGAAGAAAGATTTCGAATGTATGTGCGTGGTATATGGGAATGAAGGTAATAAGGGTAACACCGTAATTATACATAATATCATATACTTAATCATCTAGAAGGACATGGCCCAATATATCCTCCAAAAAACGTCTCTAGACCACTTTTTTTAGCCATTAATGTTTTTGACGGTAGTTTCGTCAATTCACTTAATTGAGGGCAGATTTGCCCTTCTGAATTACTTCTCAAATTCATATATGTTATTGGTGTATCTATACGTAAAAATATCAGATGAAGAAAGTTATTGGAGTTATGTGCGTGGTATATTGGAATGAAGGTAATAATAAGGGTAATTCTGTAATAATACATAATATCATATGCTTAATTATTAAGAAGGACATGACCCAATATTTCCTCCAAAAAACGCCTCTAGACCCCTTTTTTTAGCCATTAATGTTTTTGATGGTAATTTGGTCAATTTACTTAGTTGAGGGTATTTTTGTCCTTTTGAATTACTTCTGAAATTCACATGTGTTATTGGTGTATCTATACGTATCAATTTCAGATGAAGAAAGTTTTCGGAGTTATGTGCGTGGTATATTGGAATGAAGGTAATAAGGGTAATTCCGTAATTATACATAATATCTTATACTTAGTAATAAAGAAGGACTTGACCCAATATTTCCTCCAAAAAATGCCTCTAGACCACTTTTTTTAGCTATTAATGTTTTTGATGGTAGTTTGGTCAATTTACTTAGTTGAGGGTAGTTTTGTCCTTCTGAATTACTTCTCAAATTCACATGTGTTATTGGTGTATCTATACGTATCAATATCAGATGAAGAATGTTTTCAAAGGTATGTGCGTGTTATATTGGAATGAAGGTAATAAGGGTTATTCCGTAATTATACATAATACTATATACTTAATCATCAAGAAGGACTTGGGCCAATATTTCCTCCAAAAAATGCCTCAAGACCACTTTTTTTAGCCATTAATGTTTTTGATGGTAGATTGGTCAATTTACTTAGTTGAGGGTAGTTTTGTCCTTCTGAATTACTTCTCAAATTCACATGTGCTATAGGTGTAGCTATACGTATCAATATCAGATGAAGAAAGTTTTCGAAGGTATGTGTGTGGTATATTGGAATGAAGGTAATAATGGTAATTCCGTAATTATACATAGTATCATATAATTAAGCATCAAGAAGGACTTGGCCCAATTTTTTCTCCAAAAAACGCCTCTACACCACTTTCTTTAGCGATTAATGTTTTTGATGGTAATTTGGTCAATTTACTTAGTTGAGGGTAGTTTTGTCCTTTTGAATTACTTCTGAAATTCACATGTGTTATTGGTGTATCTATAAGTATAAATATCAGATGAAGAATGTTTTCGGAGGTATGTGCGTGTATATTGGAATGAAAATAATAAGGGTTATTCCGTAATTATACATAATATCATATTTAATCATCAAGAAGAACTAAGCCTAATATTTCCACCAAAAAAATGCCTCTAGACCATGTTTTTCAGCCATTAAAGTTTTTGATGGTAGATTGGTCAACTTACTTAGTTGAGGGTAGTTTTGTCCTTCTAAATTACTTCTCAAATTTACAAGTGTTATTGGTGTATCTATACGTATTAATTTCAGATGAAGAAAGTTTTCGGAGTTATGTGCGTGGTATATTGGAATGAAGGTAATAAGGGTAATTCCGTAATTATACATAATATCTTATACTTAATTATAAAGAAGGACTTGGCCCAATATTTCCTCCAAAAAATGCCTGTAGACCATTTTTTTTAGCTATTATAGTTTTTGATGGTAGTTTGGTCAATTTACTTAGTTGAGGGTGGTTTTGTCCTTCTGAATTACTTCTCAAATTCACATGTTATATTGGTGTATCTATACGTATCAATTACAGATGAAAAATGTTTTTGGAGGTTTGTGCGTGGTATATTGGAATAAAGGTAATAAGGGTAATTCCGTAATTATACATTATATCATATACTTAATCATCAAGAAGGACTTGACCCAATATTTCCTCCAAAAAACGACTCTGGACCACTTTTTTAGCTATTAATGTTTTTGATGATAGTTTGGTCAATTTACTTAGTTGAGGGTAGTTTTGTACTTCTGAATTACTTCTCAAATTCATATGTGTAATTGGAGTATCTATACGTATCAATATCAGATGAAGAAACTTTTCGGAGGTATGTGCGTGGTATATTGGAATGAAGGTAATAAGGGTAATTCTGTAATTATACATTATATCATATAGTTAATCATCAAGAAGGACTTGGCCCAATATTTCGTCCAAAAAACGCCTCTAGACCACTATTTTTAGCCCTTAATGTTTTTGATGGAAATTTCGTCAATTTACTTAGTTGAGGGTAGTTTTGTCCTTCTGAATTACTTCTCAAATTCACATGTGTTTTTGGTGTATCTATACGTATCAATATCAAATGAAGAAAATTTTCGGAGGTATGTGTGTGGTATATTGAAAAGAAGGTAATAAGGGTTATTCCGTAATTATACATAATATCATATTTTTAATCATCAAGAAGGACTTGCCCTAATATTTCCACCAAAAAAATGCCTCTAGACCACTTTTTTTAGCCATAAAAGTTTTTGATGGTAGATTGTTCAATTTACTTAGTTGAGGGTAGTTTTGTCCTGTTGAATTATTTCTTAAATTCATAAGTGTTATTGGTGTATCTATACGTATCAATATCAGAAGGTGATAGTTTTCGGAGTTATGTGCGTGGTATATTGGAATGAAGGTAAAACCGTAATTATACATAAAATCATATACTTAATCATTCAGAAGCACTTTGCCCAATATTTCCTCCAAAAAACGCCTCTAGACAACTTTTTTTAGCCATTAAAGTTTTTGATGGTAGTTTGGTCAATATACTTAGTTGAGGGTAGTTTTGTCCTTCTAAATTACTTCTCAAATTCACATGTGTTATTGGTGTATCTATACGTATCAGTATCAGATGAAGAAAGTTTTCGAAGGTATGTGCGTGGTATATGGGAATGAAGGTAATAAGCGTAACACCGTAATTATACATAATATCATATACTTAATCATCCAGAAGGACATGACCCAATATTTCCTCCAAAAAACGCCTCTAGACCACTTTTTTTAACCAGTAAATTTTTTTAGGGTAGTTTTGTAAATTTACTTAGTTGAGGGTAGTTTTGTCCTTCTGAATTACTTCTCAAATTCACATGTGTTATTGGTGTATCTATACGTATCAATATCAAATGAAGAAACTTTTCGGAGGTATGTGCGTGGTATATTGGAATGAAGGTAATAAGGGTAATTCCGTAATTATACAAAATATCATATACTTAATCATCAAGAAGGTCTGGGCTCAATATTTTTTCCAAAAAACGCCTCTAGACCACTTTTTTTAGCCATTAAAGTTTTTGATGCTAGTTTGGTCAATTTACTTAATTGAGGGCAGATTTGTCCTTCTGAACTACTTCTGAAATTCATATATGTTATTGGTGTATCTTTACGTAAAAATATCAGATGAAGAAAGTTATTGGAGTTATGTGCGTGGTATATTGGAATGAAGATAATAATAAGGGTAATTCGGTAATAATACATAATATCATATGCTTAATCATCAAGAAGGACATGACCCAATATTTCCTCCAAAAAACGCCTCTAGACCCCTTTTTTTAGCCATTAATGTTTTTGATGGTAATTTGGTCAATTTACTTAGTTGAGGGTAGTTTTGTCCTTTTGAATTACTTCTGAAATTCACATGTGTTATTGGTGTATCTATAAGTATCAATATCAGATGAAGAATGTTTTCGAAGGTATGTGCGTGTATATTGGAATGAAAATAATAAGGTTTATTCCGTAATTATACATAATATCATATTTAATCATCAAGAAGGACTTGACCCAATATTTCCACCAAAAAAATGCCTCTAGACCACGTTTTTCAGCCATTAAAGTTTTTGATGGTAGATTGGTCAATTTACTTATTCCGTAGTTATATACATAATATCTTTTACTTAATCATCAAGAAGGACTTGACCCAATATTTCCTCCAAAAAAACGCCTCTAGAGCACTTTTTTTAGCCATTAATGTCTTTGATGGTAGTTTGGTCAATTTATTTCGTTGAGGGTAGTTTTGTCCTTCTGAATTACATCTCAAATTCACATGTGCTATTGGTGTATCTATGCGTATCAATATCAGATCAAGAAAGTTTTCGGAGGTATGTGCGTGGTATATTGGAATGAAGCTAATAAGGGGAATTCCGTAATTATACATAATATCATATACTTAATCATAAAAAAGGACTTGGCCTAATATTTCCTCCAAAAAACGCCTCTAGACCACTTTTTTTAGCATTTAATGTTTTTGCGAGTAGTTTTGTCCTTCTGAATTACTTCTGAAATTCACATGTGTTTTTGGTGTATCTATACGTATCAATATCAGATGAAGAACATTTTTAGAGGTATGTGCGTGGTATATTGGAATGAAGGTAATAAGGGTGATTCCATACTTATACATAATATCATATACTTAATTATCAAGAAGGAGTTGGCCCAATATTTTCTCCAAAATACGCCTCTAGACCATTTTTTTAGCCATTAAAGTTTTTTGATGGTAGTTTGGTCAATTTACTTAGTTGAGGGTAGTTTTATCCTTCTGAATTACTTTTCAAATTCACATGTGTTCTTGGTGTATCTATGCCTATCAATATCAGATGAAGATTGTTTTTGGAGGTATGTGCGTTGTATATTGGAATGAAGGTAATCAGGGTAATTCCGTAATTATACATAATATCATATACTTAATCATCAAGAAGGACTTGACCTAATATTTCCTCAAAAAACGCCTCTAGACCACTTTTTTTACCAATTACAGTTTTTGATGGTGGTTTGGTCAATTTACTTAGGTGAGGGTAGTTTTGTCCTTCTGAATTACATCTCAAATTCACATGTGTTATTGGTGTATCTATACGTATCAATATCAGATGAAGAATGTTTTCAGAGGTATGAGCGTGGTATATTGGAATAAAGGTAATAAGGGTAATTCCGTAATTATACATAATATCATTAACTTAATCATCAAAAAGGACATGGCCTAATATTTCCTCCAAAAAAGGCCTCTAAACCACTTTTTTTAGCCATTAATGTTTATTTGGGTAGTTTTGTACTTCTGAATTACTTCTCAAATTCACATGTGTTTTTGGTGTATCTGCACGTATCAATATCAGATGAAGAACATTTTCGGAGGTATGTGCGTGGTATATTGGGATGAAGGTCATAAGGGTAATTTCGTAATTATACATAATATCATATACTCAATCATCAAGAACGACTTGGCCCAATATTTCCTCCGAAAAACGCTTCTAGATCACTTTTTTTAGCCATTAAAGTTTTTTATGGTAGTTTGGTCAATTTACTTAATTGAGGGCAGTTTTGTCCTTCTGAATTACTTCTCAAATGCACATGTGTTATTGGTGTATCTATACGTATCAATATCAGATGAAGCAAGTTTTTGGAGCTATGTGCGTGGTATATTGGAATGAAGGTAATAAGGGTAATTTCGTAATAATACATAATATCATATACTTAATCATCAAGAAGGACGTGGCCCAATATTTCCTCGACAAAACGCCTCGAGACCACTTGTTTTAGCCATTAAAGTTTTTTGATGGTAGTTTGGTCAATTTACTTAGTTGAGGGTTGTTTTGTCATTCTGAATTACTTGTCGAATTCACATGTGTCATTGGTGTATCTACACGTATCAATATCAGATGAAGAAAGTTTTCGGAGGTATGTGTGTGGTATATTGGAATGAAGGTAATAAGGGTAATTCCGTAATTAGACATAATATCGTATACTTAATCATCAAGACGGACTTGGCCCAATATTTCCTCCAAAAAACGCCTCTAGACCACTTTTTTTAGCCATTAAAGTTTTAGATGGTAGTTTGGTCAATTTACTAAGTTGAGGGTAGTTTTGTCCTACTGAATTACTTCTCAAATTCACATATGTTATTGGTGTATCTATACGTATCAACATCACATGAAAAATGTTTTCAAAGGTATATGTGTGGTATATTGGAATGAAGGTAATAAGCGTAATTACGTAATTATACATAATATCATATACTTAATCATCAAGAAGGACTTGGTCGAATATTTCCTCCAAAAAACACCTCTAGACCACTTTTTTTTAGCCATTAAAGTTTTTTGATGGTAGTTTGGTCAATTTACTTAGTTGAGGGTAGTTTTGTCCTTCTGAATTACTTTCCAAATTCACATGTGTTATTGGTGTATCTATGCGTATCAATATCAGATGAAGAAAGTTTTCGGAGGTATGTGCGTGGCATATTCCAGTGAAGGTAATAAGGGTAATTCCGTAATTATTTACATAATCTCATATACTTAATCATCAAGAATGAGTTGGCCCAATATTTCTTCCAAAAAACGCCTCTAGACTAATTTTTTTAGCCATAAAAGATTTTTGATGGTAGTTTGGTCAATTTGCTTAGTTGAGGGTAGTTTTATCCTTCTGAATTACTTTTCAAATTCACATGTGTTATTGGTGTATCTATGCCTATCAATATCAGAAGAAGATTGTTTTCCGAGGTATGTGCGTGGTATATTGGAATGAAGGTAATAAGGGTAATTCCGTAATTATACATAATATCATATACTTAATCATCAAGAAGGACTTGACCCAATATTTCCACTAAAAAAATGCCTCTAGACCACGTTTTTCAGCCATTAAAGTTTTTGATGGTAGATTGGTCTATTTACTTAGTTGAGGGTAGTTTTGTCCTTCTAAATTACTTCTCAAATTCACAAGTGTTATTGGTGTATCTCTACGTATCAATATCAGATGAAGAAAGTTTTCGGAGTTATGTGCGTGGTATATTTGAATGAAGGTAATAAGCGTAATTCCGTTATTATACATAATATCTTATATTTAATTATAAAGAAGGACTTGGCCCAATATTTCCTCCAAAAAATGCCTCTATACCACTTTTTTAGCTATTAATGTTTCTGATGGTAGTTTGGTCAATTTACTTATTTGAGAGTAGTTTTGTCCTTCTGAATTACATCTCAAATTCACATGTGTTATTGGTGTATCTATACGTATCCATATCAGATGAAGAATGTTTTCGAAGGTATGTGCGTGTTATATTGGAATGAAGGTAATAAGGGTTATTCCGTAATTATACATAATATTATATACTTAATCATCAAGAAGGATTTGGGCCAATATTTCCTCCAAAAAATGCCTCAAGACCACTTTTTTTAGCCATTAATATTTTTGATGCTAGATTGGTCAATTTACTTAGTTGAGGGTAGTTTTGTCCTTCTAAATTACTTCTCAAATTCACATGTGTTATTGGTGTATCTATACGTATCAATATCAGATGAAGAAAGTTTTCGGAGTTATGTGCGTGGTATATTGAAATGAAGGTAATAAGGGTAATTCCGTAGTTATATACATAATATCTTTTACTTAATCATCAAGAAGGACTTGACCCAATATTTCCTCCAAAAAACGCCTCTAGACTACTTATTTTAGCAATTAAAGTGTTTGATGGTAGTTTGGTCAATTTATTTCGTTGAGAGTAGTTTGGTCCTTCTGAATAACATCTCAAATTCACATGTGCTATTGGTGTATCTATACGTATCAATATTAGATGAAGAAAGTTTTCGGAGGTATGTGCGTGGTATATTGGAATGAAGGTAATAAGGGTAATTCCGTAATTATACATAGTATCATATACTTAATCATAAAAAAGAACTTGGCCTAATATTTCCTCCAAAAAACGCCTCTAGACCACTTTTTTTAGCCTTTAATGTTTTTGCGTGTAGTTTTGTCCTTCTGAATTACTTCTGAACTTCACATGTGTTTTTGGTGTATCTATACCTATCAATATCAGGTGAAGAATATTTTCAGAGGTATGTGTGTGGTATATTGGAATGAAGGTAATAAGGGTAATTCCGTAATTATACATAATATCATATACTTAATTATCAAGAAGGAGTTGGCCCAATATTTCCTCCAAAAAATGCCTCTAGACCAATTTTTTTTAGCCATTAATGTTTTTTGATGGTAGTTTGGTCAATTTACTTAGTTGAGGGTAGTTTTATCCTTCTGAATTACTTTTCAAATTCACATGTGTTATTGGTGTATCTATGCCTATCAATATCAGATGAAGATTGTTTTCCGAGGTATGTGCGTGGTATATTGGAATGAAGGTAATAAGGGTAATTCCGTAATTATACATAATATCATATATTTAATCATCAAGAAGGACTTGACCCAATATTTCCTCCAAAAAACGCCTCTAGACCACTTTTTTTAGCAATTACAGTTTTTGATGGTGGTTTGGTCAATTTGCTTAGGTGAGGGTAGTTTTGTCCTTCTGAATTACATCTCAAAGTCACATGTGTTATTGGTGTATCTATACGTATCAATATCAGATGAAGAATGTTTTCAGAGGTATGTGCGTGGTATATTGGAATAGAGGTAATAAGGGTAATTCCGTAATTATACATAATATCATAAACTTAATCATCAAAAAGGACATGGCCCAATATTTCCTCCAAGAAACGCCTCTAGACCACTTTTTTTAGCCATTAAAGTTTTTGTGGGTAGATTTGTCCTTCTGAATTACTTCTCAAATTCACATGTGTTTTTGGTGTATCTATACGTATCAATATCAGATGAAGAACACTTTCGGAGGTATGTGCGTGGTATATTGGAATGAAGGTAATAAGTGTAATTCTGTAATTATACATAATATCATATACTCAATCATCAAGAACGACTTGGCCTAATATTTCCTCCAAAAAACGCCTCTAAACCACTTTTTTTAGCCATTAAAGTTTTTTTATGGTAGTTTGGTCAATTTACTTAATTGAGGGCAGTTTTGTCCTTCTGAATTACTTCTCAAATGCACATGTGTTATTGGTGTATCTATACGTATCAATATCAGATGAAGCAAGTTTTTGGAGCTCTGTGCGTGGTACATTGGAATGAAGGTAATAAGGGTAATTTCGTAATAATAAATAATATCATATACTTAATCATCAAGAAAGACGTGGCCCAATATTTCCTCGACAAAACGCCTTGAGACCACTTGTTTTAGCCATTAAAGTTTTTTGATGGTAGTTTGGTCAATTTACTTGGTTGAGGGCAGTTTTGTCATTCTGAATTACTTGTCGAATTCACATGTGCCATTGGTGTTTTTACACGTATCAATATCAGATGAAGAATGTTTTCGGAGGTATGTGTGTGGTATATTGGAATGAAGGTAATAAGGGTAATTCCGTAATTAGACATAATATCATATACTTAATCATCAAGACGGACTTGGCCTAATATTTCCTCCAAAAAACGCCTCTAGACCACTTTTTTTAGCCATTAAAGTTTTTGATGGTAGTTTGGTCAATTTACTAAGTTCAGGGTAGTTTTGTCCTACTGAATTACTTCTCAAATTCACATATATTATTGGTGTATCTATACGTATCAATATCAGATGAAAAAAGTTTTCAAAGGTTAATGTGTGGTATAATGGAATGAAGGTAATAAGCGTAATTACGTAATTATACATAATATCATATACTTAATCATCAAGAAGGACTTGGTCGAATATTTCCTCCAAAAAACACCTTTAGACCACTTTTGTTTAGCCATTAAAGTTTTTTGATAGTAGTTTGGTCAATTTACGTAGTTAAGGGTAGTTTTGTCCTTCTGAATTACTTTTCAAATTCACATGTGTTATTGGTGTATCTATGCGTATCAATATCAGATGAAGAATGTTTTCGGAGGTATGTGCGTGGAATATTGGAATGAAGGTAATAAGGGTAATTCCGTAATTATACTAAATATCATATACTTAATCATCAAGAATGACTTGGCCCAATATTTCCTCCAAAAAACGCCTCTAGACTACTTATTTTAGCAATTAATGTTTTTGATGGTAGTTTGGTCGATTTATTTCGTTGAAGGTAGTTTGGTCCTTCTGAATTACATCTCAAATTCACATGTGCTATTGGTGTATCTATACGTATCAATATCAGATGAAGAAAGTTTTCGGAGGTATGTGCGTGGTATATTGGAATGAAGGTAATAAGGGTAATTCCGTAATTATACATAATATCATATACTTAATCATCAAAAAGGACTTGGCCTAATATTTCCTCCAGAAAACGCCTCTAGACCACTTCTTTTAGCCATTAATGTTTTTGCGGGTAGTTTTGTCCTTCTGAATAACTTCTCAAATTCACATGTGTTTTTGGTGTATCTATACGTATCAATATCAGATGAAGAACATTTTCAGAGGTATGTGCGTGGTATATTGGAATGAAGGTAATAAGGGTAATTCCGTAATTATACATAATATCATATACTTAATTATCAAGAAGGACTTGGCCCAATATTTCGTCCAAAAAACGCCTCTAGACCACTATTTTTAGCCCTTAATGTTTTTGATGGTGATTTGGTCAATTTACTAAGTTGAGGGTAGTTTTGTCCTTTTGAATTACTTCTCAAATTCACATGTGTTATTGGTGTATCTATACGTATCAGTATCAGATGAAGAAAGTTTTCGACGGTATGTGCGTGGTATATGGGAATTAAGGTAATAAGGGTAACACCGTAATTATACATAATATCATTTACTTAATCATCAAGAAGGACATGGCCCAATATTTCCTCCAAAAAAGTCTCTAGACCACTTTTTTTTAACCATTAAAGTTTTTTAGGGTAGTTTTCTAAATTTACTTAGTTGAGGGTAGTTTTGTCCTTCTGAATTACTTCTCAAATTCACATGTGTTATTGGTGTATCTATACGTATCAATATCAAATGAAGAAACTTTTCGGAGGTATGTGCGTGATATATTGGAATGAAGGTAATAAGGGTAATTCCGAAATTATACAAAATATCTTATACTTAATCATCAAGAAGGTCTGGGCCAAAAAACGCCTCTAGACCACTTTTTTTAGCCATTATTGTTTTTGACGGTAGTTTGTTCAATTTACTTAATTGAAGGAATATTTGTCCTTCTGAATTACTTCTCAAATTCATATATGTTATTGGTGTATCTATACGTAAAAATATCAGATGAAGAAAGTTATTGGAGTTATGTGCGTGGTACATTGGAATGAAGGTAATAATAAGGGTAATTCTGTAATAATACATAATATCATATGCTTAATCATCAAGAAGGACATGACCCAATATTTCCTCCAAAAAAACGCCTCTAGACCCCTTTTTTTAGCCATTAATGTTTTTGATGGTAATTTGGTCAATTTACTTAGTTGAGGGTATTTTTGTCCTTTTGAATTACTTCTGAAATTCACATGTGTTATTGGTGTATCTATACGTATCAATATCAGATGAGGAATGTTTTCGGAGGTATGTTCGTGTATATTGGAATGAAAATAATAAGGGTTATTCTGTAATTATACATAATATCATATTTAATCATCAAGAAGGACTTGGCCCAATATTTCCACCAAAAAAATGCCTCTAAACCACGTTTTTCAACCATTAAAGTTTTTGATGGTAGATTGGTCAATTTACTTAGTTGAGGGTAGTTTTGTCCTTCTAAATTTCTTCTCAAATTCACAAGTGTTATTGGTGTATCTATACGTATCAATTTCAGATGAAGAAAGTTTTCGGAGTTTTGTACCTGATATATTGGAATGAAGGTAATAAGGGTAATTCCGTAATTATACATAATTTATTATACTTAATTATAAAGAAGGACTTGGCCCGATATTTCCTCCCAAAAATGCCTCTAGACCACTTTTTTTAGCTATTAATGTTTTTGATGGTAGTTTGGTCAATTTACTTAGTTGAGGGTAGTTTGTCCTTCTGAATTACTTCTCAAAATCACAAGTGTTATTGGTGTATCTATACGTATCAATATCAGATGAAAAATGTTTTCGAAGGTATGTGCGTGTTATATTGGAATGAAGGTAATAAGGGTTATTCCGTAATTATACATAATATTATATACTTAATCATCAAGAAGGACTTGGGCCAATATTTCCTCCAAAAAATGCCTCAAGACCACTTTTTTTAGCCATTAATGTTTTTGATGGTAGATTGATCAATTTACTTAGTTGAGGGTAGTTTTGTTCTTCTGAATTACTTCTCAAATTCACATGTGCTATTGGTGTAGCTATACGTATCAATATCAGATGAAGAAAGTTTTCTGAGGTATGTGCGTGGTATATTGGAATGAAGGTAATAAGGGTAATTCCGTAATTATACGTAATATCATATGCTTAATCATCAAGAAGGACTTGGCCCAATATTTCCACTAAAAAACGCCTCTAGAACAATTTTTTTAGCCATTTATGTTTTTGATGATACTTTGGTCAATTTACTTAGTTGAGGGTAGTTTTGTCATTCTGAATTACTTCTCAAATTCACATGTGTTATTGGTGTATCTATACGTATCAATATCAGATAAAGAAAGTTTTCAGAGATATGTGCGTGGTATATTCGAATGAAGGTAATAATGGTAATTCCGTAATTATACATAATATCATATACTTAAGCATCAAGAAGGACTTGACCCAATATTTTCTCCAAAAAAAGCCTCTAGACCACTTTTTTTAGCGATTAAAGTTTTTTATGGTAATTTGGTCAATTTACTTAGTTGAGGGTAGTTTTGTCCTTTTGAATTACTTCTGAAATTCACATGTGTTATTGGTGTATCTATACGTATCAATATCAGATGAAGAATGTTTTCGGAGGTATGTGCGTGTATATTGGAATCAAAATAATAAGGGTTATTCCGTAACTATACATAATATCATATTTAATCATCGAGAAGAACTTGGCCTAATATTTCCACCAAAAAAATGCCTCTAGACCACGTTTTTCAGCCATTATAGTTTTTGATGGTAGATTGGTCAATTTACTTAGTTGATGGTAGTTTTGTCCTTCTAAATTACTTCTCAAATTCACAAGTGTTATTGGTGTATCTATACGTATCAATTTCAGAAGAAGAAAGTTTTCGGAGTTATGTGCGTGGTATATTGGAATGAAGGTAATAAGGGTAATTTCGTAATTATACATAATATCTTATACTTAATTATAAAGATGAACTTGGCCCATTATTTCCTCCAAAAAATGCCTCTAGACCACTTTTTTTAGCTATTAAAGTTTTTGATGATAGTTTGGTCAATTTACTTAGTTGAGGGTGGTTTTGTCCTTCTACATTACTTCTCAAATTCACATGTTTTATTGGTTTATCCATCCGTATCAATATCAGATGAAGAATGTTTTTGGAGGTTTGTGCGTGGTATATTGGAATAAAGATAATAAGGGTAATTCCGTAATCATACATAGTATCATATACTTAATCATCAAGGACTTGACCCAATATTTCCTCCAAAAAACGCCTCTAGACCACTTTTTTAGCCATTAATGTTTTTGATCATAGTTTGGTCAATTTACTTAGTTGAGGGTAGTTTTGTACTTCTGAATTACTTCTCAAATTCACATGTGCAATTGGTGTATCTATACATATCAATATCAGATGAAGAAACTTGTCGGAGGTATGTGCCTGGTATATTGGAATGAAGGTAATAAGGGTAATTCTATAATTATACATAATATCATATAGATAATCATCAAGAAGGACTTGGCCCAATATTTCGTCCAAAAAACGCCTCTAGACCACTATTTTTAGCCCTTAATGTTTTTGATCGTAATTTGGTCAATTTGCTTAGTTGAGGGTAGTTTTGTTCTTCTGAATTACTTCTCAAATTCACATGTGTTATTGGTGTATCTATACGTATCAATATCAGATGGTGATAGTTTTCGGAGTTATGTGTGTGGTATATTGGAATGAAGGTAAAACCGTAATTATACATAAAATCATATACTTAATCATTAAGAAGGACTTGGCCCAATATTTCCTCCAAAAAACGCCTCTAGACCACTTTTTTTAGCCATTCAAGTTTTTGATGGTAGTTTGGTCAATATACTTAGTTGAGGGTAGTTTTGTCCTTCTGAATTACTTCTCAAATTCACATGTGTCATTGGTGAATCTATACGTATCAATATCAGATGAAGAAAGCTTTCGGAGGTATGTGCGTGATATATTGGAATCAAGGTAATAAGGGTTATTCCGTCACTATACATGATACTTTTTTATCAATAGTTGAGGGTAGTTGAGGGTAATATTATATATCTAATCATCAAGAAGGACTTGGCCCAATATTTCCTCCAAAAAATGCCTCAAGACCACTTTTTTATGATACTTTGGTCAATTTACATAGTTGAGGGTAGTTTTATCCTTCTGAATTATTTCTCAAATTCACATGTGTTATTGGTGTCTTTATACGTATCAATATCAGATGAAGAAATTTTTCGGAGTTATGTGCGTGGTATATTGAAATGAAGGTAATAAGCGTAATTCCCTAATTATATACATAATATCATATACTTAATCATCAAAAAGGACTTGGCTCAATATTTCCTCCAAAAAAACGCCTCTAGACCACTTTTTTTAGCAATTAAAGTTTGTGATGGTAGTTTGGTCAATTTACTTAGTTGAGGGTAGTTTTTTCCTTCTGAATTACTTCTCAAATTCACATGTGTTATTGGTGTATCTATACATATCAGTATCAGATGAAGAAAGTTTTCGAAGGTATGTGCGTGGTATATGGGAATGAAGGTAATAAAGGTAACACCGTAATTATACATAATATCATATACTTAATCATCAAGAAGGACATGGCCCAATATTTCCTCCAAAAAACGCCTCTAGACCACTTTTTTTAACCATTAATGTTTTTTAGGGTAGTTTTGTAAATTTACTTAGTTGAGGGTAGTTTTGTCCATCTGAATTACTTCTCAAATTCACATGTGTTATTGGTGTATCTATACGTATCAATATCAGATGAAGAAACTTTTCGGAGGTAAGTGCGTGATATATTGGAATGAACGTAATAAGGGTAATTCCGTAATTATACAAAATAGCATATACTTAATCATCAAGAAGGTCTGGGCCCAATATTTCTTCCAAAAAACGCCTCTAGACCACTTTTTTTAGCCATTAAAGTTTTTGATGGTAGTTTGGTCAATTTACTTAATTGAGGGCAGATTTCTCCTTCTGAATTACTTCTCAAATTCATATATGTTATTGGTGTATCTATACGTAAAAATATCAGATGAAGAAAGTTATTGGAGTTATTGGAGTTATGTGCGTGGTATATTGGAATGAAGGTAATAATAAGGGTAATTCTGTGATAATACATAATATCATATGCTTAATCATCAAGAAAGACATGACCCAATATTTCCTCCAAAAAACGCCTCTAGACCCCTTTTTTAGCCATTAATGTTTTTGATGGTAATTTGGTCAATTTACTTAGTTGAGGGTAGTTTTGTCCTTTTGAAATTTACATGTGTTATTGGTGTATCTATGCGTATCAATATCAGATGAAGAATGTTTTCGAAGGTATGTGCGTGTATATTGAAATGAAAATAATAAGGGTTATTCCGTTATTATACATAATATCATATTTAATCATCAAGAAGGACTTGGCCCAATATTTCCACCAAAAAAATGCCTCTAGACCACGTTTTTCAGTTATTAAAGTTTTTGATGGTAGATTGGTCAATTTACTTCTCAAATTCACAAGTGTTATTGGTGTATCTATACGTATCAATATCAGATGAAGAAAGTTTTCGGACTTATGTGCGTGGTATATTTGAATGAAGGTAATAAGGGTAATTCCGTAATTATACATAATTTATTATACTTAATTATAAAGAAGGACTTGGCCCAATATTTCCTCCAAAAAATGCCTCTATACCACTTTTTTTAGCTATTAATGTTTCTGATGGTAGTTTGGTCAATTTACTTAGTTGAGGGTAGTTATGTCCTTCTGAATTACATCTCAAATTCACATGTGTTATTGGTGTATCTATACGTATCAATATCAGATGAAGAATATTTTCGAAGGTATGTGCGTGTTATATTGGAATGAAAGTAATAAGGGTTATTCCGTAATTATACATAATATTATATACTTAATCATCAAGAAGGACTTGGGCCAATATTTCCTCCGAAAAATACCTCAAGACCACTTTTTTTAGCCATGAATGTTTTTGATGGTAGATTGGTCAATTTACTTAGTTGAGAGTAGTTTTGACCTTCTGAATTACTTCTCAAATTCACATGTGTTATTGGTGTATCTACACGTATCAATATCAGATGAAGAAAGTTTTCGGAGGTATGTGCGTGGTAAATTGAAATGAAGGTAATAAGGGTTATTCCGTAGTTATATACATAATATCTTTTACTTAATCATCAAGAAGGACTTGACCAAATATTTCCTCCAAAAATACGCCTCTAGACCACTTTTTTTAGCCATTAATGTTTTTGATGGTAGTTTGGTCAATTTACTTAGTTGAGGGTAGTTTTGTCCTTCTGAATTACTTCTCAAATTCACTTGTATTATTGGTGTATCTATACGTATCAATATCAGATGAAGAAAGTTTTCGGAGGTATGTGCGTGGCATATACGAATGAAGGTAATAAGAGTAATTCCGTAATTATTTACATAATCTCATATACTTAATCATCAAGAATGACTTGGCCCAATATTTCTTCCAAAAAACGCCTCTAGACTACTTATTTTAGCAATTAAAATTTTTGATGGTAGTTTGGTCAATTTATTTCGTTGAGGATAGTTTGGTCCTTCTGAATTACATCTCAAATTCACATGTGCTATTGGTGTATCTATAAGTATCAATATCAGATGAAGAAAGTTTTCGGAGGTATGTGTGTGATATATTGGAATGAAGGTAATAAGGTTACTTCCGTAATTATACATAATATCATATACTTAATCATAAAAAAGGACTTGGCCTAATATTTCCTCCAAAAAACGCCTCTAGACCACTTTTTTTAGCCTTTAATATTTTTGCGAGTAGTTTTGTCCTTCTGAATTACTTCTGAAATTCACATGTGTTTTTGGTGTATCTATACGTATCGATATCAGATGAAAAATATTTTCAGAGGTATGTGCGTGGTATATTGGAATGAAGGTAATAAGGGTAATTCCGTAATTATACATAATATCATATACTTACTTATGAAGAAGGAGTTGGCCCAATATTTCCTCCAAAAAACGCCTCTAGACCACTTTTTTTAGGCATTAAAGTTTTTGATGGTAGTTTGGTCAATTTACTTAGTTGAGTGTAGTTTTATCCTTTTGAATTACTTTTCAAATTCACATGTGTTATTGGTGTATCTATACGTATCAATATCAGATGAAGAATGTTTTCAGAGGTATGTGCGTGGTATATTGGAATAAACGTAATAAGGGTAATTTCGTAATTATACATAATATCATATACTTAATCATCAAGAAGGACTTGACCCAATATTTCCTCCAAAAAACGTTTCTAGACCACTTTTTTTTGCAATTACAGTTTTTGATGGTGGTTTGGTCAATTTACTTAGGTGAGGGTAGTTTTGTCCTTCTGAATTACATCTCAAATTCACATGTGTTATTGGTGTATCTATACGTATCAATATCAGATGAAGAATGTTTTCAGAGGTATGTGCGTGGTATATTGGAATAAAGGTAATAAGGGTAATTTCGTAATTATACATAATATCATAAACTTAATCATCAAAAAGGACAAGACCCAATATTTCCTCCAAAAAACGCCTCTAGACCACTTTTTTTAGCCATTAAAGTTTTTGTGGGTAGTTTTGTCTTTCTGAATTACTTATCAAATTCAAATGTGTTTTTGGTGTATCTATACGTATCAATATCAGATGAAAAACATTTTCGGAGGTATGTGCGTGGTATATTGGAATGAAGGTAATAAGGGTAATTCCGTAATTATACATAATATCATATACTCAATCATCAAGAACGACTTGGCCCAATATTTCCTCCAAAAAACGCCTCTAGACCACTTTTTTTAGCCATTAAAGTTTTTGATGGTAGTTTGGTCAATTTACTTAATTGAGGGCAGTTTTGTCCTTCTGAATTACTTCTCAAATGCACATGTGTTATTGGTGTATCTATACGTATCAATATCAGATGAAGCAAGTTTTTGGAGCTATGTGCGTGGTATATTGGAATGAAGGTAATAAGGGTAATTTCTTAATACTACATAATATCATATACTTAATCATCAAGAAGGACGTGGCCCAATATTTCCTCGACAAAACGCCTCGAGACCACTTGTTTTAGCCATTAAAGTTTTTTGATGGTAGTTTGGTCAATTTACTTAGTTGAGGATAGTTTTGTCATTCTGTATTACTTGTCGAATTCACATGTGTCATTGGTGTATCTACACGTATCAATATCAGATGAAGAAAGTTTTCGGAGGTATGTGTGTGGTATATTGGAATGAAAGTAATAAGGGTAATTCCGTAATTAGACATAATATCATATACTTAATCATCAAGACGGACTTGACGCAATATTTCCTCCAAAAAACGCCTCTAGACCACTTTTTTTAGCCATTAATGTTTTTGATGGTAGTTTGGTCAATTTACTAAGTTGAGGGTAGTTTTGTCCTACTGAATTACTTCTCAAATTCACATATGTTATTGGTGTATCTATACGTATCAATATCAGATGAAGAAAGTTTTCAAAGGTATATGTGTGGTATATTGGAATGAGTGTAATAAGCGTAATTACGTAATTATACATAATATCATATACTTAATCATCAAGAAGGACTTGGTCGAATATTTCCTCCAAAAAACACCTCTAGACCACTTTTTTTTAGCCATTAAAGTTTTTTGATGGTAGTTTGGTCAATTTACTTAGTTGAAGGTAGTTTTGTCCTTCTGAATTACTTTTCAAATTCACATGTGTTATTGGTTTATCTATGCGTATCAATATCAGATGAAGAATATTTTCGGAGGTATGTGCGTGGTATATTGGAATGAAGGTAATAAGGGTAATTCCGTAATTATACTAACTATCATATACTTAATCATCAAGAAGAGCTTGGCCCAATTTTTCCTCCAAAAAACGCCTCTAGACCACTTTTTTTAGCAATTAAAGTTTTTGCGGGTAGTTTTGTCCTTCTGAATTACTTCTCAAATTCACATGTGTTTTTGGTGTATCTATACGTATCAATATCAGATGAAGAACATTTTCGGAGGTATGTGCGTGGTATATTGGAATGAAGGTAATAAGGGTAATTCCGTAATTATACATAATATCATATACTTAATCATCAAGAAGGACTTGGCCCAATATTTCCTCCAAAAAACGCCTCTAGACCACTTTTTTTAGCCATTAATATTTTTGATTGTAGTTTGGTCAATTTACTTAGTTGAGGGTAGTTTTAGCCTTCTCAATTACTTCCACTAGTACAAAAGCTATCATAGGCGTCGCCTAATAGGCGTCAGTTGTTCAGCATGACCGACGCCTATGATAGAAAAAAAAAACAAAAAAACACGGGGATATACAAAACGTAATAGCGTCTCCTATTGGAGATAATAAAAAAAACAAAAAAAGGAAAAACATATTGCATCCACTACTCCTCTCCCCTTCCCATATATAAACCAAAATCTAACCTTACCTCATTCCATCCGCCTCCCTCATCTTCCTTCCCTCCTCCTCTCTACTATTTTCTCTAAGTAAAATTCAACTGCTACACCACCGCATCACCACTCACCACCATGCTCACGATTCACAATCTCCCTTGTTCTCTGTCTCTAAAACTCTTCGAAAATCTTAGCCAAAATAGTTTAAGTAAAGGTATCATTTTCCTTTCATTTACATCAATCAAAATGGGTAATGGTCTATGATTACAATATTTGCGACAATCTGCCGATGAGTTGAAGAAATTAGAATCAAAATGGGGCTTTGATGTTACAGTAGCGCGCTCTTTAGATTGAGGTGATATTGTTTTTATTTATTTATTTATTTTATTTATTTATTTTATTATTATTTTTTTCTGCTTCCCCTTCAACCAGTAAAATATTCCAGATCAATTGCATTTTGATAATTTTTTATTGAAGTAACAGATCCAGCTAATGGAGGCCAAAATCAAAATAAAAGTAATTTTGTGACATATCTTTGATGCTCTCTTTCTCTTTGAGAAATTGTTTTTTTTTTTAACATTTCTGTAATTTTGTTTCTAATTTATTAGTTGATTCATTGATGAGGTTGGGGTGGTTGCAGGAGCTGAAATCATACTTAGGTTGGGACGACTTGTGTAAGGAATGTAACGGCTTGCGAGTGGGAACTGCAATTTTTTTTAACAATGTCTGTGTAATTCTCTCTTTCATAGTTTATTTCTGGGTTTGATAATATATTGGTTGATTGTTTTTTATTATTTAGATTGGTTGCTTCTCTCTTGGATTCGTTTGAATTTTTAATTAATCTCTAATTTTGACCCATTACAGATCTTGAATCTTCAACTATGGCGGCATCATTCGCAGTGGCAACAATCAAGTTTTTACTGTCGATTCTAGATCTAGGATCTGATTGTTGTTTTGTTTGTAATCTTTTGTTTCAGTAATTGTACCAGTTTACTCTCATTATTGTAACTATACGTTGTACTATTATATCTAAAATCAATAGATAAGAAGCACATGAATATATTTTCAGTTGTATTCTGATGGTTTTCATTTTTCGCTATTGAGCTGTTGTGTGTGAACCCCCTCATCCTCGTTCCAATTTGAGGTTCGGTGGGTTTTTTTTTTAATTTGAAATGGTACTTTGTGCGTCGGGTCATTTAAATGTTAATCGACGCCTATTCCTAGCTATGGGCATTGGTTGACTAGAAGATCCGACGCCAGTGTATACAGTTGGTGTCGGCTCGTCAAGTTAACCGATGCCAGTAGCCTAGCAATAGGCGTCGGTTGTTTAAGTCAACCGACGCCAGTGGCCTTTTTGGCGTCGGTTATTAAACCGACGCCTGTCCTTTTTAGCAATGGCGTCGCATTGATAAACGTCGGTTGTAAATCGACGCCTATGTGGTGTTTTAACCGACACCTATGACACGTTTTGTACTAGTGTTCTCAAATTCACATATGTTATTGGTGTATCTATACGTATCAATATCAGATGAAGAAAGTTTTTGGAGGTATGTGCGTGGTATATTGGAATGAAGGTAATAAGGGTAATTTCGTAATTATACATAATATCATATACTTAACCATCAAGAAGGACTTGGCCCAATATTTCCTCCAAAAAATGCCTCTAGACCACTTTTTTTAGCCATTAAAGTTTTTGATGGTAGTTTGGTCAATTTACTTAGTTGAGGGTAGTTTTGTCCTTTTGAATTACTTCTCAAATTCACATGTGTTATTGGTGTATCTATACGTATCAATATCAGATGAATAATGTTTTCGGAGGTATGTGCGTGGTACATTGGAATGAAGGTAATAAGGGTAATTCCGTAATTATACATAATATCATATACTTAATCATCAAGAAGGACTTGGCCCAATATTTCCTCCAAAAAACGCCTATAGACCACTTTTTTTAGCCATTAAAGTTTTTTATGGTAGTTTGGTCAATTTACTTAATTGAGGGTAGTTTTGTCCTTCTGAATTACTTCTCAAATTCACATGTGTTATTGGTGTATCTATATGTATCAATATTAGATGAAGAAAGTTTTCGGAGGTATGTGCGTGGTATATTGAAATGAAGGTAAAAAGGGTAATTCCGTAATTATACATAATATCATATACTTAATCATCAAGAAGGACTTGGCCCAATATTTCCTCCAAAAAACGCCTCTAGACCACTTTTTTTAGCCCTTAAAGTTTTTGATGGTAGTTTGGTCAATTTACTTAGTTGAGGGTAATTTTGTCCTTCTAAATTACATGTCAAATTCACATTTGTTATTGGTCTATCTATACGTGTCAATATCAAATGAAGAATGTTTTCGGAGGTATGTGCGTGGTATATTGGAATGAAGGTAATAAGGGTAATTCCGTAATTATACATAATCATCAAGAAAGACTTGGCCCAATATTTCCTCCAAAAAATGCCTCTAGACCACTTTTTTTAGCCATTAAAGTTTTTGATGGTAGTTTGGTCAATTTACTTAGTTGAGGGTAGTTTTGTCCTTTTGAAATCCTTCTCAAATTCACATGTGTTATTGGTGTATCTATACGTATCAATATCAGATGAAGAAAGTTTTTGGAGGTATGTGCGTGGTATATTGGAATGAAGTGTCCAACACTTCTCGGTGTCATGTCCTTTTCCTGGCTCTATGGAGTTTGTAATAAAGATTAGGGTTCCATAACGGGCTCCTCTTTTCAACGTCGGGATCCGGAGTGGGGTCCACGACATTGAGGTAGTCATTCTTGACAAGCTTTTCCAAAGCTTTAGCATAGGTCATACCCAATAGGGTGTATTGCCTTTGCGGTTTGTCGTAGACAGCATTGACTTCATTAACCTTGTTGGAAGAGTTTTCCGAGTTGGGGTTCTTCTTGTAGCTTGAGTTATAAGTGCTCTTGTTGAATAAGTCCTTGTTTTTCTCCTTTTTGAGTGCTTGATCATCCTCTATGAGCAATCCCACACTATTGAGTTGTGTGTATGAAGTAATTGCTTGGTATTTGAGAGGGTTCAAGTAAGGAGGTTGTATGTTCTTGATGAGTTTCCGAATTTGCTCTTCCTCGGATTGACAGTCAAGCATTTCGGCCACTTTAGTTCTCCATATCTTAACAAAATCAGTGAAGCTTTCATTTTCACCATGCTTGATTGCTTCTGACTCTCTCATGGTGGTTGGTTGGATGACATTGTCGGCATACCTAGTGAGGAATAACCTGATTGGACTCAAGTTTGAAAAACCATGCCCTAACAGTGGGGTCCAAGGTTTGTGAGAAAAGATGAATATAGAGGTCACAATCTACTCCCCTTAGGCCCATTGCAGTAGTGAAAGCCCTTATGTGATCTTTTGGATTATCGGTCCCTTTGAAGATGGGGACTTCAGGCATAGAGAACTTTTGTGGGAGCTCCCCCTTGATGTGAGAGGAGTATCGTTCAGCATTGATCATGTAGTCACTTATGATCTTGTTTTGAGTTAGGGCTAACTCAAGGTTCTTAATTTGAGCACTTAGTTCTTCTACCTTGTCATCTCGAGGTGGAGGATCATACTGGTTAAGAGGATCGGCTTCTTTGACCTTGCTGTCTATCCATGTCACACGGTTTCCCATAGTTTCTAACATTTTCATCATTTCAGTCAACATCTCATCAGTATTCTTAGGTGGTGGAGGGGGCACATCATCGTCAGCCATTTCAGTAAACTTAGAACAAGATGGTCGATACGGAGGGGGAGTAACAAATACTGCGTCAGGCCTAGCCTTGCTCGAAGGGGAAGATTCCAATACGAGCTTCCTAACCAGACGTTGATTACTATGATCGCGTTCCCAACTTTTCGGACCGACTGTTTTCTTCCCAATCCTGGACAGCGGATAAGACTTAGAAAAGGAAAGACTAAAAAGTTCCATGAAAGAAAAGTTTTAAAACAAAGATGAGAAGTTTCTATCTAGAATATTCTATCAACATAGTTACCCTTGGGGACTATGTAATGGGTTTAGGTCAAAAGATCTCGACACGAGATAAAAGATATTATACTCTTGACTAAAAGGAGAGGAGAGAGATTATCTCGACTCAATATCGGATAAAGCAAAAGATATTATACTCTTGACTAAAAGGAGAGGAGACAGATATTATCTCGACTCAATATGCGATAAAGCAAAAGATGATATACTCTTGACTAAAAGGAGAGGGGAGAGATATTATCTCGACTCAATATGGGATAAAGAAAAAGATATTATACTCTTGACTAAAAGGAGATGGGAGAGATATTATCTCGACTCAATATGGGATAAAGCAAAAGATATTATATTCTTGACTAAAAGGAGAGGGGAGAGATATTATCTCGACTCAATATGGGATAAAGCAAAAGATATTGTACTCTTGACTAAAAGGAGAGGGGAGAGATATTATCTCGACTCAATATGGGATAAAGCAAAAGATATTATACTCTTGACTAAAAGGAAAGGGGAGAGATATTATTGAGATCTTTTGGCCTAGACTCACTACTTAAATAAGGGGAAAGGATATAGCAACCAAATCTTTCCTAAGGTAACGAGCATCATATAGAACATTCAGGGTTATTATTTCCTAAAAATAAAGATTCTAGACTCGATCTTAAGACAAAATCTAGACTCAAAAAAAGAAAAGATCCTAATTTGGGTCTAACCTAATATTCTATAACGACCAAAAAGACTATACAAAGATTGCATTCACATATGGGCAGACAGCAAACAACGCAATATGACATGATTATGCAAATCTAGTATAGACATGGAACTGAGTTTCAACCTAAAATAGTGGTTCTAGTTCATGCAATGGGGTAGGCTTAAGGGTTTTGGTCAAAAGGTACTCATGATCAAGAATGTACTACAATACGCGGGATGCGCGACAATGTGAGGCATCCTAGTTATCCTACTCGTCGAGTGGACGATTGCGTAGGAAGGTACATAAGGTGGAGGGATCCATGTTGCTTGGCAAAGAAGAATCGAGTGGATTCTCATCAAGGCACTTCACCACACTCCAATGGCTAAAAACTGGTTTGAACTTGTAAAAACAAGCTCGGAAGTCGCGCAAGTGCATGCACATGAATGCAAATTAATAGATGAATGACAAGTCACAAAATAATAATAAGAACACTCAAGGTAGTGAACCAAGCAAAAATAATTATAATGAATTGATTTTCAAGTTACACCCTCATAATCATGTCCCAAGTGAAGTCGCCACTATAGGATGCCGTATTTTTCTCCTCTCTTTTCCGCGTGCGTTCCCTCGGCCCTCCTTTCGGGGGTCGGGGTTTCCTGACAGCCTGTGAGAACGCGTTGGGTGATCAAATTTCGTGAATCTTTAGTGTATATGCACATAGAGATTTTTGTACCAAGGACGTGATTAAGATTGTCGGAAGTCGCCACCAAATTTTGAGGTAATTTGGAAAGCTTGGAGATCAAGTCGATAGTCTAGAAAGACGTCAACTCAGCTCCTGTGCACCCCAATCCCTATTG
The DNA here is from genome assembly GCA_038025085.1 of Tetragonia tetragonoides. Lineage (NCBI taxonomy): Eukaryota > Viridiplantae > Streptophyta > Magnoliopsida > Caryophyllales > Aizoaceae > Tetragonia > Tetragonia tetragonoides. The sequence goes on from CM076149.1 coordinate 22,255,679, forward strand.
GGGAGATTGACTTCATAAATGTGTTCGGGGGCGTAGGTACGAGCTAGGAAGGTGTTAGGCACCCAACTCGTCCGTCAACAACGGCCTTTACTAATCGATTCAATATAATTATTAATGCTACGGTTCCAAACAAGGTTCTATTTGTCCAAATTCCTAGTTTTAACTAATAGGTTTGAACAAGAATTATTATTGTGACCGCTTTTAACAATTTATCAAGTTACATGCTTTATTGCTAAGAGATGATAATATGCTAAACCTGCAATTTAAAGGACACATGCATGATTCATCCACCAATCCACAAACAAAGCATGATTCATTCATAATAAAGCAATAAATAAAATTAAAACAATCATTCATCCATAAACCAAAATCGTCAGTAATAACAAGCCCATTTGCTCAAAACGCGCCATGTATGTACATATCACATAAACCAAAATCGTCAGTAATAACAAGCAAAATAAATATTATTGAAAACCCTCAGGTTGGATTACCTGGATGCTCACAATGAACTTATTGGGTTGTATTGCTTGAATTCATGCTCTTGATGAAGTATGAAGGTTTATTTTGTGGTGCTAGGGCTAATCCTAAAGAAGGAGTCGAATCAGAATTTCGGGTTTGTAATATGAGAGAGAGAATGTCCAACCTCTAGTCTCCAACTGCCAACCAAAACACCAACCTCTTAGAGAGAATGTCCAACCTCTTCAACTGAACCCTAAGGTTTGTTTATATAGAAGAGGGAGAGCTGCCAATGTTAGGCATGGAAATCGACTGGGCCTCGAATTCGCCGTCCGCGAGAAAGGGTCCAGGCGGCCAAACCGCTAGGACAAGCGGCCAAACCGGTAGGCCAAGCGGTCATGCCACTTGTCCTAGCGGCCACCGCTTGAGCCCAAGCGTAGCCGCTTGGACCTGGAGCGGTGTGCCTGCATAGGCGCCTGGCATGATTTTCGTGCGGGGGAGGATTTTCCGAGGTGATCCACGAGGGATTGACTGAGCTCCCTTGTTTGACCAAGGGTTGAATCATGGGTTTGGGTTCCCTTTCGGGCCCTTAGGTTCAAAGAGGCCTATCTCTCAATTTCGGACTCCAATTGAATTGAATCCAACTGGTTTGGATCACCTATACAAAAGGCTTCTATTGGTTAATTCAAATGAACTGGCTAATCATCAGAGCAATTATTCTCGCAACCTAAGTTCGAGCAAAATCCAATCCTTTCATCATCGGGTTTTTACGGGGACTTATTTTAGACATAAGTTTTGGTGTTTACAGAAGGTAATAAGGGTAATAAGGGTATCAATATCAGATGAAGAAAGTTTTCGGAGGTATATGCGTGGTATATTGGAATGAAGGTAATAAGGGTAATTCCGTAATTATACATAATATCATATACTTAATCATCATGAAAGACTTGGCCCAATATTTCCTCCAAAAAAACGCCTCTAGACCAATTTTTTAGCCATTAAAGTTTTTGATGGTAGTTTGGTCAATTTACTTAGTTGAGGATAGTTTTTCCTTCTGAATTATTTCTCAAATTCACATGTGTTCTTGGTGTATCTATACGTATCAATATCAGATGAAGAAAGTTTTCGGAGGTACGTGCGTGGTATATTGGAATGAAGGTAATAAGCGTATTCCTTAATTATACATAATATCATATACTTAATCATCAAGAAGGACTTGGCCCAATATTTCCTCCAAAAAACTTCTCTAGACCACTTTTTGTAGCCATTAAAGTTTTTGATGGTAGTTTAGTCAACTTACTTAGTTAAGGGTAGTTTTATCCTTCTGAATTACTTCTCAAATTCACATGTGTTTTTGGTATATATATACGTATCAATGTGAGAAGAAGAAAGTTTTCGGAGGTATGTGCGTGGTATATTGGAGTGAAGGTAATAAGGGTAATTCCGTAATTATATGTAATATCATATACTTAATCATCATGAAAGACTTGGCCCAATATTTCCTCCAAAAAATACCTCTAGACCACATTTTTAGCCATTAAAATTTTTGATGGTAGTTTGGTCCATTACTTAGTTGAGGGTAGTTTTGTACCCGAAAATTTAAACACATTTATTAGATTAAAATAGTATATAATTAGCTTAAAATTTTTTGCTTTGCATTATAATATACTTAATCAAGTTTACGAACCCATTAGCACACTAAACGTCATTAAGAGATTAACGAATGTATTAGTGATCAAAACATGATCAATTAAATTAAGATTGAATTAAACTTTGTTTAGTTAGTCAAACCCTAGCAATTAGACTAATTTAAGAACTTAGTTTGATTTCGGTTTTGCTTAAGCTAATTTATTTAAAACCTACACTAACGATGGGATTAAGCTATGATTAAAGGAAATTAACCTCACTTAGCAAGATTCAGATTTTCTTAACATGTTCTACTATTCACACAAGCATACTCACTATCTTACTTGTCACAAAACCATGCAAAGAACTACACTTGGCATCTCCCTAACATCCTCTCTATCTTACTCATCAAATGAACATGTGAAATATTAAACATGCCATGTTCTTTTACTTTTCATATTTCTAATTAACATGAAATGAAGGAAAAAGAAAACAAAAGCAATTTTGCATGGAAAGAGAGAGGGAGAGTGGACGGGTGGAAGGAAAAGAAGGAAGAGAAGAGGGAAAGGCAAAAGCCTTTATAAAATTGAATCAAGTAAAAGAGAGAGAACCAATTGGGATTAAAGGAATATCATCATCGCAAATATTAAAGCAAAATCAACAAGTAAACCTAAGCCTACAGTCCCTCCTTTTTCCCTTCCCCAAACCGGCAACACCACCTCCCAAAACCACTCCATTTAATCCTTTATCATATCTCCAAACCACAATCAAAGCTCATCCAAAATTATTCAAACAAAGCTAAAGCAAAATGAAGTAAAAGAGAGAAAGAGAAAGAGAGAGTGACCGAGAGAAGAGAAGAAGAGAAAGAAGAAGAATTGGTAAGAAATAATGAAAACTCAAAGCATTCATCCATTTCTACTTTTGTTCATTTATAATGTAATATAAGTTTGACTTCTCTATATTATCTTAGCCTTGTGCTAACCTTAGGGTAAGTACGGCGGTGACGTGTCGGTTTGGATTAGTGGGTTATAATCATATTTAATTAGGTCCATCCAAACCGGGGCGTTATAAGATGGATCAGAGCATAATAAAATGCATAAGTACAAAGTAAAACAAAAATCAGAAAATTAACAACTAAAATTTGATTAAGCTGTGAGAGAGATGGGGTATAAAATAGTATGGAAAATTTATATGCATATGAGTTGTGTTGTGAGCTTTGTGCTTATATGCTTACTTAATTTTCTTACATGATTTAGTTGCCTAATCCACTAAATGTTATTTGCTTACTTGTTTACTAGATGCCTCTACTCAATCCCTTTAACCTTGAGGCACCACTGAACATTCCTCAACCACCACCTCACGCTATAACCTTGCGCAAGCATCCTGAAGAGAGCATAGCTGAATATGTTCATCGTTTCCATCATGCTTGCAATGCTTTTGCTCCTTTCACTAATGAAGCCGCTGATTTTCCAGGTTGGCAAGTGTACAACCTCTTGAGAGCTTTTCCTTTGGTTGAACCTTGGCTTAGTGTTAAGTTGAACTAAATGAACATTGTGATTGATGGGGTAAACTATAATTGGGATCACTATATGTGTGGGGATGGTTGGTATTTGACTTTAGAATACATGTCGGGTGTGTTACAACATGCTTACACCGAGTGGATGTGTGCTGAAAATGGTATACCCTTGATACCCGAGACTATAGTGCAATATAGGAGGGGAAGGATGTTCCGTTACCACCATTGGAAACGCAGCACCCGTGCCTCTACCTCCACCCAGCCAGCTGCCACCGCACCATCTCAGCAGCCCGCACCCGCGGCCCAACCAGCAGCAGCGGCAGTGTCCTCACCCGAGCAGCCGGTACCACTCACCGTGTGCCACCTAGGGGACTCATGAATGGCTTCATGGTCCAATATGATAGGGGGAGTTCTTCGGGTGAAAACTAGTTGCCAAGGAGGAGGTGATCATGCAAGAAGAAGCTTTATGGTAGTTTTAATTATGAACAATTTAATTTGGTGTTGTAATATTTTGCTTATGGCCAAGACATTAGCTAGATATGGTCATATGGCATGGTTGATGTTACCTAACTTGTTTTGTACTTTGTAGGCTAACCGGTTTGTATTTGGTAGCTAGGTAGCTACTAGGACTCTAGACTTATCTTGACTTGCTTATTTATGGATGCATGATTAGTAGTATTGACTGTGTGATTATGTGATAAGCAACTAAAGGCATGAAAAATAACCCAACCAACCGAAAGTAGAGATCATGATTAGGAGAAAACGAAACCAATAATGCACCTAAAGACGTTATAAATATGTTTTGTGGAAATTAATTGTTGTTATTCATATAGTTGAAATGTCGGGAGAAGAAGAACAAACCACGGGAGCACCCGTAGAGACCCTAACCGTGAACCCAACAAATGAAGAACAAGGGCAAGATAATCGACTAGATACCTTAGAAACTTTGTGTCAATTCTTCGGAAACACCATTAAGCAACAATTGGAAGATAAAGAGAAAGAGAAAGCTAAAACTGAATCCGAGGCAAAAGATCCACAAGCCGTATTGTTTAAGAACTTAGCCACTCATGCACCACATACTTTTGAGGGAGGATCCAACCCAATAGCTTTAGAAAATTGGATTAGGAACATGGAAAAATTATTTGAGGCAATAGGTTGTCCCGAGAGCTTGAAAATCAAAAGTGGGCAATATTACCTTAGAGGAGAAGCGGATGATTGGTGGCAAGTGTCTAAGGAAGCATATTTGGCTGATAAGGAATTCAATTGGGAGGAGTTTGTAGTGAAGATTAGAGAGAGATTTTACCCTAGAGCTTTAAGAAGGAGGAAACAACAAGAGTTTGAGAATTTGACCCAAAGAAAGATGAGTGTAACTGAGTATGCTGTGAAATTCCATGAACTGTCTCGATTCGTTGAGAATTTAGTGAAAGAGTTGAGAGGTTTGAGGATGGCCTTAATTGGCGTCTGCAGGAGTTAGTGGCAGGATCATCTAGTACTTTCTAGGAGGCTTATGATAAGGCAATCAATATGGAGAGAATTCAGGATAGGAGAGCTGCAATACTTGAGAAGCGTCGTATGCAAGAAGAGAGAAGTGAGGGTTCTAGTGGAGGAAATTGGAGAAAGAGATTTAGGAGTGACACACCAGTCAGGAGTTCGAATTCGTACCGTAGAGATGATAGGAGAAGTGGAGGATCACAGTTTTACCCTAGGAACAACAATGGGAATAATGCTTGTCGTAGATGTGGGAGATTTCACCCTGGCCGACCTTGTCCTGCTAATCAAGGGAACTGTTTTATATGCCAGCAGCATGGGCATAGGGCGAATGTCTGTCCCAACAAGAGACAATTTCCACTTGGGGATAACTTTACCTGCAGTGAGAGTAACCGACAAGGAAGTAACTTTAATCGTGGCAACAACAACAATCAGTTTCGTGGTAACCCTAATCGAGCTCCACATGTCACCTTTGCTCGGCCTATTGCTAGCCAAGTGGCAAGTAGTACCAAGGGAAAGATACACGTCATGAGTCAGTGCGATGTGGATGCGAATCCGAATGTTGTGACTGGTACATTCTTTATTCATTCTTGTCCTGCTTATGTGTTGTTTGATACCGGTGCATCTCATTCTTTTATATCTACTTCATTCGTAATTAAACACGGGTTAACACCAAATTTTTTATGCAAAATGGATATTACCACACCTAATGGTATTATTGTGTCGTGTCAAAACATGATAAAGAATTGTGCTATCATAATTGTTGAAACGTCATTACCTGGTGATTTGATTCAGTTCGATTTATCAGATTTTGATGTTATTTTGGGGATGGATTGGTTAAGTAGGTATCATACTAGAATTGAATGTCATTTGCAAAAAGTATCACTTAGGAATCCATATGGCGGTAGAGTATCATATAGAGGAGTGATAACTAAACCAAGAGTTAAAATTGCGTCTGCAATGAACATTAAAACTCAAATCAGGAGGGGTTATCCATTTTATTTGTGTTATGTGAGTGATATTAGACCAACGTCAAATGAAGTAGCCAAAATCCCAGTCGTGTCAGAATTTCCCGATGAAATTCCCGGTATGCCGCCACAAAGAACCATAGACTTTACCGTTGATCTTATGCCTGGAACTGCACCCATATCTAAAGCACCATACAGAATGGCCCCAGCAGAAATAAAAGAATTGAAAAAGCAATTAGAGGAATTATTAGAAAAAGGGTACATTCGACCTAGTGTTCACCTTGGGGATCACCAGTACTGTTTGTGAAAAAGAAAGATGGGAGTTTAAGGTTATTTATTGATTATCGGGAGTTAAACAAAGTGACAATTAAGAATAAATACCCGTTGCCTAGGATAGATGATTTGTTTGATCAATTGAAAGGGGCAGGGATATTTTCTAAAATTGACTTGAGATCGGGTTATCATCAGTTGAGGATAAAAGAAGAGGATATACGTAAGACTGCATTTAGGACTCGTTATGGAAATTACGAATTCACTGTTATGCCATTTGGGTTAACTAATGCACCAGCTGCATTTATGGATCTTATGCATCGAATTTTTCAGCCATACCTTGATCAATTTGTTGTAGTATTCATAGATTATATCTTAGTGTATTTGAAGAATAAGGATGATCATGTTAAGCATTTGAGGATTGTGTTACAGACCCTTAGAGATCATAGTTTGTATGCTAAGCTTTCTAAATGTGAGTTTTGGTTGGAGAAAGTAGCATTTTGGGGACACATTATCACTAGGGATGGAATTTCGGTTGATCCTAGCAAGATTAAGGCAGTTGAGGAGTGGACTAGACCTACTAATGTTGGTGAGATTCGAAGTTTTCTAGGTTTAGCTGGATATTGTCGGAGATTTGTTGAGAACTTTTCTAAAATAGCTCAGGCTTTGACTAATTTGCTTAGGAAGACCACAAAATATCATTGGAGTGATAAGTGTGAATCAGCCTTTCAGGAATTGAAAAAGAAATTGACAACTGCACCTGTTTTAGCTTTACCTACTGAAAGAGAAGATTATGAGGTTTATAGTGATGCATCTAGGAATGGATTAGGATGTGTTTTAATGCAAAATAGGAGAGTTATTGCTTATGCTTCTCGTCAACTGAAACCATATGAAGTAAACTATCTACCCATGACCTTGAGTTAGCCGCAGTTGTGTTTGCTCTTAAGATTTGGAGACATTATTTGTATGGATTTAAATGTAGGATTTTCACTTATCATAAGAGTCTTAAGTATATTTTCACCCAGCGAGAGTTGAATTTGAGACAAAGGAGATGGTTAGAATTACTTAAGGATTATGATTTGGAAATCAAATTTCATGAGGGAAAAGCAAATGTGGTAGCAGATGCATTGAGTAGGAAGACTAGTCATTCCATGGAAACACCTATGAAGTTGAGAGAAGAGATTGAGATGATGAACTTAGAGATTGTGAAGCAAGGTGTACCTAGTGGTATTATTAGTAGTCTTACTATTAGGCCTACCTTGTTTGACAAGATTAGGGAATTACAAGCTGATCATCACAAAATTCAGAAGATTAGACAAGCTGTGAGATTAGGAAAAGCAGTAGGATTTGAGGAACATGATGATGGGAGTTTGAGATTCAAGGGACGATGGTATGTACCTATGAATAGTGAGTTGAGAAGGAAAATTTTGGAGGAAGCCCATAATACCCCTTATTCAATCCATCCTGGAGGAAATAGGTTGTATAAGGATTTGAAGAAATATTTCTGGTGGAAAGGTATGAAGTATGAGGTAGCTCAGTTTGTAGCTAGGTGTCTTACTTGTCAAAAGGTTAAGAGTGATTTGCAGAGACCGGGAGGATTATTGCGACCTTTTGATATTCCGAGTTGGAAATGGGAGTCGATATCTATGGATTTTGTTACTAGTTTACCAACTACTACTAAAGGTATGAATGTCATTTGGGTAATAGTAGACAGATTAACCAAGGTAGCAAGGTTTATAGCTATTAAGGATACCTGGAGTATGAATCAGTTAGCTGAAGCATATGTGAAGGAAATTGTGAGACTGCATGGAGTACCACAGGATATTATTTCAGATAGGGATTCTCGATTTTTTTCATATTTTTGGGATAAATTGCAAGCTGCATTTGGGACTAGACTTAAGTTTAGTATTGCATTTCACTCTTCTACTGATGGACAAACAGAGAGAACGATCCGTACTCTTGAGGATATGCTTAGATCCTATACTTTAGAATTTCAGGGAACTTGGGAGAAACAATTACCATTGATTGAGTTCTCATATAATAACAGTTATCATGCTAGTATCGATCAGGCTCCATATGAAGCATTATATGGGAGGAAATGTAGGAGTCCATTATGTTGGAATGATATTAGTGAGACCTTGATATTGGGACCAGAGATGATTCAGAAGACTACAGATTAAGTTAGGATAATCAGGGATAAGTTGAAGACTGCACAAGACCGGCAAAAGAGCTACAGTGATCGGAGGAGAAAACCACTTGATTTTCAGATTGGGGATAAAGTGATGTTGAAAGTTTCACCAATGAAAGGAATTAAGAGATTTATGAAGAAAGGGAAATTAATCCCTAAGTATATCGGACCCTATGAGATTTTAGATCGAGTAGGAGAAGTTGCTTATCGGTTAGCTTTACCACCCGAACTTTCTAAGATTCACAATGTATTTCACGTATCCCAACTGAGAAAGTATCTGCCTGACGAGACTCACGTGATAAGACCGGAACCAATTAGTTTAGATGAAAATCTAACTTTTGAAGAGAAGCCAGTAGCTATTGTAGACCGTAAGGATAGGGTACTTCGGAACAAAGTCACACCGTTAGTGAAAGTACTCTGTCGAAGTTAGTCTGTAGAGGAAGCTACCTGGGAATCTGAATCAGATATGCAGAACCAGTACCCGTACCTTTTCGAACATGGTTAGTCTTTGTCTTAAATTTCGGGACGAAATTTCTTTAAGTGGCATAGATTGTAATAACCCGAAATTTAAACACATTTATTAGATTAAAATAGTATATAATTAGCTTAAAATTTTTCGCTTTGCATTATAATATATACTTAATCAAGTTTACGAACCCATTAGCACACTAAACGTCATTAACGAGATTAACGAATGTATTAGTGATCAAAACATGATCAATTAAATTAAGACTGAATTAAATTTTTTTTAGTTAGTCAAACCCTAGCAATTAGTCTAATATAAGAACTAAGTTTGATTTCGGTTTTGCTTAAGCTAATTAATTTAAAACCTACACTAATGATGGGATTAAGCCATGATTAAAGGAAATAAACCTCACTTAGCAAAATTCAGATTTTCCTAACATGTTCTACTATTCACACAAGCATACTCACTATCTTACTTGTCACAAAACCATGCAAAGAACTACACTTGGCATCTCCCTAACATCCTCTCTATCTTTCTCATCAAATGGACATGTGAAAGATTAAACATGCCATGTTCTATTACTATTCATATTTCTGATTAACATGAAATGAAGGAAAAAGAAAACAAAAGCAATTTTGCATGGAAAAAGAGAGGGAGAGTGGACGGGTGGAAGGAAAAGAAGGAAGAGAAGAGGGAAAGGCAAAAGCCTTTATAAAATTTAATCAAGAAAAAGAGAGAGAACCAATTGGGATTAAAGGAACATCATCATTGCAAATATTAGAGAAAAATCCACAAGTAAACCTAAGCCTACAATCCCTCCTTTTTCTCTTCCCCAAACCGGCAAGACCACCCCCCAAAACCACTCCATTTAATCCTTTGTCATATCTCCAAACCACAATCAAAGCTCATCCAAAATTTTTCAAACAAAGCTAAAGCAAAATGGAGTAAAAGAGAGAGAATGAAAGAGACAGTGACCGAGAGAAGAGAAGAAGAGACAGAAGAAGAATTGGTAAGAAATAATAAAAACTCAAAGCATTCATCCATTTCTAATTTTGTTCATTTATTACTTAATCTCTTGTCTAAACTAACTCTTTCTTGTTCACTTCTTCAACCACCTTCACCACCACCGTAGCTCCACCGTCCCCTGGCAGAACCGACCCCGGACCGTCGCAAGCACCACCGTACCACCTCCAAGGTCAAAAGACTCTACAACTCCTTTTATTCAATAATTATTGTTATCACCTAGAAAATACATACTTAGAAATCAAAAACTCTAAAAATGGAAAATGGACTTAGATTATTAAAAGGATTTGAATTATTAAGTAAAAGACTTGAAAAACTAAAGATCTAGAAATTCTAAACCAAAAACCAATTTTATGTTCTTGCATGTTCATGGATTAGTTACGTAAAACTTAATCTTGACTTTCCTTGACTTTAACTAAATAATCTCAATATTCTTCACTTTGAGTTTAGTAATTTTGAAACCTAGAAAAAGGGTAGAAAATGAGTTATTAATAGTAGAACATTCGAAAATGGATTTTTAGAAGATAAAACAAGATTAACCATATAAATGTCAAAACTTGGAAAATAAAGAGATTAATATTATTTAAACCATTCATGAAAATTAGAAGATGAAAAGGATGATTTTTGGAATTAAAATGGCCTAAGGCCGAAAGGAAGAAAAGAGAAGAAAAAGAAATTAAAGTTAGAACCTTAGTTTAATAATTGTGAAATATTTGTATAAACTTAGGAGCTTGTGTTAGTGAGTGAAAGAGGAGAAACCTTGAAGTGAAGTGAAGTTTTTGGAGCTTGAAGTCAAGGTACTCTCATGTCCATCAAAACCCCCATTTTAAATGAACCTAAAAGATAATCACCTATTTTCTTCAATTACATGCTATTTGGATTTTTATGAATTATTGTGTCAAAATAAAGTTATTTGTTTGGGTTGATTGTATGATGGCCGAATGGTTTCATGAGGAAGAGATTGTGATTTATTGCCTTGTTATAATTTATTAAATGATTCTTGAGTTAGGGTATGAGTACGTGTTTATAAAGTTAAGTTGATTATTAATTTGTGGAATTGTATGATTATGACATGTTGATATGGCCGAATGGTTTGAGTATGGATGCTTATTGTCTTGTTAGATTGATTAATGATTGTTTGATGGATTATGAAGTTATATGACTATTGAAATAAATAAATGCCTATGATACTTGTGTATATGAGTGATGGCCGAATGGAATGTATGATGAATGATTATGCTTTGAGCTTGCGATGATAAATGAATGGTTAATATTTGAGTATATTGATTTGGTGTATGATGATCGAATGAGAAATAAAAGTGAACTAAGTTTGGGAAGCATGAGATTTGTGATGAAAGTAAATGGTGGAGACGATTGAAATAGTATGAATATATGAGTATGAATATTAAGATGAATGTGACCGATTAAGAAGAAATGGACTTAAACTAATTAACTTGTAGTGTTGCTCCCAAACTTGGTAACCTTGGGATATTGAAGAGCATGTAGTGTGCACACTTTAATAAAATTGAGATATATGAGAAATGAGATATGTAGGGTGATAACCCGAGATTATGTTATATGATATACGCCGATAGACCAAATGAAATGATAAATGATATACGATACGCCGATAGGCGGGATGATATAATATTGTAGGGTTGATAAACCCGAGTGTAGGACTCGCAAGAGTCTGAGTTACGCATGCTCTTCCGCACTACCTAACTTAATAAAATTTATTAATTCTACTGTTGATTAAGTATTTGAGTGACTTGTGTATATTAAGCTTATATTGATAATAAGACCTCACAGGTCACTTTCTGAGTAATAACAAGCATGAGTATGTTGATGATTGTTTGAAGTACAAATTATATATGCTTATGCATGACTAGTTACGTAAATGATGAAACATGATAATAAGGATGGACAATCTCTTTAAATATATTATTATTATGATTATTACTGCTAATATGAAGGATTATTGGATGTTGATGCTAAGTGTATTTTAAGTATAAAACCAAAATGAATTTTACATGGTGGGGTGACTTTGCTTAGCTTTCGCTAATTTTCTCTTTGTCTTGTGTTTGTTCTCTTCTTGTGTGTAATGTATGTGGACAGATTTGGGCAAGGGTGAGAGCAAGGATGCATGGATGTATTTTATGCTTTGTTACTTCATGCTTATGTTGTATTGTCGTACCATGGCTTCCGCAAATCGAGGAAAACTCTTATGTAATTCGCTTTTAAACAATCGGGTTGTAATAATGGCATTACCACTTTTATGACTATGTAATATAAGTTTGACTTCTCTATATTATCTTAGCCTTGTGCTTACCTTAGGGTAAGTACGGCGGTGACGTGTTGGTTTGGATTAGTGAGTTATAATCATATTTAATTTGGGCCATCCAAACCGGGGCGTTACATTTTGTCCTTATGAACTAGTTCTCAAATTCCCATGTTTAATCATCAAGAAGGACTTGGCCCAATATTTCCTCCAAAAAACGCCACTAGACCACTTTTTTTAGCCATTAAAGTTTTTGATGGTATTTTGGTCAATTTACTTAGTTGAAGGTAGTTTTGTCCTTCTGAATTACTTCTCAAATTCACATGTGTTATCTATACGTTAGATGAAGCAAGTTTTTGGAGGTATGTGGATGGAATATTGGAATGAAGGTAATAAGGGTAATTCCGTAATTATACATAATATCATATACTTAATCATCAAGAAGGACTTGGCCCAATATTTCCTCCAAAAAACACCTCTAGACCAGTTTTTTAACCATTAAAGTTTTTTATGGTAGTTTGGTCAATTTACTTAGTTGAGGGTACTTTTGTCCTTCTAAATTACGTCTCAAATTCACATGTGTTATTGGTGTATCTATACGTATCAAGTTTTTGGAGATATGTGCGTGGTATATTGGAATGAAGGTAATAAGGGTAATTTCGTAATTATACATAATATCATATACTTAATCATCAAGAAGAACTTCTCCCAATATTTACCTCTAGACCACTTTTTTTAGCCATTAAAGTTTTTGATGGTAGTTTGGTCAATTTACTTACTTGAGGGTAGTTTTGTCCTTCAAAATTACTTCTCAAATTCACATGTGTTATTGGTGTATCTATACATATCAATATCAGGTGAGGAAACTTTTCAAGGGTATGTGCGTGGTATATTGGAATGAAGGTAATAAAGGTAATTACGTAATTATACTTAATATCATATACTTAAACATCAAGAAGGACTTGGCCCAATATTTCCTCTAAAGAACACCTCTAGACCACTTTCTTTTAAGCCATTAAAGTTTTTGATGGTAGTTTGGTCAATTTACTTAGTTGAGGGTAGTTTTGTCCTTCTGAATTACTTTTCAAATTCACATGTGTTATTGGTGTATCTATACGTATCAATATCAGATGAAGAAAGTTTTCGGAGGTATGTGCGTGGTATATTGGAATGAAGGTAATAAGGGTAAGTCCGTAATTATACATAATATCATATACGTAATCATCAAGAAGGACTTGGCCCAATATTTCCTCCAAAAAAGCCTCTAGACTACATTTTTTAGCCATTAATGTTTTTTATGGTAGTTTGGTGAAATTACATAATTGAGGGTAGTTTTGTCCTTCTGAATTACTTCTCAAATTCACATGTGTTATTGGTGTATCCATACGTATAAATATCAGATGAAAAATATTTTCGAAGGTATGTGCGTGGTATTTTAGAATGAAGGTAATAAGGGTAAATCCGTAATTATACATAAAATCATATACTTAATCATAAAGAAGGACTTGGCCCAATATTTCCTTCAAAAAACGCCTCTAGACCACTTTTCTTTAGCTATTAAAGTTTTTGATGGTAGTTTGGTCAATTTACTTAGTTGAGGGTAGTTTTGTCCTTCTAAATTACTTCTCAAATTCACATGTGTTATTGGTGTATCTATACGTATCAATATCAGATGAAGAATGTTTTCGAAGGTATGTGCGTGGTATTTTGGAATGAAGGTAATAACGGTAATTCCGTAATTATACATAAAATCATATACTTAATTATAAAGAAGGACTTAGCCCAATATTTTCTCCAAAAAACACCTCTAGAGCACTTTTTTTAGCCATTAAACTTTTTGATGTTAGTTTCATCAATTTACTTAGTTGAGGTAGTTTTGTCCTTCTGAATTACTTAACAAATTGACATGTGTTATTGGTGTATCTATACGTATCAATTTCAGATGAAGAATGTTTTCGAAGGTAAGTGCGTTGTATATTGGAATGAAGGTAATAAGGGTAATTCCATAATTGTACATAATATCAAATACATAATCATCAAGAAGGACTTGGCCCAATATTTTCTCCAGAAAACGCCTCTAGACCACTTTTTTTAGCCATTAAAGTTTTTTATGGTAGTTTGGTCAATTTACATAGTTGAGTGTAGTTTTGTCCTTCTGAATTACTTCTCAAATTCACCCGTGTTATTAGTGTATCGATACGTATCAATATCAGATGAATAAAGATTTCGGAGGTATGTGAGTCGTATATTGGAATGAAGGTAATAAGGGTAATTTCGTAATTATACATAATATCATATACTTAATCATCAAGAAGGACTTGGCTCAATATTTTAAAAAAAAGAATGCCTATAGACCACTTTGTTTAGCCATTAATGTTTTTTATCGTAGTTTGGTCAATTTACTTAGTTGAGGGTAGTTTTGTCCTTCTAAATTACTTCTCAAATTCACATGTGTTATCGGTGTATCTATACGTATCAAGTTTTCGGAGGCATGTGCGTGGTATATTGGAATGAAGGTAATAAGGGTAATTCCGTAATGATACATAATTTCTTATACTTAATCATAAAGAAGGACTTGGCCCAAAATTTCCTTCAAAAAACACCTCTAGACCACTTTTCTTTAGCTATTAAAGTTTTTGATGGTAGTTTGGTCAATTTACTTAGTTGAGGGTAGTTTTGTCCTTCTGAATTACTTCTCAAATTCACATGTGTTATTGGTGTATCTATACGTATCAATATCAGATGAAGAATGTTTTCGAAGGTAAGTGCGTGGTATATTGGAATGAAGGTAATAAGGGTAATTCCGTAATTATACATAAAATCATATACTTAATTATAAAGAAGGACTTGGCCCAATATCTTCTCCAAAAAATGCCTCTAGACCACTTTTTTTAGCCATTAAACTTTTTGATGTTAGTTTCGTCAATTTACTTAGTTGAGGTAGTTTTGTCCTTCTGAATTACTTAACAAATTGACATGTGTTATTGGTGTATCAATATGTATCAATATCAGATGAAGAAGGTTTTCGAAGGTAAGTGCGTGGTATATTGGAATGAAGGTAATAAGGGTAATTCCGTAATTGTACATAATATCATATACTTAATCATCAAGAAGGACTTGGCCCAATATTTTCTCCAGAAAACGCCTCTAGACCACTTTGTTTAGCTATTAAAGTTTTTTATTGTAGTTTGGTCAATTTACTTAGTTGAGGGTAGTTTTGTCCTTCTAAATTACTTCTCAAATGCACATGTGTTATTGGTGTATCTATACGTATCAATATCAGATGAAGAAAATTTTCGGAGGTATGTGCGTGGTATTTTGGACTGAAGGTAATAAGGGTAATTCCGTAATTATACATAATATCATATACTTAATCATCAAGAAGGACTTGGCCCAATATTTCCTTCAAAAAGCGCCTCTAGACCACTTTTTTTAGCCATCAATGTTTTTGATGGTAGTTTGGTCAATTTACTTTGTTAAGGGTAGTTTTGTCTTTCTGAATTACTTCTCAAATTCACATGTGTTATTGGTGTATCTATACGTATCAATATCAGATGAAGAAAGTTTTCAGAGGTATGTGTGTGGTATATTGGAATGATGGTAATAAGGGTAATTCCATAATTATACAAAATATCAAATACTTAATCATTAAGAAGGAACTGGCCCAATATTTCCTTCAAAAAACGCCTCTAGGCCACTTTTTTAGCCATTAAACTTTTTGATGGTAGTTTGGTCAATTTACTTAGTTGAGGGTAGTTTTGTCCTTTTGAATTACTTAACAAATTGACATGTGTTATTGGTGTATCTATACGTATCAATATTAGGTGAGGAATGTTTTCAAGGGTATGTGCGTGGTATATTGGAATGAAGATAATAAGGGTAATTACGTAATTATACTTAATATCATATACTTAATCATCAAGAAGGACATGGCCCAATATTTCCTCTAAAGAACACCTCTAGACCACTTTTTTTTAAGCCATTAAAGTTTTTGATGGTAGTTTGGTCAATTTACTTAGTTGAGGGTAGTTTTGTCCTTCTGAATTACTTCTCAAATTTACATGTGTTATTGGTGTATCTATACGTATCAATATCAGGTGAAAAATATTTTCGGAGGTATGTGCGTGGTATTTTAGAATGAAGGTAATAAGGGTAATTCCGTAATGTATACATAATATCATTTATTTAATCATCAAGAAGGACTTGGCCCAATATTTTCGCCAAAAACGCCTCTAGACCACTTTTTTTAGCCATTAAAGTTGTTGATGGTAGTTTGGTCAATTTACTTAGTTTAGGGTACTTTCGTCCTTCTGAATTACTTCTCAAATTCACATGTGTTATTAGTGTATCTATACGTATCAATATCAGATAAAGAAAGTTTTCAGAGGTATGTGCGTGGTATATTGGAATGAAGGTAATAAGTGTAATTCCGTAATTATACATAATATCATATACTTTATCATCAAGAAGGACTTTGCCCAATATATCCTCAAAAAAATCTCTCTAGACCACTTTTTTTAGCCAATATATATTTTTATGGGAGTTTGGTCAATTTACTTAGTTGAGGGTAGATTTGTCCTTCTGAATCACTTATCATATTACATGTGTTATTGGTGTATCTATACGTATCAATATAAGATGAAGAAATTTTTCGGATGTATGTGCGTGGTATATTGGAATGAAGGTAATAAGGGTAATTCCATAATTATACATAATATCATATAATTAATCATCAAGAAGGACTTGGCCCAATATTTCCTCCAACAAACGCCTCTAGACCCTTTTTTTAGCCATTAATGTTTTTTATGGTAGTTTGGTCAATTCACTTAGTTGAGGGTAGTTTTGTCCTCCTCAATTGCTTCTCAAATTCACATGTGTTATTGGTGTATCTATACGTATCAATATCAGATGAAGAAAGTTTTTGGAGGTATGTGCGTGGTATATTAAAGTGAAGGTAATAGGGGTAATTCCGTAATTATAAATAATATCATATACTTAATCATAAAGAAGGACTTGACCCAATATTTCCTCTAAAAAACGCCTCTAGACCACCTTTTTAGCCATTAATGTGTTTGATTGTAGTTTGCTCAATTTACTTAGTTGAGGGTAGTTTTGTCCTTCTGAATTATTTAACAAATTCACATGTGTTATTGGTGTATCTATACGTATCAAGTTTTCGGAGGTATGTGCGTGGTATATTGGAATGAAGGTAATAAGGGTAATTCCGTAATGATACATAATTTCATATACTTAATCATCAAGAAGGCCTTGGCCCAATATTTTCTCCAAAAAGTGCCTCTAGACCACTTTTTTTAGCCATTAATGTTTTTTATGGTAGTTTGGTCAATTTACTTTGTTAAGGGTAGTTTTGTCTTTCTGAATTACTTCTCAAATTCACATGTGTTATTTGTGTATCTATACGTATCAATATCAGATGAAGAAAGTTTTCAGAGGTATGTGTGTGGTATATTGGAATGAAGGTAATAAGGGTAATTCCGTAATTATACATAATATCATATACTTAATAATCAAGAAGGACTTGGCCCAATATTTTCTCCAAAAAACGCCTCTAGACCATTTTTTTTAGCCATTAAAGTTTTTTATGGTAGTTTGGTCAAATTACTTAGTTGAGGGTACTATTGTACTTCTGAATTACTTCTCAAATTCACATGTGTTATTGGTGTATCTATACGTATCAATATTAGATGAAAAATGTTTTAAGGGGTATGTGCGTGGTATATTGGAATGAAGGTAATAAGGGTAATTCCGTAATTATACAAAATATCAAATACTTAATCAGTAAGAAGGCTTGGCCCAATATTTCCTCCAAAAAACGCCTCTAGACCACTTTTTTAACCATTAAACTTTTTGATGGTAGTTTGGTCAATTTACTTAGTTGAGGGTAGTTTTGTCCTTCTGAATTACTTCTCAAATTCACATGTGTTATTGCTGTATCGATACGTATCAAAATCAGATGAAGAAAATTTTCAGAGGTATGTGCGTGGTATATTGGAATGAAGGTAATAAGGGTAATTCTGTAATTATACATAATATCATTTATTTAATCATCAAGAAGGACTTGGCGCAATATTTTCTCCAAAAACGCCTCTAGACCACTTTTTTTAGCCATGAAAGTTGTTGATGGTAGTTTGGTCAATATTAGATGAAGAAAGTTTTCGGAGGTATGTGCGTGGTATATTGGAACGAAGGTAATAAGGGCAATTCCGTATATATACATTATATCATATACTTAATCATCAAGAAGGACTTGGCCCAATATTTCCTCCAAAAAACGCCTCTAAACCCCATTTTATTAGCTATTAATGTTTTTGATGGTAGTTTGGTCAATATACTTAGTTGAAGGTAGTTTTGTCCTTCTGAATTACTTCGCAAATTCACATGTATTATTGGTGTCTTTATACGTATCAATATCAGATGAATAAAGTTTTCGGAGGTATGTGCGTGGTATATTGGAATGAAGGCAATAAGGGTAATTCCGTAATTATACATAATATCATATACTTAATCATCAAAAAGGACTTGGACCAATATTTCCTCCAAAAAACGCCTGTAGATCACCTTTTTTAATCATTAAAGTTTTTGATGGTAGTTTGGTCAATTACTTAGTTGAGGGTAGTTTTGTCTTTCTGAATTACTTCTCAAATTCACATGTGTTATTGGTGTATCTATACGTATCAATATCAGATGAAGAATGGTTTCGGAGGTATGTGCGTGGTATATTGGAATGAAGGTAATAAAGGAACTTCCGTAACTATACATAATATCAATAATCATCAAGAAGGATTTGGCCCAATGTTTCCTCCAAAAAACGCTTCTAGACCACTTGTTTTAGCCATTAAAGTTTTTGATGGTAGTTTGGTCAACTTAATTAGTCGAAGGGAGTTTTGTCCTTCTGAATTACTTCTTAAATTCACATGTGTTATTGGTGTATCTATACATAACAATATCAGATGAAGAAAGTTTTCGAAGTTATGTGCGTGGTATATTGGAATGAAGGTAATAAGGGTAATTCCGTGATTATACATAATATCATATACTTAATCATCAAGAAGGACTTGGCCCAATATTTCCTCCAAAAAACGCCTCCTGGACTCTTTTTTTAGCCATTAATGTTTTTGATGGTAGATTGGTCAATTTACTTAGTCGAGGGTAGTTTTGTCATTCTGAATTTCTCCTAAAATTCACATGTGTTATTGGTGTATCTATACGTATCAATATCAGATGAAGAAAGTTTTCGGAGGTATGTGCGTGGTATACTAGAGTGAAGGTAATAAGGGTAATTCCGTAATTATACATAATATCATATACTTAATTATCAAGAAGGACTTGGCCCAATATTTCCTCCAAAAAACGTACCAGACCACTTTTTTTAGCCATTAAAGTTTTTGATGGTAGTTTGGTCAATTTACTTAGTCGAGGGTA
Source organism: Tetragonia tetragonoides (assembly GCA_038025085.1). Taxonomy (NCBI): domain Eukaryota; kingdom Viridiplantae; phylum Streptophyta; class Magnoliopsida; order Caryophyllales; family Aizoaceae; genus Tetragonia; species Tetragonia tetragonoides. The sequence goes on from CM076149.1 coordinate 22,275,401, forward strand.
GCTTTGTCCTTCTGAATTACTTCTCAAATTCACATGTGTTATTGGTGTATCTATACTTATCAATATCAGATGAAGAATGTTTTTCGGAGGTATGTGCGTGGTATATTGGAATGAAGGTAATAAGGGTACTTATGTAGTGATACATTATATCATATATACTTAATCATCCAGAAGGATTTTGCCCAATATTTCCTCCAAAAAACGCCTCTAGACCACTTTTTTTAGCCAATATTGTTTTTGATGGTAGTTTGGTCAATTTACTTAGTTGAGGGTAATTTTGTCATTCCGAATTACTTATCAAATTCACATGTGTTAATGATGTATCTATACGTATCAATATCAGATGAAGAAAGTTTTCAGAGGTATGTGCGTGGTATACTGGAATGAAGGTAATAAGGGTAATTCCGTAATTATACATAATATCATATACTTAATCATCAAGAAGGACTTGGCCCAATATTTCCTACATAAAACGCCTCTAGACCACTTTTTTTAGCCATTAAAGTTTTTTATGGTAGTTTGGTCAATTTACTTAGTTGGGGGTAGTTTTGTCCTTCTGAATTACTTCTCAAATTCACATGTGTTATTGGTGTATCTATACGTATCAATATCAGATGAAGAATGTTTTCGGAGGTATGTGCGTGGTATACTGGAATGAAGGTAATAAGGGTAATTTCGTAATTATACATAATATCATATATTTAATCATCAAGAAGGACTTGGCCCAATATTTCTTCCAAAAAACGCCTCTAGACCACTTTTTTAGCCATTAAAATTTTTAATGGTAGTTTGGTCAATTTACTTAGTTGAGGGTAGTTTTGTGGTTCTGAATTACTTCTCAAATTCACATGTGTTACTGGTGTATCTATACGTATCAAAATCAGATGAAGAAAGTTTTCGGAGGTATGTGGGTGGTATTTTTGTTTTGGTAAAATGTGAGAAATTTCATTACCAAAATAAGCATTGAAGTACTTACAATCATCAGCTAAAACAAAAACTCAATTGGCGTCAGTTATGACCACCAAACTAACTCAAACAAAGATATCTATGTAACTCACCCTATACAAGTAATCTATTTCTGTATGAATTTAGGGGTAATGCACACTATACTACACCACTTCCTATTCTTCTGTGTGTCTTTGATCCTTTCTACTCTGCTCAGCTGTACACGCAGTTCATATCTAATCCTTGCAGCCACATCCCCTGCAGTAACATGTTCTTGTCTTAAAATAGCCATGTTTCTAGTAACCCAAATATGATAAAAGGATGCTGTCTTGGATGCTTTACACATAGACCTGTAGGCAGAGGAGCCTCTCACACATTTCAGACCCCAGTTATTCAGTTCTGCCCAGCATGTAGGTGGAGTATCCATCTGAATAAAGCTGCATATCTGCTGCCATACATCCCTTGCAAATGGACATTGCAAAAATAAATGTTCATGTGACTCCAATGAACAATTACAGAAGCAACATTTTGCATCAACAACCATATTACGTGCCATGAGTCTATGTCTTGTAAGTAATCTCTGCTGCATAGCCAACCAGGTGGTGAAGGAATGCTTAGGGTAGCAATTCCTCCCCCAGATAAAACGAGCGCATGGGTGTACAGGGCCACTGGAGTGAATATCCATGTAAGCAGCCATTGTGGAGAAAGCAGGAGGACCAGCAGCCCACTGTAATACTCCATTATTAATTCCAATGTGCGTGGTATATTGGAATGAAGGTAATAAGGGTAATTCCGTAATTATACATAGTATCATAAACTTAATCATCAAGAAGGACTTGGCCCAAAATTTCCTTCAAAAAACGCTTCTAGACCACTTTTTTTAGCCATTAATGTTTTTGATGGTAGATTGGTCAATTTATTTAGTTGAGGGTAGTTTTGTCTTTTTGAATTACTTCTCAAATTCACATGTGTTATTGTTTTATCTATACGTATCAATATAAGATGAAGAAAGTTTTCGGAGGTATGTCCGTAGTATATTGGAATGAGGTAATAAGCGTAATTCCGTAATTATACATAAAATCATATATACTTAATCATCAAGAAGGACTTGGCCCAATATTTCCTCCGAAAAACGCCTCTATACCACTTCTGTAAGCCATTAAAAGTTTTGATGGTAGTTTGGTCAATTTACTTTTTTTAGGGTAGTTTTTCCTTCTGAATTACTACTCAAATTCACATGTGTTATTGGTGTATCTATACGTATCAATATTAGATGAAGAAAATTTTCGGAGGTATGTGCGTGGTATATTGGAATGAAGGTAATAAGGGTAATTCCGTAATGTATACATAATATCATTTATTTAATCACCAAGAAGGACTTGGCCCAATATTTCCTCCAAAAAACGCCTCTAGACCACTGTTTTTAGCCATTAAAGTTTTTGATGGTAGTTTGGTCAATTTACTTAGTCGAGGGTAGTTTTGTCATTCTGAATTTCTTCTAAAATTCACATGTGTTATTGGTGTCTCTATACGTATCAAGTTTTCGGAGGTACGTGCGTGGTACATTGGAATGAAGGTAATGAGGGTAATTCCGTAATTATACATAATATCATATACCTAATCATCAAGAAGGACTTGGCCCAATATTTCCTCCAAAAAACGCCTCTAGACCACTTTTTTTAGACATTAAAGTTTTTTATGGTAGTTTGGTCAATTTACTTAGCCGAGGGTAGTTTTGTTATTCTGAATTTCTTCTAAAATTCACATGTGTTATTGGTGTATCTATACGTATCAATATCAGATGAAGAATTTTTTCGAAGGTATGTGCGTGGTATATTGGAACGAAGGTAATGAGGGTAATTCCGTAATCATACATAATATCATATACTTAATCATCAAGAAAGACTTGGCCCAATATTTCCTCCAAGAAACGCCTCTAGACCACTTTTTTTAGCCATTAAAGTTTTTGATGGTAGTTTGGTCAATTTACTTAGTTGAGGGTAGTTTTGTCCTTTTGAAATACTTCTCAAATTCACATGTGTTATTGGTGTATCTATACGTATCAATATCAGATGTAGAAAGTTTTCTGAGGTATGTGCGTGGTATACTGGAATGAAGGTAATAAGGTTAATTCCGTAATTATACATAATATCATATATTTAATCATCAAGAAGGACTTGGCCCAATATTTCCTACAAAAAACGCCTCTAGACCACTTTTTTCAGCCATTAAAGTTTTTTATGCTAGTTTTGTAAATTTACTTAGTTGAGGGTAGTTTTGTCCTTCTGAATTACTTCTCAAATTCACATGTGTTATTGGTGTATCTATACTTATCAATATCAGATGAAGAATGTTTTTGGGAGGTATGTGCGTGGTATATTGGAATGAAGGTAATAAGGGTACTTATGTAATTATACATAATATCATATACTTAATCATCGAGAAGGATTTTACCCAATATTTTCTCCAAAAAACGCCTCTAGACGACTTTTGTTAGCCAATATAGTTTTTGATGGTAGTTTGGTCAATTTACTTAGGTAATAAGGTAATTCCGTAATTATACATAATATCATATACTTAATCATCAAGAAGGACTTGGCCCAATATTTCCTACATAAAACGCCTCTAGACCACTTTTTTTGGCCATTAATGTTTTTTATGGTAGTTTGGTCAATTTACTTAGTTGAGGGTAGTTTTGTCCTTCTGAATTACTTCTCAAATTCACATGTGTTATTGGTGTATCTATACGTATCAATATCAGATGAAGAATGTTTTCGGAGGTATGTACGTGGTATGTTGGAATAAACGTAATAAGGGTAATTCCGTAATTATACATAATATGATATATTTAATCATCAAGAAGGACTTGGCCCAATATTTCTTCCAAAAAACGCCTCTAGACCACATTTTTAGCCATTAATGTTTTTGATGGTAGTTTGGTCAATTTACTTAGTTGAGGGAAGTTTTGTCCTTCTGAATTACTTCTCAAATTAACATGTGTTATTGGTGTATCTATGCGTATCAGTATAAGATGAAGAATGTTTTCGGAGATATGTGCATGGTATATTGGAATGAAAGTAGTAAGGGTAATTCTGTAATTATACATAACATCATATACTTAATCATCAAGAAGGACTTGGCCCAATACTGGAATGAAGGTAATAAGGTTAATTCCGTAATTATATATAATATCATATATTTAATCATCAAGAAGGACTTTGCCCAATATTTCCTACAAAAAACGCCTCTAGACCACTTTTTTTAGCCATTAAAGTTTTTTATGCTAGTTTTGTAAATTTACTTAGTTGAGGGTAGTTTTGTCCTTCTGAATTACTTCTCAAATTCACATGTGTTATTGGTGTATCTATACTTATCAATATCAGATGAAGAATGTTTTTCGGAGGTATGTGCGTGGTATATTGGAATGAAGGTAATAAGGGTACTTATGTAATTATACATAATATCATATACTTAATCATCGAGAAGGATTTTACCCAATATTTTCTCCAAAAAACGCCTCTAGACCACTTTTGTTAGCCAATATAGTTTTTGATGGTAGTTTGGTCAATTTACTTAGTCGAGGGTAATTTTGTCCTTTCGAATTACTTATCAAATTCACATGTGTTAATGATGTATCTATACGTATCAATATCAGATGAAGAAAGTTTTCAGAGGTATGTGCGTGGTATACTGGAATGAAGGTAATAAGGGTAATTCCTTAATTATACATAATATCATATACTTAATCATCAAGAAGGACTTGGCTCAATATTTCCTACATAAAACGCCTCTAGACCACTTTTTTTGGCCATTAATGTTTTTTATGGTAGTTTGGTCAATTTACTTAGTTGAGGGTAGTTTTGTCCTTCTGAATTACTTCTCAAATTCACATGTGTTATTGGTGTATCTATACGTATCAATATCAGATGAAGAATGTTTTCGGAGGTATGTACGTGGTATGTTGGAATAAACGTAATAAGGGTAATTCCGTAATTATACATAATATGATATATTTAATCATCAAGAAGGACTTGGCCCAATATTTCTTCCAAAAAACGCCTCTAGACCACATTTTTAGCCATTAAAGTTTTTGATGGTAGTTTGGTCAATTTACTTAGTTGAGGGTAGTTTTGTCCTTTTGAAATACTTCTCAAATTCACATGTGTTATTGGTGTATCTATGCGTATCAGTATAAGATGAAGAATGTTTTCGGAGATATGTGCATGGTATATTGGAATGAAAGTAGTAAGGGTAATTCTGTAATTATACATAACATCATATACTTAATCATCAAGAAGGACTTGGCCCAATATTTCCTCCAAAAAACGCCTCAAGGCCACTTTTTTTAGCCATTTAAGTTTTTGATGGTAGTTTGCTCAATTTACTTAGTTGAGGGTAGTTTTGTCCTTTTGAAATAATTCTCAAATTCACATGTGTTATTGGTGTATCTATACGTATCAATATCAGATGAAGAAAGTTTTCGGGGGTATGTGCGTGGTACATTGGAATGAACGTAATGAGGGTAATTCCGTAATTATACATAATATCATATACTTAATCATCAAGAAGGACTTGGCCCAATATTTCCTCCAAAAAACGCCTCTAGACCACAGTTTTTAGCCAAGAAAGTTTTTGATGGTAGTTTGGTCAATTAACTTAGTCGAGGGTAGCTTTGTCCTTCTAAATTACTTCTCAAATTCACATGTGTTATTGGTGTATCTATACTTATCAATATCAGATGAAGAATATTTTTCGGAGGTATGTGCGTGGTATATTGGAATGAAGGTAATAAGGGTACTTATGTAATTATACATAATATCATATACTTAATAATCCATTAGGATTTTGCCTAATATTTCCTCTAAAAAACGCCTCTAGACCACTTTTTTTAGCCAATATAGTTTTTGATGGTAGTTTGGTCAATTTACTTAGTTGAGGGTAGTTTTGTCCTTCCGAATTACTTATCAAATTCAGATGTGTTATTGGTGTATCTATACGTATCAATATCAGAAGAAGAAAGTTTTCTGAGGTATGTGCGTGGTATACTGAAATGAAGGTAATAAGGGTAATTCCGTAATTATATATAATATCATATATTTAATCATCAAGAAGGACTGGGCCCAATATTTCCTGCAAAAAACGCCTCTAGACCACTTTTGTTAGCCAATATAGTTTTTGATGGTAGTTTCGTCAATTTACTTAGTCGAGGGTAATTTTGTCCTTTCGAATTACTTATCAAATTCACATGTGTTAATGATGTATCTATACGTATCAATATCAGATGAAGAAAGTTTTCAGAGGTATGTGCGTGGTATACTGGAATGAAGGTAATAAGGGTAATTCCTTAATTATACATAATATCATATACTTAATCATCAAGAAGGACTTGGCCCAATATTTCCTACATAAAACGCCTCTAGACCACTTTTTTTGGCCATTAATGTTTTTTATGGTAGTTTGGTCAATTTACTTAGTTGAGGGTAGTTTTGTCCTTCTGAATTACTTCTCAAATTCACATGTGTTATTGGTGTATCTATACGTATCAATATCAGATGAAGAATGTTTTCGGAGGTATGTACGTGGTATGTTGGAATAAACGTAATAAGGGTAATTCCGTAATTATACATAATATGATATATTTAATCATCAAGAAGGACTTGGCCCAATATTTCTTCCAAAAAACGCCTCTAGACCACATTTTTAGCCATTAAAGTTTTTGATGGTAGTTTGGTCAATTTACTTAGTTGAGGGTAGTTTTGTCCTTTTGAAATACTTCTCAAATTCACATGTGTTATTGGTGTATCTATGCGTATCAGTATAAGATGAAGAATGTTTTCGGAGATATGTGCATGGTATATTGGAATGAAAGTAGTAAGGGTAATTCTGTAATTATACATAACATCATATACTTAATCATCAAGAAGGACTTGGCCCAATATTTCCTCCAAAAAACGCCTCAAGGCCACTTTTTTTAGCCATTTAAGTTTTTGATGGTAGTTTGCTCAATTTACTTAGTTGAGGGTAGTTTTGTCCTTTTGAAATAATTCTCAAATTCACATGTGTTATTGGTGTATCTATACGTATCAATATCAGATGAAGAAAGTTTTCTGGGGTATGTGCGTGGTACATTGGAATGAAGGTAATGAGGGTAATTCCGTAATTATACATAATATCATATACTTAATCATCAAGAAGGACTTGGCCCAATATTTCCTCCAAAAAACGCCTCTAGACCACAGTTTTTAGCCAATAAAGTTTTTGATGGTAGTTTGGTCAATTAACTTAGTCGAGGGTAGCTTTGTCCTTCTAAATTACTTCTCAAATTCACATGTGTTATTGGTGTATCTATACTTATCAATATCAGATGAAGAATATGTTTCGGAGGTATGTGCGTGGTATATTGGAATGAAGGTAATAAGGGTACTTATGTAATCATACATAATATCATATACTTAATAATCCAGAAGGATTTTGCCTAATATTTCCTCTAAAAAACGCCTCTAGACCACTTTTTTTAGCCAATATAGTTTTTGATGGTAGTTTGGTCAATTTACTTAGTTGAGGGTAGTTTTGTCCTTCCGAATTACTTATCAAATTCAGATGTGTTATTGGTGTATCTATACGTATCAATATCAGAAGAAGAAAGTTTTCTGAGGTATGTGCGTGGTATACTGAAATGAAGGTAATAAGGGTAATTCCGTAATTATACATAATATCATATATTTAATCATCAAGAAGGACTTGGCCCAATATTTCCTGCAAAAAACGCCTCTAGACCACTTTTGTTAGCCAATATAGTTTTTGATGGTAGTTTGGTCAATTTACTTAGTCGAGGGTAATTTTGTCCTTTCGAATTACTTATCAAATTCACATGTGTTAATGATGTATCTATACGTATCAATATCAGATGAAGAAAGTTTTCAGAGGTATGTGCGTGGTATACTGAAATGAAGGTAATAAGGGTAATTCCGTAATTATACATAATATCATATACTTAATCATCAAGAAGGACTTGGCCCAATATTTCCTACATAAAACGCCTCTAGACCACTTTTTTTGGCCATTAATGTTTTTTATGGTAGTTTGGTCAATTTACTTAGTTGAGGGAAGTTTTGTCCTTCTGAATTACTTCTCAAATTCACATGTGTTATTGGTGTATCTACACGTATCAATATCAGATGAAGAATGTTTTCGGAGGTATGTACGTGGTATGTTGGAATAAACGTAATAAGGGTAATTCCGTAATTATACATAATATGATATATTTAATCATCAAGAAGGACTTGGCCCAATATTTCTTCCAAAAAACGCCTCTAGACCACATTTTTAGCCATTAATGTTTTTGATGGTAGTTTGGTCAATTTACTTAGTTGAGGGTAGTTTTGTCCTTCTGAATTACTTCTCAAATTAACATGTGTTATTGGTGTATCTATGCGTATCAGTATAAGATGAAGAATGTTTTCGGAGATATGTGCATGGTATATTGGAATGAAAGTAGTAAGGGTAATTCTGTAATTATACATAACATCATATACTTAATCATCAAGAAGGACTTGGCCCAATATTTCCTCCAAAAAACGCCTCAAGGCCACTTTTTTTAGCCATTTAAGTTTTTGATGGTAGTTTGGTCAATTTACTTAGTTGAGGGTAGTTTTGTCCTTTTGAAATACTTCTCAAATTCACATGTGTTATTGGTGTATCTATACGTATCAATATCAGATGAAGAAAGTTTTCGGAGGTATGTGCGTGGTACATTGGAATGAAGGTAATGAGGGTAATTCCGTAATTATACATAATATCATATACTTAATCATCAAGAAGCACTTGGCCCAATATTTCCTCCAAAAATTGCCTCTAGACCACAGTTTTTAGCCAATAAAGTTTTTGATGGTAGTTTGGTCAATTAGCTTAGTCGAGGGTAGCTTTGTCCTTCTAAATTACTTCTCAAATTCACATGTGTTATTAGTGTATCTATACTTATCAATATCAGATGAAGAATATTTTTCGGAGGTATGTGCGTGGTATATTGGAATGAAGGTAATAAGGGTACTTATGTAATTATACATAATATCATATACTTAATAATCCAGAAGGATTTTGCCTAATATTTCCTCTAAAAAACGCCTCTAGACCACTTTTTTTAGCCAATATAGTTTTTGATGGTAGTTTGGTCAATTTACTTAGTTGAGGGTAGTTTTGTCCTTCCGAATTACTTATCAAATTCACATGTGTTATTGGTGTATCTATACGTATCAATATCAGAAGAAGAAAGTTTTCTGAGGTATGTGCGTGGTATACTGGAATGAAGGTAATAAGGGTAATTCCGTAATTATATATAATATCATATACTTAATTATCAAGAAGGACTTGGCCCAATATTTCCTACATAAAACGCCTCTAGACCACTTTTTTTGGCCATTAATGTTTTTTATGGTAGTTTGGTCAATTTACTTAGTTGAGGGTAGTTTTGTCCTTCTGAATTACTTCTCAAATTCACATGTGTTATTGGTGTATCTATACGTATCAATATCAGATGAAGAATATTTTTCGGAGGTATGTGCGTGGTATATTGGAATGAAGGTAATAAGGGTACTTATGTAATTATACATAATATCATATACTTAATAATCCAGAAGGATTTTGCCTAATATTTCCTCTAAAAAAGGCCTCTAGACCACTTTTTTTAGCCAATATAGTTTTTGATGGTAGTTTGGTCAATTTACTTAGTTGAGGGTAGCCAATATATTGGAATGAAGGTAATAAGGGTACATCCGTAATTATACATAATATCATACACTTAATCATCAAGAAGGATTTGGCCCAATATTTCCTCCAAAAAACGCCTCTAGACCACTCTTTTAGCAATTAGAGTTTTTGATGGTAGTTTGGTCAATTTACTTAGTTGAGGGTAGTTTTGTCCTTTCGACTTACTTCTCAAATTCACATGTGTTATTGGTGTATCTATACGTATCAATATCATATGAAGAAAGTTTTTTGAGGTATGTGCGTGGTATATTGGAATGATGGTAATAAGGGTAATTCCGTAATTATACATAATATCCAGAGCTGTCAAAATTTGATCCGACCCGAAACCGAACCCAATACCGTAATTATACATAATAAGGGTCATTCCCTTATTGGAATGATGGTAATAAGGGTAATTCCGTAATTATACATAATATTGGAATGATGGTAATAAGGGTAATTCCGTAATTACAGAGCTGTCAAAACAGGTGAACACGCTAAATTAAACTAAAACCCGAAAGTGACCGAACCCGAGAACCCGATCATTTTCAGGTCGGGTCTCGGTCGGGTCGGGTTTGACCCAACGGGTTGGCTTACTAAATGGCCCAGTACGAAAGTTGGCTTACTAAATGGGCCGACTTCAACCAGCCCAGTACCATTGTGTGAGGCAACTGGGTAATGCTCAAGGTAATTTAAAGAGTTAGAAAGAGTTATACTGCCTTTGTTGGTCGATGTGGGACACTGATTTACAAAGGCAGTAAATCATCTCTTTCCATCTCTTACAACAACAAACCTTTGTTAGATTTTTTTTTTCTTTTTTCTTCTTGCATTATCTTAAGATACATATAAAAGTTAAAATGTTTTAATAATAAAAACTCTGTTTTAACCCCTTTTTTAATAATTTTTGTTTTCTTGATATTAAAATTTTATCTTTAATTTATTTCAGCATCCGATTTTTTAGGTCTGGTTTCCAATAATCAGTAGTTTTTGCTATTTTATTTATTTATTTATTTATTTATTGTTTTAGGGTTAAATATTTATCGTATGATATAGATGTGTGTTTGTATAAAATTTAAGTAGCTAAATTAAGTGAATTTAATTAACGTTCGCAATAGGAACTAAAACACGTCATCAACCCGTTGGGTCAACCCGATACCGATAGTTCTGGGTCATCAACAAGCTTTTCCCAACCCGAAAGTTTTATGACCCAACCTGCTAATGACCCGAATCCGATAGTACCGAACCCGAACCCGACCTGACCGACCTGTTTGACAGCTCTAATAATATCATAATAAACTTAATCAGCAAGAAGGACTTGACCCAATATTTCCCCCCAAAAAACGCATGTAGACCACATTTTTTAGCCATTAATGTTTTTATGGTAGTTTTGTCAATTTACTTAGTTGAGGGTAGTTTTGTCCTTCTGAATTACTTCTCAAATTCACATGTGTCATTGTATCGATACGTATCAATATCAGATGAAAAATATTTTCGGAGGTATGTGCGTGGTATATTGGAATGAACGTAATAAGGGTAATTCCGTAATTATACATAATATGATATACTTAATCATCAAGAAGGACTTGGCCCAATATTTCCTTCAAAAAATGCCTCTAGACCACTTTTTATTGCCATTAATGTTTTTGATCGTAGTTTGGTCAATATACTTAGTTGAGGGTAGTTTTGTCCTTCTAAATCACTTCTCAAATTCACATGTGTTATTGGTGTATCTATATGTATCAATATCATATGAAGAATATTATCGGAGGTATGTGCATGGTATATTGGAATGAAGGTAATAAGGGTAATTCCATAATTATACATAATATCATACACTTAATCATCAAGAAGGACTTGGCCCAATATTTCCTCCAAAAAACGCCTCTAGACTACTTTTTGCCATTAAAGTTTTTGATGGTAGTTTGGTCAAGTTACTTAGTTCAGGCTAGTTTTGTCATTCTGAATTACTTCTCAAATTTACATGCGTTATTGGTGTATCTATACGTATCAATATCAGATGAAAAATATTTTCGGAGGTATGTGCGTGGTATATTGGAATAACGGTAATAAGGGTTATTCCATAATTATACATAATATCATATACTTAATCATCAAGAAGGACTTGACCCAATATTTCCTCCAAAAAAAGCCTCTAGACCACCTTTTTTAGCTTTTAATGTTTTTTTTGGTAGTTTGGTCAATTTACTTAGTTGAGGGTAGTTTTGTCCTTCTGAATTACATCTCAAATTCACATGTGTTATTTGTGTATCTATTCGTATCAATATCAGATGAAGAAAGTTTTCTGAGGTATGTGCGTGGTATATTGGAATGAAGGTGTAATAAGGGTGATTCCGTAATTATACATAATATCATATACTTAATCATGAAGAAGGACTTGGTGCAATATTTCCTCCAAGAGACGCTTCTAGACTACTTTTTTTAACGATTATTGTTTTTGATGGTACTTATGTCAATTTACTTAGTTGAGGGTAGTTTTGTTCTTCTGAATAACTTTTCAAATTCACATGTGTTTTTGGTGTATCTATACGTATCAATATCAGATGAAGAAAGTTTTCGGAGGTATGTGTGTGGTATATTGGAATGAAGGTAATAAGGGTAATTCCGTAATTATACATAATAACATATACTTAATTATCAAGAAAGACTTGGTCCAATATTTCCTCCAAAAAATGCCTCTAGACCACTTTTTTTTGGCCTTTAATTTTTTTATGGTAGTTTGGTTAGTTTACTTAGTTGAGGGTAGTTTTTCTTCAGAATTACTTCTCAAATTCACACGTGTTATTGTGTATTCATACGTATCAATATCAGATGAAAAAAGTTTTCGGAGGTATGTGCGTGGTCTATTGGTAGGAAGGTAATAAGCGTAATTTCGTAATTATACATAGTATCTTATACTTAATCATCAAGAAGGACTTGGCCCAATATTTTCTCCAAAAAAACGACTCTAGACCACTTTTTTAGCCATTAAAGTTTTTTATGGTAGTTTTGTTAATGTACTTAGTTGAGGGTCGTTTTGTCCTTCTTAATTAGTTCTCAAATTCACATGTGTTATTGCTGTATCTATACTTATCAATATCAGATTAAGAAAGTTTTTGGGAGGTATGTACATGGTATATTGGAATGAAGGTAATAAGGGTTATTCCGTAAATATACATGATATCATATACTTAATCATCAGGAAGGACTTGGCCCAATATTTTCTCAAAAAAAAAAACGCCTCTAGACCACTTTGTTTAGCCATTAAAGTTTTTGATCGTAGTTTGGTCAATTTACTTAGTTGAGTGTAGTTTTGTCCTTCTGAATTACTTCTCAAATTCACATGTGTTATTGGTGCATCTATACGTATCAATATCAGATGAAAAATATTTTCGGAGGTATGTGCGTGGTATAATGGAATGAAAGTAATAAGGGTTTCTGTAATTAAACATAATATCATATACTTAATCATCAAGAAGGTCTTGACCCAATATTTCCTCCAAAAAACGCCTATAGACCACATTTTTTGGCCATAAATGTTTTTTATGGTAGTTTGGTCAATTTACTTACTTGAGGGTAGTTTTGTCTTTTTGAATTACTTCTGAAATTCACATGTGTTATTGGTGTATCTATACGTATGAATATCAGATGAAGAAAGTTTTCGGAGGTATGTGCATGGTATATTGGAATGAAGGTACTAAGGGTAATTCCGTAATTATACATAATATCATATACTTAATCATCAAGAAGGACTTGGCCCAATATTTTCTCCAAAAAAACCTCTAGACCAGTTTTTTAACCATTAAAGTTTTTGATGGTAGTTTGGTCAATTTACTTAGTTGAGGGTACTTTTGTCCTTCTGAATTACTTCTTAAATTAACATGTGTTATTGGTGTATCTATACGTATCAAGTTTTTGGAGATATGTGCGTGGTATATTGGAATGAAGGTAATAAGGGTAATTCTGTAATTATACATAATATCATATACTTAATCATCCAGAAGGACTTGTCCCAATATTTACCTCTAGACCACTTTTTTTAGCCATTAAAGTTTTTGATGGTAGTTTGGTCAATTTACTTACTTGAGGGTAGTTTTGTCCTTCTGAATTACTTCTCAAATTCACATGTGTTATTGGTGTATCTATACATATCAATATCAGGTGAGGAAAGTTTTCAAGGGTATGTGCGTGGTATATTGGAATGAAGGTAATAAGGGTAATTGCGTAATTATACTTAATATTATATACTTAATCATCAAGAAGGACTTGGCCCAATATTTCCTCTAAAGAACACCTCTAGACCACTTTTTTTTAAGCTATTAAAGTTTTTGATGGTGGTTTGGTCAATTTACTTAGTTCAGGGTAGTTTTGTCCTACTGAATTACTTTTCAAATTCACAAGTGTTATTGGTGTATCTATACGTATCAATGTCAGATGAAGAAAGTTTTCGGAGGTATGTGCGTGGTATATTGGAATGAAGGTAATAAGGGAAAGTCCGTAATTATACATAATATCATATACTTAATCATCAAGAAGGAGTTGGCCCAATATTTTCTCCAAAAAAGCCTCTAGACTACATTTTTTAGCCATTAAAGTTTTTTATGGTAGTTTGGTTAATTTACTTAGTTGATTGTAGTTGTGTCCTTCTGAATTACTTCTCAAATTCACATGTGTTATTGGTGTATCTATACGTATCAATATCAGATGAAGAATGTCTTCGGAGGTATGTGCGTCGTATATTGGAATGAAGGTAATAAGGGTAATTCTGTACTTATACATAATATCATATACTTAATCATCAAGAAGGACTTGGCCCAATATTTCCTCCAAAAAACCCCTCTAGACTACTTTTTTTAGCAATTAAAGTTTTTGATGGTAGTTTGGTCAATTTACTTAGTTGAGGGTAGTTTTGTCTTTCTGAATTACTTCTCAAATTCACATGTGTTATTGGTCTATCTATACGTATCAATATCATATGAAGAAAGCTTTCGGAGGTATGTGCGTGGTATATTGGAATGAAGGTAATAAGGGTAATTTCGTAATTATACATAATATCATATGCTTAATCATCAAGAAGGACTTGGTGTAATACTAAGGTTTTCCTATTTAATCAAGTAAATAAATAAAAACATTTAAAGTGTGGTTGATTTGTTTATTTAATGATTAGCCTAGTAACTAACTAATAATACTTACAAAAAGATGTTAGAAAAGTATATATCAAAAAAAAAAAAAATGAAATGAAGAATGACGGTGGGTATGTTCTAGAGACATCCCACAATTTCACAAATCATCTAGTATTAGTTCTAATTATAAATGAAGACCTTATTACACAATTGTCTTTGACAATGAAAACAAATCACTCGCAAACTCCTCACCTTTGCATTAACATTCTCTTCCATTCCTCTAAAACCAAACCCACCTTCTCTATAACCATCGTAGCCACCATCTCTTTTTTTTCTTCTTTTTCCCTTTGGCTGCTGAAATTCAGCCACAAACCACCAGAAATGGTGATGGTGGGTGGCTTTTTTGGGGTTTTTAAGGCCAATCGACCATAGGTCTTTGTAACCCATTTCAATTCCCCTCTTTATCTTTCCAGTCAGTGATATGCAGACCCGAATTTGGGTCATCTAAGCCTTATTTTCGAACTGAACCCAATTGTCAATTTGTTGTTTGATTTCCAACTTTGTTCTTGATAATTTAACCCTTAGATTATTTCCCCCTACTTGGCTATAGTAAATAAATTATGGTAGTAATTGGATAATTGCACTTCCTGTATTAAGTGGGTATTCTGAATTATACATAGACAACTAAGTTCTAGTAAAACAGAACAATAAAACCCAAATTATGTAATTTTAAGATTCTACATTCTATAGTATAGTAATACTGATTCCAAAAAAATTACTTGACATTGTTTAAGGCCTCGGTAGCGGTTCAGAGGGTGTTGATCAGTAGGGAGAAAGGAATATTTTGGTTATCTAGCTTCTTTATTTTGCTTCGAGGTAAATACCATGTCTACCCAAAACCTCTTTCCCGTAAAAATAATGCTATTTGTGTTTATATGTGAAATCATGTTTTGTTGTGGTATTTGCTCAATTGTGGAAACTAAGTTCTTTGACCAAAACCAAGTATGTATGTAGATATATAGCTAGTACATTAGTATATTTGTTGGTGACTTGTACGTGGAAAATATTATTGATGTATGAATGGGTATGGGTGGATATGACTGGCATGTTACGAACCAATGAAGAATAAAACATGCTCTATACATGAAGTGAATACTTGAAGTGAATACTGGTTGATTTAATGAAGTAGCTAGATTATTACAATATGAGTACATTTACAGTGTGTGGTAGTATGAATGTCATGTGATCCTGGCATTAGGAAAGGAAAATAAGTCAGTACATAGCATAGACAAATGACAAGTTTTTGTGATGTTGAACTAGTATAAATCATTTGAGCTTATTTTTCTAAAGTAAAGGTCGTCAGGGGAGAAGTTTCTAGTTAGTAAACCGGAATACTATACTAGAGATGAGGAACAGGATTGGTAATAGTTCTTGTGACTTCAAAAGTACTTTTAGTCTTTCCTTTTCAGGTTAAGATCGGCTGGGTCTCCCGGGTCATCCATTGAGATAGACTAGCTGGGTCTCCCGGGTCTTTCGTCGTTCTCTTCCCCGATAGTGTAAACAAATTGGTGTAGGTGTAGAAGTGATAAAAAGGAAGTTACTTAAGGAAGATTGTATACGCAAATATTGTAAGCTAGCTAGATTACTTAGTAGTTGATGTTATGGGTAGTTAATTAAGCGTAGGGAACCGTAAGACTACTACTCAATTTAAAATAAATAAACAGAATTGATTTCTAAAACTTTCATGATTAAAAAGTTGTTTTCTAGCAAACACTTAAAAACCTATATATTTTCATAAAAGTTATTTTTACGGGGTAGAGTGGGTTTACTTAGCATTTTGGCTTATTTTCGTGTGTTTTCTGTTTTTCTATCTTGTCTGCTTTGTTCCTTCTTATTATATAGGTGAGTTTTGCTAGAGAGGGGAGGACGCTCAAAGGACTATTAGAAGACGAACCCAGTTTCCGTGATATTTTGATGTAAATTGTCTTTGTAATGTAAAATTGTAACTACTAGTTACTAGACTGTACATATTTGTATATAAAGAACAAACTTTTAGTTTATTAAGAAATGACTTTGTTCGGAAATGAAGGTGAATAAATTAGCAGGTTGAATATGTTTATCACAGACTTGCATTTATTCTTTTGAATAAATGCGGCGGTAACTCCCCGACTATAATTTTCGCTTCCGCGTAATAGGTGAATTGCTCATATAATGTTATTATATGAGACAGTTGAGTCGGGGTGTTACACTATGCCCAATATTTCCACCAAAAAACGCCTCTAGACCACTTTTTTTAGCCATTAAACTTTTTGATGGTAGTTTGGTCAATTTACTTAGTTGGGGGTAGTTTTGTCCTTCTGAATTACTTCTCAAATTCACATGTGTTATTGGTGTATCTATACATATCAAAATAAGATGAAGAAAGTTTTCGGAGGTATGTGCGTGGTATATTGGAATGAAGGTAATAAGGGTAATTCCGTAATTTATATATAATATAATATACTTAATCATCAAGAACGACTTGGCCCCATATTTCCTCCAAAAAACGCCTCTACACCAATTTCGCCATTAAAGTTTTTGATGGTAGTTTGGTCAATTTACTTAGTTGAGGGTAGTTGTGTCCTTCTGAATTACTTCTGAAATTCACATGTGCTATTGGTATATCTATACGTATCAAAATCAGATGAAGAATTTCGGAGGTATGTGCGTGGTAGATTGGAATGAAGGTAATAAGGGTAATTCCTTAATTATACATAATATCATATACTTAATCGTCAAGAAGGACTTGGCCCAACATTTCCTCCAAAAAACGCCTCTAGACCACTTTTTTAGCCATTAAAGTTTTTGATGGTAGTTTGGTCAATTTACTTAGTTGAGGGTAGTTTAGTCCTTGTGAATTACTTCTCAAATTCGCATGTGTTATTGGAGTATCTATACGTATCAATATCAGATGAAGAAAGTTTTCGTAGGTATGTGCGTGGTATATTGGAATGAAGGTAATAAGGGTAATTTCGTAATTATACAAAATATCAAATACTTAATCATAAACAAGGACTTGCCCTAATTTTTCCTCCAGAAAACGCCTCTAGACCACTTTTTTTAGCCATTAAACTTTTTGATGGTAGTTTGGTCAATTTACTTAGTTGAGGGTAGTTTTATCCTTCTGAATTACTTCTCAAATTCACATGAATTATTGGTGTATCTATACGTATCAAAATCAGATGAAGAAAGTTTTCGGAGGTATGTGCGTGGTATATTGGAATGAAGGTAATAAGAGTAATTCCGTAATTATACATAATATCATATATTTAATCATCACGAAGGACTTGGCCAAATATTTCCACCAAAAACGCCTCTGGACCACTTTGTTTTAGCCATTAATGTTTTTGATGGTATTTTAGTCAATTTATTTAGTTGAGGGTAGTTTTGTCCTTCTGAATTAATTCTCAAATTCACATGTGTTATTGGTGTATCTATATGTATCAATATCAGATGAAGAATGTTTTCAGAGGTATGTGCGTGGGATATTGGAATGAAGGTAATAAGTGTAATTCCGTAATTATATACATAATATCATATACTTAATCATCAAGAAGGACTTCGCCCAATATTTCCTCCAAAAAATGACTCTAGACCACTTTTTTCGCCATTATAGGTTTTGATGGTAGTTTGGTCAATTTACTTAGTTGAGGGTAGTTTTGTCCTTCTGATTTTCTTCTAAAATTTACATGTGTTATTAGTGTATCTATACGTATCAAAATCAGATGAAGAAAGTTTTCGGAGGTATGTGCGTGGTATATTAGAATGAAGGTAATAAGGGTAATTCCGTAATTATACATAATGTCGTACACTTAATCATCAAGAAGGACTTGTCCGAATATTTTCTCCAACAAACGCCTCTAGACTAGGGATGGCAGTGGGCGGATACAGGTGGATACCGCCCCGCATCCGCCCCAGTTGGTGCGGGGATGGGGGAGTGCTAGGTGGGGATGGGACGGGTGTGGTTTTGATAAAGCAAAACCGCCATGGGATGCGGCAGAGGTGGTTTGCCTTCTTCCTCCAGTGGATACCCATTGGAGCCCCGCCCCGCCTTATACCCGCCTACCCGCCCCGCCTCATACCCATCTGCCCCGCCTCATGCCCACAAAAAAATAAAAAATGCAAAATAAAAATATCTAAAATCTTATTTTACCAAATATATAAAATTGTCTACTGATATTGCTTATCAAAAAGCTTAAATTTTTCCTTGTAAATTATCTTGGGTGAAATTGATGTAGAACCAGATGTGGGCTTCGTTTCTTTTCGTGTGGGTATAAAGCGGATGTGGATACCCTCTCGATAAATGAAGAATGTTTTTGATGTTAGTTTGGTCAACTTACTTAGTCGAGGGTAGTTTTGGCCTTTTGAATAACTTCTTAAATTCAAATGTGTTATTGGTGTATCTATACGTATCAATATCAGATGAAGAAAGTTTTTGAAGTTATGTGTGTGGTTTAATGGCATGAAGGTAATAAGGGTAACTACGTAATTATACATAACATCATATACTTAATCATCAAGAAGGACTTGGCCCAATATTTCCTCCAAAAAACGCCACTAGACCACTTTGTTTAGCCATTAAAGTTTTTCATGGTAGTTTGGTCAATTTACTTAGTAGATGGTAGTTTTGTCATTCTGAGTTACTTCTAAAATTCACATGTGTTATTGGTGTATCTATACGTATCAATATCAGATGAAGAAAGTTTTCGGAGGTATGTCATGGCACATTGGAATGAAGGTAATAAGGGTAATTCCGTAATTATATGTAATATCATATACTTAATCAACAACAAGGACTTGGCCCAATATTTCCTCCAAAAAACGCCGTTAGACCACTTTTTTTAGCCATTAAAGTTTTTTATGGTAGTTTGGTCAATTTACTTTGTTGACGGTAGTTTTGTCCTTCTGAATTACTTCTCAAATTCACAGGTGTTATTGGTGTATCTATACGTATCAATATCAGATAAATAATGTTTTCGGAGGTATGTCCGTGGTATATTGGAATCAAGGTAATAAGGGTCATTCCGTAATTATACATAATATCATAAACATAATCATCAAAAAGGACTTGGGCCAATATTTCCTCCAAAAAACGCCTCTAGACCACTTTTATTAGCCATTAATGTTTTTTATGGTAGTTGGGTCAATTTACTTAGTTGAGGGTAGTTTTGTCCTTCTGAATTACTTCTCAAATTCACATGTGTTATTGGTGTATCTATACGTATCAATATCAGATGAAGAAAAATTTTGGAGGTATGTCCGTGGTATATTGGAATGAAGGCAATAAGGGTAATTCCGTAATTATACATAATATCATATACTTAATCATCAAGAAAGATTTGGCCCAATATTTCCTCCAAAAACCGCCCCTAGACCACTTTTTTTATTCATTACAATTTTTGATGGTTTAGTTGAGGGTAGTTTTGTCCTTCTGAAGTACTTCTCAAATTCACATGTGTTATTGGTGTATCTATACGTATCAATATCAGATCAAGGAAGTTTTCGGAGGTATGTGCGTGGTATATTGGAATGAAGGTAATAATGGTAATTCCGAAATTATACATAAACATCAAGAAGGACTTGGCCCAATGTTTCCTCCAAAAAACGCCTCTAGACCACTTTTTTTAGCCATTAATGTTTTTAATGGTAGTTTGGTCAATTAACTTAGTTGAAGGTAGTTTTGTCTTTCTGAATTACTTCTCAAATTTACATGTGTTATTGGTGTATCTATACGTATCAATATCAGATGAAGAATGTTTTCGGAGGTATCTGCGTGGTATATTGGAATGAAGTAAAAAAGGGCACTTCCGTAATTATTCATAATATCGGTATTCATCAAGAAGGATTTGGCCCAATATTTCCTCAAAAAACGTCTCTAGACCACTTTTTTTAGCCATTAATATTTTTTATGGCAGTTTGGTCAACTTACTTAGTCAAAGGTAGTTTTGTCCTTCTGAATTACTTCTTAAAATCACAAGTGTTTTTGGTGTATATATACGTATCAATATCAGGTGAAGAAAGTTTTCGAAGTTATGTGTGGAATGAAGGTAATAAGGGTAATTCCGTAATTATACATAATATCCTATACGAAGGACTTGGCCCAATATTTCCTCCAAAAAACGCCTCTAGACCACTGTTTTTGGCCATTAATGTTTTTGATACTAGTTTGGTCAATTTACGTAGTTGAGGGTAGTTTTGTCCTTCTGAAATAATTTTCAAATTCACATGTGTTATTGGTGTATCTATACGTATCAATATCAGATAAACAAAGTTTTCGAAGGTATGTGCGTGGTATTTTGGAACGAAGGTAATAATGGTAATTTCGTAATTATACATAATATCATATATACTTAATCATCAAGAAGGACTTGGCCCAATATTTCCACCAACAAACGCCTCTAGACCACTTTATCTAGCCATTAAAGTTTTTGAAGGTAGTTTGGTCAATTTACTTTGTTGAGGGTAGTTTTGTCCTTCTGAATTACTTCTCAAATTCACATGTGTTATTGGTGTATCTATACGTATCAATATTAGATGAAGAAAGTTTTCGGAGGTATGTGCGTTGGATATTGGAATGAAGTTAATACGGGTAATTCCGCACGTAAACATAATATCATATACTTAGTTATCAAGAAGGACTTGGCGCAATATTTCCTTCAAAAAACGCCTCTAGACTACTGCCATTAAAATTTTTTGATGGTAGGTTGATCAATTTACTTAGTTGAGGGTAGTTTTGTCCTTCTGAATTACTTCTCAAATTCACATGTGTTGTTGGTGTATCTATACGTATCAATATCAGATGAAGAAAGTTTTGGGAGGTATGTGCGTGCTATATTGGAATGAAGGTAATAAGTGTAATTTCGTAATTATACATAATATCAGATACTTAATCATAAAGAAGGACTTGACCCAATATTTCCTCTAGAAAACGCCTCTAGACCACTTTTTTTAGCTATTAAAGTTTTTTATGGTAGTTTGGTCAATTTATTTTGTTGAAGGTAGTTTTGTCCTTCATAATTACTTCTCAAATTCACATTTGTTATTGGTGTATCTATACGTATCATGTTTTCGGAGGTATGTGCGTGGTATATTGGAATGAAGGTAATAAGGATAATTCCGTAATTATACATAATATCATATACTTAATCATCAAGAAGGCTTGGCCCAATATTTCCTCCAAAAAACGCCTCTAAACCACTTTTATTGGCCATTAAAGTTTGGAAAATTGGACGCGAATAATCCCAAGTTTGGGCCGTTCGCAGCCAATAATCCCAAGTTTCACGTCCGCCCAAAATAATCCCAAGTTACGACCCGCTCACCCATACTGGGTTAAATGAGGACGGCGTTACAACGCCGTTCCCTTCTGTTTGTTGGTGTTAGTACTCCGTTTACAATTCCGTTAACTCCCGTTATGTTTGTTGACTGTTGCACGTTTTAACGTTAAACAAAAGCCAATAAGAGCTGCAGAGTTGCAGATCCCCCTTTGAAACACAAAAATCCCCATTTATTGGTTCTTCATCTTCAACCTCTCTTTCTTTTTCTCACTTCATCTAATAATCTGCAGCTGCTTCCTTCTCTGATAAATCTCTAGCCCCCTTCCACTCATGAATAACCTTTAACAGATCCACCCATATATTCTGATCACTTAAACTTCTTTTTTAATACACCACTACTATAAACAAAGTGAAAGACACAAATTTTTCATTGCACAAAATGTTTTGCCTAAATCAGTAAACAAGAAACACATGTATAATGCAAGCATCAAGATAATATTTTTAGCTCACTAAAAATACACAAAATCTGCGTCATTAAAAGTCTCAAAGAGAAACCACCCACAACAAATCTGACTCCAATTTGACAGCATATCCATTGTAAAAAGGTTTGATTTTTTTTTTTTTGCAGCCCTAATTGGCTCAAGCTTCATCTTCCCAATTCAGTATGAATTATGCTCTAATTCTTCAGTGGCGGCTGCACTTCCTCCATTTGTGGATTTGAGCTCAAGCTAGTTAATGGAAGGGGAAGGGTTTTGGTTTCTGGGTTGGGGTTTAAGTTTTTGGTAAATTAATGGTGCAAAGTTTGGTTGGGAAGCTAATTACATTAAAGCTGCATCTTTGATTTCTGGCAAAACAGAAACCGTGGACGGCGTAAACGGAGTGTGACGGCGTCCTCATTTAAGCTAATTACATTAAAGCTGTATTTGGAGGAATTAAAGCGGTGAAAATGAAGACGTACCAAGTGGGCACCTTTATCTGTTACCCGGAACGCATAGCTGGACGGAGTTGTGAAGATTCTAGCGGAGCTGTAAATGGGGCCGGATGAGTTTGAATGAGTGAGTGAGATGGAGCGAGTTGCAGAGAGGAGAACCGAGTCAGAAAGAGAAGAATCGTCGCCGGTGAACTTGCAATTGTCGGGATCAGAGGTGGAAGGTGAGGCGGAGCCGCAGTTGATGAGGTAGTGATCGGTGGGAGTGAAAGAGGTTGCTGCAGAGAGGAGTTTGAGGAGAGAGAAAACTGTCAACCGAGTACTAACACCAACAAACGGAAGGGAACGGCGTTGTAACGCCGTCCTCATTTAAACCAGTACGGGCGGGCGGATCGTAACTTGGGATTATTCTGAGCCGACGTGATACTTGGGATTATTGGCTGCGGACGACCCAAACTTGGGATTATTTGCGTCCAATTTTCCTTAAAGTTTTTGATGGTAGTTTGGTCAATTTACTTAGTCGAGGGTAGTTTTGTTATTCTGAATTACTTCTAAAATTCACATGTGTTGTTGGTGTATTTGTACGTATCAATATCAGATGAAAAAAGTTTTCTGAGGTATATGCGTGGTATATTGGAATGAAAGTAATAAGGGTAATTCCGTAATTATACATAATATCATATACTTAATCATAAAGAAAGACTTGATCCAATATTTTCTCTAGAAAAAACGCCTCTAGACCACTCTTTTTAGCTATTAAAGTTTTTGATGGTAGTTTGGTCAATTTATTTAGTTGAAGGTAGTTTTGTCCTTCATAATTACTTCTCAAATTCACATGTGTTATTAGTGTATCTATACGTATCAAGTTTTCGGAGGTATGTGCGTTGTATATTGGAATGAAGGTAATAAGGGTAATTCCGTAATTCTACATGATATCATATACTTAATCATCAAGAAGGACTTGGCCCAATATTTCCTCCAAAAAACGCCTCTAGACCACTTTTATTAACCATTAATGTTTTTCATGGTAGTTTGGTCAATTTACTTAGTCGAGGGTAAGTTTGTCATTCTGAATTACTTCTAAAATTCACATGTGTTATTGGTGTATCTATACGTATCAATATCAGATGAAGAAAGTTTTCTGAGGTATATGAGTGGTATATTGGAATGACGGTAATAAGGGTAATTCCGTAATTATACATAATATCATATACTTAATCATAAAGAAGGACTTGACCCAATATTTCCTCTAGAAAACGCCTCTAGACCACTTGTTTTAGCTACTAAACTTTTTGATGGTAGTTTGGTCAATTTATTTAGTTGAAGGTACTTTTGTCATTCATAATTACTTCTCAAATTCACATTTGTTATTGGTGTATCTATACGTATCAAGTTTTCGGAGGTATGTTCATGGTATATTGGAATGAAGGTAATAAGGGTAATTACGTATATATACATAATATCATATACTTAATCAGAAAGAAGGACTTCGCCCAATATTTCCTCCAAAAAAGCGCCTCTAGACCACATTTTTTAGCCATTAATGTTTTTGATGGTAGTTTGGTCAATTTACTTAGTTGAGGGTAGTTTTGTCCTTCTTAATTACTTCTCAAATTCACATGTGTTATTGGTGTATGTATACATATCAGTATCAGATGAATAATGTTTTCGGAGGTATGTGCGTGGTATTTTGGAATGAAGGTAATAAGGGTAATTCCGTAATTATATATAATATCATATTCTTAATTATCAATAAGGACTTGGCCCAATATTTCCTCCAAAAAACGCTTCTAGACCACTTTTCTTAGCCATTAAAGTTTTTGATGGTAGTTTGGTCAATTTACTTAGTTGAGGGTAGTTTTGTCCTTCTGAATTACTTCTCAAATTCACATGTGTTATCGGTGGATCTATACGTATCAATATCAGATGAATAAAGTTTTCGGAGGTATGTGCGTGGTATTTTGGAATGAACGTAATAAGTGTAATCCCGTAATTATACATAATATGAAATGCTTGATCATCACGCAGGTCTTGGCCCAATATTTCCTCCAAAAAACGCCTTTAGAGCACTTTTTTTAGCCATTAAACTTTTTTGATGGTAGTTTGGTCAATTTACTGAATTGAGGGTAGTTTTGTCCTTCTGAATTACTTCTCAAATTCACATGTGTTATTGGTGTATCTATACGTATCAATATCAGATGAAGAAAGTTTTCGGAGGTATGTGCGTCGTATGTTGGAATGAAGGTAATAAAAGCAATTCCGTAATTATACATAATATCAGATACTTAATCATCAAGAATGACTTGGCCCAATATGATGTGATTTATTTAGGGATTTTCTGTGTTTTTAATAAACAAAACAATAAAAGGGATATACCTCTTGAATCACTCAAGGGGTTGGGGTTTTTCGTTCAAGAATCACTCAAGAACAAGACTTGCGCATCACACACAAGGGTTTCAAACTGAATCACTCAATTTGAGGGGTAAATACTCACGTATTAATCATTAATCATCAAAGTCTATGTTACAATTTCGTGCTCTCCCCTATATATAGACAAAGAAATCTAAAGCTACTAGGAATCCTAATCCAAGTAGGAAACTAACTATTAAACTGATTACAATTGTAAAATGAACTATCTAACAGCTTTTCTAATTCCTAATGGACTCATAATGCTAATAATAACCAGATTATTAGTTTCCTAAGCAATAAATCACGCTAAAAGCAAGTTAAAATAAACTAGGACACAATAACTAAACTAAAGTCGTTGCCTTGGCGCGCAAGGAATATGTTCCGTAACTTGTTACGCGTTTTTGACCATGTTGCGCTTTGAATTAGAGAAAACTCAAAGCATCAATGTTGTAGATCTCGATCATATCTTTCTACAGAGATTTGAATCATCACGTTTAGATTTAGTATGAGCGAGTTATGGCCAAAATACGAACAACTATCAGAACTGCCAAGATTACGAGGTTCTCCATAATGACGTGATCATATAACAAGAGCTTTAATCCCCATCTTGCGTGTGTATTTCAAAGTATCTTCAATGTAGGAGGCAATGTAATTGTAACCCATTTTAAAACATGCTCCATAAACGAACATAATAGAACTAAGATTGAATGTTCTTTCAATTCCCCTTGGAAAACACCATTGTTGTTCTTGAGGAGCCGTGTAGAGGAATCAAGATCATTCCTAAGATCTATATAATGGTGAATATGAAGAGTATCGTTTTTTAAGCATGTTGCTCCTGCATCACAATATTTCCTCCAAAAAACGCCTCTACACCAAAAATTTTAGCCATTAATGTTTTTGATGCTTGTTTGCTCAATTGACTTAGTTGAGGGTAGTTTTGTCCTTCTTAATTACTTCTCAAATTCACAAGTTTTATTGGTGTATCTATGCGTGTCAATATCAGATGAAGAAAGTTTTTGAAGGTATGTGTAGACGCCAAAAAAGCGTCTTCAGATTTCTCCGCAAAAGCCCGTTGATAAAAGGAGTAATTTTTAACATTGAACTGCTATTTTTGCTTTAATAGTTAAGATAAGGTCTCAGATTTTTCCTCCAAACACTCCTTCATTTCCACTTCATCTAAAAGCCCATTTCAAGAGCTTTCCATTGCTTCCTTCTGTGTCCAAATACAATTCCGCACCTAAGAGTTATAGCCAAACAAAGTTTAGAGTCAAAACAGATGTAGCCGAATACCGTGGATCGTGTTTTTATCCCTATTTGGGAGTTCATTTGGTTGAATTAATTTGTGAGCCTTATAGTTTTGGATTGCTTATTCAAATAAATTTCCAATGATATATCATGAGCCCACACCACATTCCTAACCAAGGAGTTACAAGCCCAACATTGATGTGTACTCCAAAACTGACCTCTCCTTACTCATTCGGGTATATCTTAAGATACACAAAACATTTAGACCTGAAACAAAGACATTTGAAACTAGACCCAATAAGCTTTCCATCACATATTGAATCATCCAATTTGGAGCCCAAATGAGTGAGATACGGCTCGGACAAAATCCAGCTAACCAAAAAATTCCAGCGCCGCTAGCGGCGCTGACTTACCCTTCAGGCCCGGCTCATTTTTCAAGCCCGTCTCATTTTCAGCTCAATTTTCGACCGTACAACCCTACTTCCCTCACCTATATAAACAACCCTTCACCCTCAGTTCAAAACAGACAGCCTACAGTTGGCAACCTCTATTCTCAGTTGAGTACTCCTGAGCTTCTCCCTCTTTCTTCTAAAAACTTGAGATCTATTTTTACTATTCTTGTCAAATATATTGCTTCCTAAATATTGTCTGTATAATCGTTGTGCTGCTCAACTTGTCCGAATGCCTGTCTAAGTAAGGGTTAAAATACATGTTGTGATGCTTGTGATGAACCAATTAATAGTCTAAGTCTAGGTTGTTAATACGGGTTTGCATGGGAATTATGTCTTTAAATTATTAAGCAAACTTGAGTTAGTAGAGGCCGTCATAAACGGGCGAGTTGGGTGCCTAACACCTTCCCACCTCGTACCTTCGCCCCGAACCTATTATTCTTGGGTACTTATATGTTTTATATAAGCGGAAGTCTTTCTAAAAACATGATTAGTTCACTTATCGCGCTATTGGGTTGTCCCTTCGGTTTGTTCCTTTGGTTTGTCCCTTCGATAAAACGCCAATAGCAGATTTGTGACATCTTTCATGGTTTTTATTCAATTCAAGTCTTTTCAAAAGATTTTCTAACTCGATGGTCCCTTGAACTTATCTAAGCCCCAACTGACAAATTTTTTATAAGGACGCACTCCCTGGAAACAAGGTTGGGAAATCCCGGGTCCTTACAGTGGCGATTTCACTGGGGACTTATTTAAGAGGGTGAGACTCGAAAGTCAAGTTTGCTTAATTGTTCAATAACATGTTCCATATTTTTGCATCATTTGCATGTGTCTTGGCACAACCTTTTGACCCTTATCGACCCTCGAGGAAGTTTGTGTCGCAACTCGTAGACAACCCGTATATCTAAAGGAATATACAGTTGTCCGATCGTGCAAATCGACGCTTCCTCACCCATGACTCATCAATCCTTTGTTGATGAAAAGAATTACAATCTATGTGTTGACCATCCGCCGAACGGAAATTGTAATTTGTCATGGTAACCCCACAGGAGCCAAAAGCCTTCAACCCACATTTGTGCATCCACTTGCTTGTTGTGCATGTGTCGTTGTAATGCCCGTCTGATCACATGTTTCCCTGTAAACTACGTTGTTATAATGCTTGCTTGAATGCATGAATTATGTGATTATGTGCCAATATGTACTTACATGCTAGGAGTCTTTTCTTTTATTTTTAGCTAGTTCCTAGTGCCTGAAGATGGTGCGAGAATTCAAATTCAATGAACATTCATCATTTTTCCCGATGATATATTTTCATATTAGCGTCGAAGTCATGAACAATTTTCTAGGACCTTTTAGCAAAAAAATGACTCAGTTTCTCCAATTCCCCTCTCCCCCCTTTTTTTTTATTGTTTTGATGTAATTCAAATTCGGCAAAAAAAAAAACAAAAAATAATTGGCGTTGAAAATAAAATGCAGAAACAAAAATTCGAAAAAATATTTTTTTTTTTAAAAAAAAGGCCGAAATTCCTTCTTTTTTTTATTTATCCCATTTTCCCTTTTTTTCTGAGTCTAGAAAAAAAAATAGGTTGGTCCGTCTTTCTTTTTATTTTTCTCATTTTCGTTCATCGACTTCATTTTTCCATTGATATGAGGGGAAATAATTGGGCATTTAGGCTTAGGTTTTTATTTTCTTCTTTTCCATTTCTTTGCATTGCCTTACATTATACTTATTAGACGCTCCATGCTAGGATTCATAATTAGTCGTCATGCTTGCATTGTCGTCATTTTGCATCTGCATTTGTACAAAAGTTCAAGTCATGCATTCATCTATGTGTCCATTTGTTCACTATGTCTCATACACTAGAAGTTTAGACAAGTCATTCATTAAGTGCTCTAGGGTCATTCTAGGAAGCATCAATTCATTGTCATACATGTCAAGGTCAGTCCGTCATGCATCTTGCATAATGTCATCATAACTTTGTTGTCACATTGTTGTCATCATGCATTTGAGTTCATATAGACGTCCATAGGCACATTCACCTTAGGAGCTATCGAGGGTCTTCTAAAAATAACGAGTCTTTATTTTCAAGTCCAAGTTAAAACTTGTGTTAAGGATAGGGGGCTCGAGGAAGAATTGGAGTGACAAAGGTTGTGTTCGTGTACAAGCTACTTCCAAGACACCACCACATTCCAAAAGGCCATCACCCCATAATCCATCACCACCATAAAGCCCGCCACAACTCAATACATCCCTTACCTCACCGTTCACACCCCCAAACTTCACAATGCCTAAGACCACCAATGAAAGACTTGATGACCTCATGA
The DNA here is from genome assembly GCA_038025085.1 of Tetragonia tetragonoides. Taxonomy (NCBI): domain Eukaryota; kingdom Viridiplantae; phylum Streptophyta; class Magnoliopsida; order Caryophyllales; family Aizoaceae; genus Tetragonia; species Tetragonia tetragonoides. The sequence continues at coordinate 22,304,877 of CM076149.1, forward strand.
GTGAGTTAGAAAGGGTTCGACTCAAGGTTGAAGATATAGAGAGGAAAAGAGAAGAAGAGTCAAGGATCCCTTCCGATTCTGACTCTAAGGAAGAAGGACCAAATGCCAAGCTGGCCAAGATTATTTCTGTGCTCGAAAACAGCGGTCTGATTGCCAACTACCATGCTAATATTGGTAAAGTCAATCCCAAAGTGAAGGGTAAGCTTCTAGCCAAGTTCTCCATGCCCGAGGTTCCGACATTCACTGGCACTGATAATCCACAAGACCACCTCAAAGCCTTCACTACTGCCATGGGTTTACCAGGAGTTGACAAAAATATCTACATTCACTTGTTCCCACAGACTCTTGATGCCCCAACTCGTCGTTGGTTCTACACCTTGAATTTGGAAGACTACCGCACTTGTTCAGATTTCACTACAGTGTTCCTTGCACGCTACAAGGAAAATGTTGCTCTACCTATGACCCTTCGAGAGTTAGAGATCACCAAACAAGAAGAAGATGAGGGATTCACTGCCTTCCTTAGGCGTTGGAAGCTAAAGATAGCCTAACTGGTTGAGCGACCTTCGCAAGCTGATCAAAACGCTAACTCATCAAGAACTTGCAGCCTGCTTACAAGGAACCCCTCACGTATCAAGCAATTGACTCCTACAACCGGCTCTATGTTGTGGGCATCCTAATTGGGGATGACCTTCTTAAAAATTCCACGTAAGTCGTGAACAACGCGAGTATCTACATGGGGCTGTCCTTCGTATCCCTATGAACAGCCTACTCTCGAGAAGTTGAAGAGAGTCGAAGTTTCCTAGTGTGCAAGTCTAGTTGAGTCCACTCAAGTTTAATGATGTCTAGTTGTCTTTTCATTTCGTCCAGAGAGTGTAGCTTACTTATCGTGTAATGCTTTTCTTCGATTCAATAAAGATTGCATTTTGATTTCCATCATTATTCTTTGTTCAATTCTATGACGAACTTAAGTTGCCTATGACGGAATAACAAAAAAAAAATCAAAAAAAAAAAATCAAAAAAATTCAAAAGAAAGCATTCATTGTGGAAAACATTAAACAAAGACTCCCTAATGATCATCCCCATAGAGGACCTACAGTTGAACCGTCCGTGCCGAGGACAGGAGGCATTCATTTGGCACCTCACATCAATATCCTTTACTACCCTATAAATAATTACCACTTGCAACCCGTTGGGCCAAACACATAGCCTTTTATTTCTTAACCACATCATCCTTACCCGGGGAATGGGTGTGTGCGACATGAGAATAGAAGCAACCTTCTTGGCAAGGCGGACCGACCTACAAAAAAAAGGGACACCGTGAGAAATGCGAAAAAAAAGAAGAAGAGAGAACTCGAAAGTTCAAGAGCAAAAACAAAAAAAAAAAAATCAAAAGAGAAAAAAATTCAAGAGCGATCAAAGATCCAAAAGAGTGCAAACACTTTAAGCACAACCAAACGGTGACATTACCTAAGCATAGGTCCCTTAGCCACCTCGCCTAGACCAAAAACTTCTATACCATCTAGCATACTTTGGGGAGGGATTTACATTGGGTTTATTTGAGCCTTTATCCTTTCTTTGACACCTTAACCCAGTCTGACATTACAATTTTAAAGCCCTCCAAGAGGTACGACCATTCATTTGTATGGTCTTGAACTACGTTGGCCTGATTCCATAAACTGGATACGTAGGAAACCTCAAGGAGGTCCGGCCACGACAACCACTTTGTCACATGATCATATGGAGTTTTCCCATTCCACCGTCCTCATCTAAGGCAAAAAAAAAATGAGCCCGGTAGGTTGAAAACCCGAAAGGGCAGCCTAGGTAAAAGTTAGGGCAAACAAAAAAAGAAATATATAAAACAAATTCAACATCTTGAGGCAACTTAATTTTCCGAGGATTTAGAACATTGTTTCTCATGTAAGCGCTCTTTGGTCAGTCATCTAGAGGTCATACTCATCACCTTTCTCGTAGGCTTGCACATAGACTTCCCAACTGGGGGCTGTTTTAGAATGAGTCGGTTCTTTGTCCGCTACGTTCCAAGTGGGCTATTTTCGTCCCCATAGCTTAAGTTAGGATATTGTGTACCGGCGCATCAACACCCATAGCTCCTCGAGTAGGTCATAACCATCAAGAACCACGCATCAAACTGGGGGTTGATTCTCCCTTGACTGCACCAAGTCTTGTCCACTTGTCTCTTACTCTGTCAAGATCACCACAGGAATGAAATTTTTGATCACAAAAACTTTTCCCATATGAACACCCTCTTCAGACCCTATAAGAGAGTCGTGCATGTTAGGCTAGGTTGCATGGAGCTGTGAGTCAATAGAGTCTGCATACATCATATTTGCAAAAGTACTAGATTCGCCTTCAAAGGCATGCATGTGTACATAATTTCTCAGTGTCTTGAGTCCCTGCGTGTTTACATGTCAATCCCCCTGTGCCCCATGCATATTAGTATGTCATGTCTTGTGCATTTTGTCATGGTCAGTCGGGCATGTCTATTGCATCCTTTCCCTATGTGCATATTTCCACTGTAAGTTTGAGTCTACCCGCTCTCCATCAAAACCAGCAAGCCCAGAACTCATGAACAATCCCAGAAGCGACCTTCCGACTACAACAAAGAATGGAGATAACCTTCCAACAACAGCCAAGCGCGTGGGCCCCTTTACTGACCTACGGCCCCTTTTCCAGTCCAGAGTTCGATATTACAGTTCGTTTTACGGCAATATTAGTATCAAGCGCGCGGGAGCGAAGTCCCCTGGCCCACAAATTCAAATTCGACAGCTGGCCCATTTTATGGTACCAACTATTTACAGGTAAAACTAACCCGTTTATTTTTGCAGGTCCCAGGTACTGAAACTCGGATCTACACGGCGACGACTCTCACCACCAGGAGCGCCCAAGTTATTTATAAGCCCGAAATTTTGTCGGTACTTGCTAAGCAACACAACATTACAAATTTTTAGGGTTGGTCAATGATCGCTTAAGCTATTGGGTTAAACTGTCTCTCTGCAAGGTTACAAATTTTTGGGGTTAGTCAATGATCTCTTAAGCTGTTGCAGTTAAACTATCCCTCTACAAGATTACTTATTTTGTGTTAGTCAATGATTGCTTAAACTGTTGCGGATATACTTTCCATTATTTTTCTTTATGTGTGTTAGTCAATGATTGCTTAAACTGTTGCGGTTATACTGTCCATTATTTTTCATTATATGTTTCAGTCAATGATTGCTTAAGCTATTGCATTTAAACTATTCATATGTTCTAACCACCTTATGGCCGATTATTTTATCGCGCTATCTCGTTGACTTTTTCTTTTCTTAAACAGGGACGGAAGCTCGACATCCGCCGAGCGGTGTATAGTCACTGATTGTCGAAGCACTCTATGTTGATTATTCTCAAAGTATTACTAACTTTTTCATTCACTCTGAATACAGGTCCCCAGCAGACGTTTAGACCATCTATGGACGGTGTTCTATCCTGCTACTATAACCTTTGTCTTCTCTTGTGTTCGCATGGATGAAATCTTAGCACACTATGAGCGTGTTCCGACTCAGGTTTGTCTTCATATGCATGCATATTGTACACTCTCATAACCCGTTTGCACTTCAGCATCTTGCATGTCGCCTTCGGAGTACTTTGATCTTCGCTTTTACTCAAGCTCGATCAAAGTGGGGGCTTCTATAAAAGCCAAAAAAGCGTCTTCAGATTTCTCCGTAAAAGCCCGATGAAGAAAGGAGTAATTTTTAAGCTTGAACTCCTATTTTTGCTTTAATAGTTAAGATAAGGTCTCAGGTTTTTCCTCCAAACACTCCTTCATTTCCACTTCATCTAAAAGTCCCTTTCAAGAGCTTTCCTTTGCTTCCTTCCGTGTCCAAATACGATTCCGCACCTAAGAGTTATGGCCAAACAAAGTTTAGGGTCAAAACAGATGTAGCCGAATACCGTGGACTGTGTTTTCAGCCTATTTGGGAGTTCATTTGATTAAATTATTTTGTGAGCCTTATAGTTTTGGATTCCTTATTCAAATAGCTTTCCAATGACATATCATGAGCCCACACCACATTCCTAACCAAGGAGTTACGAGCCCAACATTGATGTGTACTCAAAACTGACCTCTCCTTACTCATTCGTCTATATCTCGAGATCCGCAAAACATTTTGACCTGAAACCAAAGACATTTGATACTAGACCTCATAAGCTTTCCAAAGCGTATTGAATCATCCAAGTTGGTGCCCAAACGAGTGAGATACTACCCGGACAAAATCCAGTTGACAGCGGTCATGGCCAGGGCCTCTAGCGACCCTGACAAAAATTCCAGCGCCGCTAGCGGCGCTGACTTTTCCTTCGGGCCAGGCTCATTTTTCAAGCCCGTCTCGTTTTAGCTCCATTTTCGACCATACAACTCTACTTCCCTCGCCTATATAAACAACCCTTCACCCTCAGTTCAAAACAGACAGCCTACAGTTGGCAACCTCTATTCTCAGTTGAGTACTCCTGAGCTTCTCCCTCTTTCTTCTAAAAACTTGAGATCTATTTTTACTATTCTTGTCAAATATATCCTACAGTTCAGGTACAAATTCCTAAGGGCTCAAATTAAATTAATTGCTTAACTGTTTATTTTTCCAGTAGTCATAATGTGGATATCATGCTAGAATAACGTTTATATTGCTTCCTAAATATTGTCTGTATGATCGTTGTGCTGCTTAACTTGTCAATCGAATGCATGTCTAAGTAAGGGTTAAAATAAATGTTGTGATGCTTGTGATGAACCAATTAATAGTCTAAGTCTAGGTTGTTAATACGGTTTTGCATGGGAATTATTTCTTTAAATTATTAAGCAAACTTGAGTTAGTAGAGGCCATCATAAACGGGTGAGTTGGGTGCCGAACACCTTCCCACCTTGTACCTTCGCCCCCGAACCTATTATTCTTGGGTACTTATATGTTTTATATAAGCGGGAGTCTTTCTAAAAACATGATTAGTTCACTTATCGCGCTATTGGGTTGTCCCTTCGGTTTGTCCCTTCGGTTTATCCCTTCGATAAAACGCCGATAGCAGATTTGTGACCTCTTTCATGGTTTTTATTCAATTCAAGTCTTTTCAAAAGTTTTTCTAACTCGATGGTCCCTTGAACTTATCTAAGCCCCCAACAGACAAATTTTCTATAAGGACGCACTCCGCGGAAACAAGGTTGGAAAATCCCGGGTCCTTATAGTACGTGCGTGGTATATTGCAATGAAGGTAATAAGGGTAATTTTGTAAATTTACATAATATCATATACTTAATCATCAAGAAGAACTTTGCCCAATAGTTTCTCCAAAAAATGCCTCTAGACCACTTTTTTTTAGCTATTAAAGTTTTTGATGGTAGTTTGGTCAATTTACTCAGTTGAGGGTAGTTTTGTCCTTCTGAATTACTTTTCAAATTCACATTTGTCATTTGTGTATCTATACATATCAATATCAGATGAAGAAAGTTTTCGAAGGTATGTGCGTGGTGTATTGGAATGAAGGTAATAAAGGTTATTCCTTAATTATACATAATATCATATACTTAATCATCAAGAAGGACTTGGCCCAATATTTCCTCCAAAAAACACTTCAAGACCACTTTTTTTTCCATTAAAGTTTTTGATGGTAGTTTGGTCAATTTACTTAGTTGAGGGTAGTTTTGTCCTTCTGAATTACGTCTCAAATTCACATGTGTTATTTGTATTTTGGACTGAAGGTAATAAGGGTATTTCCATAATTATAAATAATATCATATACTTACTCATCAACAAGGACTTCGCCCATTATTTCTTCCAAAAAACACCTCTAGACCACATTTTTACCCCATTAAAATTTTTGATGTTAGTTTGGTCAATTTACTTAGTTGAGGGTAGTTTTGTCCTTCTGAATTACTTCTCAAATTCACATGTGTTATCGGTGTATCTATACGTATCAATATTGATGAAGAATGTTTTTGGAGGTATGTGTGTGGTATATTGGAATGAAGATAATAAGGGTAATTCTGTAATTATACATAATATCATATACTTAATCATCAAGAAGGACTTGGCCCAATATTTCTTCCAAAAAACGCTTCTAGACCACTTTTTTTAGCCATTAAAGTTTTTGATGCTAGCTTGGTCAATTTACTTAGTTGAGGGTAATTTTGTCCTTCTGAATGACTTCTCAAATTTACATGTGTTATTGGTGTTTCTATACGTATCAATATAAGATGAAGAAAGTTTTTGGAGGTATGTGCGTGGTATATTGGAATGAAGGTAATAAGGGTAATTCCGTAATTATACACAATGGCATATACTTAATCATCAAGAAGGACTTGGCCCAATATTTACTCCAAAAAACGCCTCTAGACCACTTTTTTAGCCATTAATGTTTTTTATGGTAGTTCGGTCAATTTACTTAGTTGAGAGTAGTTTGGCCTTCTGAATTACTTTTCAAATTCACATTTGTCATTTGTGTATCTATACGTATCAATATCAGATAAAGAAAGTTTTCGAAGGTATGTGCGTGGTATATTGGAATGAAGGTAATAAGGGTAATTCTATAATTATACATAATATCATATACTTAATCATCAAGAAGGACTTGGCCCACTATTTCGTCCAAAAAAAGCCTCTGGACCAGTTTTTTTAGCCATTAATGTTTTTGATGCTAGTTTGGTCAATTTACTTAGTTGAGGGTAGTTTTGTCCTTCTGAATTACTTATCAAATTCACATGTGCTATTGGTGTATCTATACGTTTCAAGTTTTTGGAGGTATGTAACTGGTATATTGGAATGAAGGTAATAAGAGTAATTCCGTAATTATACACAATGGCATATACTTAATCATCAACAAAGACTTGGCCCAATATTTACTTCAAAAAACGCCTCTAGACCACTTTTTTAGCCATTAATGTTTTTTATGGTAGTTCGGTCAATTTACTTAGTTGAGGGTAGTTTGGCCTTCTGAATTACTTTTCAAATTAACATTTGTCATTTGTGTATCTATACGTATCAATATCAGATGAAGAAAGTTTTCAAAGGTATGTGCGTGGTATATTGGAATGAAGGTAATAAGGGTAATTCTGTAATTATACATACTTAATCATCAAGAAGGACTTGGCCCAATATTTCCTCCAAAAAAAGCCTCTAGACCAGTTTTTTTAACCATTAATGTTTTTGATGCTAGTTTGGAGGTATGTACGTGGTATATTGGGATGAAGGTAATAAGGGTAATTCCTTAGTTATACATAATATCATACACTTAATCATCAAGAAGGACTTGGCCCAATATTTCCTCCAAAAAACGACTCTAGACCACTTTTTTTAGCCATTAAAGTTTTTTACGGTAGTTTGGTCAATTTACTTAGTTGAGGGTAGTTTTTTCCTTCTGAATTACTTCTCAAATTCACATGTGCGTTGTATATTGGAATGAAGGTAATAAGGGTAATTCCGTAATTATACATAATATCATATACTTAATCATCAAGAAGGACGTGGCCCAATATTTCCTCAGAAAAACGCCTCTATACGCCTTTTTTTAGCCATTAAAGTTTTTTAGGGTAGTTTTGTACTTCTGAATCACTTCTCAAATTTACATGTGTTATTGGTGTATCTATACGTATCAATATGAGATGAAGAAAGTTTTAGGAGGTATGTGCGTGGTATATTGGAATGAAGGTAATAAGGGTAATTTCGTAATTATACATTCTATCATATACTTAATCATCAAGTAGGACTTGCCCAATATTTCCTCCAAAAAACGCCTCTAGACTACCTTTTTTTAGCCATTAAAGTTTTTTATGGTAGTTTGGTCAATTTACTTAGTTGATGGTAGTTTTTTAATCTGAATTAGTTCTCAAATTCACATGTGTTAGTGGTGTATCTATACGTATTAATATCAGATGAAGAAAGTTTTCGGAGGTATGTACGTGGTATATTGGAATGAACGTAATAAGGGTAATTCTTTAATTATACATAATATCATACACTTAATCATCAAGAAGGACTTTGCCCAATATTTCCTCCAAAAAACGACTCTAGACCACTTTTTTTAGCCATTAAAGTTTTTTATGGTAGTTTGGTCAATTTACTTAGTTGAGGGTAGTTTTGTCCTTCTGAATTACTTCTCAAATTCACAGGTGTTATTGGTGTATCCATACGTATCAATATCAGATGAAGGAAGTTTTCGGAGGTATGTGCGTTGTATATTGGAATGAAGGTAATAAGGGTAGTTCCATAATTATACATAATATCATATACTTAATCATCAAGAAGGACTTGGCCCAATATTTCCTCCAAAAAACGCCTCTCGACCACTTTTTTAGCCATTAAAGTTTTTGATGGTAGTTTGGTCAATTTAATTAGTTGAAGGTAGTTTTGTCCTTCTGAATTACTTCTCAAATTCACGTGTGATATGGGTGTATCTATACGTATCAATATCAGCTGAGGAAAGTTTTCGGGGGTATGTGCGTGGTATATTGGAATGAAGGTAATAAGAGTAATTCCGTAATTATACATAATATCATATACTTATTCATCAAGAAGGACTTTGCCCAATATTTCCTCCAAAAAACGCCTCTAGACCAATTTTTCTAGCCATTAATGTTTTTTATGGTAGTTTCGTCAATTTAATTAGTTGAGGGTAGTTTTGTCCTTCTGAATTACTCTTCAAATTCACATGTATTGTTGGTGTATCTATACGTATCAATATCAGATGAAGAAAGTTTTCGGAGGTATGTGCGTGGTATATTGGAATGAATGTAATATGGGTAATTCCGTAATTATACATAATCATCAAGAAGGACTTGGCCCAATGTTTCCACAAAAAACCGCCTCTAGACTACTTTTTTTAGCCATTAATGTTTTTGATGGTAGTTTGGTCAATTTACTTAGTTGAGGGTAGTTTTGTCCTTCTGAATTACTTCTTAAATTCACATGTGTTATTGGTGTATCTATACATATCAATATCAGATGAAGAATGTTTTCGCAGGCATGTGCGTGGTATATTGGAATGAAGGTAATAAGGGTAATTCCGTAATTACATAATATCATATACTTAATCATCAAGAAGGACTTGGCCCAATATTACCTCCAAAAAACCTCTCTAGACCACTTTTTTTAGCCATTAAAGTTTTTGAAGTTAGTTTGATCAATTTACTTAGTTCTGTAGGATGTAGTTGCAATGATCTAATCATATAAGCGGAAAACAACTAGAAAACAAGAAACTTAAAGGGTCATTAAATACACATATATATACCTTTGATGCGTGCCTCGTTGATCGATTAAATATCGATATGTGCGAATTAGGATTCCAAGTGTAATCCCTCTACCGTAGTCCACACAGCAATTGATTTGATCAATCCAAACACGTTCGTTAGCTAGAACGAGCACAAGGAACTGTTCCTTGGGCTATGGAGGTGCTTGGTTGTTTAGAGAGAAAATATGAGAGAAGGAGGCTACCAGTTGAAACCTGTAACCTAGTTACATGCTCCTTCTCTTCTATTTAAACTCTAGAGTTCACATGTAGTGGGCTAACCCTAGGTAGGCCCACTTAACGTTCTCTCTTACTAATTAACTAATGCGACTCCTAGGTCCATTAGTTAATTATTGATCCATCGATTACTTAAGTGTGTGACCCGCTAGGCCCATCGCGTTTAGTAGTCGGCAAACTCATATTGGTCCAATTATCGTAAGCGGTCTCTAGCTAAACATTACGACTTACTAAATCGATGGGTTAACTATCTCTGTTATTTAATCCCGAATTTTGCACCTTGACTGATAGGACATAAATCCTTCAATCTCCCACTTTTCCTTAAGACAAGTGTGCAAATCCATTCCCTTGTCACTTACTGTCTTGATGTGAATGTAAGATAAGAAGCCTAGTCATCCTTACAATGTTCATATCTTTTCTTAATCCCGAATTGGATTGTTAAGACAAATGATTATCCAATAATCCATTTGAGCACGGCCATGCATTTCACAATCCCAATTCTACAAGAGGCCCATAAGACAACAATCCCCGTAGGGAGGACAATTCCCGTCTTGTGTGCTCATGAATTCCAACATGATTTTCAATGATCCGGACATATCCGTTATTGCCTCCTTTTACGCAGGCGCTAGGAGTAATCACAGATCACCAATCCTCATGTCTTTATTCATAACCACTCAGGTTTGAGAAATGGTTCAAGATAGTTTTATGAGAGTCTAATATGACTACTCATTCTTAAAGAACTCTCATGGCGGGTCTGTCCGATCTTGAATTCCCAATTCATATCTATGCAAATGGTCCTTGACATCCCATGTCTCCTGCCCATGAAATAGGCACTGAGATCACCTTGCAATCTAATCATCACTGGTTATTAGAATCCAATTCTAACACCTAGATTAGGGACAAATAACCACAAAATCCAGTTCACTTAATAGGGTTTCATTATCCAAGACGTCGTCTTGATAACCTATTTGGATATTTGTGTTATATTACTTTGGATTAATATTTAAAATCATACTGAAAACTGAATAGTACCAAAACTTTATTAATGTGATAAATGTACATAACAATGTTTTAATCATGAACACCATTTCATAATCTAAAACAATGAAGCTAATCATCCCCGAAGTGCTGAATGCCTATCGAAGCTGTATGACTCTCGTGCTTGGCCTGATCAAGCGGCTTAGTCAATGGATCAGCGACATTCTCGTCTGTATGAACCTTGCATATGCTAATATCACCATCTTTGACCCATTGTCTAATAAGGTGATATTTGCGATGTACATGTTTAGACTTCTCATGTGACCTTGGCTCCTTGGCTTGGGCGATGGCTCCATTATTATCACAATAAAGAGCCAACGGTTCAACCGCCGCAGGCACAACTCCAAGTTCAGCTATGAACTTGCAAATCCAAACAGCTTCCTTCGCAGCTTCCGAAGCTGCGATGTACTCCGCTTCCGTTGTAGAATCTGCCACAGTGCTTTGCTTTGCACTTTTCCAGGACACTGCTCCTCCATTAAGACAAAAGACAAATCTTGACTGGGATTCAGAACCGTCTCTGTCTGTCGGGAAGGAAGCATCAGTGTAACCTTTCACAATCAACTTTTCTTCACCACCATACACCAGGAACTTATCCTTAGTTCTTTTCAGATACTTCAAGATATTCTTGGCCGCAATCCAATGCGCCTCACCTGGGTTGGCCTGAAATCTACTCGTCATACTAAAAACATACGAGATGTCCGGACGAGTAAAAATCATGGCATACATATAGATCCTATAGTTGATGCATAAGGAACTCTACTCATGCGTTCTTGCTCAGCAGGTGTCTCAGGACCCTGCGTCTTGCTAAGAATCGTGCCACGACTCATGGGTAGTAAACCCTTCTTAGCATCTTGCATATTAAACCGAGATACTATCTGGTTAATATACATACTTTGGCTAAGTCCAATTAGCCTTTTGGATCTGTCCCTGCAGATCCTGATACCCAAGATGTACTCTGCCTGTCTGAGGTCTTTTAATTGAAAACACTTTCCAAGCCAAGTCTTTACGGACTCCAGCATTGGAATATCGTTTTCAATGATCAGTATATCATCAACATACAGGACCAAGAAGACAATTTTGCTCCCACTGAACTTCTTGTATACACAAGGTTCTTTTATATTTCTGATAAAACCAAATTTAGTTATGGCTTCATCAAAACGCAGATTCCAGCTCCGGGATGTTTGCTTCAACCCATAAATGGATCTCTTTAGCTTGCAAACCTTCCCAGCGTTCTTAGGATTGACAAAACCCTCAGGTTGTGTCATGTACACATCCTCTTCCAGAACCCCGTTCAGGAAGGCGATTTTGACATCCATTTGCCAGATCTGATAGTCATAATGAGCTGCAATGGCTAGGAGTATCCTTATAGATTTAAGTATGGCAACTGGTGAGAAAGTTTCATCATAGTCAATTCCTTGAATCTGCCTATAACCTTTTGCCACCAGTCTAGCTTTGAAAACTAGAATGTTTTCATCCTTGTCCATCTTGATCTTAAAGATCCATTTGCACCCGATGGGCCTAGCTCCATCCGGCAAATCGACCAAGTCCCAGACTTGATTCTCGGACATGGAATCCATTTCGGATTTCATGGCTTCTTGCCATTTGCTAGAATTTAGACTCGTCATTGCTTCCTTGTAAGTGATGGGTTCTTCACTTTCTACAAGAAAAATGTCACAGCTCTCCGTTGTATAGATTGAAATGTATCTATTTGTCGGAGTCCTGACTCTATCAGACCTTCGAAGGGTGGATTCTGGTTCAACCTCTGGAGTTGCCTCTAGAGTTGAATTTGGAGTTGTTTCCGAAAAATCTTGGATGGATTCTAAATCCCTATCCATCTCTATTTGTTGCTCATCTTGAATTTCTTCGATATGAACTTTACTCCCACTTGTCTCTTTGGAAAGGAATTCCTTCTCCAAAAAGACACCATTCCGAGCAACAAATACCTTGTTCTCAGTTCGGTTGTAGAAATAATTATCCTTCGTTTCCTTTGGATAACCCACAAAGAAAACTTTGTCTGATTTGGGTGCAAGCTTATTGCCGTGTAACCTCTTTACATAAGCTTCACACCCCCAAACCTTGAGAAAAGACAACTTGGGAACCCGTCCCGTCCACAGTTCATGTGGTGTCTTTTCAACGGCTTTTGACGGAGTCTTGTTCAGTGTGAAAGCTGCCGTCTCGAGAGCATATCCCCAGAAAGAAATAGGAAGATTGGCATGACCAATCATTGATCTAACCATATCTAATAAGTTTCGATTCCTCCGTTCAGACACACCGTTCCATTGTGGTGTTCCGGGCGGAGTTAGTTGTGAAAGTACTCCACAACCCTTTAGATGTTCATCGAACTCTAGGCTCATACATTCGCCTCCTCGATCCGATCGAAGAACTTTTATTTTCTTTCCTAACTGATTTCAACGTCATTCTGAAACTCTTTGAATTTTTCAAAAGATTCAGATTTATGTTTCATTAAGTAAATATATCCATATCTACTCAAATCATCAGTAAATGTAGCTAGATTGATTTCATTAACGAAAACATTTGAAGTCATGGAAACCATTCCATACTTCAGGTCTTCCTTTAGCTTTGGGCAGTTCCTCTTCCAATGCCCTTTTTGTTGGCAATGGAAGCACTGATTATCCGCAGCTAAGGACGATTTCTTAGCGGTCAACCGTTGCTTAGGCTTAGGCTTGGTCAAACCACCCTTGCCTTTCAACAAGTTGCCCTTTAAAGTGGCCTCTTTCTTTCCCCTCCCGACATTAAGCATTTGCTTTTCGAGAAGTCTTGGAATAGGCGTCTCCGAGACCCATTCCTTCTTATCATGCATGAGAACTATTTTCAGGTTGCGATGACTCTCCAGGTAACTGTTTGGTCCAACCAAACGTTCACTGTCTAGCATCGACTTTAGGTTAAAAGTTGACTTGCTTTCATTGGCCATTGCTACAAAACAGAAATAATATGCAAAAATTTAGTACATTAATCAATAAATAACTTAATCAATTTCCAAAATAGACAAGTTATTTAATATTTTATTCACCCTCTAAGGTGCCCCTATGAATAAAATAATTCCAAGATCCTCATTTTACCCTAATGTGACCAAGCTTTGGCTTGTCAACCACACTAGTCAAAATAGGTAAGCAATCCTTGCTAATTATGTCCAACATAACTCTTGGTTGATAAGCATATCTAATATGACTATCCCTTTGTCCCGATATGTAAGGACTCCTTACTCATATCTTTGAGGGAACCAAAATAGTCTTGTAAATCTCTTCTTAGACTTACCCGCATTAACTCAAGATTAAAATAATGTCACGCTTTGGCGATGCCCATTATGAATGATCGAAAGTGTAATGGGTGAACCTTATTTGGGAGAGCATAAACTCAATATTTCCTTGGGACGAGATTTAGTAAATTGTTTTAATATATGTGAACTAATAGTTATATTAAAACAATATAATAAATCAGGCATGCGATAATTAAAGCAATAAATCTAATTTAAGCAATAATTAAAGCAATAAATAAATGATCCTAGTATGGCCCCTAAACATAAAAGATCTAATCTTCAAAATCTCCCACTTGAATCGCGATCTCCTCCAAGACTCCGATTTTCAAGCTTTACATTTTGTAACTGTAATTTAAACTTAAAGCTAATGTAATAAAATAAATTACATAAATAAAACCATTTTACATACCGTATTTAGGTTACAAAAATACAAACGGTGCGTAGACCGTATTTTGGGCCATACTAGATCATACATTCATTCACCCATAAGATGGGTGATCCATAAAATATAAAATATATCCAAAATCATATAATTAACAAGTAATTCAATTATCTAATAATTGAAATAAAAGAAGTATATGCTCTTCAAACAAAACAAGTTTCATGACACTGGAGTGCTCAATTATATGCCTAGACAATTGTGATTTCAAGTCTCTGATTGCAATCACACGCTCCAAGCAAGTGATCTTAACCCAAATACACCAAATATGATCTGAGCAAACATGTTAAATTTTCTAGTCTTCCAAAGACACAAACTTTTACTTTATTGCAATAAGACTCACGGTAATCAAAGTGAGAATCAATAAGAGCGAACCAAAACTATACCATATACTAGTCCAATCAGGCAATCACGTACATGAAACTCTCAAATAGATGATTGAAGTCAGCACACAAAAATTGTTCCAATCACAATAGTTGACTTTATGTACTACTGGACAAGGATTGGAAAGACGCAGCAAGCAATTGCGAATAAGGAGCGAATAAAACAACTGATCTAATCAATGATTACACGCATAAAATAATACAGTATCATATGGTCCAATAAACTTGCGAATGATCCAATCACGGCAAATACAATATAAACGAACCAAAAACTGTAACGAAAACAATCGTCCTCAAAACGCAAACAATAATGCAACAAGGTTGAATAAATTGATCTAATTAACCTATTAATTAGGCTCTGATACCACTGTAGGATCTAGTTGCAATGATCTAATCATATAAGTGGAAGACAACTAGAAAACAGGAAACTTAATGGGTCATTAAATACACATATATATACCTTTGATGCGTGCCTCGTTGATCGATTAAATATCGATATGTGCGAATTAGGATTCCAAGTGTAATCCCTCTACCGTAGTCCACACAGCAATTGATTTGATCAATTCAAACACGTTCGTTAGCTAAAACGAGCACAAGGAACCGTTCCTTGGGCTATGGAGGTGCTTGGTTGTTTAGAGAGAAAATATGAGAGAAGGAAGCTACCCGTTGAAACCTATAACCTACTTACATCCTCCTTCTCTTCTATTTAAACTGTAGAATTCACATGTAGTGGGCTAACCCTAGGTAGGCCCACTTAACGTTCTCTCTTACTAATTAACTAATGCAACTCCAAGGTCCATTAATTAATTATTGATCCATCGATTACTTAAGTGTGTGACCCGCTAGGCCCATCGCATCTAGTTTTCAGCCAACTCATATTGGTCCAATTATCGTAAGCGGTCTCTAGCTAAACATTACGACCTATTAAATCGATGGGTTAACTATCGCTGTTATTTAATCCCGAATTTTGCACATTGACTGACAGGATATAAATCATTCAAGTTGAGGGTACTTTTGTCCTTCTGAATTACTTCTCAAATTCACATGTGTAATTGGTGTATCTATACGTATCAATATCAGATGAAGAAAGTTTTCGCAGGTATGTGCGTGGTATATTGGAATAAAGCTAATAAGGGTAATTCCGTAATTATACATAATATCATATACTTAATCATCAAGAAGGACTTGGCCCAATATTTCCTCCAAAATACTCCTCTACACCACTTTTATTAGCCATTAATGTTTTTGATGGTAGTTTGGTCAATTTACTTAGTTGAGGGTAAGTTTGTCCTTCTGAAATACTTCTCAAATTCACATGAGTTATTGGTGTATCTATACGTATCAATATCAGATGAACAAAGTTTTCGAAGGTATGTGCGTGTTATATTGGAATGAAGGTAGTAAGGGTAATTCCATATTTATACATAATCATCGCGAAGGACTTGGCCCCATGTTTCCTCCAAAAAACGCCTCTAGAACACTTTTTTTATCCATTAAAGTTTTTGATGGTCGTTTGGTCAATTTACTTAGTTGAGGGTAGTTTTGTCCTTCTGAATTACTTTTCAAATTCAGATGTGTTATTTGTGTATCTATATGTAACAATATGATATAAACAAAGTTTTCGGAGGTATGTGCGTGGTATATTGGAATGAAGGTAATAAGGGTAATTCTGTAATTATACATAATATCCTATACTTAATTATCAAGAAGGACTAGGCCCAGTATTTCCTCCAAAAAACGCCTCTAGACCACTTTTTTTAGCCATTAAAGTTTTTGATGGTAGTTTGGTCCATTTACTTAGTTGAGGGTAGTTTTGTCCTTCTGAATTACTTCTCAAATTCACATGTGTTATTGGTGTATCTATACATATCAATATCAAATGAAGAATGTTTTCGGAGGTATGTGCGTGGTATATTGGAATGAAGGTAATAAGGGTAATTCCGTAATTATACATAATATCATATACTTACTCAACAAGAAGGACTTGGCCGAATATTTCCTCAAAAAAACGCCTCTAGACCACTTTTTTTAGCCATTAAAGTTTTTGATGGTAGTTTGGTCAACATAGTTAGTTGAGGGTAGTTTTGTCCTTCTGAATTACTTCTCAAATTCACATGTGTTTTTGTGTATCTATACAGATCAATATCAGATAAAGAAAGTTTCCGAAGGAATGTGTGTTATTGGAATGAAGCAAAAAAATGCCTCTAGACCACTATTTTTAGCAACTAAAGTTTTTAATGTTAGTTTGGACAATTTACTTAGTTTAGGGTAGTTTTGTCCTTCTGAATTACTTCTCAACTTCACATTTGTTATTGGTGTATCTATACGTATCAATATCAGATGAAGAAAATTTACGGAGGTATGTGCGTGGTATATTGGAATGAAGGTAATAAGGGTAATTCCGTAATTACACATAATATCTTATACTTAATCATCAAGAAGGAGTTGACACAATATTTCCTCCAAAAAAAGGCCTCTAGACCACTTTTTTTTTGCCATTAATGTTTTTGATGATAGTTTGGCTAATTTACATAGTTGAGGGTAGTTTTGTCCTTCTGAATTACTTCTCAAATTCACATGTGTTATTGGTGTATCTATAGGTATCAATATCAGATGAAGAAAGTTTCCGGAGGTATGTGTGTGGTATATTTGAATGATGCAAAAAAATGCCTCTAGACCTCTTTTTTTAGCAATCAAAGTTTTTGATGGTAGTTTGGTCAATTTACTTAGTTGAGGGTAGTTTTGTCCTTCTGAATTACTTCTCAAATGCACAGGTGTTATTGGTGTATCTATACGTATCAGTATCAGATGAAGAAAGTTTTCGAAGATATGTGCGTGGTAAATTGGAATGAAGGTAATAAGGGTAATTCCGTAATTACACATAATATCATATACTTAATCATCAAGAAGGACGTGGCCCAATATTTCCTTCAAAAAACGGCTCTAGACTAGTTTTTTTAGCCATTAAAGGTTTTGTTGGTAGTTTGGTCAATTTACTTAGTTGAGGGTAGTTTTTTCATCTAAATTAGTTTTCAAATTCACATGTGTTATTGGTGTATCTATACGTATCAATATCTGATGAACAAAGTTTTCGGGGGTATGTACGTGGTATATTGGAATGAAGCTAATATGGGTAATTCCTTAGTTATACATAATATAATACACTTAATCATCAAGAAGGACTTGGCCTAATATTTCCTCCAAAAAATGACTCTAGACCACTTTTTTTAGCCATTAAAGTTTTTGATGGTAGTTTGGTCAATATACTTAGTAGAGGGTAGTTTTGTCCTTCTGAATTATTTCTCAAATTCACATGTGTTATTGGTGTATCTATACGTATCAATATCCGAGAAAGAAAGTTTTCGAAGGTATGCGTGTGGTATATTGGAATGAAGGTAATAAGGGTAATTCCGTAATTATACATAATATCATATACTTAATCATCAAGAAGGACTTGGCCCAATACTTCCTCCAAAAAACGCCCCTAGACCACTTTTTTTAGCCATTAAAGGTTTTGTTGGTAGTTTGGTCAATTTACTTAGTTGAGGGTAGTTTTTTCATCTGAATTAGTTCTCAAATTTACATGAGTTATTGGTGTATCTATACGTATCAATATATGATGAAGAAAGTTTTCGGAGGTATGTATGGGTATATTGGAATCAATCTAATAAGGGTAATTGCTTAGTTATACATAATATAACACACTTAATCATCAAGGACTTGGTCCAATATTTCCTCCAAAAAACGACTCTAGACCACTTTTTTTAGACATTAAAGTTTTTAATGGTAGTTTGGTCAATTTACTTAGTTGAGGGTAGTTTTGTCCTTCTGAATTACTTCTCAATTTCACATGTGTTATTGGTGTATCTATACGTATAAATATCAGACGAAGAAAGTTTTCGGAGGTATGAGCGTGGTATTGTGGAATGAAGGTAATAATGGTAATTTTAGTAATTACACAAAATATTATATACTTAATCATCAACGAGGACTTGGCTCAATATTTTCTCCAAAAAACGCCTCTAGACCACTTTTTTTAGCCATTAAACTTTTTTGATGGTAGTTTGGTCAATATACTTAGTTGAGGGTAGTTTTGTCCTTCTGAAGCACTTCTCAAATACACATGTCTTATTGGTATATCTATACGTTTCAATATCAAATGAAGAAAGTTTTCGGAGGTATGTGCGTAGTATATTGGAATGAAGGTAGTAAGCGTAATTTTGTAATTATACATAATATCATAAACTTAATCGTCAAGAAGGACTTGGCTTAATATTTTCTCAAAAAAACGCCTCTAGACTTATTTTTTTAGCCATTAAAGTTTTTGATGCTAGTTTGGTCAATTTACTTAGTTGAGGGTAGTTTTGCCCTTCTGAATTACTTTTCAAATTCACAAGTATTATTGGTGTATCTATACGTATCAATATCAGATGAAGAAAGTTTTCGGAGGTATGTGCGTGGTATATTGGAATGAAGGTAATCAGGGTAATTCCATAATTATACATAATATCATATACTTAATCATAAAGAAGGACTTGGCACAAATTTATCCAAAAAACTCCTCCAGACCACTTTTTTAAGCCATTAATGTTTTTTATGGTAGTTTGGTCAATTTACCTAGTTGAGGGTTGTTTTGTTCTTCTGAATTACTTCTCAAATTCACATGTGTTATTGGTGTATCTATACGTATCAATATCAGATGACGAAAGTTTTCGGAGGTATATGTGTGGTATTTTGAAATGAAGGTGATAAGGGTAAATCCGTAGTTCTACATAATATCATATATTTAATCATCAAGCAGGGCTTGGCCAATATTTCCTCCAAAAAACGCCTGTAGACCACGTTTTTAAGCTATTAAAGTTTTTGATGGTAGTTTGGTCAATTTACTTAGTTGAGGGTAGTTTTGTCCTTCTGAATTACTTCTCAAATTCACATGTGTTATTGGTGTATCTATACGTATCAATATCAGATGAAGAAAGTCTTCAAGGGTATGTGCATGGTATTTTGGAATGAATGTAATAATGGTAATTCCACAATTATACAAAATATCAAATACTTAATCATCAAGCAGGACATCGCCCAATATATCCTCCAAAAAACGCCTCTAGACCACTTTTTTTAGCCATTTAAATTTTTTGATGGTAGTTTGGTCAATATACTTAGTTGTGGGTAGTTTTGTCCTTCTGAATTACTTCTAAAATTCACATGTGTTATTGGTGTATCTATACGTATCAATATCAGATGAAGAAAGTTTTCGGAGGTATGCGCGTGGTATAATGGAATGAAAGTAATAAGGGTAATTTCGTAATTATACATAATATCATATACTTAATCATCAAGAAGGACTTGGCACAAATTTTTCAAAAAATGCCTCTAGACCACAATTTTTAGCAATTAATGTTTTTTATGGTAGTTTCGTCAATTACTTAGTTGAGGGTAATTTTGTCGTTCTGAATTATTTCTCAAATTCACATGTGTTATTGGTTTATCTATACGTATCAATATCAGATGAGGAAAGTTTTCGGAGGTATGTGCGTGGTATTTTGGAATGAAGGTTGTAATAACCCAAAAATTTTAATTACTTAATTAAGCGTTAATCATGCAATTAGCTTTATTAAACATAATTAAATTAACTTGACACCTTAATTAAACTCAAAAATTTTAATTTCTAAACTTTTCGTATTAGATTGATAAACTCTATAATTTTCGTGATTAGGATTAATTCACACGAAACCCCAAGCCCACCCAACAACAAAAATTAATTCTCTCAAAATCAAATCTCCCACAATCTATCCCACACTATCACAAACAAAATCAGATTTTTAGAGAGGGAGAGTGAAGAGAAATAAGGGGAAAACCAAAAGAGAAAGAGAAGAAAAAAGGGTAAGAAATCTAAACCAAAAACTTGTACATTTTTATTTAATTTCTAGTTGATAAAAATAAATCATCACACAAGTCTTTTCTTTGTTCATCTATACTCAAAATCAAGTTGAGAAGTTCACTCTTTTCTTCCCTAAACCGAGGTCAACTTCGGATTAAGCAAGCAATGTAAATTTCTAAACCCATTTTTGATTTCTAGTTCTTAATCATGAAAATGCAAAACCTAAAACCTTGATCTTTTTCATACATTCTTAATCTTTCGAAAATGACCAAAAGTAAACTAGATCATGTTCATCTAAACCCATTCTTGACCCTAACGTCGTTGCATGTCGATTTTGGACACTTTGGACCAAAAATGGAAAAATCAAGTTAAAACAAATGAAAACCCCAAATTGGTAACTTGATCTAAAAATGGACTACAAAATCACTTCCAAAAATAAAAATGCCGAAAAGGAAAAAATAGAAGAAATAAAACCCTAACTTTCGAAATTAACAAGAAAAATCAAGGATCTTATATTTTTAGCTCTTGCATGTTAATTATGACTAATTAAAGTAAAATAAAAATTCTAGGCTCAAAAGTGATTGTCGAATCAAGTGAAGGGATTGTTATTTGATCTTTGGCTCAAGGACAAGGTAATTTTCATGTCTATTAAATCCCTCAAAAACTTATATAAAAACGGTGTTGGATGATTTATGAAAATTATAAAAAGAAATGGTCGTTTATGGAGTTTTGGACTTGCATGTATTTCGAATGTTATTTGGAAATGATTGAGAGTAATTTGGAGATTTATGACTAATTTGAGTGTTGAATAATGAAGTGGAATTATTATTGAACTATTGTCGATTGTGTCGTGAGGGTTTGATGAAAATTGGACAATTTGTGTGACTTGTACTTATTAATTGACATTGTGATATATTGAGGTGTTATCATAATTTATGGACTTGTAAATGTATACTTGGACTTATGGATGATTTGGAAATATTGTTGCACGTGAGAAAAACTAAGTGTAGATGAAAGTGAGCTTATGTATGGATATATATAATGTTGAAATTTTACTAAGTATGGTAACTTTGGAGAGATTGGACTTATAAGGACTTTTAAGGACTTAAAATACTAAATGAATGGGGTATATCAAGTTATCACTTGATCCCAAACAAAGTGAAAAGAAAATTGTGTGCACTTGTTTGATCACTAATAAAAGATTAATTGTGGTAAACTCAAGCTTTGCAACCTTGAGATGATTGAAGGGAATGTGAGTTTAAGTGTGCACACTATAATAAAATGGCTATAATGCCCGGCGAAGAGCCTTTGTACGAATTATGGGACCTTAGAGTCCAAGAAATTGTGATATAGAAGTTGGATTATAAATCCAAGATGATTATGTGAATTAAGTGAATTATGATTAAGGTAGAGAGACCTTAATCACGCATCTCTTCCTACCACCTAACATAAAAATGTCTAACATAATTTTAGGAGATTTTATGAGTTGATTATTAGGACTAATTGAGTGATTATGAATATTAGGAGAAAATACTAGGGAGAGATTGAATTTCGGTTGATACTTGGTTGATACATAATTATTATTGAGAAATGGAAAATGTTTGATTATTATTGTATTTATTAAACACATCACTTATTATCTATATTATATTTATCAAACGACTTATGGACGTAAAAATGGTAAGTTTCTCAAAATTATTTTATTATTATTATTTTTACATAATGGGGTGAAATTGCTTAGCATTCCGCTAATTTTCTGTTTATTTGTTTCATGTGATCGTTGCTCGGATATGTGTGGAGCAGTTTGATGGACGTTGGTTGCATGGCATGGGAGGGCATAATCATAATAATATTAGTTTACTTAGTCGCTAAGTTAGGTCGCTATGTAATTAAGACAATAATTATTTTCTTCGGTTATTTTTGTAATTTCCCTAATCGCCTTGTATCCATTTGTTTTAAAATCGATACAGCAGTAATGACTTGAAATTCTTATGATATGATATCACGTTTTGTTAATTTAGATCTTGGGGTGATAACCTACGATTAATGTATAATTAATCGGGGGTTAAATTCCGGGTCATTCCAAGATGGTATCAGAGCATAAAAAAGGAAAGTTCGAACTCAAAAGGCAATGGTGAAAACGATTAAAACTAAAAAAGCTAAAAATGAAAATGGGTTAAACTAAGAAAAGGGTGCATGTGCATTTAGAAGGGTTTAAGTTCACTTTCCATGTTTGCATGTGTGTTTAATTTGCTTGCAACTAACGCTTAGATTATGTGCTATATTGAGTTTGTTCTAGATGGCTCCTACTTATACTCCCGTAGCTCTCATACCACCACATCCGGTAACGCTCACGATGAAGAAGGACGAGTCTATTGAAGACTATGTAGCACGCTTTGCCATTGCTTGCAACGCCTACGCACCATACACCGATGAGCCGGTTGACTTTGAGGGGTGGAGAGTTTATGTTCTTCTTAAAACTCTTCCTCCCGATGAGCCATGGCTTAGTGTCCGTCTCAATTACATGGATATCCTTGTGCTTGATAACAAGTTTAATGCGGTTTATTATGCTAATAAGGGTAAGTGGTATTTGGACTTAGATTACATGAAGGGTATCTTGAACCAAGCTTATTTCGAGTGGTATGCCGCCACTATGGGTTATTCTCTCATACCCGAGACCGTGATCCAATACCGCAGAGGAAAGTCGGTTTACTTCCCTCACATCCCTCCTATCCCCGAGTATGTTCCCGTGCATCCACCGCCAACACAAGGAGAGTCCTCGGCCATGCCTCCACCTACACCTTGGGTGCCGGCTACGGAAGAGATGGAGCATGAGGTTGTGGTCCACTTTCCTACTCTTATCCGAGACCCTATTGAGGAATTTGTGCATGGTTATGTGTAGGTACTTGGTTGGTAGTTGCATGCTTGGTAGTCTTTGTTTTTAAACTTGGTGGAAGTGTTGATATTTTGGGCACTAACAAACACTTTTTATGGTTGTGTATATATTGGGTGTGGCATGACAAACTTTTGCCACAATGATGATGATGGTTAGCTTTGATGTATTTTGGTTTATGGCTAACCCAATTTTCAGCAAAGTGTAGGGAAGCTACAAAGAGAAAATGTAGCTTGAAATGGTGTAAATTGAACCATTAATTATGTGTAATATTTGTAGTTGTTAACTAGCTTTAATTTGATGCTTGCTAGTTACATATATACGCTATACTATGCGCATGAGTTGCAATTAACTAGGGTGCTTTAGAAACAATTTTGCATGATTTTCGCATGATTAAGGTCCGAAATGACCTTGATAATAGTTCATAATTTCGAAAATAAAAATTAGACTTAGATGCCTCCTAAATTTAATAAAGATAAGTCGACTATGTGAATATGTGATTTAATCTAATGTGCTAAATTTACTAAATTATAGTCATGGCAATTCAAGAAGGAGAAGTGGTAGTAACCGGAAGCACCAACCCGACTAATGGGGAAAACTCTAATGGAGGACGATCAGAAACTCTAGAGACTTTGTGTCAATACTTTGGGACAACAATTAAGGGTCAAATAGAGGAGAGAGGAGGAATGAAAGAGAAAACTAAGGAACCCCAAGCCTTGCTTTTCAAAAACCTTGCTAATCACCACTCACCTACTTTTGAAAGGGGAGTTAACCTGTTATTGCTTGAGGATTGGATTAGAGACATGGAGAAGTTATTTGAGGCTATAGGATGTCCAAAAGATCACATGATTAGTTGTGGGCAATACTACTTAAGGAGAGAAGCCGATGATTGGTGGCAAGTTGTTAAGGAGGAACACCTTAATAAATCTGACTTTGATTGGGAAAAATTTAAGGAGAAGCTTAGAGAGAGATTTTACCCTAGATCCCTTAGGAGAAGGAAGCAACAAGAGTTTGAAAATTTGAGGCAAGGAAAAATGAGTGTAACCGAGTATGCTGCAAAATTTAATGAGTTGTCACGATTTGCAGAAAATTTGGTGAAACATGAGATAGATAGGATTGAGAGGTTTGAGGATGGTCTTACTTGGCGTATCCAAGAATTAGTCGCTGGGTCGTCAAACACTTTTCAGGAAGCTTATGATAAAGCAATTAACATTGAGAGAATCCAGGAGAGGCGTGATCCTATTATGGCACGTAGTAAGAATTGGAAGGAGAGAAATGGAATTGTCGAGAGAAAGAGGTCTAGAAGTCCACCTAGGAGCTGGAGTGTTTCGATCTGGAGGAAATTTTAAGAGAAATGGAGGTAGTGTGAGAAACTGTCCCCGTTGTGGAAAGAGTCACCCAGGAAAGCCTTGTGGAATCAAACCTGTATGCTTTGCTTGTAACAGGCCTGGTCACATTGCAAGTGAGTGTTACACTAGGAGACAAGTGAGGAGTGAGGAAGGATTTGATAGGAGAAACCACCCGCCCCAAAATGGAAACCGTAACAGGAACAATGGTCGTGAGAATGGAGGGCAAATTACTGGAGCTAGAGACTGGAGGAATACCACCACTTTCCAAAAGGTCGTAACTCAACTACCTGGAAGTGTTGCTGGTACTAGTCAAGCAGTTAGCCATAATAAAGGGAGGATTCACGTGATGAATCATCTAGAAGCTGACACTAGTCCTAACGTGGTCACTGGTACTTTTCTTATTTATTCTTTTCCTGCAGTAGTTTTATTTGATTCCGGTGCATCATGGTCGTTTTTATCTACTGAATTTGGCAAGAAAAATAAACTAATACCAAATATCATCCCAATAGTAGAAATCACAACTCCCGGAGGAATTACCGTACCTTGTGAACTCGTTTACAAAAATAGCCCTATCCAAATAGCCAACAAAAATTTTCCCGGTGATCTCATACAATTTAATTTGTGAGATTTTGATGCTATATTAGGAATGGATTGGCTTAGTAAATACCAGGCTAGAATTGAGTGTTATCAACAAAAAGTCTCGTTAAAAACCTTATCTGGGGAAAGGGTAGAATATGACGGGATGAATATAACGCCACATTTTAACATAATTTCTGCCATGAATATTGCTAGTTTAAATAGGAAAAACTATTCGAACCATCTTTTCCAAATGACCGAGTCTGCACCAAAAGAAAATGAATTGTCAAGAATACCCGTAGTATCAGAATTCCCGGATATATTTTCCGAAGGAATACCCGGTATGTCGCCAAAGAGAGCCATAGACTTTACCATAGAACTTAGCCCTGGTACCGCACCAATTTCAAAAGCTCCTTATAGGATGGCCCCAGTAGAAATGAAAGAGTTAAAAACCCAGTTAGAGGAATTATTGGAGAAGGGATATATTAGACCTAGTTTTTCACCTTGGGGAGCACCTATGTTGTTTGTGAGAAAGAAAGATGGAAGCATGAGATTGTGTATAGATTACCGAGAGTTGAATAAGGTTACCATCAAAAATAAGTATCCTTTACCTAGGATAGATGATTTGTTCGACCAGCTTAAAGGTGCAGGAATATTTTCGAAAATAGATTTGAGGTCAGGATACCACCAGTTGAGAATTAAGGAAGAAGATATACCTAAAACTGCTTTTAGAACCCGCTATGGACATTATGAGTTTACTGTAATGCCCTTTGGATTAACCAATGCTCCCGCAATTTTTATGGATCTTATGCATAGAATTTTTCACCATTACTTAGATCGATTTGTGGTAGTTTTCATAGATGACATTTTGATTTATTTGAAAAATAGAGAAGACCACAAGAAGCATTTGGGAATAGTCTTAGAAATCTTGAGAGAAAATCAACTTCATGCAAAATTGTCTAAATGTGAATTTTGGATCGAGAGAGTTACTTTTCTAGGACATATTATTTCTAAGGATGGAGTGTCGGTAGACCCTAGCAAGATAGAGGCAGTTAAAGACTGGTCCAGACCAACCAATGTTACAGAAATTCGAAGTTTCTTGTGATTAGCCGAATACTATAGGAGATTTGTGAAAGATTTTTCGAGGATAGCTAAACCCATCACAAACCTTTTGAGGAAAACCACAAAATTTCAGTGGGACGAGAAATGTGAGGAAGCCTTTCAGGAACTGAAGAATAAGTTGACCATCGCACCAATTTTAACTTTACCTAAAGAGGGAGAGGATTATGAAGTGTTTAGTCACGCATCTAAAAACGGGTTAGGTTGTGTACTTATGCAGAATAGAAAAGTGATAGTCTATGCTTCTAGCCAGTTGAAACCCTATGAAGTGAATTACCCGACCCATGACTTAGAATTAGCTGCAGTAGTGTTTGCTTTGAAAATTTGGAGACATTACTTGTACGGAGCTAAGTGTTACTTTACACTGATCATAAGAGCTTAAGGTATATTTTTACCTAGAAGGGGTTGAAATTAAGGCAAAGAAGATGGTTAGAATTACTAAAGGATTATGATCTAGAGATTAGATATCATGAGGGAAAAGCCAATGTAGTGGCCGATGCTCTTAGTAGAAAACCCGTCATTCGATATCACAGCCTTTAGAGAAAGAAATCGAGAAGTTTAATCTTGAATTAGTAGAACAAGGAAAACCTGAGGAGATTATAGCCATGTTTTCAATTCAACCCACACTTTTTGAGGAAATTAGAGAATTGCAGAAAACTGATCCGGAGTTAGAGAAAATGAGGGAATTAGTCAGAAATGGGGAATTAACAGAAATTGTGGAATTAGAGGATGGTAGTTTGAAGTATAAGGGAAGATGGTGTATACCACAGAATAAGCAGTTGAAAGAAAAGATTTTAGGAGAAACCCATAACACACCATATTCAGTACACCCTGGAAATAATAAGTTGTATCAGGATTTACGATCTCATTTTTGGTGGAAAGGAATGAAGAGAGAGATAGCTGACTATGTGTCGAAATGTCTTACCTGTCAAAGAGTGAAGAGTGAACACCAGAAAACCGGAGGATTGTTACAACCTTTAGAAATTCCAAGTTGGAAATGGGAATCAGTGTCTATGGATTTTGTTACTGGATTACCTAGCACAAGTAGAGGAATGAACGCCATTTGGATCATAGTGGATAGGTTAATCAAAGTAGCTAGATTTATAGCAATGAGAGATACTTGGAGTTTAACCCAGCTTGCAGAAGCCTATATTAGAGAAGTTGTTAGATTACATGGTGTGCCTAAGGATATTGTATCTGATAGGGATACTCGTTTTCTATCACAGTTTTGGGAAAAGCTACAAGCCGCATTTGGGACACAACTTAAGTTTAGTACGGCATTTCACCCAGCCACAGATGGCCAGACAGAGAGGACTATACAGACGCTTGAGGATATGCTTAGGTCTTGTGTTTTAGAATTTCAAGGAATTTGGGAGAAACATTTACCTTTGGTAGAATTTTCCTATAACAATAGTTATCATTCAACCATAGACCAAGCCCCTTACGAAGCATTGTATGGAAGAAAATGCACTAGTCCTTTATGTTGGGTAGATTCAGAGGATACCTTGGTATTAGGACCTGATATAGTACATGATACGATGGAGCAAGTCAAGGTTATACAAGGAAAGATAAATGCTGCCCAGGATAGACAGAAAAGCTACGCCGACAAACGAAGAAAACCTTTAGAATTCCAAATAGGAGATAACATTCTGATTAAGGTATCACCTATGAAAGGAGTTAAGAGATTCGGGCAAAAAGGAAAGTTAAGTCCCAGATATGTTGGTCCATACCGAATAGTTGAGAGAGTTGGAGAGGTACCTTACAGAGTCGAATTACCCTCAGAATACGAAAACATGCACAATGTATTCCATGTATCCCAGTTACGAAAGTACTCGGGAGAGCAAAGTCAAATCCAGCAAGTTGAACCCATAGAGCTGTCTGAAAATCTTACTTTTGAGGAAATCCCAAAGCCATCTTAGATTATAAGCAGAGGAAGCTTCGCAGCAAAATCACACCGCTAGTCAAAGTCTTGTGGCAAAGTCCAACGATAGAGGAAGCCACTTGGGAATCCGAGTCAGACATGCGGAACCAATACCCTCATCTGTTTACCCAAGGTTAGAATTTTCAAGTTTCGGGACGAAAATTATTTTAAGGGGGGTAGACTGTAATAACCCAAAATTTTTAATTACTTAATTAAGCGCTAATCATGCAATTAGCTTAATTAAACATAATTAAATTAACTTAACACCTTAATTAAACTCAAAAATTTTAATTTCTAAAATTTTCGTATTAGATTGATAAACTCTATAATTTTCGTGATTAGGATTAATTCACACGAAATCCTAACGATTTCGTTAATTACTTGTTTAACCTCTAAAAATCACGTTTAATTATCTAACGTGTGATTAAGCTAATTAAACTACCTAAATGATTTTGTTAACTTCTTAAGTGACCGAATATATGTGATTAGGAGTAGAATATGAGTATGCTAAGTAATTCCTATTCATTGACTTGGACATGGGTCAATAAAATATATCTAATGTTTAATAAGACTTTTCTAAATGGGTACAAGTGTGCACTTAGGTGGCACTATCCAAAATAGAAGTGAAAAATCAGATTTTTGCACGGAGGAAGAAATGGTGAGTCAAAATCCATTTTTGCCATGAAAGGATTAAAAATGCAACCAAACCATGGTATTTCATGTATGTACATGGTTTTAGCATTTGATGGGGTATGGCATGAAGACTTAAAATTCAGAAAAATGCTTATAAAAGGGGGGAGGGGAAACCGCGAATATCACAAGCAAAAACCAAAGAAAAACACAGCAAATATAATCAGAAATTTTGATGGGTTAAATCACCCAACAAATACCCAATAAAAGCTAAAGGAACCATACCCATAATCATCATTATCTACTTGCTTTTACATTTCCCAAGCTCAAGTTTAATTGAGCAACTAAAACCTTCTTACACCCTACACCCCTACTACCCGAAACCCCAAGCCAACCCAACAACAAAAATTAATTCTCTCAAAATCAAATCCCCCACAATCTATCCCACATTATCACAAACAAAATCATATTTTTAAAGAGAGAGAGTGAAGAGAAATAAAGGGAAAACTGAAAGAGAAAGAGAAGCAAAAAGGGTAAGAAATCTAAACCAAAAACTTGTACATTTTTATTTAATTTCTAGTTCATAAAAATAAATCCTCACACAAGTCTTTTCGTTGTTCATCTATACTCAAAATCAAGTTGAGAAGTCCACTCTTTTCTTCCCTAAACCGAGGTCAACTTCGGATTAAGCAAGCAAGGAAAATTTCTAAACCCATTTTCGATTTCTAGTTCTTAATCATGAAAATGCAAAACCTAAAACCTTGATCTTTTTCATACATTCTTGATCTTTTTCATACATTCTTAATCTTTCGAAAATGACCAAAAGTAAACTAGATCATGTTCATTTAAACCTATTCTTGACCCTAACGTCGTTGCATGTCGATTTTGGACACTTTGGACCAAAAATGGAAAAATCAAGTTAAAACAAATGAAAACCCCAAATTGGTAACTTGATCTAAAAATGGACTACAAAATCACTTCCAAAAATGCAAAAAGCCGAAAAGGGAAAAATAGAAGAAGTAAAACCCTAAGTTTCAAAATTAACAAGAAAAATCAAGGATCTTATATTTTTAGCTCTTGCATGTTAATTTTGACTAATTAAAGTAAAATAAAAATTCTAGGCTCAAAAGTGATTGTCGAATCAAGTGAAGGGATTGTTGTTTGATCTTTGGGTCAAGAACAAGGTAATTTTCATGTCCATTAAATCCCTCAAAAACTTATATAAAAACGGTGTTGGATGATTTATGAAAATTCTAAAAAGAAATGGTCTTTTATGGATTTTTGGAGTTGCATGTATTTCGAATGTTATTTGGAAATGATTGAGAGTAATTTGGAGATTTATGACTAATTTGAGTGTTGAATAATGAAGTGGAATTATTATTGAACTATCGTCGATTGTGCCGTGAGTGTTTGATGAAAATTGGACAATTTGTGTGACTTGTACTTATTAATTGACATTGTGATATATTGAGGTGTTATCATAATTTACGGACTTATAATTGTATACTTGGACTTATGGATGATTTGGAAATATTGTTGCATGTGAGAAATACTAAGTGTAGATAAAAGTGAGCTTATGTATGGATATATATATATAATGCTGATATTTTACTAAGTATGGTAACTTTGGAGAGATTGGACTTATGAGGACTTTTAAGGACTTAAAATACTAAATGAATGGGGTATATCAAGTTATCACTTGATCCCAAACAAAGTGAAAAGAAAATTGTGTGCACTTGTTTGATCACTAATAAAAGATTAATTGTGGTACACTCAAGCTTTGCAACCTTGAGATGATTGAAGGGAATGTGAGTTTAAGTGTGCACTCTATAATAAAATGGCTATAATGCCCGGCCAAGAGCCTTAGTACGAATTATGGGACCTTAGAGTCCAAGAAATTGTGATATAGAAGTTTGATTATAAATCCAAGATGATTATGTGAATTAAGTGAATTATGATTAAGGTAGAGAAACATTAATCACGCATCTCTTCCTACCACCTAACATAAAAATGTCTAACGTAATTTTAGGAGATTTTATGAGTTGATTATTAGGACTATTGAGTGATTATGAATATTAGGAGAAAATACTTGGGAGAGATTGAATTTCGGTGGATACTTGGTTGATACATAATTATTATTGAGAAATGAAAAATGTTTGATTATTATTATCTATATTATATTTATCAAACGACTTATGGACGTAAAAATGGTAAGTTTCTCAAAATTATTTTATTATTATTATTTTTACATAATGGGGTGAAATTGCTTAGCATTCCGCTAATTTTCTGTTTATTTGTTTCATGTGATCGTTGCTCGGATATGTGTGGAGCAGTTTGATGGACGTTGGTTGCATGGCATGGGAGGGCATAATCGTAATAATACTAGTTTACTTAGTCGCTAAGTTAGGTCGCTATGTAATTAAGACAATAATTGTTTTTCTTCGGTTATTTTTGTAATTTTCCCAATCGCCTTGTATCCATTTGTCTTAAAATGGATACGGCAGTAATGGCTTGGAATTCTTATGATATGATATGACGTTTTGTTAATTTAGATCTTGGGGTGATAACCTACGATTAATGTATAATTAATCGGGGGTTAAATTAAGGGTCGTTACAAAGGTAATAAGGGTAATTCCGTAATTATACATAATATCATATACTTAATCATCAAGCAGGGCTTGGCCCGACATTTCCTCCAAAAAACGCCTCTAGAACACTTTTTTTAGCTATTAAAGTTTTTGATGGTAGTTTGGTCAATTTACTTAGTTGAGGGTAGTTTTGTCCTTCTGAATTACTTCTCAAATTCACATTGTTATTGGTGTATCTATACGTATCAATATTAGATGAAGAAA
Source organism: Tetragonia tetragonoides (assembly GCA_038025085.1). Classification (NCBI taxonomy): domain Eukaryota; kingdom Viridiplantae; phylum Streptophyta; class Magnoliopsida; order Caryophyllales; family Aizoaceae; genus Tetragonia; species Tetragonia tetragonoides. Next base: position 22,336,724 of record CM076149.1, read on the forward strand.
GTCTTTAAGGGTATGTGCGTGGTATTTTGGAATGAAGGTAATAATGGTAATTCCGTAATTATACAAAATATCATATACTTAATCATCAAGCAGAACTTGACCCAATATTTCCTCTAAAAAACGCCTCTAGACCACTGTTTTTAGCCAATTAAATTTTTATGGTAGTTTGGCCACTATACTTAGTTGAGGGTAGTTTTGTCCTTCTGAATTACTTCTCAAATTCACATGTGTTATTGGTGTATCTATACGTATCAATATCAGATGAAGAAAGTTTTTGTAGGTATGTGTGTGGTATATTGGAATGAAGTTAATAAGGGTAATTCTGTAATTATACATAATATCATATACTTAATCATCAAGAAGGACTTGGCCCAACATTTCCTCCAAAAAACTCCTCTAGAATTTTTTTTTTTAGCCATTCAAGTTTTGGATGCTAGTTTAGTCAATTTACTTAGTTGAGGGTAGTTTTGCCCTTCTAAATTACTTCTCAAATTCACAAGTGTTATTGGTGTATCTATACGTATCAATATAAGATGAAGAAAGTTTTCGGAGGTATGTGCGTGGTATATTGGAATGAAGGTAATAAGGGTAATTCCGTAATTATACATAATATCATATACTTAATCATCAAGAAGGACTTGGCACAAATTTCTCAAAAAAAAGCCTCTAAACCACTTTTTTTAGCGATTAAAGTTTTTTATAGTAGTTTGGTCAATTTACTTAGTTTAGAGTAGTTTTGTCCTTCTGAATTGCTTCTTAAATTCACATGTGTTATTGGTGTATCTATACGTATCAATATCAGATGAAGAAAGTTTTCGGAGGTACGTGCGTGGTATTTTGGAATGAAGGAACTAAGGGTAATTCCGTAATTATACATAATATCATATACTTAATCATCAAGCATGGGCTTAGCCCAATATTTCCTCCAAAAAACGCCTCTAGACCACTTTTTTTAACTATTAAAGTTTTTGATGGTAGTTTGGTCAATTTACTTAGTTGAGGGTAGTTTTGTCCTTCTGAATTACTTCTCAAATTCATATGTGTTATTGGTGTATCTATACGTATCAAGTTTTTGGAGGTATGTGCGTGGTATATTGGAAAGAAGGTAATAAGGGTAATTTCGTCATTATACATAATATCATATATACTTAATCATCAAAAAAGACTTGGCCCAATACTTCCGCCAAAAAACGCCTCTAGACCTGGTTTTTTAGCCATTGAAGTTTTTGATAGTAGTTTGGTCAATTTACTTAGTTGAGGGTTGTTTTGTCCTTCTCAATTACTTCTCAAATTCACATTTGTTATTGGTGTATCTCTACGTATCAATATCAGATGAAGAATGCTTTCGGAGGTATGTGCGTGGTATATTGGAATGAAGGTAACAAGGGTTATTCCGTAATTCTACATAATATCATATACTTAATCATCAAGAAGGACATGGCCCAATATTTCCTCCAAAAAAACGCCTCTAGACCACTTTTTTTAGCCGTTAATGTTTTTGATGGTAGTTTGGTCAATTTACTTAGGTGAGGGTAGTTTTGTCCTTCTGAACTACTTCTCAAATTCACATGTGTTATTGGTGTATCTATACGTATCAATTTCAGATGAAGAAGTTTTCGAAGTTATGTGCGTGATATATTGGAATGAAAGTAATAAGCGTAATTTCGTAATTATACATAATATCATATACTTAATCATCAAGAAGGACATTGCCCAATAGTTCAGCCAAAAAACGCCTCTAGACCACTTTTTTTAGCCATTGAAGTTTTTGATTGTAGTTTTGTCAATTTACTTAGTTGAGGGTAGTTTTGTCCTTCTGAATTACTTCTCAAACTCACATGTGTTATTGGTGTATCTATACGTATCAATATTAGAGGAAGAAAGGTTTCGGAGGTATCGATGTGGTATATTGGAATGAAGGTAATAAGGGTAATTCCGTAATTATATACATAATATTTTATACTTAATCATCAAGAAGGACTTGGCCCAATATTTTCTCCAAAAAACGCCTCTAGACCACTTTTTTTAGCCATTAAAGTTTTTGATGGTAGTTTGGTCAATTTGCTTAGTTGAAGGTAGTTTTGTCCATCTGAATAACGTCTTAAATTCACATGTGTTATTTGTGTATCTAAACGTATCAGTATCAGATGAAGAAAGTTTTCGGAGGTATGTGCGTGGTATATTGGAATGAATGTAATAAGGGTAATTTCGTAATTATACGTATTCATTAAGAAGGACTTGGTCCCACGTTTCCTTCAAAAAACGCCTCTAGACCTAGTTTTTTAGCCATTGAAGTTTTTGATAGTAGTTTGGTCAATTTACTTAGTTGAGGGTTGTTTTGTCCTTCTCAATTACTTCTCAAATTCACATGTGTTATTGGTGTATCTCTACGTATCAATATCAGATGAAGAATGCTTTCGGAGGTATGTGCGTGGTATATTGGAATGAAGGTAACAAGGGTTATTCCGTAATTATACATAATATCATATACTTAATCATCAAGAAGGACATGGCCCAATACTTCCTCCAAAAAAACGCCTCTAGACCACTTTTTTTAGCCATTAATGTTTTTGATGGTAGTTTGGTCAATTTACTTAGGTGAGGGTAGTTTTGTCCTTCTGAACTACTTCTCAAATTCACATGTGTTATTGGTGTATCTATACGTATCAATTTCAGATGAAGAAGTTTTCGGAGTTATGTGCGTGATATATTGGAATGAAAGTAATAAGGGTAATTCCGTAATTATACATAATATCATATACTTAATCATCAAGAAGGACATTGCCCAATAGTTCAGCCAAAAAACGCCTCTAGACCACTTTTTTTAGCCATTGAAGTTTTTGCTTGTAGTTTTGTCAATTTACTTAGTTGAGGGTAGTTTTGTCCATTTGAATAACTTCTCAAACTCACATGTGTTATTGGTGTATCTATACGTATCAATATTAGAGGAAGAAAGGTTTCGGAGGTATCGATGTGGTATATTGGAATGAAGGTAATAAGGGTAATTTCGTAATTATATACATAATATTTTATACTTAATCATCAAGAAGGACTTGGCCCAATATTTTCTCCAAAAAACGCCTCTAGACCACTTTTTTTAGCCTTAAAGTTTTTGATGGTAGTTTGGTCAATTTACTTAGTTGAAGGTAGTTTTGTCCATCTGAATAACTTCTTAAATTCACATGTGTTATTTGTGTATGTAAACGTATCAGTATCAGATGAAGAAAGTTTTCGGAGGTATGTGCGTGGTATATTGGAATGAATGTAATAAGGGTAATGCCGTAATTATACATATTCATTAAGAAGGACTTGGTCCCACGTTTCCTTCAAAAAACGCCTCTAGAACACTTTTTTTAGCCATTAAAGTTTTTGATGATAATTTGGTCAATTTACTTAGTTGAGGGTAGTTTTGTCCTTCTGAATTACTTCTCAAATTCACATGTGTTATTTGTGTATCTATACGTATCAATATCATATGAACAAAGTTTTCGGAGTTATGTGCGTGGTATATTGGAATGAAGGTAATAAGAGTAATTCCGTAATTATACATAATATCATATACTTAATCATCGAGAAGGACTTGGCCCATTATTTCCTCCAAAAAACGTCTTTAGACCTTTTTATAGCGATTAAAGTTTTTTATGGTAGTTTGGTCAATTTACTTAGTTGAGGGTGGTTTTGTCCTTCTGAATTACTTCTCAAATTGACATGTGTTATTGGTGTATCTATACGTATCAATATCAGATGAAAAATGTTTTCGGTGGTATGTGTGTGGTATATTGGAATGAAGGTAATAAGGGTAATTCCATAATTCTACATAATATCATATACATAATCATCAAGAAGGACTTGACCCAATATTTCCTCCAAAACACGCCTCTAGACCACATTTTTTAGCCATTAATGATTTTTATGGTAGTTTGGTCAATTTACATAGTTGAGGGTACTTTTGTCTTTCTGAATTACTTCTCAAATTCACATGTGTTATTGGTGTATTTATACGTATCACTACAAGATGAAGAATGTTTTCGGAGGTATGTGCGTGGTATATTGGAATGAAGGTAATTAGGGTAATTCCGTAATTATACATAATATCATATACTTAATCATCTAGAAGCACTTGGCCCAATATTTCCTCCAAAAAAACGCCTCTAGCCCACTTTTTTTAGCCATTAAAGTTTTTGATGGTAGTTTGGTAAATTTTCTTAGTTGAGGGTAGTTTTGTCCTTCTCAATTACTTCTCAAATTCACATGTGTTATTGGTGTATCTATACATATCAATATAAGATAAAGAAAGTTTTCGGAGGTATGTGCGTGGTATATTGGAATGAAGGTAATAAGAGTAATTCCGTAATTATATACATAATATCATATACTTAATCATCAAGATGGACTTGGCTCAATATTTCCGCCAAAAAATGCCTCTAGACCACTTTTTTTAGCCATTAAAGTTTTTTTATTGTAGTTTGGTCAATTTACTTAGTTGAGGGTAGTTTTGTCCTTCTGAATTATTTCTCAAATTCATATGTGTTATTGGTGTATCTATACGTATCAATATCAGATGAAGAAAGTTTTCGGAGGTATGTGCATGGTATATTGGAATGAAGGTAATCAGGGTAATTCCGTAATTATACATAATATCATATACTTAATCATAAAGAAGGACTTGGCACAAATTTATCCAAAAAACTCCTCCAGACCACTTTTTTAAGCCATTAATGTTTTTTATGGTAGTTTGGTCAATTTACCTAGTTGAGGGTTGTTTTGTCCTTCTGAATTACTTCTCAAATTCACATGTGTTATTTGTGTATCTATACGTATCACTATCAGATGAAGAAAGTTTTCGGAGGTATATGCGTGGTATTTTGAAATGAAGGTAATAAGGGTAAATCCGTAGTTCTACATAATATCATATATTTAATCATCAAGCAGGGCTTGGCCAATATTTCCTCCAAAAAACGCCTCTAGACCACGTTTTTAAGCTATTAAAGTTTTTGATGGTAGTTTGGTCAATTTACTTAGTTGAGGGTAGTTTTGTCCTTTTGAATTACTTCTCAAACTCACATGTGTTATTGGTGTATCTATACGTATCAATATCAGATGAAGACAGTTTTCGAAGGTATGTGCGTGATATATTGGAATGAGGGTAATAAGGTTAATTTCGTAATTATACATAATATCATTTACTTAATCATCAAGAAGGACTTGGCCCAATATTTCCTCCAAAAAACGGCTCTAGACCACGTTTTTTAGCCATTAATGTTTTTGATGGTAGTTTGGTCAATTTACTTAGTTGAGGGTAATTTTTGTATTTCTGAATTATTTCTCAAATTCACATGTGTTATTGGTGTATCTATATGTATCAATATCAGTTGAAGAAAGCTTTTAGAGGTATGTGCGTGGTATATATTGGAAGGAAGGTAATAAGGATACTTCCGTACTTATACATAATATCATATATACTTAATCATCAAGAAGGATTGAGCCCAATATTTCCTCCAAAAAAACACTTCTAGACCACTTTTTTTTAGCCATTAAAGTTTTTTATGGTAGTTTGGTCAATTTACGTACTTTAGGGTAGTTTTTTCCTTCTGAATTACTTATCAAATTCACATGTGTTATTGGTGTATCTATACGTATCAATATCAGAAGAAGAAAGCTTTCGTAAGTATGTGCGTGGTATATTGGAATGAAGGTAATAAGGGTAATTCCGTAATTATACAAAATATCATATACTTAATCATCAAGAAGGACTTGGCCCAATATTTCTTCCAAAAAACACATCTAGACCACTTTTTTTAGCCATTAAAGTTTTTGATAGTTGTTTGGTCAATTTACTTAGTTGAGGGTACTTTTGTCCTTCTGAATTACTTCTCAAATTCCCATGTATTATTGGTGTATCTATACGTATCAATATCAGATGAAAAAAGTTTTTCGAGGTATGTGCGTGGTATATTTGAATGAAGGTAATAAGGGTAATCCTGTAATTATACAGTATACATAATTATATACATAATATTTTATACTTAATCATCAAGAAGGACTTGGCCCAATATTTTCTTCAAAAAACGCCTCTAGACCGCTTTTTTTAGCCATTAATGTTTTTGATGGTAGTTTGGTCAATTTACTTAGTTGAAGGTAGTTTTGTCCATCTGAATAACTTCTTAAATTCACATGTGTTATTGGTGTATCTAAACGTATCAGTATCAGATGAAGAAAGTTTTCGGAGGTATGTGCGTGGTATATTGGAATGAATGGAATAAGGGTAATTCCGTAATTATACGTATTCATTAAGAAGGACTTGGTCCCACGTTCCCTTCAAAAAACGCCTCTAGACCACATTTTTTAGCCATTAAAGGTTTGCAGGTAGTTTGGTCAATTTACTTAGTTGAGGGTAGTTTTGTCCTTCTGAATTAATTCTCAAATTCACATGTGTTATTGGTGTATCTATACCTATCAATATCAGATGAAGAAAGTTTTCGAAGGTATGTGCGTGGTATATTGAATGAACTTAATAAGGGTAATTCCGTAATTATACGTAATATCATATACTTAATCATCAAGAAGGACTTTGCCTAATATGTCCTCCAAAAAACGCCTTTAGACCACTTTTTTAGCCATTCAAGTTTTTGATGGTAGTTTGGTCAACTTACTTAGTTGAGGGTAGTTTTGTCCTTCTAAATTACTTCTCAAATTCACATGTGTTATTGGTGTATCTTTACGTATCAATATCAGATGAAGAAAGTTTTCGAGGTATATGCGTGATATATTGGAATGAAGCTAATAAGGGTAATTCCGTAATTATACGTTATATCATATACTTAATCCTCAAGAAGATCTTGGCCCAATATTACCTCCAAAAAATGCCTCTAGACCACTTTTTTTAGCCATTAATGTTTTTGAAGGTAGTTTAGTCAATTTACTTAGTTGAGGGTAGTTTTGTCCTTCTGAATTACTTCTCAAATTCACATGTGTTATTGGTGTATCTATACGTATCAATATCAGATGAAGAATGTTTTTGGAGGTATGTGCGTGGTATATTGGAATGAAGGTAATAAGGGTAATTCCGTAATTATTCATAATATCACTTACTTAATCATCAAGAAGGACTTGGCCCAATGTTTCCTCCAAGAAACGCCTCTAGACCACTTTTTTTAGCCATTAAAGTTTTTGATGGTAGTTTGGTCAATTTACTTAGTTGAGGGTAGTTTTGTCTTTCTGAATTATTTCTCAAATTCACAAGTGTTATTGGTGTATCTATACGTATCAATATTAGATGTTGAAAGCTTTCGAAGGTATGTGCTTGGTATATTCTAATGAAGGTAATAAGGGTACTTCCGTAATTATACATAATATCATATACTTAATCATCAAGAATGACTAGGCCCAACATTTCTTCCAAAAAAACACTTCTAGACTACTTTTTTTAGCAATTGAAGTTTTTGATGGTAGTTTGGTCAATTTACTTACTTGAGGGTAGTTTTTTCATTCTAAATTACTTCTCAAATTCACATGTGTTATTGGTGTATCTATACGTATCAATATCAGATGAAGAAAGTTTTTGGAAGTATGTGCGTGGTTTATTGGAATGAAGGTAATAAGGATAATTCCGTAATTATACATAATATCATATACTTAATCATCAAAGACCCCCCTCAAAGCCTTTACTACTGCCATGGGTAAGAAGAGTCGATAAAAATATCTACATTCACTTGTTCCCATATACTCTTGATACCCCAACTCGTCGTTGGTTCTACACCATGAATTCGGAGAACTACCGCACTTGGTCAGATTTCACAGCAGTCTTCCTTGAACGCTAAAAGGAAAATGTTGCTCTACCTATGGCCCTTCGAGAGTTAGAGATCACCAAACAAGAAGAACATGAGGGATTCACTACCTTCCTTAGGCGTTAGAAGCTAAAGATAGCTGAACTGGTTGAGCGACCTTCGCAAACTGATCAAATCCGCCAACTCATCAAGAACCTGCAACCTCCTTACAAGGAACCCCTAAAGTATCAAGCAATTGACTCCTACAACCGGCTCTATGTTGTGGGCATCCTATATGAAGATAACCTTCTTAAGAATTCCACTTAAGTCGTGAACAACGCGAGTATCTACAGGGGGCTGTCCTTCGTGTCCCTGTGAACAGCCTGTGCTCGAGAAGTTGAATAAGAGTCGGAGTTTTCTAGTGTGCAAGTCTAGTTGAGTCCAGTCAAGTTTAATGATGTCTCATTTGTCCTTTCAATTTGTCCATAGAGTCTAGCTTACTTCTCGTGTAATGCTTTTCTTCGATTCAATAAAGATTGCATTTTGATTCCCATCATTGTTCTTTGTTCAATCATATGACGAACTTAAGTTGCCTATGACGGAATAAAAAAAAATTCAAAAAAAAAATTCAAAAGAAAGCCTTCATTGTGGAAAACATCAAACAAAAGCTCCCTAACGATCATCCCCATAGAGGACATGCACTTGAATCGTCCGTGCCGAGGACAGGAGGCATTCATTTGGCACCTCACATCAATATCCTTTACTATCCTATACATCATTACCACTTGCAACCCTTTGAGCCTTAAACACAAAGCCTTTCATTTCTGAACCACATCATCTTTACCCGGGGAATGGGTGTGTGCAACATGGGAATAGAAGCAACCTTTTAGGCAAGGTGGACTGACCTACAAAAAAAAGCCACCGAGAGAAATGCAAAAAAAAAAAGAAGAAGAGAGAACTCGAAAGTTACAGAGCAAAAAAAAAAAAAAAAAAACCGAGACCGATCAAAGATCCAAAAAAGTGCAAACACTTCAAGCACAACCAAACATTGGCCTTACCTAAACATAGGTCCCTTAGCCACCTTGCCTAGATCACAAACTTCTATACCATCTAGCATACTTTGAGGAGGGGATTTACATTGGGTTTCTTTGAGCCTTTATCCTTTCTTTGACACCTTAACCCAGCCTACATATTAATATTAGATGAAGAAAGTTTTCGGAGGTATGTGCGTGGTATATTGGAATGAAGGTAATAAGGATAATTCCGTAATTATACATAATATCATATACTTAATCATCAAGAAGGACTTGACCCAATTTTTCCTCCAAAAAAAGCCTCTAGACCACTTTTTTTAGCCATTAAAGTTTTTAATTGTAGTTTGGTCCATTTACTTAGTTGAGGGTAGTTTTGTTTTCTGAATTACTTCTCAAATTCACATGTGTTAATTGTGTATCTATACGTATCAATATCAGAAGAAGAAAGTTTTCGGAGGTATGTGCGTGGTATATTGGAATGAATGTAATAAGGGTAATTCTGTAATTATACATAATATCATATACTGAATCATCAAGAAGGACTTGGCCCAATATTTCCTCCAAAAAACGCCTTTCGACCACTCTTTTTATCCAATAATGTTTTTTTATGGTAGTTTCAATTTACTTAGTTGAGCGTAGTTTTGTCCTTCTGAATTACTTCTAAAATTCACATGTGTTATTGGTGATCTATACGTATCAATATCAGATGAGGAAAGTTTTCGGAGGTATGTGCATGGTATATTGGAGTGAAGGTAATAAGGGTAATTCCGTAATTATACATAATATCATATACTTTATCATTAAGAAGGACTTGATCCAATATTTCTTCCAAAAAACGCCTCTGCACCACTTTTTTTAGCCATTAAAGTTTTTGATGGTAGTTTCGTCATTTACTTAGTTGAGGGTAGTTTTGTCCTTTTGAATTACTTTTCAAATTCACACGTGTTATTGGTGTATCTATACGTATCAATATCAGATGAAGAAGTTTTCGGAGTTATGTGCGTGGTATATTGGAATGAAGGTAATAAGGGTAATTTCGTAATTATATATAATATTATATATACTTAATCATCAAAAAGGACTTGGCCCAATATTTCTGTCAAAAAACGCCTCTAGACCACAATTTTTTGCCATTAATGTTTTTGATGTTAGTTTTGTTAATTTACTTAGTTGAGGGTAATTTTGTCTTTCTGAATTACTTATCAAATTCACATGTGTTATTGGTGTATCTATACGTATCAATATCAGATGAAGAAAGTTTTCGGAGGTATGTGCGTGGTACATTGGAATGAAGGTAATGAGGGTAATTCCGTAATTATACATAATATCATATACTTAATCATCAAGAAGGACTAGGCCCAACATTTCTTCCAAAAAAACACTTCTAGACTACTTTTTTTAGCAATTAAAGTTTTTGATGGTAGTTTGGTCAATTTACTTACTTGAGGGTAGTTTTTTCATTCTAAATTACTTCTCAAATTCACATGTGTTATTGGTATATCTATACGTATCAATATCAGATGAAGAAAGTTTTTGGAAGTATGTGCGTGGTATATTGGAATGAAGGTAATAAGGATAATTCCGTAATTATACATAATATCATATACTTAGTCATCAAGGACCTGTCCCAATATTTCCTCCAAAAAACGCCTCTAGACCACTTTTTTTAGCCATTAAAGTTTTTGATAGTTGTTTGGTCAATTTACTTAGTTTAGCATAGTTTTGTCCTTCTGAATTACTTCTCAAATTCCCATGTATTATTGGTGTATCTGTACGTATCAATATTAAATGAAAAAAGTTTTTGGAGGTATGTGCATGGTATATTGGAATGAAGGTATTAAGGGTAATTCCGGAATTATACATAATATCATATACTTAATCATCAAGAAGTACTTGGCCCAATATTTCCTCCAAAAAACGCCTCTAGACCATGTTTTTTAGCCATTAAAATTTTTTAGGGTAATTTGGTCAGTTTACGTAGTTGAGGGTAGTTTTGTCGTTCTGAATTACTTCGGATTGTCCCTTTGGATTGTCCCTTTGGTTTGTCCCTTCGATAAAACGCCGATAGCAGATTTGTGACCTCTTTCATAGTTTTTATTCAATTCAAGTATTTACAAAAGCTTCTCTAACTCGACGATTCCTTGAACTTATCTAAACCCCCAGCTTACAATTTTTCTATAAGGACGCAATTTGTGGCCGTAGAAATCCCGGTTCCTTACGGTGGCGACTTCATTGGGGATTTATCTAAGAGGGTGAGACTCGAAAGTCATGTTTGCTTAATTGTTTAATAACATGTTCCATATTTTGCATCATTTGCACCCTCGAGGAAGTTTGTGTCGCAACTCGTAGACAACCCGTATATCTAAAGAAATATACAGTTGTCCTATCGTGTAAATTGACGCTTCCTCACCCATGACTCATCAATCCTTGTTGATGAAAAGAATTACAATTGATGTGTCGACCATCCGCCGAACGGAAATTATAATTTGTCGTGGTAACCTCACAGGAGCCCAAAGCTTCTAGCCTACATTCGTGCATTCGCTTGCTTTTTGTGCATGTGTCGTTGTAATGTCCGTATGGTCACATGTTTGCCTGTAATTATCTCGTTGTAATGCTTGCCTAATATCATGATTATGTGCCAACATGTACTTACGTGCTACGAGTCATTTCTTTTATTTTTAGCTAGTTCCTAATGCCCAAACATAGTGTGAGAATTCAATTCAATGAGCACTCGTTTCCCCGATGATATATTTTCATATCGCGCCGAAGTTATGAACTACTTTTCTAGGACCTTTTAGCAAAAAAAAAAAAAAAAGAGTCAGTCTTTCTAATTCCCCTCTCCCACTTTTCTCATTATTTTTATTTATCCCATTTTCCATTTTTTTTGTGTTTAGAAAAAAAAAAAAAAAAAGACGATGGTCCGCCTTTTTCTATTTTTCTCATTTCGTTCATCGACTTCATTTTTCCTTTGATATGAGGGGAAATGATCGGGCATTTAGGCTTAGGTTGTCATTTTCCATTTCTTTGCATTGCATTGCATTACATTATACATATTAGACGCTCCATGCAAAGGATTCATAATTAGTCGTCATGCTTTTGTTGTCGTCGTTTTTCATCTGCATTTGTATAAAAGATCAAGTCTTGCATTCATCAATGTCTCCATTTGTTCACTATGTCTCATGCATTAGAAGTCTAGACGAGTCAGTTATAAGTCTTCTAGGGTCATTTTCCGTCAATTTATTGTTATACATGTCAAGGTCAGTTCGTCTGTCATTGCATTGTCATCATCATGCATTCAAGTTCATATAGATGTCCATAGGCACATTCACATATTGTTGTCGTAACAAGTTGGCCACCACTCAATACATCCCTTACCTCACCAATCACACCCCCAAACTTCACCGCGGTCAAAACCACCGACGAGAGGCTTGATGAGCTTATGAGTGAGTTGCAAAGGGTGCGACTCAAGGTTGAAGATTTGGAAAAGAAGAAAGAGGATGAAGCAAGAATCCTCTCCAACTCCGACTCTAAGGAAGAAGGACCAAATGCCAAGCTGGCTAAGATTTTTTATGTGCTCGAAAACAGCGGCTTGTATGCCAACTACCATGATAATGTTGGTAAAGTCAATGCCAAAGTCAAGGGCAAGCTTCCATCCACGTTCTCCATGCCCGAGGTTCCGACATTCACTGCCACTGATAATCCACAAGACCCCCCTCAAAGCCTTCACTACTGCCATGGGTAAGAAGAGTCGATAAAAATATCTACATTCACTTGTTCCCATATACTCTTGATACCCCAACTCGTCGTTGGTTCTACACCATGAATTCGGAGAACTACCGCACTTGGTCAGATTTCACAGCAGTCTTCCTTGAACGCTAAAAGGAAAATGTTGCTCTACCTATGGCCCTTCGAGAGTTAGAGATCACCAAACAAGAAGAAGATAAGGGATTCACTACCTTCCTTAGGCGTTGGAAGCTAAAGATAGCTGAACTGGTTGAGCGACCTTCGCAAACTGATCAAATCCGCCAACTCATCAAGAACCTGCAACCTCCTTACAAGGAACCCCTAAAGTATCAAGCAATTGACTCCTACAACCGGCTCTATGTTATGGGCATCCTATATGAATATAACCTTCTTAAGAATTCCACTTAAGTCGTGAACAATGCGAGTATCTACAGGGGGCTGTCCTTCGTGTCCCTGTGAACAGCCTGTGCTCGAGAAGTTGAATAAGAGTCGGAGTTTTCTAGTGTGCAAGTCTAGTTGAGTCCAGTCAAGTTTGATGATGTCTAATTTGTCCTTTGAATTTGTCCATAGAGTCTAGCTTACTTCTCGTGTAATGCTTTTCTTCGATTCAATAAAGATTGCATTTTGATTCCCATCATTGATCTTTGTTCAATCATATGACGAACTTAAGTTGCCTATGACGGAATAAAAAAAATTCAAAAAAAAAATTCAAAAGAAAGCCTTCATTGTGGAAAACATAAAACAAAAGCTCCCTAATGATCATCCCCATAGAGGACATGCAGTTGAACCGTCCGTGCCGAGGACAGGAGGCATTCATTTGGCACCTCACATCAATATCCTTTACTATCCTATACATCATTACCACTTGCAACCCTTTGAGCCTTAAACACAAAGCCTTTCATTTATGAACCACATCATCTTTACTCGGGGAATGGGTGTGTGCAACATGGGAATAGAAGCAACCTTTTAGGCAAGGTGGACTGACCTACAAAAAAAAGCCACCGAGAGAAATGCAAAAAAAAACAGAAGAAGAGAGAACTCGAAACTTACAGAGCAAAAAAAAAAAAAAAAAAAAACCGAGACCGATCAAAGATCCAAAAAAGTGCAAACACTTCAAGCACAACCAAACATTGGCCTTACCTAAACATAGGTCCCTTAGCCACCTTGCCTAGATCACAAACTTCTATACCATCTAGCATACTTTGAGGAGGGGATTTACATTGGGTTTCTTTGAGCCTTTATCCTTTCTTTGACACCTTAACCCAGCCTACGTATTAATATCAGATGAAGAAAGTTTTCGGAGGTATGTGCGTGGTATATTGGAATGAAGGTAATAAGGATAATTTCGTAATTATACATAATATCATATACTTAATCATCAAGAAGGACTTGACCCAATATTTCCTCGAAAAAAAGCCTCTAGACCACTTTTTTTAGCCATTAAAGTTTTTGATTGTAGTTTGGTCCATTTACTTAGTTGAGGGTAGTTTTGTTTTCTGAATTACTTCTCAAATTCACATGTGTTAATTGTGTATCTATACGTATCAATATCAGAAGAAGAAAGTTTTCGGACGTATGTGCGTGGTATATTGGAATGAATGTAATAAGGGTAATTCTGTAATTATACATAATATCATATACTAAATCATCAAGAAGGACTTGGCCCAATATTTCCTCCAAAAAACGCCTCCAGGCCACTTTTTTTAGGCATTAAAGTTTTTGATGGTAGTTTAGTCAATTTACTTAGTTTAGGGTAGTTTTGTCCTTCTGAATTACTTCTCAAATTCACATGTGTTATTGGTGTATCTATTCGTATCAATATCAGATGAAGAAAGTTTTCGGAGTTATGTGCGTGGTATACTGGAATGAAGGTAATAAGGGTAATTCCGTAATTATAAATAATATCATATACTTAATCATCAAGAAGGACTTGGCCCAATATTTTCTCCAAAAAACGCCTCTAGACCACTTTTTTTAGCCATTAAAGTTTTTGATTGTAGTTTGGTCAATTTACTTAGTTGAGGGTCGTTTTGTCCTTCTAAATTACTTCTTAAATGCACATTTGTTATTGGTGTATCTATACCTACCAATATCAGATGAAGAAAGTTTTCGGAGTTATGTACGTGGTATATTGGAATGAAGGTAATAAGGGTAATTCCGTAATTATGCATAATATTATACACTTAATCATCAAGAAGGACTTGGCCCAATATTTCCTCCAAAAAACGCCTTTAGACCACTCTTTTTATCCAATAATGTTTTTTTATGGTAGTTTCAATTTACTTAGTTGATCGTAGTTTTGTCCTTCTGAATTACTTCTCAAATTCACATGTGTTATTGGTGATCTATACGTATCAATATCAGATGAGGAAAGTTTTCGGAGGTATGTGCATGGTATATTGGAATGAAGGTAATAAGGGTAATTTCGTAATTATACATAATATCATATACTTTATCATTAAGAAGGACTTGATCCAATATTTCTTCCAAAAAATGCCTCTACACCACTTTTTTTAGCCATTAAAGTTTTTGATGGTAGTTTCGTCATTTACTTAGTTGAGGGTAGTTTTGTCCTTTTGAATTACTTTTCAAATTCACACGTGTTATTGGTGTATCTATACGTATCAATATCAGATGAAGAAGTTTTCGGAGTTATGTGCGTGGTATATTGGAATGAAGGTAATAAGGGTAATTTCGTAATTATATATAATATCATATATACTTAATCATCAAGAAGGACTTGGCCCAATATTTCCGTCAAAAAACGCCTCTAGACCACATTTTTTTGCCATTAATGTTTTTGATGTTAGTTTTGTTAATTTACTTAGTTGAGGGTAATTTTGTCTTTCTGAATTACTTATCAAATTCACATGTGTTATTGGTGTATGTATACGTATCAATATCAGATGAAGAAAGTTTTCGGAGGTATGTAGGTGGTACATTGGAATGAAGGTAATGAGGGTAATTCCGTAATTATACATAATATCATATACTTAATCATCAAGAAGGACTAGGCCCAACATTTCTTCCAAAAAAACACTTCTAGACTACTTTTTTTAGCAATTAAAGTTTTTGATGGTAGTTTGGTCAATTTACTTACTTGAGGGTAGTTTTTTCATTCTAAATTACTTCTCAAATTCACATGTGTTATTGGTGTATCTATACGTATCAATATCAGATAAAGAAAGTTTTTGGAAGTATGTGCGTGGTATATTGGAATGAAGGTAATAAGGATAATTCCGTAATTATACATAATATCATATACTTAATCATCAAGGACCTGTCCCAATATTTCCTCCAAAAAACGCCTCTAGACCACTTTTTTTAGCCATTAAAGTTTTTGATAGTTGTTTGGTCAATATACTTAGTTTAGGGTAGTTTTGTCCTTCTGAATTACTTCTCAAATTCCCATGTATTATTGGTGTATCTATACGTATCAATATCAAATGAAAAAAGTTTTTGGAGGTATGTGCATGGTATATTGGAATGAAGGTATTAAGGGTAATTCCGGAATTATACATAATATCATATACTTAATCATCAAGAAGTACTTGGCCCAATATTTCCTCCAAAAAACGCCTCTAGACCATGTTTTTTAGCCATTAAAATTTTTTAGGGTGATTTGTTCAGTTTACGTAGTTGAGGGTAGTTTTGTCGTTCTGAATTACTTCGGATTGTCCCTTTGGATTGTCCCTTTGGTTTGTCCCTTCGATAAAACGCCGATAGCAGATTTGTGACCTCTTTCATGGTTTTTATTCAATTCAAGTATTTACAAAAGCTTCTCTAACTCGACGATTCCTTGAACTTATCTAAACCCCCAGCTTACAATTTTTCTATAAGGACGCAATCCGTGGCCGTAGAAATCCCGGTTCCTTACGGTGGCGACTTCATTGGGGATTTATCTAAGAGGGTGAGACTCGAAAGTCAAGTTTGCTTAATTATTTAATAACATGTTCCATATTTTGCATCATTTGCACCCTCGAGGAAGTTTGTGTCGCAACTCGTAGACAACCCGTATATCTAAAGGAAAATACAGTTGTCCTATCGTGTAAATCGACGCTTCCTCACCCATGACTCATCAATCCTTGTTGATGAAAAGAATTACAATTGATGTGTCGACCATCCGCCGAACGGAAATTGTAATTTGTCGTGGTAACCTCACAGGAGCCAAAAGCTTCTAGCCTACATTCGTGCATTCGCTTGCTTGTTGTGCATGTGTCGTTGTAATGTCCGTATGGTCACATGTTTGCCTGTAATTATCTCGTTGTAATGCTTGCCTAATATCATGATTATGTGCCAACATGTACTTACGTCCTACGAGTCATTTCTTTTATTTTTAGCTAGTTCCTAATGCCCAAACATAGTGCGAGAATTCAATTCAATGAGCACTCGTTTCCCCGATGATATATTTTCATATCGCGTCGAAGTTATGAACTAGTTTTCTTGGACCTTTTAGCAAAAAAAAAAAAAAATGAGTCAATCTTTCTAATTCCCCTCTCCCACTTTTCTCATTATTTTTATTTATCCCATTTTCCATTTTTTTTGTGTTTAGAAAAATGAAAAAAAAAAGAGGATGGTCCGTCTTTTTCTATTTTTCTCATTTCGTTCATCGACTTCATTTTTCCTTTGATATGAGGGGAAATGATTGGGCATTTAGGCTTAGGTTGTCATTTTCCATTTCTTTGCATTGCATTGCATTACATTATACATATTAGACGCTCCATGCAAAGGATTCATAATTAGTCGTCATGCTTTCGTTGTCGTCGTTTTTCATCTGCATTTGAATAAAAGATCAAGTCTTGCATTCATCAATGTCTCCATTTGTTCACTATGTCTCATGCATTAGAAGTCTAGACGAGTCAGTTATAAGTCTTCTAGAGTCATTTTCCGTCAATTTATTGTTATACATGTCAAGGTCAGTTCGTCATGCATCTTACATATTGTTGTCGTAACTCTGTCATTGCATTGTCATCATCATGCATTCAAGTTCATATAGATGTCCATAGGCACATTCACATATTGTTGTCGTAACAAGCTCGCCACCACTCAATACATCCCTTACCTCACCAATCACACCTCCAAACTTCACCGCGGTCAAAACCACCGACGAGAGGCTTGATGAGCTTATGAGTGAGTTGCAAAGGGTGCGACTCAAGGTTGAAGATTTGGAAAAGAAGAAAGAGGATGAAGCAAGAATCCTCTCCAACTCCGACTCTAAGGAAGAAGGACCAAATGCCAAGCTGGCTTCCGACATGATAAAGTCAATCCCAAAGTCAAGGGCAAGCTTCCATCCAC
The DNA here is from genome assembly GCA_038025085.1 of Tetragonia tetragonoides. Taxonomy (NCBI): domain Eukaryota; kingdom Viridiplantae; phylum Streptophyta; class Magnoliopsida; order Caryophyllales; family Aizoaceae; genus Tetragonia; species Tetragonia tetragonoides. The sequence goes on from CM076149.1 coordinate 22,354,563, forward strand.
GTTCTCCATGCCCGAGGTTCCGACATTCACTGCCACTGATAATCCACAAGACCCCCCTCAAAGCCTTCACTACTGCCATGGGTAAGAAGAGTCGATAAAAATATCTACATTCACTTGTTCCCATATACTCTTGATACCCCAACTCGTCAATGGTTCTACACCATGAATTCGGAGAACTACCGCACTTGGTCAGATTTCACAGCAGTCTTCCTTGAACGCTAAAAGGAAAATGTTGCTCTACCTTTGGCCCTTCAAGAGTTAGAGATCACCAAACAAGAAGAAGATGAGGGATTCACTACCTTCCTTAGGCGTTGGAAGCTAAAGATAGCTGAACTGGTTGAGCGACCTTCGCAAACTGATCAAATCCGCCAACTCATCAAGAACCTGCAACCTCCTTACAAGGAACCCCTAAAGTATCAAGCAATTGACTCCTACAACCGGCTCTATGTTGTGGGCATCCTATATGAAGATAACCTTCTTAAGAATTCCACTTAAGTCGTGAACAACGCGAGTATCTACAGGGGGCTGTCCTTCGTGTCCCTGTGAACAGCCTGTGCTCGAGAAGTTGAATAAGAGTCGGAGTTTTCTAGTATGCAAGTCTAGTTGAGTCCAGTCAAGTTTGATGATGTCTAATTTGTCCTTTGAATTTGTCCATAGAGTCTAGCTTACTTCTCGTGTAATGCTTTTCTTCGATTCAATAAAGATTGCATTTTGATTCCCATCATTGTTCTTTGTTCAATCATATGACGAACTTAAGTTGCCTATGACGGAATAAAAAAAAATTCAAAAAAAAAATTCAAAAGAAAGCCTTCATTGTGGAAAACATCAAACAAAAGCTCCCTAATGATCATCCCCATAGAGGACATGCAGTTGAACCGTCCGTGCCGAGGACAGGAGGCATTCATTTGGCACCTCACATCAGTATCCTTTACTATCCTATACATCATTACCACTTGCAACCCTTTGAGCCTTAAACACAAAGCCTTTCATTTCTGAACCACATCATCTTTATCCAATAATGTTTTTTTATGGTAGTTTCAATTTACTTAGTTGAGCGTAGTTTTGTCCTTCTGAATTACTTCTCAAATTCACATGTGTTATTGGTGATCTATACGTATCAATATCAGATGAGGAAAGTTTTCGGAGGTATGTGCATGGTATATTGGAATGAAGGTAATAAGGGTAATTCCGTAATTATACATAATATCATATACTTTATCATTAAGAAGGACTTGATCCAATATTTCTTCCAAAAAACGCCTCTACACCACTTTTTTTAGCCATTAAAGTTTTTTATGGTAGTTTCGTCATTTACTTAGTTGAGGGTAATTTTGTCCTTTTGAATTACTTTTCAAAATCACACGTGTTATTGGTGTATCTATACGTATCAATATCAGAAGAAGAAGTTTTCGGAGTTATGTGCGTGGTATATTGGAATGAAGGTAATAAGGGTAATTTCGTAATTATATATAATATCATATATACTTAATCATCAAGAAGGACTTGGCCCAATATTTCCGTCAAAAAACGCCTCTAGACCACATTTTTTTGCCATTAATGTTTTTGATGTTAGTTTTGTTAATTTACTTAGTTGGGGGTAATTTTGTCTTTCTGAATTACTTATCAAATTCACATGTGTTATTGGTGTATCTATACGTATCAATATCAGATGAAGAAAGTTTTCGGCGGTATGTGTATGGTATATTGGAATGAAGGTAATAAGGGTAATTCCGTAATTATATACATAATATTATATACTTAATCATCAAGAAAGACATGGCTCAACATTTCCTCCAAAAAACGCCTCTAGACCACTTTTTTTAGCCATTAAGGTTTTTGATGGTAGTTTGATCAATTTATTTAGTTGAGGGTAGTTTTGTCCTTCTGAATTACTTCTCGAATTCACATATGTTATTGGCGTATCTATACGTATCAATATCAGATGAAGAAGTTTTGTCGAGGTATGTGCGTGGTAGATTAGAATGAAGGTAATAAGGGTAATTCCGTAATTATATATAATATGTGCGTGGTATATTGTAGGTATGTGCGTGGTATATTTTAATGAAGCTAATAAGGGTAATTCCGTAATTATACGTTATATCATATACTTAATCATCAATGACTTGTAGGTATGTGCGTGGTATATTCCGTAATTATATGTTTTTGATGGTAGTTTCGTCAATTTACTTAGTTGACGGTAGTTTTGTCTTTCTGAATTACTTCTCAAATTCACATGTGTTTTTGGTGTATATATACGTATCAATATCAGATGAAGCAAGTTTTCGGAGGTACGTGCGTGAGGGTAGTTTTGTCTTTTTTAAATTACTTCTCAAATTCACATGTGTTATTGGTGTATCTATACGTATTAATATTAGATGAAGAAATTTTTTGGAGGTATGTGCGTGGTATATTGAAATGAAGGTAATAAGAGTTATACCGTAATTATACATAATATCATATACTTAACCATCAAGAAGACTTGGCCCAATATTTCCTCCAAACAAATGCCTCTAGACTACTTTTTTAGCCATTAATGTTTTTGATGGTAGATTGGTCAATTTACTTAGTTGAGGGTAGTTTTGTCCTTCTGAATTACTTCTCCAATACACATGTGTTATTGGTGTATCTATATGTATCAATATCAGATGAAGAAGATTTTCGGAGGTATGTGCGTGGTACATTGGAATGAAGGTAATAAGGGTAATTCTGTAATTATACATAATATCATATACTTAATCATCAAGAAGGACTTGACCCAATATTTCCTCCAAAAATCGGCTCTAGACCACTTTTTTTAACCATTAATGTTTTTGATGGTAGTTTGGTCAATTTACTTAGTTGAGGCCTGAGGGTAGTTTTTTTTTTTTTTTTTTTTTTTTTTTTCTGAATTACTTCTCAAATTCACATGTATTGGTGTGTATATATATGTATCAATATCTGATGAAGAAAGTTTTCGGAGGTATGAGCGTGATATATTGGAATGAAGGTAATAAGGGTAATTTCGTAATCATACATAATATTGTATACTTAATCATCAAGAAGGACTTGGCCCAATATTTCCTCCAAAAAACGCCTTTAGGTCACTTTTTTTAGCCATTGATGTTTTGATGGTAGTTTGGTCAATTTACCTTTTTTTTTTTTTTTGGAAAAATTATTAAATTTATTTCCAAAAAAGATATGATCATTACAGCATCTTGGTATAATCTGACTTCTCATATCCAGATATACCACGCAGGGGAGCTAAAACAAACCACCTATTATCTAGTAAAATAGACTAAGGTACAAAATTTAGCTCATTTTTCATCAAGTTATAGATTTTCAGGCACTTTGAACCATTTGCGCGCGCATGTAACTGGTGAATAATTTCCCTGCAAACATCGCTTGCCCGTCTGTTTTCCTGATTGAAGATCTTTGCATTCCCAGCTTCCCAGGTGCTCCCAAGATCTTTGCATTCCCAGCATGACAAGCAGCCACCAGGACAACCTTTGTAACTTTCCTCCTTGGACTCTTCCCCACAGCAAACTTCATTTCCCAGTTCATCAGGTGCTCCCAAGAGAAGGAGGGGACAGCATCACCCAACCATGTTAACAGTAGTTCTAGAAGCTCCCTAGAGAAGGAGCACTCAAAAAATAAGTATGAGTGAGATTCATTTTCAGTGTTACACAACACACACTCCACACTAGATACATTTCCAATCCCCATGCCTGCCATTCTATCCATAGTAGGTAGCTTTTGCTTGCAAACAAGCCAAAAACAAAAAGCTTGTTTTGGGATATTTAGAGGAGCCCAACAAAGCTTTGTCCAGGGCACTGTTGGCCTATTAGGTGACAGTTTCTTATAAGCCAAGCTTATAGTATAATATGTGCTGCCAATAACAACATTCTTAACCTTATCTCTGTCTTCAAAAATCTGTTTCACCATCCATGATGCTTGATTGGGACAATTCATCTCCCAAAAACCCTGACCCTTAATGTAGAAAGCAGAGACCCACTGTATCCAAAGCCTTTCTTTCAATTTATGTAAATCCCATACCAATTTTCCAACAGATGCTGAGTTCCACATTTGCAAATGAAACACTCCCCACCCTCTGGACTTTGAAGTACACACTTGGTCTCAAGCTACAAGAGCTCTTTTTGAGGGAGCACAAGAACCAGTCCATAAGAATGCACGACAAAGCTTATCAATGTGATTCAAAGCAGCACGAGGAAAGATAAAGACCTGGGACCAATAGGTCTGCATGGAGAATACTACACTTTCCAAAAGTTGGTCAATTTACTTAGTTCAGGGTAGTTTTGTCCTTTTGAATTACTTCTCAAATTCACATGTGTTATTGGTGTATCTATACGTATAAATATCAGATGAAGAATGTTTTCGGAGATATGTGCGTGGTACATTGGAATGAAGGTAATAAGGATAATTCTGTAATTATACATAATATCATATAGTTAATCATCGAAAAGGACTTGGCCCAATATTTCCTCCAAAAAAACGCCTCTAGACCACTTTTTTTAGCCATTAATGTTTTTGATGGTAGTTTGGTCAATTTACTTAGGTGATGGTAGTTTTGACCTTCTGAACTGCTTCTCAAATTCACACGTGTTATTGATGTATCTATACGTATCAATATCAGATGAAGAAAGTTTTCGGAGGTATGTGCATGGTATATTGGAATGAAGGTAATAAGGGTAATTCCGTAATTATACATAATATCATATACTTAATAATCAAGAAGGACTTGGCCCAATATTTCCTCCAAAAAATGCCTCTAGACCACTTTTTTTAGCCCTTAAAGTTTTTGATGGTAGTTTGGTTAATTTACTTAGTTGATGGTAGTTTTGTCCTTCTGAATTACATCTCAAATTCACTTATGTTATTGGTCTATCAGTACGTATCAATATCAGATGAAGAATGTTTTCGGAGGTATGTGTGTGGTATATTGGAATGAAGGTAATAAGGGTAATTCCGTAATTATACATAATATTATATACTTAATCATCAAGAAAGACTTGGCCCAATATCTCCTCCAAAAAATGCCTCTAGACCACTTTTTCTAGCCATTAAACTTTTTGATGGTAGTTTGGTCAATTTACTTAGTTGATGGTAGTTTTGTCCTTCTGAATTACTTCTCAAATTCACATGTGTTATTGGCGTATCTATAGGTATCAATATCAGATGAAGAATGTTTTTGGAGATACGTGCATGGTATATTGGAATGAAGGTAATAATGGTAATTCCGTAATTATATATAATATCATATACTTAATCATCAAGAAGGACGTGGCCCAATATTTCCTCCAAAAAATGCCTCTAGACCACGTTTTTTAGCCATTAAAGTTTTTAATGGTAGTTTGGTCAATTTATTTAGTTGAGGGTAGTTTTGTCCTTCTTAACTACTTCTCAAATTCAAATGTGTTTTTGGTGTATACATACGTATCAATAGGTATCAATATCAGATGAAGAAAGTTTTCGGAGGTATGTGCGTGATACATTGGAATGAAGGTAATAATTGTAATTCCGTAATTATATACATAATATCCTATATTCTTAATCATTAAGAAGGACTTCGCCTAATATTTCCTCCAACAAAACGCCTCTGGATATTTTTTTAGCCATGTAAGTTTTTGAAGGTAGTTTGGTCAATTTACTTATTTGAAGGTAGTTTTATCATTCTGAATTACTTCTAAAATTCACATGTGTTATTGGTGTATCTATACGTATCAATATGAGATGAAGAAAGTTTTCAGAGGTATGTGCATGGTATATTATAATGACGGTAATAAGGGTAATTCCGTAATTATACATAATATCATATGCTTAATCATCAAGAAGGACTTGGCCCAATATTTCCTCCAAAAAACGCCTCTAGACTACTTTTTTAACCATTAAAGTTTTTGATGGTAGCTTGGTCAATTTACTTAGTTGAGGGTAGTTTTGTCCTTCTGAATTACTTCTCAAATTCACATGGGTTATTGGTGTATCTATACGTATCAATATCATATGAAGAAAGTTTTCGGAGGTATGTGCGTGGTATATTGGAATGAAGGTAATAAGGGTTATTCCATAATTATACATAATATCATATACTTAATCATCAAAAAGGACTTGACCCAATATTTCCTCCAAAAAACACGCCTCTATACCACGTTTTTTAGCCATTAATGTTTTTTATGGTAGTTTGGTCAATTTACTTAGGTGATGGTAGTTTTGTCCTTCTGAACTACTTCTCAAATTCTCATGTGTTATTGGTGTATCTATACGTATCAATATCAGATGAAGAAAGTTTTCGGAGGTATGTGTGTGGTATATTGGAATGAAGGTAATAAAGGTAATTCTGTAATTATACATAATATCATATACTTAATCATCAAGAAGGACTTGGCCCAATATTTCCGCTAAAAAACGCCTCTAGACCACTTTGTTTTAGCCCTTAATGTTTTTGATGGTAGTTTGGTCAATTTACTTTGTTGAGGGTAGTTTTGTCTTTCTGAATTACATCTCAAATTCACATGTGTTATTGGTCTATCAGTACGTATCAATATCAGATGAAGAATGTTTTCGGAGGTATGTGCTTGGTATATTTGAATGAAGGTAATTCGGGTAATTCCGTAATAATACATAATATTACATACTTAATCTTCAAGAAAGACTTGGCTCAATATTTCCTTCAAAAAACGCCTCTAGACCACTTTTTCTAGCCATTAATGTTTTTGATGGTAGTTTGGTCAATTTACTTACTTGCGTGTAGTTTCGTCCTTCTGAATTACTTCTCAAATTCACATGTGTTATTGGCATATCTATAGGTATCAATATCAGATGAAGAAAGTTTTTGGAGGTAGGTTCATGGTATATTGGAATGAAGGTAATAGGGTAATTCCGTAATTATATATAATATCATATACTTAATCACCAAGAAGGACTTGGCCCAATATTTCCTCCAAAAAATGCTTCTAGACCACTTTTTTTAGCCATTAATGTTTTTGATGGTAGTTTGGTCAATTTACTTAGTTGAGGGTAGTTTTGTCCTTCTGAACTACTTCTCAAATTCAAATGTGTTTTTGGTGTATATATACGTATCAATAGGTATCAATATCAGATGAAGATTGTTTTCGAAGGTATGTGCGTGGTATATTGGAATGAAGGTAATAATTGTAATTCTGCAATTATATTCATAATATCCTATATTAAAAATCATTAAGAAGGACTTCGCCTAATATTTCCTCCAACAATATGCCTCTGGACCATTTATTTAGCCATGTAAGTTTTTGATGGTAGTTTGGTCAATTTACTTAGTTGAGGGTAGTTTTGTCATTCTAAATTACTTCTAAAATTCACATGTGTTATTGGTGTATCTATACGTATCAATATAAGATTAAGAAAGTTTTCGGAGGTATGTGCGTGGTATATTATAATGACGGTAGTAAGAGTAATTCCGTAATTATACGTAATATCATATGCTTAATCATCAAGAAGGACTTGACCGAATATTTCCTCCAAAAAACGCCTCTAGACTACTTTTTTAACCATTAATGTTTTTGATGGTAGCTTGTTCAATTTACTTAGTTGAGGGTAGTTTAGTTGAGGGTAGTTTTGTCATTCTGATTTACTTCTAAAATTCACATGTGTTATTGGTGTATCTATACGTATCAATATCAGATGAAGAAAGTTTTCGGAGGTATGTGCGTTGTATATTATAATGACGGTAATAAGGGTAATTCCGTAATTATACGTAATATCATAAGCTTAATCATGAAGAAAGACTTGGCCCAATATTTCCTCGAAAAAAAACGCCTCTATACCACTTTTTTTAGCCATTAATGTTTTTGATGGTAGTTTGGTCAATTTACTTAGGTGAGGGTAGTTTTGTCCTTCTGAACTACTTCTCATATTCACATGTGTTATTGGTGTATTTATACTTAATCATCAAGAAGGACTTGGCCCAATATTTTCTCCAAAAAACGCTTCTAGACAATATTTTTTAGTCATTAAAGTTTTTTTATGGTAGTTTGGCCAATATACTTAGTTGACGGTAGTTTTGTCCTTCTGAATTACTTCTCAAATTCACATGTGTTATTGGTGCATCTATACGTATCAATATCAGATGAAGAATGTTTTTGGAGATATTTGCGTGGTATATTGGAATGAAGGTAATAAGGGTAATTCCGTAATTATACATAATATCATATACTTAATCATTAAGAAGAACATGGCCCAATATTTTCTCCAAAAAACGCCACTAGACCACTTTTTTAGCCATTAAAGATTTTGATTGTAGTTTGGTCAATTTACTTATTTGAGGGTCGTTTTGTCCTTCTGAATTACTTCTCAAATTCACATGTGTTATTGGTGTATATATACGTATCAATATGAGATGAAGAAAGTTTTTGCAGGTATGTGCGTGGTATATTGGAATGAAGGTAATAAGGGTAATTCCGTAATTATGCATAATATCATATACTTAATCATCAAGAAGGACTTGACCCAATATTTCCTCCAAAAAACGCCACTAGACCACTTTTTTAGCCATTAAAGATTTTGATAGTAATTTGGTCAATTTACTTAGTTGAGGGTAGTTTTGTCCTTCTGAATTACTTCTCAAATTCACATGGGTTATTGGTGTATCTGTACGTATCAATATCAGATGAAGAAAGTTTTCGGAGGTATGTGCGTGGTATATTTGAATGAAGGTAATAAGAGTTATTCCATAATTATACATAATATCATATACTTAATCATCAAAAAGGACTTGGCCCAATATTTCCTCCAAAAAACACGCCTCTATACCACGTTTTTTAGCCATTGATGTTTTTGATGGTAGTTTGGTCAATTTACTTAGGTGATGGTAGTTTTGTCCTTCTGAACTACTTCTCAAATTCACATGTGTTATTCGTGTATCTATACGTATCAATATCAGATGAAGAAAGTTTTCGGACGTATGTGCGTGGTATATTGGAATGAAGGTAATAAGGGTAATTCTGTAATTATACATACTATCATATACTTAATCATCAAAAAAGACTTGGCCCAATATTTCCTTCAAAAAATGCCTCTAGATCACTTTTTCTAGCCATTAATGTTTTTGTTGGTAGTTTGGTCAATTTACTTTGTTGCGTGTAGTTATGTCCTTCTGAATTACTTCTCAAATTCACATGTGTTATTGGCGTATCTATAAGTATCAATATCAGACGAAGAAAGTTTTTGGAGGTATGTGCATGGTATATTGGAATGAAGGTAATAGGGTAATTCCGTAATTATATATAATATCATTTACTTAATCACCAAGAAGGACTTGGCCCAATATTTCCTCCAAAAAATGCCTCTAGACCACATATTTTAGCCATTAATGTTTTTGATGGTAGTTTGGTCAATTTACTTAGTTGAGGGTAGTTTTGTCCTTCTGAACTACTTCTCAAATTCAAATGTGTTTTTGGTGTATATATACGTATCAATGGGTATCAATATCAGATGAAGAATGTTTTCGAAGGTATGTGCGTGGTATATTGGAATGAAGGTAATAATTGTAATTCTGCAATTAGATTCATAATAACCTATATTCTTAATCATTAAGTAGGACTTCGCCTAATATTTCCTCCAACAAAACGCCTCTGGACCATTTTTTTAGCCATATAAGTTTTTGATGGTAGTTTGGTCAATTTACTTAGTTGAGGGTAGTTTTGTCATTCTGAATTACTTCTAAAATTCACATGTGTTATTGGTGTATCTATACGTATCAATATCAGATTAAGAAAGTTTTCAGAGGTATGTGCGTGGTATATTCGGTAATAAGGGTCATTCCGTAATTATACGTAATATCATATGCTTAATCATCAAGAAGGAGTTGACCGAATATTTCCTCCAAAAAATGCCTCTAGACTACTTTTTAAACCATTAATGTTTTTTATGGTAGCTTGTTCAATTTACTTAGTTGAGGGTAGTTTAGTTGAGGGTAGTTTTGTTATTCTGATTTACTTCTAAAATTCACATGTGTTGTTGGTGTATCTATACGTATCAATATCAGATGAAGAAAGTTTTCGGAGGTATGTGCGTGGTATATTATAATGACGGTAATAAGGGTAATTCCGAATTATACGTAATATCATATGCTTAATCATGAAGAAGGACTTGGCCCAATATTTCCTCCAAAAAAAACGCCTTTATACCACTTTTATTAGCCATTAATGTTTTTGATGGTAGTTTGGTCAATTTACTTAGGTGAGGGTTGTTTTGTCCTTCTGAACTACTTCTCATATTCACATGTGTTAATTGTGTATTTATACTTAATCATCAAGAAGGACTTGGCCCAATATTTTCTCCAAAAAACGCCTCTAGACAACATTTTTTAGTCATTAATGTTTTTTAATGGTAGTTTGGCCAATATACTTAGTTGACGGTAGTTTTGTCCTTCTGAATTACTTCTCAAATTCACATGTGTTATTGGTGCATCTATACGTATCAATATCAGATGAAGAATGATTTTGGAGATATTTGCGTGGTATATTGGAATGAAGGTAATAACGGTAATTCCATAATTATACATAATATCATATACTTAATCATCAAAAAGAACATGGCCCAATAGTTTCTCCAAAAAACGCCTCTAGACCACTTATTTTAGCGATTAAAGTTTTTGATTGTAGTTTGGTCAATTTACTTATTTGAGGGTCGTTTTGTCCTTCTGAATTACTTCTCAAATTCACATGTGTTATTGGTGTATCTATACGTATCAATTTCAGATGAAGAAAGTTTTTGCAGGTATGTGCGTGGTATATTGGAATGAAGGTAATAAGGGTGAATCCGTAATTATGCATAATATCATATACTTAATCATTAAAAAGGACTTGACCCTATATTTCCTCCAAAAAACGCCACTAGACCACTTTTTTAGCCATTAAAGATTTTTATGGTAATTTGGTCAATTTACTTAGTTGAGGGTAGTTTTGTCCTTCTGAATTACTTCTCATATTCACATCTGATATTGGTGTATTTATACGTATCAATATCAGAGAAAGAAAGTTTTCGGAGGAATGTGCGTGGTATTTAGGAATGAAGGTAATATGGGTAATTCCGTAATTATGCATAAAATGATATACTTAATCATCAAGACGGACTTGGCCCAATATTTTCTCCAAAAAACTCCTCTAGACCACTTTTTTTTGGCCATTAGAGTTATTTATGGTAGTTTGGTCAATTTACTTAGTTGAGGGTAGTTTTGTCCTTCTGAGTAACTTCTCAAATTCACATGTGTTATTGGTGTATCTATACGTATCAATATCAGAAGAAGAAAGTTTCGGAGGTATGTGCGTGGTATACTGGAATGAAGGTAATAAAGGTAATTCCGTTATTATACATAATATCATATACTTAATCATCAAGAAAGACTTGGCCCAATATTTCCTCCAAAAAACGCCTCTAGACCACTTTTTTTAGCCATTAACGTTTTTGATGGTAGTTTGGTCAATTTACTTAGTTGAGGGTAGTTTTGTCCTTCTAAATATTTTCTCAAATTCAGATGTGTTATTTGTGTATCTATACGTATCAATATCAGTTGTAGAATGTTTTTGAAGGTATGTGCGTGGTATATTGGAATGAAGGTAATAAGGGTAATTCCGTAATTATACATAATATCATATACTTAATCATCAAGAAGGACTTGACCCAATATTTTCTTCAAAAAATGCCACTAGACCACTTTTTTAGCAATTAAAGATTTTGATGGTAATTTGGTCAATTTACTTAGTTGAGGGTAGTTTTGTCCTTCTAAATTACTTCTCATATTCACATGTGTTTTTGGTGTATTTATACGTATCAATATCAGATGAAGAAAGTTTTCGGAGGAATGTGCGTGGTATATTGAAATGAAGGTAATAAGGGTAATTCGGTAATTATGCATAATATCATATACTTAATCATCAAGACGGACATGGCCCAATATTTTCTCCAAAAAACTCCTCTAGACCACTTTTTTTTGGCCATTAAAGTTATTTATGGTAGTTTGGTCAATTTACTTAGTTGAGGGTAGTTTTGTCCTTCTGAGTTACTTCTCAAATTCACATGTGTTATTGGTGTATGTATACGTATCAATATCAGAAGAAGTAAGTTTTCGGAGGTATGTGCGTGGTATATTGGAATAAAGGTAATAAGGGTAATTCCGTAATTATACATAGTATCATATACTTAATTATCAAGAAAGACTTGGCCCAATATTTCCTCCAAAAAACACCTCTAGACCACTTTTTTTAGCCATTAAAGTTTTTGATGGTAGTTTGGTCAATTTACTTAGTTGAGGGTAGTTTTGTCCTTCTGAATATCTTCTTAAATTCACATGTGTTATTGGTGTATCTATACGTATCAATATCAGATGAAGAAAGTTTTTGAAGGTATGTGCGTGGTATATTGGAATGAAGGTAATAAGGGTAATTCCGTAATTATACATAATATCATATACTTAATCATCAAGAAGGACTTGGCCCAATATTTCCTCAAAAAAACTCCTTTAGACCTCTTTTTTTAGCCACTAAAGTTAATTGATGGTAGTTTGGTCAATTTACTTAGTTGAGGGTAGTTTTGTCCTTCTGAATTACTTCTCAAATTCACATGTGTTATTGGTGTATCTATACGTATCAATATCAGACGAAGAAAGTTTTCGGAGGTATGTGCGATGTATATTGGAATGAAGGTAATAAGGGTAATTCCGTAATTATACATTATATCATATACTTAATCATCAAGAAGGACTTGGCCCAATATTTCCTCCAAAAAACGTCTCTAGACCACGTTTTTTAGCCATTAAAGTTTTTGATGAAAGTTCGGTCAATTTACTAAGTTGAGGGTAGTTTTGTCCTTTTGAATTACTTCTCATACTCACATGTGTTATTGGTGTATCTATACGTATCAATATCAGATGAAGAAAGTTTTTGGAGGTATGTGCGTGGTATATTGGAATGAAGGTAATAAGGGTAATTCCGTAATTATACATAATATCATTTACTTAATCATCAAGAAGGACTTAACCCAATATTTCCTCCAAAAAACGCCTCTAGACCACTTTTTTTAGCCATTAAAGTTTTTGATGGTAGTTTGGTCAATTTACTTAGTTGTGGGTAGTTTTGTCCTTCTGAATTACTTCTCAAATTCACATGTGTTATTGGTGTATCTATACGTATCAATATCAGATGAAGAAAGTGTTCGGATGTATGTGCGCGATATATTGGAATGAAGGTAATAAGGTTATTTCCGTAATTATACATAATATGATATACTTATTCATGAAGAAGGACTTGACCCAATATTTCCTCTAAAAAACTCCTTTAGACCTCTTTTTTTAGCCACTAAAGTTTTTTGATGGTAGTTTGGTCAATTTACTTAGTTGAGGGTAGTTTTGTCCTTCTGAATTACTTCTAAAATTCACATGTGTTATTGGTGTATCTATACGTATCAATATCCGATGAAGAAAGTTATCGGAGGTATGTGCGTGGTATATTAGAATGAAGGTAATAAGGGTAATTCCGTAATTATACATAATACCATATACTTAATCATCAAGAAGGACTTGGCCCAATATTTCTTCCAAAAACCGCATGTAACCCACTTGTTTTAGCCATTAATGTTTTTTGATGGTAGTTTGGTCAATTTACTTAATTGAGGGTAGTTTTGTCCTTCTGAATTACTTCTCAAACTCACATGTGTTATTTGGTGTATCTACACGTATCAATATCAGATGAAGAATGTTTTCGAAGGTAAGTGCGTGGTACATTGGAATGAAGGTAATAAGGGTATTTCTGTAATTGTACATAATATCATATACTTAATCATCAAGAAGGACTTGGCCCAATATTTGCTCCAAAAAACGCCTCTAGGCCACTTTTTTCAGCCATTAAAGTTTTTTATGGTAGTTTGGTCAATTTACTTAGTTGAGGGTAGTTTTGTTCTTTTGAATTACTTCTCAAATTCACATGTGTTATTGGTGTATCTATACGTATCAATATCAGATGAAGAATGTTTTTAGAGGTATGTGCGTGGTACATTGGAATGAAGGTAATAAGGGTAATTCCGTAATTATACATAATATCATATATTTAATCATCAAGAATGAGTTGGCCCAATATTTCCTCCAAAAACGCCTCTAGACCACTTTTTTTAGCCATTAAAGTTTTTGATGTAGTTTGGTCAATTTACTTAGTTGAGGGTAGTTTTGTCCTTCTGAATTACTTCTCAGATTCACATGTGTTATTGGTGTATCTATACGTATCAATTCAGATGAAGAAAGTTTTTGGAGGTATGTGCGTGGTATATTGGAATGAAAGTGTAGGCTGCCGTATTTTTCTCCCCTCTTTTCCGCGTGCCTTACCTCGGCCCTCCTTTCGGGGGTCGGGGTTTCAAGACAGGCTGGGAGAGCGCGTTGGGTGATCGAATTTCGTGAATCTTTTAGTGTGTATGCACATAGAGATTTTTGTACCAAGGACATGATTTAGATTGTCGGAAGGTGCCACAAAATTTTGAGGTAATTTGGGAACCTTGGAGATCAAGTCGATAGTCTAGAAAGACGTCAACTCAACTCCTGTGCACCCCAATCCCTATTGGGGAGATTGACTTCATAAATGAGTTCGGGGGCGTAGGTACGAGTTAGGAAGGTGTTAGACACCCAACTCGCCCGTTAACAGCAACGGCCTTTACTAATCGATTCAATATAATTATTAATGCTACGGTTCCAAACAAGGTTCAATTTGTCCAAATTCCTAGTTTTAACTAATGGGTTTGAACAAGCATTATTATCGTGACCTCTTTTAACAATTTATCAAGTTACATGCTTTTATTGCTAAGAGATGATAAATATGCTAAAACCTGCAATTTAGAGGACACATACATGATTCATCCACCAATCCACAAACAAAGCATGATTCATTCATAATAAAGCAATAAATAACAAAATTAAAACAATCATTCATCCATGAACTTAGGCTTAATACAAGCCCTTTTGCTCAAAACGTACCATGCATGTATAATATAAGAGATAAAAATCTTTCGATCTTTGGTCGAAAGGTGACCCTATGCTGTAGGTCAAACAATAAACGTCCTTCGATTTTCAGTCGAAGATGAACCCTATGCTGTAGGTTACACAATAAAAATATTTCGTTAGAAATAATATAAGAGATAAAAAATCTTTCGATCCTTGGTCGAAAGGTGACCCAATGCTGTAGGTCAAACAATAAACGTCCTTCAATTTCAGTCGAAGGGGAACCCTGTGCTGTAGGTTTCACAATGAAAATATTTCGTTAGAAAAAAGAGATAAAATCTTTCGATCCTTGGTCGTAAGGTGACCCTATGCTGTAGGTCAAACAATAAACGTCCTTCGATTTTCAGTCGAAGGGGAACCCAATGCTGTAGGTTACACAATAAAAATATTTCGTTAGAAATAGTATAAGTAGTAAAGGGTAATAAAAAGTTGCTCAGACCTTAGGTCGGGTTTGAGCCCATGCCACTTAGCCAAGTATGAATGTGCAAACCTGTGGGTTTAAAGTAGTCCTGTTTTTATAACGGACTTTAGCGTGCAAATAACTGCTATGTAGACTTGGCAAACGTGTCATTTGGGTCGGGTTCGGGTCGGGTCGTTTCGGTTCGGGTTATCTCTAATTTCGGTTTGGGTTCGGGTCAGGTCGGGTCGGGTATATTTGGGCTCAGGTTGATTCAGTTCATGTTGTTTTCTGGTCGGTTGCGGGTCGGGTCGGGTCAATCCGGTTCGGGCCATATGAGATCGGGTTGAATTGGATAATCACTCACTGTACTCGGTTTGGGTTCGGGTCGGTTCGGTTTGCTTTCGTGTCAATTCGGGTCATGTTATTTCAGGTCAGAAATGGGTCGGACAGATTTCAGTCACAATTTTTTTTTCAAGTTCGATTTTAGTACAATTTTCCCCGATCGCATTACAAAATTTCGAGTTCGGGTAGAAGTCAGGTGAACATCAGAATGATTACATGTTGTTTTCAATCAATATCTTATCACAATGTTGGGAGTCACATATTTCAAAGTGGACAATTAAATTGGGACGGAGGGAGTATATTTTGGAGTGCTTGCAATTTTCATAGGAGTAAATCTAACAGAGTTTAGGATATGTAATCAATTACGTTGCATTTTTTGTAAGGTAATTATTATAGGGCTACCAATATATAAATTAATTACATAAATAGATATTTTAATAGGTGAGTGTAATCACAAGGTTTTAAAAGATTATAATTTTACTATTTTAAAAACACTAACAAATAAATAAATTAATTAATAACTAATTAAAGTAAATAAATAAATAAATAAATATATATATATATAAATAAACTTTTATCAGTTTCGGTTCGGGTTTGGGTTGGTTTGGGTCATGAATTTCGGGTTGTGTTCGGTTTGGGTCCCTTCGAGTTATTCAGATTGGGTCGGTTTCGGATTGGATCAGATTCGGGTACGGGTCATGTCGGGTTTGCTAATTTCGGGTCGGTTTGGTTTGGATCGGATTGTTTCGGATTTTCGGGTCAATTTCGGGTCTTGCAATTCGGGTTGAATTGGGTCACGGGTCGGGTTATTCGGATCGGGTTATCGGGTCCGGGTCAGTATTGCCAGGTCTACTGCTATGGACCACGTGTGAGGGTCCACTGATTTTGAACCAATGGCCCAAAGAAACGTCAGAGGTGAGAGAGTGGGCCAGGTGTAAGGACCCGGGATTTTCCTACATTGTTCCACGGAGTGCGTCCTTATAGAAAATTTGTCAATTGGGGGCTTAGATAAGTTCAAGGGACCATCGAGTTAGAAAAGCTTTTGTAAAGACTTGAATTGAATAAAAACCATGAAAGAGGTCATAAATTTGCTATTGGCGTTTTATCGAAGGGACAAACCGAAGGGACAAAACCGAAGGGACAACCCAATAATGCTAAAAGTGAACTGATCATGTTTTTAGAAAGACTCCCGCTTATACTCCCGAGAATAGACTAGAATTGTTTATGGAAGAAAGAAGGAGAAGTTCAGAGTCAATACTACTGAGAATAGAGGTTGTCAACTGTAGTCTGTGTGTTTTGAACTGAGGGTGAGGGGTTGTTTATATAGGCGTGGAAAAGTAGGGTTGTATGGTCGAATTTGAGCTGAAAAATGAGACGGGCTTGAAAAATGAACCGGGCCCGAAGGAAAAGGCAGCGCCGCTAGCGGCGTTGGCCTGGGCCGCTGACAGCTTTTCAGCTGGATTTTGTCCTGGCCATATCTCACTCGTTTGGCCTCCAAATTGGATGATTTAAGATGCGTCCAAATATTTTGTGTATCTCGAGATATGCCCGAAAGAGTAAAGAGAGGTCAGTTTTGGAGTGCGCATCAGTGTTGGGCTCGTAACTCCTTGGTTGGGAATGTGGAGTGCGCACCAGTGTTGGGCTCGTAACATCTGCTTTGACCCTAAACTTTGTTTCGCCATAACTCTTCGGTGTGGAATCGTATTTGGACACGGAAGGAAGCAATGGAAAGCTCTTCAAAGAGGCTTTTAAATGAAGTGGAAATGAATGAGTGTTTGGAGGGATAAACCAGAGACCTTATCTTAACTATTAAAGCAAAAATAGCAGTTCAAACTTAAAAATTACTCCTTTCATCATCGGGCTTCTGCGGAGAAATCTAAAGATGCTTTTTTGGCGTCTACAGAAGCCCCCACTTTGATCGAGCTTGAGTAAAAGCGAAGATCAAAGTACTCATAAGGCGACATGCAGGATGCTGATGTGCAACGGTGTGTGAGAATGTACAATATGCATGCATATGAAGACAAACCTGAGTTGGAACACGCTCGTAGTGTGCTAAGATTTCATCCCTGTGAACACAGGAGAAAATAAAGGTTATGGTAGCAGGATAGAACGCCGTCCCTAGATGGTCTAAACGTCTGCTGGGGACCTGTATTCAGAATGAATGAAAAAGATAGTAATACTTTGAGAATGATCAACATAGAGTGCTTCGACAAACAGTGACTAAACAGCGCTCGGCGGATGTCGAGATTCCGTCCTTGTACGAGAAATGAAAAAGTCAACGAGACAACGCGATTAAAAATAACGGCTGTAAAAATGGTTAGTAACATGAGAGTGAATAATATAAATGCTTTATCGAGCAAACAGTGACTAAGCACCACGCAGCGGATGCCGAGATTCCGTCCCTGCACAAGAAACGAAAAGGTCGACGAGATAGCGCGATCAAAATGACGGCTGTAAAATGGGAAGTAATACTAGTGAGAGTGAATAGTATAAATGCTTTATCGAGCAAACAGTGACTAAACACCACTCGGCGGATGCCGAGATTCCGTCCCTGCACAAGAAACGAAAAGGTCGACGAGACAGCGCGATCAAAATGATGGTTGTAAAATGGGAAGTAATACTGGTGAGAGTGAATAGTATAAATTCTTTATCGAGCAAACAGTGACTAAACACCACTCGGTGGATGCCGAGGTTTTGTCACTGCACAAGAAACGAAAAGGTCGACGAGACAGCGCGATCAAAATGATGGCTGTAAAATGGTTAACACATATGAACTGTTTAAATGCAATAGGTTAAGCAATCATTGACTGAAACATATAAAAAATAATGGACAGTATAACCGCTTTAAGTAATCATTGACTGAAGCATTTAAAATCAAATGGACAATATAACTGCTTTAAGCGATCATTGACTGAAGCATTAAAAAAACAAATGGACAGTGTAACCGCTTTAAGCGATCATTGACTGAAGCATTTAAAATATCTTAGGCGCTCGGGTCGAGAGTCGCCGTGTAGATCCATGTTTCCGCTTCTAGGACCTGCAAAAATAAATAACTTGGGTGCTCCGATCGAGAGTCGCCGTGTAGATCCATGTTTCCGTTTCTAGGACCTGCAAAAATAAATAATTTGGGCGCTCGGGTCGAGAGTGGCCGTGTAGATCCATGTTTCCGTTTCTAGGACCTGGAAAATTAAATAATTTGGGCGCTCGGGTCGAGAGTCGCCGTGTAGATCCACGTTTCTGTTTCTGGGACCTACAAAAATAAATAATTTGGGCGATCTGGGTCACGAATCGCCGCCGTGTAGATTCGCGTTTCAGTTTCTGGCACCTGCAAAAATAAATAATTTGGGCGATCTGGGTCGAGAATGGCCGGCGTGTAGATCCGCGTTTCTTTTTCTCGGATCTATCAAAATAAATTGGTTAATTTTACCTGTAAATGGTTGGTACCGTAAAATGGGCCAACTGTTGAATTTGAATTTGTGGGCCTGAGGGCTTTGCTCCCGCGCGTTTGGTACTGACGTTGCTGCGAGATGAACTGTAATAACGAACTCTGAACTGGAGAAAAGGGCCTTCGGTCAAATTGTGGGGCCCGTGCGCTTGGTTGTTGTTGGAGGGTAATCTCCATTCTTGGTTGTAGTCGAAAGGTAGCTTCTAGGCTTGTTCATGAGTTCCGGGCTTGCTGGTTTTGATGGAGAACGGGTAGACTCAAACCTGCAGTGAAAATATGCACATAGGGAAAAGATGCAATAGACATGCCCGACTGACCATGACAGGATGCACAAGACATGACACAGTAATATGCGTGGGGCACAGGGGGATTGACATGTAAACACGTAGGGACTCAAGACACTGAGAAATTATGTACACATGCATGCCTTTAAAGCCGACTCTAGTACTTATGCAAATATGATGTATGCAGACTCTATTGACTCACAGCTCCATGCGGCCTAGCCTAACATGCACGACTCTCCTATAGGGTCTAAAGAAGGTCTTCATATGGGAAAAGTTTTTGTGATCAAGAATTTCATTCCTGTGGTGATCTTGGCAGAGTAAGAGACAAGTGGACAAGACTGGGTGCAATCAAGGAAGGATCAGCCCCCAGTTTGATGTGTGGTTCTTAATGGTTATGACCTACTCGAGGAGCTATGGGTGTTGATGCGGCGGTACAAAATATCCTAACTTAAGGAATGGGGACGAAATGGCCAACTTGGAACGTAGCAGACAAAGAACCGACTCATTCTAAAACAGCCCCCCAGTTAGGAAGTCTATGTGCAAGCCTACGAGAAAGGTGATGAATATGACCTCTAGATGACTGTCCAAAGAGTATACATTAGAAACAATGTTCTAAATCCTCGGAAATTTAAGTTGCCTCAAGATGTTGAATTTGTTTATATATATATATTTTTTTGTTGCCCTAACTTTTGCCTAGGCCGCCATTTCGGGTTTTCAACCTACCGGGCTCATTTTTTTTTTTGCCTTAGATGAGAATGGTGGAATGGGAGAACTCCTTATAGTCATGAGACAAAGTGGTTGTCGTGGCCGGACCTCCTTGAGGTTTCCTACGTATCCAGTTTATGGAATCAGGCCAACGTAGTTCAGGACTATACAATTGAATGGTCGTACCTCTTGGAGGGCTTTAGGGTTGTAATATCAGGTTGGGTTAAGGTTTCAAAGAAAGGATAAAGGCTCAAAGAAACCCAATATAAATCCCCTCCCCAAAGTATGCTAGATGGTATAGAAGTTTGTGATCTGGGCAAGGTGGCTAAGAGACCTATGTTTAGGTAAGGCCACTATTTGGTTGTGCCTGAAGTGTTTGTACTCTTTTGGATCTTTGATCGCTGTCGAATTTTTTTCTCTTTCGTTTTTTTTTTTTTGCTCTCGAACTTTGAGTTCTCTCTTCTTTCTTTTTGGTATTTCTTTCGGTGGCTTTGTTTGTAGGTCGGTTTACCTTACCTAGAAGGTTGCTTCTATTCTCATGTCGACACACCCATTCCCCGGATAAGGATGATGTGGTTAAGAAATGAAAGGCTATGTGTTTAAGGCTCAAAGGGTTGCAAATGGTAATGATGTATAGGATAGTAAAGGATATTGATGTGAGGTGCCAAATGAATGCCTCTTGTCCTCGACACGGACGGTTCAACTTTAGGTCCTTTATGGGGATGATCATTAGGGAGTTGTTGCTTAATGTTTTCCACAATAAAGGCTTTCTTTTGAATTTCTTTTTTTTGAATTTTTTTTTATTCCGTCATAGGCAACTCAAGTTCGTCACAGGATTGAACAAAGAACAATGATGGGAATCAAAATGCAATCTTTATTGAATTGAAGAAAAGCATTACACGAGAAGTAAGCTGGACTCTATGAACAAATTGATAGGACAAACTAGACATCATTAAACTCAACTAGACTTGCACGCTAGGAAACTTCGACTCTCTTCAACTTCTCGAGCACAGGCTGTTCACACGAACATGAAGGACAGCCCCCTATAGATACTCGCGTTCTTCACAACTTAAGTGGAATTCTTAAGAAGGTCATCTTCAATTAGGATACCCACAACATAGAGCTGGTTGTAGGAGTCAATTGCTTGATACTTGAGGGGTTCCTTGTAAGCAGGTTGCAAGTTCTTGATGAGTTGGCGGATTTGATCAGCTTGCGAAGGTCGCTCAACTAGTTCGGCTATCTTTAGCTTCCAACGCCTAAGGAAGGCAGTGAATCCCTCATCTTCTTCTTGTTTGGTGATCTCTAACTCTCGAAGGGTCATAGGTAGAGCAACATTTTATTTGTAGCGTGCAAGGAAGACTGTAGTGAAATCGGACCAAGTGCGGTAGTCTTCCAAATTCAAGGTGTAGAACCGACGACGAGTTGGGGCATCAAGAGTCTGTGGGAACATCTGAATGTAGATATTTTTGTCAACTCCTCTTAAACCCATGGCAGTAGTGAAGGCTTTGAGGTGGTCTTGTGGAATATCAGTGCTTGTGAATATCCGAACCTCGGGCATGGAGAACTTGGCTGGAAGCTTGCCCTTCACTTTAAGATTGACTTTACTAACATTAGCATGGTAGTTGGCAAACAGGCCGCTGTTTTCGAGCACAGAAAGAATCTTAGCCAGCTTGGCGTTTGGTCCTTCTTCCTCAGAGTCAGAGTTGGAGAGGATTCTTGCTTCATCCTCTTTCTTCATTTCCAAATCTTCAACCTTGAGTCGCAGCCTTTCCAACTCACTCATGACCTTATCAAGCCTCTCGTCAGTGGTTTTGACCATGCTGAAGTTTGGGGGTGTGATTGGTGAGGTAAGGGATGTATTGAGTGGTGGCGAGCTTTGTGGTGGTGATGGATTATGGGGTGACGGCCTTTTGGAATCTGGTGGTGTCTTGGGAGTAGCTTGTACACGAACCAATCTGCTGGACGATCGAGCCCAACCTTTCTCACCGTAATTCTTCCTTGAGCCCCCAATCCTGAACACAAGTCTCAACTTAGAAAGACGCCAAAGAGAGGACTTGAAAATAAAGACTCGTCATTTTTAGAAGACCCTCGATAGCTCCTAAGGTGAATGTGCCTATGGACGTCTATATATGAACTTGAATGCGTGATGATGACAATGCAATGACAGAGTTACGACAACAATATGCAAGAAGCATGACAGACTAACCTTGACATGTATGACAATGTATAGATGCTTCCCAGAATGACCCTAGAGCACTTAATGAATGACTTGTCTAAACTTCTAGTGTATGAGACGTAGTGAACAAATGGAGACATAGATGAATGCATGACTTCAACTTTTGTACAAATGCAGATGCAAAATGACGACAATGCAAGCATGACGACTAATTATGAATTCTAGCATGGAGCGTCTGATAGGTACAATGCAATGCAATGCGAAGAAATGAAAAATAAAAAAAGTAAAAACCTAAGCCTTAATGCCCAATTATTTCCCCTCATATCAAAGGAAAAACAAAGTCGATGAACGAAAATCAGAAAAATAGAAAAAAGACGGACCATCCTATTATTTTTTTTAGACTCAAAAAATGGAATAAATAAAAAAAAGAAGGAATTTCGGCTTTTGTTTTTTATTCTTTTTTTTTTTTTAATTTTCCAAAATTTTTATATATTTTTTTCTTATGCTAGACTGAAAGAAAATGGAAAATGGGATGATAAAAAAAAAAAAGAAATTTCGGCAATTTTTTTCAATTTTAAGTTTTTTTTTTTTTTTGCCGAATCTGAATTACATCAAAACAATAAAGAAAAGAATAGAAAAATAATAAAAAAAAGTGGGAGAGGGGAATTGGAGAGAAGGGCTCTTTTTTTTTTGCTAAAACGTCCTACAAAATTGTTCATGACTTCAACGCTATATGAAAATATATCATCAGGGAAACGAGTGCTCATTGAATTGAATTCTCGCATAATTTTTGGGCATTAGGAACTAGCTAAAAAAATAAATAAAATCCTAGCACGTAAGTACATGTTGGCACATAGTCACGGTATTCATGCCTGTAAACTGCATTACAACAACGCAGTTTACAGGCAAAGATGTGATCAAACGGGCATTACAACAACATATGCACAACAAGCAAGCGAATAAACGAATGTGGGCTAGAGGCTTTTGGCTCCTGTGAGGTTACCACGACAAATTGCAATTTTCGTTCGTTGGATGGTCGATACATCAATTGTAATTCTTTTCATCAACAAGGATTGATGAGTCATGGGTGAGGAAGCGTCGATTTGCACGATAGGACAACTGTATATTTCTTTAGATATACGCGTTGTCTACGAGTTGCGACACAAACTTCCTCGAGGGTCGATAAGGGTCAAAAGGTTGTGCCAAGGCACATGCAAATGATGCAGATGATGCAAAATATGGAACATGTTATTAAACAATTAAGCAAACTTGACTTTCGAGTCTCACCCTCTTAAATAAATCCCCAGTGAAGTCGCCACTATAAGGACCCGGGATTTTCCTACGTTGTTCCCATTACAACAAGAATGGCTGTTCTCCACGGTGAAATGCGGGCCTTTCCACGCTACTAAGCGTGGCAAAAACATTTTGCCACGGTTGGAAAAAGCGTGGCAAAAAGTTGGGTGGAATTTTTACCACGCTTTTTTGCCACGCTTGTTTCCACGGTTTTTTCCGCGGATACATTCAAGTTTGCCACGCTTACCAGCGTAATAATATGTGCAGAAATCTTTCCTGCAATTTTAAGCGGGAAATATATTATAATGGTTTTGAGCGGTAAAATAATTTCCCGGGAAGACTTTGCCACGTTTTTCACCGTGACTTTTTTTTGGGAGGAGTTGTGACAAATTATATTCAAAAATAAAACGGAAAAAATAATTTAACATTACGGTAGTACACGTAGCTACCATAAGTCCGTAATGTGTATATATATGGTTGTTTGATCAAGACACCATAAATGCATATAAAAATCTCTATTATGTCAATAAAGAAACGTCATCTTGTCAGCGTTTGGAAAACAAGTACTAAAAAAAACTTAAGTCATGACAGTATTCAATAGAAAACAACTAAAGAAACGTAAACTAAGACAACAAGCTGAACACAGAGCAATTAATCTTCTTAGGCTTCAATGTTGAGCAATTGATCTTCATGAACTCGAGTAGAGCTTCTTGACCTTCGGCTAGAACTGTCATCTTGACTTCCATTTCCACGACTTGAAATGTTTCGAGAGGCCTATGAGTCCCATGTAAAAAATAATGGTAAGATATTTATAATACAAAAATAACACAAAAACAGAATGCAAACATTTGTTTGAATCAACACCAAAGCCTGATTCTACACAAAAGCCTGATTCTACTTTGCAGATAAAACAAAAATATGCACACAATACACTCTTCATTTCTCCCAAGCATCCACAACCTCATAAGCTTAGCAAAGAGATTATCATGAGAACTTTGAGCAACTTTGAGCACAGGACAAGAGTCGTAGACCCAAAAAAAAAAGCCCACGGAAATAGGGAGAAATGAAGTAACCTCTAGTTTCAGTTTGTTCCTTGTTGCATGTATTCTTGTATATCCAAACTCATGGATCCTAAATAAACTCCAGTCTGGGGCCTGCACAGAGCACAGAAAGAGTTAAAAGGTTTTCAGATAATAACCTTGTGAGTGTTGTCTGCTTCTACGAATCGTGTTGCGTAACAAGGTTGTTGTGTTCTTATAGTGGGTGAGAATTCATCCAAACTGAAGCCTGCCATTCCAATAACAGCTTGAACAGGAGCAGTATAGTTAGTGTTATCATAAGTGTCGATCCCGTTCTGATCCTTCATAGGTTTGCCCTTGCATTGCCCTTGATAAATAGCACAAGTCCTCTCATAGTTGTGCACATGCCCAAACATGACCAAATCAACCTATAATAAGCATTTAACAATCAACACATATCTTAATTTGGCATATATTTGCAGGTTGTAACAAGGAAAAGGAACATTTATGATAGACCTTATTTTTGAGTAGCAATGGCTCCACAGAACCAACAAACAAACATGAATGACAGATTCTGCACAAATTAGAAAAACATGAATGACAATATAATATCATGAACACTCACAGATTCTACCCATTCGGAAGAAGATTAATGGCATATCCATACCTTTCCCTTACTCGAGCACCAATAAGCAACTAAGTCTATGGTAAAAAAAACAAAACATGAACATGGGAGTTAAGCATGTATTATAACAGAAGCGAGAAAAACTTCCACATGGCTTCTATTAGCAAGGGTGGCTTCTCACTCTAACTTCTTTCCCTGACTTCTCATATTATTCCAAACTATACACCAGCAAGAAAGAAGCTTAAATAGGCCAAAATCCGATCTGATGTCAGGCAGTATAACAATCCAAAAAAAAACCAGAATTTAGATAATAAAGTGCATAAAACAAATTCTAGCTAATTTACTTTGCTTCCCCACTTTGTGTGCTGAATTTCGTCTAAGTTTTCAGCCTTAAACCATAAAAACAACATAGTTGAAAATGCAGAATACAATATGAACTTCAAGTATTTTATCCATCCATCCAAGCAGGCCAAAAGGAGACAACATTATTCAAAGATAAGCACACAATTAGACAAATTCAAGCACAATCAACTTAAATTCATGAATAAACAAATGGCACCACATCACTAACTTTATATCAGTAAACATGTTGAAATTGCAGAACCTAAATCATATGAACTTGCTTCTAGATGCAAAACAATAGAATTGCTACAAAACGCCCAAACACCCTCTAACTCGCAGAACCCTAGAACGAAATTAGATGAGTGAAACAAACTGAACATTACACAATGGAAGCTCCCAATTGTTTTTTACGCATGGAACAACAAGGCTCCGATTAAGAGAGAGGAGATGGCAAAACCCTAGAAATGAAACTAAAACAGCGAAAATGATGCTCCATTACTGGGTTAAACAAACAATTTTATGAATTAGAAACAAAAAATTAGAAGACAAAAACTAATTTTTGAGGAATTGATACCTGATACAGCAACCCACTTGTCGTTTTCTTCTTCGAGCTTCCATTGCATTAACCTTGTCGATTTAGCCGCTTCTCTTGTCTTCAGCCTCTCGCTCGCTCTTCTCGCAAAAACTGAAACAATGAACAGTTACCCAAAGTTTTAGTGAAACTTGAAGGAAAACATCTCTAACTTGAGAAATTTCACCAAAAATTAGTTAAACTTACCTTGTTGTTGGATTTTCCTTTCTTGACCAAGCCACAATCTTTGACTTGAGAGCCCATCCGCAGCTAGGGTTTCATGAACAAACAGAAAGCAACCCAATTAGATAAATTGAGTTCAAATTAAACAAACAATGAGGGTTATAGTTACAAATCAAACATATAAACGGATTTGAAAGAAGATAAAACGCCTTCTTTGGGTTGAACATCCCGATTTCTCGGTTTCAGATTGAAGATCTCGTTCGCTAGTGTTCTGGTGTTGATCTGACTTGCTGTTTTCGGCGGTGGTGAGGAAGAAGAGAGAGCGCTCAGAGATAGACGGAGGAAGGAGAGAGAGAGAGAGAGAGAGAGAGAGAGAGAGAGAGAGAGAGAGAGAGAGAGAGAGAGAGAGAGAGAGATGGGTTGAGGAAGTAGATCTGAGAAGAAGCTAGCGTGAGGATAAAGCTGTGTGTTTCATTTATTTATTTTTTTGTCACGGTCCAAAACGTGTTTAAGTTTAATTTTTTTGCCATGCTTTTTTTTCCACGGTTAAAAGCGTGGTAGACTCCGTTTTTTTTTCCACGGTTTTGAAAGTGTGTTTAAATAAGCGTGTCTAATGCCTGGAATTGTAGTAGTGTCCACGGAGTGCGTTCTTATAGAAAATTTGTCAATTGGGGGCTTAGATAAGTTCAATGGACCATCGAGTTAGAAAAGCTTTTGAAAAGACTTGAATTGAATAAAAACCATGAAAGAGGTCACAAATCTGCTATTGGCGTTTTATCGAAGGGACAAACCGAAGGGACAACCCAATAGCGCCAAAATTGAACTGATCATGTTTTTAGAAAGACTCCCGCTTATATAAAACATATAAGTACCCAAGAATAAAGGGTCCGGGGGCGAAGGTACGAGGTGGGAAGGTGTTAGGCACCCAACTCGTCCGTATCATGATGGCCTCTACTAACTCAAGTTTGCTTAATAATTTAAAGACATAACTTCCACACAAACCGGATTAACAACCTAGACATAGACTATTAATTGTTTCATCACAAGCATCACAACATTTATTTTTAACCCTTGTTTTGACATGCATTCGATTAGACAAGTTGGGCAGCACAACGACTATACAAACAATATTTAGGAAGCAATAAAACGTTATTCTAGCATGATATCTACATTATGACTACTGGAAAAATAAACAGTTAAGCAATTAATTTAATTTGAACCCTCAGGAATTTGTACCTGAACTGTAGACTATATTTGAAAGAATAGTAAAAAAAGATCTCAAGTAAAGAAAGAGGGCGAAGCTCGGTGTCAATACTCCCGAGAATAGAATAGAATTGTTTATGGAAGAAAGAGGGAGAAGCTCAAAGTCAATACTAATGAGAATAGAGGGTGTCAATTGTAGACTGTGTGTTTTGAACTGAGGGTGAGGGGTTGTTTATATAGGCGTGGAAAAGTAGGGTTGTAAGGTCGAATTTGAGCTGAAAAATGAGACGGACTTGAAAAATGAGCCGGGCCCGAAGGAAAAGGCAGCGCCGCTAGCGGCGCTGGACAAGGCCGCTAGTGGCCCTGGTCAGCGTCGCTGGACTGGGCCGCTGACAGCTTTTCAGCTGGATTTTGTCCGGGCCATATCTCACTCGTTTGGGCTCCAAATTGGATGATTCAAGACGCGTTGGAAAGCTTATTGGGTTTAGTTTCGTATGGATTTGTTTTGAGTTCCAAAATTTTGTGGATCTCGAGATATGCCCGAAAGAGTAAGGAGAGGTCAGTTTTGGAGTGCAAATCAGTGTTGGGCTCGTAACTCCTTGGTTGGGAATGTGGTGTGGGCTCATGATATGTCATTGGAAATCTATTTGAATAAGAAATCTAAAAATATAAGGCTCATAAATTAATTCAACCAAATGAACTCCCAAATTGGGCTGGAAACAGGGTCCACGGTATTCGGCTACATCTGTTTTGACTCTAAACTTTGTTTGGCCATAACTCTTAGGTGTGGAATCGTATTTGGACACGGAAGGAAGCCATGGAAAGCTCTTGAAATGGGATTTTAAATGAAGTGGAAATTAAGGAGTGTTTGGAGGGACAAACCTGAGACCTTATCTTAACTATTAAAGCAGAAATAGCAGTTCAAGCTTAAAAAATACTCCTTTCATCATCGGGCTTTTGCGGAGAAATCTTAAGACGCTTTTTTGGCGTCTACACCAGGCGGTGTAACCGACACGTCAAGCGGTTGAACCACTACGTGGAGCGACTTGGCCGCTGGCTGGAGCGCTTATGCCGCTTGCTGGAGCGGCGATGCCGCCTAGTGGAGCGGCCATTCCGCGTGGCTTACGGTCTGACCGCCAGCTGGGCGGTCTGACCGTCCACATGGCATTTTGATCATCCATGTGGCGGTTTGACCGGGCACTAGGTCATTTTGCAAGGTTTTGCTTTAAGAGGAGAAAGGGAGGCCGAAATGGGTCATCTTGCCCATTTCGAGCCTTCTCTTTCTCTTTCCTCCATTTTTGCTCAAATTCTTCAACCTCAATCAAAGCCTCTAGCTCCAAATCTTGAGGTTTCTTGCTCAAATCCTTAGTAGAACTTGAGTTTGTTGGTTGTTCTTGTTTTTTTGAGTATCAAAACTCAAAATTGTGTGAATTATTGAGTTTTGCGAATTTCATTCAAATTTCAAAAACTACATTTTTTGTTCTTCATCCATGGCTCCCAAACAAACTTGAATGAAGTTTTCCTTTTTGTGAGTATATTTCTGGAGAATAAACTTGTGTGAAATTTACTTTCTTTAAAATTTACTCTTGTCATATTGGTTTAGCTAAAATGCTAAATTTTACGATTTGTAAAACTTTAGGACTAAACGGAAGACTGGTAGTTGTTACTAGGATCACTTAGCTAATTGTCTTTGCAATTTTTTGTGCTGTTTTAGGACGTCGACACGGCCATGCGGGGTTACGGTAACCTTTCGGGTATCGAGAAAGCCCGTACCTACGTGACTCCTTCGGTGGATGGTATTGTGGCGCGTTGTGGCTTCAGTCACTATTTAGCGTCCATGGCTTCTGCTGAGCGCTCCGATCGCCTATTGGTTAGAGGCCTTGTGGAGCGGTACTGGGATACTACCAGTACCTATGGGTGAGATCATGATCACCCCTTTCGAGTTTGGTCTCATTTTCGGGCTCCCTTGCACCGGTACTCCTGTCACTTATGGAGATGTGAGCCGGGAGGTTATGGTGGAGATGTTTGGCCTTTTCAGGACCAACTGGGATGGTAGGGAGTATGGTCGGACCGACGTCATGGTCCAGTTTTTGACCAACCCGAGGAAGTTGAAGAAGATCATAACGGAGCAGCACGCCCGCCTTTTCTTGGCCCTTGTTCTATCTTGTTCCGTATTTCCGGATAAGGCTAGTAGGTGCCATGTTCGTTATTTCCCGTGCTTGCGGGATTTGGATAGAGTTGCGGAGTATAACTGGGGTCTTCCCGCATACTCTTGTCTTCTACGGTGTTTGAGGCAGTCCAGTCGCCTGAGTGAAGAGAAAGGCGCATCTTGCGTCTCCTTAGTCGGTTATTGGAAGGTTATGGAGGTAATTTCCTTTTACCCTTCTTGTACTTTTTGTTTCGGCTCTTTAATAATATCTTGTGCCTAATCCATGTACTTTGCATGTCTTAGATTTGGTTTTATGAGCATTTCTCTGACCTTGCCCCTCTTCTCGAGATTGGGGATTTGTCTTTTCCAGCGATGCAGATCTAGAGGGGACGGGCTTCTTACCCATTTACTACTCTGCACGCCGTTAGGGAGGCGATATATCCCTTGACCGCTCAGGATGTAAGCAACTTTCCTTTGTTCTTCTTTGGTCCTTTTATCCTTTTGTGTGCTCATTCTTGCTTTTGCAGGTCGACTGGTTTCCGTGGACGGATTACTTCCTGGGCCTCTCGAATAGATTTTTGGGTGCTCGGGTGTACGACCAGAGGAGAATCCTTATTAAGGGTCCCTTTGGTTTCGAGTGGTTCTTGGGGGAGTAACTGATTAGGAAGACTTTCCCCGACCTTCCGGTTCCGAGGGTTCCTGGATCCTCCGGATTCTATGCTTTATGTTCGTCACCTTACCGTGGAGCAGATGAGGGCGGCCACCGTTGGGCCGAATGCCCTTGAGTATTTGCTTCCAGTTGATCCTGAGGTGGACCTCATGGTGGCTTATACTAATTTCGTTGAGGCGCGGTTATGCCTCAACTTCTCTACCGATCCGGTAAGTAATTTGCTTTTGTTTCTTAACTTCGTTTGGAAATTTAGAAATGTGTCTGACATTCTTAAATCTTTGTAGAGTGCTTCGAGCTCTTCGGCTGTTTCTTCTCGACGTCCTACTCCTCAGGTTATACAGGTCCCTGAGTTTCGTGGCCCTGATGAGGAGGTTGAGGGATTGCCTCTACCAGCTGGCTGTAGGGGGATAAGTGAAAATTCATTGTTATTTGCAATGTTTCCTTTGTATTTATGCTGATTCTTTTTCTTATGTGCAAAGTTGGATGCTGCTGAGACAAGGAAGGTCTTTAGGGGTATGCATGCCCTTAAGAGCCTGATTTCCAAATTCATGTCTCGGAGTGTATGCACGAGTCGTCGGCCCGACATTCGAGAGGTATGTTCATTTTAAGTACTAATGCTTGATTTGAATTTTTCGTAATTTTCTGACCTGGAGCTTATTTTCGCAGCCTATTCCCGTGGTGAGGCCTCCTAGGCCTTCAGTTGTTCGCACCCCGGAGTTGGTGTCTACACCACAGCGTCCTCCTCCTAGGCAGGAGAGTGTAGAGGTGCGTCAGGGGACGCCTCTGTCTAGAGTGGCTACGGGGAGCTCGCCCCAAGTGCCTTCTCTTCCGCAGTGGCCTGCACCGCCTCCCTATATGGGGTATCCGGGCTATCTTATGCCCATGTATCCTCCAATCCCTCCAAGGGGTTCTTGGAGTCATGGGAGTACGGGGTATGGCGGTTATCCCGGCATGTCGGAGCCACCTCGTTATTCGTTGGATCCCGCTTACTTGACGGGTTCATTATAGCTTAGGCGATGCCTCAGTCCGGTCCTTCGGGTGCTCCACCATCGAGTGGACCTGGAGAGTCATCTCAAGTGGGTTCGAGTACTGGCGAAGATGGCCAGTGATATTTGTTGTAGTGCATTTCGAACTTTCGGGCTTGTATTAAACCTGCTACAAATTATTGCATTTTATTCACGCACAAACGTATCACGCAAATGCCCATATGTGAACTTCAATCAACTAATTCCGAGTGGAAAATCACAAATCACGACATTCGGGAGTTTAGGATTCCCGAGAATTAACACATTTGGGGTACCCCTTCCCCTAAAATAAAAATAAAGTAAAGAAAAGTAAAAATATAAAAAAGATAATAAAAGGGGAAAATATTAATAAAGAAAATCAGAAAATAAAAGGATTAAAAGTGGAACTTGATAATCAAAATAAAAAGAAGGAAAGAAAATAAAGAGGGAATAAGTAGAAAAGTGTCAAGAGCCAAAATTAAGATAAGGAAAATATAAGGATAGGCTTCCAAAATCTGTCCAAGTGGGAATTAGGAAGGTAGAGCCCTGTCCAGCGTGGGGTCGGGTGGACCGTCTGCACTACCTTCAAGGCCGCCTGACCTCTTTTCGTCGTTTGTCTGAATTTCCTTAAATTTTCGACGAGAATCAAATTGTAGCCTCTATATATTGGGTTTCTTTCTCTTCTCTTCTCACCACTTGCTTTAAGCCCTTAGAGAGAGAATTCCTTGAGAGAAAATCCTTAATCTTAACAATGGTGAACTTTGATGATGTTTTTGATGCTTGGTTGGCTTCCATGACTGTAGAGGAGAGGTTAGAGCTCACTCAACTCCACCTCAATTCCTTCTTTCATCTTAAACAAGTCAATATTCTATGGGATTTTCTTCATGCTTCAGTCGTGTTTTGGGACCCAAAATTCCATGTCTTCCGCTTTGGTGCTCAGGAGATGTGCCCTTTGGTGGAGGAATTCTCCGACATAATGGCCTTTCCAATCGAAAGTCCTCCTGCCGTTCCCTACTTAGGGAATGCTTTCGTGGGTGATTTCCAAAGGTACCTTGGGTTGTCTCCCCATCAAGCGGGTCAAGTGCTTCATGGTCAGGACGTCGACCTTGCCAAGCTTGTGACTTTCTTCACTTCCAAGGCCCAGGGTGCGATGGATATGAGGTACAAGAAACTTGCCTTTGTATTTTGCCTCCTCCATCTTTATTTGTTTGTTAGTGGTAACGAAGACGCTCTTATTCCCTCCGAAAAGAAGCTTACCATCAATAGGGGCAAAGCTTGCCTTCTTAGGGTGGCCGAGCAAATACAATGTGATAGCTCTCCTATGCACTTGGTTGTGGGAGAGACAATCCTTACTTTAGATAGGCTCAAGAGAAATCATCAAGAGTCCTTCACCGGGAGCCCTTTACTCCTTTAAGTAACTATTGTGATAAAGTCTTAATCTTTATGGATTTAACTTTATATGGTGAAATTCTTGTCTTGTATTGAATTGAATTTTTCTCTTTGTTGTTTTTGTGTAGATATGGCTCCAAGAGAGGCTCGACTTGCTTGAGGCTCCAATAGATACTAGGATGTTCCTCCCTAAACACTTTCCGGTGAGGCGTCGAAAGTTCTCCGAGTCCTCTCGGGAGGAGTGGATAGCATATCTCTATTCCAATATCCAACTAGCTTGGTTCATCCTGTGGTGGCGTACCTCCAAGATTGTAGGGTGTAGTGAGAATGTGCCCTTTACGAGGATTATTGGTTGGAATACCTTGACGTTCTTCCTGCCGAACCGCCTCCTCCGCCAATATGGCTTAAGGCAAAGGATCGCGGCCGTGAGCTGTGAACCTCCTTGTCAAAGGCCCTTAACATCCTCCTCGGTGTCTAATTGGGAACGACACTGGAACCGTTGCCAAGTGTGGACTAAGTCGGTCTACCCGCACTCAAACGGGTTGTCTAGCTTTTAGGAGGAGTGGATTTCGAGCGGTGACCATCAAGTCAACCAAAGGCTCCTAGAGGAAGAAAATGAGTTATTCAAGGCTCGCAAATATGATGAGCCTAGTGGTGTAAGGATAACTCCAGTTGATAGGCCCACTAAACCTTCCAACCCCCAAACTAAGGGTAAGGAAAAAGGCAAGGCAAAGGCCCAATCCATGAAAAGGAAGAATCCGGCCCATTCGGCCAAGCAAGTAACTGCAAGGAGGCCCAATGATCACAAGGCCTCTTCTAGCTATGGTAGGGAAAGATAGGCTCCGAAAGAACGAATGGAACTCGATGAGCCTAGCGAACCCGTCCAAGAGCCAGAAGTCAAAGTCAAGAAGGAGTAGTCCACCTCTAATTGTCTAGTAAGTCTTGTCCTTTTTGCGTAGTACTATAATTCAAATAACGGGTTTGCATGCCCAAGTAGATGTAGCTTAGAATTACCCTTTTATTTATTTATTATTATCATTTATTCGCACTTTATTATTACTTTCTTATATTTAGAGCATGTAATGGACTTTAGCCACATTTATGCATAAAACCGCTTGAGTTGGTCCCTATTTGTGAGTTGGGTGAACTCGTTGCCGTCTAAGTCCATTAGCTTTACCGCTCCACCGGATAGCATTGTCTTGATAAGGTATGGGCCGACCCAATTAGGCTTGAACTTTCCCCGAGGATCAGCCACAATCGGTCTCACCTCTTTTAGGACTAAGTCTCCTTCTTTTAGTTCTCTAGCCTGGAATCGCTCATCAAAATGTCTTGCCATCCTTGCTTGGTAGAAATGAACATAATGTAGGGCATTTAGTCGTCTTTCATCTAGTAGAATCAATTGGTCATACCGGGCATGGACCCAATCTACTTCGGGTAATTCACTTTTCAAAGCTATCCTCAAAGAGCGAATTTCTACCTCGATTGCGACTACCGCCTCCACTCCGTATACTAAAGAATAAGGTGTTGCTCCTGTTGAGGACCGAATGGTGGTTCTATCTCCCAATAAGGTGAATTGTAGCTTGTCGGGCCAATCATCGTAGTTTTCCGTCATCTTAGTTATCATTTGTGTCACGTTTTTGTTTGCGGATTCTACGACTCCATTTGTTTGTGGCCTGTAAAGTGAAGACTATCGATGTTGAATTTTAATCTTAGTGAAAAGCTTGGCAACATCCTTGATCACTTATGATTTCGTGGGGTACCCCATATCTGGTAATGCTGTTGTCATGTATGAACTTTTCCACGTGTTTGGACACTATCATTGCATACGAATGAGCTTCAACCCATTTGGTAAAGTAGTCTATTGCGACTAATATGTATTCATGGCCTCCTTTTCCTGTAGGGGTGCTTTTTCCGATGATGTCAATACCCCATGCAGAGAACGGCCATGGTGAAGTTAATGTATGTAGATGGGTAGGAAGTCTATGTTGTAAATTAGCTTGGAATTGGCAGCGTGTGCACTTTCTCACGTATTTGATGCAATCTTTTTCTATTGTAGTCCAATAGTATCCTTGCCTTAGGATTTTCTTGACCAAGGTGAGTCAATTCATGCGGGGACCACATACGCCATTATGTACATCGCTCATGACTTTGATGACCTCACGTTCCTTTAAGCACAGAATACTTAACCCTTGTGGTGTCTTTTTATAAATTGTGCCTTGCACATGTATGTATTGTGCGGCTAGTCTTCTTAAGGCTCTTTGTGCCCTAGGTGTGGACTGTGGAGGGTAAACGCCTTTCGCGAGTAGATTGAGAATGTCGGTAAACCATTCCTCCTCTTCTTCCTCGTTGAGGCATACTACAAGTGCATTACAAAAGGCGGGCTCAGTGCGCCTTTGAATGTGAATGGGCATGGAGATTATATCATCTGGGATGTTTATCATGGAAGTCATCTTTGCTAAGGCATCTGCAAATTCATTGTCATCTCTAGCAAGGTATGTGAAACGGACATAAGTGAAATATTTGGCTATCTTTTCAAGATATTCCTGGTAAGGTGCCAGGGATTCGGTTTTCACTTTTCATTTTTTGGAAACTTGGTTTATAATGAGAGTTGAATCTCCATATACCTTTAGATCCTTATTTTGTAACTCTATTGCCGCTTCTAGACCAATGATGCATGCTTCATATTCGGTGTCGTTGTTGGTTACCTCATGATCTAACTTGACGGCTATGGGAGTATGTGTGCCTTCAGGGATGACTAATAATACTCCTACGCCATAACCTTTTTGGTTTGAGGCTCCGTCAAAGTATAATCGCCAAGTGTTCTCCTCGACACTCATTATTCCTTCGTCTGGAAAGTCATGTGTAGCATCTTCACTAGTAACTGGGTTTTCAGCGAGATGTTCAGAAATGACATGTCCTTTGATCGCCTTTTGGTGTTCAAAAGTTAGATCGAATTCTGAAAACATGACAGTCCATCTTGCTATCCTTCCACTAAGAATGGGTTTTTCGAACAAGTACTTTAACGGATTCATCCTTGACTTTATATGCATGGAGTGTTGTAGCATGTAGTGTCGAAGCTTCTTGGTAGCAGTGAGCAGTGCGAGACACGTTTTCTCTAGGGCGGATTATTGAAGACGCCAAAAAAGCGTCCTCAGATTTCTCCGCAAAAGCCAGATGATGAAAGGAGTAATTTTTAAGCTTGAACTGCTATTTTTGCTTTAATATTTAAGATAAGGTCTCAGGTTTTTCCTCCAAAACACTCCTTCATTTCCACTTCATTTAAAATCCCCTTTCAAGAGCTTTCGATTGCTTCCTTCCATGTCCAAATACGTTTCCACACCTAAGAGTTATGGCCAAACAAAGTTTAGGGTCAAAACACATGTAGCCGAATACCGTGGACCGTATTTCAAGCCCAATTTGGGAGTTCATTTTGTTGAATTAATTTGTGAGCCTTATATTTTTGGATTCCTTATTCAAATAGCTTTCCAATGACATATCATGAGCCCACACCACATTCCCAACCAAGGAGTTACGAGCCCAACACTGATGCGCATTCCAAAACTGACCTCTCCTTACTCTTTCGGGTGAGTAAAGCCATATGAAACTAAACCCAATAATATTTCCAACGCATTTTGAATCATCCAATTTGGAGCCCAAACGAGTGAGATATGGCCCCGACAAAATCCATCTAGAAAGCTGTCAGGGCCGCTAGCGGCGATGACCAAATTTCCAGGGCCCCTAGCGGCGCTGACCT
Organism: Tetragonia tetragonoides; assembly: GCA_038025085.1. Taxonomy (NCBI): domain Eukaryota; kingdom Viridiplantae; phylum Streptophyta; class Magnoliopsida; order Caryophyllales; family Aizoaceae; genus Tetragonia; species Tetragonia tetragonoides. The sequence continues at coordinate 22,391,127 of CM076149.1, forward strand.
TGGTTCGACCCGACTGATTTTTCAAGCCCAATCCGATTTTCAGCTTAAATTCGACCGTACAACCCTACTTCCCTCGCCTATATAAACAACCCTTCACCCTCAGTTCAAAACACACAGTCCACAGTTGACACCCTCTATTCTCAGTAGTATTGACTCTGAGCTTCTCCCTCGTTCTTCCATAAACAATTCTATTCTATTCTCGGGAGTATTGACACCGAGCTTCGCCCTCTTTCTTTACTTGAGATCTCTTTTTACTATTCTTGTCAAATATAGCCTACAATTTAGGTACAAATTCCTGAGGGCTCAAATTAAATTAATTGCTTAACTGTTTATTTTTCTAGTAGTCATAATGTAGATATCATGCTAGGTAACGTTTTTACTGCTTCCTATTAATGTCTGTATAGTCTTTGTGCTGCTCAACTTGTCAATCAAATGCATGTCTAAATAAGGGTTAAAAATAAATGTTGTGATGCTTGTGATGAACCAATTAATAGTCTAAGTCTAGGTTGTTTTAATCCGGTTTTGCATGGGAATTATGTCTTTAAATTATTAAGCAAACTTGAGTTAGTAGAGGCCGTCATAATACGGGCGAGTTGGGTGCTTAACACCTTTCGACCTCGTACCTTCGCCCCCGAACCCTTTATTTTTGGGTACTTATATGTTTTATATAAGCGGGAGTCTTTCTAAAAACATGATCAGTTCCCTTTTAGCGATATTGGGTTGTCCCTTCGGTTTTGTCCCTTCGGTTTTGTCCCTTCGATTTGTCCCTTCGATAAAACGCCAATAGCAGATTGGTGACCTCTTACATGGTTTTTATTCAATTCAAGTCTTTTCAAAAGCTTTTCTAACTCGATGGTCCCTTGAACTTATCTAAGCCCCCAACTGACAAATTTTCTATAAGGACGCACTCTGTGGAACACGTAGGAAAATCCCGGGTCCTTACAGTGGCGACTTCACTGGGGATTTATTTAAGAGAGTGAGACTCGAACGTCAAGTTTGCTTAATTGTTTAATAACATGTTCCATATTTTTGCATCATTTTCATCATTTGCATGTGCTTAGGCACAATTTTGACCCTTATCGACCCTCGAGGAAGTTTGTGTCGCAACTCGTAGACAACCCGTATATCTAAAGGAATATACAGTTGTCCTATCGTGCAAATCGAGGCTTCCTCACCCATGACTCATCAATCCTTGTTGATGAAAAAAATTACAATCGATGTGTCGACCATCCGCCGAACGGAAATTGTAATTTGTCGTGGTAACCTCACAGGAGCCAAAAGCCTTTAACCCACATTCGTGCATTCGCTTGCTTGTTGTGCATGTATCGTTGTAAAGCCCGTCTGATCACATGTTTGCCTGTAAACTGCGTTGTTATAATGCTTGTCTGAATGCATGTACTTACGTGCTAGGATTCTTTTATTTTATTTTTAGCTAGTTCCTAATGCCCAGAAATGGTGCGAGAATTCTATTCAATGAGCACTTATTTCCCCAATGATATATTTTCATATAGCGTCGAAGTCATGAACAATTTTCTAGGACCTTTTAGCCAAAAAAAAAAAAAGAGTCAGTCTCTCCACTTCCCCTCTCCCACTTTTTTTTAATTATTTTTCTTTTCTTTAGACGCTCCATGCTAGGATTCATAATTAGTCGTCATGCTTGCATTGGCGTCATTTTGCATCTGCATTTATACAAAAGTTCAAGTCATGCATTCATCTATGTCTCCATTTGTTCACTACGTCTCATGAACTAGAAGTCTAGACAAGTTATTCATTAAATACTTTATGGTCATTTTAGGAAGCATCCATACATTGTCATACATGTCAAGGTCAGTCCACCATGCATCTTGCATATTGTTGTCGTAACTGTGTCATTGCATTTTCATCATCATGCATTCGAGTTCATATAGACTTCCTTAGATTCATTCACCTTAGGAGCTATCGAGGGTCTTCTAAAAATCACGAGTCTTTGTTTTCAAGACCTTTCTTTGCCGTCTTTCTAAGTTGAGACTTGTGTTCAGGATTGGGGGCTCGAGGAAGAATTACGGTGACAAAGGTTGGGCTCGATCGTCCGGAAGATTGGTTCGTATACAAGCTACTTCGAAGACACCACCACATTCCAAAAGGCCATCACCCCATAATCCATCACCACCACAAAGCTCGTCACCACTCAATACATCCCTTACCTTACCAATCACACCCCAAACTTCACCATGGTCAAAACCACTGACGAGAGGCTTGATGAGCTCATGAGTGAGTTGGAAAGGCCGCAACTCAAGGTTGAAGATATCGAGAGGAGAAGAGAAGAAGAGTCAAGGATCCCTTCTGATTCCTATTCTGAGAAGAAGGTTCGGATGCCATGTTGGCTAAGATCACCTCTGTGCTCAAGAGTAGCGGCTTGATCTCCAATTATAGTGCCAACATAGGAAAGTTTGACACTAAGATCAAGGGTAAGCTTACAAGGAACCCCTCAAGTAGGAAAATTCTCTATGCCTGAAGTACCCACCTTCACGGGAGTCGACAACCCGCAGGATCACCTGAAATCCTTCACTACTGCTGTGGCTCTAAGGGGAATCAACAAGAAACTCTATGTCCATCTGTTTCCCCAGACCCTTGATACACATGCTCGACGATGGTTCTACTCCCTAGATCTGGAAAGCTACCCAACTTGGTCCGATTTCACCACAGTCTTCCTTGCACGCTACAAGGAAAATGTTGGTCTACCTATGACCATTCGAGAGTTAGAGATCACCAAACAAGAAGAAGATGAGGGATTCACTGTTGTGCAAGTCTAGTGGAAGTCTCCTAGTGTGCAAGTCTAGTTGAGTCCAGTCAAGTTTAATGATGTCTAGTTCGTCCTTTCAATTCATCCATAGAGTCTAGCTTATTTTTCGTCTAATGCTTTTCTTCGATTCAATAAAGATTGCATTTTGATTCCCATCATTGTTCTTTGTTCAATCCTATGACGAACTTAAGTTGCCTATGACGGAATAAAAAAAATAAAAAAAAACATTGAAAAGAAAGCCTTCATTGTGGAAAAAATTAAACAAAAACTCCTTATTGATCATCCCCATAGAGGACATACAGTTGAACCGTCCGTGCCGAGGACATGAGGCATTCATTTGGAACCTCACATCAATATCCTTTACTACCCTATACATCATTACCACTTGCAACCCTTTGAGCCTTAAACACATAGTCTTTCATTTCTTAACCAAATCATCCTTACCCGGGAAATGGGTTTGTGCGACATGGGAATAGAAGCAACCTTCTAGGCAAGGTGGACCGACCTACAAAAAGAGCCACCGAAAGAAATACCGAAAAAAAGAGAGAAATCGAAAGTTCATGAGCAAAAAAAAAAAACAAAACAGAAAAAAATTCGAGAGCGATCAAAGATCCAAAAGAGTGCAAACACTTCGAGCACAACCAAACAGTGACTTTACCTAAACATAGGTCCCTTAGCCACCTCGCCTAGATCCAAAACTTCTATACCATCTAGCATACTTCAGGGAGGGAATTTGCATTGAGTTTATTTGTGCCTTTATCCTTTCTTTGACATCTCAACCCAGCCTGACATTACAACCCTAAAGCCCTCCAAGAGGTACGACCATTTATTTGTATAGTCCTGAACTACGGTGGCCTGATTCCATAAACTGGATAAGTAAGAAACCTCAAGGAGGTCCGGCCACGACAACCACTTTACCACATGATCATAAAGAGTTTTCCCATTCCACCATTCTCATCTAAGGCATAAAAAAATATCCCGGTAGGTTGAAAACCCGAAAGGGCGGCCTAGGCAAAACTAAGGGAAACAAAAAAAAAACAAACATATATAAAACAAATTCAACATCTTGAGGCAACTTAAATTTCCGAGGATTTAGAACATTGTTCTCATGTAAGCGCTCTTTGGTCAGTCGTCTAGAGGTCATACTCATCACCTTTCTCGTAGGCTTGCATATAGACTTCCCGACTGGGGGCTGTTTTAGAATGAGTCGGTTTCTTGTCCGTCCAAGTTGGCCATTTCGTCCCCATACCATAAGTTATGATATTTTGTACCGCCACATCAACACCCATAGCTCCTCGAGTAGGTCATAACCATCAAGAACCACACATCAAACTGGGGGTTGATTCTTCCTTCACTGCACCCAGTTCTATCCACTTGTCTCATACTCTGCCAAGATCACCACAGGAATGAAATTCTTGATCACAAAAACTTTTCCCATATGAAGACCCTCTTCAGACCCTATAAGAGAGTCGTGCATGTTAGGCTAGACTGCATGGAGCCGTGAGTCAATAGAGTCTTCATATATCATATTTGCATAAGTACTAGAGTCGCCTTCAAAGGCATGCATGTGTACATAATTTCTCAGTGTCTTGAGTCCCTGCTTGTTTACATGTTAATCCCCCTATGTCCCATGCATATTACTATGTCATGTGTTGTGCATCTTGTCATGGTCAGTCGGACATGTCTATTGCATCTTTTCCATATGTGCATATTTTCACTGCAAGTTTGAGTCTACCCGCTCTCCATCAAAACCAGCAAGCCCGTAACTCATGATCAAACCCAGAAGCGACCTTCCGAATACAACCAAGAATGAAGATAACCCTCCACCAACAGCCAAGCGCACGGGCCCCACAAACTGACCTATGGCCCATTTTTCCAGTCCAGAGTTCGTTATTACAGTTCATCTTGCGGCAATACCAGTACCAAACGCACGGGAGCGAAGTCCTCAGGCCCACAAATTCAAATTCAACAGGTGGCCCATTTTACGGTACCAACCATTTACAAGTAAAACTAACCCGTTTATTTTTGCAGGTCCTAGAAACTGAAATGTGGATCTACACGGCGACGACCCTCAACCCAGATCGCCCAACTTATTTATTTTTTGCAGGTCCCAAAAACAGAAACTCGAATCTACACGGCGACGACTCTCAACCCGGAGCGCCCAAGTTATTCATTTTTGCAGGTCCCAAAAACTGAAACCCGGATCTACACGGCGAATACTCTCAACACGGAGCGCCCAAGTTATTTTTTTTTTCAGGTCCTAGAAACTGAAACAAGGATCTACACAGCGACGACTTATTTTTGCAGGTCCTAGAAACTGAAACGCGGGTCTACACGACAACGACTTATTTTTGCAGGTCCCAGAAACTGAAACGTGGATCTACATGGCGACGACTCTCACGACCCAGAGCGTCCAATTTATAACCCCGAAATTTTTGATGGCACTTGTTTAGCAAAACGACACTACAAATTTTTAGGGTTACTCATTGATCGCTAAAGTTATTGCGGTTAAACTGTCCCTCTGCAAGGTTACTTATATGCTTCAGTCAATGATCACTTAAACTAAAGCGGTTATACTGTCCATTTATATGTTTCAGTCAATGATTGCTTAACCTATTGCTTTTAAACTGTTCATATGTTTTAACCATTTTACAGCCGTCATTTTGATCGTGCTGTCTCGTCGACCTTTTCGTTTCTTGTACAGGGACGGAATCTCGGCATCCACCAAGTGGTGTTTAGTCACTGTTTGCTCGATGAAGCATTTGTACTGTTCACTCTCATGTTACTAACCATTTTTGCAGCCGTTATTTTTAATCGCGCTGTCTCGTTGACTTTTTTGTTTCTCGAAGTGGGACGAAATCTCGACATCCGCCAAGTGGTGTTTAGTCACTGTTTGTCGAAGCATTCTATGTTGATCATTCTCAAAGTATTACTAACTTTTTCATTCACTCTGAATACAGGTCCCCAGCAGACGTTTAGACCATCTACGCGCGATGTTCTATCCTGCTACTATAACATTTCTTTTTGTCTTGTGTTCACAGGGATGAAATCTTAGCACACTACGAGCGTCTTCCAACTCAGGTTTGTCTTCATATGCATGCATACTGTACACTCTCACACACCGTTTTCACATCAGCATCCTACATGTCGCCTTCGGAGTAATTTGATCTTTGCTTTTACTCAAACTCGATCAAAGTGGGGGCTTTTGTAGACGCCAAAAACGCGTCATCAGATTTCTCCGCAAAAGCCCGATCATGAAAGGAGTAATTTTTAAGCTTGAACTGCTATTTTTGCTTTAATAGTTAAGATAAGGTCTCAGGTTTTTCCTCCAAAGCACTCCTTCATTTCCACTTTATTTAAAAGCCCCTTTGAAGAGCTTTCGATTGCTTCCTTCCGTGTCCAAATACGATTCCACACCTAAGAGTTATGGCCAAACAAAGTTTAGGGTCAAAACAGATTTAGCCGAATACCATGGACCGTGTTTTCAACCCAATTTGGGAGTTTATTTGGTTGAATTAATTTGTGAGCATTATATTTTTGATATTCCTTATTCAAATAGATTCCAATGACATATCATGAGCCCACACCACGTTCCCAACCAAGGAGTTACGAGCCCAACACTGATGCGCACTCCAAAACTGACCTCTCCTTACTCTTTCGCGTATATCTCGAGAACCATAAAACATTTGGACCTGAAACCAAAGCCATATGAAACTAGACTCAATAATATTTCTAACTCATCTTGAATCATCCAATTTGGAGCCCAGACAAGTGAGAGATGCCCCGGAAAAAAGCCAGCTGGAAAGCTGTCATGGGCCGCTAGCGGCGCTGTCATGGGCCGCTAGCAGCGCTGACCTTTCTTCGGCCCGTTTGATTTTTCAAGGCTAATCCGATTTTCAGCTCAAATTCGACCGTACAACCCTATTTCCCTCGCCTATATAAACAACTCTTCACCCTCAGTTGAAAACACACAGTCTACAATTGACACCCTCTATTCTCAGTAGTATTGACTCTGAGCTTCTCCCTCTTTCTTTCGTAAACAATTCTATTCTATTCTCGGGAGTATTGACACCGTGCTTCCCCCTCTTTCTTTACTTGAGATCTATTTTTACTATTTTTGTCAAATATAGCCTACAGTTCAGGTACAAATTCCTGAGGGCTCAAATTAAATTAATTGCTTAACTGTTTATTTTTCTAGTAGTCATAATGTAGATATCATGCTAGGTAACGTTTTTACTGCTTCCTAAATACTGTTTGTATAGTCGTTGTGCTGCTCAACTTGTCAATCAAATGCATGTCTAAATAAGGGTTAAAAATAAATGTTGTGATGCTTGTGATGAACCAATTAATAGTCTAAGTCTAGGCTGTTAATCCGATTTTGCAATGGAATTATTTCTTTAAATTATTAAGTAAACTTGAGTTAGTAGAGCCCGTCATAATACGGGCGAGTTGGGTGCCTAACACCTTCCCACCTCGTACCTTTGCCCCTGAACCCTTTATTTTTGGGTACTTATATATTTTATATAAGCGGGAGTCTTTCTAAAAACATGATCAGTTCATTTTACGCGCTATTGGGTTGTCCCTTCAGTTTTGTCCCTTCGGTTTGTCCCTTCGATAAAAGGCCAATGGCAGATTCGTGACCTCTTTCATGGTTTTTATTCAATTCAAGTCTTTTCAAAAGCTTTTCTAACTCGATGGTCCCTTGAACTTATCTAAACCCCCAACTGACAAATTTTCTAGAAGGACGCACTCCGTGGAACACGTAGGAAAATCCCGGGTCCTTACAATTATCGTGCTTCGTAATCGAGGAATTTCTTGATAAGGTAGTATATTGCCTTTTCATCATTCTCCACCTTTTGGGCAAACATAGCACCCATGGCGGTTTCTGTGACTGTTAGGTATAGCATAAGTGGTTTTCTCGAAATGGGCGGAACCAATACGGGTGGATTAGCTAAGTATTCCTTAATCTTGTCGAAGGCTTGCTGGAATTGATAATCCCAGGTAGATTTAGTGTCCTTTTTGAGCTTCTTAAAGATGTGCTCGCATGTAATAGTCAATTTGGATATGAATCGACTTATATATTGGAGTCGTCCTAGGAATCCTCTTATGTCCTTTCCATTTTTGGGAGATGGCATATCCCTTATAGCTTTGATTTTGGTAGGATCAATTTCAATACTCTTATGCTTATGACGAATCCTAAGAGCTTGCCCGAAATTATTCCAAATGCGCACTTTTGAGGATTCAATCTCATGTTGTAATTCTGAAGCCTGTCAAAGAATTTCTTCAGAGAGGGTATATGCCCTTCTCTCTCCTTCGATTTAATAATCATGTCGTCTACGTACACCTCGGCTTCCTTGTGTATCATGTCATGTACAAGGAAATTTGCGGTTCTTTGGTATGTTGCTACCGCGTTCTTCAACCCGAAAGGCATGACGGTGTAGCAATAGGTCCCCCATTGGGTAATGAAAGTGGTTTCCTCCATATCTTCTTCGGCCATTTGTATTTGGTTATACCCTCATAGCCATCCATGAATGATAAGAGGACATGTCCTGCGGTATTATCCACCAGTACATCTATATGTGGCAAGGGAAAGTCGTCCTTTCGACTTGCCTTGTTCAGATCTCTAAAATCAACACACATCCTTACTTTGCCATCCTTTTTGGAACCGGCACTATGTTAGCAACCCATTCTGGATACTGAGCAACCCTGATAAACCTGTTGCGAGCTGTTTTTGCACCTCTTCTTTGATTTTCAGTGTCCACTCAGGCTTCATTCTCTGAAGTTTCTGCTTTACCGGCTTTGAATCCGGATTGAGCGGTATGGTATGCTGTTCTATCTCGCGACTTATTCCCGGCATATATTTGTAGGACCAAGCGAAAACGTCCATGTATTCTTTTAAGAGATTTATAAAGTTTTCTCGCTCTTTGGGAGTTTACTAACAATGCGCACCTAGCGCGGCTCTTGATCGTTTGCAAGATTGATTAATTATGTTTCTTCCACAATTGAAGTCTTTTGTTCATGCTCTAATAGTGCTTTAGTTACTTCTTTGGGAAATTCTTGTTCATCTTTTGAATTATTAGCTACTAAGTAATCCAGGAAGTAAGCAGAATCAGTAATCATTTCATTGATAGGGGAAACTGAAACATCAACTGAGGCATTACTATTGGCTTTGACATCTTTAGACTTGCAAATAGAATTAAACATAGATTTGGGTGGACCACCCGACTCTACTATATTAGACTCGTCTTCGGAATCGGACTCGGTCCGGTCGGAATCAGTGTCGGAGTCAGGCTTGGATTCTTCGGAGATCGTGATCTTGATCTTCTTTCCATTGGCTCCTATCCAGCTTATAGTACGTTTCTGCTTCGTGAGTTGACCCTCGTTTGGAGTGATCAACTTAGTTGGGTCAAAGTTTTCATCTTGAATTGCATTATTGATATTGTGGAGCTCTTCATCTTTTGGATGGCGATGCTCTTGTCCAAATAATAGACCCAAAGCATTGTTGGGTGTGTTCTCTACCCAATCAAAGTTCAGCCTCCTTCTTACAGGCAAAGGAGTTTCTTCCAAGACATAGCAGTCTTGAAAGATTTCGAATCCGGGAACTGGGATTCCGTAAACCGGGAGAACATAGGGTTCAGGAAATCCATAATAAGGGAATGGATCTTCAGACTGGACGAATTGCCCATTCAGTGTGTGCGGGTATGGTGCCATGGGGATGTCATAGACTTTATTTTCCTTAATGGCCCTTTTCTTTAGCGACGTGCTCTCGTAACTCCTGCTTGGTGGGGTTATAGCCCAACCCGAAAAGATTGTTGCCGGTTTTGGATGACCAAACTGAAAGTGGTTTGGAGACATCTTTGCCTAGAGATGTGCCAGGAAAGTGTCCCTGATTTCTTAAAATGGCATTAATTCCTAGGTGGGAATATGGTGCGAAAGGAGCTATATCTTTCTCAAGTACGGTGACGCCTGCAGTCATAAAGCCCCAGAATTCTTCGTCTTCCGCAGTGTGCTCGACTTTAAGAACTGGAACGTCTTCAATGCTAGTGATCATGGAATCATCTGTAACCTCTAAAACTACCCCTCCGACCATCATTTTGACCTTTTGGTGTGATGTTGAAGCTATCACGTTAAGTCCATGGAGCCATGGGCGCCCTACGAGTAAATTGAAGGAAGCTGGGATGTCGATGACACGGAATTGCACCATTTTCTCAATGGGTTCGGTGTTAAGGTTGATTGAAAATATGCCATAGAACGTTTCGTTTGGAGTTGTCATAGGCTCTCAACCCTTGTGCGGCATGCGCGAGGTTGTTGACGTTTATGCCCAAACATTGAGCGGTCCTTAGAGGACAAACGTTGACAGCGGATCCGTGGTCTACTAAAGTCATTGGGACTTGTTTCTTCTCGCATATGGAAGTTAGGTAGAGTGCCTTATTGTGATGAGTTCCTTCGGGTGGAAGGTCTTCAATAGTGAATGCAATTGCTTGTAATGAATTTCCTTTTGTGAGGGGGTGACTAAGTCATCCGGAGTAGCTTCGGTGGAGACCATAATCTGATTAAGCGCCTTTAGTAAAGCATGCCTGTGTACTTGGGAAGTAGTCAAGAGTTTCCATATAGAGATATCGGCCTTGTTTTTCTCCTTTTTGAGTGCTTGATCATCCTCTATGAGCAATATCACACTATTGAGTTGTGTGTGTGTGAAGTAATTGCTTGGTATTTGAGAGGGTTCAAGTAAGGAGGTTGTAAGTTCTTGATGAGTTTTCGAATTTGGTCTTTCACGGATGGACTGTCGAGCATTTCGGCCACTTTAGTTCTCCATTTCTTAACAAACTCAGTGAAGCTTTCATTTTCACCATGCTTGATTGCTTTAAATTCTCTCATGGTGGTTGGTTGGATGACATTGTCGGCATACCTAGTGAGGAATAAACTGGACACTTTGTTCAATTCCTGAACCTGATTAGGCTCAAGTTTGAAAAACCATGCCCTAACAGTGGGTCCAAGGTTTGTGAGAAAAGATGAATATAGAGGTCAGGATCTACTCCCTTTAGACCCATTGTAGTGGTGAAAGCCCTTATATGATCTTTTGAATTATCGGTCCCTTTAAAGATGGGGACTTCAGGCATAGAGAACTTTTGTGGGAGTTTCCCCTTGATGTGAGAGGAGTATCCTTCAGCATTGATCATGTAGTCACTTATGATCTTGTTTTGAGTTAGGGCTAACTCAAGGTTCTTATTTTGAGCACTTAGTTCTTCTACCTTGTCATCTCGAGGTGGAGGATCATCCTGGTTAAGAGGGCCGGCTTCTTTGACCTTGTTCTCTATCCCTGTCACACGGTTTCCCATAGTTTCCAACATTTTCATCATTTCAGTCAACATCTCATCAGTAGTCTTAGGTGGTGGAGGGGGCACATCATCGTCAGCCATTTCAGTCAACTTAGAAAAAGATGGTCAATACGAAGGGGGAGTAACAAATACTGCGTCAGGCCTAGCCTTGCTCGAAGGGGGAGAATCCAATACGAGCTTCCTAGCCAGATGTTGATTACTATGATCGCGTTCCCAACTTTTTGGACCGACTGTTTTCTTCACAATCCTAGACAGCGGATAAGACTTAGAAAAGGAAAGACTAAAAAGTTCCACGAAAGAAAAGTTTTTTAAAACAAAGATGGGAAGTTTCTATATAGAATATTCTATCAACATAGTTACTCTTGGGGACTAAGTAATGGGTTTAGGTCAAAAGATCTCGACACGGGATAAAAGATATTATACTCTTGACTAAAAGGAGAGGGGAGAGATATTATCTCGACTCAATATGGGATAAAGCAAAAGATATTATACTCTTGACTAAAAGGAGAGGGGAGAGATATTATCTCGACTCAATATGGGATAAAGCAAAAGATGATATACTCTTGACTAAAAGGAGAGGGGAGAGATATTATCTCGACTCAATATGGGATAAAGCAAAAGATATTATACTCTTGACTAAAAGGGAGAGAGGAGAGATATTATCTCGACTCAATATGGAATAAAGCAAAAGATATTATTCTCTTGACTAAAAGGAGAGGGGAGAGATATTATCTCGACTCAATATGGGATAAAGCAAAAGATATTATACTCTTGACTAAAAGGAAAGGGGAGAGATATTATTGAGATCTTTTCCCCTAGACTCACTACCTAAATAAGGCGAAAGGATATAGCAACCAAATCTTTCCTAAGGTAACGAGCATCATATAGAACATTCAAGGATATTATTTTCTAAAAATAAAGATTCTAGACTCGATCTTAAGACAAAATCTAGACTCAAAAAAGGAAAAGATCCTAATTTGGGTCTAACCTAATATTCTATGACAACCAAAAAGACTACGCAAAGATTGCATTCACATATGGGCAGACAACAAACAACGCAGTATGACATGATTCTGCAAATCTAGCATGGACATGGGACTGAGTTTCAACCTAAAGCATTGGTTCTAGTTCATGCAATGGGGTAGGCTAAAGGGTTTTGGTCAAAAGGTACTCATGATCAAGAATGTACTACAATCCGCGAGATGCGCGACAATGTGAGGCATTCTAGTTATCCTACTCGTCGAGTGGACGAATGCGTAGGAAGGTATATGAGGTGGGGGGATCCATGTTGCTTGGCAAAGAAGAATCGAGTGGATTCTCACCAAGGCACTTCACCACACTCTAATGACTAAAAACTAGTTTGAACTTGTAAAAACAAGCTCGGAAGTCGCGCATGCACATGAATTCAATGAATGCAAATTAATAGATGAATGACAAGTCACAAAATAATAATAAGAACACTCACGGTAGTGAACCAAGCAAAAATAATTATAATGAATCGATTTTCAAGTTACACCCTCTTAATCATGTGCCAAGTGAAGTCGCCACTATAGGCTGCCGTATTTTTCTCCCCTCTTTTCCGCGTGCCTTCCCTCGGCCCTCTTTTCGGGGGTTAGGGTTTCCGAACAGCCTAGGAGAGCGCGTTGGGTGATCGAATTTCGGGAATCTTTTAATGTGTATGCACATAGAGATTTTTGTACCAAAGACATGATTAAGATTGTCGGAAGTCGCCACCAAATTTTGAGGTAATTTGGAAACTTTGGAGATCAAGTCGATAGTCTAGAAAGACGTCAACTCAGCTCCTGGGCCCCCCAATCCCTATTGTGGAGATTGACTTCATAAATGAGTTCGGGGGCGTAGGTACGAGCTAGGAAGGTGTCAGGCACTCAACTCGCCTGTTAACAACAACAACCTTTACTAATCGATTCAATATAATTATTAATGCTACGGTTCCAAACAAGGTTCAATTTGTCCAAATTCCTAGTTTTAACTAATAGGTTTGAACAAGCATTATTATTGTGACCACTTTTAACAATTTATCAAGTTACATGCTTTATTGCTAAGAGATGATAATATGCTAAAACATGCAATTTAAAGGACACATACATGATTCATCCACCAATCCACAAACAAAGCATGATTTATTCATAATAAAGCAATAAATAACAAAATTAAAACAATCATTCATCCATAAACATAGGCTTAATACAAGCCCTTTTGCTCAAAACGCGCCATGCATGTACATATCACATAAACCAAAATCATCAGTAATTACAAGCAAAATAAATATTATTAAAAACCCTCAGGTTGGATTACCTGGATGCTTACAATGAACTTATTAGGTTGTATTGCTTGAATTCATGCTCTTGATGAAGTATGAGGGTTTATTTTGTGGTGCTACGGCTAACTCTAAAGAAGGAGTAGAATCAGAATTTCGGGTATGTAATATGAGAGAGAGAATGTCCAACCTCTAGTCTCCAACTGCCAACCAAAAGACCAACCTCTTAGAGAGAATGTCCAACCTCTTCAACTGAACCCTAAGGTTTGTTTTTATAGAAGAGGAACAGATGCCAGGGTTTGGCACGAAAATCGAATGGGCCTCGAATTTGCCGTCCGCGAGAAAGGGTCCAGGTGGCCAAACCGCTAGGACAAGCGGCCAAACCGGCAGGCCAAGCTGTCATGCCGCTTTGCAAGCGGCTTAGCCGCAAGGCAAGTGATCAAACCGCTTGGCCTAGCGGCCACCACTTGAGCCCAAGCGTAGCCGCCTAGACATGGATCGGTGTGCCTGCATAGGCGCCTGGCATGATTTTCGTGCGGGGGAGGCTTTTTCGAGGGGTTCCACGAGGGATTGACTGAGCTCCCTTGTTTGACCAAGGGTTGACTCATGGGTTTCGGTTCCCTTTCGGGCCCTTAGATTCAAAGAGGTCTATCTCTCAGTTTTGGACTCCAATTGAATTGATTCCAACTGGTTTGGATCACCTGTACAAAAGGCTTCCTCAGGTTAATTCAAATGAACTGGGCTAATCATCAGAGCAATTATTCTCGCAACCCAAGTTCGACCAAAATCCAATCCTTTCATCATCGGGTTTTTACGGGGACTTATTGTAGACACATTTTTTGGTGTCTATAGAAGGAAATAAGGGTAACTTAGTAATTATAAATAATATCATATACTTAATCATCAAGAAGGACTTGGCCCAATATTTCCTCCAAAAAACGCCTCTAGACCACTTTTTTTAGCCATTAAAGTTTTTTATGGTAGTTTGGTCAATGTACTTAGTTGAGGGTAGTTTTGTCCTTCTGAATTACATCTCAAATTCACATGTGTTATTGGTCCATCTGTACGTATCAATATCAGATGAAAAAAGTTTTTGGAGGTATGTGCGTAGTATATTGGAATGAAGGTAATAAGGGTAACTCCGTAATTATACATAATATCATATACTTAATCATGAAGAAGGACTTGGCCCAATATTTCCTCCAAAAAATGCCTGTAGACAATTGTTTAGCCATTTATATTTTTGATGGTAGTTTGGTAATTTTACTTAGTTGAGGGTAGTTTTGTCCTTATGAATTACTTCTCAAATTCCCATGTTTAATCAGCAAGAAGGACTTGGCCCAATATTTCCTCCAAAAAACGCCTCTAGACCACTTTTTTAGCCATTAATGTTTTTTATGGTAGTTTGGTCAATTTACTTAGTTGAGGGTAGTTTTGTCCTTCTGAATTACTTCTCAAATTCACATGTGTTATTGGTGTATCAATACGTATCACTATTAGATGAAGCAAGTTTTTGGAGGTATGTGGGTGGTATATTGGAATGAAGTTAATAAGGGTAATTCCGTAATTATACATAATATCATATACTTAATCATCAAGAATGACTTGGCCCTATATTTCCTCCAAAAACACCTCTAGACCACTTTTTTTAGCCATTAAAGTATTTGATGGTAGTTTGGTCAATTTACTTAGTTGAAGGTAGTTTTGTCCTTCTAAATTACTTCTCCAATTCACATGTGTTATTGGTGTATCTATACGTATCAATATCAGATGAAGAATGTTTTCGGAGGTATGTGCATGCTATATTTGAATGAAGGTAATAAGGTAATTCCGTAATTATACATAATATCATATACTTATCATCAAGAAGGACTTGGCCCAATATTTCCTCCAAAAAACGCCTTTAGACCACTTTTTTTAGTCATTAAAGTTTTTGATGGTAGTTTGGTCAATTTACTTAGTTTTGCCCTTCTGAATTACTTCTCAAATTCACATGTGTTATTGGTGTATCTATACGTATCAATATTAGATGAAGCATGTTTTTGGAGGTATGTGGGTGGTATATTGGAATGAAGGTAATAAGGGTAATTCTGTATATATACATAATATGATATACTTAATCATCAAGAAGGACTTGGCCCAGTATTTCCTCCAAAAAACACCTCTAGACCACTTTATTTAGCCATTAATGTTTTTGATGGTAGTTTGGTCAATTTACTTAGTTGAGGGTAGTTTTGTCCTTCTGAATTACTTCTCAAATTCACATGTGTTATTGGTGTATCTATAAGTATCAAGATCAGATGAAGAAAGTTTTTGGAGGTATGTGCGTGCTATATTGGAATGAAGGTAATAAGGGTAATTCCGTAATTATACATAATTTGATATAAGTAATCATCAATAAGGACTTGGCCCAACATTTCCTCCAAAAAACGCATCAAGACCAATTTTTTTAACCATTGATGTTTTTGATGGTAGTTTGGTCAATTTACTTAGTTGAGGGTAGTTTTGTCCTTCTGAATTACTTCTGAAATTCACATGTGTTATTGGTTTATCTATACGTATCAATATCAGATGAAGAAAGTTTTCGGATGTATGTGCGTGGTATATTGGAATGAAGGTAATAAGGGTAATTCCGTAATTATACATCATATCATATACTTAATCATCAAAAGCACTTGGCCCAATATTTTCTCCAAAAAACGCCTCTTGACCACTTTTTTTAGCCATTAATGTTTTTTATGGTAGTTTGGTCAATTTACATAGTTGAGGCTACTTTTGTCCTTCTGAATTACTTCTCAAATTCACATGTGTTATTCGTGTATCTATACGTATCAATATCACATAAAGAAAGTTTTCGGAGGTATGTGCATGGTATATTGGAATGAAGGTAATCAAGGTAATTCCGTAATTATACATAATATCATATAATTAATCATCAAGAAGGAATTCGCACAATATTTCCTCCAAGAAACGCCTCTAGACCACTTTTTTTTGCAATTAAAGTTTTTTATCGTAGTTGGGTCAATTTACATAGTTGAGGGTAGTTTTGTCCTTCTGAATTACTTCCCAAATTCAAATGTGTTTTTGGTGTATCTATACGTATCAATATCACATGAATAAAGTTTTCAGTGGTATGTGCGTGGTATATATTGGAATGAAGGTAATAAGGGTCATTCCGTAATTATACATAATATCATATACTTAATCATCAAGAAGGACTTGGCCCAATACTTTCTCCAAAAAACGCCTCTAGAAAGTTTTCACATGTGTTATTGGTGTATCTATACGTATCAATATCAGATGAAGTAAGTTTTGGAGGTATGTGCGTGGTATATTGGAATGAAGGTAATAAGGATAATTTCGTAATTATACATAATATCATATACTTAATCATTAAGAAGGACTTGGCCCAATATTTCCTTCAAAAAACGCCTAGATGCAAAGACCCGGGATTTCCTACGTGTTCCACAGAGTGCGTCCTTATAAAAAATTTGTCAGTTGGGGGTTTAGATAAGTTCAAGGGACCATCGAGTTAGAAAAGCTTTTGTAAAGACTTGAATTGAATAAAAACCATGAAAGAGGTCACAAATCTGCTATCGGCGTTTTATCGAAGTGACAACCCAATAGCGTGAAAAGTGAACTGATCATGTTGTTAGAAAGACGCCCGCTTATATAAAACATATAAGTACCTAAGAATAATAGGTTCAGGGTGAAGGTACGAGGTGGGAAGGTGTTAGCCACCCAACTCGCCCGTATTATTACGGTGTCTACTAACTCAACTTTGATTAATAATTTAAAGACATAATTCACATGCAAAACCGTATTAACAACCTAGACTTGGACTATTAATTGGTTTATCAAAAGCATCAGAACATTTATTTTAACCCTTATTTAGACATGCATTTGATTGACAAGTTGGGCAGCATAACGACTATACAGACAATATTTAGGAAGCAATTAAAACGTTATTCTAGCATGATATCTACATTATGACTACTGGAAAAATAAACAATTAGGCAATTAATTTAATTTGACCTCTCAAGAATTTGTACCTGAACTGTAGGCTATATTTGACAAGAATATTAAAAATAGATCTCAAGTAAAGAAAGAGGGGGAAACTCGGTGTCCATACTCTCGAGAATAGAATATAATTGTTTATGGAAGAAAGAGGAAGAAGCTCAGAGTCAATACTGCTGAGAATAGAGGGTGTCAACTGTAGACTGTGTGTTTTGAACTGAGGGTGGAGGGTTATTTCTATAGGCCTGGAAAAGTAGGGTTGTAGGGTCGAATTTGAGCTGAAAATTAGATTGAGCTTAAAAAATCAGTCGGGCCGAAGCAAGGTCAGCGCCGCTAGCGGCCCTGGAAATTTGGTCAGCCACTAGCGGCCCTGACAGCTTTTTAGTTGGATTTTGTCTGGGCCATATCTCACTCGTTTGGGCTCCAAATTGGATTCTTCAAGATGCGTTGGAACGCTTATTGGGTCTAGTTTCATATAGATTTGGTTTCAGGTCCAAATATTTTGTGGATCTCAAGATATAACCAAACGAGTGAGGAGAGGTCAGGTTTGGAGTACGCATCAATGTTGGGCTCGTAACTCCTTGGTTAGGAATGTGGTGTGGGCTCATGATATGTCATTAAAAAGCTATTTGAATAAAGAATCCAAAACTATAATATTCACAAATTAATTCAACCAAATGAACTCCCAAATAGGGCTGGAAACACGGTCCACGGTATTCGGCTACGTCTGTTTTGACCCTAAACTTTGATTGGCCATAACTCTTAGGTGTGGAATCGTATTTGGAAACGGAGGGAAGGAATCGAAAGCTCTTCAAAGGAGATTTTAAATGAAGTGGAAATGAAGGAGTGTTTAGGAGGAAAAATCTGAGATCTTATCTTAACTATTAAAGCAAAAATAGCACTTCAAGCTTAAAAATTACTCCTTTCATCATCGGGCTTTTGTGGAGAAATCTGAGGACGCTTTTTTGGCGTCAACAGAAGCCCCCACTTTGATCGAGCTTAAGTAAAAGCGAATATCAAAGTACTCCGAAGGCGACAAGCAAGATGCTGATGTGAAAACGGTGTGTAAGAGTGTACAGTATGCATGCATATGAAGACACACCTGAGTTGGAACTCGCTCGTAATGTGATAAGATTTCATCCCTGTGAACACAAGACAAAAAGAAAGGTTATAGTAGCAGGATAGAACATCGCTCGTAGATGGTCTAAACGTCTGTTGGGGACCTGTATTCAGAGTGAATGAAAAAGTTAGTAATACTTTGAGAATGATCAACATAGAATGCTTCGACAAACAGTGACTAAACACCGCCCGGCGGATTTCGAGATTTCGTCCCTCTTCGAGAAACAAAAAAGTCAACGAGACAGCGCGATTAAAAATAACGGCTGCAAAAATGGTTTGTAACATGAGAGTGAACAGTATAAATGCTTCATCGAGCAAACAGTGCATAAACACCACTCGGCGGATACCGAGATTCCGTCCCTGTACAAGAAACGAAAAGGTCGACGAAACAACGCGATCAAAATGATGGCTGTAAAATGGTCAAAACATATGAACAATTTAAATGCAATAGGTTAAGCAATCATTGACTGAAACATATAAAAAACACTGGACAATATAACCGCCTTAGGCAATCATTGACTGAAACATATAAATGGACAGTATAACCGCTTTAGTTTAAGCGATCGTTGACTGAAGCATATAAGTAACCTTGCAGAGGGACAGTTTAACCGCAATAACTTTAGCGATCATTGACTAACCCTAAAAATTTGTAGTGTCATTTTGCTAAACAAGTGCCGTCAAAAATTTCGGGCTTATAAATTGGACACTCTAGGTCGTGAGAGTCATCGCCATGTAGATCCACGTTTCAGTTTCTGAGACCTGCAAAAATAAGTCGTCGTCGTGTAGATCCGCGTTTCAGTTTCTAGGACCTGCAAAAATAAGTCGTCGCCGTGTAGATCCTTGTTTCAGTTTCTAGGACCTGCAAAAAAAAAAAAAGCTTGGGCGCTCCGTGTTGAGAGTCGTCGCCATGTAGATCCGGGTTTCAGTTTTTGGGACCTGCAAAAATGAATAACTTGGGCGCTCCGGGTTGAGAGTCGTCGTCGTGTAGATCCGAGTTTCTGTTTTTGGGACCTGCAAAAAATAAATAACTTGGGAGATCTGGGTTGAGGGCCGTCACCGTGTAGATCCACGTTTCAGTTTCTAGAACCAGCAAAAATAAACGGGTTAGTTTTAGTTGTAAATGGTTGGTACCGTAAAATGGGCCAACTGTTGAATTTGAATTTGTGGGCCTCAGGGCTTCGCTCCTGTGTGTTTGGTACTGATATTGCCGCAAGATGAACTGTAATAACGAACTCTGGACTGGAAAAATGGGCCATGGGTCAGTTTGTGGGGCCCGTGCCCTTCGCTGTTGTTGGAGGGTTATCTTCATTATTGGTTGTATTCGGAAGGTCGCTTCTGGGTTTGATCATGAGTTACGGGCTTGCTGGTTTCGATGGAGAGTGGGTAGACTCAAACCTGTAGTGAAAATATGCACATAGGGAAAAGATGCAATAGACATGTCCGACTGACCATGACAAGATGCACAACACATGACATAGTAATATGCATTGGACACAGTGGGATTAACATGTAAACAAGCAGCGACTCAAGACACTAAGAAATTATATACACATGCATGCCTTTGAAGGCGACTCTAGTACTTATGCAAATATGATGTATGCAGACTCTATTGACTCACAGATCCATGCATTCTAGCCTAACATGCACGACTCTCCTATAGGGTCTGAAGAGGGTCTTCATATAGGAAAAGTTTTTGTGATCAAGAATTTCATTATTGTGGTGATCTTGGCAGAGCATGAGACAAGGGGACAAAAATGGGTGCAGTCAAGGAAGAATCAGCCCCCAGTTTGATGTGTGGTTCTTGATGGTTATGACCTACTCGAGGAGCTATGGGTGTTGACGTGGTGGTACAAAATATCCTAACTTAAGGTATGGGGACGAAATGGCCAACTTGGAACGGATAAAGACCCGACTCATGCTAAAACAGCCCCAGTCGGGAAGTCTATGTGCAAGCCTACGAGAAAGGTGATGAGTATGACCTCTAGACGACTGACCAAAGAGTGCTTACATCAGAAGAATGTTCTAAATCCTCAGAAATTTAAGTTGCCACAAGATGTTGAATTTGTTTTATATATATTTTTTTTGTTTCCCTAACTTTTGCCTAGGTCGCCCTTTCGGGTTTTCAACCTACCGGGCTCATTTTTTTTTTGTCTTAGATGAGAATGGTGGAATGGGAAAACTCCTTATGATCATGTGACAAAGTGGTTGTCGTGGCCGGACCTCCTTGAGGTTTCCTACGTATCCAGTTTATGGAATCAGGCCAACGTAGTTCAGGACTATACAATTGAATGGTTGTACCTCTTGGAGGACATTAGGGTTGTAATGTCAGGCTGGGTTGAGGTGTCAAAGAAAGGATAAAGGCTCAAATAAACCCAATGTAAATCCCCTCCCCGAAGTATGCTAGATGGTATAGAAGTTTTTGATCTAGGCGAGGTGGCTAAGGGACCTATGTTTAGGTAAAGCCACAGTTTGGTTGTGCTCGAAGTGTTTGCACTCTTTTGGATCTTTGATCGCTCTCGAATTTTTTCTCTTCTATTTTTTTTTTGCTCATGAACTTTCGATTTCTCTCTTTTTTTTGGTATTTCTTTCGGTGGTTCTTTTTGTAGGTCGGTCCACCTTGCCTAGAAGGTTGCTTCTATTCCCATGTCGCACACACCCATTCCCCGGGTAAGGATGATGTGGTTAAGAAATGAAAGGTTATGTGTTTAAGGCTCAAAGGGTTGCAAGTGGTAATGATGTATAGGGTAATAAAGGATATTGATGTGAGGTGCCAAATGAATGCCTCCTATCCTCGGCATAGACGGTTCAACTGTATATCCTCTATGGCGAGGATCAATAATGAGTTTCTGTTTAATGTTTTCCACAATGAAGGCTTTCTTTTGAATGTTTTTTTTATTTTTTTTTTTCCGTCATAGGCAACTTATGTTCGTCATAGGATTGAACAAAGAACAATGATGGGAATCAAAATGCAATATTTATTGAATCGAAAAAAAGCATTACACGAGAAGTAAGCTAGACTCTATGGACGAATTGAAAGGACAAACTAGACATCATTAAACTTGACTGGACTCAACTAGACTTGCACACTAGGAGACTTCCACTCTCTTAAACTTCGCGAGCATAGGTTGTTCACAGGGACATGAAGGACATCCCCTTGTAGATACTCGCGTTGTTCACGACTTAAGTGGAATTCTTAAGAAGGTAATCTTCAATTAGGATGCCCACAACATAGAGCCGGTTGTTGGAGTCAATTGCTTGATACTTGAGGGGTTCCTTGTAAGCAGGTTGCAGGTTCTTGATGAGTTGGCGGATTTGATCAGCTTGCGAAGGTCGCTCAACCAGTTCGACTATCTTTAGCTTCCAACGCCTAAGGAAGGAAGTGAATCCCTCATCTTCTTCTTGTTTGGTGATCTCTAACTCTCGAATGGTCATAGGTAGAGCAACATTTTCCTTGTAGCGTGCAAGGAAGACTGTGGTAAAATCGGACCAAGTTGGGTAGCTTTCCAGATCTAGGGAGTATCAAGGTTCTGGGAAAACAGATGGACATAGAGTTTCTTGTTGATTCCCCTTAGAGCCATAGCAGTAGTGAAGGATTTCAGGTGATCCTGCGGGTTATCGACTCCCGTGAAGGTGGGTACTTCAGGCATAGAGAATTTGACTGGAAGCTTACCCTTGATTTTAGTGTCAAACTTTCCTACGTTGGCACTATAGTTGGAGATCAAGCCGCTACTTTTGAGCACGGAGGTGATCTTTGCCAGCATGGCATCTGAACCTTCTTCTCAGAATCGGAATCGAAAGGGATCCTTGACTTCTCTTCTCTTTTCCTCTCGATATCTTCAACCTTGAGTCGCAGCCTTTCCAACTCACTCATGAGCTCATCAAGCCTCTCGTCAATGGTTTTGACCATGGTGAAGTTTGGGGGTGTGATTGGTGAGGTAAGGGATGTATTGAGTGGTGGCCAGCTTTGTGGTGGTGATGGATTATGGGGTGATGGCCTTTTGGAATGTGGTGGTGTCTTGGAAGTAGCTTGTACACGTACCAATCTGCCGGACGATCGAGCCCAACCTTTGTCACCGTAATTCTTCCTCGAGCCCCCAGTCCTAAACACAAGTCTCAACTTAGAAAGACGCCAAAGAAAGGCTTGAAAACAAAGACTCGTGATTTTTAGAAGACCCTCGATTGTTCCAAAGGTGAATGAATCTAAGGAAGTCTATATGAACTCGAATGCATGATGATGACAATGCAATGACAGAGTTACGACAACAATATGCAAGATGCATGGTGGGCTGACCTTGACATGTATGACAATGTATGGATGCACTAGTACAAAAACACCTATAGGCGTCGGTTTTCAACCGACGCATACACGGGTGACGCCAATGCCCATGTGAATAGGCGTCGGTTATCCAACCGACGCCAAAAGGTCATTGGCGTCGGTTGATTAAAACGACAGACGCCTATATTATGACTATAGGCGTCGGTTGGCCTAGAGAACCGACGCCTATTCTTAAAATAGGCGTCGGTTCTCTAGGTCAACCGACGCCTATAGTCAATGTTATAGGCGTCGGTTCACCAAGACAACCGACGCCTATTCTCTTTTTTCTTTTTTTTTTGCGTGCCCTGCAACAAAATTAAATCTACTTCATAAGCAGCCTATGTGGGATTCGAAACCCCGTCTTTTTTGCAGTAGCACAATTGCTCTACCAATTGAGCTAATAGGCTTCAAAACATATAACATATATATACCTAACGACAATCTCAGAACAAAATTCGAGCAATACTAAACATTATCTATCTGATTTTGAATAGAGAAACATAATGAAAATTTAGAAAATGAGAAACCAAACAAGCCTGCAGGCGTGCTGTAACTCTTTCTACGTACACGTATGTATATAACTGAATACCTCATTAGCAACATAGTTAGGAGCCCTGCAGGCTGTGTGAAGTAACCATCTTCCTGTAAAAGGTATAGATAAAGCAATTAACAAACCAGTTGCCTTTTCCTCAATATTTTCATCATCACTTCACTCAAAATATATTTCCATCATCACTTCCTCCGACTCCAATCATTATTTCATGGAAGACTGTCACATACAACCTAAAACAGGCTGCCTAAAACCCAGAAACACAACAAAATGAGCATTCAAAATCCAGACAGTCTCAACAAGAACTTAAACTCGGCCTTTAATTTGCTTTACTCACACGAACCCACTTATTTTCAGAATGAAGATAGCAGAAAGACATGTACTTATTAAGCATTCACATAAAGGGGTCCTTATTATGAGCTTCGAGCACTTAAGATTGAGGGATCACAATTCACAACATTGAATGCTTAATGGAAAAATAGAATATTTCGTTGAAAAAGGAGGGGGTGGGGGGAATCAAATATCGCAGCAGTGCTTTGTCCACAAGTATATCACGCAAACATTAGAGAAAAAGAAGCAACAGACAATTCATTGGATTAAATAAATACCTTGCATCACTATGATGCATTTTAAACGCAGATTTACAGACGAACATCCAGAATAGTACTTACAAGGGCAAGAACCATAATTCAACACAAAATAATTGATTTGATAAACTATAGTAAATTCAAGCAGCTATTACACTTTTCAGTATATTGTATATCAAAACTGAAACTGAAACTGAAAGTGCAACATATATACAACAAAATAGAACATCTCAGAAAGATAGAAAAGTAAACATACAATAACTGATCATGTACAGGTCGGTCACTTGAAGATGGCGAAGTATATAACAGAATCTAACAGTTAAAACGCCAACTTAGAGCTTATATAAAACAGAAAAGTAACCCTATAAAACAATTAACCGAAGAGAAGCACATCTGTCACAAATTTGACGGAAAAGAACATCATTGACTTCTGAAACACAAGAAACAAAGAGGAATTTTATGGAAACATACCTCTGAAACGAGATTCATAGACGGAGACGACATCAAAGTAGGGATTGAGAAGAGAAAGCACACAATTTTGTAATTGTGTTCACATAAAACTGTGAGTCGGAAAGAGAGAGTGGGAAGAAGGAGAACTGAAGTTCAGCACCCTCAGTAGCAGCGTCAAGAAGTGCAGAGCAAATTAGAAGACATTAGTTAATCCATTTTATGATAACATGTCGATAAGTACACAGCAAATAAGAAGAAAAAACACAAATTTCGACATACCAGCATTTTCACAGGTACACAGCCACCACCCCTTGTGTATATATACAATAATCAGCTAGCTAGCTATAGCATAGATGGGGACGGGGAGCGGGCTATATAATTATTGGTTCTTGAACAGAGTATAGTACATATATACTAGTGAACTTTAACTGGAACAAAGGAGATACAAACAGATCCAATGCTTTCACAATTAGCAATACTATAATGTCATTAGGGCAACTATATTGATGCAAGCATCTTTGAAAAAAACAAAGAGTTCTACAAATTACAACGCAAATTCATGAATCACTGAACCAAGAGAGGTATTATGTCTGAACCCAGGGAAAAAAAAAGGTTGAATCTTAATTCATTAGCAAACTACGGTGACTTGAACAATTTGAGCCAATCTTAATCCATTAATAATTAGAAAAATCAAACCCCCAAATACAGATCTTTTTTCTCAAAAATTTCAATAAAGTAGAGAAGGAAAATAACCAAATTCAAATCACAGAAATCAAACTAGGAAGGGAGACAGAGGAGCACAGCAAACCTGGAGAGAAGAGGGGCGACACTTAGTGCTTGGATTATTCACCAATTCAAAAACCTTCAATATGACAAAGTTAAAACCAACTCTAATAAAAGAAAAGAAAAAACATCAACACTTGCATACACAATAAAATACAGCCCAATTATAGGCCAACTGAGATAGTTAAATCCCTAATTAATCAATCAAACAACACCAAATATAATAGTGAAAGGAAACTGTAACCTAGAACATGCTATAGTGAAATGAAATCCTAACCTCTGAATAAAAACACATGATTCGAACTCAATATTTACAATTCAGGAGCGAAACAACAAAATTCGAGCTAAATAAACCGAATTGTCAATCTGATTGAAAAATTGATCTATAATTTGGCAACAAAATAGCTGGGCATATCTCATAACCTTAAGATTCGAACCTTTATCAAAATCACAAATTCTAATTAGCCTTCAATCAATTCAAAAACAATTTCAGAATATCAAAACCCTAAACTCTAGTTTTGCAAAATTGCTACAAAAATTCAACAAAAACAGAAAAGAATTAAATAGATTCCAAAAACCGAAGAGAGAGAAAGAGAGATGATGAGTACCTTGAGCAAGCGAAAGAAACTTCAGATCTAAAGGTATTTGAGAGAAATTGAGACATGCGTTTGATGAGCATGATCAGATGTAAACAATGAGAAAACCCAAAACGGAAGACTCGTGAGAGGAGAGAGAATTGGCGCTTGGCTGGTGGGTGGCCCAGTAGTGGTTTGATGCCCGGAGATGAAGTAGGCTGGAAGGAGAGAGAGTGAGATAGATAGATACATGCGGGTGGGGAGATGAAGGGGTGAGGTTAAGAGTAGGACTACAGGGGAGAGCATAAAAGGTGAGAAGTGCATACAAACAAACGAGAAGTTGGGCTTAATTTTTTTTTTTTAAATTAGGTTAGGCGTCGGTTGTAATACAAGAACCGACGCCTATGCTTTTTCGATTTTTATTTTTTATTTTTTGTGGTTTAGGCGTCGGTTGTTTTAGTGAACCGACGCCACTTTTTAACCACTTATTTACATTTATGCCACCGCACTGTCATAGGCGTCGGTTCTTTAAAACAACTGACACCTATTAGGCGACGCATAAGGCTGGTTTTGTACTAGTGATGCTTCCTAGAATGACCCTAAAGTACTTACTGAATAACTTGTCTAGACTTCTGGTGCATGAGACGTAGTGAACAAATGGAGACATAGATGATGCATGACTTGAACTTTTGTACAAATGCAGATGCAAAATGACGCCAATGCAAGCATGACGACTAATTATGAATCCTAGCATGAAGCGTCCAATAGGTACAATGCAATGCAATGCGAAGAAATGGAAAATAAGAAAATAAAAACCTAAGCCTAAATGCCCAATTATTTCCCCTCATATCAAAGTTAAAATGAAGTCAATGAACGAAAATGAGAAAAATAGAAAAAAGACGGACCATCCTTTTTTTTTCTAGACTAAAAAAAACATGGAAAATGGGATAAATAAAAAAAAGGAAGGAATTTCGGCATTTTTTTTTAAAATTTTATATTTCCGGATTTTTTTCTTCGGAGGTTTTATTTTTTTTTCGCCATTTTTTTTGTTTTTCTTTTATTTGCCGAATCTGAATTACATCAAAATAATAAAGAAAAGAAAAGAAAAATAAATCAATAAAAAGTGGGAGAGGGGAATTGGAGAGACTGACTTTTTTTTTTTTGCTAAAAGGTCCTAGAAAAATGTTCATGACTTCGAAACTATATGAAAATATATCATCGGGGAAACAAGTGCTCATTGAATAGAATTCTCGCACCATTTTTGGGCATTACGAACTAGCTAAAAATAAAAGAAAAGACTCCTAGCACGTAAGTACATGTTGGCACATAATCACGATATTTATGGATTCAGACAAGCATTATAACAACGCAGTTTACAGGCAAACATGTGATCAGACGGGCACTACAACGGTACATGCACAACAAGCAAGCGAATGCACGAATGCGGGTTAAAGGCTTTTGGCTCCTGTGAGGTTACCACGACAAATTACAATTTACGTTCGGTGGATGGTCGACACATCGATTGTAATTCTTTTCATCAACAAGGATTGATGAGTCATGGGTGAGGAAGCGTCGATTTGCACGATAGGACAACTGTATATTATTTAGATATACGGGTTGTCTACGAGTTGCGACACAAACTTCCTAGAGGGTCGATAAGGGTCAAAATTGTGCCTAATCACATGCAAATGATGCAAAAATATGGAACATGTTATTAAACAATTAAGCAAACTTGACGTTCGAGTCTCACCCTCTTAAATAAATCTCCAGTGAAGTCGCCACTGTAAGGACCCGGGATTTTTCTACGTGTTCCACGGAGTGCGTCCTTATAGAAAATTTGTCAGTTGGGGGCTTAGATAAGTTCAAGGGACCATCGAGTTAGGAAAGCTTTTGAAAAGACTTGAATTGAATAAAAACCATGTAAGAGGTCACGAATCTGCTATTGGCCTTTTCTCGAAGGGACAAACTGAAGGGACAACCCAATAGCGCGAAAAGTGAACTGATCATGTTTTTAGAAAGACTCTCGCTTATATAAAACATATCAGTACCCAAAAATAAAGGGTTCGGGGGCGAAGGTACGAGGTGGGAAGGTGTTAGGCACCCAACTTGCCGGTATTATGACGGCCTCTACTAACTCAAGTTTGCTTAACAATTTAAAGACATAATTGCCATGCAAAACCGGATTAACAGCCTAGACTTAGACTATTAATGGGTTCCATCACAAGCACCACAATATTTATTTTTAACCCTTATTTAGACATGCATTTGATTGACAAGTTGAGCAGCACAATGACTATACAGACAGTATATAGGAAGCAATAAAAACGTTACCTAGCATGTATCTACATTATGACTACTAGAAAAATAAACAGTTAAGGAATTAATTTAATTTGAGCCCTCAGGAATTTGTACTTGATCTGTAGTCTATATTTGACAAGAATAGTAAAAATAGATCTCAAGTAAAAAGAGAGGGGAAAGCTCGGTGTCAATACTCCTGAGAATAGAATATAATTATTTATGGAAGAAAGAGGGAGAAGCTCAGAGTCAATACTACAGAGAATAGAGGGTGTCAACTGTAGACTGTGTGTTTTGAACTGAGGGTGAAGGGTTGTTTATAAAGGCGAGGGAAGTAGGGTTGTACGGTCGAATTTGAGCTGAAAATCGGATTGGGCTTGAAAAATCAGTCGGGCCGAACCAAGGTCAGCGCCGCTAGCGGCTCTGGAAATTTGGTCAGCGCCGCTAGCGGCCCTGACAGCTTTCCAGCTAGATTTTGTCCAGGCCATATCTCACTCGTTTGGGCTCAAAATTGGATTATTCAAGATGCGTTGGAAATATTATTGGGTCTAGTTTCATATGGATTTGGTTTCAGGTCCAACTATTTTGTGGATCTCGAGAAATACCCAAAAGAGTAAGGAGGGGTCAGTTTTGGAATGCGCATCAGTGTTGGCTCGTAACTCCTTGGTTGGAAATGTCGTGTGGGCTCATGTTATGTCATTGGAAAGTTATTTGAATAAGGAATCCAAAAATATAAGGCTTACAAATTAATTCAACCAAATGAACTCCCAAATTGGGCTGGAAACACGGTCCACGATATTCGGCTAAATCTGTTTTGACCCTAAACTTTGTTTGGCCATAACTCTTAGGTGTGGAATCGTATTTGGACACGGAAGGAAGCAATCGAAAGCTCTTGAAAGGGGCTTCTAAATGAAGTGGAAATGAACGAGTTTTTTGGAGGAAAAACCTGAGACCTTATCTTAACTATTAAAGCAAAAATAGCAGTTTAAGCTTAAAAATTACTTCTTTCATCATCGGAGTTTTGCGGAGAAATCTGAGGACGCTTTTTTGGCGTCTAAAATAATCCACCCTAGAGAAAACGTGTCTCGAGCTGGTCACTGCTACCAAGAAGCTTCGACACTACATGCTACGACACTCCATTCATATAAAGTCAAGGATGAATCCGTTAAAGTACTTGTTCGGAAAACCCTTTCTTAGGGGAAGGATAGCAAGATGGACTGTCATGCTTTCAGAATTCGATCTAACTTTTGAACACCCAAAGGCGATCAAAGGACATGCTATTTCTGAACATCTCGCTGAAAACCCAGTTATGGTGAAGATGCTACACATGACTTTACAGACGAAGGAATAATGAGTGTCGAGGAGAACACTTGGCGATTATACTTTGACGGAGCCTCAAACCAAAAAGGTTATGCCGTAAGAGTATTATTAGTCAGCCCTGAAAGCACACATACTCCCATAGCCGTCAAGTTAGATCATGAGGTAACCAACAAAGACACCGAATATGAAGCATGCATCATTGGTCTAGAAGCGGCAATAGAGCTACAAATTAAGGATCTAAAGGTATATGGAGATTCAACTCTCATTATAAACCAAGTTTCCAAAAAATGGAAAGTGAAAACCGAATCCCTGGCACCTTATCAGGAATATCTTGAAAAGATAGCCAAATATTTCACTTATGTCCGTTTCACATACCTTCCTAGAGATGACAATCAATTCGCAGATGCCTTAGCAAAGATGACTTCCATGATAAACGTCCCAGATGATGTAATCTCCATGCTCATTCACATTCAAAGGCGCACTGAGCTCGCCTTTTGTAATGCACTTGAAGTATGCCTCAACGAGGAAGAAGAGGAGGAATGGTTTACCGACATTCTCAATTTACTCGCCAAAGGCGTTTACCCTCCACAGTCCACACCTAGGGCACTTTACCCTCCACAGTCCACACCTAGGGCACAAAGAGCCTTAAGAAGACTAGTCGCACAATACATACATGTGCAAGGCAAAATTTATAAAAAGACACCACAAGAGTTAAGTCTTCTGTGCTTAAAGGAACGTGAGGTCATCAAAGTCATGAGCGATTTATATAATGGCGTATGTTGTCCCCACTTGAATGGACTCACCTTGGTCAAGAAAATCCTAAGGCAATGATACTATTGGACTACAATGGAAAAAGATTGCATCAAATACGTGAGAAAGTGCACACGCTGCCAATTCCAAGCTAATTTACAACATAGACCTCCTACCCATCTACATACATTCACTTCACCATGGCCGTTCTCTGCATGGGGTATTGACATCATCGGAAAAATCACCCCTACAAGAAAAGGAGGCCATGAATACATATTAGTCGCAATAGACTACTTTACCAAATGGGTTGAAACTCGTTCGTACGCAATGATAGCGTCCAAACACGTGGCAAAGTTCATACATGAGAACATCATTACCAGATATGGGGTACCCCACGAAATCATAAGTGATCACGGGTCTCAATTCATAAAGGATGTTGCCGAGCTTTTCACTAAGTTTAAAATTCAAAATCGACAGTCTTCACCTTACAGGCCACAAACAAATGGAGCCGTAGAATCCGCAAACAAAAACGTGAAACAAATGATAACTAAGATGACGAAAAACTACGATGATTTGCCCGACAAGCTACAATTCGCCTTATAGGGACATAGAACCATCATTCGGTCCTCAACAGGAGCAACACCTTATTCTTTAGTATATAGAATGGAGGCGGTACTCCCAGTCGAGGTAAAAATTCGCTCTTTGAGGATAGCTTTGGAAAGTGAACTACCCGAAGTAGATTGTGTCCAAGCCCGTTATGACCAATTGATTCTGCTAGATGAAAGACGACTAAATGCCCTACATTATGGTCATTTCTACCAAGCAAGGATGGCAAGACATTTTGATGAACGATACAAGGCTAGAGGACTAAAAGAAGGAGACTTAGTCCTAAAAGAGGTGAGACCGATTGTGGCCGATCCTCGGGGAAAGTTCAAGCCTAATTGGGTCCGCCCATACCTTATCCAGACAATACTATCCGGTGGAGCGGTAAAGCTAATGGACTTAGACGGCAACGAGTTCACCCAACTCACAAATAGGGACCAACTCAAGCGGTTTTATGCATAAATGTTAAATCTTTGAGAGAGCCCACTAAGCCACCGAATCCAAGTCAAAATTGGTCATATCGTCCACGTGGGACCCACGACCGGAAAAAAAAAACGAGATTTAGTTTGACGAACTACATTGGCCTGATTCCGCATGGATATGTAGGTAACCCATATAACTTGGGCCCTCCCACTTTAACAAAATAAATCTCTAAAGGGAGTTTTGATCCATTCGATTAATGCAAAAATAAGCAAGTCTTTCATTAATATGGCTAAAGTCCATTATATGCTTTAAATATAAAAAAGTACTAATAAAGTGCGAAAAAAAATGATAATAATAAATAAATAAAAGGGTAACTCTAAGCTACATCTACTTGGGCATGCAAACCCGTTATTTGAATTATACTACTAAGCAAAAAAGACAAGACTTGCTAGACAATTAGAGGTGGACTACTCCTTCTTGTCTTTGACTTCTGGCTCTTGGACGGGTTCGCTAAGCTCATCAAGTTCCATTCGTTCTCTTGGAGCCCATCTTTCCCTACCATAGCTAGAAGAGGCCTCGTGATCATTGGGCCCACTTGCAGTTACTTGCTTGGCCGAATGGGCTGGATTCTTCCTTTTCGTGGATTGGGCCTTTGTCTTGCCTTTTCCCTTTCCCTTAGTTTAGGGCTTGGAAGGTTTAGTGGGCCTATCAATTGGAGTTATCCTTACACCACTAGGCTCATCATATTTGCGAGCCTTGAATAACTCCTTTTCTTCCTCTAGGAGCCTTTGGTTGACTTGATGGTCACCGCTCCAAATCCACTCCTCGTAAAAGCTAGACAACCCGTTTGAGTGCGGGTAAACCGGCTTAGTCCACACTTGGCGATGGGTCCAGTGTTGTTCCCAATTAGACACCAAGGAGGATGTTAAGGGCCTTTGACAAGGCGGTTCACATCTCATGGTCGGGATCATTTGTCTTAAGCCATATTGACGGAGGAGGCGATTCGGCAGGAAGAACGTCAAGGTATTCAAACCAATAATCCTCGTAAAGGGCACATTCTCACTACACCCTAGAATCTTGGTGGTACGCCACCATAGGATGAACCAAGCCAGTTGGATATTAGAATAGAGATATGCTATCCACTCCTCCCGAGAGGACTCGGAGAACTTTCGACCCCTCACCGGAAAGTGTTTAGGGAGGAACTTCCTAGTATCTATTGGAGCCTCAAGCAAGTGGAGCCTCTCTTGGAGCCATATCTACACAAAAACAACAAAGAGAAAAATTCAAGTCAATACAAGATAAGAATTTCACCAAATAAAGTTAAATCCATAAAGATTAGGACTTTATCACAATAGTTACTTGAAGGAGTAAAGGGCTCCCGGTGAAGGACTCTTGATGATTTCTCTTGAGCCTATCTGAAGTAAGGATTGTCTCTCCCACAACCAAGTGCATAAGAGAGTTATCCCATTGTATTTTCTCGGTCACCCTAAGAAGGCAAGCTTTGCCCCGATTGATGGTAACCTTCTTTTCAGAGGGAATAAGAGCGTCTTCATTACCACCAACAAACAAATAACGATGGAGGAGGCAAAATACAAAGGCACGTTTCTTGTACCTCATATCCATCGCACCCTGGGCCTTAGAAGTGAAGAAAGTCACAAGCTTGGTAAGGTCGACGTCCTCACCATGAAGCACTTGACCCGCTTGACGGGGAGACAACCCAAGGTACCTATGGACATCACCCACGAAAGCATTCCCCAAGTAGGGAATGGGAGGAGGAGTTTCGATTGGAAAGCCAATTATGTCGGAGAATTCCTCCACGAAAGGGCACATCTCCTGAGCAGCAAAGTGTAAGACATGGAATTTCGGGTCCCAAAACTCGACTGAAGCATGAAGAAAATCCCATAGAATATTGACTTGTTTAAGATGAAAGAAGGCATTGAGGTGGAAAGGAGTGAGCTCTAACCTCTCCTATACAGTCATGGAAGCCAACCAAGCATCAAAAGAATCATCAAATTCACCATTGTTAAGATTAAGGATTTTCTCTCAAGGAATTCTCTCTCTAAGGGCTTAAAGCAAGTGGTGAGAAGAGAAGAGAAAGAAACCCAACTATATAGAGGCTACGGTTTGCTTCTCGTCGAAAATTTATAGAAATTTAGACAAACGACGAAAAAAGGTCAGGCGGCCTTGAAGCTAGTCCAGACGGCTTAGCAGCTAGGACGAGCGGCTTACCCTCTCCAGCAAGCGGCTTGACCGCTAGGACAGTCGCTTCCTCAAGCGGCAATCGCTAGAGCTCTAGCGGTCACCCTGTATAGGCGCCTGGTGTACTCTGATAGCCTCCGCAAGTATACGGATTTTATCGAGTAGTATAAAAGATTATCGTATCCAGAGGGAGCTAGTATATCCAAGTATTAAGTTTTCTTAATTATATAACAAGCTAAGCAATTCGAATTGGATTTTTGAGTATATAAACAAAGAAACTAAAGCGAAAAAAATTTCAAGAATCTAGCAAGATAAAAGATCTAGGGTTGACTTCACTTAACTAGATTACTTGATGCGATAGATAAACTTAACTAGCATGCCAATGTCAATTGTTGCAAGGACGGATAAAGAAGCCTAAAGCTTCTCTCGAAGTGATAGAGGCAAACTCAATGTAAACTTAACTACCTATTCTCATGGAGTCAAGTAACATCAAGAGCATGAAGAACGAAAATCAATCCAAAGCCCACAAGATATTCCAACCTACTTTCGTGATTAGGCAATCAAGATAATTATTCGAAGTCCGACAATTAGCATTCCCCTTTAGATTTTATACTAATCATCCAAGTATTTAAAACCCTCTTTCAAGAATTATGAACAAAAATAAGCAAACAAATAATCACGTGCACCGATTAAACAACATGCTAGCATTAATTTATCAAGACATCAAATAACCCAAATTAAGCTACATCAACCCTGCCAGAATAAGAAAATTAGCTACTCATGATCAAAGAAACTATTAAGCAAATGATAAGATTCAAACTAAACATGAATTAGTAAACTCGAAGAAATAAAAATCATAAATTAATGGATAAAACATAAAGCAATTGAGAGGGAGAAGAGAGAGAGTAGGGATGAGAGATAAACCAAAAGCTTCAATTGAAATTGCCCAAAGCTTGAACTTGTTCTTCACAATTGCAAATAAAACTAGAGAATTTGAGAGTATCTAAGTGCTTAATTTAAACCCTAAGCTATTCTAATGGAGTAGAGAGAGATAATGGATGGATAGAGAGTGAGTGAGTGAGAGAGAAGAAGAGAGGAGAGAAGCCCTTTTAAAGCCTTTACACGTTTAATCTAATGGGAGAAAAGAAGAGGAAAGGTCTCTTGTCGATTGTGCATAAATTGCACAGGAGCATGATCATGCCACCATAGGCATGATCGTGCTTGCTCTTTTCTTCAAGATTTTCGGCTACTGACATTCCCAAATGACGACACATGATCATGCCTATTGGAAGCATGGCCATGCACTATAGAAAACTCCAAGACTTCATGTTTCTAGCATCTCCAACTTTGATTCCTTCTTCTTTGTTTCTTCTCTTGACACTCAAAAGTTCATGTTGATTCCAATTGCACATTTCAGCTCCAAAATAATCCGAAAATCACTTTAAACGCACAAACATACCAAAGTAGTGATCCTCAACATAACATGATTAAAATCCAATCAAAAGCGAGGATACTCAGACAAATATAAGACGGATGAGTGCATATACAATGAAAATCAACACTATTTAGGCACTCATCGTACTCCCCCAAGCTTGAACCTTTGCTTGTCCCCAAGCAAAACAAGTCGAGACACAGAAACGGGAACAAAAGTCAAGAGATCACCTTCTCAAATTGAAATTCAAAAGCAACATTGAATCCAAAAGAATCAACCCAAGCCAAGAACGAAAATATCAAAGCCATTCGAGTTCATTTAGCACTTCATGTAATCGGGACCAAAACATCGAAATCTTACCACAAGACCCACTCTTGAACGTAGCATAGTAAAGTAGATAGACCCTCACTTTAGGTAAGTGGACACTCGCACTCAAGTGTTTAAAATTGACAATCCAAGTGGGTTTCACTCAATACTCATCTCGAAAATCACGATTTACCATAAGCTCACCAATCGTCTCACATCTCCTCCGCTAAGGAACATTGAAATAAACGAGTCAAGAGGACTTTCGAAGGTTGTAACGTAGGCTTAGGGTGAAGGGTATGACAAATTCATTTCGAATAGTTGGCTAAGGATGTCATGAAAATAGTGGAGCAAAAGTCAGCAATTCACCTCATGGCCATAAGGTAACCAAAGCGGAACTCCGGCTAACAAAAATCAACATCTAACCAAAACCACCAAACTCTATTGAAATACTCTTCATTCAAGCACGACTTTCAAGAATTCAACCTTTTATTCATTTTTTTTCTTTTCTTGAGAACCTTTTTTTCTTTTTCTTTTTTTTTTCGTAACCAAACTTTGAATTTCAACCATTCTTTCACTAGCTTACACAAACCACAAAGTTACACATTGTGAAATGTACCGTAAACTCCAAGATCGATCCTACTCCACAAGTCTCATGACACAAGGGTTAAACATGGTTTTTCCGGTCAAAAGTCTGGTAATGCGAGTGAAAGCAAAGAATAGGCAAAGCTCAAAGGGGTTCACAAAGGATAACATGCCAAGGTAGGCTTATTTGGCTAAGTGAGCTAGAAAATCAAAGAATGCCTCAAACATACTCGTTCAATCAATGTCAAGTGCGGATTTGACGAAGAAAGGAGAAATGACTTCTCTCCGGAGAGGTTATGGAACCTCTCCCCAAGGTGAGTTCTACAAACCGATGACTTAGAGAGAGTTTCGCACATCAAGGACAAAATAGACCGTAGGGATGCACGGTCTTCAAGGCTCAAAACTCACAGGTCGATTTGGTCTATCCAACTCAACTATACAGCATTCAAAAGTCATCATCAAGCATGCCACAAACCATGAATCGCAAGAACAATCATGCTATGTAAATCTTAGGCTCAAACAAATTTGCCCAAGAATAGGGGTTGATCCTTTCAGTTTTTCACAATAAAACACAAATCATCATCGAAGGATCACATCTCAATCGGTTTTTTGGATTTTTCATTTTCATCTTTTTTTTTTGGATTTTTTTTTTCATGCATGCAAAAAGAAAACCTAAACTATATGCAAAACAAACAAAAATAAAAGAAAGAAACATATCAAAATAAATTATGAAAACTAATCTAATGATGCAAAATAAAACAAAAACTATATGCAATTCACAGTTCACAAAGTAGCATCAAAATCACCTCCCCCAAGCTTGAAACGAACATTGTCTTCAATGTGAGAAAAGACAATAATATAGAGGGGAAGAGAGGAGAGAAAACTCACGGAACCCCACCATTTGGTGGGGGAAGAGAAGAAGATTCCGTGAAAAGTTGTGGAAAGCTTCAAAGGCATGATCATGCTTCAAAATGAACTCGGATCAGCACGATCATGCTTCCAACTCCATACAGAGCATGATCATGCACTGTAACAAATCCTGGTGCACACGAGCGTGCGAATTTCAACAGGGAGCTTGGAACTTTGACATCCATCAAAGCACGGTCATGCTCATAATCTCAACAACCCATGAGTTTAATGCGGGATGCTCTTCTTCTTCTTCTTTTTCTGTCTTTTTTTTTTCTTTCCTTATTTTTTTGCGAAAATCAAAATAAAGCAAATAAAACTTGGGTTGCCTCCCAAGAAGCACTTTTTTAAAGTCGTGAGCTCGACACTTGCATTGAACTTATCCCGGTTGGATCACAAAAATGGCAATGTTGCCACCATGATCACTCTTGTTGCCATGAACCTTGCACTTACTCCCTTTAAACTTGATAATGGACTTAGGTCGCCATTCCATGGCAATTTCCTTAGCCTTGTCGATCACCCTCTTTCTCACCCTTGGAATTGATTTCTTGACACTTGACTCTTTGTGGTCCTTTGGTGCATCGCCTTTTGGGTTCTCATGATCATGATTATCCAATATGTCATTCTCTTCTTTAAACAATGAGAGACCACCATAT
Source organism: Tetragonia tetragonoides (assembly GCA_038025085.1). Taxonomy (NCBI): domain Eukaryota; kingdom Viridiplantae; phylum Streptophyta; class Magnoliopsida; order Caryophyllales; family Aizoaceae; genus Tetragonia; species Tetragonia tetragonoides. Next base: position 22,428,394 of record CM076149.1, read on the forward strand.
TCAAGAGATGCTTCAAGAAGATCATCGGGTTATTTTTGCAATGGAGGATCAATTAATTCAACTCTACAACAAGAATTCCCAAATCATGGTGTCATCACATTTTGGGAGAAACTAAACTCAATTTTCTCATCACCAATATTCAAAGTAATCCGTCCGCCTTTAACATCAATTACTGCCCCGGCAGTAGCAAGGAATGGCCTTCCGAGAATGATTGGGATCCTAGCATCTTCCTCCATTTCTAGAACAACAAAATCCGTAGGAATGTAAAATTTACCCACTTGAATAGGTACATTTTCCAAAACACTCACCGGATATTTCACCGTTCGATCGGCAAGTTGCAAAGACATGGAGGTGGGTTTCAAGTCACTTAAACCAAGTTTCTTGCAAATAGACAATGGCATTAAACTCACACTTGCACCAAAGTCACATAAAGCCCTATCAAACTCCATTTTACCAATAACACAAGGGATAGAGAATGAACCGGGATCCTTAAGCTTCGAAGGTGACTTGTGTTGGAGAATTTCACTACATTCTTCTGTTAAAGACACCGTTTCACTCTCATCAAACTTGCGCTTGTTGGATAGTATCTCCTTCAAGAATTTTCCATAAGAAGGCATCTCTGAAATTGCCTCAAGGAATGGGATATTGATGTTGAGCTTCTTGAGTACCTCTAAGAACTTGCCATATTTCTTCAACAAAGTGGGATTCACTAACCGTTGAGGAAAAGGAATCGGTGGCTTGTATGGCTCAACATGAACAACATTGGGTTCCTTTTGCCTTGGAGTCTCCATCTCATTCTTTTCTTGTCCTCCATCCTCACAAGGCCTCACAACATTCACCCCTCCCTTAACACCTTCTTCTCTATTGCTCCCCTCACTCTTATTTTCCACCATGTGAAGGTTCTCCACTTTCTCCCCATTGTTCAGAAAAATCGCATTCACATGCCCCTTTGGATTCGTCTCGGGCTTGCCCGAAAGTTGACCCGGAGGTCTACTAGAAGGGCTAGCTAGTTGAGAAATTTGATTCTCAAGCATTCTATTGTGAGTGGCTAATGAATCACATTTTGAGGTCAATTGCCGAATAGACTCTTGAGTGGCCTCATGTTGTTTCATTTGGGTACTCACGAAAGTTTCCATGAGACTTTCAAGGTTGGACTTTGGGGGTTGTGGTGACGGATTTTGATAAGTGGCTCTTGGTTAAAAACCGGGAGGTTGGATATTGGTGCTTTGTGGAGGGTAAGTGTTTGATGGATGATTTTGTGGTGGATTTTGTGGTGGAAAGGGAGTCGGGTTCCGGTAGGAGAAGTTGGGATGATTTTTCCAACCCGGATTGTATGTTTGGGAAAAAGGGTCATTTGGAGGACGAGGGTTAAAGTTATGGAGGGCATTGGCTTGTTCAATTGTCATCTCTCGAGGATCATTGCTCATGTACACTTGCCCTTGAGAGCTACTTGGTTGCATTCGTTGAACTTGGTGAGAAAGAGCATCTAACTTGCTTGTCAAAAGTGCCACCGCATCAACATCAATCTTGCCACTATTCCTCTTACTACCTGGCCTATCGGAAGACCATTGGTAGTTGTTGGAAGCCATGTTCTCAAGTAAGGTTTTTGCAGCAGCCGGCCTCAAGGTCATAATGGAGCCACCTGCGGCGGCATCGATGGACATTCTCATAGTGGGATTCAATCCACTATAGAATGTTTGAATAAGGAGCCATTGTTCAATTCCATGTGGAGGGCACTTTCTTTGCAACTCTTTGAAGCACTCCCATGCTTCATACAAGGATTCGCCATCACTATGAAAGGCATGGATGTCATTCCTCAGTTTGTTGGCCAAGTCCGGAGGGAAATACCGAATCAAGAAGGCACTGGATAAAGCCTCCCATGTAGTGAATGAGTTGATATCTTGGCTATTCAACCATTGCTTTGCTTTCCCCGCCAAAGAGAATGGAAACAAGCGGAGACGGAAAGCATCGTCACTAACCCCATTCATCTTCAAGGTATCACATTTCTCCAAGAATAAAGCAATGTGGTCATTAGGGTCTTCACCATGGTTCCTATAGTATTGGTCCTCCTTGATGAAGGAAATGAAGGACGTTTTGATCTCAAAATTGTTGGCCGCAATGAGCGGCCTCGTGACACTCGAACCAAGGTTACCAACTGTGGGATTAGAGAAATCCCTCAAGGATCGAAGATCATCCCCCATGGTAGCTTGTTCTAGTTTAAGCTCACGTTGCTTTCTCAACTCCTCTTGATGGCGCTTTCGTGCTCTCTTTATAGCGGAACGTCATGTTCTTTCGATGTCGAGATCCAAAGGTATTAGGTTGTCGGACCCTTGACTCCTGGTCATACACCAGAAACACTAGAAAAGAGAATCAAACGCAAAAGCAAGAGTAATCACAGTCACACAAGTAACACACACACACACACACGTGCTTAGTCTAGCCTATCTAAGAAACGCCTAATATTGGAATAAAGCTCCCCGGCAACGGCGCCAAAAATTTGGTAGCCTCCGCAAGTATACGGATTTTATCAAGTAGTATAAAAGATTATCGTATCCACAGGGAGCTAGTATATCCAAGTATTAAGTTTTCTTAATTATATAACAAGCTAAGCAATTCGAATTGGATTTTTGAGTATTCATACAAAGAAACTAAAGCGAACAAAATTTCAAGAATCTAGCAAGATAACAGATCTAGGGTTGACTTCACTTAACTAGATTACTTGATGCAATAGATAAACTTAACTAGCATGCCAATGTCAATCGTTGCAAGGACAGATAAAGAAGCCTAAACCTTCTCTCGAAGCAATAAAGGCAAACTCAATGTAAACATAACTACCTATTCTCATGGAGTCAAGTAACATCAAGAACATGAAAAACGAAAATCAATCCAAATCCCACAAGATATTCCAACCTACTTTCATGATTAGGCAATCAAGATGATTATTCGAAGTCCGACAATTAGCATTCCCCTTTCAATTTTATACTAATCATCCAAGTATTCAAAACCCTCTTTCAAGAATTATGAACAACAATAAGCAAACAAATAATCACGTGCACCGATTAAACAACATGCTAGCATCAATTTATCAAGACATCAAATAACCCAAAATAAGCTACATCAACCCCTTCTAGAATAAGAAAATTAGCTACTCATGATGACAGAAACTATTAAGCAAATGAAAAGATTCAAACTAAACATGAATTAGTAAACTCGAAGAAATAACAATCATAAACTAATGGATTAAAAATAAAAGCAAGTGAGAGAGAGAAGAGAGAGAGTAGGGATGAGAGATAAACCAAAAGCTTCAATTGAAATTGCCCAAAGCTTGAACTTGTTCTTCACAATTGCAAATAAAATTAGAGAATTCGAGAGTATCTAAGTGCTTCAATTAAACCCTAAGCTATTCTAATGGAGTAGAGAGAGATGATGGATGGATAGAGAGTGAGTGAGTGAGAGAGAAGAAGAGAGGAGAGAAGCCCTTTTAAAGCCTTTACACGTTTAATCTAATGGGAGAAAAGAAGAGGAAAGGTCTCTTGTAGATTGTGCATAAATTGCACAGGAGCATGATCGTGCCACCACAGGCATGATCGTGCTTGCTCTTTTCTTCAAGATTTTCGGCTACTGACATTCCCAAATGACGACACAAGATCATGCCTATTGGAAGCATGGTCATGCACTGTAGAAAACTCCAAGACTTCACGTTTCTAGCATCTCCAACTTTGATTCCTTCTTCTTTGTTTCTTCTCTTGACACTCCAAAGTCCATGTTCATTCCAATTGCTCATTTGAGCTCCAAAATGATCCTAAAATCACTTTAAACGCACAAACATACCAAAGTAGTGATCCTCAACATAAAATGATTGAAATCCAATCAAAAGCGAGGATACTCAGACAAATATAAGACGGATGAGTGTATATATACAATGAAAATCAACACTATTTAGGCACTCATCATACTCTTTTCGCGAGAGACCTCGGTCCACCCGACCCCACGCTGGACAGGGCTCTACCTTCCTAATTCCTACTTGGACAGATTTTGGAAGCCTCTCCTTATATTTTCCTTACCTTAATTTTGGCTCTTGACACTTTTCTATTTATTCCCTCTTTATTTTCTTTCCTTCTTTTTATTTTGACTATCAAGTTCCACTTTTATTCCTTTTATTTTCTGATTTCCTTTATTAATATTTTCCCCTTTTATTATCTTTTTTCTATTTTTACTTTTCTGTACTTTATTTTTATTTTAGGGGAAGGGGTACCCCAAATGTGCTAATTCTCGGGAATCCTAAACTCTCGAATGTCGTGATTTGTGATTTCCCACTCAAAAATTAGTTGATTGAAGTTCACATATGGGCATTTGCGTGATACGTTTGTGCGTGAATAAAATGCAATGATTTGTAGCAGGTTTAATACAAGCCCGAAAGTTCGAAATGCACTATAACAAATATCACTGGCCATCTTTGCCAGTACTCGAACCCGCTTGAGACGACTCTCCAGGTCCACTCGATGGTGGAGCACCTGAAGGACCGGGCTGAGACATCGCCCAAGCTCTAGGGTCGAAAGCAAATAATGAACCCGTCAAGTAAGCGGGATCCAACGAATGACGAGGTTGCTCCGACATGCCGGGATAACCGCCATACCCCTTACTCTCCTGACTCCAAGAACCCAGTTGTACTCCGCAACTCTATCCAAATCTCGCAAGCACAAGATAGAACAAGGGCCAAGAAAAGGTGGGCGTGCTACTCCCTACCATCCCAGTTGGTCCTGAAAAGACCAAACATCTCCACCATAACCTCCCGGCTCACATCTCCATAAGTGACAGGAGTACAGGTGCAAGGGAGCCCGGAAATGAGACCAAACTCGAAAGGGGTGATCATGATCTCACCCATAGGAAAATGAAAGGTACTGGTAGTATCCCAGTACCGCTCCGCAAGGCCTCTAATCAATGGGCGATCGGAGCGCTCAGCAGAAGCCATGGACACTAAAAAGAGACTGAAGCCACAATGCGCCACAATAGCGTCCACCGAAGGAGTCACGTACGTACGGGCTTTCTCGATATCCGAAAGGCTACCGTAACCTCGCATGGCCGTGTCGACGTCCTAAAACAGCACAAAAAATTGCAAAGACAATTAGCTAAGTGATCCTAGTAACAACTACCAGTCTTCGGTTTAGTTCTAAAGTTTTACAAATCGTAAAATTTAGCATTTTAGCTAAACCAATATGACAAGAGTAAATTTTAAAGAAAGTAAATTTCACACAAGTTTATTCTCCACAAATATACTCACAAAAAGGCAAACTTCATTCAAGTTTGTTTTCACAGAACATACATATTATTGAACGAGAATAAATTTCATACAAATTTATTTTTCACAAATTAAAGATGAATTTCACACAAATTCATTCTTCACATGCATATAGAATCCAAGAGTCCAACGGGAATTCGCAAACTAACAAGAAAAATAATTTCACGCAAATTGGTTTTTTCACATTTGACTACACTACAGTTCTCAACCTATGTAATTCTATGTTTGCCTACACATGATTTTCTAAGTGTAAAAGAGCAAGAACAAAAAAATGACATACCCGACATTTGGTACCAACGGTAACCAAATGCTCCTTCTTCTTGAAGACTAGATCGCTGGGCTCCCAACGATCGGTAGGATGAAAATCGCTACGAGTGATCTCGTCCTGGACTAACCGGCTCTCACCCACCCGGTGATGGGGTATACCGGAAACGAAAACCCGAGTGAAAACATTCGGGGTCTCATGAACCAAAATCTCTGCCCCTTCCTTCTCCTACCTCCTCTAAGTTTGGGAGCCATGGATGAAGAACAAAAGATGTAGTTTTTGAAATTTTAGTGAAACTCGCAAAACTCAATAATTCACACAATTTTGAGTTTTGATACTCAAAAACACAAGAACAACCAACAAAATCATGTTCTACTAAGGATTTGAGCAAGAAACCTCAAGGTTTGGAGCTAGGGGCTTTGATTGAGGTTGAAGAATTTGACCAAAAATGGAGGAAAGAGAAAGAGAAGGCTCGAAATGGGGAAGATGACCCATTTCGGCCTCCCTTTCTCCACTTAAAGCAAAACCGTGCAAAATGACCTAGTGGCGGTCAGACCGCAAGTCACGCGGCATGGCCGCTCTACCTGGCGGCATAGCCGTTCCGTAAGCGGCATAGCAGCTCCAGCCAGTGGCTAAGCCGCTCCACGTAGCGGTTCAACCGCTTGACGTGGCGGTTTGATCGCCTGGCCCACTCTCTCACCTCTGACGTTTCTTTGGGCCATTGGTTAAAAATCATTGGGCCCTCACACGTGGTCCATAGCAGTAGACCTGGCAATACTGACCCAGACTCGATACCCTGATCCGAATAACCGACCTGTGACCCAATTCAACCCGAATTGCAAGACCCGAAATTGACCCGAAAATCTGAAACAACCCGATCCAAACAGAACCGAAGCGAAATTAGCAAACCCGATATGACCCGTACCCGAATCTGATCCAAACCGAAACCGACCCAATCTGAGTAACTCGAAAAGACCCAAACGAACACAACCCGAAATTCATGACCCAAACCAACCCGAACTCGAACCAAAACTGATAAAAAATTTATTTATATATTTATTTATTTATTTATTTATTTTAATTAGTAATTAATTAATTTATTTATTTGTTAGTGTTTTTAAAATAGTAAAATTATCACCTATTAAAATATCTATTTATATAATTAATTTATATATTTGTAGCCCTGTAATAGTTACCTTACAAAAATTGCAACGTAATTGATTACATCTCCTAAACATTGTTAGATTTACTCCTATAAAAATTGCAAGCACTCCAAAATATACTCCCTCCGTCCCAGTTTAATTGTCCACTTTGAAATATGTGACTTCCAACATTGTGATAACATATTGATTGAAAACAACATGCAATCATTCTGACGTTGACCTGACTTCTACCCGAACTCAAAATGTTGTAATGCGATCGAGGAAAACTGTACTAAAATCGAACTTGAAAAAAAAATTGTGACTGAAATCTGTCCGACCCATTTCTGACCCGAAACAACATGACCCGAATTGACCTGAACGCAAACCGAACCGACCCGAACCCAAATCCGAACCGAGTACAGTGAGTGATTACCCAATTCAACCCGATCTCATATGGCCCGAACAGGATTGACCCGACCCGACCCACAACCGACCCGAAAACAACATGAACTGAATCAACCCGTGCCCAAATATACCCCGACCCGACCCGACCCGAACCCAAAATTAGAGATAACCCGAATCAAACCAAACCGAAATGACCCGACCCAAACCCGAACCAAATGACCCGTTTTCCACATAGTAGTTATTTGCGCGCTAAAGTCCGTTATAAAAACAGGACTACTTTAAACCCACAGGTTTGCACATTCATATTTGGCCAAGTGGCATGGGTTCAAAACCCAACCTAAGGTCTGAGCAACTTTTTATTACCCTTTACTACTTATACTATTTCTAACGAAATATTTTTATTGTGTAACCTACAGCATAGGGTTCCCCTTCGACTGAAAATCGAAGGACGTTAATTGTTTGACCTACAGCATAGGGTCACCTTTCGACCAAGGATTGAAATATTTTATCTCTTTTTTCTAACGAAATATTTTCATTGTGTAACATACAGCATAGGGTTCCCCTTCGACTGAAATTGAAGGACGTTTATTGTTTGACATACTGCATAGGTTCACCTCTCGACCAAGGATCGAAAGATTTTTTATCTCTTATATTATTTCTAACGAAATATTTTTATTGTGTTACCTACAGCATAGGGTTCCCCTTCGACTGAAAATCGAAGGACGTTTATTGTTGGACCTGCAGCATAGGGTCACCTTTCGACCAAAGATCGAAAGATTTTTATCTCTTATATTATACATGCATGGCGCGTTTTGAGCAAAAGGGCTTGTATTAAGCCTATGTTTATGGATGAATGATTGTTTTAATTTTGTTATTTATTGCTTTACTATGAATGAATCATGCTTTGTTTGTGGATTGGTGGATGAATCATGTATGTGTCCTCTAAATTGCATGTTTTAGCATATTTATCATCTCTTAGCAATAAAAGCATGTAACTTGATAAATTGTTAAAAGTAGTCACAATAATAATGCTTGTTCAAACCCATTAGTTAAAACTAGGAATTTGGACAAATTGAACCTTGTTTGGAACCGTAGCCTTAATAATTATATTGAATTGATTAGTAAAGGCCGTTGTTGTTAACGGGCGAGTTGGGTGCCTAACACCTTCCTAACTCGTACCTACACCCCAGAACTCATTTATGAAGTCCATCTCCCCAATAGGGGTTGGGGTGCACAAGAGGAGTTGACGTGTTTCTAGACTATCGACTTGATCTCCAAGGTTCCCAAATTACCTCAAAATTTGGTGGCGACTTCCGACAATCTTAATCATGTCCTTGGTACAAAAGTATCTATGTGCATACACACTAAAAGATTCATGAAATTCGATCACCCAATGCGCTCTCCCAGGCTGCCCAGAAACCCCCGACCCCCGAAAGGAGGGCCGAGGGAAGGCACGCGGAAAAGAGGTGAGAAAAATACGGCAGCCTACACATTCATTCCAACATACCACGCACATACCTCCGAAAACTTTCTTCATATTATATTGATACGTATAGATACACCAATAACACATGTGAATCTGAGAAGTAATTCAGAAGGACAAAACTACCCTCAACTAAGTAAATTAACAAAACTACCATAAAAAACTTTAATGGCTAAAACAAGTGGTCTAGAGGCGTTTTTTCTAGGAAATATTGGGCCAAGTCCTTCTTGATGATGAAGATTATGATATTATGTATAATTACGGAATTACCCTTATTACCTTCATTCCAATGTACCATGCACATACCTCTGAAAACATTCTTTATCTGATATTGATACGTATAGATACACTAATAACACATGTGAATTTGAGAAGTAATTCAAAAGAACAAAACTACCCTCAACTAAGTAAATTGACCAAACTACCATCAAAAACTTTAATGGCTAAAAAAAGTGGTCTAGAGGCGTTTTTTGGCGCAAATATTGGGTCAAGTCCTTCTTGATGATCAAGTATATGATATTATGTATGATTACGAAATTACCCTTATTACCTTCATTCCAATATACCATGCACATACCTCCAAAAACTTTCTTCATCAGATATTGATACGTATAGATACACCAATCACACATGTGAATTTGAGAAGTAATTCAAAATGACAAAACTACCCTCAACTAAGTAAAATGACCAAACTACCATCAAAAACTTTAATGGCTAAGAAAAGTGGTCTAGAGGCGTTTTTTGGAGGAAATATTAGGCCAAGTCCTTCTTGATGATTAACAATATGATATTATGTATAATTACGGAATTACCCTTATTACCTTTATTCCAATATACCACGCACATACCTCCAAAAAATTTCTTCATCTGATATTGATACGTATAGATACACCAAAAACATGTGAATTTGATAATTAATTCAGAAAGACAAAACTAACCTCAAAAACTTTAATGGCTAAAAAAAGTGGTCTAGAGGCATTTTTTGGAGGAAATATTGGGACAAGTACTTCTTGATGATTAAGTATATAATATTATATATAATTACGGAATTACCCTTATTACCTTCATTCCAATATACCTCCGAAAATTTTCCTCATCTGATATATTGATATGTATAGATACACCAAAAACATGTGAATTTGAGAAGTAATTCAGAAGACAAAACTACCCTCAAGTAAGTAAATTGACCAAACTACCATCAAAAAACATTAATGGCTAAAAAAGGTAGTCTAGTGGCGTTTTTTGGAGGTTGGACCAAGTCCTTCTTGATATTAAGTATATGATATTATGTACAATTACAGAATTACCCTTATTACATTCATTCCAATATACAACGCACATACCTCCGAAAACTTTTTTCATCTGATAATGATACGTGTAGATACAACAGTAACACATGTGAATTTAAGAAGTAATTCAGAAAGACAAAATGACCCTTAACAAAGTAAATTGACCAAACTACGGTCAAAAACTTTAATGGCTAAAAGAAGTGGTATAGAGGCGTTTTTTGGAGAAAATATTGGGCCAAGTTCTTCTTGATGAATAAGTATATGATATTATGTATAATTACGGAATTACCCTTATTGCCTTCTGATGTGATTTATTTAGGCATTTTCTGTATTTTTGATAAACAAAACAATAAAAGGGATATACCTCTCGAATCACTCAAGGGATTGGGGTTTTCATTCAAGAATCAGTCAAGAACAATACTTGCGCATCACACACAAGGGCTTCAAACTGAATCACTCAATTTGAGGGGGGGGTGGGTAAATACTCACGTATTAATCATTAATCATCAAAGTCTATATTGCAATTTCGTGCTCTCCCCTATTTATAGACAAAGAAATCTAAAGCTATTCGGAATCTTAATCCTAGTCCAAATAGGAAACTAACTACGAAACTGACTACAATTGTAAAACGAGCTAACTAACAGCTTTCCTAATACCTAATGGACTCCTAATGCTACTAATAATCAGAATACTACTTTCCTAAACATATTCTAACTAATTAAGGAAATAGTCAAATGAAATCAAACTCAAACACTAATTACTTGGCGCCCAAGGCTAAAACCGCTGGAATAGTTTTGCTCCGTAACTTCAATTGCATTTCCAACTCCATTACGTTCTGAATATGGAAAAACTCAAAGCACGGGAGTTTTAGATGTCGTTTCCAGCTTTCTACAGAACTTTGAATCACCACGATCCCATGTCGTATGACTGAGTTATGATCAAAATACGAACCAGTGTAGAAGCTGTCAAAATTACGGGAATCCTGATAACGAATGTGATCATATAGTAAGAGCTTTAATCCCGACCTTGTTTGAAAAATCCATGTAATTATCTTTATAGGAGTCAATTTAATGCATAACCACCAAAGGTACTCGATCTAAACAGGAATCGATGTTCTCTTGCTAGTTCCTTGGTTGTTCGGTTTACTTTGCACACTTGCTCCCGCATCAATCTCCCTTTCTTCAAAAAGAATTGTCCTCAATTCTTGGTCGGTAACAATCTTTTCTTGAGTTTTGTCTCCGTGATCTTCCAGGAAATAAATTGAAAAATTCTTGGAGAAGTCAGTATGAACAAAGTCTTCATATTTGAAAAACATTGAATCGTGTTGAGATGTCTTCAATGAATCCACGACCACAAGGTTAGTAATGAGGTCAACCTCATCTTCTTGACTTACCTCATCAAATATAGGTGGTTGACTTGGGTTAAAAGAAAATTCTTCTTTCAAAAGATCAGCATCATCAACATCGAAATTCTCATCTTGTGGTTGAACAACATCAATAGCATCTTGTTCCCCAAATAAAGATTCTTCTATTTGTTTTTCTTCTTGTTGAGAATCGACATCTTTTTGATTTTCTTGTTCTACTTTCATAAAAAAGAGAGAAAATTTATCTCCAACGAGATTCGCACTCCTTTTCTCTTCAAACTCCTCTTTCGATTCAATATTCTCTACAAAAGATCTTGAACTTCATTGTTCTTGAACTCTGTTCTCAACAATTGTTATTTCATTCTCACTCTCTACCTTAGGTTTTGAAATACTTTGCTCCGTAACTTCAATTACCTTTTCATTTCCGTTACGTTCTGAATATGGAAAAACTCAAAGCACGAGAGTTTTAGATGTCGTTTCCAGCTTTCTACAGAACTTTGAATCAACACGATCCCATGTTGTATGAGTGAGTTATGATCAAAATACGAACCAGTGTAGAAGCAGTCAAAATTACGGGAATCCTGATAACGAATATGATCATATAATAAGAGCTTTAATCCCGACCATGTATGGCAACTCCATGTAATTATCTTTATAGGATTCAATTTAATGCATAACCACCAAAGGTACTCGATGTAAACAGGAATAGATGTTCTCTTGCTAGTTCCTTGGTTGTTCTGTTTACTTTGCACACTTGCTCCCTCATCACCTTCATTCCAGTATAACACGCACATACCTCCGAAAACTTTCTTCATCTAATATTGATACGAATAGATACACCAATAACACATGTGAATTTGAGAAGTAATTCAGAAGGATAAAACCACCCTGAACAAAGTAAATTGACCAAACTACCATCAAAAACTTTAATGGCTAAAAAAAGTGGTCTAGAGGCGTTTTTTAGAGGAAATATTGGGCCAAGTCCTTCTTGATGATTAAGTATATGATATTATGTATAATTACGGAATTACCCTTATTACCTTCATTCCAATATCCCACGTACATACCTCCGAAAACTTTCTTCATCTGATATTCATACGTATAGATACACCAATAACACATGTGAATTTGAGAAGTAATTCAGAAGAACAAAACGACCCTCAACTAAGTAAATTGACCAAATAAAATACAATCAAATTAATGGCTAAAAAAAGTGGTCTAGAGGCGTTTTTTGGGGAAAATATAGGGCCAAGTTCTTCTTGATGATTAAGTATATGATATTATGTATAATTACGGAATTACCTTTATTACCTTCATTCCAGTATACCACGCACATACTTCCGAAAAATTTCTTCATCTGATATTGATACGAATAGATACACCAATAACACATGTGAATTTGAGAAGTAATTCAGAAGGACAAAACTACCCTGAACTAAGTAAATTGACCAAACTACCATCAAAAACATTAATGGCTAAAAAAAGTGGTCTAGAGGCGTTTTTTGGAGGAAATATTGGGCCAAGTCCTTTTTGATGATTAAGTATATGATATTATGTATAATTACGGAATTACCCTTATTACCTTCATTCCAATATACCACACACATACCTCCGAAAACATTCTTCATCTGGTATTGATACGTATAGATACACCAATAACACATGTGAATTTGAGAAGTAACTCAAAAGGACAAAATAACCCTCAACTAAGTAAATTGACCAAACTACAATCAAAAACATTAATGGCTAAAAAATGTGGTCTAGAGGCATTTTTTGGAGGAAATATTGTGCCAAGTCCTTCTTGATGATTAAGTATATGATATTATGTATAATAACAGAATTACCTTATTACCTTCATTCCAATATACCATGCACATACCTTCGAAAACTTTCTTCTTCTGATATTGATACGTATCGATGCACAAATAACACATGTGAATTTGAGAAGTAACTCAGAAGGACAACAATACCCTCAATTAAGTAGATTGACCAAATTACCATAAAAAACTTTAATGGCTAAAAAAAGTGGTCTAAAGGAGTTTTTTGGAGGAAATATTGGGCCAAGTCTGTCTTGATGATTAAGTATATGATATTATGTATAATTACAGAATTACCCTTATTACCTTCATTCCAGTATACGACGCACATACCTCTGAAACCTTTCTTCATCTAATATTTATATGAATAGATACACCAATAACACATGTGAATTTGAGAAGTAATTCAGAAGGACAAAACTACCCTGAACTAAGTAAATTTAGCAAACTACCATCAAAAACTTTAATGGCTAAAAAAAATGGTCTAGAGGCGTTTTTGGAGGAAATATTGGGCAAGTCCTTCTTGATGATTAAGTATATGATATTATGTATAATTACGTAATTACCCTTATTACCTTCATTCCAATATACCACGCACATAGCTCCGAAAACTTTCTTCAACTGATATTTATACGTATAGATAAGCCAATAACACATGTGAATTTGAGAAGTAATTCAGAAAGACAAAACAAATAACACATGTGAATTTGAGAAGTAATTCAGAATGACAAAACTACCCTCAACAAAGTAAATTGACTAAACTACCATCAAAAACTTTCATGGCTAAAAAAATGGTTCAGAGGTGTTTTGTTGGAGGAAATATTAGCCCAAGTCCTTCTTAATGATTAAGAATATAGGATATTATGTATATAATTACAGAATTACCCTTATTACCTTCATTCCAATATACCCCGCACATACCTCCGAAAACTTTCTTCATCTTATATTGGTACGTATAGATACACCAATAACACATGTGAATTTGAGAAGTAATTCAAAAGGACAAAACAACCCTCAACTAAGTAAATTGACCAATGTACCATCAAAAACTTTAATGGCTAAAAAATGTGGTCTAGAGGCATATGTTTGGAGAAAATATTGGGCCAAGTTTTCTTGATGATTAAGTATATGATATTATGTATAATTACGGAATTACCCTTATTACCTTCATTCCAATATACCATGCACATACCTCCGAAAACTTTCTTCATCTGATATTGATACGTATAGATACACCAATAATACATGTGAATTTGAGAAGTAATTTAGAAAGACAAAACTACCCTCACGCACATACCTCCGAAAACTTTCTTCATCTGATATTGATACGTATATATATACACCAAAAACACATGTGAATTTGAGAAGTAGTTCAGAAGGACAAAACTCCCCAAAACTAAGTAAATTGACCAAACTACCATCAAAAACTTTAATGGCTAAAAAAAGTGGTCTAGAGGCGTTTTTTGGAGGAAATATTGGGCCAAGTCCTCCTTGATGATTAAGTACATGATATTATATAATTACGGAATTACCCTTATTACCTTCATTCCAATATATCACGCACATACCTCCAAAAATTTTCTTCATCTGATATTGATACCTACAGATACGCCAATAACACATGTGAATTTGAGAAGTAATTCAGAAGGACAAAACTACCCGCAACTAAGTAAATTGACCAAACTACCATCAAAAACATTAATGGCTAGAAAAAGTGGTCTAGAGGCATTTTTTGGAGAAAATATTGGGCCAAGTCTTTCTTCATGATTAAGTATATAATATTATGTCTAATTACGGAATTACCGTTATTACCTTCATTCCAATATACCACGCGCATACCTCCAAAAACGTTCTTCATTTGATATTGATACGTACTAATAGACCAATAACACATGTGAATTTGAGATGTAATTCAGAAGGACAAAATTACCCTCAACTAAGTAAATTGACCAAACTACCATCAAAAACTTAAGTGCTAAAAAAAGTGGTCTAGAGGCGTTTTTTGGAGGAAATATTGGGCCAAGTCCTTCTTGATGATTAAGTATATAATATGATGTATAATTACGGAATTACCCTTATTACCTTCATTCCAATATACCACGCACATACTTGCGAAAACTTTCTTCATCTGATATTGATAGGTATAGATACACCAATAACACCTGTGAATTTGAGAAGTAATTCAAAAGGACAAAACTACCCTCAATTAAGTAAATTGACCAACTTTAAAATTTTAGTATTCTCCATGCAAACCTATTCGTCCCAGGTCTTTATTTTGCCTCGTGCTGTTTTGAATCACATTGATAAGCTTTGTCGTGCATTCTTATGGATTGGTTCTTGTGCTCCCTCAAAAAGAGCTCTTGTAGCTTGGGACCAAGTGTGTACTCCAAAGTCCAAAGGAGGGCTGGGAGTGTTTCATTTGCAAATATGGAACTCAACATCTGTTGGAAAATTGGTATGGGATTTACATAAATTGAGAGAAAGGCTTTGGATACAATGGGTCTCTGTTTTCTACATTAAGCGTCAGGATTTTTGGGATATGAATTATCCCAATCAAGCATCATGGATGGTGAAACAGATTTTTGAAGACAGAGATAAGGTTAAGAATGTTGTTATGGGCAGCACATATTTTACTATAAGCTTGGCTTATAAGAAACTGTCACCTAATAGGCCAACAGTACCCTAGACAAAGCTTTGTTGGGCTCCTCTAAATATCCCAAAACAAGCTTTTTGTTTTTGGCTTGTTTGCAAGCAAAAGCTGCCTACTGTTGATAGAATGGCAGGCATGGGGATTGGAAATGTATCTAGTGTAGAGTGTGTGCTGTGTAACACTGAAAATGGATCTCACTCACACTTATTTTTTGAGTGCTCCTTCTCTAGGGAGCTTCTGGAACTACTGTTAACATGTCTGGGTGTTGCTGTCCCCTCCATCTCTTGGGATCACCTGATGAACTGGGCAATGAAGTTTGCTGTGGGGAAGAGTCCAAGGAGGAAAGTTACAAAGGCTGTCGTGGTGGCTGCTTGTCATGCAATGTGGGAAGCTCGAAATGCAAAGATCTTCAATTAAGAAAGCAGACGGGCAAGGGATGTTTGCAGGAAAATTATTCACCAGTTATATGCGCGCACAAATGGTTCAAAGTGCCTGAAAATCTGTAACTAGATGAAAAAATGAGCTAAATTTTGTCCCGTAGTCTATTTTACTAGATTATAGGTGGTTTTTTTTACCTCCCCTGCGAGGTATATCTGGATGTGAGAAGTCAGATCATACCAAGAAGCTGTAATGATCATATCTTTTTTGGAAATAAAGTTAATAATTTTTCCAAAAAAAAAAGTAAATTGACCAAACTACCATAAAAAACTTTTATGGCTAAAAAAAGTGGCCTAGAGGCGCTTTTTGGAGGAAATATGGGGATAAGTCCTTCTTGATGATTAAGTATACGATATTATGTATAATTACGGAATTACCCTTATTACCTTCATTCCAATATACCACGCTCATACGTCCGAAAACTTTCTTCATCAGATATTGATACGTATAGATACACCAATAACACATGTGAATTTGAGAAGTAATTCAGAAAGACAAAACTACCCTAAGGCCTCAACTAAGTAAATTGACCAAACTACTATCAAAAACATTAATGGCTAAAAAAAGTGGTCTAGAGCCCTTTTTTTGAGGAAATATTGGGTAAAGTCCTTCTTGATGATTAAGTATTTGATATTATGTATAATTACGGAATTACCCTTATTACCTTCATTCCAATGTACCACGCACATACCTCCGAAAACCTTCTTCTTCTGATATTGATACGTATAGATACACCAATAACACATGTGTATTTGAGAAGTAATTCAGAAGGAACAAACTACCCTCAACTAAGTAAATTGACCAATCTACCATCAAAAACATTAATGGCTAAAAAAAGTGGTCTGAAATTTTGTTTGAAGGAAATATTGGGCCAAGTCTTCTTGATGATTAAGTATATGATATTATGTATAATTACGGAATAACCCTTATTACCTTCATTTCAATATACCACGCACATACCTCCAAAAACTTTCTTCATCTGATATTTATACGTATAGATACACCAATAACACATGTGAATTTGAGAACTAATTCAGAAAGACAAAACTACCCTTACGCACGTACCTCCGAAAACTTTCTACATCTGATATTGATACATATAGATACACCAATAACACATGTGAATTTGAGAAGTAATTCAAAAGGACAAAATTACCCTCAACTAAGTAAATTGACCAAACTACCATCAAAAACTTTGATGGATAAAAAAAGTGCTCTAGAGGCGTTTTTTGGAGGAAATATTGGGCCCAGTCTTTCTTGATGATTAAGGATATAATATTATGTATATAATTACGGTATTAACCTTATTACATTCAATCCAATATACCACGCACATACCTCCGAAAAGTTTCTTCATCTGATATTGATACGTATAGATACACAAATAACACATGTGAATTTGAGAAGTAATTCGGAAAGACAA
The DNA here is from genome assembly GCA_038025085.1 of Tetragonia tetragonoides. Classification (NCBI taxonomy): domain Eukaryota; kingdom Viridiplantae; phylum Streptophyta; class Magnoliopsida; order Caryophyllales; family Aizoaceae; genus Tetragonia; species Tetragonia tetragonoides. The sequence goes on from CM076149.1 coordinate 22,445,968, forward strand.
AACTACCCTCAACTAATTAAATTAACAAAACTACCATCAAAAGCATTAATGGCTAAAAAAAAGTGGTCTAGAGGCGTTTTTTGGCGGAAATATTGGGTCAAGTCCTTCTTGATGATTAAGTATAAGATATTATATATAATTATGGAATTACCCTTATTACCTTCATTCTAATATCCCACGCACATAACTCCGAAAACTTCTTCATCTGATATTGATACGTATAGATACACAAATAACACAAGCGAATTTGAGAAGTAATTTAAAAGGACATAACTACCCTCAACTAAGTAAATTGACCAAACTACCATCAAAAATTTTAATGGCTAAAAAAAGTGGTGTAGAGGTGTTTTTTGGAGGAAATATTGGGTCAAGTCCTTCTTGATGATTTAAGTATATGATATTATGTATAATTACAAAATTACCCTTATTACCTTCATTCCAATATACCACGCACAAACCTCCGAAAACTTCTTCATCTGATATTGATAGGTATAGATCACCAATAACACATGTGAATTTGAGAAGTAATTCAGAAGGACAAAACTACCCTCAACTAAGTAAATTGACCAAACTACCATAAAAAACTTTAATGGCTAAAAAAGGTGCTCTAGAGGTGTTTTTTGGAGGAAATATTGGGCCAAGTCCTTCTTGATGATTAAGTATATGATATAATGAATAATTACGGAATTACCCTTATTACCTTCATTCCAATATATCACGCACATAGCTCCGAAAACTTTCTTCATCTGATATTGATACGTATAGATAGACCAATAACACATGTAAATTTGAGAAGTAATTCAGAAGGACAAAACGACCCTCAACTAAGTAAATTGAACAAACTACAATCAAAAACATTAATGGCTAAAAAAAGTGGTCTTGAGGCGTTTGTTGGAGAAAATATTGGGCCATGTCCATCTTGATGATTAAGTATATGATATTATGTATAATTACGGAAATACCCTCATTACCTTCATTCCAGTATACCACGCACAAACCTACGAAAATTTTCTTCATCTGATATTGATACGAATAGATACACCAATAACACATGTGAATTTGAGAAGTAATTCAGAATGACAAAACTACCCTGAACTAAGTACATTGACCAAACTACCATAAAAAACATTAATGGCTAAAAAAAGTGGTCTAGAGGCATTTTTTAGAGGAAATATTGGGCCAAGTCCTTCTTCATGATTAAGTATATGAGATTATGTATAATTACGGAATTACCCTTATTACCTTCATTCGAATATACCACGCTATACCTCCAAAAACTTTCTTCATCTGATATTGATACGTATAGATAAACCAATAGCACATATGAGTTTGAGAAGTAATTCAGAAGGACAAAACTACCCTCAACTAAGTAAATTGACCAAACCACCATAAAAAACTCTAATGGCTAAAAAAAGTGGTCTAGAGGCATTTTGTAGAGGAAATATTGGGCCAAGTCCTTCTTCATGATTAAGTATATGATATTATGTATAATTACGGAATTACCCTTATTACATTCATTCCAATATACCACGCACATACCTTCGAAAACTATCTTCTTCTGATATTGATACCTATAGATACACCAATAACATGTGAATTTGAGAAGCAACTCAGAACGACAAAACTACTGTCAACTAAGTACATTGACCAAACTACCATAAAAAAGGTTAATGGCTAAAAACAGTGGTCTAGAGGCCTTTTTTGGAGGAAATATTGGGTCATGTCCTTCTTGATAATTAAGTATATGATAATATGTATAATTACAAAAATACCCTTATTACCTTCATTTGAATATACCACGCACATACCTCCGAAAACTTTTTTCATCTGACATTGATACGTATAGATAAACCAATAACACATGTGAATTTGAGAAGTAATTCAGAAGGCCAAAACTACCCTCAACTAAGTAAATTGACCAAACCACCATAAAAAAACTTTAATGGCTAAAAAAAGTGGTCTAGAGGCATTTTTTAGAGGAAATATTGGGCCAAGTCCTTCTTCATGGTTAAGTATATGATATTATGTATAATTACGGAATTACCCTTATTACCTTCATTCCAATATACCACGCACATACCTCCAAGAACTTTCTTCATCTGATATTGATACGTATAGATACACCACTAACACATGTGAATTTGAGAAGTAATTTAGAAGGACCAAACTACCCTCAACTAAGTAAATTGACCAAACTACAATCAAAAACTTAAATGGCCAAAAAAAGTGGTCTAGGGCGTTTTTTGGAGGAAACATTGCGCCAAGTCCATCTTGATGATTAAGTATATGATATCATGTATAATTACGGAATTACCGTTATTACCTTCATTCCAATATACCACGCAAGTACCTCCAAAAACTTTCTTCATCTGATATTGATACGTATAGATACACCAATACCACATGTGAATTTGAGAAGTAATTCAGAAGGACAAAACTACCCTCAACAAAGTAAATTGATTAAACTACCATCAAAAACATTAATGGTAAAAAAGTGGTCTAGAGGCGTTTTTTGGAGGAAATATTGAGCCAAGTCCTTCTTGATGATTAAGTATATGATATTATGTATAATTACGAAATTACCCTTATTACCTTCATTCCAATATACCACGCACATACCTCCAAGAACTTTCTTCATCTGATATTGATACGTATAGATACACCAATAACACATGTGAGTTTGAGAAGTAATTTAGAAGGACAAAACTACCCTCAACTAAGTAAATTGACCAAACTACAATCAAAAACTTAAATGGCTAAAAAAGTGGTCTAGGGGCGTTTTTTGGAGGAAATATTGCGCCAAGTCCATCTTGATGATTAAGTATATGATATCATGTATAATTATAGAATTACCGTTATTACCTTCATTCCAATATACCACGCACATACCTCCAAAAACTTTCTTCATCTGATATTGATACGTATAGATAGACCAATAACACATGTGAATTTGAGAAGTAATTCAGAAGGACAAAAGTATCGTCAACAAAGTAAATTGATTAAACTACCATCAAAAAATTTAATGGCTAAAAAAGTGGTCTAGAGGCGTTTTTTGGAGGAAATATTGAGCCAAGTCCTTCTTGATGATTAAGTATATGATATTATGTATAATTACGGAATTACCCTTATTACCTTCATTTTAATATACCACGTACATATCTCTGAAAACTTTCTTCATCAGATAAGTATACGTATAGATACACAATTAACACATGTGAATTTGAGAAGTAATTCAGAAAGACAAAACTACCCTCAACTAAGTAAATTGACCAAACTACCATCAAAAACTTTAATTGCTAAAAAATGTGGTCTAGAGGCCTTTTTTCGAGGAAATATTGGGTCAAGTCCTTGTTGATGATTAAGTATATGATATTATGTATAATTACGGAATTACCCTTATTACCTTCATTCCAATATACCACGCACATACCTCCGAAAACTTTCTTCATCTGATATTGATATGTAGGCTGGGTTAAGGTGTCAAAGAAAGGATAAAGGCTCAAAGAAACCCAATGTAAATCCCCTCCCCAAAGTATGCTAGATGGTATAGAAGTTTGTTATCTGGGCAAGGTGGCTAAGGGACCTATGTTTAGGTAAGGCCATTGTTTGGTTGTGCTCGAAGTGTTTGCACTTTTTTGGATCTTTGATCGCTCTCGACTTCTTTTTTTTTTTTTTGCTCTTGAACTTTCGAGTTCTCTCTTCTTCTTTTTTTTTTTTGCATTTCTCTCGGTGGCTTTTTTTTGTAGGTCAGTCCACCTTGCCTAGAAGGTTGCTTCTATTCCAATGTTGCACACACCCATTCCCTGGGTAAAGATGATGTGGTTCAAAAATGAAAGGCTTTGTGTTGAAGGCTCAAACGGTTGCAAGTGGTAATGGATGTATAGGATAGTAAAGGATATTGATGTGAGGTGCCAAATGAATGCCTCTTGTCCTCGGCACGGACGGTTCAACTGCATGTCCTCTATGGTGATGATCATTAGGGAGTTTTTGTTTAATGTTTTCCACAATGAAGGCTTTCTTTTGAATTTTTTTTTTGATTTTTTTTTTTATTCCGTCATAGGCAACATAAGTTCGTCATATGATTGAACAAAAAACAATGTTGGGAATCAAGATGCAAACTTTATTGAATCGAAGAAAAGCATTACACGAGAAGTAAGCTAGACTCTATGGACATATTGAAAGGACAAATTAGACATCATCAAACTTGACTGGACTCAACTAGACTTGCACACTAGAAAACTCCGACTCTTATTCAACTTCTCGAGCACAAGCTGTTCATAGGGACACGAAGGACATCCCCCTGAAGATACTCGCGTTGTTCACGACTTAAGTGGAATTCTTAAGAAGGTTATCTTTATTTAGGATGCCCACAACATAGAGCCGGTTGTAGGAGTCAATTGCTTGATACTTGAGGGGTTCCTTGTAAGCAGGTTGCAGGTTCTTGATGAGTTGGCGGATTTGATCAGTTTGCGAAGGTCGCTCAACTAGTTCGGCTATCTTTAGCTTCCAACGCCTAACGAAGGTAGTGAATCCCTCATCTTCTTCTTGTTTGGTGATCTCTAACTCTCGAAGGGTCATAGGTAGAGCAACATTTTCCTTGTAGCGTGCAGGCCGCTGTTTTCAGGATTGCCTTTACCAACATTATCATGGTAGTTGGCATACAAGCCGCTGTTTTCGAGCACATAAATAATATTAGCCAGCTTGGCATTTGGTCCTTCTTTCTCAGAGTCGGAGTTGGAGAGGATTCTTGCTTCATCCTCTTTCTTCTTTTCCAAATCTTCAACCTTGAGTCGCACCCTTTCCAACTCACTCATAAGCTCATCAAGCCTCTCGTCGGTGGTTTTGACCGTGGTGAAATTTGGGTGATTGGTGAAGGGATGTATTGAGTGGTGGCGAGCTTTGTGGTGGTGATGGATTATGGGGTGATGGCCTTTTGGAATGTGGTGGTGTCTTGGTAGTACCTTGTATACGAACCAATCTTCCGGGTGATCGAGCCTAACCTTTGTCTCCGCAATTCTTCCTCGAGCCCCCAATTCTGAACACAACTCTCAACTTAGAAAGACGCCAAAGAAAGGACTTGAAAACAAAGACTCATGGTTTTTAGAAGACCCCCAATCCTTAGCATGGAACGTCTAATATGTTTAATGTAATGCAATGCAATGCAAAGAAATGGAAAATGACAACCTAAGCCTAAATGCCCGATTATTGCCCCTCATATCAAAGCAAAAATGAAGTCGATGAACGAAATGAGAAAAATAGAAAAAGACGGACCATCCTATTTTTTTTTCATTTTTCTAGACTCAAAAAAAAAGAAAATGGGATAAATAAAAATAATGAGAAAAGTGGGAGAGGGGAATTAGAAAGACTGACTCTTTTTTTTTGCTAACAGGTCCTAGAAAAGTTGTTCATAACTTCGACGCTATATGAAAATATATCATCGGGGAAACGAGTGCTCATTGAATTGAATTCTCGCACTATTTTTGGGCATTAGGAACTAGCTAAAAATAAAAGAAATGACTCCTAGCATGTAAGTACATGTTGGCACATAATCATGATATTAGGCAAGCATTACAACGAGATAATTACAGGCAAACATGTGATCATACGGACATTACAACGACACATGCACAACAAGCAAGCAAATACACGAATGTAGGCTAGAGGCTTTTGGCTCCTGTGAGGTTACCACGACAAATCACAATTTTCGTTCGGGCGCATGGTCGACACATCAATTGTAATTCATTTCATCAACAAGGATTGATGAGTCATGGGTGAGGAAGCATCGATTTGCACGATAGCACAACTTTATATTCCTTTAGATATACGGGTTGTCTACGAGTTGCGACACAAACTTCCTCGAGGGTGCAAATGATGCAAAATATGGAACATGTTATTAAACAATTAAGCAAACTTGACTTTCGAGTCTCACCTTCTTAAATAAATTCCCAATGAAGTCGCCACTGTAAGGACCCGGGATTTCTTTGGCCACAGATTGCGTCCTTATAGAAAATTTGTAAGCTGGGGGTTTAGATAAGTTCAAGGAATCGTTGAATTAGAAAAGCTTTTGTAAATACTTGAATTGAATAAAAACCATGAAAGAGGTCACAAATCTGCTATCGGCGTTTTATCGAAGGGACAAACCAAAGGGACAATCCGATGGGACAACCCAATAGCGCGATAAGTGAACTGATCATGTTTTTAGAAAAGACTCCCGCTCATATAGAACATATGAGTACCCAAGAATAATATGTTCGGGGCGAAGGTACGAGGTGGGAAGGTGTTAGGCTCCCAACTCGCCCGCTTTATGACGGCCTCTACTAACTTAATTTTGCTTAATAATTTAAAGATATAATTCCCATGCAAAAACCGGATTAACAACCTAGACTTAGACTATTAATTGGTTCATCACAAGCATCACAACATTTATTTTTAACCCTTATTTAGACATGCATTCGATTTGACAAGTTGGGCAGCACAACGATTATAAAGACAATATTTAGGAAGCAATAAAAACGTTATTCTAGATTGATATCTACATTATGACTACTGGAAAATAGACAATTAGGCAATTGATTTAATTTGAGCTCTCAGGAAGTTGTACCTGAACTGTAGGCTATATTTGACAAGAATAGTAAAAATAGATCTCAAGTCAAAAAAAAGGGGGAAGCTCGGTGTCAATACTCCCGAGAATAGAATAGAATGGTTTATGGAAAAAAGAGGGAGAAGCTCAGAGTCAAAACTACTGAGAATAGAGGGTGTCAACTGTAGACTGTGTGTTTTGAACTGAGGGAGGAGGGTTGTATTTATAGGCGTGGAGAAGTAGGGTTGGACGGCTGAAAATCGAATTGGGCTTGAAAAATGAGTCGGGCCAAAAGCAAGGTCTAGCGGCCCTGAAATTTTAGTCAGGGCCGCTGACGGCTGCCAGCTTTTCAGTTGAATTTTGTCCGGATTATATCTCACTCGTTTGGGCTGCAAATTGGATGATCCAAGATGCGTTGGAAAGATTAGTGGGTCTAATTTCAAATGGCTTTGGTTTCAGGCTCAAATATTTTGTGGATCTCGAGATATACCCGAAATAGTATGGACAGGTCTGTTTTGGAGTACGCATCAATGTTGGGCTCGTAACTCCTTGGTTGGAAATGTGGTGTGAGTTCATGATATGTCATTGGAAAGCTATTTGAATAAGATCCAGAAATATAAGGCTCATAAATTAAATCAACCAAATGAACTCCCAAATGGGGCTGGAAACACAGTCCATAGTATTCGGCTACATCTGTTTTGACCCTTAACTTCGTTTTACCATAATTCTTAGGTGCGGAATCGTATTTGGACACGGATGGAAGCAAATGAAAGCTCTTGAAAGGGGATTTTAAATGAAGTGGAAATAAAGGAGTGATCGAGGAAAAACCTGAGACCTTATTTTACCTACCAATGCAACATTAGCAGTTCAAGTTTATAAATTGCTCCTTTCATCATCGGGCTCATGCGGAGAAATCTAAAGGCGCTTTTTTGGCGTCTACACACGCACATAACTCCGAAAACTTTCTTCAACTGATATTGATACGTATAGATACAGCAACAACACATGTGAATTTGAGAAATAATTCAGAAAGACAAAACTACGCTCAAGTAAGTAAACTGACAAAACTACCATCAAAAACTTTAATGGCTAACCAAGTGGTCTAGAGGCGTTTTTTGGAGGAATTATTACGCCAATTCCTTCTTGATGATTAAGTAAATGATATTATGTATAATTACGAAATTACGCTTATTACCTTCATTCCAATATACCACGCACATACCTCCGAAAACTTTCTTCATCTGATATTGATACGTATAGATACACCAATAACGCATGTGAATTTCAGAAATAATTCAGAAGGACAAAACTACCCTAAACTAAGTATATTGACCAAACTACCAACAAAAACTTTAATGGCTAAAAAAAGTGGTCTAGAGGCATTTTTTGGAGGAAATATTAGGCCAAGTCCTTCTTGATAACGAAGTCTAGGATATTATGTATAATTACACAATTACCCTTATTACCTTCATTCCAATATAGCACGCACATACCTCTTAAAATATTCTTCATCTGATATTGATACGTATAGATGAACCAATAACACATGTGAATTTGAGAAGTAATTCAGAAGGACGAAACTACCCTCAACTACGTAAACTGACCAAATTACCCAAAAAACAATAATGGCTAAAAAACGTGTTCTAGAGGCGTTTTTTGGAGGAAATATTGGGCCCAGTCCTTCTTGATGATTAATGTATATGATATTATGTATAATTATGGAATTACCCTTATTACCTTCATTCCAATATACCACACACATACCTCCAAAAACTTTTTTCATCGTAAATTGATACGTATAGATACACCAATAATACATGGGAATTTTAAAAGTAATTCAAAAGGACAAAACTACCCTCAACTAAGTAAATTGACCAAACAAGTATCAAAAAGTTTAATGGCTAAAAAAAGTGGTCTAGAGGCGATTTTTGGAGGAAATATTGGGCCAGGTCCTTCTTAGTGATTAAGTGTATGATATTATGTATAATTACGGAATTACCCTTATTGCCTTCATTCCAATATACCACGCACATACATCCGAAAGCTTTCTTCATCTAATATTGATACGTATAGATACACCAACAACACATGTGAATTTGAGAAGTAATTCAGAAGGACAAAACTACCCTCAAGTAAGTAAATTGACCAAACTACCATAAAAAACTTTAATGGCTAAAAAAGGTGGTCTAGAAGTGTTTTTTTGGAGGAAATATTCGGCTCAGTCCTTCTTGATGATTAAGTATGCGATATTATGTATAATTACGGAATTACCCTTATTACCTTCATTCCAATATACCACGCACATACTTCCGAAAACTTTCTTCATCTGATATTGATACGTATAGATACACCAATAACACATGTGAATTTGAGAAGTAATTCAGATGGACAAAACTACCCTCAAGTAAGTAAATTGACCAAACTACCATCAAAAACTTTAATGGCTAAAAAAATGGTCTTGAAGTGTTTTTTTGGAGGAAATATTGGGCTCATTCCTTCTTGATGATTAAGTATATGATATTATGTATAATTACGGAAGTACCCTTATTACCTTCATTTGAATATACCACGCACATACCTCCGAAACTTTTTTCATCTGATATTGATACGTATAGATACACCAATAACACATGTGAATTTGAGAAATAATTCAGAAAGACAAAACGACCCTCAACTAAGTAAATTGACCAAACTACCATAAAAAACTTTAATGGCTAAAAAAGGGTCTAGAGGCGTTTTTTGGAGGAAATATTGGGCGAAGTCCTTCTTGATGATTAAGTAAATGATATTATGTATAATTACGGAGTTACCCTTATTACCTTAATTCCAATTTACCACCCACATACCTCCGAAAACTTTCTTCATCTAATATTGATACATATAGATACACCAATAACACATGTGAATTTGAGAAGTATTTCAGAAGGACAAAACTACCCTCAACTAAGTAAATTGACGAAACTACTATCATAAACTTTAATGGCTCAAAAAAGTGGTCTAGAGGCATTTTTGGGAGGAAATATTGGGCCAAGTCCTTCTTGATGGTTAAGTAAATGATATTATGTATAATTACGGAATTACCCTTATTACCTTCATTCCAATATACCACGCACATACCTCTGAAAACTTTCTTCATCTGATATTGATACGTATAGATACACCAATAACACATCTGAATTTGAGAAGTAATTCAGAAGGACAAAACTACCCTTAACTAAGTAAATTGACTAAACTACTATCAAAAACATTAATGGCTAAAAAAAGTGGTCTAGAGGCGTTGTTTGGAGGTAATATTGGGCCAAGATCTTCTTGATGATTAAGTATATGATATAACGTATAATTACGGAATTACCCTTATTACCTTCATTCCAATATACCACGCACATACCTACGAAAACTTTCTTAATCTGATATTGATACGTATAGATACACCAATAACACATGTGAATTTGAGATGTAATTCAGAAGGACAAAACTACCCTCAACTATGTAAATTGACCAAACAACCATAAAAAACTTGAATGGCTAAAACAGTGGTCTAGAGGCGTTTTTTGGAGGAAATATTAGGCAAAGTCCTTCTTGATGATTAAGTATATGATATTACGTATAATTACGGAATTACCCTTATTACCTTCATTCAATATACCACGCACATACCTTCGAAAACTTTCTTCATCTGATATTGATACGTACAGATACACCGGTAACACATGTGAATTTGAGAAATAATTCAGAAGGACAAAACTACCCTCAACTAAGTAAATTGACCAAACTACCATCAAAAACTTTAATGCCTAAAAAAAGTGGTCTAGAGGCGTTTTTTGGAGGAAACATTAGGCCAAGTCCTTCTTGATAATTAAGTATAACATATTATATATATAATTACTCAATTACCCTGATTACCTTCATTCCTATATACCACGCACATACCTCTCAAAATATTCTTCATCTGATATTGATACGTATATATACACCAATAACACATGTGAATTTGAGAAGTAATTCAGAAGGATAAAACTACCCTCAAGTAATTAAATTAACCAAACTACAACAAAAAACTTTAATGGCTAAAAAAAGTGGTCTAGAGGCGTTTTTTGGAGGAAATATTGGGCCAAGTCCATCTTGATGATTAAGTATATGATATTATGTATATAATTACGGAATTATCCTTATTACCTTCATTCCAATATACCACGCACATACCTCCGAAAACTTTCTTCATCTGATATTGATACGTACAGATACACCCGTAACACATGTGAATTTGAGAAATAATTCAGAAGGACAAAACTACCCTCAACTAAGTAAATTAACCAAACTACCATCAAAATATTAATGGCTAAAAAAAGTGGTCTAGAGTCGTTTCTTGGAGGAAATATTGGGCAAGTCGTTCTTGATAATTAAGTATATGATATTATGTATAATTACGGAATTACCCTTATTACTTTCATTCCAATATACCACGCACATACTTTCGAAAACTTTCTTCTTTTGATATTGATACATATAGATACACCAATAACACATGTGAATTTGAGAAGTAATTCAGAAGGACAAAACTACCCTCAAGTAAGTAAATTGATCAAACCACCATCAAAAACTTTAGTGGCTCAAAAAAGTGGTCTAAAAGCGTTTTTTTGGAGGAAATATTGGGCCCAATCCTTCTTGATGTTTATGTAAATGATATTATGTATAAGTACGGAATTGCCCTTATTACCTTTATTCCAATATACCACGCACATACCTCCGAAAACTTTCTTCATCTGATATTGATACGTATAGATACACCGATAACACATGTGAATTTGAGAAGTAATTCAGAAGGACAAAAGTATCCTCTATAAGTAAATTAACCAAACTACAACGAAAAACTTTAATGGTTAAAAAAAGTGGTCTAGAGGCGTTTTTTGGAGGAAATATTGGGCCAAGTCCATCTTGATGATTAAGTATATGATATTATGTATATAATTACGGAATTATCCTTATTACCTTCATTCCAATATACCACGCACATACCTCCGAAAACTTTCTTCATCTGATATTGATACGTATAGATACACCAATAACACTTGTGAATTTAAGAAGTAATTGAGAAGGACAAAACTACCTTTAACTAAGTAAATTGACCAAACTACCATAAAAAACATTAATGGCTAAAAAAAGTGGTCTAGAGGCGTTTTTTGGAGGAAATATTGGGCCAATTCGTTCTTGATGATTAAGTATATGATATTATGTATAATTGCGGAATTACCATTATTACCTTTATTTCAATATACCACGCACATACCTTCCAAAACTTTCTTCATCTGATATTGATACGTATAGATACAGCAATAACACATGTGAATTTGAGAAGTACTTCAGAAAGACAAAACTACCCTCAACTAAGTAAATGGACCAAACTACCATAAACAACATTAATGGCTAAAAAATGTGGTCTAGAGGCTTTTTTGGAGGAAATATTGGGCAAAGTCCTTGTTGATGATTAAGTATATGATATTCTGTATAATTACGGAATTACCCTTATTACCTTCATTCCAATATACCACGCATATACCTCCGAAAACTTTCTTCATCTCATATTGATACGTATAGATACACCAATAACACTTATGAATTTGGAAAGTAATTCAGAAGGACAAAAATACCCTCAACTAAGTAAATTGACCAAACTATCATCAAAAACATTAATGGCTAAAAAAAAGGTCTAGAGACGTTTTTTGGAGGAAATATTGGGCCAAGTCCTTGTTGATGATTATGTATATGATATTATGTATAATTACGGAATTACCCTTATTACCTTCATTCCAATATACCACGCACATACCTCCGAAAACTTTGTTCATATGATATTGATACGTATAGATACACCAATAACACATGTGAATTTGAGAAGTAAATCAGAAGGACAAAACTACCCTCAACTAAGTAAATTGACCAAACTACCATCAAAAACTTTAAAGGCTAAAAAAAGTGCTCTAGAGGCATTTTTTGGAGGAAACATGGGGCCAAGTCCTTCTTGATGATTATGTTTAATTACGGAATTACCCTTATTTCATTCATTCCAATTTACCACGCACTGATGAGTGCGTAAATTGAGCTATTATTCATGTGATAAACGCACTCATTTGATTGGTTTCATGATAATTATATCGTTTCTTTATGAGATTTAATGATTATTGTGATAAAGATGACTACTTGGGGTATGTTTGTGTTTTGATGTGTTTTTAGGACATTTTGAGACCCCGAAGCTTGGTAGAGACTTTGGAGATGATTTGGAGTCGCAATCGTCAAAGAAGAAGTCGAGGAAGATGCCATAGAGAAAGCCAAGCGAGAAGAGAACTGCAAAAACGAAGTTCTAGGCAAAACTGCACTTGCACGACCATGTCAGTTTGAAGGCTAAACCTTGTATGACCATGCAAGTAAGTCAGTGAGCTTAGGAAGGGTTGCACGACCATGCAACTTTCCTTCATATTTTCCGCACGACCATGCAACCTGCCGAAAATCGAGTATTTAAGTTGAGACCTTTGTCATTCCTTTGGCTTTTCACTTGGATCCGACTAGAGATATTTTGGGGTTGTAAAAGGAGAGAGAACTCATCTCTTTCATCATCTCTTAGCACCTCATTATCTGTCTCATAGTTTAGAAACACTTTTATGCTTTCATAGATTAGAATCAAATACTAGTTTATCTTTGCATTTTGGAGATCGAAGTCATCATTTGAAACTTTTTTCATGTTCTTGGTTATCTATCAATTGAAGCCTCTTTTGGGTATTTCTAATCCTTACTTTCTCTTCCCATCTCTCTACTTCTTTTAGTTTAAATTCAATTTAGTTTATGAATGTTCTTGATTTTGTTCTTGAGTTCTAGTTCAATCATGCTTAATTTAGTTTTCATTGTTTGCTTGTTGTCCTTGAATATCATGAGTAGCTAAATTCCCCTTCTAGGATTGATGTAGCCAAAGCTTTGTTCCTTGATGCCCTAATTCGTTTGATTAGCATGTTTTAGAATATTGTTGCGATCAATTTTTTGTGTGCTTATTTATTTGTTAGACGACTAACTCATGTTCGAGAGAAACTTGTTAGTTGTCGGAACTCAAACAATTGACAAAATTGCCTAATCACGAGAGTAGGTTAGAAAGTCTTGGGATACTTGGAATTGTTACGATCTTAATGCTCTTGATTTAGCTTTATTCCATGAAAATAGAAATTTGGTTATTTTAAGTGTATCCTTTAACCGTCGAGAGAGGGTTCTTGGTGTCTTATAATTCCGCCCTTGCTTGTATGTTCGATTTTACATGCTTGTTAGACTTATTGCTTTGCATCAAGGAATTATAGTGGAGGTGAAGTCAATCCTAGGTCTTAGTTCTTGATATCGTTTCATTGTTAATTTGCGTTCGTAGTTGATAATTACAAAACTCCAATTTTTAATCGCTTAGCTTGTTCAATTTAAGAAAAACTAGTATTTGGAATCGATAGCTACTTGTGGTTCGATATTTTTATTACGACGATATACCCGTGCACTTGCGGGCCTATCAAGTTTTTCGCGCCGTTGCCGGGGAGCTTGGCATATTCCAATATTAGGAGTTTCTTGAATTAGCTAGACTAAGCACTCATGTCTTACTTGCTTTGATTTCTTCATGTCTTCTGGCATCATAGGGGTTATGATGGTTATAATTCTAGTACATATGACTATACTTGTGATAACTATGTGAATGCGGATGAATATGATATGCCCAATGCCACATATGATTGGAATGGATATGTTGGTTATAATTCTAATGAATGTCAATTTGATTACCATTACCAAGGTGACCAATATGATCCTTATTTCAAGGACAACAATTTTTGTAATATGGGTTATCCTAATACCTTCTATGGCGATTACCAAACTCCCTTGCCCCCTCATCACTCCAACTTGGAAACCTTTTTTGAGCAATTCATTGTGGAGGAACAAAAGATGAATGAGGAGCAACAAGAATTAATAGACCAATTGTGCTCTAAAGTTGATTCGGTTGCCTCTCACTTGACAATGATAGAGGCTCAAATCAATTCCATGGATAATTTGTGTTCATATAAAGATTTCATTGAGAATGAGGTTGTTAATGAGTTGGTTGAGAATAAGTTTGGCGATATTGAGCATCATGATTCACTTCCCCCCGAATCTATAAGCATGCCAATTTCAGTAATTGTGCATCCTCATATTAATCCCCATCTGGATAACTCGATTGGATATGCATATGTGAAATCCAATGATGTATTAGAGATTCATGATTCTTGTATGCACCAGGTTTATGAGCATATCATAGGTGACAAGTCTAACGAGATTTATGGGGATAATCATGAGTTTAGTATGTGGGAAGCTTCATCTTGCCATTTTGACTTTTCAAGGGCATTTGACAAGTTAAAGAGGTCATTGACTATTTATTTTTCTTTGTGATAATGATTAACTTGTGGTCTTTTGAGATGTTTGCAAGTGCCTTTGACAAAATGCTACGGGCATTATCTTGTTATGATCAATTCATGGAGAGGATGATGAATGAAAGAAAAAGAAGAGCACCACCACTAGACCAATATGATTTGATGCACTCTTTTTGATGCAAGTCAAAATGGGTATGTGAGTGTGATGATTATGAGCCAACAATACTTTCTAACCTCTTCGCCCCGTTCGGCGGGGCCTCGTGAGTTTTCTCTCCTGCCTTCCCCTCTATATTGTTGTGTTTTCTCACATTAGGAACAATGTTCGTTTCAAGCTTGGGGGAGGTGATTTTGATGATATTTTGTGAAATGTGAATTGCATTGCATATAGTTTTTGTTTTATTTTTGTTTTTCATTTTTGGATTAGTTTTCATTTGTTTTTCTTTCTTTCTTTTTTTTTGTGTTTGTTTTGCATATAGTTTAGGTTATAATTTCGCATGCATAAAAAAAACAAAAAAAAAATAGAAAAAAGATAAATCCAAAAAAAACGTGTGAGATGTGATCCTTCGATGATGATTCTTGTTTTATTGTGAAAATCGAAAGGATTGACTCTTGTTCTTGTGGCAATGTGATTGAGCCTACGTTTTACATGGCATGATTGTTGTTGCGATTTATGGTTTGTGGCATGTATGATGATGACTCTTGAATGTTGCATAGTTGAGTTGGATAGATCAAATTGACCCGTGAGTTTTGAGCTTTGAAGACCGTGCATCACTACGGTCTATTGTGTTTTTCATGTGTGAAACTCTCTCTTAGTCGTTGGTTTCTAGAACTCACCTTGGGGAGAGGCTTCTCAACCTCTCCGAAGAGAATTCATTTCTCTTTTCATGAGTTTTGAGCTTTGAAGACCGTGCATCACTACCTCCAAGAACTTTCTTCATCTGATATTGATACGTATAGATACACCAATAACACATGTGAATTTGAGAAGTAATTTAGAAGGACAAAAGTACCCTCAACTAAGTAAATTGACCAAACTACAATAAAAAACTTAAATGACTAAAAAAAGTGGTCTAGGGGCGTTTTTTGGAGGAAATATTGCGCCAAGTCCATCTTGATGATTAAGTATATGATATCATGTATAATTACGGAATTACCGTTATTACCTTCATTCCAATATACCACGCATGTACCTCCGAAAACATTCTTCATCTGATATTGATACGTATAGATACACCAATACCACATGTGAATTTGAGAAGTAATTCAGAAGGACAAAACTACCCTCAACAAAGTAAATTGATTAAACTACCATCAAAAACTTTAATGGCTAAAAAAGTGGTCTAGAGGCGTTTTTTGGAGGAAATATTGAGCCAAGTCCTTCTTGATGATTAAGTATATGATATTATGTATAATTACGGAATTACCCTTATTACCTTCATTCCAATATACCATGCACATACCTCCAAGAACTTTTTTCATCTGATATTGATACGTATAGATACACCAATAACACATGTGAATTTGAGAAGTAATTTAGAAGGACAAAACTACCCTCAACTAAGTAAATTGACCAAACTACAATCAAAAACTTAAATGGCTAAAAAAAGTGGTCCAGGGGCGTTTTTTGGAGGAAATATTGCGCCAAGTCCATCTTGATGATTAAGTATATGATATCAAGTATAATTACGGAATTACCGTTGTTACCTTCATTCCAATATACCACGCACATACCTCCAAAAACTTTCTTCATCTGATATTGATACGTATAGATACACCAATAACACATGTGAATATGAGAAGTAATTCAGAAGGATAAAAGTACCCGCAACAAAGTAAATTGATTAAACTACCATCAAAAACTTTAATGGCTAAAAAAGTGGTCTAGAGGCGTTTTTTGGAGGAAATATTGAGCCAAGTCCTTCTTGATGATTAAGTATATGATATTATGTATAATTACGGAATTATCCTTATTACCGTCATTTCAATATACCACGTACATATCTCTGAAAACTTTCTTCATCAGATATGTATACGTATAGATACACAATTAACACATGTGAATTTGAGAAGTAATTCAGAAAGACAAAACTACCCTCAACTATGTAAATTGACCAAACTACCATCAAATACTTTAATGGCTAAAAAATGTGGTCTAGAGGCCTTTTTTCGAGGAAATATTGGGTCAAGTCCTTCTTGATGATTAAGTATATGATATTATGTATAATTACGGAATTACCCTTATTACCTTCATTCCAATATACCACGCACATACCTCCGAAAACTTTCTTCATCTGATATTGATATGTAGGTTGGGTTAAGGTGTCAAAGAAAGGATAAAGGCTCAAAGAAACCCAATGTAAATCCCCTCCCCAAAGTATGCTAGATGGTATAGAAGTTTGTTATCTGGGCAAGGTGGCTAAGGGACCTATGTTTAGGTAAGGCCATTGTTTGGTTGTGCTTGAAGTGTTTGCACATTTTTGGATCTTTGATCGCTCTCGACTTCTTTTTTTTTTTTTTTGCTCTTGAACTTTCGAGTACTCTCTTCTTCTTTTTTTTTTTTTGCATTTCTCTCGGTGGCTTTTTTTTGTAGGTCAGTCCACCTTGCCTAGAAGGTTGCTTCTATTCCCATGTTGCACACACCCATTCCCTGGGTAAAGATGATGTGGTTCAAAAATGAAAGGCTTTGTGTTTAAGGCTCAAAGGGTTGCAAGTGGTAATGGATGTATAGGATAGTAAAGGATATTGATGTGAGGTGCCAAATGAATGCCTCTTGTCCTCGGCACGGACGGTTCAACTGCATGTCCTATATGGTGATGATCATTAGGGAGTTTTTGTTTGATGTTTTCCACAATGAAGGCTTTCTTTTGAATTTTTTTTTTTGAATTTTTTTTTTTTTATTCCGTCATAGGCAACATAAGTTCGTCATATGATTGAACAAAGAACAATGTTGGGAATCAAGATGCAAAATTTATTGAATCGGAAAAAAGCATTACACGAGAAGTAAGCTAGACTCTATGGACAAATTGAAAGGACAAATTAGACATCATCAAACTTGGCTGGACTCAACTAGACTTGCACACTAGAAAACTCCGACTCTTATTCAACTTCTCGAGCACAGGCTGTTCATAGGGACACGAAGGACATCCCCCTGTAGATACTCGCGTTGTTCACGACTTAAGTGGAATTCTTAAGAAGGTTAGCTTCATTTAGGATGCCCACAACATAGAGCCGGTTGTAGGAGTCAATTGCTTGATACTTGAGGGGTTCCTTGCAAGCAGGTTGCAGGTTCTTGATGAGTTGGCGGATTTGATCAGTTTGCGAAGGTCGCTCAACTAGTTCGGCTATCTTTAGCTTCCAACGCCTAACGAAGGTAGTGAATCCCTCATCTTCTTCTTGTTTGGTGAGCTCTAACTCTCGAAGGGTCATAGGTAGAGCAACATTTTTCTTGTAGCGTGCAAGGAAGACTGCCGTGAAATCTGACTAAGTACGGTAGTTCTCCAAATTCAAGGTGTAGAACCAACAACGAGTTGGGGTATCAAGAGTCTGTGGGAACAAGTGAATGTAGATATTTTTGTTGACTCCTCTTACCCATGGCAGTAGTGAAGGCTTTGAGGGGGGTCTTGTGGATTATCAGTGTCAGTGAATGTCGGAACCTCGGGCATGGAGAACGTGGATGGATGCTTGCCCTTGACTTTGGGATTGCCTTTACCAACATTATCATGGTAGTTGGCATACAGGCCGCTGTTTTCGAGCACATAAATAATATTAGCCAGCTTGGCATTTGGTCCTTCTTCCTCAGAGTCGGAATTGGAGAGGATTCTTTCTTCATCCTCTTTCTTCTTTTTCAAATCTTCAACCTTGAGTCGCACCCTTTCCAACTCACTCATAAGCTCATCAAGCCTCTCGTCGGTGGTTTTGACCGTGGTGAAATTTGGGTGATTGGTGAGGTAAGGGATGTATTAAGTGGTGGTGAGCTTTGTGGTGGTGATGGATTATGGGGTGATGGCCTTTTGGAATGTGGTGGTATCTTGGTAGTACCTTGTATACGAACCAATCTTCCGGGTGATCGAGCCTAACCTTTGTCTCCGCAATTCTTCCTCGAGCCCCTAATTCTGAATACAAGTCTCAACTTAGAAAGACGCCAAAGAAAGGGCTTGAAAACAAAGACTCATGGTTTTTAGAAGACCCTCAATAGCCCCTAAGGTGAATGTGCCTATGGACATCTATATGAACTTGAATGCATGATGATGACAATGCAATGACAAAGTTACGACAACAATATGCAAGATGCATGACGAACTGACCTTGACATGTATAACAATAAATTGACGCAAAATGACCCTAGAAGAGTTATAACTGACTCGTCTAGACTTCTAATGGATGAGACCTAGTGAACAAATGGAGACATTGATGAATGTAAGACTTGAACTTTTATACAAATGCAGATGAAAAACGACGACAACGAAAGCATGACGACTAATTATAAATCCTTAACATGGAACGTCTAATATGTTTAATGTAATGCAATGCAATGCAAAGAAATGGAAAATGACAACCTAAGCCTAAATGCCCGATTATTGCCCCTCATATCAAAGGAAAAATGAAGTCGATGAACAAAATGAGAAAAATAGAAAAAGACGGACCATCCTATTTTTTTTTCATTTTTCTAGACTCAAAAAAATGGAAAATGGGATAAATAAAAATAATGAGAAAAGTGGCAGAGGGGAATTAGAAAGACTGACTCTTTTTTTTTGCTAACAGGTCCTAGAAAAGTTGTTCATAACTTGGACGCTATATGAAAATATATCATCGGGGAAACGAGTGCTCATTGAGTTGAATTCTCGCACTATTTTTGGGCATTAGGAACTAGCTAAAAATAAAAGAAATGACTCCTAGCATATAAGTACATGTTGGCACATAATCATGATATTAGGCAAGCATTACAACGAGATAATTACAGGCAAACATGTGATCATACGGACATTACAACGACACATGCACAACAAGCAAGCGAATACACGAATGTAGGCTAGAGGCTTTTGGCTCCTGTGAGGTTACCACGACAAATTACAATTTTCGTTCGGGGGAATGGTCGACACATCAATTGTAATTCATTTCATCAACAAGGATTGATGAGTCATGGGTGAGGAAGCATCGATTTGCACGATAGCACAACTTTATATTCCTTTAGATATACGGGTTGTCTACGAGTTGCGACACAAACTTCCTCGAGGGTGCAAATGATGCAAAATATGGAACATGTTATTAAACAATTAAGCAAACTTGACTTTCGAGTCTCACCTTCTTAAATAAATTCCCAATGAAGTCGCCATTGTAAGGACCCGGGATTTCTTTGGCCACAGATTGCGTCCTTATAGAAAATTTGTAAGCTGAGGGTTTAGATAAGTTCAAGGAATCATCGAATTAGAAAAGCTTTTGTAAATACTTGAATTGAATAAAAACTATGAAAGAGGTCACAAATCTGCTATCGGCGTTTTATCGAAGGGACAAACCAAAGGGACAATCCGATGGGACAACCCAATAGCGCGATAAGTGAACTGATCATGTTTTTAGAAAAGACTCCCGCTCATATAGAACATATGAGTACCCAAGAATAATAGGTTTGGGGACGAAGGTACGAGGTGGGAAGGTGTTAGGCTCCCAACTCGCCCATTTTATGATGACCTCTACTAACTTAAGTTTGCTTAATAATTTAAAGATATAATTCCCATGCAAAAACCGGATTAACAACCTAGACTTAGACTATTAATTGGTTCATCACAAGCATCACAACATTTATTTTTAACCCTTATTTAGACATGCATTCGATTTGATAAGTTGGGCAGCACAACGATTATAAAGACAATATTTTGGAAGCAATAAAAACGTTATTCTAGCATGATATCTACATTATGACTACTAGAAAATAGACAATTAAGCAATTGATTTAATTTGAGCTCTCAGGAAGTTGTACCTGAACTGTAGGCTATATTTGACAAGAATAGTAAAAATAGATCTCAAGTAAAAAAAAAAGGGGGAAGCTCGGTGTCAATACTCCCGAGAATAGAATAGAATGGTTTATGGAAGAAAGAGGGAGAAGCTCAGAGTCAAAACTACTGAGAATAGAGGGTGTCAACTGTAGACTGTGTGTTTTGAACTAAGGGAGGAGGGTTGTATTTATAGGCGTGGAGAAGTAGGGTTGGACGGCTGAAAATCGAAGTGGGCTTGAAAAATGAGTCGGGCCAAAAGCAAGGTCTAGCGGCCCTGAAATTTTAGTCAGGGCCGCTGACGGCTGCTAGCTTGCCAGTTGAATTTTGTCCGGCTTATATCTCACTCGTTTGGGCTCCAAATTGGATGATCCAAGATGCGTTGGAAATATTAGTGGGTCTAATTTCAAATGGCTTTGGTTTCAGGCTCAAATGTTTTGTGGATCTCGAGATATACCCGAAATAGTATGGACAGGTCTGTTTTGGAGTACGCATCAATGTTGGGCTCGTAACTCCTTGGTTGGAAATGTGGTGTGGGTTCATGATGTGTCAGTGGAAAGCTATTTGAATAAGATCCAGAAATATAAGGCTCATAAATTAAATCAACCAAATGAACTCCCAAATGGGGCTGGAAACACAGTCCATAGTATTCGGCTACATCTGTTTTGACCCTTAACTTCGTTTTGCCATAACTCTTAGGTGCAGAATCGTATTTGGACACGGATGGAAGCAAATGAAAGCTCTTGAAAGGGGATTTTAAATGAAGTGGAAATAAAGGAGTTATCGAGCAAAAACCTGAGACCTTATTTTACATACCAATGCAACAGTAGCAGTTCAAGTTTATAAATTGTTCCTTTCATCATCGGGCTCATGCGGAGAAATCTAAATGCGCTTTTTTGGCGTCTACACATGCACATACCTCCGAAAACTTTCTTCATCTGATATTGATACGTATAGATACATCAATAACACATGTGAATTTGAGAAATAATTCAGAAAGACAAAACTACCCTCAACTAAGTAAACTGACAAAACTACCATCAAAAACTTTAATGGCTAACCAAGTGGTCTAGAGGCGTTTTTTGGAGGAATTATTACGCCAATTCCTTCTTGATGATTAAGTAAATGATATTATGTATAATTACGGAATTACGCTTATTACCTTCATTCCAATATACCACGCACATACCTCCGAAAACTTTCTTCATCTGATATTGATACGTATAGATACACCAATAACGCATGTGAATTTCAGAAATAATTCAGAAGGACAAAACTACCCTCAACTAAGTAAATTGACCAAACTACCGACAAAAACTTTAATGGCTAAAAAAAGTGGTCTAGAGGCATTTTTTGGAGGAAATATTAGACCAAGTCCTTCTTGATAACGAAGTATAGGATATTATGTATAATTACACAATTACCCTTATTACCTTTATTCCAATATAACACGCACATACCTCTTAAAATATTTTTCATCTGATATTGATACGTATAGATGAACCAATAACACATGTGAATTTGAGAAGTAATTCAGAAGGACGAAACTACCCTCAACTACGTAAACTGACCAAATTACCCAAAAAACATTAATAGCTAAAAAACGTGGTCTAGAGGCGTTTTTTGGAGGAAATATTGGGCCAAGTCCTTCTTGATGATTAATGTATATGATATTATGTATAATTATGGAATTACCCTTATTACCTTCATTCCAATATACCACACACATACCTCCAAAAACTTTTTTCATCTGAAATTGATAGGTATTGATACACCAATAATACATGGGAATTTTAGAAGTAATTCAAAAGGACAAAACTACCCTCAACCAAGTAAATTGACAAAACTACCCTAAAAAACTTTAATGGCTAAAAAAAGTGATCTAGAGGCATTTTTTGGAGGAAATATTGGACCAAGTCCTTCTTGATGATTAAGTATATGATATTACGTATAATTACGGAGTTACCCTTATTACCTTCATTCCAATATACCACACACATACCTCCAAAAACTTTTTTCATCTGAAATTGATACATATAGATACACCAATAATACATGGAAATTTTAGAAGTAATTCAAAAGGACAAAACTACCCTCAACTAAGTGAATTGACCAAACAAGTATCAAAAAGTTTAATAGCTAAAAAAAGTGGTCTAGAGGCGTTTTTTGGAGGAAATATTGGGCCAAGTCCTTCTTAGTGATTAAGTGTATGATATTATGTATAATTATGGAATTACCCTTATTACCTTCATTCCAATATACCACGCACATACTTCCGAAAGCTTTCTTCATCTAATATTGATACGTATAGATACACCAATAACACATGTGAATTTGAGAAGTAATTCAGAAGGACAAAACTACCCTCAAGTAAGTAAATTGACCAAACTACCATCAAAAACTTTAATGGCTAAAAAAGGTGGTCTAGAAGTGTTTTTTTGGAGGAAATATTGGGCTCAGTCCTTCTTGATGATTAAGTATACGATATTATGTATAATTACGGAATTACCCTTATTACCTTCATTCCAATATACCACGCACATACTTCCGAAAACTTTCTTCATATGATATTGATACGTATAGATACACCAATAACACATGTGAATTTGAGAAGTAATTCAGATGGACAAAACTACCCTCAAGTAAGTAAATTGACCAAACTACCATCAAAAACTTTAATGGCTAAAAAAAGTGGTCTAGAAGTGTTTTTTTGGAAGAAATATTGGGCCCATTCCTTCTTGATGATTAAGTATATGATATTATGTATAATTACGGAAGTACCCTTATTACCTTCATTTGAATATACCACGGACATACCTCCGAAACTTTTTTCATCTGATATTGATACGTATAGATACACCAATAACACATGTGAATTTGAGAAATAATTCAGAAAGACAAAACTACCCTCAACTAAGTAAATTGACCAAACTACCATAAAAAAACTTTAATGGCTAAAAAAATGGTCTAGAGGCATTTTTTGGAGGAAATATTGGGCCAAGTCCTTCTTGATGATTAACTAAATGATATGTTGTATAATTACGGAATTACCTTTATTACCTTCATTCCAATTTACCACCCACATAAGTCCGAAAACTTTCTTCATCTGATATTGATACATATAGATACACCAATAACACATGTGAATTTGAGAAGTAATTCAGAAGGACAAAACTACCCTCAACTAAGTAAATTGACTAAACTACCATCATAAACTTTAATGACTCAAAAAAGTGGTCTAGAGGCGTTTTTGAGAGGAAATATTGGGCCAAGTCCTTCTTGATGGTTAAGTAAATGATATTATGTATAATTACGGAATTACCCTGATATTATGTATAATTACGGAATTACCCTTATTACCTTCATTCCAATATACCACGCACAAACCTCCGAAAACATTCTTCATCTGATATTGATACGTACAGATACACCAATAACACATGTGAATTTGAGAAGTAATTCAGAAGGACAAAACTACCCTCAACTAAGTCAATTGACTAAACTACTATTAAAAACTTTAATGGCTAAAAAAAGTGGTCTAGAGGCGTTTTTTGGAGGTAATATTGGGCCAAGATCTTCTTGATGATTAAGTATATGATATAACGTATAATTTCGGAATTACCCTTATTACCTTCATTCCATTATACCACGCACATACCTACGAAAACTTTCTTAATCTGATATTGATACGTATAGATACACCAATAACACATGTGAATTTGAGATGTAATTCAGAAGGACAAAACTACCCTCAACTAAGTAAATTGACCAAACTACCATAAAAAACTTGAATGGCTAAAAAAGTGGTCTAGAGGCGTTTTTTGGAGGAAATATTAGGCAAAGTCCTTCTTGATGATTAAGTATATGATATTACGTATAATTACGGAATTACCCTTATTACCTTCATTCAATATACCACGCACATACCTTCGAAAACTTTCTTCATCTGATATTGATACGTACAGATACACCCGTAACACATGTGAATTTGAGAAATAATTCAGAAGGACAAAACTACCCTCAACTAAGTAAATTGACCAAACTACCATCAAAAACTTTAATGGCTAAAAAAAGTGGTCTAGAGGCGTTTTTTGGAGGAAATATTAGGCCAAGTCCTTCTTGATAATTAAGTATAAGATATTATATATAATTACGCAATTACCCTTATTACCTTAATTCCGATATACCACGCATATACCTCTCAAAATATTCTTCATCTGATATTGATACGTATATATACACCAATAACACATGTGAATTTGAGAAGTAATTCAGAAGGAAAAAACTACCCTCAAGTAAGTAAATTAACCAAACTACAACAAAAAACTTTACTGGCTAAAAAAAGTGGTCTAGAAGCGTTTTTTGGAGGAAATATTGGGCCAAGTCCATCTTGATGATTAAGTATATGATATTATGTATATAATTACGGAATTACCCTTATTACCTTCATTCCAATATACTACGCATATACCTCCGAAAACTCTCTTCATCTCATATTGATACGTATAGATACACCAATAACACTTGTGAATTTGAGAAGTAATTCAGAAGGACAAAAATACCCTCAACTAAGTAAATTGACCAAACTATCATCAAAAACTTTAATGGCTAAAAAAAAGGTCTAGAGACGTTTTTTGGAGGAAATATTGTGCCAAGTCCTTGTTGATGATTATGTATATAATATTATGTATAATTACGGAATTACCCTTATTACCTTCATTCCAATATACCACGCACATACCTCCGAAAACTTTGTTCATATGATATTGATACGTATAGATACACCAATAACACATGTGAATTTGAGAAGTAATTCAGAAGGACAAAACTACCCTCAACTAAGTAAATTGACCAAACTACCATCAAAAACTTTAATGGCTTAAAAAAGTGCTCTAGAGGCATTTTTTGGAGGAAACATGGGGCCAAGTCCTTCTTGATGATTATGTTTAATTACGAAATTACCCTTATTTCATTCATTCCAATTTACCACGCACTGATGAGTGCGTAAATTGAGCTATTATTCATGTGATAAACGCAGTCATTTGATTGGTTTCATGATAATTATATCGTTTCTTTATGAGATTTAATGATTATTGTGATAAAGATGACTACTTGGGGTATGTTTGTGTTTTGATGTGTTTTTAGGACATTTTGAGACCCCGAAGCTTGGTAGAGACTTTGGAGATGATTTGGAGTCGCAATCGTCAAAGAAGAAGTCGAGGAAGATGCCATAGAGAAAGCCAAGCGAGAAGAGAACTGCAAAAACGAAGTTCTAGGCAAAATTGCACTTGCACGACCATGCGAGTTTGAAGGCTAAACCTTGCATGACCATGCAAGTAAGTCAGTGAGCTTAAGAAGGGTTGAACGACCATGCAACTTTCCTTCATATTTTCCGCACGACCATGCAACCTGCCGGAAATCGAGTTTTTAATTTGAGACCTTTGTCATTCCTTTGGCTTTTCACTTGGATCCGACTAGAGATATTTTGGAGGTTGTAAAAGGAGAGAGAACGCATCTCTTTCATCATCTCTTAGCACCTCATTATCTCTCTCATAGTTTAGAAACACTTTTATGCTTTCATAGATTAGAATCAAATACTAGTTGTCGGAACTCAAACAATTGACAAAATTGCCTAATCACAAGAGTAGGTTAGAAAGTCTTGGGATACTTGGAATTGTTACGATCTTAATGCTCTTGATTTAGCTTTATTCCATGAGAATAGAATTTTGGGTATTTTAAGTGTATCCTTTAACCGTCGAGAGAGGGTTCTGGGTGTCTTATAATTCCGTCC
Source organism: Tetragonia tetragonoides (assembly GCA_038025085.1). Taxonomy (NCBI): domain Eukaryota; kingdom Viridiplantae; phylum Streptophyta; class Magnoliopsida; order Caryophyllales; family Aizoaceae; genus Tetragonia; species Tetragonia tetragonoides. Next base: position 22,472,746 of record CM076149.1, read on the forward strand.
TTGCTTGTATATTCGATTTTACATGCTTGTTAGACTTATTGCTTTGCATCAAGGAATTATAGTGGAGGTGAAGTCAATCCTAGGTCTTAGTTCTTGAAATCGTTTCATTGTTAATTTGTGTTCGTAGTTGATAATTACAAAACTCCAATTTTTAATCGCTTAGCTTGTTCAATTTAAGAAAAACTAGTATTTGGAGTCGATAGCTCCTTGTGGTTCGATATTTTTATTACGACGATATACCCGTGCACTTGCGGGCCTATCAAGTTTTTGGCGCCGTTGCCGGGGAGCTTGGCATCTTCCAATATTAGGAGTTTCTTGAATTAGCTAGACTAAGCACTCATGTCTTACTTGCTTTGATTTCTTCATGTCTTCTTGGCATCATGGGGGTTATGATGGTTATAATTCTAGTACATATGGCTATACTTGTGATAACTATGTGAATGCGGATGAATATGATATGCCCAATGCCACATATGATTGGAATGGATATGTTGGTTATAATTCTAATGAATGTCAATTTGATTACCATTACCAAGGTGACCAATATGATCCTTATTTCAAGGACAACAATTTTTGTAATATGGGTTATCCTAATACCTTCATTCCAAACTACAACAAAAAACTTTAATGGCTAAAACAAGTGGTCTAGAAGCGTTTTTTGGAGGAAATATTAGGCCAAGTCCATCTTGATGATTAAGTATATGATATTATGTATATAATTACGGAATAATCCTTATTACCTTCATTCCAATATACCACGCACATACCTCCGAAAACTTTCTTCATCTGATATTGATACGTATAGATACACCAACAACACATGTGAATTTGAGAAGTAATTGAGAAGAAAAAAACTACCCTTAACTAAATAAATTGACCAAACTACCATCAAAACATTAATGGCTAAAAAAAGTGGTCTAGGGCCGTTTTTTGGAGGAAATATTGGGCAAGTCGTTCTTGATGATTAAGTATATGATATTCTGTATAATTACGGAATTACCCTTATTACCTTCATTCCAATATACCACGCACATACTTCCGAAAACTTTCTTCTTTTGATATTGATACATATAGATACACCAATAACACATGTGAATTTGAGAAGTAATTCAGAAGGACAAAACTACCCTCAAGTAAGTAAATTGATCAAACCACGATCAAAAACTTTAATGGCTCAAAAAAGTGGTCTAAAAGCGTTTTTTTGGAGGAAATATTGGGCCCAATCCTTCTTGATGATTAAGTAAATGATATTATGTATAAGTACGGAATTGCCCTTATTACCTTTATTCCAATATAACACGCACATACCTCCGAAAACTTTCTTCATCTGATATTGATACGTATAGATACACCAATAACACATGTGAATTGGAGAAGTAATTCAGAAGGACAAAACTATCCTCAACTAAGTAAATTAACCAAACTACAAGAAAAAACATTAATGGCTAAAAAAAAGTGGTCTAGAGGCGTTTTTTGGAGGAAATATTGGGCCAAGTCCATCTTGATGATTAAGCATATGATATTATGTATATAATTACGGAATTATCCTTATTACCTTCATTCCAATATACCACGCACATACCTCCGAAAACTTTCTTCATCTGATATTGATACGTATAGATACACCAATAAAACAAGTGAATTTAAGAAGTAATTGAGAAGGACAAAACTACCCTTAACCAAGTAAATTGACCAAACTTCCATAAAAAACATTAATGGCTAAAAAAAGTGGTCTAGAGGCGTTTTTTGGAGGAAATATTGGGCCAAGTCGTTCTTGATGATTAAGTATATGATATTATGTATAATTGCGGAAATTACCCTTATTACCTTCATTTCAATATACCACGCACATACCTTCCAAAACATTCTTCATCTGATATTGGTACGTATAGATACAGCAATAACACATGTGAATTTGAGAAGTAATTCAGAAAGACAAAACTACCCTCAACTAAGTAAATTGACCAAACTACCATAAAAAACTTTAATGGCTAAAAAATGTAGTCTAGAGGCTTTTTTGGACGAAATATTGGGCAAAGTCCTTGTTGATGATTAAGTATATGATATTCTGTATAATTACGGAATTACCCTTATTACCTTCATTCCAATATACCACGCACATACCTCTCAAAATATTCTTCATCTGATATTGATACGTATATATACACCAATAACACATGTGAATTTGAGAAGTAATTCAGAAGAAAAAAACTACCCTCAAGTAAGTAAATTAACCAAACTACAACAAAAAAACTTTAATGGCTAAAAAAAGTGGTCTAGAAGCGTTTTTTGGAGGAAATATTGGGCCAAGTCCATCTTGATGATTAAGTATATGATATTATGTATATAATTACGGAATTACCCTTATTACCTTCATTCCAATATACCACGCATATACCTCCGAAAACTTTCTTCATCTCATATTGATACGTATAGATACACCAATAACACTTGTGAATTTGAAAAGTAATTCAGAAGGACAAAAATACCCTCAACTAAGTAAATTGACCAAACTATCATCAAAAACTTTAATGGCTAAAAAAAAGGTCTAGAGACGTTTTTTGGAGGAAATATTGTGCCAAGTCCTTGTTGATGATTATGTATATAATATTATGTATAATTACGGAATTACCCTTATTACCTTCATTCCAATATACCACGCACATACCTCCGAAAACTTTGTTCATATGATATTGATACGTATAGATACACCAATAACACATGTGAATTTGAGAAGTAATTCAGAAGGACAAAACTACCCTCAACTAAGTAAATTGACCAAACTACCATCAAAAACTTTAATGGCTTAAAAAAGTGCTCTAGAGGCATTTTTTGGAGGAAACATGGGGCCAAGTCCTTCTTGATGATTATGTTTAATTACGAAATTACCCTTATTTCATTCATTCCAATTTACCACGCACTGCTTGGGGGAGTTTGATGAGTGCGTAAATTGAGCTATTATTCATGTGATAAACGCAGTCATTTGATTGGTTTCATGATAATTATATCGTTTCTTTATGAGATTTAATGATTATTGTGATAAAGATGACTACTTGGGGTATGTTTGTGTTTTGATGTGTTTTTAGGACATTTTGAGACCCCGAAGCTTGGTAGAGACTTTGGAGATGATTTGGAGTCACAATCGTCAAAGAAGAAGTCGAGGAAGATGCCATAGAGAAAGCCAAGCGAGAAGAGAACTGCAAAAACGAAGTTCTACGCAAAATTGCACTTGCACGACCATGCGAGTTTGAAGGCTAAACCTTGCATGACCATGCAAGTAAGTCAGTGAGCTTAAGAAGGGTTGAACGACCATGCAACTTTCCTTCATATTTTCCGCACGACCATGCAACCAGCCGGAAATCGAGTTTTTAATTTGAGACCTTTGTCATTCCTTTGGCTTTTCACTTGGATCATACTAGAGATATTTTGGAGGTTGTAAAAGGAGAGAGAACTCATCTCTTTCATCATCTCTTAGCACCTCATTATCTCTCTCATAGTTTAGAAACACTTTTATGCTTTCATAGATTAGAATCAAATACTAGTTTATCTTTGCATTTTGGAGATCGAAGTCATCATTTGAAACTTTTTTCATGTTCTTGGTTATCTATCAATTGAAGCTTCCTTTGGGTATTTCCCATCTCTCTACTTCTTTTAGTTTAATTTCAATTTAGTTTATGAATGTTCTTGATTTTGTTCTTGAATTCTAGTTCAATCATGCTTAATTTAGTTTTCATTGTTTGCTTGTTGTCCTTGAATATCATGAGTAGCTAAATTCCCCGTCTAGGATTGATGTAGCCAAATCTTTGTTCCTTGATGCCCTAATTCGTTTGATTAGCATGTTTTAGAATATTGTTGCGATCAATTGTTTGTGTGCTTATTTATTTGTTAGACGACTAACTCATGTTCGAGAGAAACTTGTTAGTTGTCGGAACTCAAACAATTGACAAAATTGCCTAATCACGAGAGTAGGTTAAAAAGTCTTGGGATACTTGGAATTGTTACGATCTTAATGCTCTTGATTTAGCTTTATTCCATGAGAATAGAAATTTGGGTATTTTAAGTGTATCCTTTAACCGTCGAGAGAGGGTTCTTGGTGTCTTATAATTCCGTCCTTGCTTGTATGTTCGATTTTACATGCTTGTTAGACTTATTGCTTTGCATCAAGGAATTATAGTGGAGGTGAAGTCAATCCTAGGTCTTAGTTCTTGATATCGTTTCATTGTTAATTTGCGTTCGTAGTTGATAATTACAAAACTCCAATTTTTAATCGCTTAGCTTGTTCAATTTAAGAAAAACTAGTATTTGGAGTCGATAGCTCCTTGTGGTTCGATATTTTTATTACGACGATATACCAGTGCACTTGCGGGCCTATCAAGTTTTTGGCGCCGTTGCCGGGGAGCTTGGCATATTCCAATATTAGGAGTTTCTTGAATTAGCTAGACTAAGCACTCATGTTTTACTTGCTTTGATTTCTTCATGTCTTCTTGGCATCATGGGGGTTATGATGGTTATAATTTTAGTACATATGGCTATACTTGTGATAACTATGTGAATGCGGATGAATATGATATGCCCAATGCCACATATGATTGGAATGGATATGTTGGTTATAATTCTAATGAATGTCAATTTGTTTACCATTACCAAGGTGACCAATATGATCCTTATTTCTAGGACAACAATTTTTGTAATATGGGTTATCCTAATACCTTCTATGGCGATTACCAAACTCCCTTGCCCCCTCATCACTCCAACTTGGAAACCTTTTTTGAGCAATTCATTATAGAGGAACAAAAGATGAATGAGGAGCAACAAGAATTAATAGACCAATTGTGCTCTAAAGTTGATTCGGTTGCCTCTCACTTGACAATGATAGAGGCTCAAATCAATTCCATGGATAATTTGTGTTCATATAAAGATTTCATTGAGAATGAGGTTGTTAATGAGTTGGTTGAGAATAAGTTTGGCGATATTGAGCATCATGATTCACTTCCCCCCGAATCTATAAGCATGCCAATTTCAGTAATTGTGCATCCTCATATTAATCCCCATCTGGATAACTCGATTGGATATGCATATGTGAAATCCAATGATGTATTAGAGATTCATGATTCTTGTATGCACCAGGTTTATGAGCATATCATAGGTGACAAGTCTAACGAGATTTATCACTACGGTCTATTGTGTTTTTCATGTGTGAAACTCTCTCTTAGTCGTTGGTTTCTAGAACTCACCTTGGGGAGAGGCTTCTCAACCTCTCCGAAGAGAATTCATTTCTCTTTTCTCCGTCGAGTCCGCATTTGACATTGAATGAACGAGTATGATTGAGGCATTCTTTCAATATTTAGCTAATAGCCAAATAAGCATACCCTTGGCAATTTATCCCCTTGTGAACCACATTGAGCTTTGCCTATTCTTTGCTTTCACCCGCATTACAAGCCTTTTGACCGGAAAAATCATGTTTGCCCTTTCATCATGAGACTTGTGGAGTGGAGATTAGCTTTGGAGTTTATTGTACATTTCACAATGTGTAACTCCGTGGTTTGTGTTAGCCCTTGAAAGAATGGCTGAAATTCAAAGTCTGGTTTCGAAAAAAAAAAAAATTCAAAAAAAGTTCAAAAAAATAATAATAAATAAATAAATGAAAACAAAATAAAATGAATAAAAGGTTGAATTCTCGAAAGTTGTGCTTGAATGAACAGTATTTTAAAAGAGTTTGGTGATATTGGTTAGATGTTGCTTTTTGTTAGTCGGAGTTCCGCATTGTTTACTCTCATGCATGAGGTGCATTAATGATTTTTGCTCCACTAGTTTCATGACATCCTTAGCCAACTATTCGAACAAATTTGTCCTACCCTGCACCCTTAAGCCTACCTTACAACCTATGAAAGTCCTCTTGACTCGATTATATCAATTGTCTTTAGCGGAAGAGATTTGAGACGATTGGTGAGCATATGGTAAACCATAACTTTTGAGATGAGTATTGAGAGAAACCCACTTCAATTGTCAATTTCAAACACATGAGTGTGAGTGTCCACTTACCTAAAGTGAGGGTCTTTCTACTTTGCTATGCTACATTCGAGAGTGGGTCTTGTGGTAAGTTTGGATGTTTTGGATCGCTATTACATGATGTGCTATGTGAATTCGAGAGGCTTTGTCACTATTGTTCTTGACTTGGGTTAGTTCTTTTGGCTTTGATGTTGCTTTTGAAACTTGGCCTGAGAAAGTGATCTCTTGTTCTTTGTTCCCCGAATCCCTTGTCTTGACGTGTTTTTCTTGGGGACAAGCAAAGGCTTAAGCTTGGGGGAGTTTGATGAGTGCGTAAATTGAGCTATTATTCATGTGATAAACGCACTCATTGGATTGATTTCATGATAATTATATCGTTTCTTCATGAGATTTTATGATTATTGCGATAAAGATGACTACTTGGGGTATGTTTGTGTTTTGATGTGTTTTTAGAACATTTTGAGACCCCGAAGCTTGGTAGTGACTTTGGAGATGATTTGGAGTCGCAATCGTCAAAGAAGAAGTCGAGGAAGATGCCATAGAGGAAGTCAAGCGAGAAGAGAAGTGCAAAAACGAAGTTCTAGGCAAAATTGCACTTGCACGACCATGCGAGTTTGAAGGCTAAACCTTGCATGACCATGCAAGTAAGTCAGTGAGCTTAAGACGGGTTGCACGACCATGCAACTTTCCTTCATATTTTCCGCACGACCATGCAACCTGCCGGAAATCGAGTTTTTAAGTCAAGACCTTTGCCATTCCTTTGGCTTTTCACTTGGATCCGACTAGTGATATTTTGGGGGTTATAAAAGGAGAGAGAACTCATCTCTTTCATCATCTCTTAGCTCCTCATTATCTCTCTCATAGTTTAGAAGCACTTTTATGCTTTCATAGATTAGAATCAAATACTAGTTTATCTTTGCATTTTGGAGATTGAAGTCATCATTTGAAGCTTTGTTCATGTTCTTGGTTATCTATCAATTGAAGCTTCCTTTGGGAATTTTTAATCCTTACTTTCTCTTCCCATCTCTCTACTTTTAGTTTAATTTCGATTTAGTTTATGAATGTTCTTGATTTTTTTCTTGAATTCTAGTTCAATCATGCCTAATTTAGTTTTCATTGTTTGCTTGTTGTTCTTGAATATCATGAGTAGCTAAATTCCCCTTCTAGGATTGATGTAGCCAAAGCTTAGTTCCTTGATGCCCTAATTCGTTTGATTAGCATGTTTTAGAATATTGTTGCGATCAATTGTTTGCGTTCTTATTTATTTGTTAGACGACTAACTCATGTTCGAGAGAAACTTGTTAGTTGTCGGAAATCAAACAATTGACAAGATTGCCTAATCACGAGAGTAGGTTAGAAAGTCTTGGGATACTTGGAATTGTTAAGATCTTAATGCTCTTGATTTAGCTTTATTCCATGAGAATAGAAATTTGGTTATTTTAAGTGTATCCTTTAACCGTCGAGAGAGGGTTCTTGGTGTCTTATAATTCCGTCCTTGCTTGTATGTTCGATTTTACATGCTTGTTAGACTTATTGCTTTGCATCAAGGAATTATAGTGGAGGTGAAGTGAATCCTAGGTCTAAGTTCTTGATATCGTTTCATTGTTAATTTGCGTTCGTAGTTGATAATTACAAAACTCCAATTTTTAATCGCTTAGCTTGTTCAATTTAAGAAAAACTAGTATTTGGAATCGATAGCTCCTTGTGGTTCGATATTTTTATTACGACGATATACCCGTGCACTTGCGAGCCTATCAAGTTTTTGGCGCCGTTGCCGGGGAGCTTGGCATATTCCAATATTAGGAGTTTCTTGAATTAGCTAGACTAAGCACTCATGTCTTACTTGCTTTGATTTCTTCATGTCTTCTTGGCATCATGGGGGTTATGATGGTTATAATTCTAGTACATATGGCTATACTTGTGATAACTATGTGAATGCGGATGAATATGATATGCCCAATGCCACATATGATTGGAATGGATATCTTGGTTATAATTCTAATGATTGTCAATTTGATTACCATTACCAAGGTGACCAATATGATCCTTATTTCCAGGACAACAATATTTGTAATATGGGTTATCCTAATACCTTCTATGGCGATTACCAAACTCCCTTGCCCCCTCATCACTCCAACTTGGAAACCTTTTTTGAGCAATTCATTGTGGAGGAACAAAAGATGAATGAGGAGCAACAAGAATTAATAGAACAATTGTGCTCTAAAGTTGATTCGGTTGCCTCTCACTTAACAATGATAGAGGCTCAAATCAATTCCATGGATAATTTGTGTTCATATAAAGATTTCATTGAGAATGAGGTTGTTAATGAGTTGGTTGAGAATAAGTTTGGCGATATTGAGCATCATGATTCACTTCCCCCCGAATCTATAAGCATGCCAATTTCAGTAATTGTGCATCCTCATATTAATCCCCATCTGGATAACTCGATTGGATATGCATATGTGAAATCCAATGATGTATTAGAGATTCATGATTCTTGTATGCACCAGGTTTATGAGCATATCATAGGTGACAAGTCTAACGAGATTTATGAGGATAATCATGAGTTTAGTATGTGGGAAGCTTCATCTTGCCATTTTGACTTTTCAAGGGCATTTGACAAGTTAAAGAGGTCATTGACTATTTATTATTTCTTTGTGATAATGATTAACTTGTGGTCTTTTGAGATGTTTGCAAGTGCCTTTGACAAAATGCTACGGGCATTATCTTGTTATGATCAATTCATGGAGAGGATGATGAATGAAAGAAAAAGAAGAGCACCACCACTAGACCAATATGATTTGATGCACTCTTTTTGATGCAAGTCAAAATGGGTATGTGAGTGTGATGATTATGAGCCAACAATACTTTCTGACCTCTTCGCCCCGTTCGGCGGGGCCTCGTGAGTTTTCTCTCCTGCCTTCCCCTCTATATTGTTGTCTTTTCTGACATTGGGAACAATGTTCGTTTCAAGCTTGGGGGATGTGATTTTGATGATATTTTGTGAAATGTGAATTGCATTGATATATAGTTTTTGTTTTATTTTTGTTTTGCATTTTTAGATTAGTTTTCATTTGTTTTTCTTTCTTTCTTTTTTTTTGTGTTTGTTTTGCATATAGTTTAGGTTATAATTTCGCATGCATAAAAAAAACAAAAAAAAAAAATTGAAAAAAGATAAATCCAAAAAAACATGTGAGATGTGATCCTTCGATGATGATTCTTGTTTTATTGTGAAAATCGAAAGGATTGACTCTTGTTCTTGTGGCAATGTGATTGAGCCTAAGTTTTACATGGCATGATTGTTGTTGCGATTCATGGTTTGTGGCATGTATGATGATGACTCTTGAATGTTGTATAATTGAGTTGGATAGATCAAATTGACCCGTGAGTTTTGAGCTTTGAAGACCGTGCATCACTACGGTCTATTGTGTTTTTCATGTGTGAAACTCTCTCTTAGTCGTTGGTTTCTAGAACTCACCTTGGGGAGAGGCTTCTCAACCTCTCCGAAGAGAATTCATTTCTCTTTTCTCCGTCGAGTCCGCACTTGACATTGAATGAACGAGTATGATTGAGGCATTCTTTCAATATTTAGCTAATAGCCAAATAAGCATACCCTTGGCAATTTATCCCCTTGTGAACCACATTGAGCTTTGCCTATTCTTTGCTTTCACCCGCATTACAAGCCTTTTGACCGGAAAAACCATGTTTGCCCTTTCATCATGAGACTTGTGGAGTGGAGATTAGCTTTGGAGTTTATGGTACATTTCACAATGTGTAACTCCGTGGTTTGTGTAAGCTCTTGAAAGGATGGCTGAAGTTCAAAGTTTGGTTCCGGAAAAAAAAAAAAAATCAGAAAAAGTTCAAAAAAATAATAATAAATAAATAAATGAAAACAAAATAAAATGAATAAAAGGTTGAATTCTTGAAAGTTGTGCTTGAATGAAGAGTATTTCAAAAGAGTTTGGTGATATTGGTTAGATGTTGCTTTTTGTTACTCGGAGTTCCGCATTGTTTACCCTCATGCATGAGGTGCATTAATGATTTTTGCTCCACTAGTTTCATGACATCCTTAGCCAACTATTCGAAAAAATTTGTCCTACCCTGCACCCTTAAGCCTACCTTACAACCTATGAAAGTCCTCTTGACTCGATTATATCAATTGTCTTTAGCGGAGGAGATTTGAGAAGATTGGTGAGCATATGGTAAACCATAACTTTTGAGATGAGTATTGAGAGAAACCCACTTCAATTGTCAATTTCAAACACATGAGTGTGAGTGTCCACTTACCTAAAGTGAGGGTCTTTCTACTTTGCTATGCTACATTCGAGAGTGGGTCTTGTGGTAAGTTTGGATGTTTTGGATCGCTATTACATGATGTGCTATGTGATTCGAGAGGCTTTGTCACTATTGTTCTTGACTTGGGTTAGTTCTTTTGGCTTTGATGTTGCTTTTGAAACTTGGCCTGAGAAAGTGATCTCTTGTTCTTTGTTCCCCGAATCCCTTGTCTTGACGTGTTTTGCTTGCGGACAAGCAAAGACTTAAGCTTGGGGGAGTTTGATGAGTGCGTAAATTGAGCTATTATTCATGTGATAAACGCACTCATTGGATTGATTTCATGATAATTATATCGTTTCTTTATGAGATTTTATGATTATTGTGATAAAGATGACTACTTGGGGTATGTTTGTGTTTTGATGTGTTTTTTGGACATTTTGAGACCCCGAAGCTTGGTAGTGACTTTGGAGATGATTTGGAGTCGCAATCGTCAAAGAAGAAGTCGAGGAAGATGCCATAGAGAAAGCCAAGCGAGAAGAGAAGTGCAAAAACGAAGTTCTAGGCAAAATTGCACTTGCACGACCATGAGAGTTTGAAGGCTAAACCTTGCATGACCATGCAAGTAAGTCAGTGAGCTTAAGACGGGTTGCACGACCATGCAACTTTCCTTCATATTTTCTGCACGACCATGCAACCTGCCGGAAATCGAGTTTTTAAGTCAAGACCTTTGCCATTCCTTTGGCTTTTCACTTTGATCCATCTAGAGATATTTTGGGGGTTATAAAAGGAGAGAGAACTCATCTCTTTCATCATCTCTTAGCACCTCATTATGTCTCTCATAGTTTAGAAACACTTTTATGCTTTCATAGATTAGAATCAAATACTAGTTTATCTTTGCATTTTGGAGATTAAAGTCATCATTTGAAGCTTTGTTCATGTTCTTGGTTATCTATCAATTGAAGCTTCCTTTGGGAATTTTTAATCCTTACTTTCTCTTCCCATCTCTCTACTTTTAGTTTAATTTCGATTTAGTTTATGAATGTTCTTGATTTTGTTCTTGAATTCTAGTTCAATCATGCGTAATTTAGTTCTCATTGTTTGCTTATTGTTCTTGAATATCATGAGTAGCTAAATTCCCCTTCTAGGATTGATGTAGCCAAAGCTTAGTTCCTTGATGCCCTAATTCGTTTGATTAGCATGTTTTAGAATATTGTTGCGATCAATTGTTTGTGTTCTTATTTATTTGTTAGACGACTAACTCATGTTCGAGAGAAACTTGTTAGTTGTCGGAAATCAAACAATTGACAAGATTGCCTAATCACGAGAGTAGGTTAGAAAGTCTTGGGATACTTGGAATTGTTACGATATTAATGCTCTTGATTTAGTTATATTCCATGAGAATAGGAATTTGGTTATTTTAAGTGTATCCTTTAACTGTCGAGTGAGGGTTCTTGGTGTCTTATAATTCCGTCTTTGCTTATATGTTCAATTTTACAAGCTTGTTAGACTTATTGCTTTGCATCAAGGAATTATAGTGGAGGTGAAGTCAATCCTAGGTCTTAGTTCTTGATATCGTTTCATTGTTAATTTGCGTTCGTAGTTGATAATTACAAAACTCCAATTTTTAATCGCTTAGCTTGTTCAATTTAAGAAGAACTAGTATTTGGAATCGATAGCTCCTTGTGGTTCGATATTTTTATTACGACAATATACCAGTGCACTTGCGGGCCTATCACGCACATACCTCCAAAAACTTTCTTCATCTGATATTGATACGTTTATATACACCAATAACACATGTGAATTTGAGAAGTAATTCAGAAGGACAAACCTACCCTCAACTAAGTAAATTGACCAAACTACCATCAAAAACTTTAGTGGCTAAAAAAAGTAGTTTAGAGGCGTTTTTCAGAGGAAATATTGGGCCAAATCCTTCTTGATGATTAAGTATATAATATTATGTATATAATTACGGAATTACTCTTATTACCTTCATTCCAATATACCACACACATACCTCCGAAATCCTTCTTCCTCTGATATTGATACGTATAGATACACCAATAACACATGTGAGTTTGAGAAGTAATTCAGAAGGACAAAACTACCCTCAACTAGGTAAATTGACCAAAATATCATCAAAAACTTTAATGGCTAAAAAAAGTGGTCTAGAGGCGTTTTTTGGCGGAAATATTGGGCAAAGTCCTTCTTGATGATTAAGTATATGATATTATGTATAATTACGGAATTGCCCTTATTACCTTTTTTCCAATATATCACGCACATAACTCCGAAAACTTTTTCATCTGATATTGATACGTATAGATACACCAATAACACATGTGATTTTGAGAAGTAGTTCAGAAGGACAAAACTACCCTCACCTAAGTAAATTGACCAAACGATCATCGAAAATATTAATGGCTAAAAAAAGTGGTCTAGAGGCGTTTTCTTGGAGAAAATATTGGGCCAAGTCCTTCTTGATGATTAAGTAAATGATATTATATATAATTACGGAATAACCCTTGTTACCTTCATTCCAATATACCATGCAACCTCCGAGAACTTTTTCAGCTGATATTGATACGTATAGATACATCAATAACACATGTGAATTTGAGAAGTAATTCAGAACGACAAAACAACCCTTAACTAAGTAAATTGACCAAACTACCATAAAAAACATTAATGGCTAAAAAAACTGGTCTAGAGGCATTTTTTGGAGGAAATATTGGGCGAAGTCCTTCTTGATGATTAAGTATATGAAATTATGTATATAATTACGGAATTACCCTTATTACCTTCATTCCAATATACCCACATACCTCCGAAAACTTTCTTCCTCTTTAGAAGGACAAAACTACCCTCAACTAAGTAAATTGACCAAACTACCATCAAAAACATTAAAAGCTAAAAAAAGTGGTCTAGAGGCATTTTTTGGAGAAATTTGTGCCAACTCCTTGATGATTAAGTATATATGATATTATTTATAATTACGGAATTACCCTTATTATCTTCTTTCCAATATACCACGCACATACCTCCAAAAACTAGGTACGTATAGATACACCAATAACACATATGAATTTGAGAAGTAATTCAGAAGGACAAAACTACCCACAACTAAGTAAATTGACCAAACTACCATAAAAAACTTTAAAAGCTAAAAGAAGTGGTCTAGAGGCATTTTTTGAAGAAATTTGTGCCAACTCCCTCTTCATGATTAAGTATATGATATTATGTATAATTACGGAATTACCCTTATTACCTTCATTCCAATATACAACGCACATACCTCCCAAAACTTTCTTCATCTAATATTGATACGTATAGATACACCAATAACACTTTTGAATTTAAGAAGTAATCCAGAAGGGCAAAACTACCCTCAACTAAGTAAATTGACCAAACTACCATAAAAAACTTTAATGGCTAAAAAAAGTGGTCTAGAGGCGTTTTTTGGAGAAATTTGTGCCAAGTCCTTCTTGATGATTAAGTATATGATATTATGTATAATTACGGAATTACCCTTATTACCTTCATTCCAATATACCACGCACATACCTCCGAAAACTCTCTTCATCTAATATTGATACGTATAGATACACCAATAACACTTCTGAATTTGAGAAGTAATTCAGAGGGGCAAAACTACCCTCAACTAAGTAAATTGACCAAACTAGCATCAAAAACTTTAATGGCTAAAAAAATAAGTCTAGAGGAGTTTTTTTAAGGAAATATTGGGCCAATGCCTTCTTGATGATTAACTATATGATATTATGTATAATTACGGAATTACCCTTATTACCTTCATTCCAATATACCACGCACATACCTCCGAAAACGTTCTTCATCTGATATTGATACGTATAGATACACCAATAACACATGTGAATTTGAGAAGTAATTCAGAAGGACAAAACTACCCTCAACTAAGTATATTGACCAAACTACCATTAAAAGTTTAATGGCTAAAAAAAGTGGTCTAGATCCGTTTTTTGGAGGAAATATTGAGCCAAGTCCTGCTTGATGATTGAGTATATGATATTATGTATAATTAGGGATTACCCTTATTTCCTTCATTCCAAAATACCACGCATATATCCTTGAAAACATTCTTCATCTGATATTGATACGTATAGATACACCAATAAAACATGTGAATTTGAGAATTAATTCAGAAGGACAAAACTACCCTCAACTAAGTAAATTGACCAAACTATCATCAAAAACTATAATAGCTAAAAAAAGTGGTCTAGAGGCATTTTTTGGAGGAAATATTGGGCCAAGCCCTGCTTGATGATTAAGTATATATGATATTATGTATAATTACGGAATTATCCTTATTTCCTTCATTCCAAAATACCACGCACATACCTCCAAAAACTTTCTTCATCTGATATTGATACGTATAGATACACCAATAACACATGTGAATTTGAGAAGTAATTGAGAAGGATAAAACTACCCTTAACTAAGTAATTGACCAAACTACCATAAAAAACGTTAATGGCTAAAAAAAGTGGTCTACAGGCGTTTTTTGGAGAAATTTATGCCATGTACTTCTTGATAATTAAGTATATGATATTATGTATAATTACGGAATTACCCTTATTACATTCATTCCAATATACCTTGCACATACTTCCGAAAACATTCTTCATCTGATATTCATACGTATAGATACACCAATAACACTTGTGAATTTAAGAAGTAATTCAGAAGGGTAAACTACCCTCAACTAAGTAAATTGACCAAACTAGCATCAAAAACATTAATAGCTAAAAAAATTAGTCTAGAGGTAGTTTTTGGAGGAAATATTGGGCCAAGTCCTTCTTGATGATTAAGTATATGATATTATGTATAATTACAGAATTACCCTTATTACTTTCATTCCAATATACCACGCACATACCTTCGAAAACTTTCTTCATCTGATATTGATACGTATAGATACACCAATAACACATGTGAATTTGAGAAGTTATTCAGAAGAACAAAACTACATCAACTAAGTAATTGACCAAACTTCAATAAAAAACTTTAATGGCTAAAAAAAGTGGTCTTGAGCCATTTTTTGGAGAAATTTGTGCCAAGTCCTTCTTGATGCTTAAGTATATGATATTATGTATAATTACGGTTTTAACCTTATTACCTTCATTCCAATATACCACGCACATACCTCCAAAAATGTTCGTCATCTGATATTGATACGTATAGATAAACCAATAACACTTGTGAATTTAAGAAGTAATTCAGAAGGGAAGAACTACCCTCAACTAAGTAAATTGACCAAACTAGCATCAAAAACATTAATGGCTAAAAATATTAGTCTAGAGGCGTTTTTTGGAGGAAATATTGGGCCAAGTCTTTCTTGATGATTAAATATATGATATTATGTATAATTACGGAATTACCCGTATTACCTTCATTCCAATATACCACGCACATACCTCCGAAAACTTTCTTCATCTGATATTGATACGTATAGATACACCAATAACACATGTGAATTTGAGAAGTAATTCAGAAGGACAAAACTACCCTCAACTAAGTAAATTGACCAAACTAGCATCAAAAACATTAATGGCTAAAAAAAGTGGTCTAGAGGCTTTTTTGGAGGAAATATTGGGCCAAGTCCTTCTTGATGATTAAGTATATGACATTATGTATAATTACAGAAATAACCTTATTACCTTCATTCCAATTTACCACGCACATACCTCCAAAAACTTTCTTCATCTAATATTGATACGTATAGATACAACAATAACACATGTGAATTTGAGAAGTAATTCAGAAGGACAAAACTACCCTCAACTAAGTAAATTGACCAAACTATCATCGAAAACTATTATAGCTAAAAAAACTGGTCTAGAGGCCTTCTTTGGAGAAAATATTGGGCCAAATTTTTCTTGATGATTAAGTATATAATATTATGTATAATGACGGAATTACCCTTCTTACCTTCATTCCAATATACCACGCACATACCTCCGAAAACTTTCTTCATCTGATATTGATACGTATAGATACACCAATAACACATGTGAATTTGAGAAGTAATTCAGAAGGACAAAACTACCCTCAAGTAAGTAAATTGACCAAACTAGCATCAAAAACATTAATGGCTAAAAAAAGTGGTCTAGAGGCGTTTTTTGTAGGAATATTGGGTCAAGTCCTTCTTGATCATTAAGTATATGATATTATGTATAATGACGGAATTACCCTTATTACCTTCATTTCAATAAACCACGCACATACCTTCGAAAACTTTCTTTATCTGATATAGATACGTATAGATACTCCAATAACACATGTAAATTTGAGAAGTAATTCGGAAAGACAAAACTACCCTCAACTAAGTAAATTGACCAAACTACAATCAAAAACATTAATGGCTAAAAATGTGGTCTAGAGGCGTTTTTTGGAAGAAATATTGGGCCAAGTCCTTCTTGATGATTAAGTATATGATATTATGTATAATTACGAAATTACCCTTATTACCTTCTTCCAATATATCACGCACATACCTCCGAAAACTTTCTTCATCTTATATTGATACGTATAGATACACCAATAACACAGGTGAATTTGAGAAGTAATTCTGCAGGACAAAACTACTCTCAACTAAGTAAATTGACCAAACTACGATCAAAAACTTTAATGGTTAAAAAAAGTGGTCTAGAGTCGTTTTTTTGAGGAAATATTGGGCCAAGTCATTCTTGATGATTAAGTATATGATATTATGTATAGTTACGGAATAACTCTTATTACCTTCATTCCAATATACCACGCACAAACCTCCGAAAATGTTCTTTATCCGATATTGATACGTATAGATACACCAATAACACATGTGAATTTGACGAGTAATTCAGAAGGACAAAACTACCCTCAACTACGTAAATTGGCCAAACTACCATAAAAAACATTAATAGCTAAAAAAAGTGGTCTAGATGTGTTTTTTGGAGGAAATATTGGGCCAAGTCCTTCTTTATGATTAAGTATATGATATTATGTATAATTATGCAATTACCCTTATTACCTTAATTCCAATATAATACGCACATATCTCTGAAAACTTTCTTCATCTAATATTGATATGTAATGATACACCAATAACACATGTAAATTTGAGAAGTAATTCAGAAGGACAAAACTACCCTCATATAAGTAAATTGACCAAAATACCATCAAAAACTTTAATGGCAAAAAAGTGGTCTAGAGGCGTTTTTTGGAGGAAATATTGGGCCAAGTCCTTCTTGATTATTAAGTATATGATATTATGTATAATTACGGAATTACTCTTATTACCTTTTTCCAATATACCACGCACATACCTCCGAAAAATTTCTTCATCTGATATTGATACGTTTAGATACACCAATAACACATGTGAATTTGAGAAGTAATTCAGAAGGACAAAACTACCCTCAACTAAGTAAATTGACCAAACTACCATAAAAAACTTTAATGGCTAAAAAAAGTGGTCTAGAGTCATTTTTTGGAGGAAATATTGGGCCAAGTCCTTCTTGATTATTAAGTGTATGATATTATGTATAATTAAGGAATTACACTTAATACCTTCATTCCAATATACCACGTATATACCTCTGAAAACTTAATTCATCAGATATTAATACGTATAGATACACCAATAACACATGTGAATTTGAGAACTAATTCAAATGAAAAAACTACCCTCAACTAAGTAAATTGACCAAACTACCATAAAAAACTTTAATGGCTAAAAAAAGTGGTCTAGAGGCGTTTTTTGGATGAAAAATTGGGCCAAGTCCTTCTTGATGATTAAGTATATGATATTATGTATAATTACGGAATTACCCTTATTACCTTCATTCCAGAATACCACGCACATACCTCTGAAAACTTTCTTCATCTGATATTGATACGTATAGATACACCAATAACACATGTGAATTTGAGAAGTAATTGAGAAGGACAAAACTACCCTCAACTAGGTAATTGACCTAACTACCATAAAAAACGTTAATGGCTAAAAAAAGTGGTCTAGAGGCGTTTTTTGGAGAAATTTGTGCCAAGTCCTTCTTGATAATTAAGTATATGATATTATGTATAATTACGGAATTACCCTTATTACATTCATTCCAATATACCACGCACATACCTCCGAAAACATTCTTCATCTGATATTCATACATATAGATACACCAATAACACTTGTGAATTTAAGAATTAATTCAGAAGGGCAAACTACCCTCAACTAAGTAAATTGACCAAACTACCATCAAAAACTTTAATGACTAAAAAAATTAGTCTAGAGACATTTTTTGGAGGAAATATTGGGCCAAGTCCTCCTTGATGATTAAGTATATGATATTATGTATAATTACAGAATTACCCTTATTACTTTCATTCCAATATTCCACGTACATACCTTCGAAAACTTTCTTCATCTGATATTGATACGTATAGATACACCAATAACACATGTGAATTTGAGAAGTAATTCAGAAGGACAAAACTACCCTCAACTAAGTATATTGACCAAAATACCATCAAAAAAGTTTAATGGCTAACAAAAAGTGGTCTAGAGGCGTTTTTTGGAGGAAATATTGCGCCATTGATGATTAAGTATACGATATTTTGTATAATTATGGAATTACCATTGTTACCTTCATTCCAAAATACCACACACATACCCTTGAAGATTTTCTTCATCTGATATTGATAACTATAGATACACCAATAACACATGTGAATTTGAGATGTAATTCAGAAGGACAAAACTACCCTCAACTAAGTAAATTAACCAAATTACCATAAAAAACATTAATAGCTACAAAAGTGGTATAGAGGCGTTTATTGGAGGAAATAATATTGGGCCAAGCCCTACTTGATGATTAAGTATATGATATTATGTATTATTACGGAATTACCCTTATTCCTTTCATTCCAAAATACCACACACATACCTTCGAAAACTTTCTTCATCTAATATTGATACATATAGATACACCAATAACACATGTGAATTTGAGATGTAATTCAGAAGGACAAAACTACCTCAACTAAGTAATTGACCAAACTTCCATAAAAAACATTAATGGCTAAAAAAAGTGGTCTAGAGCCATTTTTTGGAGAAACTTGTGCCCAGTCCTTCTTGATGATTAAGTATATGATATTATGTATAATTACGAAATTACCCTTATTACCTTCATTCCAATATACCACGCACATACCTCCAAAAACTTTCTTCATCTGATATTGATACGTATAGATACACCAATAACACATGTGAATTTGAGAAGTAATTCAGAAAGACAAAACTACCCTCAACTAAGTAAATTGACCAAACTACCATCAAAAACATTAATGGCTAAAAATGTGGTCTAGAGGCGTTTTTTGGAAGAAATATTGGGCCAAGTCATTCTTGATGATTAAGTATATGATATTATGTACAATTACGGAATTACCCTTAAAACCTTCAGTCCAAAATACCACGCACATACCTCCGAAAACTTTCTTCATCTAATATTGATACGTATAGATACACCAATAACACATGTGAATTTGAGAAGTAATTCCGCAGGACAAAACTACTCTCAACTAAGTAAATTGACCAAACTACGTTCAAAAACTTTAATGGTTAAAAAAAGTGGTCTAGAGACGTTTTTTTGAAGAAATATTGGGCCAAGTCATTCTTGATGATTAAGTATATGATATTATGTATAGTTACGGAATAACTCTTAAGACCTTCATTCCAATATACCACGCACAAACCACCGAAAATGTTCTTCATCCGATATTGATACGTATAGATACACCAATAACACATGTAAATTTGAGAAGTAATTCAGAAGGACAAAACTACCCTCATATAAGTTAATTGACCAAAATACCATCAAAAACTTTAATGGCAAAAAAAGTGGTCTAGAGGCGTTTTTCGGAGGAAATATTGGGCCAAGTCCTTTTTGATTATTAAGTATATGATATTATGTATGATTACAGAATTACCCTTATTAGCTTCTTCCCATATACCACGCACATACCTCCGAAAATTTTCTTCATCTGATATTGATACGTTTAGATACACCAATCACACATGTAAATTTGAAAAGTAATTCAGAAGGACAAAACTACCCTAATATAAGTAAATTGACCAAAATACCATCAAAAACATTAATGGCAAAAAAAGTGATCTAGAGGCGTTTCTTGGAGGAAATATTGGGCCAAGTCCTTCTTGATTATTAAGTATATGATATTATGTATAATTACGGAATTACCCTTATTACCTTCATTCCAATATACCACGCACATACCGTCAAAAACATTCTTCAACTCATATGGATACGTATAGATACACCAATAATACATGTGAAGTTGAGAAGTAATTCAGAAGTACAAAACTACCTTCAAATACTTTAATGGCTAAAAAAAGTCGTGTAGGGGCGTTTTTCTGAGGAAATATTGGGCCACGTCCTTCTTAATGATTAAGTATATGATATTATGTGTAATTACGGAATTACACTCATTACCTTCACTCCAATATACCACGCCCATATCTTCGAAAGCTTTCTTCATCTGATATTGATACGTATAGATACACCATTAACACCTGTGAATTTGAGAAGTAATTCAGAAGGACAAAACTACCCTCACCTAAGTAAATTGACCAAAGTACCATCAAAAACTTTAAATGCTAAAAAAAAGTGGTCTAGAGGTATTTTTTTTGCTTCATTCAAATATACCACACACATACCTTCGGAAACTTTCTTCATCTGATATTGATACGTATAGATACACCAATAACACATGTGAATTTGCGAAGTAATTCAGAAGGACAAAACTACCCTTAACTATGTAAATTGGCCAAACTACCATCAAAAACATTAATGGCAAAAAAAAGTGGTTTACAGGCGATTTTTTGGAGGAAATATTGTATCAACTCCTTCTTGATGATTAACTATAAGATATTATGTATAACTACGGAATTACCCTTATTATCGTCATTCCAATATACCACGCCCATACCTCCATAAACATTCTTCATATGATATTGATACGTATAGATACACCAATAACACATGTGAAGTTGAGAAGTAATTCAAAAAGATAAAACTACCCTCAACTAAGTAAATTGTCCAAACTACCATTAAAAACTTTAGTTGCTAAAAAAAGTGGTCTAGAGGCATTTTTTTGCGCTTCATTCCAATATACCACACACATTGATACGTATAGATACACCAATAACACATGTGAATTTGAGAAGTAATTCCGAAGGACAAAACTACCCTCAACTAACTAAGTTGACCAAACTACCATCAAAAACTTTAATGGCTAAAAAAAGTGGTCTAGAGGCATTTTTTTGAGGAAATATTAGACCAAGTCCTTCTTGATGATAAAGTATATTATATTATGTATAATTACGGAATTACCCTTATTACCTTCATTCCAATATACCACGCATATACCTCCGAAAACTTGATACGTATAGATACACCAATAACACATGTGAATTTGAAAGGTAATTTTGAAGGCCAAAACTACCCTCAACTAAGTAAATTGACCAAACTACCATCAAAAACATTAATGGCTAAAAAAAGAGGTCTACAGGCGTTTTTTGGAGAAAATATTGGGCCAAATCTTTCTTGATGATTAAGTATGTTATATTATGTATAATTACAGAATTACCCTTATTACCTTCATTCCGATGTACCACGCACATACCTCCGAAAACATGATACGTATAGATACACCAATAACACATGTGAATTTGAGAAGTAATTCAGAAGGACGAAACTACCCTCAATGAAGTAAATTGACCAAACTACCATCAAAAACTTTAATAGCTAAAAAAAGTGGTCTAGGGGCATTTTTTGGATGAAATATTGGGCCAAGTCCTTCTTGATGATTAAGTATCTGATATTATGTATAATAACGGAATTACCCTTATTACCTTCATTCCAAACTACCACGCACATACCTCCGAAAACATTCTTCATCTGATATTGATACGTATAGATACACCAATAAATCATGTGAATTTGATAAGTAATTCAGAAGGACAAAACTACCCTCAACTAAGTAAATTGACCAAACTAATATCAAAAAATTTAATGGGTAAAAAATGTGGTCTAGAGGAGTTATTTGGAAGAAATATTGGGCCAAGTCCTTGTTGATGATTAAGTATATGATATTATGTATAATTACGGAACTACCCTTATTACCTTCAGTCCAAAATACCACGCACATACCTCCGAAAACATTCTTTATCTGATATTGATACGTATAGATACACCAATAACACATGTGAATTTGAGACGTAATTCAGAAGGACAAAACTACCTTCAACTAAGTAAATTGACCAAACTTCCATCAAAAACTTTAATGGCAAAAAAAAGTGGTCTAGAGGCGTTTTTTTGGAGGAAATATTGGGCCAAGTCCTTCTTGATGATTAAGTATATGATATTATGTATAATTACGGAATTACCCTTATTACCATCATTTCAATAGGCCACGCACATACCTCCAAAAACTTTCTTCATCTGATATTGATACGTATAGATACACCAATAATACATGTGAATTTGAGAAGTAATTCAGAACGACAAAAGTACCCTCAACTAAGTAAATTGACCAAACTACCATAAAACACTTTAATGGCTAAAAAAAGTGGTCTAGAGGCATTTTTTGGAGAAAATATTGGGCCAAGTCTTTTTTGATGATTAAGTATATTATATTATGTATAATTACGGAATTACCCTTATTACCTTCATTCCAATATACCACGCACATACCTCCAAAAACTTTCTTCATCTGATATTGATACGTATAGATACACCAATAACACATGTGAATTTGAGAAGAAATTCAGAAGGACAAAACTACCCTCAACTAAGTAAATTGACCAAACTAGCATCAAAAACTTTAATGGCTAAAAAAAGTGGTCTAGAGGCGTTTTTTGGAGGAAATATTCGGCCAAGTCCTTCTTGATGATTAAGTATATGATATTATGCATAATTACGGATTTACCCTTATTACCATCATTCCAATATACCACACACATACCTCCAAAAACTTTCTTCCTCTCATATTGATACGTATAGATACAACAGTAACACATGTGAATTTGAGAAGTAATTCAGAAGGACAAAACTACCCTTAACTAAGTAAATTGTCCAAACTAATATAAAAAATTTTAATGGGTAAAAAAGTGGTCTAGAGGCGTTTTTTTGAGGAAATATTGGGCCAAGTCCTTCATGATGATTAAGTATATGATATTATGTATAATTACGGAATTATCCTTATTACCTTCATTCCAATATACCACGCACATACCTCCAAAAACTTTCTTCATTTCATATTGATACGTATAGATACAACAATAACACATGTGAATTTGAGAAATAATTCAGAAGCACAAAACTACCCTCAACTAAGTAAATTGACCAAACTAATATCAAAAATTTTAATGGGTAAAAATGTGGTCTAGAGGAGTTAATTGGAAGAAATATTGGGCCAAGTCCTTGTTGATGATTAAGTATATGATATTATGTATAATTACGGAATTACCCTTATTACCTTCAGTCCAAAATACCACGCACATACCTCCGAAAACTTTCTTTATCTGATATTGATACGTATAGATACACCAATAACACATGTGAATTTGAGACGTAATTCAGAAGGACAAAACTACCCTCAACTAAGTAAATTGACCAAACTTCCATCAAAAACTTTAATGGCAAAAAAAAGTGGTCTAGAGGCGTGCTTTGGAGGAAATATTGGGCCAAGTCCTTCTTGATGATTAAGTATATGATATTATGTATAATTATGGAATTACCCTTATTACCGTCATTCCTATATACCACACACATACCTCAGGAAACTCGATACGTATAAATACACCAATAACACATGTGAATTTGAGAAGTAATTCAGAAGCACGAAACTACCCTCAACTAAGTAAATTAACCAAACTACCACCAAAAACTTTAATGGCTAAAAAAAGTGGTCTAGAGGCGTTTTTGGAGGAAATATTGGGCCAAGTCCTTCTTGATGATTAAGTATATGATATTATGTATAATTACGGAATTACCTTTATTACCTTCATTCTAAAATACCACGCACATACCTCCGAAAACTTTCTTCATCTGATATTGATACGTATAGATACACCTATAAGACATGTGAATTTGATAAGTAATTCAGAAGGACAAAACAACTCTCAACTAAGTAAATTGACCAAACTACCGTAAAAAACTTTAATGGCTAAAAAAAGTGGTCTAGAGGCGTATTTGGGGAAATTTGTGCCAAGTCCTTCTTGATGATTAAGTATATGATATTATGTATAATTACGGAATTACCCTTATTACCTTCATTCCAATATACCACACACATACCTCCGAAAACATTCTTCGTCTGATATTGATACGTATAGATACACCAATAACACTTGTGAATTTGAGAAGTAATTCAGAAGGACAAAACTACCCTCAACTAAGTAAATTAACCAAACTACCATAAAAAACATTAATAGCTACAAAAGTGGTATAGAAGCGTTTATTGGAGGAAATAATATTGGGCCAAGCCCTGCGTGATGATTAAGTATATGATATTATGTATAATTACGGAATTACCCTTATTCCTTTAATTCCAAAATACCACGCACAGATCATCGAAAACTTTCTTCATCTGATATTAATACGTATAGATACACCAATAACACATGTGAATTTGAGAAGTAATTCAGAAGCACGAAACTACCCTCAACTAAGTAAATTGTCCAAACTACCACCAAAAACTTTAATGGCTAAAAAAAGTGGTCTAGAGGCGTTTTTGGAGGAAATATTGGGCCAAGTCCTTCTTGATGATTAAGTATATGATATTATGTATAATTACGGAATTACCTTTATTACCTTCATTCTAAAATACCACGCACATACCTCCGAAAACTTTCTTCATCTGATATTGATACATATAGATACACCAATAACACATGTGAATTTGATAAGTAATTCAGAAGGACAAAACTACTCTCAACTAAGTAAATTGACCAAACTACCGTAAAAAACTTTAATGGCTAAAAAAAGTGGTCTAGAGGCGTATTTGGGGAAATTTGTGCCAAGTCCTTATTGATGATTAAGTATATGATATTATGTATAACTACGGAATTACCCTTATTACCTTCATTCCAATATACGACACACATACCTCCGAAAACTTTCTTCGTCTGATATTGATACGTATAGATACACCAATAACACTTGTGAATTTGAGAAGTAATTCAGAAGGACAAAACTACCCTCAACTAAGTAAATTAACCAAACTACCATAAAAAACATTAATAGCTCCAAAAGTGGTATAGAGGCGTTTATTGGAGGAAATACTATTGGGCCAAGCCCTGCGTGATGATTAAGTATATGATATTATGTATAATTACGGAATTACCCTTATTCTTTTCATTCCAAAATACCACGCACATATCATCGAAAACTTTCTCCATCTGATATTGATACGTATAGATACACCAATAACACATGTGAATTTGAGAAGTAATTCAGAAGGACAAAACTACCTCAACTAAGTAATTGACCAAACTTCCATAAAAAACTTTAATGGCTAAAAAAAGTGGTCTAGTGCCATTTTTTAGAGAAATTTGTGCCCAGTCCTTCTTGATGATTAAGTATATGATATTATGTATAATTACGGAATTACCCTTATTACCTTCATTCCAATATACCACGCACATACCTCCGAAAACTTTCTTCATCTCATATTGATACGTATAGATACACCAATAACACATGTGAATTTGAGAAGTAATTCAGAAAGACAAAACTATCCTCAACTAAGTAAATTGACCAAACTACCATCAAAAACATTAATGGCTAAAAATGTGGTCTAGAGGCGTTTTTTGGAAGAAATATTGGGCCAAGTCATTCTTGATGATTAAGTATATGATATTATATACAATTACGAAATTACCCTTAAAACCTTCAGTCCAAAATACCACGCACATACCTCCGAAAACATTCTTCATCTAATATTCATACGTATAGATACACCAATAACACATCTGAATTTGAGAAGTAATTCCGCAGGACAAAACTACTCTCAACTAAGTAAATTGACCAAACTACGATCGAAAACTTTAATGGTTAAAAAAAGTGGTCTAGAAACGTTTTTTTGAGGAAATATTGGGCCAAGTCATTCTTGATGATTAAGTATATGATATTATGTATAGTTACGGAATAACTCTTATTACCTTTATTCCAATATGCCACGCACAAACCTCCGAAAATGTTCTTCATCCGATATTGATACGTATAGATACACCAATAACACATGTAAATTTGAGAAGTAATTCAGAAGGACAAAACTACCCTCATATAAGTTAATTCACCAAAATACCATCAAAAACTTTAATGGCAAAAAATGTGGTCTAGAGGCATTTTTTGGAGGAAATATTGGGCCAATTCCTTTTTGATTATAAAGTATATGATAATATGTATGATTACGGAATCACCCTTATTACCTTCTTCCCATATACCACGCACATACCTCCGAAAACTTTCTTCATCTGATATTGATACGTTTAGATACACCAATTACACATGTAAATTTGAAAAGTAATTCAGAAGGACAAAACTACCCTCATATAAGTAAATTGACCAAAATACCATCCAAAAATTTAATCGCAAAAAAAGTGTTCTAGAGGCGTTTCTTGGAGGAAATATTGGGCCAAGTCCTTCTTGATTATTAAGTATATGATATTATGTATAATTACGGAATTACCCTTATTACCTTCTTCCAATATACCAAGTACATACCTCCGAAAACTTTCTTCATCAGATATTGATACGTATAGATACACCAATAACACATGTGAATTCGAGAACTAATTCAAATGAAAAAACTACCCTCAACTAAGTAAATTGACCAAACTACCATAAAAAACATTAATGACTAAAAAAAGTAGTCTAGAGGCGTTTTTTGGAGGAAATATTGGGTCAAGTCCTTCTTGATGATTAAGTATATGATATTATGTATAATTACCGAATTACCCTTATTACCTTCATTCCAATATACCACGCACATACCGTCAAAAACATTCTTCATCTCATATTGATACGTATAGATACACCAATAATACATGTGAAGTTGAGAAGTAATTCAGAAGTACAAAACTACTCTCAAATACTTTAATGGCTAAAAAAAAGCGTGTAGAGGCGTTTTTCTGAGGAAATATTGGGTCACGTCCTTCTTGATGATTAAGTATATGATATTATGTGTAATTATGGAATTACACTCATTACCTTCATTCCAATATACCACGCACATATCTTCGAAAGCTTTCTTCATCTGATATTGATACGTATAGATACACCATTAACACCTGTGAATTTGAGAAGTAATTCAGAAGGACAAAACTACCATCAACTAAGTAAATTGACCAAAGTACCGTCAAAAACTTTAATTGCTAGAAAAAGTGGTCTAGAGGTATTTTTTTTGCTTCATTCAAATATACCACACACATACCTTCGGAAACATTCTTCATCTGATATTGATACGTATAGATACACCAATAACACATGTGAATTTGCGAAGTAATTCAGAAGGACAAAACTACCCTTAACTATGTAAATTGGCCAAACTACCATCAAAAACATTAATGGAAAAAAAAAGTGGTCTAGAGGAGTTTTTTTGGAGGAAATATTGGATCAACACCTTCTTGATGATTAAGTATAAGATGTTATGTATAATTACGGAATTACCCTTATTATCGTCATTCCAATATACCACGCACATACCGCCGTAAACATTCTTCATCTGATATTGATACGTATAGATACACCAATAACACATGTGAAGTTGAGAAGTAATTCAAAAAGACAAAACTACCCTCAACTAAGTAAATTGTCCAAAGTACCATTAAAAACTTTAGTTGCTAAAAAAAGTGGTCTAGAGGCATTTTTTTTGCTTCATTCCAATATACCACACACATTGATACGTATAGATACACCAATAACACATGTGAAGTTGAGAAGTAATTCAAAACAACAAAACTACCCTCAACTAAGTAAATTGACAAAAGTACCATCAAAAACTATAATTGCTAAAAAAAGTGGTCTAGAGGTATTTTTTTTGCTTCATTCAAATATACCACACACATACCTTCGGAAACTTTCTTCATCTGATATTGATACGTATAGATACACCAATAACACATGTGAATTTGCGAAGTAATTCAGAAGGACAAAACTACCCTTAACTATGTAAATTGGCCAAACTACCATCAAAAACATTAATGGCAAAAAAAAGTGGTCTAGAGGCGTTTTTTTGGAGGAAATATTGGATCAACTCCTTCTTGATGATTAAGTATAACACATGTGAATTTGAGAAGTAATTCAGAAGGACAAAACTACCCTCAACTAAGTAAATTGACCAAACTAATATCAAAAATTTTAATGGGTAAAAATGGGGTCTAGAGGAGTTATTTGGAAGAAATATTGGGCCAAGTCCTTGTTGATGATTAAGTATATGATATTATGTATAATTACGGAATTACCCTTATTACCTTCAGTCCAAAATACCACGCACATACCTCCGAAAACATTCTTTATCTGATATTGATACGTATAGATACACCAATAACACATGTGAATTTGAGACGTAATTCAGAAGGACAAAACTACCTTCAACTAAGTAAATTGACCAAACTTCCATCAAAAACTTTAATGGCAAAAAAAAGTGGTCTAGAGGCGTTTTTTGGAGGAAATATTGGGCCAAGTCCTTCTTGATGATTAAGTATATCATATTATGTATAATTATGGAATTACCCTTATTACCGTCATTCCAATATACCACGCACATACCTCAGAAAACTTGGTACGTATAGATACACCAATAACACATGTGAATTTTAGAAGTAATTCAGAAGCACGATACTACCCTCAACTAAGTAAATTGAGCAAACTACCGTAAAAAATTTTAATGGCTAAAAAAAGTGGTCTAGAGGCGTATTTGGGGAAATTTGTACCAAGTCCTTCTTGATGATTAAGTATATGATAGTATGTATAATTACGGAATTACCCTTATTACCTTCATTCCAATATACCACACACATACCTACGAAAACTTTCTTCGTCTGATATTGATACGTATAGATACACCAATAACACTTGTGAATTTGAGAAGTAATTCAGAAGGACAAAACTACCCTCAACTAAGTAATTTGACCAAACTAGCATCAAAAACTTTAATGGCTAAAAAAATTGGTCTAGAGGCTTTTTTTTGGAGGAAATATTTGGCCAAGTCCTTCTTGATGATTAAGTATATGATATTATGTATAATTACGGAATTACCCTTATTACCTTTATTCCAATAGACCACGCACATACCTCCAAAAACATTCTTCATCTGATATTGATACGTATAGATACACCAATAACACATGTGAATTTGAGAAGTAATTCAGAAGGACAAAACTACCCTCAACTAAGTAAATTGACCAAACTACCATAATACACTTTAATGGCTAAAAAAAGTGGTCTAGAGGCGTTTTTTGGAGAAAATATTGGGCCAAATCTTTCTTGATGATTAAGCATATGATATTATGTATAATTACGGAATTACCCTTAT
The DNA here is from genome assembly GCA_038025085.1 of Tetragonia tetragonoides. Classification (NCBI taxonomy): domain Eukaryota; kingdom Viridiplantae; phylum Streptophyta; class Magnoliopsida; order Caryophyllales; family Aizoaceae; genus Tetragonia; species Tetragonia tetragonoides. Next base: position 22,502,662 of record CM076149.1, read on the forward strand.
TACCTTCATTCCAATATACCACACATATACCTCCGAAAACTTTATTCGTCTGATATTGATACGTATAGATACACCAATAACACTTGTGAATTTGAGAAGTAATTCAGAAGGACAAAACTACCCTCAACTATGTAATTTGACCAAACTAGCATCAAAAACATTAATGGCTAAAAAAATTGGTCTAGAGGCGTTTTTTGGAGGAAATATTGGGCCAAGCCTTTTTTGATGATTAAGTATATGATAGTATGTATAATTACAGAATTACCCTTATTACCTTCATTCCAATATACCACGCACATACCTCCAAAAACTTTCTTCATTTGATATTGATACGTATAGATACACCAATAACACATGTGAATTTGAGAAGTAATTCAGAAGGACAAAACTACCCTCAACTAAGTAAATTGACCAAACTAGCATCAAAAACATTTATGGCTAAAAAAAGTGGTCTAGAGGCGTACTTTGGAGGAAATATTGGGCCAAGTCCTTCTTGATGATTAAGTATATGATATTATGTATAATTATGGAATTACCCTTATTACCGTCATTCCAATATACCACGCACATACCTCCGAAAACTTGATACGTATAGATACAGCAATAACACATGTGAATTTGAGAAGTAATTCAGAAGGACGAAACTACCCTCAACTAAGTAAATTGACCAAACTACCATCAAAAACTTTAATGGCTAAAAAAAATGGTCTAGAGGCGTTTTTGGAGTAACTATTGGGCCAAGTCCTTCTTGACGATTAAGTATATGATATTATGTATAATTACGGAATTACCTTTATTACCTTCATTCTAAAATACCATGCCCATACCTCCGAAAACTTTCTTCATCTGATGTTGATACGTATAGATACACCAATAACACATGTGAATTTGATAAGTAATTCAGAAGGACAAAACTACTCTCAACTAAGTAAATTGACCAAACTACCGTAAAAAACATTAATGGCTAAAAAAAAGTGGTCTAGAGGCGTATTTGGGGAAATTTGTGCCAAGTCCTTCTTGATGATTAAGTATATGATACTATGTATAATTACGGAATTACCCTTATTACCTTCATTCCAATATACCACACACATACCTCCGAAAACTTTATTCGTCTGATATTGATACGTATAGAAACACCAATAACACTTGTGAATTTGAGAAGTAATTCTGAAGGACAAAACTACCCTCAACTAAGTAATTTGACCAAACTAGCATCAAAAACTTTAATGGGTAAAAAAATTGGTCTAGAGGCGTTTTTTGGAGGAAATATTGGGCCAAGCCCTTCTTGATGATTAAGTATATGATATTATGTATAATTAAGGAATTACCCTTATTACCATCATTCCAATAGACCACACACATACCTCTAAAAACATTCTTCATCTGATATTGATACGTATAGAAACACCAATAACACATGTGAGTTTGAGAAGTAATTCAGAACGACAAAAGTACCCTCAACTAAGTAAATTGACCAAACTACCATAAAACACTTTAATGGGTAAAAAAAGTGGTCTAGAGGCAATTTTTGGAGAAAATATTGGGCCAAGTCTTTTTTGATGATTAAGTGTATGATATTATGTATAATTACGGAATTAGCCTTATTACCTTCATTCCAATATACCACGCACATAGCTCCAAAAACTTTATTCATCTGATATTGATACGTATAGATACACCAGTAACACATGTGAATTTGAGAAGTAATTCAGAAGGACAAAACTACCCTCAACTAAGTAAATTGACCAAACTTCCAAAATAAACTTTAATGGCAAAAAAAAGTGGTCAACAGGCGTTTTTTGGAGGAAATATTAGGCCAAGTCCTTCTTGATGATTAATTATATGATATTATGTATAATTATGGAATTACCCTTATTACCGTCATTCCAATATACCACGCACATACCTCCGAAAACTTGATACGTATAGATACACCAATAACACATGTGAATTTGAGAAGTAATTCAGAAGGATGAAACTACCCTCAACTAAGTAAATTGACCAAACTACCATCAAAAACTTTAATGGCTAAAAAAAGTGGTCTAGAGGCGTTTTTGGAGGAAATATTGGGCCAAGTCCTTCTTGATGATTAAGTATATGATATTATGTATAATTACGGAATTACCTTTGTTACCTTCATTCTAAAATACCACGCCCATACCTCCGAAAACTTTCTTCATCTGATATTAATACGTACAGATACACCAATAACACATGTGAATTTGATAAGTAATTCAGAAGGACAAAACTACTCTCAACTAAGTAAATTGACCAAACTACCGTAAAAAACTTTAATGGCTAAAGAAAATGGTCTAGAGGCGTATTTGGGGAAATTTGTGCCAAGTCCTTCTTGATGATTAAGTATATATGATATTATGTATAATTACGGAACTACCCTTATTACCTTCATTCCAATATACCACACACATACCTCCAAAAACTTTCTTCATCTAATATTGATACGTATAGATACAGCAATAACACATGTGAATTTGAGAAGTAATTCAGAAGGACAAAACTACCCTCAACTAAGTAAATTGACCAAACTAAAATCAAAAATTTTAATGGGTAAAAATGTGGTCTAGACGCGTTTTTTGGAAGAAATATTGGGCCAAGTCCTTGTTGATGATTAAGTATATATGATATTATGTATAATTATGGAATTACCCTTATTACCTTCAGTCTAAAATACCATGCACATACCTCCGAAAACTTTCATCATCTGATATTGATACGTATAGATACACCAATAACACATGTGAATTTGAGACGTAATTCAGAAGGACAAAACTATCTTCAACTAAGTAAATTGACCAAACTTCCATCAAAAACTTTAATGGCAAAAAAAAGTGGTCTAGAGGCGTTTTTTGGAGAAAATATTGGGCCAAGTCCTTCTTGATGATTAAGTATATGATATTATGTATAATTATGGAATTACCCTTATTACCGTCATTCCAATATACCACGCACATACCTCAGAAAACTTGGTACGTATAGATACACCAATAACACATGTGAATTTTAGAAGTAATTCAGAAGCACGAAACTACCCTCAACTAAGTAAATTGAGCAAACAACCGGAAAAAACATTAATGGCTAAAAAAAGTGGTCTAGAGGCGTATTTGGGGAAATTTGTGCCAAGTCCTTATTGATGATTAAGTATATGATAGTATGTATAATTACGGAATTACCCTTATTACCTTCATTCCAATATACCACACACATACCTCCGAAAACTTTCTTCGTCTGATATTGATACGTATAGATACACCAATAACACTTGTGAATTTGAGAAGTAATTCAGAAGGACAAAACTACCCTCAACTAAGTAATTTGACCAAACTAGCATCAAAAACTTTAATGGCTAAAAAAATTGGTCTAGAGGCGTTTTTTTAGAGGAAATATTTGGCCAAGTCCTTCTTGATGATTAAGTATATGATATTATGTATAATTACGGAATTACCCTTATTACCTTTATTCCAATAGACCACGCACATACCTCCAAAAACTTTCTTCATCTGATATTGATACGTGAAGATAGACCAATAACACATGTGAATTTGAGAAGTAATTCAGAATGACAAAAGTATCCTCAACTAAGTAAATTGACCAAACTACCATAATATACTTTAATGGCTAAAAAAAGTGGTCTAGAGGCGTTTTTTGGAGAAAATATTGGGCCAAATCTTTCTTGATGATTAAGCATATGATATTATGTATAATTACGGAATTACCCTTATTACCTTCATTCCAATATACCACACACATACCTCCGAAAACTTTATTCGTCTGATATTGATACGTATAGATACACCAATAACACTTGTGAATTAGAGAAGTAATTCAGAAGGACAAAACTACCCTCAACTATGTAATTTGACCAAACTAGCATCCAAAAACATTAATGGCTAAAAAAATTGGTCTAGAGGCGTTTTTTTGAGGAAATATTGGGCCAAGTCTTTTTTGATGATTAAGTATATGATAGTATGTATAATTACGGAATTACCCTTATTACCTTCATTCCAATATACCACGCACATACCTCCAAAAACTTTCTTCATCTGATATTGATACGTATAGATACACCAATAACACATGTGAATTTGAGAAGTAATTCAGAAGGACAAAACTACCCTCAACTAAGTAAATTGACCAAACTAGCATCAAAAACATTTATGGCTAAAAAAAGTGGTCTAGAGGCGTACTTTGGAGGAAATATTGGGCCAAGTCCTTCTTGATGATTAAATTTATGATATTATGTATAATTATGGAATTACCCTTATTACCGTCATTCCAATATACCACGCACATACCTCCGAAAACTTGATACGTATAGATACACAAATAACACATGTGAATTTGAGAAGTAATTCAGAAGGACGAAACTACCCTCAACTAAGTAAATTGACCAAACTACCATCAAAAACTTTAATGGCTAAAAAAAATGGTCTAGAGGCGTTTTTGGAGTAAATATTGGGCCCAGTCCTTCTTGATGATTAAGTATATGATATTATGTATAATTACGGAATTCCCTTTATTACCTTCATTCTAAAATACCACGCCCATACCTCCGAAAACTTTCTTCATCTGATGTTGATACGTATAGATACACCAATAACACATGTGAATTTGATAAGTAATTCAGAAGGACAAAACTACTCTCAACTAAGTAAATTGACCAAACTACCGTAAAAAACATTAATGGCTAAAAAAAGTGGTCTAGAGGCGTATTTGGGGAAATTTGTGCCAAGTCCTTCTTGATGATTAAGTATATGATACTATGTATAATTACGGAATTACCCTTATTACCTTCATTCTAATATACCACACACATACCTCCGAAAACTTTATTCGTCTGAAATTGATACGTATAGAAACACCAATAACACTTGTGAATTTGAGAAGTAATTCTGAAGGACAAAACTACCCTCAACTAAGTAATTTGACCAAACTAGCATCAAAAACTTTAATGGCTAAAAAAATTGGTCTAGAGGCGTTTTTTGGAGGAAATATTGGGCCAAGCCCTTCTTGATGATTAAGTATATCATATTATGTATAATTACGGAATTACCCTTATTACCATCATTCCAATAGACCACGCACATACCTCTAGAAACATTCTTCATCTGATATTGATACATATAGAAACACCAATAACATATGTGAGTTTGAGAAGTAATTCAGAACGACAAAAGTACCCTCAACTAAGTAAATTGACCAAACTACCATAAAACACTTTAATTGGTAAAAAAAGTGGTCTAGAGGCAATTTTTGGAGAAAATATTGGGCCAAGTCTTTTTTGATGATTAAGTGTATGATATTATGTATAATTACGGAATTAGCCTTATTACCTTCATTCCAATATACCACGCACAATAGCTCCAAAAACTTTCTTCATCTGATATTGATACGTATAGATACACCAGTAACACATGTGAATTTGAGAAGTAATTCAGAAGGACAAAACTACCCTCAACTAAGTAAATTGACCAAACTTCCATAATAAACTTTAATGGCAAAAAAAAGTGGTCAAGAGGCGTTTTTTGGAGGAAATATTAGGCCAAGTCCTTCTTGATGATTAATTATATGATATTATGTATAATTATGGAATTACCCTTATTACCGTCATTCCAATATACCACGCACATACCTCCGAAAACTTGATACGTATAGATACACCAATAACACATGTGAATTTGAGAAGTAATTCAGAAGGATGAAACTACCCTCAACTAAGTAAATTGACCAAACTACCATCAAAAACTTTAATGGCTAAAAAAAGTGGTCTAGAGGCGTTTTTGGAGGAAATATTGGGCCAAGTCCTTCTTGATGATTAAGTATATGATATTATGTATAATTACGGAATTACCTTTGTTACCTTCATTCTAAAATACCACGCCCATACCTCCGAAAACTTTCTTCATCTGATATTGATACGTACAGATACACCAATAACACATGTGAATTTGATAAGTAATTCAGAAGGACAAAACTACTCTCAACTAAGTAAATTGACCAAACTACCGTAAAAAACTTTAATGGCTAAAAAAAATGGTCTAGAGGCGTATTTGGGGAAATTTGTGCCAAGTCCTTCTTGATGATTAAGTATATATGATATTATGTATAATTACGGAACTACACTTATTACCTTCATTCCAATATACCACACACATACCTCCAAAAACTTTCTTCATCTAATATTGATACGTATAGATACAGCAATAACACATGTGAATTTGAGAAGTAATTCAGAAGGACAAAACTACCCTCAACTAAGTAAATTGACCAAACTAAAATCAAAAATTTTAATGGGTAAAAATGTGGTCTAGACGCGTTTTTTGGAAGAAATATTGGGCCAAGTCCTTGTTGATGATTAAGTATATATGATATTATGTATAATTATGGAATTACCCTTATTACCTTCAGTCTAAAATACCATGCACATACCTCCGAAAACTTTCATCATCTGATATTGATACGTATAGATACACCAATAACACATGTGAATTTGAGACGTAATTCAGAAGGACAAAACTATCTTCAACTAAGTAAATTGACCAAACTTCCATCAAAAACTTTAATGGCAAAAAAAAGTGGTCTAGAGGCGTTTTTTGGAGAAAATATTGGGCCAAGTCCTTCTTGATGATTAAGTATATGATATTATGTATAATTATGGAATTACCCTTATTACCGTCATTCCAATATACCACGCACATACCTCAGAAAACTTGGTACGTATAGATACACCAATAACACATGTGAATTTTAGAAGTAATTCAGAAGCACGAAACTACCCTCAACTAAGTAAATTGAGCAAACAACCGGAAAAAACTTTAATGGCTAAAAAAAGTGGTCTAGAGGCGTATTTGGGGAAATTTGTGCCAAGTCCTTATTGATGATTAAGTATATGATAGTATGTATAATTACGGAATTACCCTTATTACCTTCATTCCAATATACCACACACATACCTCCGAAAACTTTCTTCGTCTGATATTGATACGTATAGATACACCAATAACACTTGTGAATTTGAGAAGTAATTCAGAAGGACAAAACTACCCTCAACTAAGTAATTTGACCAAACTAGCATCAAAAACTTTCATGGCTAAAAAAATTGGTCTAGAGGCGTTTTTTTAGAGGAAATATTTGGCCAAGTCCTTCTTGATGATTAAGTATATGATATTATGTATAATTACGGAATTACCCTTATTACCTTTATTCCAATAGACCACGCACATACCTCCAAAAACTTTCTTCATCTGATATTGATACGTGAAGATAGACCAATAACACATGTGAATTTGAGAAGTAATTCAGAATGACAAAAGTATCCTCAACTAAGTAAATTGACCAAACTACCATAATACACTTTAATGGCTAAAAAAAGTGGTCTAGAGGCGTTTTTTGGAGAAAATATTGGGCCAAATCTTTCTTGATGATTAAGCATATGATATTATGTATAATTACGGAATTACCCTTATTACCTTCATTCCAATATACCACACACATACCTCCGAAAACTTTATTCGTCTGATATTGATACGTATAGATACACCAATAACACTTGTGAATTAGAGAAGTAATTCAGAAGGACAAAACTACCCTCAACTATGTAATTTGACCAAACTAGCATCCAAAAACATTAATGGCTAAAAAAATTGGTCTAGAGGCGTTTTTTTGAGGAAATATTGGGCCAAGTCTTTTTTGATGATTAAGTATATGATAGTATGTATAATTACGGAATTACCCTTATTACCTTCATTCCAATATACCACGCACATACCTCCAAAAACTTTCTTCATCTGTTATTGATACGTATAGATACACCAATAACACATGTGAATTTGAGAAGTAATTCAGAAGGACAAAACTACCCTCAACTAAGTAAATTGACCAAACTAGCATCAAAAACATTTATGGCTAAAAAAAGTGGTCTAGAGGCGTACTTTGGAGGAAATATTGGGCCAAGTCCTTCTTGATGATTAAGTTTATGATATTATGTATAATTATGGAATTACCCTTATTACCGTCATTCCAATATACCACGCACATACCTCCGAAAACTTGATACATATAGGTACACCAATAACACATGTGAATTTGAGAAGTAATTCAGAAGGACGAAACTACCCTCAACTAAGTAAATTGACCAAACTACCATCAAAAACTTTAATGGCTAAAAAAAATGGTCTAGAGGCGTTTTTGGAGTAAATATTGGGCCCAGTCCTTCTTGATGATTAAGTATATGATATTATGTATAATTACGGAATTCCCTTTATTACCTTCATTCTAAAATACCACGCCCATACCTCCGAAAACTTTTTTCATCTGATGTTGATACGTATAGATACACCAATAACACATGTGAATTTGATAAGTAATTCAGAAGGACAAAACTACTCTCAACTAAGTAAATTGACCAAACTACCGTAAAAAACATTAATGGCTAAAAAAAGTGGTCTAGAGGCGTATTTGGGGAAATTTGTGCCAAGTCCTTCTTGATGATTAAGTATATGATACTATGTATAATTACGGAATTACCCTTATTACCTTCATTCTAATATACCACACACATACCTCCGAAAACTTTATTCGTCTGAAATTGATACGTATAGAAACACCAATAACACTTGTGAATTTGAGAAGTAATTCTGAAGGACAAAACTACCCTCAACTAAGTAATTTGACCAAACTAGCATCAAAAACTTTAATGGCTAAAAAAATTGGTCTAGAGGCGTTTTTTGGAGGAAATATTGGGCCAAGCCCTTCTTGATGATTAAGTATATGATATTATGTATAATTACGGAATTACCCTTATTACCATCATTCCAATAGACCACGCACATACCTCTAGAAACATTCTTCATCTGATATTGATACATATAGAAACACCAATAACATATGTGAGTTTGAGAAGTAATTCAGAACGACAAAAGTACCCTCAACTAAGTAAATTGACCAAACAACCATAAAACACTTTAATGGGTAAAAAAAGTGGTCTAGAGGCAATTTTTGGAGAAAATATTGGGCCAAGTCTTTTTTGATGATTAAGTGTATGATATTATGTATAATTACGGAATTAGCCTTATTACCTTCGTTCCAATATACCACGCACAGAGCTCCAAAAACTTTCTTCATCTGATATTGATACGTATAGATACACCAATAACACATGTGAATTTGAGAAGTAATTCAGAAGGACAAAACTACCCTCAACTAAGTAAATTGACCAAACTTCCATAATAAACTTTAATGGCAAAAAAAAGTGGTCTAGAGGCGTTTTTTGGAGGAAATATTGGGCCAAGTCCTTCTTGATGATTAATTATATGATATTATGTATAATTATGGAATTACCCTTATTACCGTCATTCCAATATACCACGCACATACCTCCAAAAACATGATACGTATAGATACACTAATAACACATGTGAATTTGAGAAGTAATTCAGAAGGATGAAACTACCCTCAACTAAGTAAATTGACCAAACTACCATCAAAAACTTTAATGGCTAAAAAAAGTGGTCTAGAGGCGTTTTTGGAGGAAATATTGGGCCAAGTCCTTCTTGATGATTAAGTATATGATATTATGTATAATTACGGAATTACCTTTGTTACCTTCATTCTAAAATACCACGCCCATACCTCCGAAAACTTTCTTCATCTGATATTGATACGTACAGATACACCAATAACACATGTGAATTTGATAAGTAATTCAGAAGGACAAAACTACTCTCAACTAAGTAAAGTGACCAAACTATTGTAAAAAACTTTAATGGCTAAAAAAAATGGTCTAGAGGCGTATTTGGGGAAATTTGTGCCAAGTCCTTCTTGATGATTAAGTATATATGATATTATGTATAATTACGGAACTACCCTTATTACCTTCATTCCAATATACCACACACATAACTCCAAAAACTTTCTTCATCTAATATTGATACGTATAGATACAGCAATAACACATGTGAATTTGAGAAGTAATTCAGAAGGACAAAACTACCCTCAACTAAGTAAATTGACCAAACTAAAATCAAAAATTTTAATGGGTAAAAATGTGGTCTAGAGGCGTTTTTTGGAAGAAATATTGGGCCAAGTCCTTGTTGATGATTAAGTATATATGATATTATGTATAATTATGGAATTACCCTTATTACCTTCAGTCTAAAATACCATGCACATACCTCCGAAAACTTTTTTCATCTGATATTGATACGTATAGATACACCAATAACACATGTGAATTTGAGACGTAATTCAGAAGGACAAAACTACCCTCAACTAAGTAAATTGACCAAACTACCATCAAAAACATTAATGGCAAAAAAAAGTGGTCTAAAAGTGGTCTAGAGGCGTTTTTTGGAGAGAATATTGGGCCACGTCCTTCTTGATGATTAAGTATATGATATTATGTATAACTATGGAATTACCCTTATTACCGTCATTCCAATATACCACGCCATGCCTCCGAAAACTTGATACGTATAGATACACCAATAACACATGTGAATTCGAGAAGTAATTCAGAAGGACGAAACTACCCTCAACTAAGTAAATTGACCAAACTACCATCAAAAACTTTAATGGCTAAAAAAGTTGTCTAGAGGCGTTTTTGGAGGAAATATTGGGCCAAGTCCTTCTTGATGATTAAGTATATGATATTATGTATAATTACGGAATTACCACGCCCATACCTTCATTCTAAAATACCACGCCCATACCTCCGAAAACTTTCTTCATCTGATATTGATACGTATAGATACACCAATAACACATGTGAATTTGTTAAGTAATTCAGAAGGACAAAACTACTCTCAACTAAGTAAATTGACCAAACAACCGTAAAAAACTTTAATGGCTAAAAAAAGTGGTCTAGAGGCGTATTTGGGGAAATTTGTGCCAAGTCCTTCTTGATGATTATGTATATGATATTATGTATAATTACGGAATTACCCTTATTACCTTCATTCCAATATACCAAATACATACCTCCGAAAACTTTATTCGTCTAATATTGATACGTATAGATACACCAATAACACTTGTGAATTTGAGAAGTAATTCAGAAGGACAAAACTACCCTCAACTAAGTAATTTGACCAAACTAGCATCAAAAACTTTAAGGGCTAAAAAAATTGGTCTAGAGGCGTTTTTTGCAGGAAATATTGGGCCAAGCCCTTCTTGATGATTAAGTATATGATATTATGTATAATTATGGAATTACCCTTATTACCATCATTCCAATAGACCACGCACATACCTCCAAAAACATTCTTCATCTGATATTGATACGTATAGATACACCAATAACACATGTGAGTTTGAGAAGTAATTCAGAACGACAAAAGTACCCTCAACTAAGTAAGTTTGACCAAACTACCATAAAACACTTTAATGGGTAAAAAAACGTTGTCTAGAGGCATTTTTTGGAGAAAATATTTGGCAAAGTCTTTTTTGATGATTAAGTATATGATATTATGTATAATTACGGAATTACCCTTATTACCTTCATTCCAATATACCACGCACATACCTCCAAAAACATTCTTCGTCTGATATTGATACGTATAGATACACCAATAACACATGTGAATTTGAGAAGTAATTCAGAAGGACAAAACTACCCTCAACTAAGTAAATTGACCAAACTAGTTTCAAAAACATTTATGGCTAAAAAAAGTGGTCTAGAGGCGTTTTTTGGAGAAAATATTGGGCCAAGTTCTTCTTGATGATTAAGTATATGATATTATGTATAATTACGGAATTACCCTTATTACCTTCATTCCAATATACCACACACATACCTCCGAAAACTTTCTTCGTCTGATATTGATACGTATAGATACACCAATAACACTTGTGAATTTGAGAAGTAATTCAGAAGGACAAAACTACCCTCAACTAAGTAATTTGACCAAACTAGCATCAAAAACATTAATGGCTAAAAAAATTGGTCTAGAGGCGTTTTTTGGAGGAAATATTCAGCCAAGTTCTTCTTGATGATTAAGTATATGATATTATGTATAATTACGGAATTACCCTGATTACCATCATTCCAATAGACCACGCACATACCTCCAAAAACATTCTTCATCTGATATTGATACGTATAGATACACCAATAACACATGTGAATTTGAGAAGTAATTCAGAAGGACAAAACTACCCTCAACTAAGTAAATTGACTAAACTAGCATAAAAAACTTTAATGGCTAAAAAAAGTGGTCTAGAGGCGTTTTTTGGAGAAAATATTGGGCCAAGTCCTTATTGATGATTATGTATATGATATTATGTATAATTACAGAATGACCCTTATTACCTTCATTCCAATATACCACGCACATACCTCCAAAAACTTTCTTCATCTAATATTGATACGTATAGATACAACAATAACATATGTGAATTTGAGAAGTAATTCAGAACGACAAAACTACCCTCAACTAAGTAAATTGACCAAACGAATATCAAAAATTTTAATGGGTGAAAATGTGGTCTAAAGGCGTTTTTTGGAAGAAATTTTGGGCCAAGTCCTTGTTGATGATTAAGTATATGATATTATGTATAATTAGGGAATTACCCTTATTACCTTCAGTCCAAATTACAACGCACATACCTCCGAAAACTTTCTTCATCTGATATTGATACGTATAGATACACCAATAACACATGTGAATTTGAGACGTAATTCAGAAGGACAAAACTACCCTCAACTAAGTAAATTGACCAAACTTCCATCAAAAACATTATTGGCAAAAAAAAGTGGTCGCGAGGCCTGTTTTGGAGGAAATATTGGGCCAAGTCCTTCTTGATGATTAAGTATATGATATTATGTATAATTAACTAATTACCCTTATTACCGTCATTCCAATATACCACGCACATACCTCCGAAAACTTGATACGTATAGATACACCAATAACACATGTGAATTTGAGAAGTAATTCAGAAGGACGAAACTACCCTCAACTAAGTAAATTGACCAAACTACCATAAAAAACATTAATGGCTAAAAAAAGTGGTCTAGAGGCGTTTTTGGAGGAAATATTGGGCCAAGTCTTTCTTGATGATTAAGTATATGATATTATGTATAATTACGGAATTACCCTTATTACCTTCATTCCAATATACCACACACATACCTCCAAAAACTTTCTTCATCTGATATTGATACGTATAGATACACCAATAACACATGTGAATTTGAGAAGTAATTCAGAAGGACAAAACTACCCTCAACTAAGTAAATTGACCAAACTAGCATCAAAAACTTTAATGGCTTAAACAAGTGGTCTAGAGGCATTTTTTTGGTGAAATATTGGGCCAAGTCCTTCTTGATGATTAAGTATATGATATTATGTATAATTACGGAATTACCCTTATTACCTTCATTCCAATATACGACGCACATACCTCCAAAAACTTTCTTCATCTAATATTGATACGTATAGATACAGCAATAACACATGTGAATTTGAGAAGTAATTCAGAAGGACAAAACCACCCTCAACTAAGTAAATTGACCAAACTAACATCAAAACTTTTAATGGGTAAAAATGTGGTCTAGAGGCGTTTTTTGGCAGAAATATTGGGCCAAGTCCTTGTTGATGATTAAGTGTATGATATTATGTATAATTATGGAATTACCCTTCTTACCTTCAGTCCAAAATACCATGCACATACCTCCGAAAATATTTTTCATCTGATATTGATACGTATAGATACACCAATAAAAAAAAAGTGGTCTAAAAGTGGTCTAGAGGCGTTTTTTGGAGGAAATATTGGGCCAAGTCCTTCTTGATGATTAAGTATATGATATTATGTATAATTATGGAATTACCTTTATTACCGTCATTCCAATATACCACGCACATGCCTCCGAAAACTTGATACGTATAGATACACCAATAACACATGTGAATTTGCGAAGTAATTCAGAAGGACAAAACTACCCTCAACTTAGTACATTGACCAAACTACCATCAAAAACATTAATGGCTAAAAAAAGTGGTCTAGAGGCGTTTTTTGGAGGAAATATTGGGCCAAGTCCTTCTTAGTGATTAAGTGTATGATATTATGTATAATTACGGAATTACCCTTAGCATAGGTCATACCATAAAAAGCTTTAGCATAGGTCATACCCAATGGGGTGTATTGCCTTTGCAGTTTGTCGTAGACAGTATTAAATTCATTAACCTTGTTGGAAGAGTTTCTCGAATTGGGGTTCTTCTTGTAGCTTGAGTTATAAGTGCCCTTGTTGAAGAAGTCCTTGTTATTCTCGTTTTTGAGTGCTTGATCATCCTTTATGAGCAATCCCACACTATTGAGTTGTGTGTGTGTGAAGTAATTGCTTGGTATTTGAGAGGGTTGAAGTAAGGAGGTTATAAGTTCTTGATGAGTTTCCGAATTTGCTCTTCCTCGGATGGACGGTCGAGCATTTCGGCCACTTTAGTTCTCCATTTCTTAACAAAATCAGTGAAGCTTTCATTTTCACCATGCTTGATTGCTTCCAACTCTCTCATGGTGGTTGGTTGGATGACATTGTCGGCATACCTAGTGAGGAATAAACTGGACACTTTGTTCAATTCCTGAACCTGATTATAATGAATCGATTTTCAAGTTACACCCTCTTAATCATGTCCCCAGTGAAGTCGCCACTGTAGGCTGCCGTGTTTTTCTCCCCTCTTTTCCGCATGCCTTCCCTCCACCCTCTTTTCGGGGGTCGGGGTTTCCGGACAGCCTGGAAGAGCGCGTTGGGTGATCAAATTTCGTGAATCTTTTAGTGTGTATGCACATAGAGATTTTTGTACCAAGGACATGATTAAGATTGTCGGAAGTCGCCACCAAATTTTGAGGTAATTTGGAAACTTTGGAGATCAAGTCGATAGTCTAACAAGATGTCAACTCAGCTCCTGTGCACTCCAATCCCTATTGGGGAGATTGACTTCATAAATGAGTTCGGGGGCGTAGGTACGAGCTAGGAAGGTGTTAGGCACCCAACTCGCCTGTTAACAACAACATCCTTTACTAATCGATTCAATATAATTATTAATGCTACGGACCAAACAAGGTTCAATTTGTCCAAATTTCTAGTTTTAACTAATAGGTTTGAACAAGCATTATTATTGTGACCACTTTTAACAATTTATCAAGTTACATGCTTTATTGCTAAGAGATGATGATAATATGCTAAAACTTGCAATTTAAAGGACACATACATGATTCATCCACCAATCCACAAACAAAGCATGATTCATTCATAATAAAGCAATAAATAACAAAATTAAAACAATCATTCATCCATAAAATTAAGCTAATACAAGCCCTTTTGCTCAAAACGCGCCATGCATGTACATATCACATAAACCAAAATCTTCAGTAATAACAAGCAAAATAAATATTATTGAAAACCCTTAGGTTGGATTACCTGGATGCTTACAATGAACTTATTGGGTTGTATTGCTTGAATTCATGCTCTTGATGAAGTATGAAGGTTTATTTTGTGGTGCTAGGGCTAACCCTAGAGAGAGAATGTCCAACCTCTAGTCTCCAATTGCAAACCAAAAGACCAATCTCTTAGAGAGAATATCCAACCTCTTCAACTAAACCTTAAGGTTTGTTTATATAGAAGAGGAAGAGCTGCCAGGGTTTGGCACGAAAATAGAATGGGCCTCGAATTTGCCGTCCGCGAGAAAGGGTCCAGGTGGCCAAACCGCTAGGACAAGTGGCCAAACCGGCAGGCCAAGCTGTCATGCCTCTTGGCAAGCGGCTTAGCCGCAAGGAAAGCGGTCAAACCGCTTGGCCTAGCGGCACAGCCGCTTGTCCTAGCGGCCACCGCTTGAGCCCAAGCGTAGCCGCTTGGACATGGATCGGTGTGCCTGCATAGGCGCCTGGCATCAGAGCAATTATTCTCGCAACCCAAGTTCGAGCAAAATCCAATCCTTTCATCATCGGGTTTTTACGGGGACTTATTATAGACACAATTTTTGGTGTCTATAGAAGGTAATAAGGGTAATTCAGTAATTATACATAATATCATATACTTAATCATCAAAAAGGACTTGGCCCAATATTTCCTCCAAAAAACGCCTCTAGACCACTTTTTTTAGCCATTAACGTTTTTTATGGTAGTTTGGTCCATGTACTTAGTTGAGGGTAGTTTTGTCCTTCTGAATTACATCTCAAATTCACGTGTGTTATTGGTCTATCTATACGTATCAATATCAGTTAAAGAAAATTTTCAGAGGTATGTGCGTAGTATATTGGAATGAAGGTAATAAGTGTAATTCCGTAATTATACATAATATCATATACTTAATCATCAAGAAGGACTTGGCCCAATATTTCCTCCAAAAAACGCATCTAGACAATTGTTTAGCCATTTAAGTTTTTGATGGTAGTTTGGTAATTTTACTTAGTTGAGGGTAGTTTTGTCCTTATGAATTACTTCTCAAATTCCCATGTTTAATCATCAAGAAGGAATTGGCCCAATGTTTCCTCCAAAAAACGCCTCTAGACCACTTTTTTTAGCCATTAAAGTTTTTGATGGTAGTTTGGTCAATTTACTTAGTTGATGGTAGCTTTGTCCTTCTGAATTACTTTTCAAATTCACATGTGTTATTCGTGTATCTATACTTATCAATATCAGATGAAGAAAGTTTTCGGAGGTATGTGCGTAGTATATTGGAATGAAGGTATAAGGGTAATTCCGTAATTATACATTATATTATATACTTAATCATCAAGAAGGACTTGGCCTAATATTTCCTCCAAAAAACACCTCTAGACCACTTTTTTTAGCCATTAATGTTTTTGATGGTAGTTTGGTCAATTTACTTAGTTGAGGGTAGTTTTGTCCTTCTGAATTACTTCTCAAATTCACATGTGTTATTGGTGTATCTATACGTATCAATATCAGATGAAGAAAGTTGTCGGAGGTATGTGCATTGTATATTGGAATGAAGGTAATAAGGGTAATTCTGTAATTATACATAATATCATATACTTATCATCAAGAAGGACTCGGCCCAATATTTCCTCCAAAAAACGCCTCTAGACCACCTTTTTTTAGCCATTAAGGTTTTTTATGGTAGTTTGGTCAATTTACTTAGTTGAGGGTAGTTTTGTCCTTATGAATTACTTCTCAAATTCACATGTGTTATTGGTGTATCTATACGTATCAATATCAGATGAAGAAAGTTTTCGGAGGTATGTGCGTCGTATATTTGAATGAAGGTAATAAGGGTAATTTCGTAATTATACATAATATCATATACTTATCATCAAGAAGGACTTGGCCCAATATTACCTCCAAAAAACGCCTCTAGACC